>JAWNOA010000048.1:25185000-26504094 GCA_035046345.1 Drosophila birchii
GCGGTGGCGGTGGCAGTGGCGGTAGCCAAATGGCGTAGCTGGAGCTGGCACTGAAAGAGGGTGAGAAACGTTTAGCTCGGGGCGTTCGATCGTTCGTTCGATCGCGATCTGTTACCTCCTCCTCCTTCGGCAAAGCGTGACGGTTGGCGATAACATCGCAAAGCCTGGCACTTCCGTCCAGGTACTCCTCGTAGTGCCGTTGCTTCAGCACAATTGCGTACTCTTGCGGCCCATGGACGGCAGGTGCGGGACAATGGCTCCTCAAACCCTCCTTGCGATACATTTGCTGCAGCTGGAGACTCCGGTAGCTCAGCAAAGCACATACCAGATCGGCGCAGGTTGTGCTGGCATCCACGCCGGTTATCCAATGCTCGTCTCCATCGATCCAGATCGGCAGGTTGTCCCCGTCCCCGTCTTCGTCCTCGCGAGAGGCAAGTGAATCCAAGTCATCGTCGTCAGCTGGCAAGCTCTGTGCCAGAGCGGCAGTCGTGGGCTCAGTGGTGGTCATGTCTGCGGCTGGCATTCTGTGGAGACACCGCACAAACACCGAAAAAATATTAGCTAACAGTTCACTCCACTCCGAACAAGACGCGCTATGCAAATCGGGGAATTGTATAAGACGCGACGAGCATTTAACGGTTTTGGCACTGGGCGAAAGAAAGCATTCGGTGTAATTTATGCGGCTTCTGTTGTGTTCCCAGTTAACCCCCTGCGACACCAATCCCGCAAACAATTGGCTAACAGTTTTTCTTTCACACTTGGCTAGAATCTGGACCGCCGTCTGTGCTAACAACGTGTCAAGAGATCGGGTAATTAGCCAATTATGTAAATTGTGTCCACTCCTAACACACATGTTCACTGCCCCGAGATAGGATCATCTCAGGCAAACTGGAGCAGACCCCTTCATCACGCTCTGGCGCTCTGAGGATGTAAACACTCTAAACGCCGATGACTCATGGCGAACTGCATTACGAGCACGATCGCCCGGGCCTGTTACAGATTCAACTTTCTCGCGCGCCGGTACACCTGTCCATTGGAGGAGCGCTGCTCGGACCCAAACTGGCATAGCGAACCGTGTCTTACCAGCGCACTCGGCGTCATCGCAACAACTGAGGCACAGCGCGCCCAGGTCCGACTTAAGACCAACTCCATTCAGGCAAAAAGAGAGACCTGGCCAGGAGAAGAGCACAGAGACGGTTGTGAGGCATTCAGCACTGAACAGCACTCGGCTCGGAGCAGCAGTTTGAAGTTTTCTCTTCGAATTTTACGGTATCGTGGGTAAGTTTTATAAAACGCTCGGCCACTCCCCTCCACAACTGATGCTACGCCAAGATATTCTTGGCTGGCTTTCGCCACTATTATGAAAGACCGAAAGACCGACCGAAACGCTGATGGAGCTACATACTGTGGTGGTCCACTGTAATTACTCTCGGAACGAAGACCTGGCCGTACTGATTCCGTCTGTTGGTGGTGCACCACCACGGAGCAGCTATGAAACCACACTGACTGTAACACTCCAGCTTCTGCTGGACTTAATTGCCGACTGACTGACTGACTGACTGCCTGAATGTCTGCTAACCGAAACTGCGAGGCCCAACTATGGTCGATTATCATTTCAGACAACAAAACAAACAAGTATATAGACAAGGTCCAAAGTGGAAGTCGAAGTAAACTAATTTTCAGACCGCGAACGGGAAATCTTTCCAGCTCGTTGCCTTCATCCATCTTTCGCGGCTTCTTAGGGTCATTATAAGTCAACAATTCTCAGCAATTAAGCGAGAAAACATTGAAATGGAAAACACCAGGCCAGGCCCAGCCACTTCACTCCACTCTGCTTGGCTCTCTATTACCGCTAAGTGTCACAAATGCAAGCCGCTTGGAGAAATCGAAAAAAAGAAACCCGAGCAAATCCGCTGTCTGCAATTGAAGTCTAATCGGCAGGGTCTTTACTCAAAGTTATTAGTGCAGAGACTCTAATAGATCTATAATTGTGAGACTTTCGCTTAATGTTGCTAGATAATCCGAAGCCTGATGGATATCTTTCTGAATAATGTTATATTTGAAGCAAGTTGTTCATTGCAGGAAGCGTTAAAAGCAAGCCAAAGGAGCAAGTGCCCGTAAAAAGTCCAGTGTACACATAAAAGCACTGGTTTTCGGTGGTTTCTTTTTGTTTACTTGATAGCTCCGCTTGGCTTTTGGCCTTTCGTTTTCATGAGTTACAGTTGAGGTTCTTCGATTGGGTGCCTAAAGACAACACTAAACCGGTATGAATTGCATGCATAATGCATAAATGTGTGCCACTTAATGCATTTATGTGCCTGGGCCTGGAGCTGCCTGCTCCACAGCCTGTACAGGCAGCCGGAGAATGGCGGCAAAGCTATGTTTGTACATATAAATCAAGCGTTTTGTAGGTGCGACCGAAAACGAATACGAGTACGAGTACGAGTACGAATCTGAATCTGAATCTATATCCCACAAGCCCACAAATAGTCTGCGTACTTGTCAGGCCAACGATCCACCTGTCCAACGACTGGTTGGCTTGGCTTGGCTCTTGGAGTGGTTGGCGAGCATTACCAAATTTGATTAGCGAACTGCTTTTGTAATCGAGCGGATCGCTCACCCAAATTGGCCACCGAGCGAAGGCTGATTTGGGGTGCGAGGTGTAAGGGAGACACACATTCCACGCGTCTGTGAGGGAACTGAATGAGAATGAATGTTCTAAGGGTTCCCCCAGATATCAGGTTGCCTTCTGCCTTTTCACTCATTGTTTCTCCGTCATTGTTGTGGGTCAATCAAGCAGGCGTTTCATCCGGCAGAGGAACAAGGAACGTGCATTCTCCGAACCTTCATTCCAAGCAGAAAGGCGAGGAGGCCCCAAGGAATGAACTTTCTTCTACAGTTTGGCATTTCAGCCGAAAATATGGTTTTTTATTTCATAGGAAATACTTAATATAATAATGAAGCAATAATCAAGTAATTATAATAAAATATATAAAATATTATTTAATTTGGCCAAAAAATGCTCTAATTACAGTTTGGATCAATAATATATCTGGCAATATAAAGGGGAATACCCTGCCAATAGCCTGCAAGGGTATCAAAAACAAATACGAGTGCCTGGCTTATTACGACATCATCTAGGCCGAGGCTCTGGCTCCAGCTGAATCTCTCTCCTCTCCAGCGGTTTGATCTGATCGCGAAAAGTGCTCTCAAAACAAGTTGTGCCAAGCTGCCCTGATGCATGACGATGACGACGACGACGACGACCAGTTGCCAAACGGGCGTCAGCGAGCGCGGTTGAGATCGAGCCAAGTACGCTCCGTGTCAGGTCCTCCAGCGGTTTGGTTTGGACTGGATTGCTTTGTGTGTTGCGTACGTACAGTATTTGGGAAACAATCAGGCTTTTTGGCTTTCAAGTGCGCCCACAATGAGTGATCTCCAGCGGAAACGAACGCTATGATCTATGATCTGTGTATCTGTATCTGTAGTTGAATGGCCCAAAAAGTGATGACGATGGCTTTGAACTGTCGGGAATCCACTTTCCTTCCACTGGAATGTTACGTCAGTTTCCTCTGCCAAACATTGTCAACCAATGCAGTAACCAAAGTGGCTGTGCCTGCTCCCCGATTATGGCAGTGGCTGCAGCCTACGGTTTCGGCCAAGATACACACCCGACTCGGGCTCAAGAGCTGGGGGCGTGACACGAGATGATCGGTGTGCTGACCTTGCTGCGCATGTTTCGGGGCTATCGTGCTGCATGGCCCGTTGTGCACGCAGCCATCTCTGGGGGCCACACCAAACTGGTTTTGCTTCCTTTGCCCGCCTAGGCGCTGCTACCCACATAAATATCGGTGTGTGCGAGTGGCGTTCAATACACTGCGGCGGCGGAGACGTAGCCAAGTATGACGGACAAGTTGTCATTAAACCGAAACGGCTGCCAAAATAATTGCAAACCCACAATTGTAGCCGCAAAACTAACCAATTTTGTGTCTCTTTCCCCAGGCATCAGCAGCAGCGCGGAGCCCATGAAAGCACATCCACTCCCAGGGACAATCTTACGCCGCCGCCGCCGCCAAGATGCCGCGCAAGCTACTTAAATTCCTGATCATCTTCGACAACACCTCGCTGCTGTACTTCCCCGGCCAGTTCCTGTCCGGCCGAGTGCTCATCGAGCTGCAGGACGAGACGCCGGCCTTGGGCCTGCACTTCCATGTCGTCGGCGAGGGCGTCGTCCGCAACGGTAGAAGGCAGGAGCGGACGTACGACAAGGAGAACTACATCGATTTCCGGATGCGTCTGCTTGGCGATGTGGACCAGGGCGGTCCGGCCATTCTCTCGCCAGGAATACACAGCTTTCCCTTCAAGCTCGGCCTGCCACTGGGCCTGCCCTCGACCTTCCTCGGCCGCTACGGCTGGATCCAGTTCTACTGCAAGGCGGCTCTGCGCGAAAACAACGGCATCATCCACAAGAATCACCAGGTTTTTATCGTGATGAACCCCATCGACCTGAACCTGGAGAAGCCAATACTGGCGGTATGTAAATAATTGTCAAAAATGATGCAGCTTTCACCTGTGCTTCCTTCCGCTTCCTGCAGCAACCTTTCACCTGCGAAGTGGAGCACAAGCTGGGCGTCGTGTGCGTGGGCGGTGGCCAGATCAAGTGCCGGGTGTCGCTGGACCGGGGCGGCTATGTGCCCGGCGAGAATATTCTGGTCACCGCCTTTATATCCAACTACAGCAACGTGTCCATCAAGCGGACCAAGGCGTCGTTAACAGAGGTGCGTCCGTGTTTGCTTATTCTCTAAATCTCTGACTGAATCCCAATCCCATCCTCGCAGACCATCGAGTATTTGGCGCGCGGCAAGGTGGTGCAGACGGAGAAGCGAGAGCTGGCGGTCCTGGTGCGCGGCAAGATCCGACCGGGCGGGAAAGACGAGTGGCACAACGAGCTGTACGTGCCGCCCCTGCCGCCCACTAACCTGCACGGCTGCCACTTGATCAAGATATCCTACGACGTCTTCTTCGTGATCGAGCCAAAGTCCATGGAGAAGGAGATCAAGCTGCAGCTGCCGATCGTCCTGGCAACGTATCCCTTCCGCAACAGCAGCGATGCCACCAACGCGAACACCTGGCCGGATTCGGTGCTAAAGCCGGACACGCACACGCACTATCCGTCGACGCTGCCCATATTCCGGCCATGGCTGCACGAGAAGCCTAGCGAATCTTAGCCAGAAGCCAGATCTGTCGCCATCGCCGCCACATGTTAACCACGATTTGAGCCATAAACTAATTTTAACTTATTTAACTCGTACGTATCGTTTCTAATGTGTTTTACCCACTGTACAACTGTGACTTACTTGTTCTATTAAATTGCGTAATGATTAAAATTAAACAAAAACTAACTTTCCCTGTTTTAATTATCGTTTTTTTTTTAGAAATTTGCGAAGCAAGCAATTTGAAAACTGCATTTGAAAAGCTGAGACGCAAACCACGGCTAAGTGGGCCCAGCAGCTGTGAAAGAGTGGCGAGTTTTAAAGATTTTGAATGGAAAACATGGCGATTACACTGTTTGAAAATAATAATGAAAATAAACAAAGAATTTGCATTCCATAGCGTTTTGTGGCATAAAACATAGTGAAGGAGTCGTTTCCGACCCCATAAATCATATATATTCTTGATCAGCATTAAAAGCCGCATCGATCAAGCCAATTTCAGAGCAAAAAAAAATTTACTCGATTTTTGAAAAAAATGAAAGGGGTTACATCATGAAAAATTGTCAAAATTTGGAAAAAATTTCAATCTTCTAAAAATGTAAATTGAGTATGCAGATTTAATAACCGAATAAAAACTAACATAAAAATTCTTTCCGAATTGAAATTGAAGCTTTTTTGGTGAAGTTATGGTTTTTTATACTTTGAATTCCCCACAGAAATTTTGATTTGGCGGTTCATTTGAATTCAAATTTGGTTATATTGCATATTGGGGAAAAAATGTTCAGTTTAAGATCTTCGATCGGCAGAAAACAATCAAATTATTACAATACTATACCATATTTACAACAAAAAAACCTTTCAATCCCATCCAAATTCACGAAAACTGAAAACAAATTGCCCCTCTTCCGATTTTGGGTAACAGGCGAACATAATCCAGCAGCAAGCGTCTGAAAACTCTTATAAACTGTACTAAAAAGTTTTGCCATCTCTATTTTTTTAATTTTGCCATCTCTATTTTTTTATCCGAGGCTCGAACCATTTATTGATATTTGTATACTCGATATCGATATATCGATAACTGTTATAAACTTTTCTACAAAGTTTTGTCATCTCTATTAGTGTTAGGTTTTACCATCTCTATTGTTTATCCGAGTTCCGAACCATTCAGCGATACTGGTATACTATTAAGCCAAGTTTCAAACCCTCTGATTTAAATTATTTTGCTTGTCATCCATCTGCTGCCTTCTGTTCGCCTGGTATCTGAAATCCAGAAATTAACGAATTTGCACTGAAAATGCAGCGGTCGAATGCCAAGATTTTTCCGATAACAGCAAACTAAAACAACAAACAACAACAACAGTTTCATTTGCCGTTTTATTTGAATTCAAATCGACGTTAGTTTTATTTCGCCGTTTATTTGAATTTAAAACGACGTTATTTTGATTTGGCGGTTCATTTGAATTCAAATTTGGCTATATTGCATATTGGGGGAAAAATGTTCAGTTCAAGATCTTCGATCGGCAGAAAACAATCACATTATTACAACAAAACTATACCATATTTACAACAACAAACCTTTCAATCCCATCCAAATTCTCGAAAAGTATAAGCAAATTGCCCTTTCCCGATTTTGGGTAACAGGTGAACATAATCCAGCAGCAAGCGTCTGAAAACTCTTATAAACTGTTATAAAAAGTTTTGCCATCTCTATTGTTTTTAAAATTTTGCCATCTCTATTAATTATTCGAGCTTCGAACCATTTATTGATGCTTGTATACTCGATATCGATAACTGTTATAAGATGTTATACAAAGTTTTGTCATCTCTATTATTTTAGGTTTTACCATATCTATTGTTTATCAGAGCAACAGCGCGGAGCCCATGACAGCACATCCATTCCCAGGAACAATCCAGCCGTAGTGGCTCAAGAAGGTCGAGGGCAGGCCGAGCTTGAAGGGAAAGCTGTTCCTGGCGAGAGAATGGCCGGACCGCCCTGGTCCACATCGCCAAGCAGACGCATCCGGAAATCGATGTAGTTCTCCTTGTCGTAAGTCCGCTCCTGCCTTCTACCGTTGCGGACGACGCCCTCGCCGACGACATGGAAGTGCAGGCCCAAGGCCGGCGTCTCGTCCTGCAGCTCGATGAGCAGTCGGCCGGACAGGAACTGGCCGGGGAAGTACAGCAGCGAAGTGTTGTCGAAGATGATCAGGAATTTAAGTAGCTTGCGCGGCATCTATTCCTGGGAATGGATGTGCTTTCAGGGCTCCGCGCTGTTGCTCTGATAAACTAGAGATGGGAAATCCTAAAAAACAATAGAGATGACAAAACTTTATATAACAGTTATCGATATATCGATATAGAGTATACAAGCATCAATAAATGGTTCGAAGCTCGGATAAAAATAGAGATGGCAAAATTTGGAAAACAATAGAGATGGCAAAACTTTTTATAACAGTTTATAAGAGTTTTCAGACGCTTGCTGCTGGATTATGTTCGCCTGTTACCCAAAAAGGGAAAGGGGCAATTTGCTTTTAGTTTTCGCGAATTTGGCTGGGATTGCCGTAGCCAATTAATTAGTACAATTGCAATCTACAAGGACTTAAAAACTTCGGCGAACCGAAGTTAGCTTCCTTTCTCGATATGGCTTTAATTTCTGTGGGGAATTCAAAGTTTAAAAAACCATAACTTCGCCACAAAAGCTTCAATTTCAATTCGGAAAGATTTTTTATGTTAGTTTTTATTCGGTTATTAAATCTGCATACTCAATTTACATTTTTAGAAGATTAAAATTTTTTCCAAATTTTGACAATTTTTCATGATGTAACCCCTTTCATTTTTTTCAAAAATTGAGTAAATTTTTTTTGCTCTGAAATTGGCTTGATCGATGCGGCTTTTAATGCTGATCAAGAATATATATGATTTATTGGGTCGGAAACGTCTCCTTCACTATGTTTTATGCTTCGGACTAATATTATAATCTATATTTATGTATAAAAAATTATGGTAAAAATTACTAATATATTAACATAGGAAGCTGTAGTGCTAACTACAAGGAATCTAAAATCAATATACTTACCCAAAAATCTATTCCTTTCCATTTTTCATTAAAATTTCAAGTCTTTATTTAAATTGCTTGTCTTTTTTATTTATTTATTCTTTTAAGTCTAAATATTTTACATTATTTGACCATTTTTTCCCTTATCAAAGTTTAAAAAAGCCATAACTAAATCAATCAAGCATTAAATTCAGTTCGTAAATAATAATAATCTACATTTATTTATAAAAAAATTCATCTCTAATATAAAATTTCTATATTTTAACAAGTTCCTTAGCTAGTTTGTATTACATTTGCCTCAAGAACGTACAAAATACATTAACATATCAGGCATCCTTTGCGCACCTAAAGCCCAGGTTGCCTGCCGAGCTGTCCTCCGTGTTCTGGGAGCGAGCGGCACATCTGTAGCGGTAGCAGTAGGATCTATGGCAGAGATAGGAGCCGCCCTTCTTCACCCGGTTCGGGTTCAAACTGACGTCGGTGGCGTCCCACAGATCCGCTGTCCACTCCCACACGTTGCCCACCATGTTGTAGAGATCGTAGTTGTTCTGCCGGAATGTATCGACGGGGCAGGTGAACTCGAAGCCGTCGTCGGCCAGGTTGCCATCGGGAAACTCTCCTTGCCAGATGTTCAGCCAGTGCTGATCACGGGGCATCAGTTTGTTGCCCCAGGGATAGAGTTTGCTCTCCCTGCCGCCGCGACATGCTGCCTCCCACTCTGTCTCAGTGGGAAGCCGCTTTCCAGCCCATTGGCAGTATTTCCTGGCGTCACGCCAGGACACATGCACTACCGGGTGCTGCCCGAGACCATCCAGGCTACTGGCCGGGCCATACGGCTTCCGCCAGTTCACGCCCTTGACCTTGTACCACCACGGAGCGCTGGCAACGCGAAAGTCCTCCAGTTGCTTCTGTTCGCTGGCTTCCAGCAGGCTCTTGAAGAGAAAACTGTCGCCGAAGCGCTCCGCCTCCGTGGTGTAATTGGTGTCCAACACGAATCGCCCAAAGTCGTCATTGGATACCTCATACTTGTCCAGGTAGAAGTCGGCAACCTTCACCTTTCGTTCGGGCGCTTCCCGGTCCTGTCCAAAGTGAGGCTCGTCCGTGCCCACCTTTACGGTGCCGCCGGGAATGATGGACATGCCTGGCAACTCCTTCTCATTGCCGTTTGCCTCGTCCCCAGACTCCAGCTCGCCATAGTAATCCCGGTAGTGGCTGTTGGCGCCGCGAGCCCTCTGCTGACAGACCTGCTCCGGGACTGTCGCCGGCTGGTTGTCGGGGATGGCTTCTCGGTTGAGTTTCTGACAGCCGCAATCGCACCAGGCGTGTGGGCATTGGCTGAGTAGTAGCCAGAAAACGCTATGGAATGCAAATTCTTTGTTTATTTTCATTATTATTTTCAAACAGTGTAATCGCCATGTTTTCCATTAAAAATCTTTAAAACTCGCCACTCTTTCACAGCTGCTGGGCACACTTAGCCGTGGTTTGCGTCTCAGCTTTTCAAATGCAGTTTTCAAATTGCTTGCTTCGCAAATTTATAAAAAACGAGAATTAAAATTTCGCGCATTAAAATTTCCACTCATTTTGCCAATACTTGCACTCATTGCTCTTACAATGCTAGAGAGGTGCTTCAGCTTCACCTGCCTGTCTTTATAGTTTCGACGGCGTGCAGAAGTTGCAAGATCTGATTTTCAGAGGCGTTCAATATACATCAATCGATGTAAATCTGAGCCTCCAATTTGATACATTTTTACAATCCCAATTCCCAAGCAAAACCACAGCTTTGTTATTATAATATTATTTTTATTCCACTCGTACACTCGTAGCTGACTCTGGGGGCTGGACACCGTTTAATTGATAGCTAAAGTTAGGTTAATTAATGTGTATATTTTCGTTTATTGCTGACTGACTGACCGCCATTCGCGTCTTGAGTGTAAATCTTTCAGATTCTGACTATGCATGTGGATGAGTGTGTGGTGCGGTGTGGTATAGTGTGCCTAGTGCTAGGGCCTAATCCTAAGGTATACAAAACTACGCTGAAATGCATCCACTGATACAACATTGCCGGTGTGCGCATGGCGGGGATGGAGGCTCGGGGTCGGGGTCGGGGTCGGGATTGCATCGAATTTACAAAAGTCTAGAGCTAAGATGGGGGCTAGGATATACTATGTACAGAATCAAAACTTATGGGCTAGGCGACTGACTCTGGTGGGTAGCAACTAAGATCAAAGCCGAGTCCTGGACGACCTCCTTTTCCTCGGGGTCGGGGGCTGTGTGCATTTTCAGATGTTTCGCTCGAAAAATATCACAATGCAAGTCTGTTGCTGCTGTTGCTGCTGTTGCTGCGCGGGGATATGCCAATTTCGGATAGTTTGAGTTTCCGTCTGCGGGGACCAAAGCTTTAGGCGAAGCGTTAAGGAACCGTCGTGGGTGGGAAGAGGCCGGGGCTTGGAAGACGTGGCTGCACCTCTCCGAGTTAATACTGAACCGCAATCCGATCGCGGCTGATTCAGGCTCCAACTCCGGCCGCCGCCGACAATTGCACCGCCTGCAGCATGACCGTCTTCAGCTCCCGGGCCAGGCTATTGATGTGCACCACCGAGTCGACCATCTCCTGGACAGCACTGCCGCTGGGAAAGTGTGCCGCCGCCTTCTTCGACTTGGAGACACAGGTCTTAAGCGCGTCGGACAGGCCGTTCGTGCAGCGCAGGATCTTCTCGCGGAGGGCCTCTTTCGAAATGTTGCGGTGGACGTTGTCACCGATGGTTACCAGGTTGTGGGCACTGACCACCACAAATTTGCCGTAGGCAATAAAGAACTTGGGCGGCTGGTTCTTCTCCACCGTCTCCAGGAAGGAGTCGATGGCCTGCATCAGGTTGCCCATGTGGGTGGAGATCTGCTGGGCGTAGTAGCGCACCAGCTTCTTGTCTTTGTCGGTCATCTCCGGCGACTTGCATGGCGTTGTGGCCGTTGCCGTGGGCGTGGTAGGTACGGAATTCGTGCTGGACACGGATCCCATGGCTGTGCTCTCGGCTGTTCGGATAACCGTGTCAAACTGGGTCTTCAGGCCGGCGGGAATGGCCTCGCGTAGAGCTTGATTCTTTCTGGCGGCCGCATCCTTTGACTCAAAGGCCACGTAATCGTAATCCTCTAACCACTCGGCACTGCCACGGCTGCCTTCGACGACGGCGGCTCCTCCTCCATTCTGCTGCTGCGCCTGGCGCTTGAAGAGCAGCGATGCATTGCCCTGAATGAAACTGGTGGTGGAGCGCACGTCCTCGGTGAGGGTCTGGGCACAGGCCATGAGCTGGTCAAGGGCGTCCGGCGGGCGACAACCGTGCTTCTCGTCACTGCGCGCCAGCTGCTCCACGGACCAGCCACCCTGGGCGTCCAGGGACTCTGAGGAGTCGTGTATCAGCTTATTAGCGTCCCGCAGAGCCCGCACCAGCGGTCGCAGCTTGAGGGCCAGGCTGCGGTCTTCCGAGCGTGTGGCATTGCCCAAAGCTCCCTCACCAAACTCGGCTAGGTCGTGCAGGGTGGTGCGCAGCCGCAAAGCGGCCAGCTTCAGCTCCATGACGGTCGGTTCCAGCTGTGCCCGAGTGCGCCAGTTGGGCACAACGAAGCTCAGCAGCCGGCTTATGGCGGCTGTTGTCTGCAGCTGCAGCTTGGCCAGCGTTTCCAGTGCCGAGCTCAGCTCCAGGGGCAATTCTTTGGGCGTGGTAGAGACGGAGGCGGTATTGGCAGGCGCCACACTCTGGTCCTGCTCCTGCAGCGGCGGTAAAGGAGAATCATAAGCGAGACCGCTCTGCTGGCGACGAACAGGCAAGGGATTGCGGCGTGGTATGTCATAGTCGGGCATATTGGCCAGCGAGGAGCGGTTAGAGCTGGAGAAGCTTAGCGACAGGCTATCACTGGTCAGGAGCGAAGAGGCAGAGCTGCTCGGCGTCATCTGGGTCAGTAGGCCGGCGGAGATCAGGGGTCGCGGCACATCGTAGGACTCTTCCTCAATGGAGGCCGGCACACTCTTTAATGACTCAAAGCGGGCTGACAAGCTGGTGGGCGTTCTTGGACCTCCGCCACTCCTGGGGCTGTCATAATTCAGCAGCACGGGCGTGGCAGGCTTGGGGATGTCGTAGGTCTCGAACTCACTGCCACTGGGAGTGCCAGCACTTCCGTTTTGGGGCATCATGGCAGCGGCTCCTAGGTTCTGGTAGATGCTTTGGTTGCTGTACAGCTGCTGCTGCTGTGGAGTGCGGGGGCTGGCCGTTCCCGTGCCTGTCCCAGATCCTGGCGAGCAGTTGTAGATGTAGACATCACCGTGTCTCTGTGGGGTTATAACCTGGAAGAGAAAAAAGGGGCGATGAGACACGAATACTACTACTATTACTACTACTACGCGAAGTAGTACCCACTCCCTCGCTCCTTCCCAGCCACTTATCGATTTTCCCGTCTGCTTGCCCATATCCGCTTCCAAATAAAAACCCACCTGGGTGTGGCTGGCATTCCTCACCTGGTCGGCGCTGCTGCTTCCTGGTCTTCTCTCCTCTTATTATCACATTTTGTGCAAGTGCAAGGTGCACATTGTGCAAGGAGTATAGAAAAGATGGAGTAGAAAACACCGAAAAGATCCGGCGTGCTTAGACGTCGCTCTACGGCGTATAAAATTCGACTGTCGAGGCCTTCGTGGAAAGTCGGGAAATTCACTGCGAAATGGGTGCTTGTTTCGACGGCTGCGCAATGTGTTTCCAAGGAATACTGGGGCCTGGTTCAAGGCGGTTCAGTGTCAAGGTAAAGGACCCCGGAAAGGGCCAGAAACAAAAACAAAAAACAAGGCAGGCGGTGGTGGAAAGAACAGGAAGTCATTGCAGCAAGGTAGATGCAATAAAATCGACCACCAAGACTCGTGCTGCTCTGTGCCTGCAAGGGTTTTCATAAACAAGAAAACATATTGTTTCTGTAAGAAATATAAATGCTAAGCTTACTCTATAAGTAAAATATTCTTTGGAATACCAGAAAATGAGTAAACAATAATTAGTTTATTATCTACGAATATGTTACTATGAGCCAAATATCTTGTAATATTTTGTTCACCAATAAAAAGCGGATAAAGAACTTAACTCATCGAGTTTTTGAATTGAAAGGCATTATTTCAAGCAGGGTAGTGACAAAAGTCCAATTATGGGTCTTAGCTACCCTCTCTACTCAATATATTTCTGATATATTGGAATTAATGAAATTTCCAGCCATATGTCAGCTTCCTAACCGATGAATGATGAAATATTACCGCGGCAGCATATGCCAAATTCATCAGTTTTAGGCCACAGGAGAGTGCCACGCACCACAGAAGAGCCGCCACGCCCTCGAGTAGAATCGATTCCTAATTAAGGAAACCGTTACGTAAGGAGTACCTCCGGGAGGATCGCTCTCTACCTGAAGTGCTACCCTGCCCGGTTGCCTTTTGTCCAGACCTTTGAAGTGGCAATTGACGCGTAACACGAGTCAACAAAATGCCAAAATAATAAAATAAAATAAAAGCGGTCCTAACATCCCTTGAAACAGCTGCAGCTGCAGCTTCGCTTCCAGCCGAGAGGAGGATCCGAAACTGAGCTCTGCGGGAAGGGAGGCTGCTGCCTGGAACCTGTACTATCTTATCGGGGAATCAGGGCGGGCAGCTGGCGGCATTTCTTGAGAGGAACTAGACCACCTAAATATATGTTTGGTTGTGCAATCTTCCAAATGGAACAAAGCCCAGCGGGATTCGTTGTCTTTAGTCTGTGGTCTTTATGGGTTTGGTTTCCTGGGCCCGACTTTCGCGTGACTTTCCTTGTTAGTGCAACTTTTTCCAGCCATTAACATATATCAAAGATTTGTGTATTTATGACACATTTGGGGCACTCTCCATGGGTTGGGCCAACGCCAGGTTCAGCTTTCGTTTCCACTTCTTTTTTTAATGGCCAACAGTTTGAACTCTCCGCTTGTTGTTACGAGTAATTCCAGATTCTGGCTGTGTAATAATCTTTACTACACGTTCTCGTTTAAATTCCAAACCCGAAAACAGTAGCAACAAAAGATTGTCATCTCCTGGCAACATACACAGTTTGTTCCCTGCATTTCAATCATCATTCGGCTCCCGCGGATACTCCTCCATATATTCCGAAGAAAGAACCGCAGAAAGTACACACAATTCTCTTTTTCCAACTGCTTCCAACAGAGATTTCAGCATTTTCTCACGTACGAAACGTCACAAGAAATGAAGATTTGTACGGAAAATGTTAATTATCGCGGAGGAGGAGAAAGAATGAAAGAAAGACCATTCTTTCTTTTAAAGGGATCGGGAGGATTTTCTCAGATGAAACTGAGGATGTGTCCAACAAAAGAAGATGCTTTCCAAGACGACGACGACGACGACGACGACCTTGCTTGCCACCGTGGCAAAGTTTTCCCCGCTTTCTCAGCGAATCCGCATTGCTCGGCTCCAGCTGCAGCTCCAGCTCCAAAACGGAATCCTCCCCAGTTTCCGACTTTGGTCACGCACAAATCTCTGCAGAATCCCAAATACCAAATACATAAACAAGAAGAAAAAGAAAAACAAAAAAAGAGTTATTGTGGCTGCATTTTTCACCATTTTTGGGCAGTAAAAATAAAAATGACATGTTTTGCTCAAACGCAGACCCGAAGAGAGGCTCCTTCTGGCTCGTTTTGGCTCTGGCCATAAATCTCCATTGGCCATTGGCCAGTGGCCACCTGACTTGGACTTGGCTTGGACTTGGAGTTAATGCGCGGTGCGTGACGAGGTGGCCGAAGGAGGAGGTGATACTGACTCGTTTGTGGGTTTAAGGAACTTGAAATTGTCACACAGCATTTGTATCTGTATCTGGCAGGTTGGCTAACGGTGGAGGCGGCTTTTTCCTAGCCACAAGAAGTGGTGTCTACGTGTGGGATGCCCAGAGTATGGAATACGTTGGGGCCACAGCCCAGCGATTGCGCAACTTTTGGCGGGGTCAGACATTTCCGTTCCCAATTAGCCCAAAGGCAGTGGAATGTCGCCTACTTAATGGATAGCTTAGGAACATATAGAAAAAGTTACATCAAACGTAACAGCGAAGGATACCTTCAATAGAATCATCTCAAAATCGATTCACACCTCTCAAGCATTCACTTGTTTTGATTCTCCATTTCTGAAGTCATCTATTTGTATATTTCCAAATCATTCCACCGAAAATGGGTCGACGAGAGACTCCACTCCATCAGGGGAATCTCTTTCCCACTCGAGTGAGGCATCCGTATGATACGGTCAAGTGCATGTCCAATCTCCGATCCCATACATTCTCCACATGGCTTTTGACGCCTTCGAGTGGTGAGAGAAAGAAAGAGATGAGGGGGAGAGGTTTTCCCAAAAGTCAATAAAAATCGAACAGCAACAAAGGCAGCGCTGAGCTTTTATGGCAAATGGTTTCTCTTTAAGATCTCCAACTGCAATGCTGTCCCAGAGCAATTTGCAGAGCTCCTCCTCCTCCTCCTCGTCCCAGCAACATTTGAATTTGAATTTATGGTTTCACTTGCCTCCAGTTAAGATTGATGGCTGCCGATAATGCGAGGAAATGTTTACGACTCTGTAATTTGGGTTTCATTTTATTTGATTTGCCTGCGAGTCAGTCAGTTAGTCAGTCAGTCATTCAGTCAGTGGCCAGGGAAAGCGAAAGTCATACCCCGAATCCCAGTCCCATCATCCCACTGTGAATGGTGGGCGTGCATCCATCTCGAACGCCAAAGGTCAGCGAGCTTTAAGCCAAGCCTGGTGTCTGGCTGGGGATCGGGTGTGTGTGTGTGTGCTAATGATAATGATAAGTTTGGTCAATTAATTTGATCCGCTGTGCAAGCGTTGACTTTGATTGGCAGAGACGATGGGCGATTCAAGAAATCCCATCGGAGAACAAGCTGGGGCTCGGGTCAGCCTCTTGGACAGCAGCAACTTTGTTGCAAGCTGCAGAGCAACCAGATTCTCCTGCTGGGAGCTAGGCAGTAGCAGTGGCTTTCCATCATTCATTGATCTTCCGATCCGCAAATTGTTCGTTTCCTTTAATTTCCAAATCAAACCGAATCAAAGTGAGAGAAATGCAAATAAAACGCATGTCCAGCTGACAAATTGGCGAGTTTGGAGCTCGGGGCGGGAGGAAATCGAAACCGAAACCCGTTGGACAGCTGCCATGGACCCCAAGAGGCTAAGGCTATCCATGAATCGAGAGGATCGGCCCGGCCACAACTCTTATTAATTGCACAATTACGACACGCAGTTGATGTGCGGGGAGCAGATCCACTGGTGGGCCAGAGACGGAGACGGCGGAGATGCAGATGAATGGACCATGGACCGTGGACCCCTCAGAGTGTAATGATGGAGCGTTGGAACGAACCAAAGGAGCCGAGAAATTACTTTCTTTCACTTTCCCGACAAATATCATAATTCAGTTTCAGAAGGCACTTCTGCAGACTGCCGCCAGAGAATGCAAAAAATTGGCCAAAAACAGAAATGAAATCAATTAAGATCCCTGCGGCGGAGTTTGGCCAAGCGGAAAATTAAGAAATTGACAAGTCAGCCGGGACGAGAACGGATGAGACTGGAGACTGCAGGAGGTGGACCTACCTTATTCGGCGAGATGTGCCAAGATCTTCTCGTGCCACGGCCCTGCGCTGACTGCGTTGACTCCGCTCCCGGACCGCCACCGCTTGACGAGGCTGAGGCCGCGCTGATGATGGATCCATTCTCGTAGATCTCCGCCGAGCAGATGGAGCTGTTCAGAGTGGCTGTGCTGGCGGCCAGCGAGGGTATGGGTGAGCTGGCCGGCGACGGAGAGAAGCAGCCGGAGTCGTAAGAGTTCAGGATACGTAAGCGGTTGCCCGGACACAGGCCCTGAAAAAGAATGGAAAGGGAAAAGGTTAGAAATATTTCAAAATATATAAAATATATTTTAAATACATGAATTTGGTGATTTTTTCCTCGACACTTGGCAATTTTCTGTCCGCCTGGACTTGGACTCGGACATCGGCTATAAATGGTGGCTGGTGTGTGGACTCATACTCATTGATCTCAATTGGTTTTGATTGGCTTTTAATCAACCTCAATGCTGTATGAATTATTAATGAAAATCAAACATATATATAAACTGTATATATCCCACGATATAATGCAATAAAAAGCTCTGAGTAATGACAACTTTTCTGTGTGCAATGTTTATTTTTAATTGCCGCGTCTTGTTTATTTCACAAAATTCCTCCACAAAGATATGTAATTTTTCTCCAAAGAAATATGTGTCAAACATCAAAAAAATCGGACAGAAAATCTTGTCAACATGTGTTTCAGCTTAAAAAAGTTGCTTTTTCGTTGACTTTTTGGCTGTAAATATTTATGCCACACTTTGTTGCCGCTCGGATCGCTCTGCAGCTCTCGACACTCAATTGGCTGCCGTTTTTGGGTTAATTGTTTCCATTAAAAAGCCGTGGCCACTTTTTAATTAGCGACAATTGGCCGGCACTCTATGTAGCCATAGGTATCGCCACACTATACATATCGCTCCGAGCTCTAGTGATTTCCATTTTGATATATGTTTTGACACCATATCATCACTGATCGGTCCGGCGGTCAGGCGGCGCCAATTGAGTTGTTAATTGAACGAACAACGTGCAGAAATTTTTTAATTTTTTGCCCAGCTTTGAAAACTGAGGATTGGATAGATAGTGGGTTGTCGTGGGCGGGGGGGTCGGTGGTCAGCTCCAAGGCTGCCCGGGGCGCTGCGATAATTAGCAAAAATGAAAGAAAAAATCGGAAATTGAGGCCACAGCGGTCTGAGAAGCAAATACATGCTATGGGTGCGTTTGATAAATGGTTTGATATAGAGGGGAAAGTGTGAGTGGAAAAGATCTTTGAAATGGGTCACGGTTTACTTATTTTACAATCTGAAAACATCTATATCCCAGAGTATTATTCCTTCCCTAGAAAGAACTCATCATTCCGTAAACATTCCTTTGCTGATTTCTTGAGTGTTTATCTTTGTTTGAGTATCATTTCGGTTTGCCTTCGAAATCGGAGCAAACAACTTCGAACGCCTCTCCTTATCTTAATCCAGAGATAGTGTTGTGTGCACTGTGGTAATCTTGGGTAATGGTAATGGTTATATGCTCACGCCCCCTTCTGCCTGATGGTTATGATTATTACATCGCTGCAGCTACAATTAATGTACCGAAAATGTATAATTTATAAGACCCTCAGACCCTTGGGAAGGGGGTTGTATTATGGTATATGGGGGCCTGGAATTCCCGCATGCAGCAGGCCACGTGCCCTCAATGATGATGACGAGGCTTTCCATCTTCTCGGTTTTGACTCCCAGACAAACCAAAAATAATAAAGAAAATTAAATTAAAAATGTAAATGAGTTTTTTCTCTAGTCTCCGGAGCAGATGAAATGGAAAAACTTATGCAAATGCTTTCGATTGCTTAATTACGAATGCAGACAGAGCCCAGACGCAATCAGGAGTAAATGAAGAACCAAAATAAGAATGAAAAGAAGGAGATACAGAAAGGAAGGCGTTTCCCCTGTTAGCTCTGATGAAGCCCCTTCATCCTCGGTAACCCAACTCACCTGTCGATTCCGCAGGGAGCAGAGCCACCAGCCTTGTATGCCCTCCGTGTCCTGCTCGATGACGGTGAGGATGTCGCCCTTCTTGAAGGGCAGCTCGTCCGGCGTATCTGCATAATTATCGTAAATGGCCTTGGCATAAAGTTTCTGCAAATAAATCAAAGCAAAACATGAAACAATTAATGTGTATCTTATATTATGTAGAGGCCGGCCCTGTTTTTTGGACTTCTGAGAAGCCGCAAGAAACCACAAATTTTCAAAGGAATTTCAAAGAAGATACGGATTCCCCCTTCGACTTTGACTTGCATCATTCATAAGAAGAGCGCTCCTGGCCCCATGGAGATCGTTGTTCAGCTTTGCTCTGCTTTCTGTGTTTTTTCGTATTTCATGGATGCGAAATTTGTGGCATAAAAAGAATGCATAAAACTGCAGAATGCCAAAAAAAATAGAAATAATAAAGAGCAAAAGACCAAAACAATGGGATTTGGTTTTTGCTTTGTTTTCCATTTGCTTCATTAGTTTAGCTGGAATTTCAGGTCAACTTTTTTGGGTTTTAGGTTCTCCTTTATCCGCTTTTGTGTTCGCCTTTCGGTGGTTAGAGAGCCTGGCATGTGGATGAAGTGACAGTCGGGGTTAAGGATACGAGTCGGAGAGCTGTGCTTAGGATTCAGCAGCAGCATCAGGGAAAATTCGTATCTCAGCCAAGTCAACTTCAAATAATTCTGATTATCATGAGCCAAACATAGTTATAGATTTTTGTAAATAAAACAACAGATTGACCAACCCACTGACTAAGTAGCTACCTGGGTCCTAGCTCACTGACCGCGACTGTGAATGCCTTTGGGGCAAACGTTTTGATTTGCTTTTCTTCCGCTCAATGAATGTGTAATTGCTGCTGTGTGTGTGCGTGAGTATCTGTGTGTGTCAGTGGTTTGGAGTTAAGAGCTTGCTGCTTTTAATTTCGCCACCGCAACGTATAAAGAAATCCAAAAACAAAAAGAAGGAAACCGAGCCGTGACTGCTCCTCCTTCCTCCTTCACCTTTTTCTGACCCATTCCACTCCTAACTCTTTACCCCAATCCCTACACTGATCAAAATATTCCATGAAATTGATTTTCAATTCGGAAGTTATGCATAAAATAACAAAGTGTTGAAAAGAATCTTTACTCTTCTTAAAAAATAAATAAGAAAAGGCGACCCATCCAAGGGAGAGAAAGATCTTGCTTTATTGTAAGGCTTCAAAAGTAGAAGATACATCTAACCCCTTAATTATCCCAATTATTTCCAGTGCACAGACACAGAGAGAGAGGAAGCTAGCGAGCGATTACAATATCGAGCGTTCAATCGCTGCTGAACTTTCAACCCGCAACTTCGGCCTCTGATACCGCCACTTCACGTGTCCAGGTGCGGGGATTGTGGTTTCGAAACCCGTTTCTTTTTTTACCTGGCCCACCAGCTATTCATTCTACTCTTTAATTTCGAAAGCGCGGCGACGGCAATGCTGGAAGCGAGAAATGTTCAAATGTCAAAAGAAAAATGAGCGCACTTGAAGTTCATGTGCGCGGAGTGACACTTGGCTCAGCTCGCATCGGATCTCAGATGTTTGTTGGGACTGCAGACTCCACTCTCCCCTCCGGATTAGACCAGCTTTCTTCTTTCTCCTCCTCCTCCCTCCCCTTTTGACACAACGCTAATTGAAGGAGCAAATATTTGAAGGCGAGAATTGGAAGATTTGAAGTTCCGCCAGTGTCTGAGGTTGACTTGTGGTAAAAATTAGTGGCCTTTTTACAGTTGTTTGTCTGTTTGTTTGGGCGGACCTTAATTGGTTTGCTCAGTGCATTCCTCTGGGAAAGAAAGAAATACTGAAAGAGTTCCCAACACCACAAATCAATCTCAATCTCAGCCTCAAACGCAGCCATAAATCACCGAAAACCGATTTACATGTTCAAGGGAGTTTTATATAAAAGTCATTTCTACCCCAGGCCAACTTTTCTGGTTTTTTGTAGGATTAAAGGAGCTGTTTTTAATGACGATCCGCAGCGAAATCCTCCCCCTTCAAAGAGTCAGCAATTTTTGTAGCAAAACAAACCCGCAGCTCAGCTCAGGTTATTTATGTATTCCAGGAGTATCTGCCATCTTGCCATGTCTTGAACATTCAATTACTCAAACCCCGAAATATATATATATATATATATTTTGCACATAAATAACCGCCGAGACGCAGTTGAGTTTTAACAGAAAAAAAGCGAAGAAGCCGCCAATAAACCGCTTAATGAGCACTCAAAAATCAACAAAACTTTGGCTACTCCGCCGACACAAGATGACAATTGGTTTTATCCAGTGGTCGTTAACCGGATTAATGGAGCAGGGAACTGTCTCTCTCGAAGTCCAATCATTTTCGATGGCCAGGCAATATTTTCAAATAGAAATGTGAGCTGATAACCCCAGACCCAGCCCTCAAATAGCTGATAAAATAGCAAAAAAAAAAAGTCTAAAGTCAAGCGAATCGCTCTCGCGTGACAGATAATATTTTTTTTTGGCATTTTTAATTAACAGAATTTGACGAAAAATGAAACGAAAAGAAGGGGAATTTGATGAAAAATAAAAAAAGAGGAGTGGAGATATTGGAATTCGGTTCCTAAAGGAACTATATCAAGATGTTCAAGGGGAAAACTAACCCTTTAAAGAAACCTTAAAGCAGATTCTTAAAACTTTTTTAATGTTTTATATATTTTTAATATCTTTCCATTTATTTGCTTTTGAATTGTTTAGAAAATGACTGCAGTTCCGCATGACCATTTACCAGTTAAAAATAAAAATAGATACTGTTATGACTTCACAGAGTGTTTGTTAATTGTTTCTTGTTCGATTTATCAGCTTTATCTGTGCAATATTTCACACAAGACCTCAACTCTACCTCTCCCGCATTTGCATTTCACACCGACTTGATCACATATCTATTTCTATATATTATCAGCCTTCGAATGCGTCACTTTCCATCGGACTTCGAACCTTGGCTTTGGGTTTGGGAGTGATTAAGGGTTTCCTGAGATACGAGAGGAGTTACGAAATGTAGAAATAATATGAGAAATACATTTTTTGGGGTTACTTCTATAATAAAACGCCATATGTCGTTGTCATCGCGTCGAACTGGTTTCCTTTTGCCGTCTCAGTGCGAAAATAAACAAAATGTTTACTGCTCTTTTTGGCGGCGGCCTTTTCCTCACATTTCGTCAGCAAACTTGTGTGTGCCAAAAAAATAAATAGTAAAAAATAAACAAGAAAGGAAGCAATCTGTATAAAATGTGGTGTGACAATAAAACTTCAAGCCAGTTAGCGAGCGGGCAGAGAAACACGTTCCGAGGCGAAGACTGGGTCGAAATCGGAATCGGAATCGGTTGGCATATTGAGGCTGATCAGCATTGACAAGTGCATGGAGCTGCTCCGTCACAAGTCAACCCGGGTCAGCACTTGGCGACCGTGCGCTTCACTGAATCTCCCTCCTCCAATATTAACAATAGATTCTTTCTGCCTGGACAGGCACAAGTCAATTGCAATTGCATTCCACAGACGCCTCCCTCATTCAATTTGCATTGCATGGCCTCGGCTCAGGGCAAAGCGCTCTCAGGCTTTAATTTATATCTATATAGTATGCATATATGGAAGATATATCCAGACAAAAAGGGTAATTCAATTGGGAAAGTAAGCTCTGTCAATAAAGAGTTAGTTCAAGGGGCAAAAAGAGTATTTTGGGCAAAGATATAAACATGGAACTGGCCCAGTTTTATTCAAGCTGTAAATATTTATTTATACAAAATATATTAAAAGTAAATATACAAAAAAAGGGACTAAATTAATGTAAATTTTCAACATTGTGAGCTTAACGTGGCCAATTCGGTGAAATGACTCACAAAGCAGGCGTCAAAGCAAACATATGCCAGCCAATTCAATTAACTTGGGCAAGACTTCTGTACAAAAACCCGAAACAAAATAAGACAAAGGAAAATAACTGTTGACTTTAAATATTAAAGAACAAATAAAAATGAATCTACACACACGAAAATAATATATATTGTGTCGACCTTCGCGGCAATTTCGAGGGAAAAACGCAAAAACGTTGCAAAATTACTTCCCCGAGAGAGAAATACATACATTTAAAAAAAACCCAACCAGTTAACATTCAATTGTGGCAAAGTGAGTGAATCAGTCGAACGAACAAAATCAATTTTCAAGCATGTCTGTAAAGTTTCAGCTTTCAGCTATTGTAAGCACTTATCCACATTTATTTTGAGGCCTCAGAATATGTATTTTATAATGAATTGTTTTCAATCCTAGACGCCATCATAAAAAACCATTGCACAAAAGATCAATCATTTGATAAAAACAAAACTCGAGTTAACAGCCAAGCATGCTTAAAACATTAAGTAATAAAAAAATATAGAAAAGATAAAAATGTCCCCAAAGGCGAGGAAAGAACTCTGAAAGAGAAACCCCGAAAATAAAATATGCATAAAACCGAGGAAATTAAAACCATTTTGAAGCCATGCAATTTGCTCAACAGCTCTTTCCTTCATTCATTAATTCAATCATCTCCCTCGAGCGTCTTACAAGATTTATTTTACAAACTTTGTCCCCTACTCCGACTCGGAGTCATTAAGTTCCATTTACCAGACTCTGGCGGAGGAATACCCCGGACGTGACTCATGGCTGAGGAATTGCCGACGCCGAGGTGATGATCGGGTTTGCTCGCGGCCTTTTCTCAACTCTTCTTTTCTTCTAGCCAGTTTCCAGTTTTGGGTAAGAGGATCAAATCATCTCCCACGTGAAAGCCGCCTTGAACTTTGGCTGATGAATACAAATAAAAATGTAACATCCGAGGGCACTCCGATGTTGACTTTTGATGGATTACAGTTTGGGATCTATTTTGAGCTCGAGAGGAGGAGGTGGAGGCCCCCGCTAATCGAAAGTTAGCTGACAGACGCATCTCTGAGTTGGGTAAACAAATGAGGTGTCTCAATAAGAGGGGTTTCCCACGAACTGCCACTCACTGATAAGTAATTACAAGGGTTGGGCAATCCCCCGCACCCCAAAGAATCCCAGAACTCGTAGAACCATCATAGATACCGATCGCTCGCCCAGAGACAGCGTATAGAAGGCAATCGGCAATTTCGTAACATGAAGATAAGTGCTTCTGACATTATGAAAGACCGAGAAAGAGCGCTGAAATCGCTCCTCGTTTAGCAACTCCAGTAGCCCATCTCCGCCTGGCACCAACAGCAAATGGGCCCATTAAGTGGCTTAAAGGCGGAAGGTGCTGCTGGAATCACTAGCCCCACTTATGGCTGGTATGTACATGTAACTTTTATTGCTCGGTTACGACCAGTTCCTTATCTGGCGAGGACAGGGGAAGGCGAAGGAGAGAGTGCGAATTATCAGTCGCTGCCAGGGCTGAGGCAGAGGCTGATGCAGCGGCCAATTGGCCATTGTTTATTCCCTGTAAACACGGCCTCAGCCTCGTTCGTTTAGGGTTCTACGACTTCTGAAGGACTGCGAGACTCTGACTTTGCGGCAATTAGTCAAGCCTTCTCCTTTTAAGGGCCGCGCCTTGGGCCCAGGAAACGTGACATGTCAGATTTGTAATTCATAAATGTCATTCCTTCTTGTGCACGTCTGGAAAACAAACAAACAAAGCGCCCTCCTGGATGACCCTGCGAGTGCCAGGCTCCCTTCTCCTTCTGTTCTGGCCATCTTGTCTCTTATCACCTTCTCTGCTCTTAGCACGTTTCTAGCAGCTTGACAAAGTGCAAAGGGGCACTAAACATTTCACCTGCAATTATTTGAATTCATTATCTCCACTCTAGACTGTACGACGAGTCCATAATTCAGTTGGCCAATAATCCATTTGTTCGCTTGGCAGCACATGACTCTCTTAACTGTTAGATAACGACAGGTGAGCGAGTGAGCAAAGGCCTGTGAACTAAACGCAACTCGAGTGTCGAATGCGAAAAGATAAAATAACTAAGCAGCACTACGACACACACAAAAAGCGAAAGTTTTTCTTCTTCGCCGACTGAAGCGACTTGATATGCCTGAAAAATGAAGACAATTACTGGAGGGATATATTATATTATATAGCTATTTCCTCGACTTCTTTTTATACTTCTTCTTAACCGAAAACCAATCAGCAAAGCAGCCAGATACAGTTCCCTCTTCCCTGGGCCTTAACCTTGCCACATTCATCAATTTACAGCTGGACAGGAACCCAAGACAGACATAGCCACGGCAACCTGTTGAACAAATTTGAATGTGAAAAATGTTTGCACAACTTGAGCGCTGAAATAAATTAGCAAGCTTACGAGGTGCCAGTCTGGGGCGAGGAGCAGGGGAGCGGGGAGTCTGGCCAAGACTTGCGCATATGCAAATGGAAATGCACATGCACTCATACTCCCATTACCAGTCCAGTCCCAGTCCCAGTCCCAGCCCCAGTCCGGCCCGGCACTCAATATTCTGGGCTGGTGCGGTTATTAAGCTTGAAATTAAATAAACAACAACGGCTAATTACAAGAGTCGTGTCCGGGGGCATGATCATGGGCAGCAGCTCCTCGCTCATAGCCAGATCTTGGCCCGGAGGACACTTGTTCCCCGGCCTAACAGTCGCTGACACAAAGTGTTCAGTAATTGAAGGGTTGCCGAGGGGCATGAAGTTGGGGCTAGAGTTGGATCCATCCATCCATCCATCCATCACAGACACGCAGGGTGAGGGGGAGGCTGGGACATGGACACAGGTGAGATTAAAATAAATGTGCTCCAAATGCGCACAAATGCGAAAAGTAATTGACGCCGTCTGGAGTTGTGGAGCTCCCCGAAGACCGGTCCGGTTCTCAGCTTAGATTTCAAAATGCAAACAGCGGAAAACATTCGAAGATGGGTTTCCTGCCTTCTTTGGCCTTGCCTCAGATGTCTGTGGGCCGGAGATGGGCGCGTGACTGGAACTAATGGCCAAGAAAATGGGATCCCCTTCAGGATCTCGTCTTGAACGTGTCACGCTTTCGTCTCTATGATGAAACCTTTAGAAGGAGCAATGGTTTATTAGCATGCCAATTAATAGTTCCCCAGAGTCTCTTTGCATCCTTTGGCAGGGACGTGCGCTTGACTGAAGGCCGCAATTAAGGGCATACCTAAGGCTGGGGGCCACGGATTAGCCTCAGACCGATGGCCGGCCGCATGCGTGGCCAATTCAATCAGTTATTAATAGTCCTGGCCGTACAGACAATTGATTGAAAGAAAAGTCTATAAATTCTCTGTGGCCAAGACCACCACGCACGCTTGTCGGGGCAACCTCGCAGGAGAGGCCACTCCACCCGGATAAGGGCAAGTCCAGGGCCAGCTAGTTATCGCCGAAACAATTCCACACAACCGAAATCTAATCAACCTTAATTGAGCGTCACACTGAACCCTATGGTATATCTTCAGGGGGACTAAAAACAAATCCAAAGATAAGAACCCAAAAGGAGCGGCTCGCCCTTATTATTAATTAAGATTGTGCCAGGGGAGGTCTTGCTTTCTTTCCCTCTCTCTCTCGCAGTCTCAGGGGTTATCTTCGGGATAACTGCAGCACAGACTCCCCGAGGGATATCTATCGAGCGCTCCTTGTGCTCTCTCTGATTAAGTGGGCGCCCCACCGATCCGTCTAGACGGAGAACATATATCTGCTTCAACGCTTCGACACTTCAAGTGAGTCTGACTGCGACTCTGACTCTGGGAAATTGATTAGAATTAATGTCCGCGTGTGGCGACAAGAAGTTGATTGAGTGACTCCCGGGTGCCTGATGGAAATATATGGCAGCATAAATCTATTGATTAACTTTTGGCTGCAGAAACCAGTTGGCTTGCATTCTACACTTTAATTAGTTTGGAATGTTTTATGTTAAGGCTTAAATAAACTCAAATTGATCTGTAATTATGACGGAGATGATGTTGGTTAAGGCCAAGCAGAGAGACTATAGCTTGCTTTTAAAAGTTCATCCCAGACTCTACATTTTATAGAGTCATTTTAGGTTGAAATCTAATCACACCCTGACTGATGCTATCTAATCGAAGCTACTCAGAACGAAAGCCAAAAATATCTAAAGGGAATCACACATAGATTCCATGTCACGATGGTGAGCTCATGTTTTTGCTAACTTTCAAAAGGAACACTTAAGCACGGGGCTCTAAGCGCAAGGAGTTATCACGACATGGCGATATCTCACCTGTGCCATAAACTGGCACATCAAACGGTGTCGCTCTGCCAGGTGATAACGAGTGCGAATTGCGGAAATTTCAGCTGCCACAAAATAGGCTCTGAGAGATGCGTTACAGTTTAACCAGGAAGGGGGCAGGAAGATGCAACTGTCACAGCGGAAAGATAGCTTCAACAGCTGCAGATGAAATCCTGGCTATCTACTAACCGTTTTGATGTGAATGCGCCGCGAGACGGGCACATCGTAGTCCAGGTCCGCATTGGTGGCGTTGGAGCTGCAGCAGGAGGCTGACATCGAGATGGAGGACGAGCTCTGCTTGTCCAGCATGGCGGCGATGCAATCCGGGTTGATGAGTTGCGGCTGATACTGAGATCTCAGGAGCTGGTCAGCTTAGCTGGACATGGCGACGATGGAGCCACTATCGAGACTTTTAGATATATTTAATCCAGGACAATATAAATAAAGTATCTCGACGTGGGTTCGTGCGATGTCTATCTGCCACTTGTATCTTCTCCTCACTTCACTCGGTTCACTCTTGTTGTTTATCTGCGCTGAGCTCGCATCAGCATATGTATCTTGTATCTTTGTATCTGCTACTTCGCCGAATCAGCTACAATTTCAAGTTTAGCCGCGGGGCAAAAGCCGAAAAGCCAAAAAATCAAAATCCGCAAAGCCGAAGTTAAAAACAAAAGACGCTACGCGAAAAAAACTCCACAAATATAGCAAAAGTCTCGCACTCGCATTCGTATCTTTCTCTAAGTTTTTTCTGTTTGGACGTTTCTGGCGTATCTCGTTTAGCGTTTCACTCTCGACGTGGTCCGCACCGGAGCAGGCAACTTGGTAGACTGACATGACGCTCGGAACCCGCTGCGCAGCTCTGCTTCGGTCTGCCCTCGCCAGCTGAGCCGGTCGGCTCTCGGTGTTCTTCGGCAGCGTTCGTACATAGTAACGATATATAGCGATATTCGGTGCGAAGGGAAGCTATATCGTAGAGGTCTTGGAAAATAGGGATTCCCGAGGAAACCACAGAGCTAATCTAGAGATTTTAAAAGGACTTTTGTGGAGCAGAAGGTTCATTTCTATCCCGAAAGTATTTATGTTATTGAAGAAGAAAGATGTGTACCAAATCTGGGCAATATCATTAAAATAATATAAAATATATACAATTTGCAAAATACATTTAATTAAAATTAAGGATTAATTTTGAAAGAAATCGTGGAGTGAGATTACGGAGTGAATTATTATTATTTTTATTATTTTGAGGGAATTAATTATGCTGTTAATGCTATATAAGCATTGCCAAGAATTCCTCGCAGATGAATCAGTGGAATCTAAGCCTTTAACTTTCCCACTTTCAAGTTAATAAGACAATACTAAGGCATTTACTTGCAGAAATTTAAATCCTAGATACTATTTATACACCAAGTCCCCACAAAATACCGAAAAAAGATGATGAAGCACCATGCCTCAATGCCTCACCCACCGATCCAATGGCCCACATGTCTATCTATTCCATATTCCATATTCCATATCAAGTTCTTCTCAGCTCGAGTTGACTGCCCCCATGTGGTATCTGGCCATATCTGGTTGCAGTTGCTATTTGGCTATGACAAACATTTCGATATGCATCCAACCCAATTCGATTATAAGAGAACTCGATGCTTGGCATATCAAGTGCAGACGTTCTTCGAGAGTTCGAGAGAGGGGGTGCCCCTTTAAAGCTCAATTAGCCAGAAGATGTGAGACCAAGCTCATGTTACCCGCCTCGGCAATGAATAATATGGAACAGTAGCTGTGTTGTCTGCGAGAACCCAGCTGTCCAAACACATTTGTGTACCATCTCCCGAGGGCGTGAAGAGCTCTGTGCCCCGAAAAATAAAGGGAAGCAAGAAGGAACACCACACAAAGGTGAAGCTCTCCTCAACAAGTCAGCGCTGAAGGTCAGGCGGCAACCCGTTCTGTACAGAAGGAAGGAAGGAAGTTGTTGTTGTTGTTGTTACCTAAACCCGGACCCAACCCATCCCCTGTGCAATCTGTGCCGTCTGTGCTGCAGCTGCAGTTGCAGTGTTCTTTGCCGGCTGAATGTGACATTTGACATGATTTGCGTGCCAAGTGCCACGCCCACATCAGCACGTCAAGAGCCATGTCAAGAGCTGTGACTGAGACTGAGTTGGAGTCGGGACAGGCCAAGGCGACGGGAAAATTGGAGAATCAAACGAAGCCAAGCGAGAGGCGGCGATGGCGACCCCCAGCGAAAAACGAGCTCATTGAGCTGAGTTTTATTGTCACTTTCGTTTTGGGGGGAAGGGGAGTGGATTTGATTTAATTTAATTCTCTTTTCTGAGCTGCGTTTTATTTGATTTTCCAAACACTTCGCCGCGGCTTTCCATCGATTTGTGTTCTTATCTAAAATGGTTAAATCGTAAAGACTTTCAAACAGCCATGGAGCGTGGTGTGCTTCTCGAATTTCATATATATCTCAACATGAAAGTTTATCCATTAAATTTGCATAGAAATGGGTCTTTTTCAAGATGAGTCTCCCTAGCATGTGCATTATCCTGCTGTACAGTCATTATCATTATCCTTCGTTTGTTTTCGAATCTTTGTCGCAGTCACGCTCGTCCGGCTAACCGGTTTCCCAAAAATCCCGAGATGAGTTGAGTCCGCAAAACCCACCCGCATTCCGCACTCTGCATTCCGCATTTGGAATTCCAGAGAATTAGTCGGCAATTTTGGAACAATTTGGTTTCTCTCTGGGTTAGAAAAAATATATATTTAGGGGCAAACAAAGGACAAGGGGGACAACACACAAACAAAGCCAGATGTTAGTCCACTTAATTGCCTCGTTAGGAGGCTCTGAAATGTCGGGACAAATGTAGATTTATATATTAAATGGTAAAGCCTTTACAGGATTTAAATTTGTATTTTATACTTATATATTTTCAGCAAATTCTACAAAGTTTACCATTCATTTATTTAGTAAATATAATTTTCCCTTTCAAGTCAAGTGAAACAATAATGAAGCTATGAAGAAACTCGACTAAGAATGACCATATAGGGCTTTAAAATATATATAAAACTCTTGGTAAATTTACATTTTGTAGCTCACTGAACATATTAAAGGCTATATTTTCGGTGAGTGTCATGACTGGCACCCACCTTTTGGCATTCTTTTGGAACAATTTCGATGCGAGAGCCGCGTAAATATGCAAATGGCAGATGACTTGGCTTGGCTACATGCCCAGCTCGATTCATTCATAACACCTCGTAAACATCGTAGCATTGTAACATGGTTTCCATTTGCCATTTAGAAGCTGAATAAATAATGTATGTAAATCAGACCAGACCACGTACGAATATAATATATATTGTATATATACACCCGCGTAAATATATATATTTATGCCTCGCTATCATAAATTCGCTTGCGTAAATTGGGAAAAAGCAAAATTGTAGGCGTCACTCGGCTTCTTTATCTAAACGATTTTGTTTTTCCCTCCAGCAGTTGCCAAGGGCCCATGGAAAAATGGATATTCGGTTTGGGTTGGTTGGGAATCATGGCACCTGACCCAGCCCCATCTCCACATGTCAGAGCAGTCTGTCTCTGCCAATATTTGTGGACTGCTAATTGAGCCATTTGTCCGAGGGAACAGAGAGAATTTTATTGCACAGTTTTTCGTACAGAAAGTCACCCCTAATGTCCCCTGGGAGGGGGAGAAAATGGGAAAGCAATTGATTTGTCACTTTATCTGGATGAGAATGGCCAGGCAGATGTGCCAACTAATCCCAGAGTGTCCATTAATGGAGTGAAGTGAGCATTGATCACTTCTCCATCTTTGATTTAACCAGATTGGTAGAGTATCTTGTTAGTCCTGGCTTTATTATCGTTTACAGATCTCATCCTGGGATAGCTCCCAGCCTCTAGTCATTAGCATTTCTTGCCTTAACACATCTCCATTGGATTCCGGACAATGGGCTATCGCTGCTGGCCATGCGTGAGCCATAAATGGCCAGAACGTGCCAGTTTCCATGAAAACAATGCAGAAGCTGCGAACGGAACGGATCGAAGTCGAAATCGGAGAAATCTGAAATCAAGTGCCGGGCAGCAGCGGAAACAAAGGCACATTTCGGGCAGAAATGGAGCACGTCGAGGCGGCTCCGAAAAAAGTGCAGCAGCAGCGATTCCCGGAATTCCCGATCACGTTAACCCAACCATTAGCCCCTGGTGCCCCTTCGTCCAATTAGAAGTACAAGCTAAGCAGCTGAGCACGCGATAAGGGCGGGCGGCAATCAGTAAAAGTGATTGGGCAACTCTTCTGGCACTCCACCATGACGGGTGGGGGTCATAAATTCATCAATTTACCCAGGGGACACTCCTCACAAAAACAATAGCGAGCTGCCACATGCCCAGTTTATGGGGAGAGAGGGAAAAACAGGATCGTCTTCGATGGTAGATCCGCTGCGGGCTCAATTAAGATGTGCATCTCCTAATGAAACTTGGATTTTACAACTCCTCAGCTGTCTCCCTCTCCATTTTCGGGGTTGCCCAGGTCACTGGTTTGAAAAAGGAGAAAGGCAGGCTCCCGAAGCCAAATTGCCTTGGCTTCTGGCTTCGATCTAATATACACTTTTCGGTTACTCCAAGGCAAGTTCTTTGAACTTTAGCCGGCCACTCCTCCTTCACTACAGATCGCCGGCCACTCTGCCATTAGTGGGTTAATTATCCCATAATAGTGGTAGTCGACATATATTAGTTTCCAAAGAACCATAAAGCAAGGCAACAGCTTCATCATCGTATTGATACCGTGGATACAATAAAGTATATGCCTTGCCAGCCTTAGAAATATATTCAAATTTCTATACAAAAATTCCAGGGCATCTCTTGCTCCTCCACTTAAGACCAAAATCACTTCCTCACACACAAACTTCAAATGGCTTTCTGGAGCAGCAAACCATTTATCATGGCGAGATCATAGATCTCTCACTTACTCGAAACCAAAACTCTGTCGGCAATTTCACACATTGTGTGAGGGAGGAGCAGACGGAGGCCTAAAAATAAGGCATGCAAAATAAATATGTTCCCAAAGAGGACCATGTGGAGCGACCTATGTAAATCTCTGGCAGCTGGCGGCGCGTTTGACAATTTGCCGGCGCGTTTGCGGCGTCTCTTAATCTGTGATCCCGAAGGAACCGCCGATCCGATCCGGATTCTGACACGATCTGCGATCTGCTTTGCCACCCAGCGATAATAACAAACAATTTGTTTGTTTTGCCAGGCCACCGCAACAGGCAGCAGTTCCCTGCCATATAGCCAGTTCCCTGCCGTTTTCTGCCAGTGTTTGCATAATTCATGAGACGCCCGGATGCGGGGGCAGAACGAGAGAACGAGATCTGGCGGCCATTCATTACGGGCTGGCTGAAAATTGAGATACCAAACGGAAAACAAAGGGCTGATGCTGCTGCTGCTGCAGCTCATATCTGCATCGTACATATATGGGCAGTGTAAGTTATGGCCTCTCCTCCCAGAGGCTGGATGCTGCGGGGGATGGAGCCATTCTTGCCAGCCTGCGGAGGGAGTTTCGGATTCCCAAAGCTGACTTTGGCATTTTCAAGTGACCACAGCTGGCTGCCTAGTTGAGGTTTAATATTCGAATAAATACAAAAGCCAAGGAAATTGCACAACATTAATTTTATGTTTATGTTTCATTTATAATGTTTTAGAAAATTAAGAAAATGTGCAATTTTGAACACTTGTTTAGATTTAAAAAATATAAACAACAAGAAAAACTCTAAATAATTGTTGAATTAAATCAAGAAAAAATTCCCAGACAATCCCCAAGTCCTTTGACCTTAATTCCAGATCAATACCACACTTTGGTTTACTGATTCCCATTCCCATTCATTGGCAGCTCGGCATGGGTCCCTTAGACAGCTCTCCAGCATCTGGAGAACCACAATAATTGCTCCCCATCTGCTGGTGGCATCCGTGAGATACAAGCTTACAATTATGCGCCAAAAAAATAAGAAGTAAGAATGGAGAAGAAGAGTGGAGGAGAAGCTGTATCCGTATCTGGATTATTTACAATCGCTTGTCACTTGAAGTGCTTGCCTCAAAAACCCATGTTTACGCACAGTTCCGCGAGGTTGCAACACTTTCCACAAGAATTCCGTAAAAGAAGAAACAAGAAAATCAACTTTCGATTGCTAAATGGCAAACAGCAACGGCGACGGCGACACCCGATATGCCAGATAATGCCATAATGAAGTCGTCCGCGTAACTGTAACAGTAGCCGAGGATTTTGGGCTCCTAAAGAGGGCCCAGCCAGGAGTGGGGACCTCCTGCGGAGCCAAGACTGCCTCAGACAATTACCACAAGAACCCAACCTCTGAACGCCGGCTTGTAATCAAAACCGCGCTCTGTCTCTGTCGGTGCCAGAGTTGGTCATCAATGAGCAGAGAGACCAGTGACCAGGCAGACCAAAAATGAATGAAGCACACATTTTCCGCTGAGGCGGCACTAAAGGGAAAAAAACAAAAGCCAAACTAAACCAAACCATTCCCAATTCCGATTCACTTTGCGAAACAAAACACAGTTTATGGCCGGAAAGTGTTTACTCTCTCGGAGTGGATGGATACCCGGCACCCGAGTCAAGTGATTCCCGGAATGCTTAGGCAGACAGATACTTCTTTGCCTGCTCCGCCTGCACTCCCGAGAAGAATGCGCATAGATTTTCCTCTCCACTCGGGTTACACATTCGCGTTGAGGCGTTGATTGCAGTTGTTAAATAATTTAAGAAAACAGGAAATTTCTTCGTGTCATGGAATGATCATAAAAACGGGAGGAAATAAATAAAAATAAGAAATGTTTAGCCAATGAGTCAGAGTCAAAGATGTGTAAGGGTTAACAACGTCATAAAAATAGTTCTTATCACGAGAGTCTCCGAAAGGTTCGGATTTATGAATTGCAAATGAAAATAAAGTCCCTACAGCATTTTATCCACCTTGACTTACTTTTAGTTTCGGATTTATTTACCAAACATTCGACGATCAACGACCTATGACAATGATTTGCATTGGTAATGTGCACAAATCGAATCTACGCTTAAATTTGAAAATCCAATTGAGGGAAAAACAATGTCAAGGCATTGACGTCAAGCCTTTTGGAGGGGCGGAAGTTCTGGAATGAGTAACAATGCTATGAATGGCTCAACGTTGTTAGGTTTTATCAGAGCCAGGTTATGACTGAGGGACCCCTCATCATTCACGCGCCTTCGTCGTGTAAATAAATCCATCATCGGCAGCCTCCATTAGCGATCTTCCAGAAAACTAGATGATGGATTGCATGATGGGGAAATTAGTATTAGGATTTTCCTTTACTATCTAGACAGCCTGTCCGCCGCAGTAAACAAACAAAGGGTTATTTATAACACGCATTTTGCGATCTATATATAGACGATTATTGCACAGGCGGCCGGCCAGTGGGCGAATAATTCTATGGAAAAATATGGCCAAAAACAAGGCCCAATCGGATGGAATACCTTGGCGAGCATATATCTTATCGGGCCTGTGTGTTGACATTTTATTTTGCAAATATCTAGGAGAGGGAAAATAGTACTCCTAGGAAAGCTCGAGATAAGATTAGATTCGCGTTTGGGTTATATCAACACCAGATACCAACAGCAACAGCTAGGGAGCATTCATGGAGCATTCATGGCGATTACTGCCCGGCTATAATAAAACCATAAATTGTGTCAGTGCAGTTTTTTACAGAGAACTGGAATGTCGACGAAAAATTCACTTGTGCAAATAGATCAGGGAAAGACGAACGAGCTAAGCGCTGTGCAAATTTGTAGAGATCTTTCTTTGGAATCCCAAAAGCGAGATACAGTTGTTTGTGGCACGATGATTGTTTTGCGAAAGCTTTGCCAGGGAATTGCTCAACTTTAGGGGCTTAGCAAGTTTCTTTCGGGTTAATTGTTCCTTCGCTTGAATTTTGTTTTGCTTGGAATTTTTCTTGAGGCTATTCTCTGGGATTATTTGCAAAGGACTTAGCACGTTTCTTCTGAATAATTTATAAGGATCATAAAAATCTAAGAACTAAACTTGAGCATAATTATCACAAACCAAATAAACTGAAGAATAAACTGAAAGTATCTAAAAAGAATGTTGCCGCCTCTCGCACAGTTTTCCCATTTCCCCATTTATATTTACACATTTGTAAGCATGAAATCAAAATTGTGTTACAACCCCATCGCATCATCTCAAATTTACAGCTCACTTCAAATTATAATTGGCCTATAAAACTCTCCTCCATCGATCACCACTCTTCCTGTGCATATCTATAGTAAGCTATATAGTTTATATCCGCAGCATATATAGCTGACAATTTCAATTTGTTCAAGATCCAAATTACTTGATGGCGCTGTTGAAATTAGTCTGATAAATCAACAAACATTTTCCCAGTCGGATAAGCGTTGCGTAAATCAAAAAATTTATGTTTTAGATTTCTGACAACAACAAAAATATAAACTTTATGGATTCGAATGTGTGTTCTCTTCTTCGTGTCTTCTGTCTTCTGATTTATAAGGTCAAAGCGTGGACCGAAATAAATGCTTGGTACGGATAGAGGCACGGGGCCAAAACGTGGGCGACCCCCAGATGCCCAAAAGACTCTGTCGGAATACCCCCAAAACGATCATTAACGACGCCATCTGACATATTTGGTTTAATGGGTCAGGCAATGGCAGCGGAAGAAAGCCCCGAACCGATCGCGTTCGATCGATGCTAATCTCGAAATGATGATGATGCTGGTGATGATGATGCCTACGGTGTGAGATGGACAATAAAGCTTATCGCCCGCTTTTCTCTAAATACGCATTTTCCCACCTCTTCGTCTCGATCCTCCTCTATAAATCTCCGCTGAGTCTGCTCGCTCTGTTGTCCTCTTCTGTAATTTAAGAGCAATTTATTAAATGCCGCAGCGCTTTAATCTGCAACTGGAAGATCTCTTTTCCCCCCAAAACTGCATAAATTAATTCGAGTTCGGAGAGTGGAGCGGCGTGCGTGACATATTTTTACCGCCGATGCATCCCAGAACTTGCAGAAGTATCTGTCGGGCGGCGATTATCATGGCGGAGAAGTATTTATTTATGGCAGCAGCTGGGTCAAACGATCTCTGCGGTGTTCCCATGAGTTCCCAGGACGATAACCCTCAAGTTTTTTGGGCTTTCCATCGATTGCATATTAAGTACAAGCCGAAGACAACAATTATATAATCAAATACTATTGCATGTTGGCATTTGGCCGAGAAATACCCAAAAGGAATTGTTGATTTTTCAGTCGTATCCCAATGGTATTTCAGCTGCCGTCACGTGACGTGAAAATTTGAGAATAAACACCGAAATAATTCTCTATTTTTCTCTGCGGCTAACGACGAATTAAGGAATTTCCAGCACGTACACGTAAATTCTTCACTTTTCCGCCGCCACTTTCCACTTTCTTTCTTCGTTTGTTTATTCTTCTCTTTTTGTGGCAGTGGAAAGGCCTTTCCATACGGTCTTTCTGTACTTGTTTTTTGTTTTTTAACTGCTGGCAGAGTCAACGATTTATGCATAATTTTCATAGCCAATGTCAGAGTCGCAGTCAGAGCTCATAATTTGAATGCGACAGCAGAAATATGTTGGCGCCACCATCACGGCCTGGCCAGTGCAGTGCAGTGCCTCGCTCCTAGTAGCAGCTGGTGGCCACCGCTGCTCACTGGTCCTCACTCTCTCTCCACTTCGATTCCCAGCCGCCGGATGAGGCACTCCTAGTCGAAGCTAAAAGCATTTTTGGCTTGCCGCGCCAATTGCCATTGGAATAAATTCATAAATCAACCAAAGCGCCACTCACAAAATCCTCCATGGAACACAATCCTCCAACGAACCTACTAGTTGTAACAATAAAACGTGCAGCTTGAAAATATTAAATTGTTTGAGTTAAAAGTGGATGCAGAGTGGGGCAGAAGGGAGTCATAGAGGAGACGTTACAACTGACAAGATACACACAAAACGAAATATACATAGATATAGATCATGAATGAGTGTATCTCCGAATTTTTTAGATTTAGTAAACAAATTTTATAATAGAGAAAGCCAAAAAACATATTTAATAAAATACTTAAAGAAAATGTATCGAAAACTCTTTCAAAAACAAAAGAAAAATGATCAAAAGGACCCTTTTTACACACACAAAAGTCCTATAATTATATGCAAAACATATTTGAGAGAATATTACTTTAAAATATTTAGGAAAATACTTTAAAAATTTTTAAAAATATAAGCACTTTCAGAAACAAAAAACCCAAACCCTGAGTCTGAAATATATATCAAATATTTTATAAAAATCCTTTTTTAGAAGAGTCTCCAATCAGGCAAAGTAGCAGTGATATGGACACAAAAAAACAATCTACAGTAAAGTTTCTTGATCCGAGCTTATCTCCCTATACTCCCTATAGCCTCATTTCATAAATAGCCTTTGCCTTTTCATCCTTTATCCCCCTTTCTTCGCAGGACAACAAACTTAAATTGCGCACATCTTTTGGCCGCTCCGGAAAGGTTGATTAACCCCTCGAGGTACGAGATGCTGTCGAGCAAAACAAACGGCGGAAGCCAGAAGGACAACCAGAAGGATAACTCAAGTGAGAGGCAAAGAGCTGCCGGCTCTCGCAGATAAATTCAGCAGAGAGCGCTGACAACCGACGTGGGACCAAGAGGTGTGGAGGGGAGGCGGGGTGCTCCCGGGTGGGTGGTGGTGGAACAACCCCCCGTGCGAAGTCGAATTGCGGGCAAGTTCAGAGGCAAGGACATTGAAAAATCGAAGCAAAGGAATAAAAAATAAAATCGAAAGCGAGCAGCCACCCCTGCAAAGATGCGGGATAAGTCAAGTCAAGACTCTCCCAGGCAAAATAAAGCGGAGCCTTTTTTTTATTTTTGATAAGCCAACAGCCTGCTCCTTGCTCGCCTTTTGTCGAGTGGCCAATACATTATACAGTCTAGAGGGCCCCTGGCTCGGCTTCACTTCATCAACTTCAGATAGTTGGATCCATCTCTTGGACCACCCCAGTGGCAGCACTTCTACTCCCCCTTTCCACTCCCAACCCCATGCAAATTATGTTTCACATCAGGGAGCATCTGATGAATGACGTGACTCGCACAGAAGCCACCACCGCCTCGCACCGCGCAGCGCCGGACGCCCCTCGTTTCTCCATGGGAATCAGGCAGTCAGCATCCGTAGGTAGCGGTTGCCAGTTGCCAGTTGCCAGTTACCAGTCGGGAGTCAGATCCTGACTTTTGTTAACGTCACGACTCGACCGACGCTCCCTCTTGGCGGTGTTTACATAACATGGCACAGGGCGCGCGTCCGCGTCCACGTCCTCTCTCTCTTTACGCATGCGGCCTCCTCCTAGGGAGGCACAGCCTCCGCCTGGACTGGACTGGATGGTAGCCAGCAGGCAGCAGCAGCCGGCGTGGCTCGGCTCGGCTTGACTCGGTTCGGTTAGCCGGCGAAACAGTGGTCGCACTTACGCTATTACGCACTCTGCGTAGCCCACAATAGCAATGTGTATCCGCATCCACACAATGTTTGAACCCCCTCGTATCTGTATCTGTATCTGACCACATAACGAGGTTGGTTCAATGAGTTTACAAGAAGTTTTGGGGCAGACCTAAGCAGGGATTAAAAGTGAGAAATATAAATGAAAGTCTTATCTAGGGGAAAGATCAGAAAACTTGTGAAAAGTTTTCCTTAACTTGTAACTGGTGAAACATGTCATTAAAGCTGCTTTGTAAAGATTATAGGTAATCATCAGGGGTAACTATGATCAAGAGAACAGCATTTACCTCACAAAGGCACAGATTAAGTCTGTATTTTGCAGATAATTTGCAGAAATCGTTCGAGAAATAAAGGTATTTCTTGGTAAACACAATCAGTGGAATATAATAAAAAAAACGTTCAACAGATTTGAGTTAAATAGATTACAGCCCAGGTTATATATACATGTATATCCCTCCTCTAAAAGATTTAGAACAGAAATCATCACCAAATAAAGGCTTTCTTTATCACAAAAGTCCTGAAATATCACAATATCCGTGATAATATCTTTAAGCAACCAAAACTTTCAATGACTACCCACTCGAGTCCACCTCGCGTAACAGTCAATGGACACACAACGCCCATCCATATCCATTATCCATTCCATGTCGACTGGAGTTAACCCTCCAATTAGCGTCACGTTAGCCTGGACTTGGGTGTGCACTTACCTGCGCACTTTTCACCCGGTGCAGAGTGCCGCCCGTGATGACGCCCGCCGTTGTTGCCTTGGCGTGCATGGCCACGGAATTTATGACGTACTGCGTCGGCTGTTGCTGCAGCGGCTGCAGTGGTTGCTGCACGACCAAAGGCGTTTGGATTTGCGGTTTGGGCAGCGCCTTGGCAGCTGCTGCCGGTGGTGTCTGTGTCTGGGCTCTGCTGGCAGTGCTCCTAATTGAGTTTTCTGATACTCGGTTTTCACTTGTTTGGCACTCCATTGATGGCTCCATAATTAGGCTGATGTTGCAATTTATCTCATGTCTGAGCGGCGAGAAAAACACGCATCTAAACTGAACCAAAACAACATCCAAGCAAGAGTCAACGGACGCGAGAGAACGAGCTTTGCTGGCGACTGGCGACTGGCGGCTGGGCGGCTGGCGGGTTCAACTGTAACTGATTCGCACTTGCAATGCCAACCTGCGGCCGGGTGCTGTCTGTCCTTCAGGGGGTGGATTGCTCCTTCGCATCCTCCTCGGCCAAGTGTTAACTTTATCTCGCTTTTATCTGGCGAGAGCAGACGCAGCAAGGAGAAAGTGAGAGAGCCACAGAGTGGAGAGACGGAGCTACGGTTATAACCAGGGACACGTGCTGCTCCTGATAAGGAGGAGCATTCGAAGAGGCGGAAGGGCTGCCCATATTTAATTTTTAAAAATTAATGCTCTTCGCGCAGTCACTTGGCAAATGGTTTGGAATGGCGGCGCCTGATGTAAACCAAGGCGAATATATTGCCCCAATTATTTGTTTTATTTGCAGTATTTGCATTTCAATTAAAAATGATTCCCTAAAAATATACAATTATTATTAAAGCAAGTTAGTTAGGAGTTGGAAAACATATCTGTAAACATTACAATATCCAGAAACCATTCAATAAACTGTCAACTAGCAACTCAGCAATCCACGAAATTATCTCTTTGCTAGATGGAAATTCAAATATCTACAAAATATTTAAAAAAATATTTAAAAAACAACAACCACAACAAAGACTCTGGGAACTTCCTTTTCTGCACCATCAATGCCCTTTGAAAACTTTCCAAAATCGCATTCAACATGTCTATCCGCAAAAGTACTACTACTACCTCTCCTTTCAAGAGGAGTGTTGACGGCCGAAGGCAGAGCACTGCAGACGGCCGAAGGCAGAGCACTGCAGACGGCCGAAGGCAGAGCAATGCAGACGGCCGATTGCAGAGCAATATAGACGCTGACAAAAAGAAATCGGTCCAGGTCACCAACCAGAGCTTTGCCGATGACGGCAGAGCTTCGAAAAAGAAGGAAGCCGTCCACTACTACAATGTGGAGACGCTCACCGATGTGGAGTACCGAGCACAGATCAAGGTGACGACTAACTTGCCAAAACATTTCATTAGATCACTTCTAAGATGATCGGCTGCCACAGGTGATGGAAACGGTGGACGGCGAGCAGGTGGACATGACGCCCAAGCCGATAAAGAACGAAGCAATGGTGGAGCAGTTCATGAAGTTCAATCTGAATGTTCTCCACCAAATGATGACCTTCAACACAGGGCTGTCCAGGAACACCATGCGATCCCGCACGCGTTCCAGTACGAAGACAGGAATTGGTGGCAACAAACAGTCCATCGATGACATTATAAATGGGGTGAGCCCGCTAGGGTATCTTCCTTTCATTGCATTTCAATTTCATTTCTTGGTAAATCAAGATTATGCTCGATACGATCAACTTTGACCCCTACCACGTGCTGGAAGTGACCAGCACACCGTACGTACCGAAGCCCTACAAGAAGTCCTTCGTAAAGATAACTCTGCGCAAATCCGAGTTCTTTGAGCTGCACTCCCAGCCGCAGACGACGGTGGCCAAGGGCACGCCCGAGGGCGAGGAGACGGAGCGGGACAACCGAACCTACGACTATCTCACGCTCGGCAAGGGCAAGATCCGGCGCCGCTCCGACAACGATGCCCAAACGGATACGATTTTATTTGTGTCGCGGGCAGTGAACACCATTTTGCTGACCAGTGCCACCGTCAGCTCGTACGTGTCCAACTTCGAGATGTACGACACGCTGAACAACATTTCAAGGGAGATAGCTGTCGCCAATGTGGGATCGATAAAGGACCCGTCGACACTGACCCTGACAGACGATCTGAACGCGGCGGAGGGATTCGAGTACGAGGAGGCCATGGCCGAAAAGGACAAGATGAATGCCCAGACGGACCGACTGCTGACGAGCGCAGAGTTCCGCAACGCCATCATGTACGTAGGTCGAACGCTATCAAGCAATATGAATGAGGAGGGGATGCGGCGTTTCCGTAACTTCGACCAAGTCGATCGCACCAATACGGAGGCCGAGTATGTTTACTCGATGAGCCTGCTCTTCCGGCTGGTGCCGGAGCCCAGCAAAGGCGAGCGCAAGGCCGTGAGCGACATTGACTTTTGTCGCAGCAACGGCGATATCCTGGCCGTGGGCTACGGCCTGTACTCCTTCTCGTCGCAATACGTCCCCAGCTCGGGCAGCGTCTTCTTGTGGAGCATCAAGAACCCGGGCGAACCGGAGCGCGCCTACTACTACAATGTCCCGGTGACGGCCATCAGCTTCTCGCCCTTCGTGCCCAGCCTGCTGGCTATCGGATTGTACGACGGCAGCGTCGAGGTGCGCGACGTGAGCAGCCTGCAGGATACGCCTGTGGCCGTCTCTCAGCGCGCCACCTCGCCCGGCTGCACTCCGGTGGTGGCCATTCGCTGGATCAAGCAGGTGGATGAGAATGACTACGATGACGGGGAAATTGATCCCTTCCTCAGCCTGTCACAGGACGGTTCGGTGACCCGTTTTCGCATTATCAAGAGCCCTTTCCTGCTGGGCTTCACCCAGATGGTCCTGGAGCGCGTCGAGGGCCATCCCGAGGGTATCTTGGTGCATCCCCATTCCCGGATACGCTGCGAGTCGAACAGACATCCACAGGGCCTGAGCATCACCACACATCCGGTGGACAAAGACATATATTATGTGCTCACTGACGAGGGCTGCATCCACAAGTGCTCGATCAACTATCAGCACCAGTACCTGGAGGTCCTGCGGTGCCACGACGGCGGCGTTACCGTGATGGAGTTCTCGCCGTGGTCGCCCAAGCTATTCCTCACCTGCGGCAACGACTGGTGGGTAAATGCTAATAGGAAAGTCTTCCAATAGGAAACCAGTCTCCCTTAGGTTTGTGCGCGTCTGGATCGATGGCATCACGCGGCCACTGCTGGAGTTGCAGGACGATATGACGCCGGTGCACTGGGCCAAGTGGAGTCCCACACACTCCACCATCATTGTGTCAGTGAATCGAGAGACGGCCAGCATGTGGGACTTTCGACGCAACCTGCTGCGCCCCATGTCCAAGCACAAGATGGACTCCTCATTCAACACGGTGGCACGGTGAGGGAGCTACCTGGACTGGAGCTTCTCATTTGCTTAATATTCTTTCTTCTCCTCAGGTTCTCCCACTGCGGTCGCACTCTGGTCGTTGGCAACGAGCGAGGGAACACCCTCTTCAATGCCATCGACGACATGCCCTTCCCGGCCCACTTCCAGTACGATGAGTTGGAAAAGGCCATCTATAAGGCCATTGGCAATGACCATGAGCTGGCGATGGAGCTCAAGAGTGTCGGTTTCTTCGGTTATCCCGATAAGAAGGGAGTTTTCTAGATCTTTATCTTAGATTAGATTTTGTTGTGCGCAAAGCAAATAGAATATAAACATTAATAAGTTATTTATTTGAAATTTCAACGTTTTGCCGGGAACAAAAAGGACGACAAATAAAAGTAAAGCTCTTGAAAGTAATTTGCATAACGAATAACCAGAAAATAGAGGCACAAGCACATTTGTTTTTGCTTTAAATACAAGGAATACGATTTGTTTTCACTTCCTTCCCTCAACCGAACTTGGTTTTACATTTCTCAGAAATTAAATCTCTACTAAAAAAAGAGGGGTTCATCGACATAGAAGCCACTCCGCAGAGCTCACAGACAGACTGGCGAAATGTGCAAACTTCAGCGATCCCCAGAGCGGGGCATAACGGATTGTTTTGTTGGCTCATCAGTTATGGCGCGTTCGAAGCGATCGAATGACAGAAGAGACTGCGAGATGGGGAGATGGGGAGGCTTCCCCCGAGATGACAAGGTAACCCGATGCCTTCGATGCCTTCGATACCTGTATATGTACGGAACATAACAGAACAGAAAAGGCCGTTTAAATAGTTGTTCAGCTTAGACCAGATCAGCTCCAGCGTGTGTCAACGATGGTGGTCAGCGCGGATAGGGGCCCCGAGGGAGGGCCAGGGTCATTGGTCAGCGGGGTGTTAGGTAACAAATAAACACTTGTGCACACATTAGCAGGAGAAAGAGGAGAATCGAGAGAATATTTATTAAATAACCATAAAGAGAGACTGATCAAAGGTGGCCGTAAGATCAACATCGTGCTACAGTTTCAGTCCCCTTTACAAACGAGAACAAAGGGCCAACGAAATAAATGTCACAATTGGAGGATCGTAAATAAACAGAGACCACCGCCACTCAAGGGCCGTAAATTACACAGCACATTCCTGGCGTCTCCCGACAGACTCTCGCCAGACCACAAAACAATCCCTAACCGACGGAGTTTAAGCAGAAACTAAGGCACCGCTGGATGTCATCATCAGTGACGCGATCCTTGGGCCAGGCCACCATTAATTGCTGGGAAACAATCTCTGGCCCGTCGTCGTTGATGCCGCATTTAATAAACATTTAATTGCGAATCACATGTGCGCCAAGCAATGTCGTCCCCAGGAGGCGACGGTGGAAGGGAATTTAGTGTTATGGCGACAAGAAGACAAACGAGGCAGAAGAAGCCGCTGGTTCTATCGAGTAAGCAGCAAGCGTTCACAACAAAACAGCCAATATAAGAAGGCGGCAATTGCAATTGTTGATCTTTATCTGCTACTTAAATACTGCCTTAAAAATATGCAATAAACTTACCCCAAACAAGGACCAAAGCTTAGCACGTGCTCTTGGTGCCACCGCCGCGGCGTCTTCTTTTGGACTCCAAATATCCTCGCGCCTCTATAGTTTTCTGAAGAAAGATTACATCCAGTTCGTGGACACCACTACCGCCTTGTGATTTCTGCAAGTTTCCAAGGTTCCAGGCTTTTTTTTCCCACGCAAAATGCATTTTAAATCTCTTATAGACAAATTTGCAAACTTTTTCACTTGGTTTTCATTTAGAGAGACCAAGGCGATAAAAGAATCATCGATCATCATCGATATATTTTATTTTTTTTATTTATTCCATTCCATTTTAATAACTAAAAAGTTTAAATGCCTAACAATAAAGAAAGCAAATAAAATACAAAACAGATACATATTTTAATTGTTATGTGGGATGCTGGAAGGTGATCAAACAACATATTTTCCGAAGATCGATCTGCGGAACAAAATAATCGTAATCATATCCCTGCAATATCGTAATTTTACTCCTTAGCCACTGTTATTCACCATAGCTCGACCTAGTGAAATTTATTTCCAATCTCGTATAAAAAAGGTTGTGAAACTGGCTGGTTTGAATCCAGATAGATTTACTTTTTTTATAGTATAAGATTTACGTCAATTAAACAGAATTATTTGTTAAGAAGCGAAATTCCACCCCCCACTTAAAGCGTTCGAAAGGTTAACAATTATGGGTCCCCGGAACTTTGTATCATTCACAAACAGCTTGTGTTTATCAAGAGTGTTAGCAAATTTAATTAGTGCTTAATATATGCAAAACAAACCAAAACCCCTTTTGCTAAAATCCATTACAGAGGTCATGAAACAAGATGTTAACAATTTTACTTATTGGCTAGAATCTCAAACTTCATGCCATGCTCGTGCTTTTCCAGTTCGCTTATGAGGCTCGTTTTAGAGAAGGCGGCAGCTGGGGCAAGAACGCCTCCCTTATTTGGCATTTTGTCGGACTCGCGCAAGATGATTAAGGCCGTCGACAGCAGTGCCACACAGGTGGCTCCATATCCGGGATTCATTCCTGAAACTCTAACCATAAGCGACTTGGTTGGAGGCTCCGTATATTGGTCGGAACTCTCGGCCAAACGATCGCCTTTGGGCCAGCCAACGGCCTTGAACGTCATCCGGAAATATGTGCGCTCCATGGAGCTCTCACTAGGTCCGGAACGTGAAGCTAGTCCTCCGGAAAATAAGCCGGGGTACTTCAGCAGCAGCGTACGACCAATTTGAAATTTTGACATCAGTCCAAATATGCTTGCGAAGAGGATCACAACGCCGGCTGCTAACCAAGAGGGGAATCCAACGTAGGCTTGCATCTGCACGGGCCTTTTCTTATCGTTTTCGTATAGGAAACGCTGTGATCTCATCACCACCGATCGATCGGAGCCAGGGAATGGCAGACACACTTTGTTCACTTCGGTGGAGCGGAAGACCAATGGTCTTGGCTTGAGAGCGGGAAAGAACTTGGGCAATCTCACTGGGAAGAGCTGCTGCCGAATGCCACGTAACTCGTCCGAGTGAGCCAGGCCATATACAGCGCTCTCCCACGTTCCATAGTTCAAGCCAGCGCTGCCTCCGCCACTGCCGCCTTCCTTGATCCCACTTTCCAAGAAGGTCTCCACCGAGTTGACGGTTCCGTCGAAGTTCTTCTCCGCAAAGATTACGCCCATGTCGGCAGGAATGGAATCAAAGCCACAGGCGCTCACCACATACACTCCCTTCTCCTTGGCCCTCGAGTCGTACTTTAATTGCATTGTCTCCATGTACTGGGGCTCGCCACTGACGTCGACGTGGTGGGTGCCAGATTCGATGCAGGCACTTACAACTTTCTCGCCATGGAAACGGTAAGGGCCTGCAGTGTTTACCACGATCCTGGCCCTGCGCGCCATTTCCCGAAGAGAAGCCTCATCGTTGACGTCGGCTATGAAGATGGGCACCTGCGACAGATCCTTCTTAGCCTTGTCACCCATTTGCTTGAGCACCAACTCTAGTTTTTCGCGGTTCCTTCCGGCAATTCCCCATTTTAATCCATTGAGCACGGTGACAGCTTCGAAGACGGTATATTTCCCGGTGAAGCCGCTGGCTCCAAAAATAATCACGTCCAATCGATCCGCAGACATTTCACACGAGTTCCTTATCTGATTTTCCCGCCGGATGTGGTTGTCTGCGATTAAACAAATTACAATTATTGGTGTATTAATGCCGTAAACGCTGTTCTCACTCTTACGGCCAAATAATGACTTCTGCTTTAAGTTAGTTTAAGTTATAAAACAATCAATTCGAATGAGCAAAGTCGAAGCTGCGCTGCTATTGGCACCAAAATTTCGAGATTTCATGAATTGTACAATCGATGTTTAGGTTTCGATAGTCGCCTTCAGTATTTATACAATTGTTGTTCTAAAATTTTAGTATATTCAACAAAATAAATAATACTTTTACCATTTACCATCCTTAGATTGAAACAAATGCATAGGTTTTATTTACATTTTACTTTTCTGTACAAAAGGATTACTTAACATAATTGCCTTAAACTTTATAATGTCTAGTAACCAAAATATGACATTTGCATATAAAATGCATTCAATATTTGCTGAATTCATATGGTTATTATGTACATAGATTAGGATTGAAAACTGAAAAAGCACTTCTTTCTGCTAATATAGAATGCAAATGTAAACAAAAATGTGATTTTGTTATTCCGTAAAGATGAAGGGGCATTGCTGATGCTTGATGTTACATTTACACACTCAACTGCGGCCTGGACTGGCATCGATTCCTTAACTACTTTGGCCAAACACAGTTTCGCGGAAAGTTTTTATCTTTTGCACAAAGTATGATTCTAACGCCTCGGCACACTTGTAAAAGGACGATTCCTTTGGGTTGTAGTACCGGCAGTTGTCAAAGATTTTTGTCATATCGCCAATAAATTCGGCAAGTTTTGTGTAGGCATTTGATTCCAGTTTGTTTTCCATTTTCTTGAGATCTGGAAAGAAGTTCTTTCTTGTTAATATGTAAATCTTAAAAAGCCTTTACCGTACGTACCCATTGGCTCCTTAATTACTTTGTAGTAGTCCGGTGCTTCTTCCGGATCAACCGGTTCCATAAATGGCCAAGCACTTTTGTGTAGCTATGCAAGAGAACAAGCAAAGAATTTGTTAAATGAGTTCTTAAATTATCGTAACTTTGGCTCATACCTGTATTTGCTTGATTAATGTTTTCAACTCCTGAATTTCATTGGCAGTAAGAGTCTTCATATTAGCAGAGTTTGCATCGGTTTTCCGTTGACACTCGGGGCACACATACTCGTCAATAAACTCGGCTTCGCTCTGCAAGATTCCAACGCAACGCCCATGGAACCAGTCCTGGCATTTGTCGCAGCATATGTAAAACTGCGATTCATCGTACGGTTGACGGCAGCTGCAATAAAGCTGTTGAGTTTCCCTTGCCTTCTTGCAATCAATGCAAATAAATTCCGACAGTTTTTTGGATGCTTCTTCGGTAATACTGACACAGTCGCCATGGAACCAATTGCTGCATAAGTCGCAGCCGACGTAAAACCTAAATATAATACAAATTAATTAAACTGGCTTTTATGCAAATATATATATGTTCCTTTTACTTACTTTGTGTCATCATAGGGAGTACGGCAGACGCAATATAGCTTCTCCCTTCTTTTGGTCAACTTTTTTGGCCGGCCTACACCATGTCTGTTGTTGTGGGAACTTGTCTCGGATCTGCAATATATCACCATTAATATTAAGGGGAAACCAGTATGAAAATAAGTACAGACCGTTTAAAGTCGGCATCCGATTCCCTACGACGATCTGAGTAGCTTCGTTCATTCTCGCTTTGCTCCTCAGCTGATGCGATACTCATTGGACGTCCATGTCGCTGGACTTTAGTTTGCACCTCTTCTCGTATTTCGTTTTGTAAATTACGTTCTAATAAGGAGCGCTTACGTAAGATACTTTTTTTGAGCAGTTCCTTGTGCCGTTCTAGTTTTGATTGTTTCTCCTCTTCGAGTTCTTCAACGTCCTCATTCGGTCTACGGCTTTTCTTGAGGACACGATTAAATTGGCTGCCAGTGGTCATGGCATTTGGGCGTCTTAAAGGCGTCCGAGCTTTCCACTCAACATTGTCATTGTTTTGCTGGCGGGACAAAATGTTTCGGCGACTTGGTGTAAGGACTTCCTCGGTTGCACTATCCGAACTGTTTGCGTTTTGATGTTCCTGTTGTTTCTGCATATTAACCAATTTTTCCTCAAGTTCTGGACTTAGATTACCCTGCCTTAGGGCATTTGAAATGGCTTTAAAGAGAATAATACAATTATTAGCATTTTAAATGTACTTATTTGCCATTATACTTACACTGCTGTATGTAACCGCTTGTGACAACAAAACTCTCGCTCTGCTTATCCTCGACGCCTGCTGTTGGTGACTCAGTATCGGTATGGTTTGCCGGTTCGCCTTGCTCTAGGCCCTCTAATAGGGAAGAAGCACCGACAGAGGGCTTGTTAATTGTAATATTAGTGTTTTCGGTTTGTGCACATTTACTATGCTCCTGCTCATTGCCATTGTTTATGGAATTAATTCTAATAGTTGGACTGGCTTCATAAGTAGTTGTTTGCGCAGTGGCGTCGTTGTCGATGTTGGTCTGCAATGAACATCGTTTAAGGTCTTCACTTTCATATTTTAGGCGATGCTGTTCGTTATTGTCTTGATCTTGAACTAGAACTAGATTTTCAATTTTTAATTTTCTTTGTTTGCTGAATGAGCTTACGACTAATGTTGTTGCAGCAAGGATCACCACTTAACAAAATGCTACCTTGGGTCTCTTCTTCGTTTGGAATTGGAAATTGGGGCTTAACTTGATACGGAGGACTGCAGATGACGATAATTTCATCATCGTCGTCCTCGTCTTCGTCTTCTTCATGTATTTCATACGACAGATAATTTGCATCCGCCACATAGGCATTAAATAAGCTGTCGGTTATCTAATGGTTTCCAGAAATTTCGAGATATATTTCTTATAATCAATCAATCAATCGGAAAGGAAAGGCTTCCAAATGCATATGTGTAAACGAACGTAAGCGAAGGAGTCGCAAATTGCTTTTGACAGAAACACCTACCTGACTTTAATCAGAGATCAGTTGTAGTATTTACTCCAGGCAACCTTTTAATGTGTTATTATAGTTGAGTTATTGTAGTTGAGTAGTAGTAGTAGTAGTTGTTGGTGGCGAAGAGATTAACACGTAGTTAGGAGTTGTAGTTGTTGACACGCGACATTTAGGCATGGTAAGGCGTTTTTAAGCAGTGAAAGCATGAATTTTATTTTAACGTATTGACAATTTGTATTACAGAGAGATATGATAGAAATTTAACTGGATTTAAAAATAAAATGTAAATCGTGGCAAATATGTAGGTTAAAAGGCTGTGTAAATGATGGTAGGGGAATGTCGGTGAGCCATGTGAGGTGTATATTTTTGGAGTGTTATTGCAAATTTGATTTTGGACAAGTGTACATTTTTATTTCGATTTAGATGAGATGATTATAAAAATGGTCAAGCCTTTGTGTTCATTACGAAGGATTTCGATTTCATAAAAAACTAATTCAATCGCGACGTTAGCACATGCGTTTGTGGAAAGGTCTGAGGTCTTCTTTCAATTTGCCATTATTTAATTAGTCTTTTTATTTTTAGAGAACGAGAGGTGCCTTCAATTTCAATTGGTAGAACTTCAAATATGTCAAATATGTATGTCAGCCAACTAAAACTCTGTGTGTGGTTAATCTCTGCTGTAATTTTTTATTGGATTTGGAACGGTAAATAGATTTGGCCATGGAGACAATGCCCCATTTTTGTACTTATCATTTGGTTTGCACTCAAATTCAACTGATTTCTGATTAAAATTCGTGGCCTACACAGTTTTATGCTTGCTAGTCTTGCACTAATTTACAAGTTTTGTTTGTTTGAAGAGTTTCCTTCATACCTATATAAGAAGCATGCGCTTTTTGTCAACACAAAGGCCAATTTGCAAATAATCATCCAACTAATTCTGAAACAAAAATTCACAAAGACTCACATATTTATGTGTGTTTAGGGGTCGGTCATGGAATTAGGAACATCAATCAAGATGTTTACTTTGCTAGAATGTGTACATTTCTCCAGAACAAGCAACACACCATGTCTTTAAATTTGTAAAATCGAGTAGATCTTACTGTGTGTATTTTTGTGTATATTCCTGGAATTGTGTAAAGCAAGTGAGAAACGGATTAAGGCGGTTGTTATGCACACAACTCGTGGGCGATATTAAAAATATGCATATTTGGGAGAAAAGGAATTGTCCTACGTATTTCTAGTGATATTGAGACAATCGTCAATCAAACGCCTTTAAATATTAGCTTTAGATCGATTTCTTTCTTGCTTTTAATTCCAGAACTGATGTGTGGAAGTAATATTTTTCTAAAAATGGTTTTATAGCATTTACAGGGGGTGGATAGAAAGTTTTCGAGAAAATGTAAGCCATCGAATACACTTTTAAGTAATGTCTCTATTAAACGGTTATCTTATCTAGCAAAGGGATGTGTTTATTGGTTGTTTTTTGTTTTGTTTTTCGTACATAAAGAAATAGATCTGGTCCCCAATATTTCTGTTTGCATAATAGGTTTTATTGCAAAAAGCGCTTTACATTTTACAAGTATTTTAGGTATTACTTAGAAACCAAATGTCTCCAGGCAAGAAAATTGATTCGCAGCAACATTCTCTAATACTTTTGCCTTGGCTTATAACATTAGGTGAGTCTAGAATATTGTTCAGTAAGTTTGCTTAATGTGCTTGTACTCGCTATCTAATATTTACTTACAATTAAAAAGGTATTCACATTTTTAGTCTAAATACAATCGTGTAGTTTTATTTAAATAATCAGAAATAAATATGTCGTTTGTGTACGCAGTTAATGGAAATAATATATTCCTAGGCATTGAGCTCCCTGCATAGGGAATTGGCTGTTGAATAATTATTGCAAAACTAAGCCATGTGTATTATTTAAATGAAAGTCTTTGTTGCTGTACTTGGAAAACAATAAAAGCATATCCAGTTCTTATATAGATAATCGCTTAGGAATGTATGTATACATATTCGGAAACGAAAGGTATTAAAGTAAATTTAATGAGAAGTTTTATATTAAGAGAAAACAAACAAACAAATTATATGAACCGAACAAAACGTATAAAAAGTGCAAGTAAAGCAGCAACATGCCTCTCGGGTTTCATGAACAATTAAATATAACTTAAACATAAATATAGAACAAATAAATTGCAATTTAGGTCGAGAATCAGGAAATGCAGCCCTACAAGTCCCGTCATATTCCTTACTGCTTTGCTCCGCATTAAAGTTACAATTAAAAGCTACTCACTTGTTGATGCGTAGCCGATTGGTGAACTGGGGTGAGAGGGGGCGGCTGCGATTGAACTGCTGTTTCCGGCTGTACGGCCAAGTAAATTTTTGTTGGCCCCAAAACTCCAAGTTTTCCGTTTGATTCTTGGGCTAAAAACACAAAATTAAACAGCATTTTACATATATATTTTTGTAGCAATTTAAATATATAACTCACCCTTCATTAGCTGCTGCTTGACCTGTGTCTGCACTAATTGCAACTGTTGTGCAGTGAAGTCGTTGCCAACCAGGCCCTGCAAGACAATCCGTGGACCATGCTCGGTTTGCAAAACTTGAGCAGTGACACACTTAATAACTGTTCCAGGAGGCTGGTTTTGAAGGAGACTTTCCTCGACACTCATTGGCTGGCCTTGTCCCTGCTGTGTTTGGGATACAATGGCCTGTTGCGCCGGCAGTGAGCTTACGGCTCCCTCATAGCTGGTTGATGACTGCTGTTGGATTTGCTGCTGCTGGACAACCACTTGCTGGGGGCTCTGCGACGGGAGGGCTTGCTGCTGTTTGACTGGTGAGCTCTGTGGACTTCCTTGTGCTACGCCGGTTGATGAATTATTGGTTACGATGTGAGCGTTTCCATCGCCTTGGTGCTTGACATGTGCGACGATTTGCGCCTGATTATTTCCCAATGGTTTCACTATAACTTGTTGGCCATTCACCGTCGCAACCTGGAGTTTGCCCTGGGCCAATTGTTGGGCTAGTGTCGAGTTTGGAACAAGCACCTGCTGTATTCCAGACTCATTTGACTCGGCGCTGGTGATCTGAGCCTTCTCCTCGGCCGGCTGCTGGGATTGTTGTTGTACTACAAGCTGTTTAACCAACTTCGGCTGAGTACTCGGTGAGGATTGAACAACTTGGTTCGTTTGAACCACAAATTGTTGCTGTGGCTGAACGATATGCTGCTGTTGCTGCTGCTGCTGAGTTTGAATCTGCTGCTGCACCATCTGAAGGGCCTGACTCTGCGGGACATTTCGCTGAGTAACTATGGTTTGACCGGGGCTTAAAATAATGCGTTGTCCACCCACTAAAATCTGCTGTTGCACATTGCTCGTGTTTACAATTTGCTGGATCACCTTCTGTGTGGGTTGACTTCCGACCTGGTTTAAGGCAATTTGCTGCGATTGCTGCTGCGGTGCCTGCTGGATTTGTTGTGAAATTACTTGCGATTGTACAAGTTGCTGCTGTTGCACCGGCGAAGTGCCTTGCTGTTGCGCAGACGATGTGGATATTATAACCTTTTGTCCCTGAGCATTTTGGCCAACCACAAACTTAGATCCAGACTGGACGAAGACCTGCTGCACGTTTTGGCCAGCAGACGCAGACGTGGTAACCACCTTTGATACTGTCTTTTGCACGGATGGCGATGATGAAGATGAGGTAGAAGCGGCAGCTTGTTGCTGCTGCTGGGCCAACAATAGTTTATTTTTTATTTGAGCAAGCGGCAAAGCCACACGTTGAGATGATGCCATTGATGGGGTTCCGGGCGTTTTCGTGACATGCTTAACTGCGATTTGTTTGATCAGAGGAGTTCCAGGCGTTGTGCCAGTTGTTGTTGTTGTTGTTACTGCTGGTGATGATGGAGTCGAGACAGCCTTAATGGGCATTTTAATCTTGTTTCCTACAATAAGACGTTATTTTATTGAAAAACAAAATTATATTTTAGAATCTATACGGTTTCAAGTTGAACTGGCATCGTAAAATCAAGAAAATAAATTACAAATCAATGGGCTTACCTTGTGTCGATGCATTTGATGTACTTGTGGTAGTTAGTACATGTAGTTTGCCATCTGGCATCTGAACAAGCTGCTGGCCAGGGTTTAAGCCGCGAACACTCACTTTACCATCTGGTCCTCTTATGATCTGCACCTTGTGTGGAGTGGGGGTAGACGATGTTGATTGCGTGCTAGACGTGCTAGCTGCTACAGCAGAGGAACCAGATGCTGACGATGTGTTTCCAGCTGATGTGCGGGCAACCTGTGTCACCGCCTGCTGAATAATTCGAGTTGTGCCATCGGGATTCTTTACAATGACGCGCCTGCTGCCAATAACCTGTCCTTTAACTGTAAAGACAAGACAAGGCATATGCTTAGACTGATTTTTCAATGACAAGAACTTAATTTCTACTACCTGGGGTTATGGAACGAGTGACCTCGCCGCCGACAAGTTTTCGCTGCTGATGAACAGCGCGCTGCAATTTCAGTTGTTGCTCCATTTTTTCTTTAACATCTTCGCTGGACTTTGCAATCAATTGGATTCGGCCGGATCCACTAGGGATTTCATTGTTTGCAGAGCTTGAACCACTTGCTTCTATTTGGCGGGATGTCACGGACCGTGTCACTGCTGACAGTCGAGCCTTTTCCTGTTTTTCGCCAATAAATTTAATTTCCCATAGTTCCAGTTTATCTTCCTCGACCCATTCCTCGCTTATTTGTGGCTCGGTTGGCTGAGGGGACTCGGCACGCTTTCGTTTTCGCAGTCCAGACCGTATTGATGTTACTTCTGTGAAGTGCAAAAGAAAAGCCAAATATATATTAATTGCATGAAATTAAATAAACACTCTTCGAAATATAAGCACTTACCTCTGATTGTCTTTGGCATTTCAAGTGGGATGACAACTTTTCGCCGCAAATAGCTCGTTTTCTCACCATACCGGCCTTCATGTCGAAGTTTTAGCAATTCCAAGGTGACGATCTCAGTTTCCGTCGTTACCTGATGCTTGCCATCTGCGGACGGTGGTTTCGCGATCATGTCGTCCCAGCGAAGGCATGACCACAATATTCGCAGCTGAAGGGCTAGGCTGGACAAAGTTGTGGCGTTGGACGTTCGATAGGACCAGCATGTCCGGAATAGGGGACGGGAACATTGGTATTGCCAGATAGTATTGTTTTTCGCAGCGTGATGGAAACCATTGGCGGCTGACTTACCGCCTAGTCGGGCCAACTTGAGAAGCTCGAAGCGCGGCAAGACCAAGAGGCTGCGCTTCTTCTTGTTGGTGAGGAAAGTAGAAATGAGAGGGTACCTCGAATACGCTGGCTTCTTGGAGATAGCTGCTTTTCCCTCGGTTTTCACAGCTTGCTCATACAGTTTGACTGCGTCACTGAGGAGGTAAACTCGTCCCCGAGGAGAATTTGATGAATAGACGCGTTCCGTTCCATTCTCATAATACTCCCGCTCATACTTCTTTATCGGCTCACGCTTTACTGGCCGAGAAGTGATAGGAAACCGTCTATTCTGCTTGTTTAGCGGTATATCCTTATCCAACGTTTGATCCAAAACATCTTTTGTGCCAATATACGCCTTCTTGGATTTCTGGTTGCGCTTTCGCCGCCATCCGGGCGTCATGTCGACATCTTCAGCGTTCCCACCAGCACATGCGGACGTTAACCGAGCCACTATGGAGTCTTCCGTGCTCTCGATTTCAACATTACTGCAAACGTCCATGCTTTCGATGTAGTCCATCTTGTCGGAGTCTTGAGTGTTGGAATCGGGAGTAGTATTGCTGCCGGAACTGGGATTATCTTCATCCTTAATTTTTATTTTTGCAGAATCGGGTTCCATCAGCAAGAACTCGTTTAAATACTCATCTGTAAATTGCACAGCATGTGTTCTCGCCTGCTCCCAATCGTGGAGTAAGTCCAGCGGCGCTTCGGCTTCTGGTGACTTTCCATCTTCCGACTCATCTGCAGCGAGCTGGGCTGAATCCCTTTTACCCTCTGTGAGCTTCTGCTCGAGAATAGAGGGCTTCTTAACGGCTCCCAATATGGCCGCGACAGTCTCCTTCGAGCCATTCCCCGCAGTGTGAGCCTTTCGCAGCAACAGTAAGAGTTCCTTCTTAGCCCGCGCTTTCTGGAGGCACAACGGCGAGTAGCAAGTATTTTGTGTTATTTGAGAAACAGCATTTGAATTGGTGTTGCATTCCTTTGTGTAGCAACGGAAAGTCTTTGCGAAACGATTCAGCTGACTAAACTGTAGGCGCACCGTCTGAATTTGTTTAGCAAGCGAGTTTACAAGCTCAAGGTTTACGTTGGCAGGACCACCTTTGGCCGCGACTTCAGTTAGGCGAAGCAGACGCTTCTCCAGATACGTTTGCTTGCTGTTGGCCGCAGTTGGTGTATGCGAAGATACCAGCGGCTTCATATCAGTGTCGACTTTACCTGCAATTTGCTCTTCGACCTCCGCCAATTTCACACGGCGCTCCAATAGATCGTCTAGCCGACATTTTCTAGCTACTTTTGGATAGTAAATTCGCCCTGGCGCACTAAGGGCCTTGCTCACATCTATATGTCCCTTGACCTTGTCTTTAACATCCTCAATTACTTTTACGTTTGTATATTGCTCTGGTAAATAATGGCAAACCTGACCGTCTACGTTGCTCGACTCGCACTGCTGCATAAAACGCTGCGTTCGTGGATCGACTAATATAATTTCATTGACTGCCTTCTCATCCCCCATGGTGTAATGTACGTAGACTCTGTTGTGCACCAATGGTTGGGCTCGCCTGGCACGAACACCGCAGCGCCGGCTGCTTGAGAGCCAGAGCCAGCCCCACTGGCCATGCACACGATATTCTTCACCTTTTTGCTTCCAGACTTGGTGCTTGAGACCCAGGGAATACTTGATATAGTTGATAGCCAAACGGTTTCGCTCCTCCTCGTCATCCCGTTCACGTTTCTCTCGCTTCTCCAACTTCTTTCGCTCCTCCCGTTCGCCGCTGGTAATGCGCTGGAGACTTGTGTGACCCAGTTGCTCGTGCCAAACATTGGCGAAGACAACGCTCTTCAGGGATGCTTGAAAGAGCAACAATACAGCCGCAAAATCCGTTGCACGCCGGGCGTTCAGGACGGCATTATTCCAAACCTTCTTGTTAACCACCCAGTTGGGGTTCAGAAAAGAGGCCGCTATATTCGATTCGAAGTTGATCAGAGTTTGTCTTAGCGTTGTAATCATATTCTCGGTGGATCCCATGGTAACGCCAACCCATTTGAAGTCCGAGGCAGTCGTTAGCGAAAACTTGTGGGACAGATGACGACGCTTGTCCCGTTCCTCGTTCCGCTGCGGTTTGTTTAATGCAATGGCATTTGTGGAATACTGATTGACATAATTTTTGAATCCTTGCTCCATTCCAAGCTTAAAATAAAGCGTGCCGTTGCTCAACTGACTTGACTTCTGTCGCGTGACCATTTTGCTTTCTTCCTGCTTCTTTGTACCCTCTGCCGGTTGGCTTTCCGATTTGGCATCACCATCCTCGGCTACCGCGTCCACTGCCTCTTTTTCAATTTGTTCATTTGTAGCCTCTTGTTCAATCTCAATCAGACTTCGCTTGGTGTGCTTGTGCTCATTAGTTAGCGTTTCTGTCAGCTTCATTTGGCGCTCAATTTCATCCCTGCGCTCCATCAGCTGGGCATGCAGACGACTCTCCAGTTCTTCGGGGTCCAGTCGATTAAGCAGCAATTTCAATTTACTGGTCGTAGTGTAGTACCAGCAGCTGCAGTCCGTCTGATCTTCGATGAAAATACGGCGTGCAATAAACCAATATCTGCGCCCATGACGATCAACACCCAGACTATCATGCCGGATCAGGACTCCCTGCTTTTCCTGGGGAAGCACGCAGTCAACTACACCAGAGACCTTGTGCGATCGACAGAGTCCGCACTGCCAGTCCTCAGTGGGCACGTCATTCATTGGCGGATCCACACATTCCAAGTGATAGACGGCCGGACAGGTTTCACAGCATAATAAGTCACCGAGTCGATGGCATACGCGACAGTGATCATCGTAATGAATCGGCCCCTCCTGGAGCATTACGTCGCGTACGGAATTGGCAGTTAAAAATTGGTCTGCCAAAAACTGGAGCACTTCGAGACGGTTGTCAATGGCCGTGTAGGGGTATTCGGTTTTACTTAAAATGTGATACACATTCCGATCAAATGTCTTGTCACTTTCTACGTAGCTGCGCAACACCTCCGGCCACGTTATAGTGTCTATCAGATACAGACTGATGTTAACTGTATCCTTTTGATCCAGCGGCCCAAAGTGTGTGCCCTGCGCGTCCTCTTCCCGCAGGATCGCCTTCAGCAGCATTATGTGAACGTCCGTCAATAGAGCACTTTGCTCCTCACACGCAAGCGCCGCGGCAAAGTCTTCAAATCGGAATGGCGACAGGCGCACCAAATGGCGGAAACGTCGAAGTACTTCATAGATACTAAGGGCGCGCAAAACGTGGGCATTAGCTATGGACAAATCCTCCGAAGACTCCGGTAGTTCCAGCGCTGCATATTGCCGCCCTTCTTGCAGCCATACGGGCTCCGGGCTGGGCGGGCGTGGGGGCCGGCCGCTTCCGTTTTGATTAAAACTACATACCGAGAATTCCGACTCGCTTTCATTGGCTGGGTCGATGCTTTCATCGTCGCTGGGGGTTAGTAGCATATCATCTTCATTTTCTGACTTGTCTTCTTCGGAATCTCCGAAATCCGATCCGTAGTGATATTCTGATTCGTACCCTATAAAACAGGCGTAGAGATTTATTAATATATTTTTATTTAAGCATTTACCTCTCAAGCGATTGCATGAAATATAGCCTGCCATTTTTTGTGACACCTATTTTCTGTTTGCTTGCAAGGCTCTATTCCCACGGCAGCACAATTTGTCGTGCTATCTGAGCCTCCATTTAGGAAAGCCCCTTCCAGGCTCAAAATTACAGAATCAAAGCAATGCTTCTTTGCACCTTGTTCTCGACAAGAAAGGAAGCCAAATTATGTTTCGAATTTACAGTTTGACATTATTTTTCTGACAGCTTTTAAATAAATTAAATCATAAATAAAATACTGGGTGCAATTATTAATAATTATAGGCTGCCATACGGACCACCAATGTAGCAAAAAATAAAAATAAGGATATGAGAAAACAGTTCCCGAGCTTTAAGCCATTTAAAAACAAGAGAGCCTGCGATTGCCGACTATAATCTAAAGGCTATTTGAAGACCAACGGATAGGGAATTTCCCAAATTTGCAGACATTTTTCACAGAACTGCGACAGAAAACGTTTTATTAAAACAGTGGCTATCTTCATGCACACTTAAATGCTGAATAAGAACAACAATTACCCTTCCTTCCGGCATAACTGCTTGTGTTGGCCTGCACAGTTGACTTGCGTCCGCGTCCCCTCTTGGCGGCGCTCCCTCGACTGCTGCGGTTGTGATTGTTATGGCTGCTCCGGCTGCCCTCGTCGCTCTGCGGGGAAATGCCCCTGGAGGCAGACGGAGTGCTGGGCTGCGATTTGCCTTCGCTTAGATATTTCGGCTTCTTGAGCAATTGGTAACTGAATCGTCCTGACGCCCGCTCGTTCGGCGTCTTTGGCGGCCGACCACGTTTACGGCTACCGCGGCCGCTCATTTCGATTGTGTTTCCTCTGTTTTCGGGCTGGTAAATGTGATTTGGCTGTCTGTTTCTAATGCGTGGGTGCGGCTGTATTCAGAGACGGTTCCGTTGTATCACTCCGGTGCTGCACATTACATCTGGAACAAGAATTAAAGCGTTTTTAGTGCCAATTGCTTCTGCTTGCGGGCCGCGTCTCACTGCCACCAGCCATTTGCGGACACACTCAAACACACATTTACTCGGTGGCGCATACAGGGAAAAAATCGATCAAATTCACAATGGCTAATTGCTCGCTATTTACTTTTTCAGCAATTTCACTGCACAAAAACTGCAAGATATTTGGCCAGGCAAAAACCCGCCAAAACAAGCACCGTTCTATTAAGGATGATAGTTCCGATTTAATATATTAAAAGAAGGCTGATTTTGTACAGTACAGAATTGCCTGTATGTATGTGTGCGAGGAAATGAAGCCAACGCACATTGTCCGCCATTTAAAAAACTGTGAAAATTTCTCTGCACGCGAAAACCTTGGTTTCCTTCAAAAACAACACAAGTTGCCACTGCACCCGTTATTACCCTGCATATTGAGAAACAATTGCCGAGTTTTTAACACACCAATATTAAGTATTTTTAACTATGTATCTTCTAGAGCGAGGAGTCTTTTACCTAACATTTTAGATCAGAGATGGAATGGAAGTACAATCGATACATCGATGTTTTATAAATGTTCAAACACTGCTATGCCTTAGTTTAGACGTTGCTCACTTTTTCTATAATTCCTGGAAATGTATAAACAGTATTTTAAACACAGTTAAACTTCGGAGTCGCGATATTTTAAGGAAAATTTAATTAAAAACATTGAAACATTGGAATCCACAAACGTCCCGAATTTGCCATCTCAAACGCTGGCCACAACTGTGTACAGTCGTCAGCCAATCACAGCGACTTTGCCATTTTTCGATGATGCAAGCGACATCTAACGGCTTAAGTGGTAACATCGTTATGGTTGCCACGAGATATCGGCATCGTTGCTAACGATATAGCCACTGGATCCTAATTTAAATGTTAGCGCCAAATTAAAACACTAAAATTAAAGTTATTGTAAATTTCATTTTACTTATCTTTAAGATAATTTTTAAGCACTGTCTTAAACTAAATAAAAAACAATGCAAATTAGGGCCTATAAATACAAAGTTATTAATATTTACCTTAAAAATAATTCATAAGCTTCTTAAAGTTTAAGACTTAAACTAAATAAAACACATTTCCAATTAGGTTTATTTATTTAATTTAGTTTATTTTAACACAAATCTTCTTATTAAATGGTTTACAAAAAATATAAAATAAAAACAAAAGACTTAACCAACGAACTTGACTGCAGAACCAATAACGGTCACTTTGAAATATCGCTTGTTGGCGAGTAGAAAGAGATGGAAAGAGCACGATGGATTCACTCGTTCTACGCTCTGTTCCTCTCTTTCCCTTCGCCCACAAGCTTTAGTTCGAAATGCGGCCGCTTGGTGGCGTTTTCGTTTTAAAGACCCTTGCAATCTATGTTTCAAAATATGTTTTAACACGGGAAGGAGTCATTTTCGACCCCAAAAACCCAATATATTCTTGATCAGTATAAGCAGGAGAATCGATCTAGACATTTTCTAAAATTTTAAATGACAAATTGCAAAAATAAAAAATGAAATCTATGCCAAAGACTTTTTAGTGATCGTAGGGTCTTAAAACTGTTTGGGGAATGATACGTATTGATACTATTTTTTATTAATTCTAAGGCATTGCCTTCTTCTCAGAGCTGTTTCATAGAAATTCCTTACTTTGTAGCCCTGTACACATTGCTATCTTATCAGCTACACCGACCGATACAATGGCAGAATGCGGACCGTTTATTCGCTAGTATTAATTTATTAATCAACCTCAGAGGTTGCATTTCTAATAAATAAGTTTTACTAGTGAAGTAAAGCATAATTTATGCGTAAACTGCAATCAGCATATAATCGAGTTTATTAGCACATTAAAATCTAAATTAAAAAGTTTACTTATCCTCAGCCGTATTTTATTGGAGCCTAAATCGTGAATTTTTTAAAGTTTCGTCGCACACCTATGAGTGGTCCTTCCATACAGACTTTTGCAGGTTCGTGAACAACATATTTCCCAGAAATTGATTCAGTTTAAAGAACGTGGGAAACAACCAGCTACCTGTGCGCTTACACATTAATCTGACGTCATGTGCTTGATATTGATAGAGCCAACAGAAGAGAGGAAAGCTCTCACCTGCCTGGATTTTTACAGATAAGATAAATGCATATCTCATTATTTTAACGACTGAAGCACACACATAATGGTTGTTTACATGCCCTGCCTATAGAGTATGCAGTACACAATAAGTGAATCAATTTACAGGCCTAAATATTAAATTTATATTTAATTCATATTAATTCGCTGTTAGTGTAGATCAAAAGAAAAATGATTTTATGGCATTGGAGAATCATCTTAACGCTAATAATAATATGCAGCTTCTCAGAGGCTGCTGCACAAGCCATCAATGGATCTGTGGAATTGAACGATTCAGATACTTTGAGGTAAACATCTTAATAACCAATTATAGAATCATTTTATGCATTATATCTGGCATTTTAGTACACAACTTAATGGGACAGAAAATCCCACGTCCAACGAGATTTTAAATGCCACAATTTCTACAACTGCTGTATATGGAAACTTCTCAACAGAGCAGGCTGCAACAAATGCAGCTAATAAGTTTCCAGCCGTTGAAGTATCCTCTCAAAAGGCAACCGAGCCCGCCGATTGTTCGCAGCGTGAGAAATATAGGATACAGCCTATCGCAAAGGACTCGTCACGTTTGCGAAAATGCTGTCCACATGGAGAAAACTTGGACATTTATCGTGAAAACCAAAGCGATTCAATGTGCGACAGCGCCGTAGTGAACTTTGAGCCGACGATAATAACTGCAGTTCTGTTCGACAACTGCATCGAGGATCTGGAAATTCCGACTGCTCTGTCCTATGAGATTGGCAATCCCTGCAACAGGTATGACAAAAACTTGAATTAAAATTTAAAATATTAAAATCTGTAAAGGTATACATACTGTTTGGATCCTCCACCACGTTTGGGACTTCCTTAATATCCAAGCCAGAATTTAAATAAATTTTATTTCAAGTTTAGCTCGCTTCAATATGACGATCAAGAGGATGCCTTCTTCGTGCTGCAGGATGGATCCTTGTTGATCATTGACAAATTTGGCAACGAATCATATACGGTCGAACAGAATTACTGCCTGGATGTTGATAAATCGGGAAATCTGTTTGCTTTTACATGCGTTACACAGGTTGAAGAGCAAATTGCATTCGGCAAGGTGATTAACATGATTTTGCTAAAAAACGTTCATCAATACTAACCCACTTTCCAATTTAAGGTAATTTTCGTTGCTGTTTTAATGCTAATCTCGATGCCCTGCCTGCTGCTAGTCAGCTACGTGCACATAACACTTCGACTTTTGCGGAATCTGCATGGCCTTTCACTGAGCTTGATGTCCTTGTGCCTGGCTTCTGGATACTTTGTGCACTCTGTTGTGCACATCTACGGAATATCAAACACTGGATTCATCGGCTATGTCATACAGTTCTTCATTCTGAGCTACTTCTTTTGGTATTTCTGCATATGCTTCAACGTTCTTCTGAATGTGTGGTATAAGTTGCCTTGTTGCATACAGCTGACAAAGTCCTGGGCAGCTTTTAACTTCGCATGCTATTGTATTTTGGCCTTCAGCGGACCAGCCACAATAGTGGCCATGACCGTCCAAAAGGGATTGCCGGGAATGCCGTCGTACTTCATACAGGGTCTTACAGAATCTATACGTGACTCTCAGCGCTACTTTATACCTCCAGTTTCCACTGTATTGTTCCTGAGCTTCCTGGTAAGTTTATCTTGACTAACAACGTAAACAAACCTAATGAGCGTATCGTGTGTGACCCAGATCAACATTATGTCATTCTTTGGATTCCAACGTATCAACGGATATGTCAAAGCAGGAGGCGGAGATAGTGATCTTTTCCGAAAGAATGGGCTGTTCGATCAGCAGAAATACGAAGATGTTAAAAAGGAGTGAGTAAAACGGTAATGCTTTCATTTCCCAAACCTAAAAACTGTTTGTTTTCTATCCAACAGTGCCAAATGCGTCAGTCTCCTTGGAATAATTATGGTCATAAGTTGGCTTCTCGAAATAGTTACTTTTTACTCAGGCTCCAAATCGAATTACCTGCTACTCTGCGACATGGTGAATGGCCTCCAGGGAGTTTGGGTATTGCTAATTTTCCTTGTTGTGCGCAGGCGTCGTACCATTATCTTACGCTGGTGGTATGACAGGGGCTCACATGAAATTGGAGACACCGAGTTGCAAACACTAAGTAGAAATAATAATCCTACATAGCTTTAAGATAATATACACATTAATTTAACCGTTGCCAACATATTCGTATGCGATTCGTAGACCCTAAGAGGGTGTAGATGAATAAGGAATGTTAACGATAAGATGCTCAAGATAAAGCTCAAAGAATCCCTTATGCATTCCTAATTTCCTGAATAAAATGATTGTTTTTAACGTTTGCATAAAAAGATTACTGCCAGATAACGCACAAATATGCATACAAATTGTTTATTTATATTTGTAAATAAATATTAAATGTTTGTTGTCTTATATGGTCATATAAAGTTAAATAGTCCATTTATTGTAAGAATTGTTTACCATCTATGCTACTATGCTAATATTCTTAGAGGAAATGTGCAATTACCATATTTGGGCGATCCAAACTGAAATGAGCCTTTCTTTTTATATTGTGTTAGCGGATTGTGAATGATTTCTTTAAACATGATAGATCGAAAACGGGGTTGCTTACTTTGTCCTTTACGTAGTGGCGATTGTATCATAAGAATAATTGTGTATTTACATATTATATGCTACGTATATGGGATCCAACTGGTCGGCCAGAAAGCCGTCCCGTAAATGCATCCGTTGCTTTTCGCCACGACTATTAATAGGCACCACACCTGGCAACAAATGGATATTAAAAACACATTTTCAAGTCTCTGATGCGCGACAACACAAACCTGGATCGACAACGACAACAACGCCTACAATTAGCTGATGATCTTCTAATACTGTGTTTGTAACCAAGGGAACCAAGTCCAAAGCTTCCGATTCATTGCCATCCAACTCAACAACAACCACCAACAAATTAGTCCATGTGAAAACGGCGCTGCAAGGGGGAAATGTTTAGTTATTATTGCTAAATAGCAAAGAAATGTGTTTCTTTCCTTACCACTCGGCAATTTTTTTGTGGCAGCGCATCACGGAATTTTCGATATCAATTGGATGATAATTCATTCCACGCAAAGAGATCACTTCATCGACTGCTCCGACCACATACACTGCATCGTGTAGTTCTTGATCATTTGGATTGCCTGCACCGCCTATTAGGCTCTGCTCCGAGTTTCCGCCCAAGGAAGCATTCGAGAAGTTAAGTTGCAGTTGGCTTATGGAATTCAGGGACTCGGTATCACTGTCGCGACTAGCCACACTTGGTGTGGTCTCGTCCAGTAAGGAGGCTGCTTGTGAGCATTCGGTGCGGCGCAAGAATCCCAAATATCCGGTGCGTGCATATAGCTCAGAAGTAGCCCCAGTCACTAGCTTGGCGTTAAAGTGGTCATTGTAGTCAGTTTCGTCACCATAAATTGTAAAGTATCCGTTTGCATTATGCGGTGCTTGAACCTGGGAGAAAAGATAGCAAATTAGATATGGCTAACAAGTATGGGTCAGTTTCGTGAATGATTACCCAAATTTCACCCAAATGTGAGTCTCCACAGTGACCTTTGGTATCGGGATTAGCAATTATGACCTTTACGCCTGGCAGCAGTTTACCCGATTCGATTACGCACAGCGAATTTGGCGCACCACGCTCCACCAGCGCCACACGATTGTTTCGCAGTGCCCTCATATCCACGTACACCTGGGCACTCTCCGCAGAGCTAGCTCCTTGAACACAAATGGCTGGATTCACCCGACATCCGAATGAAGTGGAGACACAGCGGGTGTTCAGGCCTAGAGCCTGGAACAGCTTACAGAACTGCTGAGTCAACTGCACTCTGGGGCGCTCCTCCGCCACCACAACACACGTTCGCACGCAACGCAAGTCAATGTTTCGCTGCTTCAGAGAGGGAATCGAGTTGCTAAGCGCTTTGGTGCACAGTTCAATTACGCCGTATGAGCAGAAGGTGTCACGAACACGATGCTGTGAGAGTGTCGAAAGCCAAAGGCTGGGATTAGCTTCAACTTCGTAGGGCGCAATAAGTATGGAGTGGTGGCCACTGTAGACACCTATGAGAGTCCACATCACAAACCCGAGACCACAGTAGGGATCCAAACATAACGCAACGTGGCGAGAGGGATACAGCTCACAGGCCAATTTTAAACTGGCGCACAGACTAGAGAGAGATCTGTTGGATCAGGAAATATGTACATGCTAGTTAAGAATTGCATGTTTTTTTTTGTTTAAATCTATAAGTCATTACCGATGCGTTATATTGACACCACTGAGACGTCCACAGGTTGACACGCTGAAGTCCAAATAGGCGCTTGAGTCAAAGGAAACCGTGGCAATGCCGGCATATTTGCGTTTTGGGTTGTCATCTATATCTAAAATAGGTGGCCATGTCTTCGGGTCAATCGAAGTGGCCGCCTCTCGCGACTTTAGTAACTTAATAATCGGTTGTATGGAGAGCACTATGCCGCTCTTTGAGACATCAACAATCATGCGAACTGTGGGTAACGTAGTATTCAAATTTTGCGGATGCGGCGGCCTAATGGTAATTGGAATTGCTCCCAAATACAAGCATCCATAGAACGCACACAATAAATCCAGACCAGGTGGAAAGATAAGCGCTGGAAAAATAAAGGTAATTTTAAGGTAAAATATACTTTTTTGTAGTCGGATTCGTATTCTTACCAACATGATCGCCGGCCTCAATTCTGCCCCTTTCTTGTAAAAGCGCCGCTATCTTCTCTGCCCGCTTATGCAACTCGGAGCATGTTAGAGTTTTGGCAATGGCACCTACATAAATGAAAATACAAGCCCCGCATTTGGTGACACATTCGCATTGGCAAACACAAGCTTACCCTTGGAATTTAGCAGCGTGAATATTATGTGATCCGGAGAGGTGTTTGCACGCCAACGCAGTACGCCCGTTATGAGTTGAGGCTGTGTTCAGAGATTCAGAGATCGAGAATTCAATGTTCAAAACGCTGCCTCTCCGGTTATAGAGATATTACCAACCTTTCGCTCACAATCTTCGGCCAGTCCAACGTCTCTTCCGTGGGCTTCAGCCAGACGATTACCCTGCACTAAATTGCCAACCATCACGGAGGCTGGTCCTACACCCGTGTCTGTAATACCACATCCAGATGATGAGCTTAATTTTGCGGCAGTTTGCACACCTTTTTTTGGTTTTTGGGGATGGTTAGTTAGTAGTAGTTGAATGATTTGTCGATTTTTACAGGGATTCATTACAAAAATGATTAATTTAAGCAATTATTAGTTATGTTGGCGTTGTGTTTTGTCGATATTATACAGTGTCGTTATTTATTGTTTTTGCGGTGAGTGTGGTTGTGGTCATAGAAGTAATCGCAGCATTGTTGTAGTGTTGTTGGTGGTTAAAAATAGAGGAAAGCAATATTTGTATTTTAATAAGGTAACGAAAGCATAGAAAGTCCAACAGAGCCAATTATTAAAACACATAGAATTCGGTAAAAATCGCGGGGAACTCACCTTGATGCAACTCCCGTGGCTTTGGCAGATTTGTAACGCATGTGTGGGGACACATCAGCACATTCGCTGGGTGAAGGGATCCTTCCAGGAACCTGCGCCTCGCCTCACACAGGTGTATGCCTCCGAGCGGAGTCTTGGGCAAATGATTGGGCGGCACTAGTGCCAGACAATAAATGCCAACTTGGTGGATGGAATCGACTGCCTGAAGAACCCGCGACATCCACTGGAAACTCTCCTCCTCAGAGCAGTCGGGACGCTGCTCTGCGATAACACACACGCGCTCGTCGCGAAGTACCTTGATGCTAAAGACGGCTATCCGTCCTCGGTATATAAAGCGCATCGGTTCTACCGCTAATACTGTGGCTATGATGTCGTCCGCATTATGCTTTCGACCAGTAACCGTCATGAGGCCATCGCGGGAGCCGCAAACGAAGACCAAGCCTCCAGGACCCAGGAATCCAAGAAGTCCCGACCGCACGTAATATTCTTCGCCAATCGGTTTCGAAATCACGTTCACTGTGCCATTTCCATCTTTCGGTGGCTCGAATTCCTCAATTAATGGTTGAACTTTGAATGTGGAATTCGTCATGCCGTCGAGACCAAAGTAGCTTGCGCTCGTAGAGCCACTGGTAACGCATATTTCGCCAACTTGGTCGGTCTTGCAGAGCACTGGAGATCCTTCGGACCGCACGACTACCATTTGTGCTGCCGGCATGACCTGCCCGCAGTCCTGCAGTGTCAGCGATGTTAGTGAATCTTCACTATCCACTCGCACAACACCGTGGGAAAGGGCTGCCATGGACAATACACCGCGTCCCGTGGCAGACGGGCTGAAGCCACAGGATCCACGACCAGGCCGACGCAGAGAAACTGTAAAAACCTCAGAGCTGCTTGCACATGGACAAATTGCGTCTGACCGTAATCCTTTTGCCTGAAAAACACTTAAGAACTGGTCACAAGATGAAAGCGACCAGGGGTTTGCACCATCGGCCACCAATAACATTCGCAGTGACGAAAGCGAGATATCCTTATGGTCCTTCGTAGCCAGCAAGCCCCAATGTAAATCACGGCTCTTAACCAGGCAGCAAGAAGCCCGATGCTTGGTTATTAATTGCATCCAGCTGGAGGGGCGCAACTTCATCAAGGCATAGGGTATGAAAATGACGTGCATACCGTTTAAAACCGAAGTCAAAACTGCGTGCCATAGTCCAACTTCGCGCTTAAAATCCAAAACACAGACAATAGTCTCGCCCTCTGTGTAGTGGCAGGCCATAGTCAGAGCACGGCAATGGTTAATCATGGACACACGCGTAACAGTGACTCCTGGAAAATAAAAAACCATTTGTACATCTGTTTAGGGCAAAGGAAAGCGTTTACCTACCCATAACACTGCCTTCCTTATCGGTTGTATATTCTATATAAGCTGCGGCCGAGTCATCAACTCGTAAATTGCCCACATTAAATTCCTTCGGCGGCTTGGGTAAATGCTCAGTTACAAACCACTGCAATCGCGGCCATCCCTTTAATTTAGCTATTTCCCCGGTAGTCGTGGATTTTGGAAGACCTTTTAGGCACGCCTCTGAGGTGAGTGCCACAGTTATGCCGCAAGAGCTCAGCAAGAATCCCACCTGCTGGGGTGGTGTGTCCGAGCTAGAAAGCGGCAGCTCTATTGGCAGGGGCACCAAGCCCCGAAACATGCAACCGTACCAGGCTGTAATAAAACTGGAAGCGATTCGGGATTAGTTTTTTGTCTGCACTACAAACTCGGCCCGTTTACCAACCTTAAAGGGTCATTGTTAGGATAAACCAAAGCCACTCGATCGCCCGGCTTGAGGGTCACTTGCTCCGGACCCTTGCTGAATATCTTTGTGGATAAAGCATATGCGATTTTTTGTGCTCGTGACAGCAGCTTGCCATAGGTCAAGGTGGTTGTAATTTTGCCATTAGGATCAAGGACAGTGGCCATTGGACTTTTAAAGGAATTTGTGCCATAGCGCTGAAGTGCGCATTCCAAGGATCGGGGAAGTCCGGCCGGAATGGACAGTTGCTCGCCCTGTACGGGAGTCATTGTGCTGCCCTCCGGTTTCGGAGCATTTGGGTCCTTGGTGTTGGCAGCAATCTCAAGCTCAATGTCGTTGTCTTCGTAGAACTCGGGCAAAGGTCTTCGTTTGGGTCTCTTAAGAGTGTTAAGGAGTTGTTGTATTTTGGCCGACACCTTCCACTTTCCATTGGCATCTGTTTCGCTTAGTTCATTCTGAGATACGTTCACATATCGTGTAACCCGGTCTGCGGCACGATGGGCGTTGTTGAACTGTGTTATGTCAGGAGCGTTGTCTGAGGAGAGAGCAATAATTAATGCATTATATTCGCAGTTTAACCCCATTCAAAGATATATTGCAGTTAACTATAGTTGATTGTACGAGACCCCACTTTGTACTTTGCACAGGCATTCGTAAACAAGTACAAGCAGAAAACCCATTGCTAATCATCTCCATTTGCGCCGGGACCAGCAGCGGCTTGAATTGTATTGTGTGTTCAATTACTTACAGTGCTTCTGCTTGAACGCTTTGTCCGAAAAGTCATTCTCTCGCTTATACGCAATGGGAGGGGAGTCCGTGCTAGAAGTGTCAGATGTGGGCTGCAGAAAATAAAGTTCTTTTTAATGCGATAATATGACAAACACTTTTCTATGTAGTACTAGAATTCCGTGTTGTTTAGTACATTTTCCTAACAACTGAAAGTAGCTACTCACAAGGGGCGGCAGGTTCTGCGGTGGCCGTCTCTCTGGGGCACTATTCGATGATGTGTACTTCTGACTTGGCGCTTGGGTCTGCTTTGCATCAAGCCTCGTGTGCTGCTGTGAGCTCATCGATGATTCACGAACTGGTGGCTTTATAATAGGCTCGGGCGGAAGAATGCTGTTGCTTATATGGTCACGTGGGTAGTTGTACTCCTTGTCGGGGGAAATGGTTTCCTCGGGTATGGACTCGTCATCTGTCGATGAGTCCAGCTCATCATTGCACCCGGGGCTTCGATTGAGGACAGATGTGCGCTTCGAAGGCATGGGGAGGCTGGGCTTTGGTCGACCTTTGAGAGCTGCGAGTGCCTGCTGTACAGCCTCCTGTCGAACCTCTGCGAATGGAAGGAAAACTTCAGTAAATTCCGATTTTAGGCTCTTATTTGGCTCTTGTTTACCCGAATGATAGCGTTTCTCATTGTGCGTTACTTTCCGCTGTGTGCGTCGTTGCCGATGCTGACTGTTATTTGTCGATGACAGGGCCTGATTTTGGAAACCACTGGGCTCGCGAGTGTTCTGATATCCGGGATCTCCGACTGCACCGCCTTGTGGGCGCATGTTTTCATAGCCGGGAGTCCCGACATTTCCACCCTGAGCCGCCGTCGATGAAGAGTTCACGGAGGACGACTGGTGATGGTCAATCTTTTTGGAATGTCTTTGCTGTGAGGATGATAGAGACGGTACTTCGGTCACATAGCTGTAGCCTTCGCTGGAGACTACAACTCCGTCGTTGTTGATGTTTCCGTGGCCGTGGCTGTTGCTGTTGTTGGCATCTTTAACGTTGTAATATGGCGGTGGCGGCGTACTCTTCGCCTTCTCGACTGTACATAAAAGTGGCAGAAAATGAGCACTGGGACTGGGACAAAGAAATTCGAATGGTTGGAAAAGCTCACATACCTTCATGCTTTTTCAGGAACGGCTGCAAGAGCTTCGCACGCTTCTTTTCATAGCCCTTCTGCGTGATGTCGCCTAAAAGTAAAGAAATGTTGGATTATCAGCAGCTTCATGGCAGTAAATGAATCTAAGTGTTTGTTAGAAACTAAATAGCTGCACAATTAAACGCATTTACGATGGCTGGCCCCCACACTTTTCTTTTTAATTGGTGTGTGTCTGTGTGAGGAGGCTTTTGCAAAGGAAAAGCTAATAAATGGGCAAGAGTATCTCAGAAATTGTATCTACAATTACTGAACAAGCAATTCAATTCGTAAGATTTAAACACAGATTTATGATTTATTCAACTTATGGAATTTCATTTTACACAATATTTTGAGAACACGAAAAAAAATTGGGTGTACCTTCAGACAGCTCCAAATCCAATTCGGCGAGCTTCTCGCGAATGTAGCCGGGCAACGAGGAAGGGTGCTCCATGACCGAAGAGTGCAAGTGGCTTTCGAATTTGGTTTTTCCTCTTCCCTTATAGGCGTTAAACTTTTAGTTGGGCGCAGTACACACACACTCACACACGGCCGAGCAGAGACACCGCTACTTTCCCACTGGGCTCTCAAAAATCGATCGATTCGCCACTCATCACATTAATTCACATTTTGCCGACGCAAACCAATTGTGCTGCAGCTCCCACAGTCCCAGTGCTCCGATTCGAAGCCTAGGCTCGCTTTTTCAAGTACCTATTACGAATTTGCACAAGGAAAGTAAACAAAGAAAAAGTAGACAGCACAAATCGATTTTATGATGTGCCTAGCGAAAATTCTGATGTCTCGACGCAAGGACGCACTGCGTCCATATCGATAGCCCAGCAATTATCGATGGCCGCAAAAACACTAATTGTAGCCACCACCATCGATAGCTCGACATCTGTGAGGTTATTCAAACTCTGCCGCTAGGGTTAAAAACAAAAAAACGAAGATGTTCATTTTGTAAATATTTTGAAAACAACAATCCGTTGAAGAGTAATTTAAAAACAGGTTTTTCCACGCTGATCTCGGCACTAAACCCATTTGCGATTTAAAACTCCTCTAAAGTAGACCAGTGAATTGCACGTACTCTCGGTTTTATAAAAAATTATTTAATTGTATTTACTCAGTAATGCGAAAACAGTTTACAATAACATAAATCTGCAAATTTAAGAGACATTTTGAGGTTTACACATTTTTCTCGTCGCATCCATTAGAATTATTGTTTTGGGGGGAGGACAGGCGCTTTTAAAAGGTCGAAGTGCTGCTAGGTTGTGTCAAATATTTATTTAAAGGATCTAGATCGTTATTGAAAAAAATATAACCCAATAAGTTGGTAATAATTTGCGAGCTGCTTAAAGCATACAAAGTGTACTGTACTGTGATCTTCCATGCAATTGCTCGGATGTATGTATGTTCTCCAATGTGGTATATGCATCATATATATTGGTGTGTATAGATAGAATTAGTAATTTCATATTCTTTAAGTTGTTGCTTCTTGTTATGTATATAAAGGGCGGGTATGTGGCAGACAAACATTTCGGCTAGCAACGCGCTCCACGCCACAGGCCTACTCCTATTGTATAGCCATCTTTTAGCGGAACTCGGGCGCATCGTCCTGTGTAATGTCGCCGTACTTCCAGATGGCCAGATGCGCCGCTAGAGCTGCCTCCTGCGCAGCTCTATACTGGTCCACAAGGTCCTTGAGCTTGCGCTCCCGACGCTTCTCGGCCAACACAAGGCCCTCGGCGACAAGCTGCTTTCCGAAGTCAACCTTAGTGGTTGGATCATGAAGCGTGGCCAGATTTGGCGATCCGAACACCTTCAATTCCACGTTGAGCTGAACCTTGTGGTTCAAAACGTCCTCGGAAAAGGCACGCAGAGCCTCCTCCTTGTCCTCGTTGTCCGTGGGCAGGGCGACTAAGGCCAGCGCGTACTCAGTAGCGTACGGTTTCTCGCTGCTGAAGGCTGGAGGCAAGGCGGCCAAACGGCTGGTGGGCAGAGTCTGAAAAAACAAATGGATTACATCAGACTATCTCCAGAATTTAACTTAGCTTAAAAATTCCACTTATGTGGCTAGTGTGGGTGTGTTGCTACTCGAGGACATTTGTAAGAGCATGGTTTGGACGCCCCCAGCTACTCTGCGCTCCCTCCTCGCACGCCAGTAAAGCTACTTCTATTGACATTGGATGCCCCAAAAAATATGGGGCCTCCTCTGTACGTTCGAAGGCAACACCAACAGTTTGGAACAGAACACATTTGTCGCAGCCGAAGGGTTTGGACTACGACCTCATGCCATACATGACAGTCACACGAGAAGCATATTTTTGGTTTGGCAAGCTTATGACTCATGCGTTTCACTTCAAGCCGGAAACGGATCTAAGGAGCTTGCGGAATTTACTAGGCCTACATCTGTGATCTACACTTACCTCCTTGTTGCCGTAATCAATGTACAGGACGGTGGCGTTGCTACCCTGGACTCGCTCCACCTTGGCGCGGTACCATTGATTATCAAGGGTAAACTGGGCGGCCACGATGTCGCCGCGCTTGGCCGTATACGATCCAGCGATGGGAGGGTTGGACTGGAAGTCGGCGTGCAGTTTGCTCATCAGAGTTTCGAGCTTGGATCCGCTCTCCACCGACTGCGCAAAGAATGTTAGAGTTTCGGTAATCTCGGTGACAATCACGTTTTCGTAGTTGACTTTGCGCTCCACTACCACCGTGTCCTCCTTCTCCTCCTCGACAACAGCTTTCTCCTCAGGCACTTGTTCCACATAGTTGGCCCAGATGTTCTTCTTGGCGGCCTTGGCACGGTCTTCGGCGCTCTTCAATACGCGGAAGTACTCCGACTTCTCGGCACTGAAGTGCACTTCCGCCAAACCCTCTTCCACAAGGGCCACCGACAGATTGGCGCCGGTGTCCGTCCATAGCCAACCAATAACCGAAGATCCAGCCTTGTCGGTGGTATCGATATGGACCGAGACGTCGCGTTGCAAGACACGTTCCCGCGTAAAGGTGAGAGCCTCGTCGCCAAACGGTTCGCCTTCTTGGGCAGGTACTCCATTCAGCGCCGGGCGGGAAGAGCGCGGACACGAAATGCCAGCCAAAAGGAATGTGACCAGGCAACTGTCCTTTGGCACAAACAGACGCAGACGCGATCCGCTGGCGACAAACTCAACTATGGCTTCAGAGCGCAGGGCACGCTGCCACGAAGGCAAGTATTGGACCTTAATTCGGGAATGGTCAACAGTCAGATCGTTTACGCGCAGCGTGGCATTATCCTTCTTTGCGTGCAAGCCCTTCAGGCCCTTAATAGCCTGCTGTTCGGCAGCAATGAGCTGATCGTAAGCGGAAGATCTCTGATCGTCGTCCTGGCGGTAGCGCACACATGTTGCCAAGCCCTTGGCCACCATGGCCTCAGCCACATTCTGACCACCAATCAGCACGGTGTAGCAGTACTTCTCAGGGAAGTTCTCGCGGGGCGGTGAGATGTAATCCAGATTGCACTGAACCTTCTTGTTAATAAGCTTCTTGCGCAGAAACTCGCGGGCATCGAACATGTGCGGAATCTCGTAGAGGGGCCGGTAGTTCTTTCCGCGAGGCGGCGCCTTTACAATTTCCTCGCCATCGGTTCCAACCACCGCTCTCTGGTCACGCGGTGGCCTTATGGATGAGAAGAAGACCTTCTTCACCTGACCGTTTGAAAGGCGTACGTTGACAGCGTCGCCGTTGAAGACCTCAACAACGGTGCCGGCAAAGTCCTTCTCCTTCGAGTTGAAAGCTGGTGTTTTTGCCTGATAGTCTTGCCACTGGCGGATGCGTTTCTCCTTGGCAATGCGCTCAGCAGCGCGCAGTTTATCGGCGCCTGCAAAGAACAAAGGAATGTATTAGTTGAGTTCAAATGCATTTGTAGAATAGGCAATGTCGACGGGGTGAAATGAACGCAGCAACCATTAATAGTGTCGCAACATTCTTGGAGTCCGTCTTTAATTTAGCAACCGATTGCAAACAGTGGACAGCACAACAAAAGGTAGTTTACCAAGTCGGTGCTGCGCTGTGCAAACGAGCTGCGGGTCTGTTTGGCGGCTTACATTACTTCAAACTCACCAGTCTTCATAACCGCCATGGACCAGTCCACGCACTTGGCAAGCCCCTCGCGCAAAAGCGATTCCGCAATGTTGCCCTTCGGGTACAAAATCGACCCAATGAAGTTGGAGTTGTTCACCGATTCCAGCCGGATTTCCACATCGCGCTGCAGCAGGCGAGTCTCCACATAGTAACGGGCCTCGTCGGCAAAAGGCACCTTCACACTAAGGTCGGGCTTGCCGTCAGCATCCAGCTTAACACCAGGGCACCGAATGCCCGAAATCATCAGCGTGATGTAGTGGAAGTCGGGCAGCAGGAATGCACGGACGGTGGAGCCATCGCGCACGTGCTCGATGATGGCCTTGACGGGCTTTCCGCCGTAGATGTCCACCAGATGGGCAGGATTCTCGTGGGCCCACTTGATGTTGCGAACCTTTTCGGCAGGACTAGTGTTGGATGCCCACTTGCCGCGGCCGGCAGCTCGTGCCTGGTCCTCCAACTCGATCAAGGTTTGCTGTTCGGCGGTCGGCCGACCCTCGCGGCGCACAGACACCAAACCCTCGCGCACAATCGACTCGACCACATTCTCGCCAGACTCCTTGTCCTTGCCGATCCACACAAAGCCGTACTCCCGGTTCGAGTTGGCGGGCTTGTCGAACGTGAAGGTCACTTCAACGCCGATCAGCTTCTTGCGCAGGAACTCACGCGACTCCCAGGCCCAGGGCTCGTCCTTAGTCTCGTCACCGCCAGCGCCGGGACGGCGGGCCAGCTTGGGGGCCAGGACATGGGAGAAGGTAATTTGTTTCTCCGGAGGCGGGGCACCCTTGGTCGCGCGGATGACTACAGTGTCGCCGGAGAGAACCTGCAAGTTGCGGGAGGTTATCAATCTGGTGTAGAGTGAGGTTAAAAGAAAGTGCACGTGCGGATGGGCTAGGGATGGCAGATAAGCGATGTATAGCTATCGCTAATATATATCCTCTGTCCGCCCTAAACAGCACTATCGATTTATAATTAATGCATTCAAATTAAAAATTAAAAAAAAATAAAACAAATAAAAACCCTCCAATTAAAGTAAACTCAGCTAATCATTTAATTAAATTAATACATTTGCCTGTTACTACATATAAAATAGGATAGCGCCTGCGCTACATTGTATAGAAACGGGAGGCAAAGATATGTATATACATAGGCACCGGTGGTCATCCGATTCGTTCAGATAGTAAAATGGAATTCTGTAGATATGCGGCCATGCTCAAAGAGGCCTACAGCCAAACCGGTTTAGGGATCTGTCCCAGCAAGCAATGCCTGCGAGCGTACGTGTGCAATCTGCTTAGATTTATATGTATACCAGTGCGGGGCGGGGGGATGTGTAAATAATGCACTATTTATGCTACAATTCCGCCAAGAACAGAGCAATGAAGCGCAGGTGTAGGGCGTCGGCTTTTGCCTACGGAAGATCAACAGGTTTCTTGAGGGAGGCGCCAAAGCCATAGCATTCCGAATCTTTGGCCGAGACTTGGTTTCCAGGCTGCCAACGTCAGCAAGCCGGATTCTGCCAAGACCTGGTAGTCATTTTCCGGCAATTGATAATTGTTATCACAGCCGAACCGCGGCGGACAAAAGTCCACCGAGCTGACTGAAAATGGCGACAGCGCCCGGCGAGATTGAACCCAAAATGAACAGGGCATGAGGGAGAGGCAGAATTGAGGTTGCCCCCAAACAAACTACATTCATAAATAAGAGCAGAGCCCTGAAGATGCCTTTGGAAAGGCGTCTGTGGCGATGAGGTTAGAGACGAACGCCGTTCGGCGCACTAGCAACTCTCGGCACGCCTACTAATGAGTGAAAGGCAGGAATAGGAATGACGAAATGCCGGCGCCTAATCCTGATGACGTGCCAGGGGCACACGGTCCACCGCCCCCCGCCCCAAGGCCCAAGTCCGAACAACATAGGCCAAGACACCGTGCCGCGCCGAAGAAAATCTGCCAGCTTGGCACCTTCGATAACTTTCATTTCTTCGGACGAGCGTGTGCAACGTGTCACACACACGCACCGAGTCTATACGCGCGTCTCTTTCGCACTTGTCAGAGTTGCACTCGGCTGGCTGACAGGCCGCCGCGTTTGCCACGCTGATGAAAGATAATACAATTCACTTTCCAATGTCCAAGGGGGCCGCTGCCCACTCGATCCCCCCGAAATTGTGACCGCAAAGTACTTACTTGCTTTACAATGCCGGATAAAGACTTGGCTGGGGCTGGCGGCGCCCCGTCTTTCGCTGCTCCGGCAGCTGTCGCGCTGTTTGCGGTTGCCATTTTCTCGTTCAAATGCGGGTGAGGTTACTAGCAGAGGGCCGTTGCACTAGGCTTTAATAGCGGATTAGCTTGCGTTGATTTCGGGCTCCACACCGTTCCAACCTAATTAAGTTTTTTCAGCAAAAGATTTTTGACCAGAAGCTAGAGCTGCGAAGACACCGATGTTACTGTCGCGTATCGATGGCTTTGAAAACACATCGATTTTTATTTCAACATCCACATCCACATCCACGGTAGCGGTCACACTACGTTGGCGTTGCCATTCTTTTCGAGGAAAATTGTTTTTCCGCGCTCCTTCCTTAGGGCACGCGGGAAAATTCCGGGAAACTCGGCCTTATTTTTACTATGGTTCCGCCCTAGCAGATCGGCAACAAATGTTCGTTGACTGCGAAAGACCGCGACATTTGCGCCTCATCGTTTAAATCGCACCGTCTCTAACAGCAACAAACATCAACAATGAGCCGGCCAAACAAATTGTTCGGCGACAAGGCCTTCGAGCTGCTGAAGGAGCTGGAGAGATCTTCACAAACCATTCCCGCCTTCGACGACGACGGCGTGCGCCAGGTGCTCGAGGAGATCAAGGCCATCTTCGAGGAGAACGTGGCCCAGGCCTCCACGTACAACGCCTCGGGGGATCGGAGTCTGTGGCCACTACTGAACTACCGGCACGCGGCCCTGCAGCGGAACAAGCGGTGCCTGCTGGCCTACCTCTACGAGCGCGCCAAGCGAATTAAGGCCCTGCGCTGGGAGTTTGGCCCCATCATTCCCGGGGACATCAAGCAGGCCCTGTGCGAGCCGGAGGTGCAGTTCTTCAACAACTACTCCAAGTCCCTGGCGTCGTACATGTGCAGCGCCGGCTACAGCCAAGGACAGGGCATTGATCTGACCAACCACCTGCGTCCCCCCAAGTCCTTATACATAGAGGTGCGATGCATGGAGGACTACGGAAAATTCGAGCTGGAGGACGGAGAGGTGATACACCTGAAGAAAAACAGCCAGCACTACTTGCCGCGGGCACAGGTGGAGTCTCTTGTGCGGCAGGGAATTCTGCAGCACATAGCTTAGTAAGATACGCATAACTACACATAGTAATAATAATAAACAAATTACAATTTTATACATATTTTTGTTCTTGTTACTGGGATGAGATATCGATATATTGCTGGCGAATCATCGGTGCCGAATAGTCGATTGACAGCCTACAGCTCTTCGCCGGCTCATTACGTGATTTCTTGTTTTGGAAAAATTACACAAATCCGGGGAAAATGAATCAAGCCGATGTAACCAAACTGATGTCGCAGCTGCGTATCGCAGTCCGGCCGAATAAGCGTAATTTAAAGAACCCGGACGGCCCCGAGGGGCGGCTGCTGAAGCTGCGCAAGACCGTCACGGCGTTGGTGAAGCACGAGCGCATTGAACTCTTCTACAATCGAGCGGACGAGGCTCGTGGATACGCCGAATTGGTAGGTCCAAGCCCTCTTAAGACAGTTCCGCCCGATTTCCCATTCATCATATTCCTTATTGCCCGTTTCCTGCAGCTCATCTCGAATGCCATACGGTACGGAGACCGACACAAGGCCACCATGGAGCTGGCTGATTATTGGCTGCTGGAGAAACAGCTTGTGCACAAGCTCTTCAAAGTGTTGGTGCCGCGCTATGAGAACCACAATTTGTCCTACACTCGCATGTACAAGGCGCCCAGAGATTATCCTGGCATTTACTACAGACAGTCCGTGCTGGAGCTCAGGGGCAATCCGTATCCCACGCTCGCGACTGACCACTCACAAAACCGGAATCTGCTGCACAATGTGCTCCTCGACGAGGCAAGAAAAGAGTTTAGACGTAACAAACTGGCCGATTTGGTCAACAGTAGTCAATAGTCATTTAAGACTCGAAAGCCGTTTTATTATAAATGTTTGTATATACCAAAGTCGAATGGCCAATGTTCCGTTTACTTTACTCAGTCTCAGTCTAGGTGCTAGCATGACCTTAAAGCCTTCTTGGGGGCTACAGTTTGTTGACATTGCAATGGCTTAGGTAGTCCGACTTCCAATCTGTTGCACAATAAACAAATGTAGTATTGCTTTTAGCGTGTAATGGCATGTGACTCACCTTTTCCCGTGAGGCAAATGTCTCGCAACATCTCACAGTGGCTATAGAAAAACTGATGCTCATTTGTGGAAGTCGCGCAGATGGGCAAAAATGGATCACAGGTGGAAATAGCCTTGCAAGCCGAGCCGCTGTCAATCACTGGCATGGACGCCGACAGTGTGAGGGACAGCAAGATGTCCCAGATCAAGAACCAGAACATCGTGTGTGATATATCGATCGGCTGCTTATAGTGATTGCACCATAGCTGGCAGGGACAGGTTAAGGAGCGGCTCTTGCTTCTGTTGTTAATCGCGTGGAGTTTGATAAGAATTTGGAATGTATGCATATAGGTTGCGCTATATACTCTTGTCGTTATTCCTCAAAAATGTTAGTATTTCCATATGTGTATGTGGTGTGTATTGTCCCCTCGGTTACGGATTGTACGGAGCCAAAGTTGCTGCCGACTTGAACGGCTATCCAACAACTGATAACCACTGGGGGACGGGACCTAAGCGCTGATGCATGCTAATTCGCTTCATGTTCCTGAACCCCAAGGGTTGCCATGGAAACGGGCACAGAACACTGGCTCTGGCTCTGACCAAAGAATCAATGATAACTTCTACTTTCCACCGGGTCACCGGGAGCTTTTGTTCCGATTCGGTATGAATGGGGTTGCTCAACTGACTGGAACACCGAACACCGGCTTTGTTCGCTCACATTTACGTTGAATTCAAGCGGTCCAGATTCGTCGATATGCTGCCTGCAGCTCGCGGCAAACTGTGGATTCGCCTAAGCATTCAGATGACTGTTTAATGACTCACGCGGCTGGTCTTCACTGAACGTTAAATCCATAAACATGGCTTAGCTAGCTTATTAAGTGCGAAAAATACTTTAACAAAGTGTGAATGTCTTATGACACAGTATTTGGTTGTTAAATTTATATTTAATTACAGTAGTTGGCTGCACTAAACATAGTTCTTCTATTAAGGTACCCATATAGCTGTAGAGCTTCCTACTTCCGGTTCCAGAACGGAGCATATTTTGTACCCAGCTTTAAATTTTAATGTCTTCTAATTTAATGTTTCTATTAACCCATGTATATGTGCCTATGGATATGTAGGTCAAGTGAAGAGAAAGAGAACAATCTGCAAAGACTGTAAGATTTAAATAATGAGATATGAATTATTTAGTTAATTTCCCACTGCAGATAATATATGCTAACAATATGAAGCCATTATACATAATTTTAAGGATTTTTAGGGCCTTCCCATTCTCATATAAAAGTGGATGGCTACGTCATCAATTTGCTTGTTTAAGGTGCGGTTGCAGAGGAGACGGAGACCGACTGCCACTCCGTCAAACCGACAGCCCGAGCAGGAGCATGTGGGGCTCAGGCTCAGGCTCAGGTCAGGTGACTTAATTACATTTGCATTATTAAATTTTATGACAGCTGTTGGACTCAATAACGCCTACATACTGACCCCAGGTTGTTGGTTGTTACAACGCCTCGCAGTTCGGGGGCAACCGGCAACCGCAGTACCCATTGTCCTTATTGCACGGCGTACAATGTTGCGCTTTATTTGTCACCTATTGCCAGCCCACCAGCCAAGCCACTTTTTATTCCATCAGCCCTTGTTGATGGAACAGGAGTTGGAGTTGAAAAAATCGTATATTCGCTGAGATTGTTTGTAACAACAGGTGATTGATTGGATTGGATTGGATGGTAATGGCAAATCAGTCCAGGCATCTTGGACAAGTCCCTATAATTATAGCTTATTCTTAGAAGTATTTGAACCGAAACGTTGACGGCATCGGTGGGCCAGCAGAAACGGCTGGGCCCACCCATCGACCACAAATTGCATGTAACTTTGGGTGGGGCTGGGGCTGGCATTACGCCATTATGGAGTCGCGTCACTAAATTGAGCAAGAGACCTGCTTCAGGGCCAAAATTGGCAGAGGGCAGAGGGGAGCATTGTCCAGCAATTATCTAACTTAGCAGGATACTGCGAGGACATGCCGTGTGCCTTTAACAGTGGCCTTAGAGATTGCCTGCAAGTCTTGCCTTTGATTTATCCGTCTCTGGATAAATTCTTAGACGGAGTGCGTGTTTATTTCTTCCCCAGATTGTTGCCACCTACAGGCACAGGCACAGGCACGGGAGAGGAGCCAGCTAGGCAACGCAGCATTCAGGATAAAAATAGAATGTTAAATATTTATTTGTAGAACATGCGCAGCTCATTGATAAAAGTCCTGGCGCTGGTGCGCACTCTCTCAGTACACACGGCCGTCGAGATGCGAGAGAAGGGAGCATAGAATCCTGTAGGATACTATACATGCCGTGGCCTTTTATGCTGATGTCCTTATATCTTTCCGTTCAGTTTCGAAGAGTCGTGCAACGAGAGCAGTTAATACAGTCCGTCTAGAAAAGCTTTTTTGCGCCGTGTCTGAGTCTGGAGTTGTTTTGTGTGTATAACTAACGGTTGGTTCCCATTTTGATCGGTTAAGTGCCAGTAAAAAATATATATTTCCAAAATATATGGCCTAAATATAGTTTTTAACCAGTGCCTCGAAGTATAACTCCGAAAGGGAGAGCATATTTCAACTTTATTCATATCTCCTGTGCAAAAAATAATCGGGCAGGGCAATTGCGTTGCCTTTTTTCTCACGGATACGACACGGAAGATGGAGCGGGTCTCTCCTCCCGTTTTAAGGATACATATTAGTTATAAGTATTTTTAAGTTGAAGCTAAACTCATTTTCTCCGGTTTCTTTTAAGTTGACTGTATCTACTATTACATTTTCTTTGTTAAGGTAGAGGTTTTCTCTTTTCCCTATCCGCAGTGGGCAGCAGCAGCAGAAGTCACACCATGAGACATAATTATAACGCGCTTTTGCTGGCAACGTTTGTGACATGGTCGGGGGTGTTGTGCAGCATGGCCTGGGGAACCACAGAGGGCCAAGAGACTCCGCTTGCGCTCCCCGTGGCAGAGCAGACCCAGCCCACAACGGCAATTCAAGGAGAGGTGTGGGAGGAAGATGACCACGAAGTCCTAATAAGGAACGAGCGCGGCACCAAGAGCGATGGTGAGTCGAGGATTTGTGGATTTATGGGGAGTGTTTTCTGAGACCTGTCTGTTAACCTTTGTGTGCTTTTTATTCCAAAAGGTTTGTCATGTCGATATGGCAAGAATCCTTGGACTGAATGCGATACGAAAACGAACACTCGCTCCCGAACCTTGACACTGAAGAAGGGTGATCCGGCCTGCGACCAAACCCGCACCATTCAGAAGAAATGCAAAAAAGGTAAAAACGGGCAATACGTCCTAAACATACCATACAGTACCTAAAACTTTGCCCCACAGCCTGCCGATATGAGAAGGGCTCCTGGTCGGAGTGCGCAACTGGACAAATGACTCGGGCTGACAAATTGAAGACGAGCAGTGATCCCTCCTGTGAAGCAACGCGCGTGATCAAGAAGAACTGCAAGCCTGGCAAGTCCAAGGATAAGAGTGCCAAAGAGCAGCGCAAGAACAAGGATAAAGGTCAGTTGGCAAGCTCCGAGTTTTAGGCTACACAGAACCATGTCATTGCTGCATTCGAAATAACTTTCAAAAATATCAATAAATTACTAACAAAAAGCATGGCTACAGAATTTAAATTTGTCCGTTGCTATCCACTGAGACTCACCACAATGATATCCCCGTTCTCTGTTTCTTGTCATTTCCATGCAGCCGCTCGCAAAGGACGCGTTTAAGTGATTTCGAAAACGAATAATTTCGAAAATCGATTATTTCAAATGCCCCCAGCCCCCTGTTGGTTTGCGTCTCTCGTTTGTGAGGCGAATACTTTAAGTTGAACCTGCCCACTTTTTAATATATTTATAACAATGAGAAGCGGAAGAATTGCGATTTGCGATGACACCGATGGCGATGCCATGCCATGTCTGCTACGTATACCCGAAAGGCATGGGCATATTGATTAAATGTTGTAGTTTGGTTCTCAGCAAACGATACACTTACACTTAATATTTAACGACAGTACGTTCAATTGTAAAACATAATAGCAACTTTGCGGAATTTAACGTATTTATGCAACGCAGAATAAAGGATATTCATACAATACCATTACCATTACCACTACCATACCTACATAAATACCTAATTATTTAGTTTATTCAAGAAACTGGAACGAAAACGAAAACATACATAAATCCAAGCCCAGTACATAGAGCATTCTCTGAAATTACAAAACTGGAAGGGCAGTTGCCTTATCGGAATCAATATTAATTCTTAAACGCAGCCTCCAAAAGTGTGTGACTGTTCAAGCCCTTTCCATATATTTAGAGTTGTTCTCCATTGAATTTTAAATAATAATAACCGTAAACCGTAAACCGTAAACAGTAAATCTAAAAAAAAAATAAAACCAAACATTTAATCTGATTATTGATGTGACATTTTGGCAAGTATCAGCTTCTGTATCAGATCTCAAGTAAACAGAACGGTACTGGATGGACGGTATCAAATTTGTCATTCGCAGATAATAAATTTAACACTTAGTGTAAATATTGTAAAAATAAAAGTAAAAAGAAAAAGAAAAACCTACTATAGAAGGATGTGAGGCAAGGAAGTGGACATTGTAGGCGATTGGCATTTTAAAGTAGTTTACAGCTCACTTTCACTGAATACTGAATAATTAAAGTAAACCAAAACCAAATTTGGGAACGGGAATATACAGCTTCCCGCAAATTAATATACAGTCGTACCGACATACACATACATATTCTGATCAAAAATTGTACCATTTCGAAGACATGGTTTATCTTTTTAATAAACACATATTAACTTAGAACGTTAACTACGACTTGATGTAATTGTCTGTAAGCAGTTTTACAACCATACCCATACCCAAACCATTCACATTCGCATTCACATTCACATTTACACTCACAGCATGCTATTCATAAAAAACACACATCATCGTTAGGGGCAGAATTCGGCGAGTCTCTTTAATTCCGCAAGGAATCTGAGCACATCAGCCACTGCCCCGAAGTAAAGTGAAATTTGTTTACGTACGTATACATGCAGACGCATACAATATAAGAAAAAGAAGTAACTGAACTTTAATAAATACAAATATTACGGAATAACTAGTTGAATAATTATTTAAAAGCTGAATAAATGAGCCTTGCTTGGGCGGTGCATAAGGTGGGTATCAGGACATTCATATGGATGCATCCCAGTTTGGGAGATGAATATCGTATACCGGGCTAGGATGCTAAGAGGGAGAGATAAGATAATAAAAAATACAGATTCCTAAATTTAATCCATAGCATGCACTTATTTCTCGCTGTTTATTTTCCTTGTCTGCGTTTGTTTCTTTACCAAACTGAATCTCTCTCGCAGGGAAATCACTCAAAACATGTTTTGGCTGAGGTCTCGGAAACGAAATGGAACTGGGAACTGGGAAAGAGAGATGTATACTGAAACTTGCTCAAAACTGTATCTACTTGTATTTTGATATACATAATTGTAAACTGCTCGAAGAACTCCAATCTGTTACACAACGCCTGGTCATTGTTTACATTCAGTTTGCCTCGCTTCAGATATGAATGTGAGTCCCATGCATTTCCTCTGTACATGTATGTACATATTTACATACATAATCGATCATAATAAAGAAGAGAAACATGACCTGTGTGGTGGAGTGTCCCGACTTTCTGATACCCGGAGGAATCTGCAGGGCTCCATATATGTACCATATACAATAAATTTAGATCTCGACCCAGCAAGAGCTGATTATCTGATTGAATACTTCCCAGGGCCTTCAGTGATACCTTATCAAATTCATCTGCAAGAGTTCAATATACTCGAACATACTCAGACTACCGGGCCTGTAACTGATAAGAATGCATTCCATGTTTATTAATAAAGTCCCCACGATTTAAGGGGTTTCGAATCTCATTATACAGCAAACAGGAGAATGCATTTATTCAATGCCATTAGCCATGTAATTATATTATTGGGGGATTAAAGATAAACAACTGCAGTACTATTTCAGCGCCGCCAGGTAGCACTGGGATTTTTTCATCACCGTGTATATACCATTTTCGATGGTACAGGAAAGCATGTCTCAATGGTGCTTCTCCTTCATGCGTTCTCTCCTGGAATTGAGCAGTTTCCGAGCCTCTCGGGTCCGGCGAGCCGCGGCACATAGCCACTCAGTTTAACCAGAGAGCATCCATGTATATAGAGGCCCAATTTTTCCTGCCTCTCACGGTTGCATCCAACTAGGGTAGTCAACCATTCGAGCAGTTTGACGAATAACAGACTGCGGACGAATTTGCATTGCATATTGCATAAATAATTATTATATTAATTAAAACAAATATATATATAATAAATATAATTTAATTATTATATAAAAAAAATATTTAAAGCCAATTTTCATATAAAAGCCATTTAAATTTAAGCTCTAACATGAATTTATCACAGCAGAAAATACAATGGGGTGAACAGCTGATCGAATGTTTTTGTTTGGCACTGATCAAAACATAAATAGTCGATCAGCTGATCAACTGTTTTTGTTTCGCTCTGATCAAAACATAAATAGTCGATCAGCTGTTCGCTAAGAGGAAGATCTGTTGGGTTGTCTGAAGCTCAGTTTGTATCTGTAAGATACTATGTATAATCTCTTGCTTCTCCTAACATTCGTGATTTTTATATTTTAAAAATAAAAATAATTTTTATTTTAATAATTATTTTGATATTCATATTACTTTGTGTATTTCCCCCTGGAATTGGCACTTTACAGACTTTGTTTATGGAATCGTTAACAGAATTGATGCCACATCGAACATTTCGATCGTCGACGTCGGCAGAGAAATTGCTCGACAGCAGAAATTGTGCCTCTATATAATGTTACTCTATGCTCCCGATCGCGAGCCGCAAGCCACCAGTCTTCCAGTAGAGTCAGCGTTTCTTCAAGAAGGCATTTCCTCGCCTTGTAGTCAGTGAACCCTGCCTGAGCTAAAACTTAAACCGCCATCGCATATGCCCGGACATTCCCTCTCTGAGATTTGAGTGAGTTTTACGGTGTCGGTTACTGCCAGTGCGCGCGCATAAATAAAAGACAGACACCCCTTCCTGTTGAGGAACTGCGTCGAGCGATAGCCATATAAGAGTTTCTGAGCCACCGATTCCTGAGGGTAGGGTGGCAAGTGTACATTTTAAATTTTAGATAAAGATGCGTGACAAAACAATATCAAAACAATTGAAATAACAATTTGGTATAAGTTTAATCAAATCGAAATGCCTGCTGTCTGTGTACTTTTTGAAATCCACATATTGGACATATGGACATATGTATGTCCGCCAGATGTATTGGAATAATAATAAACCTGATCATTTATGTATTCTTCCCAAAATGATATTCACATTTGAGATATGTACATATATAGTCTAGGGACTACGGAAAACACATATTTAAATTAATTAAATACATTCTAGTTTTCAATATTTTTCAATACAGGTCTTTATGATAGAGTCCCTAGGATGAATTTTCATACTTCTCGCATTGTCTTTAGGTTTTTCCAAGACCTTTTTAAAAAATATAATATAATATTATAATACTTATAGCATTTCTTTGATATCAGATACCCGAACGGAGCTATGAATCTATTTCTAATATTGACGACGGTTTCGCAATTGTTGCTAGTGGTACTGGCACAGATACCTTCATCAATTGACAGCGAAGATGGGGTTTCTGGGATCCAGCTGGTAATGAAGACAGAAGAGGGTGGGGTCGTACACCTGCGTCCGGTTCGAGGGGCTGTGGAGGAGGATGCAGCCGCCACACCCGTCGCCAACGGGAACGGGGAGATCCACCGTCTCAGGAACAACCGAAAGGGGAATAAGTCCCAAGATCACAAAGCGGGCAACAAGAAGCCTCTTGCCGCGGAAAATGCTAGTGCTCCGCCTCCGCACTCGCATCCTAAGCACAAGCAAGGACACAGGAATGCGGACAAGCCACCTCGACAGGGAAACAAGCAGCAGCAACAGCAGCAGCAACACGGACATCAGCATCAGCTGCACCATGGCGCAGGCAAGAGATCAGGACCCAAGCCCAGAACGCAAAATAATGGTGAGAAGGTGCACTGCACAAATCAAGGTGGCTCTATAATTTCCGTTTCATTTATTGCAGCGTCCACTTGTCGCTACGCCAAGAGCGCTTGGTCCAACTGTGACGCCAAGACCAACATTCGGACGCGAGTCCTGTCCCTGAAGAAGGGGGAGCAGAACTGCTTGCCCACACGCACCATTCAGAAGAAGTGCAAGAAAGGTGGGTGTTGGCGATGTGGTGGCGTTACATAATCATCGAAAGGCGCTCCGCCGATGGCTTGGCTTGTGCGAATGCCGTCTAATTAGGACCAACGGCTCCGGCTGCGGCTCCACTTAATCATTCTCGTTGACCTATATACGCGCAGTGTCTGTAAAATCGAAGTGCGCCTTTTGCCGCAGCGTGTGTCCTCCAATTAGTGGCAGACTCTTTTATGTGGCTCCTGCTCCCCCCTCTGTTGGGTACCCTCCTTTTTCCCGCATTTCCTGAACTGCAAAACAGAATAGAATGAAATATAATGATACCCACGGAACCGTTTTAATGAGTTTATAGAGTGCATAGCTTAATGATTATTTTTCACTTTTAATTTCGGATAGGCTGCCGCTACGAGAAGGGCGCATGGTCGCCATGCAACGACGGACAAATGACCAGGGAGGACAAGCTGCAGGCAGAGGCAGTCGGCGGCAGTGACCAGAACTGCGATCCTGTGCGCACCGTCAACAAGAAGTGCAAGGCCAATGGCAACGCTGGAGCCGGAAAACAACATGGACCGAACCGTTCCACAAAGGAAAGGAAGCAGAAGGAGAAAGGTGAGGCTGTGAGCCATCTATTATTATTGAATATACCATAAAAATGTTCTTTTTATACAGCTGCCCGTCGCATTTCGTCTCACGATTAAATAACATTGTAATTAAGCATTTTTTGCACTGACAGCAGATGCCTTGCATTTTATAAGTGGTTTTAGAAGTTAAATCCTACATTTTTGTAAAAACAATCCAATACAAACATGGTTTCATTCAAAGCTTTTTTAAAATGGGGATTTTTATTGATTCAACCAAAATTTAATTGAGGTTTAGTCTAACGATAGAGAGGGAGTGGTACCAGATAGGCAGGGTAACACCCCGCATATCCCCCATAATTAAGAAGGAATTGGCCAAGGTATATCGAGAGGAAAGTTTCAGTCAAACTGGGAAACTAGTTTTCCGATGAGCAGGAAATATTTATTCTAAATGAGATTGGAAATGTCTCGTTAATGCGCAGCAAAGGATATATATATCGGGCACAGGTGCCAGGACTGTATCAGACTAATGGTGTTCCGACTTGCTGCCGAAATGGCCTCTGTTGCCACTACCAAAGTTCGAGGTGGTTGCGGCACTTGAAAATGCTCCTCCTCTATTACTTGCGTTTGCATTGGCGGCGAAACTTCTTCCTGCGGCATGTGAATTGTTCCCGAATCCCGAATTATTGAATCCTCCAGATCTGCCTCCAAATCTTTCGGCATTGTTATTGTTAAAACTGTTAAAGCCGCTCGATCTTCCGCTGCTATTGTTATATCTTCCCGAGGAGCCGCCGCCACCGCTTCCACTATTTCGCATAGAGCCTCGGCCTCCACGGTGGCGGTCGCGGCCTCCCGAGTCGCGAGCCAAGCTCTCCAATTCCGGATTAACATTTTGATTGGCTTCGCGGAGTATATCGATAAGGGCACGAGCGCATTTGGCGTTCTTTCGCGTAAAAAATGCGTACGAAGTGCCCGTTGAATGCTTTCGTCCAGTTCGCCCAATGCGGTGCACATAATCCTCCGAGGACTGCGGGAAATCAAAGTTAATCACGTACTTAATGCCGTCAACATCGAGGCCGCGGGCAGCCACATCGGTGGCCACCAGAATATTTGCTCGTCCGCTGCGAAAGTCATTCAGTACGCTGTCGCGGTCAACTTGCGACTTGTCGCCATGGATGGAGCCGACGCCAACACCAAAGGCATTGATGAAGCGGGCCAGTTCGTCGACCTTCTTTTTGGTGGCAACGAAGATGATAATCTTTCCGGGTGCGCTCGGCTGGTCATAGATGTGCGAGAGCAGCTCCTTTAGCTTGGATCCCTTCTCGTGCTCTGCACACACGTCCACGTACTGGCGTATGTTGTGGTTGGCCGACAGCTCCAATGATCCGATATTAATCTGCTCGAAATTATTCGATAATATAGCAATGCTCATTAGGGAGACTGCCTTGCTTACCTGTATGTAGCTACCAAGAAAGTCCTCCGCCAACTGCCGCACCTCCTTGGGCCAAGTGGCACTCCACATGAGTATCTGTCGGTCTGGCCGTATCTGACCCAGTATTTTGCGAATCTGCTGCTCAAATCCCATGTCCAGCATGCGGTCAGCCTCGTCCAGTACCAGGTAGGTGCAGCGTCGCAGATTGGTGGCTCCGGCCTGCAGGAAATCGAGTAATCTGCCCGGCGTTGCAATAACTATCTCCACCCCGCGCTCCAGGTCATTGGCCTGCCTGGAGCGTGGCGCTCCGCCAAAGACACAGGTGTTGCGCACATAGGCAGTCGACCCGAAATCGTTGGCGACCGCCTGGATCTGCTGAGCGAGCTCCCGCGTTGGGGCGAGCACCAGTGCGATGGGGCCATCGCCTCGTTGCAGCCGCTGCTGTCCATTGATGTGCAAAATGGCGGGCAGAATAAAAGCCAGCGTCTTTCCGGAGCCAGTCTTGGCAATTCCCACCAAGTTGTGGCCCGACATGGCAATGGGCCAGGCCTGGGCCTGTATGGGCGTGGGCTCCGAGTACCGCTGGCGCCGTATCTCGCTCATGCAGTAGTCAGGGAAGCATACTTCGTCAAAGTGCTGTATGGGATTGGGCGCCTCTCCGCGCACCGTAATCTCATGCTGGGCTCGGTAGCGTTCCACTTCCTGGGCAGGACGATTGCCAGTCGTTGGGTGCTCCCGATAGAAATGCTTTTCGAAGGGAGCCAGCTGCACATTGCTCCAGTTAACACCTCGCAAATCTGTTGGAAAAGAGACATGGCATTAATTAGTGTGAGTATACATGGGCTACCCCACGCCTGGACATACCAGAAAACTCGCCATTGGACGACGCAGAGGCCCCACCGCGATTAAATCCGCCGCTCCTTCGCCGGGGACTGCTTCGTCTGCCATGTCTATCTACGCGGCCGGCATGCACTGAATGTAACCGAAATACGATAAATGAGTTCGTCCTGACAGATAACGCCGGCCTACGCACCTCCACCTCCACCTCCACCAGCGCCTCCGCCTCCGCCACCGAATCCCCGATTGAAGCTACGTGGTGGCGACATTGTTGGTGTCTCCACTAGACGCCTGCCGGTAAAAATAGCTTTTTCCCTTTTGGTGGTAGCCTTTAGAAATCGCAAGTAATCTTGATCTACAGACTGTTAAGTTGGTTTATTCAGATTGCCAGGAAGTCCTCTGCTCTCATCGCCGTCACCTGTCCAGTCTGTGCAGTCTCGAAATCTCGAGCAGAAGCTACTTTTTTGGGGCTAAATGCAACTCGCTTAATATCAACACTGGAAAACTGCACCTGCACTGTATTTGTGTTGGTCGATACAAGGTTTTGTGGCATCCACAGATGCGATAAATCGGGGCGTATACGATATGCCGCCGCGCTCAGGATTGCGCCAACATGGCGGACCCGCAATATTTGCAAATTTTTAAATGCTGCCCGAACACTGGCTCTCACAAATGCCAGATCCCAAGCAACATGGGAGCTATGGGGCTTTTTGTTCGTATTGAGTTTGAATTTTGTTGAAGTTCAGAAGGCAACAAACCACTCAATCGTGTGCTGCGACTAAATTATATCAGAACACTTCACACTGAAACACAAATTGTATCGCTCTCGGCTGACACAAGAATGTCAAATTTAATAGTGGCTAGTTCCGGAAACTGAAACCCCATAGAACCTCCATTGCATGACTTAGAAGATGACTTTAAAAAGGATCGCGTGGCTGTTGTGCCGTTGCCCGCGGCTTGGCCGCCAGCTCATCGCTCGGCGGGCGCTTGCCTTGGGCATGTGGCGCCCCGTGATCGATGCACTTCAGCCGATGCCGGCATCGAACAGTGTGGAGGCTGGAAGGACGCGAGATTCCGAATTCAGTGTATGCTTTTGTAGATTCTTAAGACACCCCTGTGACTCGTCATTGGCTTATGCGGCGCACCGACACTACTCGACGCATCAGAAGACCTCAACGCAGATACTGTCAAAGCTCTTTCCCCAGACAAGCGCGGAGTTCAGCGAGGAGGCGAGTTTCGAGCAGCGGCAGCGGGAGGAGGAGGAGGTAAGGGAAATGGAGCGTGCCTGGAAGCGGATGCAGCATGGCTTCGGACTCTTTAGCGTGGGAGGTATACTCTTCTCCCTCTGGGCCATATATTACTTTGGAAAGCCGGCTCTCGATGAACAGGGAAACGAGGTTTATGACGAGTTCAGCAGATTGCCGCAGCTGCAACAATATTTGGCGCGAAGCTGGAAGTCTGCCAACCAATTCCAGCGATTTATCCAGGAGCCATCGAGTCGGAAGCTGCTTCCCGAGCCCTTACAGCCGCCCTACATCCAGCCAGCCTATACCCTGGTGCTAGAGATTAAAGACCTTTTGGTGCACCCGGACTGGACGTACGAAACTGGCTGGCGCTTCAAAAAGCGTCCCGGCGTTGACCTTTTCCTAGAGGAGTGCGCCAAGCATTTTGAAATCGTTGTTTACACGGCAGAGCAGGGGACCACAGTGTTCCCGATACTCGAAGCCCTTGATCCCAAGGGCTATATTATGTATCGCCTGGTTCGGGACTCGACGCACTTCGTTGAGGGGCATCATGTAAAGAATCTGGACAACCTCAACAGAGATCTCAAGCGTGTGGTGGTCGTGGACTGGGATAGAAACGCCACCAAGCTGCATCCCACAAACTGCTTCGCTATTCCGCGCTGGGCAGGAAATGATGACGACACGACCCTGTTTGATCTGGTCGCGTTCCTCCGTGTCCTGAGCACCAACGGGGTCGATGACGTCCGCGAGGTGCTGCAGTACTACGGCCAGTTCAGAGATCCCTTAGGCCAGTTCCGGGAGAACCAGCGAAAGCTCGAAGAGCAAATGCAGGCAGACGAGCTGGAGAAGAGCTGCAAGTCGAGGCCGGTCGTCAAGAATTGGGCCCGTGGCTTCAAAGGGAATTAAAGCGTAGAGCGTTTTGTGTAAATTTCAATAAAGAGCAATTTAAATTTAAAATGTGTTTATAAATCATGGAAATTATTTGATCAAATTGCTAGTTGATAATATAAGCTAATAATGGCCACTATCATTACCATTTTATATTCTAAAATAATAGCAAAAATCTTTATAGATCGGACTAATAATGGCGTCTGATCTACTGCCCATTTTGGCAAAGGAAATCTCATGATTTAATAATCATTACAATCCCATATTATGCAGTTTTTAACTCTCTAAAATAATTCAACACCAAATGATTTATTACCTTCAAACCCTTCTTTGTTTTGGGCTTAATTCAAGATTGGTTAAATTGAGAGTCGTGGCTATTGGCTGGTGAGGAGTGAAACAAGCTCAATTATCATGGCGCTGGCAAGCCGAACATTTCGCACATGTTTGCTGCGATGCCTGTGGATTGATGTATCACAGTCCTGTCCTGGCATACGCCCCCCTTGTGTTCTAGACTCGGAATTGGTTTGGAGTATCCTCTTCGTGTTCAAGTGTCGGTGTCTCTATCTGCTGGTGACAGTGACAGATTTGAGTTACATGCAAAACCCCTCCCAGGCCCCAGCGGCGTCAGTCCTTCCATTAATTCTCTCCCGCTCGTTCGGTAAGCAGTTTTGTAATATTTCTGGCCTGACATTTGGCACGTAAAACCAGCTTGGCTCTCTAATCGTTACACAAACATAACAAATAGGAAAAGTATTTGAAAACAAGAGATGTTTGGAGTAACCAAAATAGAAGAACATCGTATGATTGTGTCTGGCTCCGATGGTGTGGAAGCCGTGGCGTTGTAGTCGCAGGATGTGGTGCTAATGTGCAATGTAAATACAGGACGACAGGACTAAAACGAATACGAACAAATACGCAAGCTCAGCAACATGTTGCTGCCCTGCAACGGTGTGTGTGAACACGTGCCAAAATAAAGGACGGCGGAGACGGGCGGGTGGGTTGTCATTTGCGGAAGTCCTCCACATACTACAGATGGCCGAATGAGTATTTCCACAATCAACAATTACGCACTCCACTTCACCAGTGGGTGAGTCATGCGCAGTGCCGTCAGGGGAACCGTGCAGCATTCGGCAACCTCAAACGGGAGATATTCGGCGAATCAATCAAGTCGGAGGAGCTGTGCTTGCCTGGTGGTGCACCTGAGTCGCAACTCAACAAGTAAGGGACCCTTTCGTGGTGTGTACTTTCGAGGCCCGCCTGCGGGCAGTGAAAGTATAGCTGCGGATGAGCGTGTAACTGTCAAAAGGTGGCTAATCAGAGCGCAGGCGTCAAGTGTGTGTTGCCACGTTGTCCGGCACTGAGCCTCTCCTCGGCACTAGGACTCTGCGTATGTCAAATCAGCATCCTTGCCAGGAAGGCGACTCATTCACGAGGGCTCGCAAGCTGTAGGAATCGCGAGCGCGGACAAATTCAGTTTGGTTTTGACGTAACGGGCGGAACGAACGTTTGGGCGTCGCGTCTCAGTTGTGCGGATGGAGAAGCATTGCACACAATAGGACACTTCGAGGATACTACAAAACGCATGACAGTGTGTGTATATGTACAAGGATAAATGATTTTGCCAGTGTATTAGTTACAAAATGCGGGAAATATATAATGTATACTGAAATTCGTGCTGATGATTGATGATTAACAATGGCTTTTAGCTCTAGCTTCACTCCTACTTTGGTCTCTTTGATGTTCATTTACTGCCTGTCTGAATTCCCTTCTCTGCGTTTCGATATCCGAGTGTCCTTTTAGGTTGAATCTTGTTCACTCTCGGATACATTTAAAGCACAATAACAAATGCTGCCCCACCCCAAGGTGCACATACATACGTTCTTGCCAATTGGATTCACATCTGTCTGCACTCGCAGTGTGTGCCCCAGCATATCCTGTGTGGCCAAGAGGAGTGATTAGACTTGACTTGCATTAGCCACGCATCCTTCACAGCCACACCCTAAAATGGCTTGCCTCGCCTCGAATAATTGAGGCAGCTCCTTGGTAGAAGTTACTGAGAGCCCGTAAGATAAACATTTAGAATGTTTAAGCAGTAAGTGGTCTTAACACAAAGCCAAGCTAAAAAGAAAGCTACATTCGCAAAGCCGAACTCTGCATACCCTTGCAGTTTGCCATTTAATCATATTGGAAATCGATTATGACTAAGCAAAAACTTGTATTTGGTTCACAAACCAGCATATGGATTTAAAATTTAAAAATAAAATTCACTTTATTTAAAATGGTTAGCATTTTAATTAAAATCGAATTGGAAAAGTTCATTTTATTCCATAATTTTTGGTTGAAATACCACAAATTTATACTTATTGACTTTAAAATTTGATTTCTTCCACAAGAGACAAAAACAATAAAATAATTAGAGCATATTTGAATTCATACGAGTGCGGAAATAACATTTAAAGATTCATTTAGAAAGGCTACTCTAAAAAGACTTCGATCCTTAATAATTTAGTGACCTTGGCAGCAGGTGTATCATACATAGTTTCCTAAACAAGTTTGTCCATCCATCACAGGCAATAACCATCGTTCTGTGCGTAGTCTGAAGGATGACAACCGAGACCTATTTGGACTTGACGTACGAGAGAGGCAAGGGGTCAAAGCGTTCATTGAGACCAAAGCTGTTAAAATTGACAGATGTGACGATACCGCACCGCAGTCGGAAAAAGAACAAAGTCAAGGTGCGCCCTGGTAGCTTCCCTTCGGCATAATTGGCTCATAATTGTTATTTTCAGACGAAGGATCGCTCATCCACTTCGGTGCGCGAACGGATTTATGATGATCCGGCCTATACTGAGGACATAAGCCACTTGGCGAACCCCATGCGCCGCAGCAGCATCTCAGGCAAACCCTTATCAGAACACAAGTCGCGGTCCGATGCCTCATCCAGCAGCCTGTTGGCCAGGCACCAGCTAACCAAGGAGCTCCACCAGTATGTGACGGGGAAACAGGACAAATCCAAGAGTCCCCAGTCGGCCACTGCAGCGTCCGGTAGCACAGCCGTTAATTTGAACTACGAATGTGATTCAAGCAGCACTGACAATGAGCCGCTTGACCCAATCAAAGGCGGCAATTTGACCCGCCGGGTGCGTAGTCTGGAACGCAGTCTGGCCATCACGACAGCAGAAAGGGCACCGTACGAGAAGAAGGTCGCTCAGAAGCGCAGCTCCAAGCAAAAGAGGAACCTCAGCCTCGACAACAGTCGCCACCTGGCCGGAGTGCATCCCCATACACAGCGGGAGGCAGTTGGGGCAGTAGACAAGAGCCACGACCTTGAAAGCCGTCCTCGCAAGGAACGGAACCGCAAGTACTACAGCGAGGGCGTCTCGGAAGTTGCCCAGGCGGAAGCCAGCGAACTAGACGACGTGTACTCCGCCCGCAGCTCGGCGCAGGGCTCCGCAGCTACAGCATCCGCTGAGGCAGTCGGCGAGGCAACGAAGATCGCGATTGGCAAACGCTTCTTGCGTGGTGAAATCGGTATCAAAAGCTTTAATTACTATCTCCTCAAGGAGGGCTTGAAGAGCTCGAAGAAGCTGGTGGACAAGCCCCGGACAACCGCTGGTGGCGCCGGACCAGCTGTTCAAACAGCCAAGGCGGAGAAGCGGCACTCCCGCAGTGAGGAGAACATCTACGAGGAGATCTTCTTCAAGGATACTCCGAGCACGGTGGCCTCCTCGGTCACAGGCCCAGTAAGTGGCGTGGCAATGTCCGTCGCCTCTGCCTTATCCGACAATGACTCCCAGCCACCACATAGCATTGGCACGACCAGCGAGGCAGGGGCTGCAGATACTTTTGCGGAGTGCGAGATCTGCATGGAACAGTGCAGCAAGGACAACTGTGAGTTTTGCCTGACACAACAACAAGGGGGCCCGCTGGTAGCAGGTGGCAAAATGAAGGGCCCCCAGCCGCAGCAGCCAGAGCCGTACAACAGCCACAGGACTCAGGAGGATAATAGCGAGGCGCGGGCATCCTCGACTGCGCCGGCCGCCCATATCCTGGAATTTCAGTCATACAATCCTAACAATCCGGGCGTGTATAAAATTGAAACAACGCCAGTGGCCATAACCGGCGACTATAATCCGATACTCCAGTTCCAACAATCCTCAGCGACTACGTCCACCTCGGCGACCACAACGCCTAGCGAGCAGCAACAGCTCCAGCATCAGATTTACGGCGGTTACTACCTCCCGCATCCGCATCCGCACCCGCACGCTCACGTCCACCAAAGGCCTTTCCAGACGCCTATAGTGGGCAATCCCATGTCGAGTCACTACGCTGTGGGCGGTAGCCTGCTTTTGGCCCAAGTGGCCGGGGCTGGGGCCCCACACGGATCTGCAACGCCGCCCCGCAAGTTGCAGCAGCAACACTACATTGTGGGCTACCAAAACGGAGGCCCTGGCTCAGGCGTGGCCTCCTTGCAGCGGCTCAACACTAAATCATCCTCCTCCAGCGACTCGCTGCCCTATCACAAATATAATACAATGGCGCGCCTAGAGGCCAATGTGTTCGCCGCTCCGGACACTGGCGACCTTTACTACGCCGTCAGTGGGGCTCCACCACTTCACCCGTTGATGTACGCAGCCAGCCGTCCCATCGGCGGATCCCAGATCCTAGTCGACCCCTACGACCCCCAGATGTACAAGAGCGACTCTAAAGCTTCCATTCTCAGCGAGTTCTCGCTCCGCAGCAGCGATAATTCCCAGCGCTACGCTCGCCATCCTCACCGGCGACACGGTGGACGGGTCAGTGACTCCAGTCTCTTTTCGATGTACTCGAACTCCGCCCAGAGGCGCTACTACGGGAGCTCTGAGAGCAGATTCGGCTACGATTGCAGGCGCTGCAGCTTGGACGGGGTCATCGGGATGGGGTCGGGAGCCGGAACCGGAACCGGAGTCCCCCTAACAGGGTCTGCTGACAAGTGCAGCTACTCGGACAACTGCCGCTACGAGTGTCGGAATTGTGACTGCTCGTCCAACTACTTTAGTTCCGATTTTGATGACATGTACGGATCCATTGCGCGTGGCGGTAGCAGTGGCATTCCCCGCAAGACTGCAGCTGGGACCCTGCCATCGAGTACTCAGGATGAGCTCATGGAGCCAAAGGAAAGTGCTGCACCACCAATGCAGCAGCAGCAGCAGCAGTATAGCGCACCGCTGGATCTTAAACAAAACAAATACGCGCAGGATTTTTTCAAACACGTGAACGACGTCAAACGCAGCATTTATCAGTCGGAAATGCAGAGGAACAATAGCTTAGAGTCATCGCGACGAGCCCCAAGGCCCAGTGGCAGTGGCACAACCAACAGCAATCAAAAATCAAGTCCCAAAAGAGCCTCTTCCCAGGAGCCCAGGTCAGAGCCCGTAGTGACAACACTTCCACTGAGCAGGGGACGCCCGGCTGGCGGAGCGAAACCCACGCCCGCACCCAGAACCAGTCTACAGGCGCAGACAGCATTGTCAACGGCTTCCGTACCAAGTAAGTGATACAATTGAATATTGTACATAAGGACATGTGCCAACTGATATTTTTGCAGGAGATCCTACGCCTAGCAAACGCAAGAGCCAACCTAGTGGCCGGAGGGAGTATCCCTCGCTGGATCGACTCGTTGCGTCTTCAACGGGCACAATTCCCAAGAGACACAGCAGGGCAGGGGCGGAGACGGGGGCATTTAGTCTCAAGATTACACCGAAGCCCAGGTCCGAGGGGGTTCCCGATGCTGGAGAAACCGGAGATCGCGGGGCTAAGCTCTTGAATGTTGCTGTGGAAGAACAGGTGCCGACCAAACGGCATCATCGCACAAGCGGGTCAAAGGCGCATCAGAATGCGCCCGGTCCCAGCCTCCGCCGAAAGGATATTCCCGCTCCGCCGCCGCCCTCTCCAGCTACATATTCGGACCTCCAGGAGTTAAAGGCAAATATGGAGGGACTACAAGACGATACCAAATCGCGAAGCATGGAAGCAGAAGCTAGCGACCAATCTGCAAAGAAACTGGCTTCCGTGCAGCCGAAGCCAGTTGTAGACGCAGTTTCAACTCCTCGCAAACTATCAGAAAATCCAGCTGAGAAGATCACGGCAAACCCTACGGAGGGCAGCATGAGTGCAGCAGAGATGGACGACAACGATGTGTTCTACGACGCCCGCAGCGAGGACTCTGGGGGTGGCATCCTGCCCTCAGACGCCAGTGATCTTCGGAATAAGGTATGTAATTTATTTTCTTCTTCAATTCGTTAAGGAAATGGGATCATGTCTTAAGATTAAATACTTTTGTTGAGGTTAAGTAGGAAAAAATGCTCATGGATGTATGTACATACTTACATTTTGTGTGTATATATGTATGCATACGAAGAATGGCGTAGCCGTCTGATCCTGAGCAGGTCTTTAAAGCTGTAATAATCTGCGCGTGGAGCAGGAGGATCGGTTTGATGATTTCCTGACAATACACGCCAACAATCTTGCTTTTTATATAAATTCCAATTTGGCAGTTAATTAAGCACAGGTTATAAACTCCAATTCGGCAAAAGTATAAGTACACCATTTCCTGTTCGCTTTATCGATAACTGATCGTTTCTCCCCTCCTTGGAATAGAGTTACCCAATTTCGATTATCAATCCTTTTTCGTCTCCAAGCTGACATAAATTATATCCTAGTCGTTCAAAGATTATTATTAGCTTGCGGTGCAGAAAATATAGGTTCTAAATCGCTATGAACGTACCCTATAGCATATACATTCTGCACTTGTTTTAATCGCGAAGAGAAGCTACCAGTTCGGTGACGAGTTTTTAGCTCATATATGTAAATATCGATAAAGGACACCATGCTCCTCTGAAAGCACGTGCTGAAATAAGCGTCGCGAACATAGTTTTCTTTTACAAAATGGACGCGATGGAAAGTGACGCCAGGGAATCTTCGCCACAAGTGAGTGCTACACAACCGCTGCACATTGAGATGATTGTGTACGCAACATCCTCGACCCGACTGTTTTACATCCACGACGATTCCGCCTGGAAAGACTGGTCGACTGAAGACCCACATGGCAAAGATCTTGGCGCCCACGAAGTGTGCCACATGTTCCTGACAGAGGTCCTGCCACTTATTGACACCTACCAGCTGCCGGAAATGGTCAGGAAGCGCTGCAAGCTCTTTGACTTGCATCCTTTGTTCCGACGCGTCGCTCAAGGTTATCAGTACAGTGCAGAGGGCAGCGGACTAGCCGCACGCTTCGTATTGGAGCCCAACCGCGATTATCGTCTGATCAGAGGAGTTTCCGGGGTAAATATACATAAGTTTGATACGACCATTATAAGGGTGGTAATAGCCCTTGGGACCTTCGCAGAGTGGGCCCTCTTCAAGATCCAACACCATCCTTATGGACGAGGCTTATGAAGCGCGACCATGCGTTGGGTATAATTTCAAGATGAGCGACGAAGTGGCCGCGTTGTTGTCAATCATGGTATCCACGGATCAGGAGCTAGCCATTTTCCAGTTGCACGATTTGGAAGAAATTCACCGCCGCTTACGTCGTGCCAAGCAATCCTTTGAGGACACAGGATCTCTTGCCCCCTTCCGTGCTGATGTCGATCACCTTGTGGACAATTTGAAAATTTCTCTTAACATAAGAGAGAAGCTTTGCCGCGTAATGAGTACTTGCAAAAGATATTAGAATCTGGATGTTGAATCCATTTTACAACCTAATTTCGCACCTTTTACTTTGTTTTATATATATTATTAACTATAAATTCAGTCAATGTCTACTTGCAGGTGCAACTTAATTAATCCACCTATAAATGAATAACTGTATCAATCTTTAATTTTTAATATGAATATTTTTATTCATTTTATTTTTATAATTGCAAAAAATGTAAGAAACTGGCAAAGGCTTTTTGAATCTATTTTATAATCTAATTTGGCGAATTTGAATATTACTTTGTTTAATATCTATTAATAACTATAAATCCAGTATCAAAACCTACTAAACTCGAGACTATTTTAATCCACCTATAAATGAATAACTGTATCGATCTTTAATTTGAATATATTTATATGAACATTAGAGAGAAGCCTTGTCCTAAACTCGCAACTATTTCTATCCACCTATAAATGAATCATCATATCAATTTGATTTTCTTTTTAATACAAATACACTAAAGGGGAATAAACCCATAAACATAATAATTAAGTTTATTCCATTGAGCTATATATGTACTTATGTATGGGCACACATCAGGTGAAAATGAAGACAAACAAGATTTTAATTAAATGATACTTTTACAGGGCCCGTCCGACATGGCGACAGCAACACAGGCGCTGGCGGAGTCCATTGCTAACGAGAATCAAGGCAAGGCCGCCACTGACAGCGAAATGGCGCACTCTGCTGAGGATGTTGGGTCCCCGCCTCCTGACGAGCCTGCGCCAGAGAGACGGGAGCACGCGTCAGCCACCGCGGGCAGACCGGAAGGGAATGTCATCAATATTGGCAGCGACGAAGCCGAGTCCACAAAGAAGCGTCGAAGCCCAGCTGAGGAGGAAAGGCCACCCACGCCAACACTCCTCCCTGCGGCAGAGAGCCAACTGGGTATGAACTCCCGGTCCCGGCCCTCGTCGCCTTCTCCTCCGACCCATAAGCCTCTCGAATCCACTGGCCCGACTTTGAAAGAGGACTGCGAAAAAAGAAGCAAAACAAAACACGACAAAAAGGCCCCAAGTCAACATGTTGCTCCAACATGTTCGGAGGGGCAGACAGCAACACTCGGAATCGGGCTCCCCGCAGGCAACAACACCAACGCTGGCAACACGAGCCTCACCAACATCGCCAGCAACAGCGCAGCCGAGCTCAAATTCAGTTGCAAGACGGTTGGCAACACGGACAGCGACAACGCAGCGCCAGCGGTATCGCACAGGTATTTGCTCCCAACCAACCTATAATGTGTAGCTAAATAGTCAAGAACTTGAACTTTATTCCGTACGGAAGCGGAAACGGAAACGGAGGTGCAAATTCGAGTGTCGACAGTAGTGACAGAGGAACACTTGTTGTTCCATCTCTGCTTCATGTGCATCCACGATGGCCAGTCAGATGGCCAGAAAAAAATACACATTTGCTTCACTTTTCTTGTGTGCTCTGCGAATCCAAAGTGTTCCGGGTCAAATATGCTGCCATTAGCAGTGAAGTCTTAAGCCCAAACATATTCAAGGGCTAAACGTAAACCCAACTTTAAGTTTTAGAGTGCGTTAATTAGGCTAGTGAATTTATTTGCATTCCACGAGAGTGAAATTGAGTGCGCAGCAGCTCCTGAGAGTGCTGCTTTGCGCCACATTTGGTGCTACCTTGTGTTAGCCTCTCCTCGGAATTGGAATCGGAACTTCAAACTTTAAAGCGACTGCCATGGAGCGAAGGTGGACCGGGGAAGCGCACCAGCTGCTTTCTCTTCCATTTGTAAACGGCAAGGATTTTCGGACCCCCGGACTCCTTTGATCAGTGAGCATATCAGTCCCATATAAAGTCCCTGCAACACTGTATATATATTTTTTGTTATGACAACCGAGACCTGCGAACGAGTGCAGTACTCCGACTGGGAGAGGGGCTATAATTAGGCGCTAGGCTCAACACAGTCTATTAGAGGGCTGGGAACTCATTAAATACCTCCTTCCTTAGCAGAGGACTTGGCTCCCGGCGCCCTCAATGTCTTGTGATTAATCGAGGAGTGCGATTCTGGGGAAGTATGGCCTTAGGATGTGAACTGTCACCAGCTGGTGGAACTTAAACAATTTGATTACCAAAAGGCAATGAGTTGTTTTTGACAAGGGTAAACATGGGGAATAACCTCTTTATGACAGACGCGACTGTATATGAAGGAAGAGTAAATATCCTGCGTGACAGCAGCTTGTGCTCGTGTCCTTAAAGATGCTGCGAGGGAAGCCAATCAATCGATGAGCATTTTTATACATTTTGATAAAAGAACGATTGTCCGGGGTCAGTTTAATTGAATCATTAATATTGGGCGCACAACAACACAGGAGTATCCTGTGACACACGAGCTTGCATTACATTTATTAGATTGTAATAATAGGCTGCTTGCTCCCCCATATCCCCATATCCCCCGCCCTACTTCAATAAAAAATTTGGCAATCAATAATTTTCGCAAAGAGCAGTCCCCGGTTCCTGGCGGAGCCTCAATACGAGACCGGCCTACATAAATCAATTTCGTCCTTTGTTTCCCCCGCATTGTGTTGGTATTCAATCATTTACCTATACACTTATGTGTGTTCCACGCATTCATCTCTCCATTCAACATACAACGCTCAACCGCACTCCGGCTGAATTGTTTGCAACTGGAAAACAAGGAGAAAATAATAATTTCATGTCATCCTTGTTTAACGGGCCCTCGATGTGTGTGCCTTACAAAACATTTGTTAAGTACACACACAGCGTTCCGCCTGAGAAGTACTTTTTTCGAGTCAGCCTAGGTGCCCTAGTGGGATGTATGTAGATATGTAGCTTAGCATTAGCTTTTCAATTACACGCGTGTATTTCAAGCACGGCTAATTGAAAACAAGTTCAGCTTGTGGTGCTCTGCAAGAGCTCAGGCAGGTGAGAAATCGAAATCGAAACCAGGGCCAACGACAAATCAAATCAGAAACCTATTCGCCGAGTTCGAGTGCGTTCGGTTAAATTTGGGAAAAATATTTTGCGAAATTGGGGACGACCTTCAAAACCTTTGGGCCGACAAACAATAAAAGTTAACTGGCATTTTGCAATTGAAGCAGTGCAAATTGCATGCAGCCAGTCGATAATTATGAGGCCTGATCATTACGGACACGATGTGCTGCTGCTGACTGCGCTGCGCTCTTGCAAATATGGTATGGAAAATGTGAAACTTGTTTCCTATGGCCACAACTTCATTTGGTCATTGGCTTTTAGTCAATGCCGCTGCAGTTTACCCAACGTTACCACATCGCGCAGCCCGAAGAAGCGGCTCAGCTTGGCTAGTAAAATGGCTAGCTGGCTGGCTGGCTCTGACTCTGACTCTGGCCCCAGTCGAAAGTGCAAGTTGACTAACAGGTATGCGAGATAATGCAATCGATTTGCTAGTACCCGTCCTCAGCATCGTCCTGCGCTCTGGTCTGCTCCCGGCGAAGACAAGTGCGGCCTAAAGTGATTGAAAACCAGTTTTATGAGCCATGCATGCCTCAGATGCGAGCGCAATGTGCTGTGGAGTCTCAGTGCATTTTTATTTTTATTTACGATATCCAAACCGGCAATCGCAGTCGCTCAATAGACAGAAAAATAGACGAAAAAATGCGCAAACATTTTTTAATGGAAACTTTCGTCCTCTTGGATGTTACCTACGTATTATTCGTGCTTTAACAAAGATCGAAACATCAGTTTGCAACAGTCAGCTGAAGCGTTAGAAGGGGGAATAGCTTTCATCTTGGACTGCGTACGGTTAATTCAAATCGGAGTAAAAGGAAAATTCCTTGTTAAATAGCCACATTGTTCATTTGCCTAACTTTCACTGTCAAGACCTGGTATATAGCACTTACAATCAATAGTTATAATATTTAAAGGTTTTTATTATAGTATCAACATTGAATCCACCTAAACTCTGGGACTTGAGAAGGGTAAAGCAGGTCGCACATTCTAACTTGAGTGAAATGTTTAGCTGTTTTTCTTTCATTTCATTTTCATTATTACATTAAATTGTAATTAAGAGGCTGATCAACTTTTGATCACTCGGTAATGAAAGCATGGCAATTAAACTAATTTGAATTAAAGACGCAAACCCAGGCATGCCTCTATGAATATTTAATGGCAAAATTACGAGTGCAAAAACGCAGAAATTATCCGAGAGCTTGCAGAAATAAAAACTCGCCCCCCGACCATGTGTGTGCCTGGGTATGCGGTGTGTAATTAGCGCTTTACTGCGAGAGAGTGGCTCACACTTCCTGTTTATTCCAATGGTGGCCAAGTCCTTTTACTCGAACACTCCGACATTCATGTTTGCCGGGAACTTCCTAGCCCTGGTTTTCTGTTTTCAATTCAAATATTACAATTGTGGCAAAGTATTAACAGAAGTTGAAATGGCTTGAAAGTATTACGATGAGTATTGCCAAGACAGACCCACATGTGACGAATTCAAATATGTTCGTAGGCTGTCGAGAATCTTGGCTATTCCCACGTACTCCAAGATTTCTGAACATAACCAAATAAGTTACTTACTTTATTATCTGCTTTCTGCCATAGGGTTAAACAAATGAGGAAGTAGAAATGGAAAAGACCCTTTGAAAGTGCAACCATTGCCATTGTGGAACCTGGTCGTTGATATCCAAAAAGAAACCTTAAATTCCGAGACATAAACTCAATGCTGAAGCGACTCTCTGTAGATTCTGCGTGGTCCATATTCAATAAATGCCATCGCTTCCCAAATTGGACTAAAAGTTGTGACGCCCACACAAGCAACAGCATTCGAGAGGCCGAGGCAACGAACCGAAATATAAACTGTGTTTGTTGTTGTCCATTGACCATTTTGGAATGACAAGTTTCAAGTTTTTTTTAGGTGATTATATTCTTATATTCGCATGCCAAAAGCGGCAGCATGGGGCTGAAGCTGAAGAGCTTTCTTTGGATTTACGTTCTGAGCCTCTCCAGTCGTGGCATCGTCGCTTCATTTATTATATTCCGGCCTATGAGGCGTCACTTAAAAATTCGAACTCAACATTAAAGATACATGCGTTGTCATGAGACAGGAGGGAGCTACTATTTAGAATAGCATCGTGCTGGAGCTCACTTCCGGAAATGCCCATCTGGAACGGCCTGTGTCCGCAAGTATTAGCTGACATGTAACGTGGATAGAGATGCTGCAGCAGCCGGCGGTTATTGTCCCTTTTAGAAAAGCTGTCACTGACACTTTTCGCCCATGTATTGGCCAGACTAGTTACCCTAATTTAAAGTCAAGCTGTGCCGCTTATCGTCCCTGATGACACCCACCTCGTACCCTGCAATCCGAGCATGGGCTGCATGCTCGTAAAAATATATGTATTTGTGCAATTGTACCTCGTTCTCCGACTTGTTCAGCAACATTTTTTCCCACACACACGCTCACGCACTGCGCCACATGGAAAGCGATTTTCTAGCCACTTTACCCACCGTACGTTTCAGGGTCAAGTTTAGATGGCTTTTGGCAGCCTTCGGGTCGAGCTTGGCCAGCATCAAGCATGAAAAAGTCAAAGGGTCCACAAACTGTGGGTTTTTGGCAGATGAATATTGTATCAGCAGCATACTCTGGCATTACTTGGCCACATCTCCACCATCCTCCCGCTGTCAGTTAGCAGCGGTGGCAGCAACAAGGCAAAGCACTTACATTTGGCGGAGCGCCGCAGACTGCACTGCCGGCGTTAGCGGCTGCATTTGTGCAGATGTCAACGAGTTCAGGCGAGTGCTGAACCATGTTCCCGGACATTGAACCGTTGTTCGAGCACCGGCACGGCACTCTGTGTCGATTATCCTAGCCATTAGGGCCGCCAGAAGAGCAGGCGTTTACTGTGTAGTATTAGGGCTCAATCAGATAAGGGGCTTTCCTAGCCAAGGCACTTTGAGCCTCCAGTCGCCTCGAAACTAGAGCGGGCAGACCAGTGCTTAAAGTAGATATACATTAGCTTTAAGATCTATTCACTGTATCATTGAATTCTTTTTTTAATAACTTCTTAGCAGAGATTAACAATTCTGATTTGGATTACAGATTTCCTGTTCTTTAATGTAGCTATTCGACGTTGTGTTGTGATCCAAAACCGAATAGGGAATAGGTTATGTGTGACTTGAAAAGCTCTACAGAAAATTGCTCATCTCTTGCAGTGAACCGACACCCGACACCGATGCACCCGTATCTGCGGCAGCCTCGGGGAATCCAGTACAGCTCAGAACACTGACACGTCAGGACTACTCCTGCCTCGACTCTAGCGAGGCACAATCGGACGACAGTCACCTGACACGCGACTCCATCACCCGGGAGTCCCAGAACGACGAGCTCTCGTCCTCGACACTCGAGAAACTAGACGTTAGCACTCTCCCGCTGCCTGCTCTCCCAAAGCGCCGCCGCACCCGCTCCCGCACCAGTCCCTCGAAGCATCTTCAGCAGCGCCAGCAGCAGCAGCAGCGTCATGAAGCCGTCGAAGATGCCATTGAGTCGCCAGAAGCAGCAGTCCAGCAGCCACTCAAGCCCCGACAGCGAGCAGTCACTCCAGAGTCCCAAAAGCAAGCATCAGAGATAAACACGCCGAAAAAGAACACGTCGGCCCAGAAGCAGCAACGTCAGCAGTCAGCCACACCACAGGCGCCGCCGCACCTCTCCGCTTTCCAGCAATACGTCGCCAAGAGGCGTGAAAGTCTCGAGGCGTCGAATCGCAGCTTCAACGAGAAGCTGGAGGCGCGCAGGATGCACTATCACCACATGGGTGGCGGCAGTGCCAATGGGAACCCTGCGGCCTCCCATCTAACCGCTGGCTCCAACGGAGTCCCCACATATTTGTTTGGAGAACATTTCCATGGCCGAAACTCCATGTCGCCGGCCACAAACAAGGAGGAGATATTCCTGAACAAGTCCGGCTGGGTGCAGGTCAATACGAAGCGTGGCGGCACCAGCAAGGATGACAACTGCGATGGCTATCGCCGGCTGAACTACGGCCAGCAGAACGGTGGCGGCCGCAATGCAATTCGCGCTATTCCTATGGACCATGGACGACGCTTAGACCTGGCGCGCCAATCGTTCATTCAGCAACACCAACACCAGCAGCAAGCATCCGGCATGGGCATTTCCGAGTCTAAATTTGTCGGCTCCAAGGTAGAAGAGCTAATCCAGCGAAACGAGGCGCGATTGGGCGGCTACTCATCGCGGGAATCTGCCCTTCGTCCCGGCTACCGGATCATCGACCCCCAATTGGCCAATATTCTTAATGAAAGACCAGGCTTTCTCCCGGTCAAAAGTCCCAATGATCTGGACTCGCCCATCACACCGATATTGTCGCCGCCCCCAGCTTTCCAGGACAACAGCCGCAGTATGCGTCATCCGGAGCGCCAGAAGCCAATGCGATCCCAAGGTCCGCTACCTCTGCCAGTGCCCCTCCAGTCCCAGACCCAGTTGGTCAGTCAACATCCGGCCAACGTGTCTGCCAAGGGCATGGTCTTCTCTCGCAGCTTCGAGTACGACACGCGTCGACCCCAGCCACCCGACAACTATGTGGAGACCTTCTCGCGCAGCTTCGATGGCAACCTGTCGGAGCGTCCCCTTAACCTGGCCGTGCTGGCAGGGCAGCGGGAACGGTCGCCCAACTTTAGCACTCTGACTGGAAACTCACCCAACTACCTAACGAAGAGGGAGAGCGGCGGCGGCAGCAGTGGCTCCTTGCGCAGCCGGGATAATTCGCCCAAGTATCTGAATCCGCACACGGCGCAGACGACAGCTTATTTGAATGCCGCTGTCAAGGAGGCGCCGCCTGTCTACAGCGTTGCCGCAGTCGGCAGTCAGGCGAAATACTCGCCCCGCTCCCGCCACGAACGAACCGCTGAGCGTGCCAAAACCCACGCCCTTGGTCGTTCACGCAAGTCCCAATTCAGTCGGGTGGGCAGCGCAGGGCCCCTAGTGCCGCATCCTTCCGCCCCCAACGTGGGAGTGTCGCGCTTTCGCAGCTTCGATACATCCAAGAGCCAGCGCCTCAATTCCTGCGACAGCGGAGCGAGATCAGGTAAGTCGTTGTCCTGCAAATGACAAAGCCCTCCATCTGCCTCTGCGCATATATAGTTTATATTACTAGTCTCCACTTTTTGCGGGGCTGACTAATGTCCCATGATTTGGCAAATTGCAATGGTCCATTAGGAGGCAACGAAAGTTGTTAAATGAGAAATGAATGCGAGTCAATTTTCATTTAGATTTGTGACCGCCACTTCCATTTAGTATTTTGTGGTCAGAACAGTGGACAACCGGGCTGACTCCCATCTAAATTACACTTTATTTGACAGATCTCTCCAATGATGAGCTGGACAACGAGGATGGCGGCTTAAGCGAGTTCCTGTCTGCCGGCACACACAAGTTTCCCAAGGCTGGTGCCACTACAGTCAGCATCTCGCCGTTCAAGATGCAGCGCCAGCGCTCCCTTACACCCGACAGGAACGAGTCGCACAGTTCATCCACCAGTTTGCGGAAGCAACGCTCCCTGACCCCCGAGTCCAGATCCCTGACGCCCGAGGAGCGACGCAAGAAGGGGTCGCAGCTTTCGTTGAGTGCTGGCTCTCGCCAGAACTCCGGCTCCAGAAGCAATACGTTGGAGACCCGCAAGGATAGGACGCCTCCCAACATATCACGCAGCTCCTCGAGCTCTAGTTACAGTGGCGGGGATTCCCATGAGCCTCTGAACGCCAGCACCAGCTCAACTGTCACAGCCTCGGCCGCCGGTCCCGCAAGCAGCTCGAGCAGTCACCGGCGGGCAATGGCCCACAATGCCGCCAAGCAGGCCGAACAGGAGCATCGCATTCGCCGCTCCAGGTAGGTGTACACCATCGCCCATGTGGGTGTTAATGCTCTTGCAGACATATGTAGACCATGGACCACACACTTTTTGCAGATCTTTGCAGCTAAGCGAGCGCTCTCCGAATAGAAGCCATAAGTCAATCGTCAATGTGGGTGCAGTGTCCGTCCAGCAGCAGCAACAAAGCAGCAGCAGCAGCAGCAGGCATCAGCCGCGACGTATCAGCAGTCAAGGTTGCCGGTTGGTGGGGGCATCTTCCCGCCCACCATTCGAGCCTCTCCAGCTGGATCTAAAACGCATGCCAATCCCTCGGCTTCAGCCAGTACTTCGGTGAGGGTGCGGCAGAGCGAGGCAGACAAGGCACGCTCCTTCGACTTCGATTACAACAACTACAACCGCAGTGGTGGCCCCAAGGGTTCAGCGCGCTCCGCCCACACGAGCGGCAGCGGTGGCGACAGCGGGAGCAACCAGAACTTGCGCGTGGAGCGGGAGTCCCGCTCCTTCGACGACGACTATCGCGAAGCAGTGCTCAACAACAACAACGGCTGCAGTGGAAATGCCAGCGTAAGTGGATTGCGTTTTCTCCAGCCTGCTGCTGACTCCGGTCACGGTTCATCCTCTCGTCTGCGCAAATCCAATTCTCCCGTAAACGCATCTGGGGTGGAGCACGGGGCGTCACGTTCGCCCCAGTCTTCAGGATCCTCGTCAAATAATCTCCACCAGACGCAGCGGCAGTCCGGCAGCCCCCAGAGCTATGGAACGCGGCTGTGTGACCACGAGCTAACGTACGACATGCTACGCAAGTCGCCGATCATGAACTTCAGGCGGGGGGATAGCAGCGACTATGAGCTGCCAGTGATGCTTCGCAATCGGGAGACCATCAACTCCGGCGGCAACAGTGAGCTCAACTTTATGAGCAACGAGACGCGCATCTACGAGCACCCGACTACGGTGCTGAAGCCACAGCGCTCCCTTCGCCAGAGTCCGGGATCGCGGGACGACCTGACCCTGGAGATGGCAGTGGGCGTGGGAGGCGACTACATTTACAGACAGGCAGCAACCCAGCCGCGCAGCAGCAGGTACTAGCTCCGACACCTTCACAGCTGTCAGCACTCACACGGGAGTGAGATTCTCGACGAGAATCAGAATCCCTGCTAACTTTGTATTAACCTATTCCTCGAACTAACATGCACGAGAGCCCACGCTCGCTCCTCCTCGAACCAAGTTTAGCAGCGCCCAAGGTACTACTAACCCGACCAGAGCCAGCACCCGTGCGTAAAGACTGCTTATGCATACCAACTAATCTATGAACTAACCGAATTTATTAACTCTGCGGTGGAGGCGGCCTTACTCCTTTTTCCTAGTATTTATTTTGAGCGCCGGGCCACGCTGGTCCGTGCCAGAGAGCACGTACTAACATAAATCAACAGTAGAAGCAATAGCTGGAGTGTGGAAATATAGGATATCCAGAACTAACGCTCCCACCACAAATGTCCTGTGTCGCCGGACATTTGCCCCTACATTAGACCCTCTGGTTAAAGGAGATTACTAAAACCTGTAACATAAAAGCCTAAGCTGTGTGCTGTGCTGTGCTGTGTGTGGCTTACGCAATTTGTGTGGTTTTTTTTAGTAACAAGACAGAGTTCCCACCAACGGCCACCACGAAGAGCTGCTCCAAAACCTTAGATACCTGCGACTATTGGCCCCGGTGCGCAGCTTGCCAGGAAGGAAGTGCACCCGTCCCGGTCAAGGGAGACCAGTCGAAGGCGGATGTCTCTATCATCGAGCTGCAGCCTCCTTCACAGCCCCACCTCGTTTCAGTGGCTGTTAACAAAAGCCCAAAAGAGTGTGTCCAACGAATCGCTGAGGCGAGAGTTTCCAATCCGTCGTGGACCTTCTTGTGCAGCGGCATGGCCAGCACTCGTCATCCTTCACAGCCCGCGGGGAGAGAGAAGAAGGACAAGTCCCAAAAGGTTGCGGCAGAGGAGGATATTGCGCTCAGGTGAGTTTTGCTTTTTAACTTCCGAAGAGACAGATTGCTCCTAGCAATCCCCTGCTCCTCCTCGTAATGGCTTCAACTGGCCAAGCCATTAGCGATTGACAAGCTCCGGCGGGGGCAGGCTCGCAGCTGGGGCTTTCCAAGTGCCATTAAACATGACAGATAACAATGAAAATGAGTGGCGACAGCGGAATGAGATTGGATACTGTCAATAATGGATAATAGTCATCAATATGATATTTTCCCTTTTCAGGAGCAGCCAGAGCGAGGACCAGCCAGCCCAAGTCAGAGGAAACGAAGGAAACAAGTGCCGCAAATGGAGCAGGCGAGTCAAAAGGGGGCGCAGTCGATCCCTGCCGAGTCTGACGCCACGGAGATATAGGACTGACGGGTGAGACTTTTTCGTTCGCTTTGTCTGTGTTTTATTTTTGGATATTTCAATTAGCGCAGGGCGTCCGCTAAATGCGGAAGTAAGAGAATGCTGTTACTGTCACTGTTCATTAGCCTTTAATAGATCGATGTTCAATTATATTCCTAGCCCTTCGCAGGTGACCCAATGCTGGCCAGGCGTCGGTATACAATGCTGGCAATTGTATTTATATCGACCGCCACCACTTCCTGGCAGCAGCAGCAGCAGGACAAGCACAGGCACATTTACTGGCCCAGTCAAAGGGACCCAGCAAAGTCTGCGCCTTCTCTTTATTGTCAAACAAATAAACAGCCGGTGGAACTAGCCCCAGCTTCCTCTTCCTCCTCCTCCTTCATGTCCTGCCGTCGAGTTCAGCGACCCACTGCTCGACTCGTCTATAGACACAGATTTGAACATCGTTTTACTCTCGCCCCCCTTTCCTTCTCTATGTGCGTCCCCCCTGCCTGGCTCCATAAATAAGCAATGAAGCTGCCTGCCTGCCTGTGGGCGCCACGCGAGCTTGTGTGTGCGAGAGCGTGCTTTAGTGCCGAAGGCAGGCATCCTCCAGAAGCAATAGCTACATAAGTAAAACCGGCGAGCAGTATTGACAGAGATTGCTTTTGTCACGAAACGTCTGTAAATTAGTCTCTTTGAAAAGCTTCTTTAAGACCAGCCCCTCTTCTTGTACTTGCCACAGGTTGATATATATTTTAGTAATTTGCGAAACTTAAGGATAAAGTGATTGAGAATAAGTATGGGAAAATAAAATGAGAATAGGCGTCTTTAATATAGGTTTTTAAAAAAAATATAACCTGACCTTGCAGCAGTAAAGACCAAGTCCCTAGAAAACCAAGTGAATTCAATCAATTCATTTCCTGAAATACATAAAAACAACAACAAAATCCAAAATGGAAAGATATATTTTAAATTTTAAATATCCATAAATAAAATAAATATTTAAAAGATCGTTTTATATATTTATGCTTCGTTCCGATTATTTTCTTAGTAACTGCAGAAAGTCTTAAAAATATTTCCCGTCTTCTTATTCAAGTATTTCATATGTATATATAGAATATATATATATGATATATATAGAATATAAACAATTTTAATAAGAAAACAGATTTATACATATATCGGAAACTGTTGCATACCTTTAGGCTTTCCGATAAAATCCGGATATAAATGAATTTAAAAAAGAAAGAAAACAAAAATGTTATAGATTGTGGTGTTTCAGGAATTGATTATTTATTCACATAACATCCATATAATTATTTTGTTTAATAATTACATTTAATAGTTTTGTAAAATATGCAAAGTTGGATTAGTTTTATGGCGAAGTTTTAAGGTCTTAGGGTGAAGTTTTCATTTTCAAAAAGCCCGCGCAAAAGTGGATTTCTATTTTCACCTAATGCCACCCCTATAGCTGCACTCTTCTGTGGCACGAATAGCTTACGGGTACCACTACCTACCTCTTGCTGTTGCCTCACATTTTCAACACAACAGCTGTTCAAACTTACCACGGTGCAATAAGTTGTGCTATATCTCTCCGAAAAAACAAGAAAAACACTCCCATATCTCTCTGGAAAACAAAAAAAACACTCGACCAAAGCAGACGCGCCGCTCGGAAAGCTGGAAAATGCATTTGTAGCAAAGGTGCGCGCGCCGTTCCACCCCCGTGAATGAAATTGTGTGTGTTGCTTCAGCTGTTTGGCATCGTTTCTGCATCTATTGGCCAGCGATTACACAAATCCTGGGCTATGAAACCGCGATAATAGCGCCAAAGGTGCTCCTAGTGTCGTCAGTTATTAGCCCTGCCGTCGTCAAAATCCGTGCAATTGGACGAGAACAAAGCAAAAGTACCCAGAGAAGACTCCCGCTGCTGCTGCTGCTGCTGCCGGTGCCTTGGCCAGTGGGCGTCCCCCGTGCGTCCCTGCGTGTGTGTGTATCTGTGTGCGGTGCTGTGTGGGTGTAGGTGCTGCTGGCATTCTCGCGAACGCTTGGGCAGAAGCCAAAATGTGTGAACGCTTGGGCAACCGCGCAAATAGCGCATCTAAATAAGAAGAACCATAAGCGAAAATCAATAACGCCGACCCGCGGCCCAGTTTATTACGCAAAGCAGCGAAAATGTCTACAACGGCAATGAGTTTGCCCAGGAACGCGCAGGCTGCACTGCAGCGGGGCGACGATGAGTTCGGCGCCGGAGACGAAGCCGTTGCTGGGGAGACGGCGGCAGTCGGTGGCGTCGCCGGATCCGACAGTGGGCGTGCTTCGGCCACGGAATTCGATGGCGTGGCCGAGGAGGTGCCGGCCCCAGCTACTGCGCAATTAAGGGACATCGGTGGCGGAGATGTTTACGCCAGCCGTGGCTCCCATACGAAATGGTATCTCCTGCCCGAGGAGGACTCGCCAGCAGCAGCACCTTTGGGGGACTGCAATGGAGCTGCAGAGGACATCTGCGAAGGGGATGCTTTGGAGATGTAAGTTGACGAAAATCATATTATTTTGTGTGTATATTTCCCTCCCGCCTTCATCAGGTTTAACGTGGTTAATTTCGCGGTCCATTGACCAGTGCTCCCCTGCTCCTTGAGCGAGTGTCCGTTGACTTTTCCCACTTCCTCTCGGCCTGTTTACCGACTAATCAGCCGTACATAATTTGCCGTGACCTGTTGAGGCGTCACAGGACTCACAGATGCCGCCAGGTCCATCACGTTCAGCCCCGCTCCCTGTTGTCGCCTCAGTCCTGATTCTCTGGCTTTTCCCCACTTATTTTTGGGGTAAACGTTCGGCGAGTTCCCTACAATCTCTGCGGCAGGCGGCTATTTTTAGAAGTGTATGCAAAAACTTGCTCTGTTGAACATTGTCATGGCGACGAGCATTTTTGGTCGGTTCTTGTGGCTCTATACTCGTACCTTGTACTTGTAGAGTCCAAGGGTATGCTAAATCCAGTCATTTGGAGTTATTAAGTTTAAGTTTCGCTTCACGAAGTGACAGCTTCTTAGCATTTACAGACGGAAGCATTTATGTATATTTTTTAAAGAATTTTTATGTTTTACGACATCACACATAAAACCATTTTATCAATTTATTTTTTTAGAAAATCTCAATGTTTTATCGGGTAACTCTGGCACTCGAGGCACTCGATTTCTTGTTTACATCTTTATCTTGTTTGTTAGAGCGCAAATAAATGCGTAGATTACAGTTTCGTCGAAAGATTGGGGAAATACCAGGTTATAATTACTCCGAATATAGAAGAGAACAGCGACTCCATTGCGTCACCATCAAGGCTCCTCAGCCTGGACGGCATTCCGATCGAACTTGTCGTCGCAATGCACCATTTATGGACGGCGGTTGTCAACAACTAAATCTTTCACTGTGTCCCATAACAAGTGGTCAGTCGGTGGTCAGTCGAGCCAATTTATGCTGGGAGCTTTCTGCTTATGCAATGACCAAAGCAAGTTGATGAAAACCTAAGGGACCTGGGGGAGCTGGATGTTATGTGTTTGTTATACCAAGATATAATGTTGATTTTGATAAAGTACTTACCTATAGGGGGTTTACCTAGAGACTCTTGTATATCTCAACACCCTGAAGCAACCCTCAGAATCGTTATATTCTCCCCAGGTTTGTTTGCTTTGACCTGACCCTATTTACTCATACAGAACAACTCTACCGACTTCTAAGTGTGAGCAAAGGCAAGATAACACTTAGAACTGCCTTTGCCACAAAACATAAATTAAAATATCTGCAGACTTGTAAGAGTTTTAGCTTTTGAAGCTACTCCACAGGGTTGTCCATGCTATTAGTCAGTCCCACATACATATGCCTCGCAATGATGTCAACGATGAAATTTTAAAGCAAATTGCGGAAGATTGGCTTATCAAGCATAAATAAAGTGTACACTCAATTCTGTAGAAGTACGTGACTAGTCTTCGTATCCCCAAGATAAACTCCTCAGCAGACAACAAAAAAGTAATTACAGTGTTGAGCAATGTTTCGAGATTGAAATTGGTATCAGAAAACCTAATGAAATGATTTTTTAATATTTTGAAATGGTCTATGGTGAGAGCCGTAAACTATTTAATATCTTCTAGTGTTCCTGTAATACGCAGAAACACCCATTCGGCTTTGAAATTATACGTCAGCTGCAACGACAGCTCCGCATTTTCTCCTTAGCGCAATTGTAAGAAATCTCAGAAATTGTGCATAATGACTGCGCCTGGGCAGGAGGGTGTAATTAAGTGCATTTCCCATCCGATATCATTGTCGAGTGCATATGCATGTGCGTTAAATAATAAGCCCCTCAGCCACCGGCTCAATCTGGCTAACTCTTTTCCCAAACCCGTTGCGTAAATCTCTCTGTTTTTGCCAAGGAGCAACAGCCTCGTGAATGAGTACGTAGAGTGCATAGAAGGAGGGCCCACTGCCACTCCCTGGGTTGTTGTAGCCTAGATTAACACATATTACCACTCATTTCCACGGTCTGCATGCAGCGCAGCCAGGTTTCACAATTGAGTGAAATGTTTGGCGATCGTAAAATATATTGACAGCGGCAGCGGCAACGGCAGCTCGCCGTGGAAAGTCGTATTTTTGGGCACGAAAGCATTTGGATAAAATAATGTTTAATTATGTTACATATAAGATTCCCCAAAGCAGCGTCGGACCGGGGAAAGTTACTATATAGCGCTAAGGCAACCGCCACATCTGCTGACCATGCGTTGTTCGCCGCTGGTGCCGGTGCTGGTGCTGGTGCCCAATGCGCTGGGTTTCCAGTTCATTTTCATTTCCATTTCCATTTCACTGGCAGTGGCAGTGGCAGCCGGCAAATCAAAACAAGTGCAGCAGGGCAGGGCAGCAGCCAGCCCGCAAACAATAAAGTTTTGCAGCCCAAGTTCTCCAAGTTGTGTAAATAAGACATTAAGGCTAAAAATGCAATGAACGTTGCCTACTGCCACAGCCACCGAACGCCTGAAAGGGGCGGAGCGCAGTGCTCGTTCTGCTGTTCCCTGGCAGTTGGAGAACTTGTCACTGGAGGAAGGCAGCTCTGACAGCTGACGGCGTGGCGTATCTGGCTGTTAGTTAGTTAGAAGTCAGATGCTCCGCGAAACAGGATTCGCAGAAGGGGGGGGCATCCGAGGTAGCTTCTTGACATTTTCAGGCCAAAAATGCATTTACAATGCGTTGGCGTAAGCGTTTCGGGACCAGGGACCATTGGCATGAGCTCCGCCTGGCTAATGGGATATTAATTATTATTATTTACGGCCCAAGGGTGGGCTGGTGGCCCTCCCCCATGGCTGGTCATTAGGCACCTCTCCTTGGTTAATTAGTTACCTTCGTGTCTGTCATTAATCAGCGGCAAAACTGGATTCATGCTTTTCATTATTATTTTTCCCCACCCCAGCAGCAGAAGTGTCACAAATCTTCCGATGGAATCTGGCCAGGTTGGGTGGGTTAGGGTATCCAATGCTTCGACTATTTTCCTACAACCACGACAGCCATGTTTTGGGCCGGTAATTAGTTGCTTTGTTTAGCGAAATGGAATTTTTGTCGAGCGACACCTTATCCCAGTTTACGGAAATTAAAAATAACACAAAACTGAAAACTGAAGCACGGGAGGGCGGCATGGAGCCAGTGTAGAAACGTTTCAGCTGCAAAACCTCGGCCGGAATAGAAAATAATCAGATGACTTCAGTTTCGTTCAGCCGTTGACTAACTCTGTCGACGCTTTGCAAAGCCGGTGTGCTGTTCGTGCTCTCCAACCAGTTCTCCCGAGTCCGAGTCCGAGTCGGAGTTGGAATCTAAAAAGAATCATTAAAAAAATCAAAGTAAAGCCAAACCACTTTAATTGCCCGTCATTAGTAATTCTTGCTAATAAGTTAGTTGGTCTTTTAGATCTTTTTTTCATGGCAAGCGTCCAAGTATCTTTAGAGCTTCCTTAGTATATATCATGAGCCTTAAGATTGGATTATACACAGAGCCCCCATCGATATTGCTTCAAAGTGCGAGTTGAGGGACGTCTGCAGTGCCGTTTGAGTTATAAATCAAGTCATACCAACAATTAACCACGTATTTACGACACACAAAAAAAGATTTAAGGTGTACAAAGAAAAGACTTTCGCTTTCGAATCAGAAATCGTTGCTGCAGTTTTCCTTGGTATTTCCGTGTAGCCACATGAAGCAATGTCTGAGTCATTGCCACATCACACATGCCTTTTGATCCGAAAGTCATTTCTAATTTGACCCCAGCAACTCGTTAAGATTAAGAAAAACATCAAAATCCACCAATATCGTATGTTTAATCGTATAAATATTGTTCATTTTTAGACTCACCTGCTCTCTATGCTTGAAAATGATTCATTTTTAACTCTTGCAGCCTGGAAATCACACACTTACTTCTATGTTCTGATCTAGGGGGAGTCCATCAATGTCCGGAGCATCTATCAACCCAAAAACCAGATTCTATTCCTATTTCTGGCCTTCCGCAGTAAACAAACAAGTTGCCCAGCTGCCGCGCGTGCCCCCTGCCCTCAGCCCCGGTGTGCATCTGCCATCACTTATTGTTTCTGGCTGCCGCAGCTATTGTACATCTATTTACGAAGCGATCATTACCATCGGCTCCGAACTCCTATTTCGGGCGCTGTCTGCTTGTCTGCTTGTGGTTTACAATCCAAGAATTTGTAGCTTGTTGCGCCTGCGTTCTCCGGAAAAGGTTAGGCGTGTCTTCTCTCCCCCGAAAGTGGATACATTTGGAATTAGTAGTCTGAGCATGGTTTTTGGTACGCAGGTGAATGCACTTTCAGTTTACCCAGTCTGGCGCATGTCGTCACTCCCGTGGATTGAATGCCTCGAGGTTTAGAGCGAAGTCTGGCGAGATTACTTACGTAACTAAGTTGGCTTTACTGCGTGGAATTTGGTCTTGGTTCTCAGCAGAGATAACAACAAAGCTTCCCTGGGCCCTGGCTTTGAAATTTGTATTTTTTTAAAGCGACAAATCCTCTCCAGCTATTCACTATCTGTCCGTAATCAGCCGCCAATGCCACACACATCGAGTCCCCCTTATCAGTAGCTGCCTGTGACTGCTGGCAGAGCTTTCTTTTAGCATTTGCGGGCATAATGAGTTCCGAGGAGACCGAGGAGAGACATACTAAAGTCATTAGTAAATGAATTAAGTTTTTAATTGTCCGTTTTATTTTATTTCAGACCAACGGGCGCGGGGTGAGTTCATCAAGTTCGTTGCGCCGGCGCCGGCGCTGTGTCAGGTCCGGTCCGCTAGGGAATCATTCGAAAGTTGAGTTGGGCGACAAATGTGCGCCTACTTTTGCATAATTACCACCGACTCTCTCTGTCTATATATATCTCTGTTAATCCAGATGCAATATAATATGCTTCAGATGCATAAATTGTAACAATTACGGAAATGGTGAGCTGGCAGCGACGCACATATCGTCGTTCCCTTTTTGTCAGTGTAAAAAGTTATTAAGTTACCGCACTTTGAGTCGAATGAAAGCATAGTTAGTCGGATAACCACATAGGTGCAGACCAGCAACTGCCGGTTCGGATACGGTTTTCCAAACAGTAAATTAATTAATATGTATACAATAAAATATAATAATTAATAGAAAACAAGCGACTGCGGCACAGAAAGTCTCCGATTCTGGGCCAAACCCGCGTCAACTCCTTGGCAATCAGGGCATGGCGGAGTTGGGAACTGCATGCGCACCTCGTCGGTTCTCAGCAACTTGCGTGCTTGCGTCGGCTCTCTGTATTCTTTTCCCTACTTCCTCTTCCTGTCTGCTCCCCACCAGTTCCTCTTCGGCCTTGCTTAATTATACAGTCAAATTTGTAACAAAAACCCACTTCAAAGTCACCATCACCATCTCGTTGCCTGGCGAGAATTAATGCCTCTTCGGGTTCGGGCCCTGCTTATTCTCGACTGCCGCCTCTATTCTTAATGACAACTACAAGAAGGGGAAACCTGAATTAGGCCATTAAATGCTGGGAATAATTTGAAATTACCAGCCGTAGGTTGTTGGTTTTTAGTGACGAAATATCATCAGGCGACGAATTGTGGTTGCGGAAAGTAATTCATGAGTCATTTCTATATTTGCGCGGCACTTGCGTAGCCGTAGCAATCCAGATGTGACTGCCTCTCATCCATTCATTATTATTTGTGCATTTTTTCACCGAGAGCAGGGGAGTCATCTTGGCTTCAATTGAAGCGGCAGCCACATTTCCTCCCACCCTGTGCCTGTGCCTGTGCCAAGTTTTATAAATATGCGCAAACGCAGATGCCCTTCCTACTTGCATCCGTAATGCACTTCACTCGTGCTCCCCCTGGTCATTCAAAATGAGGCCCCTATGAGATGCATCGCGGGGTTGTTGGCTTGATGGCAGCAGCAGTGTCTTGATGTTTTACAAAGACATTACGAGACATTTTCTCTTGCTATAAATTGACTGATTTCGTTTTTATGCCAATAAACCTGATTCTTCCAAGCCAGCAACATAATCTCTTTGTTCCTGAGGGTTCATCCGAATTCGAATTATTTTCCCCGCTGTGCAGCTGACAGCCGGACCGGACCAGTCATTCCGTACTTTGGGTCTGTGATCATTTCTGGATAAAACTGTGCCGCTCCTCCTTTTCATTGTCGCTGCTTGTCGGCGGCATGTTTATAGTTTGGTTAGCTGAAAAATTCTTGTTGTCCCAATAATTACAGGGGACACGACGTGTGCGTTCTGCTGTTTGTCGTAGACCCAAATCAGTGATCACACTTACCGATTGAAGCATTGTTTCCAAGTGTTAGCCTTAGTGCAGCCTTACCTGCTTAGACGAACATTTCAAGCTTCCCGCGTTCATTTTTTAGTCTCAATCAATATTTTAGGAAGGCCATGCTATGTGCCTTGTTTGTTCAATAATAATTTGATGCCCCTCAATTTGATTCGGTGATAAATTAAGCCAATTTGCAGTCGGCTTGGCCATGCAGGCGGACCAGCGCAACGTGACTATTTAGTGGAATTCCGTAGACACGCTCACCATGTGGGTTCTCTAAAAAGTGTAAGTGCCGAGGGGTACAGCTCTTGTTCTTATTGCGAATAGCATTTTGCGCCTTTCCTGCCCAGGTAGTGGTTTCTGCTGGTGAATGGTGGCGGCTCATCGCGTTGCAACTACCTGTCCGAGTGGCAGGAACCGGTTTTTGCATTCGAGTTGCAGTTCCAGTTGCTGCTTCTGCTTGTGCACCTTGCCAAGTTGAGCTTCCAGGTCCCCAGTCTATATGCAGATTACTGGGTGAAATTGTTTCAATATCACGGCGCAACCTTGGGACGCTGCCATGGGGGAGATAAGGTCAAAGCCGGCTGTCCCCATTTTGGCCCGTTGTTGTTGCCACAACAAATCTCAGCACCTGCGCCAGCTGATCCTAAATATTTCAAGTGCCCAAACATCCTGTGCCCCATTTTTCCCGCATTGCGTCCGAGTTCGCTCCTCTTAAGAGGCGCCGCCTGTGTTTCCGCATTTCCGGCTGCATATCAGCTTTCAATGTTGGCTGGTTTCCGCAATCCTAAGTGGCGGAAAATCCCAGACGAATGGAAATTGTCAAACGCTGCAAAGAGAGTACTTGTCACGACTGCTGTGCACCACTAAACCCTTGCACGACGAAGATTCTTATTTAAAGAACATGGCACAGCTTTGTGAATTATTTTATATTATTTTTGGCCACACGCCAGCAGTGCCAGCAGTGTAGCAGTGGAGGAAGAGCTGGCTGGCAGGATTCGAAACCGGTTTAATGCCTGGAGCGGCAGATGTTTCCTTGTCCCCTCTCCGCCGACTCATTGTTATCCTTGTTCGGTCGACCTGCCGTTCTTTGAGCTCATTTTCAATGTTGAGCCACGCCAGCAGCAGCTGGATCGCTGAACGCAGGCTCTTCCGACTGGTCCTTTCAACCACCACCATAGCAACGCTCTCACTCAAAGTCCTTCCCCTATTTTGCGGCAGGCAGTTGAGGGCAATGAGCAGCTGAGCTGAGCGAACGAACGAACTCCCGGGTGACTCGGTTGAGGATCAGTCTGCCTCGAACCGCGAACGGAACGCACGCACGCACGCACGCACTCGGCGGAAGTCTTGCGAAGCTATATCGGGATAATATAGAATGCAACGCAGTTAGTTTGGCGGAGAAACGGTTCGATTATGGTCACATACCACATACGCTCTGACCTAACTCAGTTTAGTGTACCCCCTCTCGTGGCAAAAGCAGAAACGAAACCCAAAATGAACAAGAATAAAGCGACTAAAAGTTATGGCGTTAAATCAGCACCAGAGTCCCGGCACAATACGCCCAGGAAGAAACGCTCTGTCGGCGTGGAGGGTCGCCGCTTTAGGACCCTGCAACGGTGAGCGAATTTAGAGGAGGAAGGGTGGAACCTGAACGCAAACTAGAGCAACCGAACCGATCCGCTTCATTGCAGCATCTCAATCAGACCTCCCATATTAATCATCCTCAACTGTACATCAAAGCAAATTGCTAGCATTGAGGCTTTGCCAGCCGCCACCCCAAAGAAGTACCTTTGGGGCTGCATTTGAGCCTAGAACCAGAAACTTCCATAACTGCATTCCTTCACGCATACCAGATTTAATCCGTTTTTTGTTGCCAGCACCGAAAATACCCCTCGTCCCGGTCCTTTTCTGGCCTGCTGCTGCGGCTGCTGCTGCTCCTCAGTCACCGCAGGCGCAAACTATGCGCTCCTTGCATCTTTCTCTGTCTCTGGGCCTTCGCCTCACTCCGACTGCGAGTGCGTCCTGTTGATTCCTAAGGCCATACCCCGCACATCCCCGGGTCTTTCCCGGTCTTTAAGGGTCGTTTCGATGGGCTGTTTGTTTTCCTTGTGTGCCTGAAATTCCCCGAATTTATGGTGTTTGCTTACAATAAGCATACGGAAATGGAATTGGCCAAGTTTGCTTTAGATTCGGTTCGCGCAGTTTGCTTTCGGCTAACCTTCTCCTTCTCCGGCAGTAGGAAAATCCTTTTTCAGCATTTTCCAAGTCATTTACCTGCCTCAACAACCAAGCCAGCACCTTGGCAGCCACATTTTCACACGCAAACTCAGTGTCAGTGCCCAGCCAATAGCTACAAAGACTAGACTTCTTTGAATTCGCTAAATTGCACCCCTTCGGCCAGCCAGTGCCGCTTAATGAGCTGAGCGGAGAACGCCGAGATTATGAAACATTTCGCGAGGTCAGCCAACCTACCTGATCGGCGGCGCTAAATTTTACATAATTCACAGTGGGAAGCGTGGTGGCTGCCGCTACCGTGAGGGCTGTAAACACAAAGAGATCTTTCACTAAACCGAATTTCGTATATTTTGTCTATTTTCAGAATGCCAAATACCGGAAATCAAGGAATAAGGAGCGGCTTGGTAAGTAACACTCAAACTACTGCGATGCCAGCCCAGCGGCATTCGGGTTGATTTTTAAGACAAGTTCTCGATAAATGGAAAATTAACGAGCAACTAATACTTGACATACGGGCGAGGGTTTCGCTCCAAGTGTATCGCGATATATCTATGCCCAGATGCACGATGATAATGACAATCAGGAGGTCTCGAGTTGGATAGGATCGCGTTACCCGGACAGCTGTCGTTTCCCTGCCCGACCAATACGTTGGGTGTTCAGAATTTAAATTGATTTATTTCGGTCGAGCGGCTGCGACAGCTGCGATTCGTATACAAATGTTTAGATTGTGTCACACGCTCCTCTTAAACATATTTGTGCTTTCAGAGGGCTGAGCTGAGGTCACGGCCAAGCAGCCCAAGCAGGGAACATGATGCACTCCGAATGCTTTTAGGGTGGCAACATTTTAACTGCAGTTCTGTTTATCGCCCCACCCTCACTGCCTGGCAGTTCTCCTTCTGTCATTCCTGCTCTTGAGTAGCGCCAGAGAGCCGTAAAGGTCCCCCATAAAACGTACGCAGTTTTTTTTTTCTTTAAATCTTCATCTGCCAAACTCGAATCCCTTAAAGTTTTACGGCAGCAGCTTCGCTAATTAAACCGAATTTTACGATCGGAATAAAGCTTACCCCAGGGCCGCCACTTTCCCTGAAATGCACTTGGGAGGCGGCACACTGCCGCAAGGTGGCAAGAGTTCAATAATCTCAAAACTGAAGCAGCAGCAGCCGTCTAAGATGTTTCTATGATTTTATATAAGAAATGTTACAGGGACGCATATCCGATTACTAGCCATCAACACGGCAACCGCAAGGCATACCATTAATATGGACTTTCTCACTACTCCCCTACACTACTCATGCTCCATTGTGGCTCTCGCAGGGCAACCGCAGCTGAAAAGGGAGTTGGAAGTCATGGCTGACTTGGCTGACTTGGCCGCTGCTGAAGCCCGTAAGGGCTCATCACACAGACGCTGTGGATGAACCCGAAATGTGATCTCTCTGCATGGAGGAGAAGGCTGGGGTGGGGTGGGCCCTGGTGCCAATTTAATTTTGTGGCCACCAAATCGAAGGGTTCCTGCTAAAGCGGTAATGGAAGCTTAAGGACGACGGACGACGACACTATGTACTCTGACAGCTCATTAAATTGATGGGACACTCGATGTCTAGTAGGGCCTGTGCATGAAGAACACATGTTTCCGGCCACGTCTGTTTTTCCCCGTTTCCATTTCCTTGTTTTTAGCCACCATTAGGTCCTGTACGCTCAAGTCCCTAATGCTTTCCCTATGCAAATCCTGCTGTCGAAATGTGTTTTTAAATCACTTGAGGCCGCAGCCGAAGCCGTATTATAGGCTTATCCCTCCGCTTCCACATTTTCTGTTTACATTGCCGTAGTCTGGGTTCATTGAGCCCATAAATAAAACTTTAAATGTGCTTCCCTTCCCGTTAAACAACAGGAGGTGAGGTTGAAGTGACTCTGTGCGTGACATTAGATTCACTTTTGAATCGCTCACCTAAGGCCAACAGATTTTATGTGCTGGAGTTGATCTTCTGCTGTTCTTTCTGTTCTGTTTTTATTTTAAGTTCCGGTGCATAAAAGTGGCTGCATCTTTGCCAAACCAAGAGCAGGGGGAAAGGGCATTAATTCAGTAATTAATGTAACACTGGATGGGAACTGCACAATCGGTTAATTGAATCCCTTCTACTGATGACTAAATCCCATATTAATTGCTTTAGAGACTAGGTTAAAGGCTGGGGAGTCCAGTGATAAGCCGCTTAGAGTCCTGCTATTGTTCCAGAAGGAGCCATTGTCGCCCGTATGTGACGTCAGATGAATTCTAATCACGCAAGACAAAGCCAGCAGGTTGACATTGGCCAAGGTACCAACGTACAGCGGTGGCAATGCTGAGGTCGCAGACAATAGCTTGACCCAGCCCGGCCGCAGCCAACAAAAGCGAGCAACAGATGGGCCAAGTGGCAGTGGCTCGTGCTGCTGCTGCTGCTAGTGGATCTTTCTTGCGCTAATCTAATCAAGCCACTTCAATCCAGACGCCCGACAATGGCACTCGCATATGGATTCGATCTCGAGGCCTTTATGTCCCTTAATGCAATATCTCCACTACAATGGGCCGGCCTGGCCGTCCACTCACGACCGGGGCGACGACACCGGCACCAGCACCAGCACCAGCACACTCGTCACTGCTCGCGGTTCGCATTTGCAAGTCTCGCAGCGGCAATCAGTTATTACTTATCGCTTCGCTCGATTACACCTGCCGGTGCTGCCTGTGCCGCCTGTGCTGAATGTGGTCCGAAGCTGGCCGTCGAGCCGCAGAGGAGCTATGAAGAAGCTGATTATACCCACGCTCATGGACACCTATGGCCTGATTAAGTTCTGGGACTTTGATGCCGGCCCCGGCAGTGTGTCGCAATCCGCCAGGGGAAGGGTGGACTTCAGCATGCCCGCCGACGACTCGATGCCCGGCGAGCGCTACAAGTGGAGACCTCGCCGGCTCCAGGTCAGCCCTGTATAGCAAAAGCATATAGCATGCTCCCCATTATCGGTGTGATACGTTATTGGCCCTCACCTCCTCCGATACCGAACCCAATCCCGGTCCCGACTGAGTACATTTGCTGCTCATATCAATTTGATTGTCAAACGAAAAGTAAAGCACGATAAAAATTGGAGAAATCATACCACAACTTATATACCACTGCCATCGCTCACGTGTGTGTCTGTAGCTGTGCGTGTGTGCCATTTCAGTTTCGATTTTGCAGATTTCAAAGCTGTTCCGTCTTTGCCACCGTCCCCCCACATCTGCTTTTGTGTCCCAGTTCTCCCTTACCTCCAGCCGTACCCATTCCCTACCAAACAATAGCGTAATAAACCATATTTCGTCATAAACACAATCATGAACGCGGACCCCCTGACAGTCACTATCGCTCTCCGGTGAAATTAAAATTCTTGTGACAAATTCTACTCAGAGGCATAGCCACAGCTACAGACACACTCACAGTCACAGTCCCAGTCACAGTCCCAGTCCCACTGCTGTTAATAATATAATTCAAAACCCGGCCAATACGGGCATAAACAAAGCTGTGCAATGATAAGATATTTGTGGTTTCTGGTGAGAAGGAGCCGCATAGGGTCGCCACCGAAGCAGTACGTAAGCGTCAATTGCAGTCTGGACAAGGCCAGGGGCATCCATTCCAGGTGCCAGCCGGGGGTAGATGATAGACAAGACTGTATGCGGTGTTGCGGAACAGTAGTAATGGTGCAACTTCTTCTTTCTTGCAGGCGCAGCAGATGCGGGCCGTCTCCAGTCCCACGCTGACAGAACCACTCTCGGTGCCGCTGCAGCAGCAGAAGCCAGATGAAGGCGCCGCGGATATGGCGGCCACTGCTGTCACAGGCCACAGCAGCAGCGGAAACGGAGGTGGCAGTATTGCTGGCGGTGGCCTGGGCGTACTACAGATGTTCAAACGCACCCTAAACAACTTTAACAGCAAGAACCAACTTCAGATCACTCCGCTGCCGGCTGCGGCGGTCACGAACAGCACTGTGCCAAAGCCCAAATCGTCACCAACGACGCCGACCGTATCCATCACAACCCCTGCTGGGACGGTGGCGCCGACAGCCAGCAGCGAATCTGGTCCGGAGGGAGGCGATGCGAGCTCTGGCAAGTACCGATTTGGGCCCCTCATTTGGCGCACCTCCAAGGAGCGCCGCAAGACCAAGTTCAACCGCCGCGACAAGTGCAACTCGGGCGACTCTGGCATTCAGATCGAGCTAGAGCAGGATGAGCAGTACTCCCGAGCCCTGGTCAGTGGCCAAGGGGGAGCTGTTACCTCCGTTTCCGTTAACGGGACGTCAACTGGCGCCGAGTCCAAGATCAGAGCAATACGCCGCACCAACTCGGCAAAGGCGAGCAGCATCCTCGGGCCCCTTGCCCTGAAAGCCAAGAACGCGAAGCACCTAAACATTGGGGTGCCGGGCAGAGGGGAACGCGAGGCACCCGAGTCCCTGCCCACACGATCTCTGAGCCAGCCCAATGGCCTGGAATCATACGGCATGGGGCGCCCGGAGCTTGAGGACAGCGACAGCGACAGTGTCACATCGCACGATGAAGGTATGTAGGAGGTTGTGGACAACTCAATTACGTTCAATTGATCGGCCAGACCAGACTAATGTGCTGTTTCTTTGCTCCCCAGCTGTCAGCTACTACCCGACCATCTATGCGGAAGTTCTCTACAACTTCACGGCCGCAGGGCCGCAGGAACTGGGCTTGGAGCGGGGAATGCTCATCGAAATACTGCGCAAGGAAGTCGGACCCTGGTGGTTCGGTCGCATTAAGAAGGAGGACACCAATCTCGTGGAGGATATACTGGATCCCGAGCTGGGCTGGTTCCCCAAGGAATTTGTGCGCATCATTCACTGTCCTGAGACGGACATGTTTTTCAACGAGCACAGAGCAGCGGCGGCTGATGCTGAAATTGAGGCTAACGCGGAAGCGGAGGCGGTGGCAGGTGAAGAAGCGTGTGGCGGTGGTGAACCGACTATTCCCGTGCCTGTTGATGCGGATGTCACCGTAACGACGGACCAGAGTAACGTCACCCTGATTGTCATTGAATCGCCTCCAACCCCATTGAGTGCCCCCAGTGCCGACATCCAGTCGAACCAAAACACAATCCTGCGCCGAAGTGCTGTGCGCGAACTGCTTGAAACGGAGGCCAATTATGTCAAGCTGCTGGCAGCCATTTGCGATGGGTAAGAGATATAAACTCCTGAAATCGAAGGAAGCAGCCAGCCTAACTCCTCCCTTCTTTTCTCCCACTCTAGATATCTGCCGGCCATGAGCAAGCGCATCGACATATTCTCGCCAAACAGTATTCAGCTGATATTCTCCAACATAACGGCCATCTACAAGTTCCAGCAAAAGTTTCTCGAGGCCCTGCGACAAGGAATAGAGCAAAACCAGATTGCTAAGGTGTTTCTCAAAATGGTAAGGGCAGCGCACACTGCACTAGAGCTTAATCGCAAGTTATTATTATACAAACGATGTTCTTTTACCAACCAGCACAAAGGTTTTCTCTGTTATTCCACCTATTGCAATGCCTATCCCCGGGCCCTGATCGAACTCGAGTCCTACGATCGCGTTAAGGACGCTCGTACCATATTGGAGAAGTAAGTTAAATCCGGACAGGGCCTTGCTTTATGATCGTATACTAACCGCGAACTTTTACTCACAGCTGCCGCGAGTCTGAGAACCTGGCAGAACTTCCGCTATCCGCCCATCTCCTGGCACCCGTGCAGCGCATCTGTCGCTACCCCCTGCACCTCAACGAGATCATCAAAACCGCACTGGAGGGAGCCGGTGAGGAGGCTGGAGACGAGGTAGACGGTGTCAAGCCGCTTGCCACCGATTACGAACAGCTGGACGTCAATGAACTGGACATACCCGACTCTCGTGGCATTGTTAACCAGGCTCTGGAAGCGATGCGCGGCATTACAGAGGCGGTCAATGAGGGAAAACGCCACAGCGAGACGATTGCCAGGCACCAAGCCAGTTTCCAGAACTTCAAGGGACCGCCGCTGCACTTGCATAGCGCTCGCTTTTTCCTGCAGGTCGATGCCACGCGGCAAAAGCAGAATCTGTGGAACAGCAGCTGCACTTTGTTCCTGTTCGATAACCAGCTGGTCTACTGCAAGCGGGACATCATTAAGCGCAGCCACTTCATATACAAGGGTCGCATTTTCCTGGATCGCTGCCGCGTCGTAAACGTTAGAGACGGAAAGATGTTCGGGCACACCATCAAGAATTCCCTGCGCATCTACTGCGAGGCACGGCAAAAGTGGTACGACTTTAGCTTCCGGTCGGCAAACCGGAAGCATCGCTTTCTAAGCACCCTCGCCCTGGAGCGTCAATTCGGCGGGAAGCCCCTGTACGTACAGGAGATGACTGGCTTCGAGTACAACTACGAGGAGCGCTCTGGCGACTTCTCCGACCAGTCCGATTACGAGGCGCAAGACTTTGAAGCCACTACTGGGGCGACCTCCGCCAGTGGGGAGAGCTCAGTGCCGGAATCACCGGCCAAATCAACTTCCCGCTTGTGCGAGACTTTGCCCAAGAAGTCACTGTCCCGGGACGGCATATCCAGTGCGGACAACTCGCAAATGCTGTCAACCACAGCGACGACAGGTTCGCTGGGAAGGCGTCCCTTCGGCAAGTGGTTCCGCAAGCCAAAGAGCACCAACTGCACCCCGAGTCAGTCACCGACTCACAAGCCCAGCTTCGATGCTGACGCGACTCTCACAGAGGCCCGAGTAGCTGCCATGGAGCTGGCTGCAGCCGACGCCGAAGCCGTCGCCTTGCTGGTGCCAACGGACAGCTCATCCGCCTAAACAAGCACTTGATGCGGCTGGGGTTAGGGAGAGATATAACCTATACGCAGCACAGCACATGCATACATAGTATAAAATATTTGTTACAATAATATTAAATTGCCTTTAATCGTAACATCAGGTAGTCGAATGGGTGTTACATTCAGTTTGAGTTAACGTTTACCCTTACGTTAGTGTTATCTTTTCGTTCAATATAAATTTGATTCGTTTTTGTTTTTAAATCCGTCTGCGGTAATAAGAATTTTAGATTTACGACGATTTTACGAATATCAGAAACATGAATACTGTATACTTCTGGCATTTCAATGCGGTTATATGAAAACGTTGCCGACTGCTAGTCTAAAAACCCTATTACCTGTCCATACTTGTAATTCTAGGTTACGTGATAAGTCGATAATAAACATCCGCCAAGCACTTGAAGATTTCTGTTTGTGTTCCCTGCACCCCAGCTCCAGCTGCTCCTCGTTCACAATCTCCTCTGTATCAAGCTGAATAGAAAACTACCCACAGAAACGATATTGATACGCGTTTAGAAAACGTTTGTAGTTAATTTGAATATGACACACATTAAGTAGAACGAAACGATTCTCTTTGTATTAACGTGTATTTGAAATAGGATGCCATGGAGCCAAGAGCCATGGCATTTGTTGCTGTTTTTGTTTGGCCGATTCCCTAAGGCATATATTCACAGTTAAATCGAATAAATCGAAAGCGGAAGGAAGCAGTAACATATTAGGAAATAGTAAAAGTAGAGCACTATCAATAAAGGAACAGAAAATATTATAACTATATTGTACCATATGGAATTTTGTTGAATGTCAATTTGAACACAAATCGAAAAATTTAAAGAGTAGCAAATGTTAACATTCTCATACACAAGCAACAAATGCGACAGAATAATTGAGCGAATTTAATTTTTCTAAAGAGAAACTCGTATGTACCCATTAGCATTTAAATTATTGCCTAAGCTGTTGGCAATGATGAGTTAAACGTTTTAAAGAGCCAGTATAAGTTAATCGTAATACATATATACATATACATATGCATATACATATGTATGAATTCATAAAGCAATTTACTATATAATAGATTTTGCCGAAAGGAAAAACTGATTGGTTTTTGAAAACAAACGAATATGCTCCATATGCCAAATAAATAAAATATATGTATATTTATCCAAGTCAAGATCTGCGTATTCATTAAAAAAAGACTCTTTTTTCGTGGGATTTCTAGCAAAATGCAAATTTTGCTAATTTTTTGGAAATTTTAATGATGTAACCCCTTTCATTTTTTTAAAGAATGGAGTACGTCTTTGTTGTCCCGGAAATTGGCTTAATCGATGCGGCTTTTAATGCTGATCAAGAATATATATGATTTATAAGGTCGGAAATGCTGTATGCTTCGGACTAATATTATAATTTATTTGAATTTAAATAAACCGCCAAATGAAACAAACAATTCGATTTGAAGTCAAAAAAACCGCCAAATGAAACTGACGTTTAATTAAATTCAAATAAACCGCCTAATGAAACTGTTGTTGTTGTTGTTTGCTGTTTTAGTTTGCTATTATAGGCACTCGATCGCTGCATTTTCAGTGCAAATTCGTTAATTTCTGGATTTCAGATACTAGGCGAACAGAAGGTAGCAGATGGATGACAAGCAAAATAATTTAAATCAGTAGGTTTGAAACTTGGCTTAATAGAGATGGTAAAACCTAAAAACAATAGAGATGACAAAACTTTTTATAACAGTTTATAACAGTTATCGATTAATCGATATCGAGTATACAAGCATCAATAAATGGTTCGAAGCTCGGATAAAAATAGAGATGGCAAAATTTAAAAGACAATATAGATGGCAAAACTTTTTATAACAGTTTTCAGACGCTTGCTGCTGGATTATGTTCGCCTGTTACCCAAAATCGGGAAAGGGGCAATTTGCTTTTACTTTTCGCGAATTTGGATGGGATTGAAAGGTTTGTTGTTATAAATATAGTATAGTTTTGTTGTAATAATGTGATTGTTTTCTGCCGATCGAAGATCTTGAACTGAACATTTTCCCCCAATATGCAATATAGCCAAATTTGAATTCAAATGAACCGCCAAATCAAAATAACGTCGTTTTAAATTCAAATAAACGGCGAAATAAAACTAATGTCGATTTGAATTCAAATAAAACGCCAAATGAAACTGTTGTTGTTTTTTGTTGTTTTAGTTTGCTGTTATCGGAAAAATCTTGGCATTCAACCGCTGCATTTTCAGTGCAAATTCGTTAATTTCTGGATTTCAGATACCAGGCGAACAAAAGGCAGCAGATGGATGACAAGCAAAATAATTTAAATCAGAAGGTTTGAAACTTGGCTTAATAGTATACAAGTATCGCTGAATGGTTCGGAACTCGGATAAACAATAGAGATGGTAAAACCTAAAAATAATAGAGATGACAAAACTTTGTATAACAGTTATCGATATCGAGTATACAAGCATCAATAAATGGTTCGAAGCTCGGATAAAAAATAGAGATGGCAAAATTTAAAAAACAATAGAGATGGCAAAACTTTTTATAACAGTTTATAAGAGTTTTCAGACGCTTGCTGCTGGATTATGTTCGCCTGTTACCCAAAATCGGGAAAGGGGCAATTTGCTTTCAGTTTTAGTGAATTTTGATGGGATTGAAAGGTTTGTTGTTGGAAATATGGTATAGTATTGTTGTAATAATGTGATTGTTTTCTGCCGATCGAAGATCTTGAACTGAACATTTTTTCCCCAATATGCAATATAACCAAATTTGAATTCAAATGAACCGCCAAATCAAAATTTCTGTGGGGAATTCAAAGTTTAAAAAACCATAACTTCGCCAAAAAAGCTTCAATTTCAATTCGGAAAGATTTTTTATGTTAGTTTTTATTCGGTTATTAAATCTGCATACTCAAATTACATTTTTAGAAGATTAAAATTTTTGCCAAATTTTGACAATTTTTCATGATGTAAGCCCTTTCATTTTTTTCAAAAATTGAGTAAATTTTTTTTTTCTCTGAAATTGGCTTGATCGATGCGGCTTTTAATGCTGATCAAGAATATATATTTATGGGGTCGGAAACGACTCCTTCACTATGTTTTATGCTTCGGACTAATATTATAATCTATATTTATTTATAAAAAATTATGGTAATTGGTAAAATGTACTAAAATAGGAGGTTGTTACCCATGTTCTGGATAAACAATATTTGTTTGTAACTTTTTCAAAGTAGTAATAAATTGAAAATAATAATTTAAATAATTTAAACTCAGCAATGCTTATAAGTTATAATATTTGAAATGAAATAAATTGAAGCTGCGACTTCTGGAACCCGCCATTAGACACATTTTTTTGGTATGGGGTATTCCCTCTATGTCGAAATATCGATATACATCGATGCTCGAGGAATAACATCAGTGCTGTCTTTAACTAGTTCCAAAAACATAAACATTTAATTTATCCCGAAGCTTGGCTTGTTTTCACAAAGCGGATTGGCTTGCATCCACCCAACTGAGTGCCGTAATGCTATCTGGAGCCCCAAGCAGCTGCTGAAAGTGTTCGCTCGCCAAGATGCACAGCCACAGCAGTGCTAGCAAAGTCGTGGCCACCCTCCGCGCGGACGGAAATGTGTATCCCATGGAGCACTCCAAAGCACACCTGATGCACTATGAGATTGTAAGTAGTATCGTTGCTCCGGAGCCCAACTTAAGCGCGGTCGTCTTTCAGCGCACGGAAGGCGAGGTGCAGCAGAAGAAGGGCAACCTACTGATGGCCGCCACATGCGTGGACCTGGGCAAGCAACTGCTCCAGTGCGCCAGGGACAGCGATGTGGCTGGCGTGAAGACGGCACTGGCCCACGGAGCTCCGTTTGCCTCGGACTGGCTGGGCATGTCGGCGCTCCACTTCGCCGCCATGAACAATCAGTTGGAGATCTGCGAGATCCTACTGCAGGGAGGCATTAACATGGACGCCAAGACAAAGGTGGACCGGACGCCGCTCCATCTGGCCTGTTACTATGGCCACGAGCGGGTGGTCAGCTTGCTGCTGGCGCTGAAGTGCAGCGTGAACTCCCGCGACATGGTAAGAGTATGTCTATCGATGTGTGTTTCTCAAGGAGTAACCCGACCGTCTCTTCCCATCAGCTCCGCATGACGCCGCTCCACTGGGCCGTTGAGAAGAGGCACAAGAGCATTGTGCGCATGCTGCTTAAAAGCCAGGCGGACGTTACGTGTGTGTCGAAGTTCGGCAAGACGGCTATCGGTCTGGCCGTGTACACAGAGCAGGCGGATGTGCTGGCGGAGTTGGAGATGGCGCGGCAGGCGCAGGCCTCTAAAAAGTTCAGCGACGAGACGGAGGTAAGGGCTGCATATGGCATATCCTGTCGCGGGATTCAGTTAGTCACTCCATAATTTCTGTGTTGATGTTTTAATGTATAATAATACACTAATTCTTGTTCGCTTTTTGTCTACGGCTGCCCTGCGCTTATCGAACTCCAGATAAAATCGCATAATAGCAGAGTATGTACCTCAGTAATTCCTAAAAGTACTAGTAGCTCCTCTGAATTTCGGCACGTTGACTGTTATTACATTTTGCTAACACGAAATTCCTGCAAGTGCAGAATATCCCTTGCCCTATAACGTAGAACTCACCAAACTCTCCAAATATAACTAAAATATATCAACGATTTGCAGAAGGAGACCAGCGATGCTGTCAACTCCATAATGGATGATCCGGAAACCACAAAATCCAACGACGACAGCGAAATGTCTGTGGAGGAACGAATGGATGTCCTGGAGACACTGCGTGGGCGTAAGCTCAATAGTTAGGGGCCATGGGAGACATGAGGATTCATTTATTGTATCTTGCAGACACCAATGTGCTGGGAAATTCGGCGCTAAACATGCTGAAGACACACGGAATCGCGGATATGATGCAGGAGAACGATGATCAGGCCTCGAAGGAAATGCTGAACACTGCCCTGCAAAACGGACGCCAACTCATTCTCTCCGAGGGTGGGCGCATGCTACTGCACGAAACGAAGCCCGGCCTTGGCGGCAAGCGTGAGCACGTGAACGGCGGTGCCAGAAAGGTGACCCCGGGCGTGAGTCTGCGACCAAATGTTAGCAACTCGCCCCCCCAGAAGATTCGAATGAATGTCATCAAGCAAAAAGAGTCGCCATCGTCGAGTCCATCGGGAGTATCCAAAAACAAGGTAGGACTCTGCTCTCCACACTCCATTCGCACATATTTCAGAATCTCTTTTCGAGCAGAATATACGCATAATCTCGTTGACTGATTTTAAGAAGCTCTGCGGAACGGACAGTCAGCCAAAGTCACTCCAGAAAATACCCGCATCAATGACAAGGTAAATATTTCCGCATTTGTCTGTGATCTGTGATTTATCCTCTTAAATTATACGCTCGTCATTGTAGCTCTGGGATGGTACGCCAGCTTCCGGATGGCACCAAGCTGCTTAATATGCGTCCACTGCAGTCTCGACAGGTTGGTTGGATTGTGTTGCGTTTGCCAAAAGGATTACTCTTTGCCTTACAAATCTCTTTGCCGTCTTTTCAACTTGCAGCTGAAACTCCCATCACTTCCGAAACCCATGGAGCCCACAACCGCCTTAGATGAGCCGCAGCACGGCAATGAAACCGCTGTCCCACCTACACTGCCAGTAAACAATCCCGCGTCCGCGAGTCTGAGGGGTCAAGTGGGGACCGTGCAGACTATACAGCTGCGACCCTCGCCCACAACAACATCGGGACAGGGTCACACGAACAACGGTGTGGCAGCCGTGAAAACGGTTGGTGGCAGCTCACTAAAGTTGCCCTCGACAAAGGCGCCGAACGTGATGCCGCTGCTGACGTCCTCGGAGATTTGCAGACAGCTGCATGAGCTGCGGCGCCAGAATGAAGATCTGCGCCGGCGGGTGGACTCTTTTCAGCGGGAAAAGGAGGAGATGCTGAGGCGCATTGATAGGCTGGAGCAGCTGGTGCTGATTCGGGATTCGGAGGCAGAGATGGAGTACGCGGACGACCTGTAGCCGGAGCTAAGTTATGTTTACTGTAAATACACCTTGGACCTAGGGACCGACGGCGTCCGCACTTGGCCTCTACATCGCTAATGGGAACACAGTTCATAAATAGGTTAAGCTAGGCGCTAAGCTAAAAAAGTTAATAACTTACAAATAAGAGCATTTGTTAATTTCATAACATTTTGTAACGATACCGTATTAATTTAATTGTTTAAACCATAAATTAACAGGAAAAAGTTGAAGCCTTTAACTGCGGACGTAGATAGTTAGTTTTCTACCTTCAAAGGCATTTTAAGTAGCCCACCGAGGGTACAAGATTACTTAGTTTATAAGAAGAGCTATATTAAATTTTAATTAAAAATACGGCGACATATTTATTTTTATTTACAAGGCTTAGGATGCTTTTAGTATCCCAGATGGACGGAAGGGAATGGCTTTATGTCAACCGCGCGTCATTTGAAAGAGTCCTTCGCAACTGCCGCGGCGAACTATTTGAATATCTAAAAATATTGGGAATTGCAGGGGGCAGGCAAGGGAAAGTCTCAGATCGTCTCAAAACTTACCAGCCCCGCAGAAGCGGGCGCAATTGAATTTCTGCTCATTGAGGTAGAGCTGCATGTTGCTGCCGCAAATGGGTCTGTACTCTGGAGTCGTGGGACAACGACCGAAGCAGTCCAGGAACTGCTGCGTCGGCGGTGGTGCGGTTACGAAGGGCGTCAGGCCTCCGGGCACCCTTACATTATTGACCAGCACCCAATTCGAGCTGCTGGTCGTCGGGCTCGGAGGTGTTGCGGCGGTGGGGAGAGCTGTCGTTGTTTGGAATACGAGAGCTTCTTGGGCAGAACCTAAATGGGTTGTGCAGGCCAAGAGGAAGACCGACAGCCAGTAGCCAGACATCTTCAATGGGACTAGGAAGCGTTTAACTGGGACCGATGCTCGAGTGGAACTAAAGGCGCAAACCTATTTCTTTTTGCAAATCAGCTGCGTTTAAGACGACTATATAATACAGGTTTCAGACAAAGCAGTCTCTGGAAATTCCAGTTTATGATGACGGTCATCGGTTTTGGTTTATTGTTTACGATAAGCATAGGTGGAGCCGCCAGAAATCCCCGCTGCTGGGTAATGCCACAGAGGGCATCTCCTCGCATTACGTGTACAACAAATTAGATGCGCAGATTAGCCGATAATGATATTGTTGTAGGGCACCGCTGTGATGCGGGGCCCTGTCATGGAGTAGGCCGGCGAAACGTACTGCATAGATCGCTCAAGCTTCCTGTAGTTCGTCGCGAAAGCCAGGAAGCCGATGCTAGCTGTAAGTGGCTTTATTAATATTGGATACCCATGCCTAGTCAGAGATTTAACTTACAGTTCGAGGTACGCGGCACATTCTGCTCTGTTGGTGACCCATCATCGCCACCTTGCTGATCCGCGTCCTTTTGGGGTTTGCCGTTGGTGGTCGCGGTTCGCGTGTAGTCCGGGCTTAGAGTTCTCTGCAGGCACTTTCCCATGTGAGCGCCCTGCCGTGATCTGCCGCATCGACAAACAGCCAGCAGGTTCTTGTGCATCTCCGGTGACACGAAACGCGACTCGCCTTCATTGTTGTGCCGAATGGGACACAAGCCTTAAAGAAACCGTGTTTTTAGCAGGAGGAATTTAAGAAGAGACGCAGGAACTCGTACCTTGAAGTTTTAGCTGGTCCTCCAAATGGGAATCTATCTCGCCTTGGTGGTAAAAACTGTTTGTGCCCTTGTCCGCAATTTGAGCCCACACCTTTGGATAGCTGCGTCGTGCCTTGTGCTCCATGCGCACCTGCTCCTTGCTAAAAGGTTCATCAGTACGGGGCAGAAGCCGGCACAATATCCATTGATTGAACTCACAGTTTTCCAATTACCTTCGCTGGATCCATCTCTCGGGCCAGGGACACACCTTTCACTGCATATGTTTTATCGACAGAGGGATATGGCTTCCCGTTGCCAAGACAACTATAAATTCCATTTTGCTGTATATCAATATGTTCATTTATTTTCTGTTTACTTAATAAAGTGTGTAGAAATATGCATTTACATTTTCAAATACTTGTAGCTAATGTTTGCGTGCAACCTAACTTACATGGACTATATGTAAGGTAATCCTTCAGTGCGCCCTTTTTACAAACTTGAAATTGTTCACTTTCAGTGCCTAGCTATTTGTTTATCTGTTTTAGTACTGTTTCGTATGCTTTGATTTGCTCCGCCTTCGCTACCGCAATAGCTTACAAGTATAAGTATATTAAGTTGGAAAATGATTAGGTTTAGTTATGGGGTTCCCTTTACTATATAATTGGATAATTAGATAGTTAGATAGGCAAATATACAAATAAATTTGACGGCGATTTGAACGTTTCGTGAATGTTTTTGTATGAACTGGTAGCATAATCTGGTTAAAATGACGTAAATTTGTATAATCAAATGGTTCTGCTTAACGATTATATTGCTGTAATAAAAATGTAAGCTGCAGCAACGCTTAACTTTATGCTTACGGCTAAATAGTGGAATTAGATGCTTTCATAATTATAATTAGCAGACTGAATAGTTAAATTACAAAGCGCCAGAGTATAAAATTTAGATAGGGATATTTAATAGCTAATAGCTAATAGCTAATTGCTAATTGCTAATTGCTAAGCATAGCAACCGAACGAATTGTATCGAAATGTTGGCCTGGTTATTGTTATATTTACAAGCAGATGATGACGTTCGAAATGGAATAACAGACCGACGACACTCGTGGTTCTCTCACTCAGACAATCTAAAATTATATGCAAACCATTTACACATTGCTCCTTAGAATCTAGACAACATACATACAATACGCTAATTCAACAATGCAAACGCATACAACGAACGATTTAAGCTACGATAACAGATTTGGGTTTGGTACAATTTCATTCTTTTTGTTTTTAGTATTTTGTTTTTTGTTTTTCGCTTTTTTGTCGCTGATAATTACACAAATATTATATAATATACAATAATTCCTTTACAAAAGTCAGTCCATAGTTTTGGCTACCAGCATCTGCCCTTCACACACGGGGTACCCCTTAAATCTTCATAAAAAACCGCTCTCACAATATGCCATTCGTGTAGTACTGGTAACCATCGTACAGTTTCGTTGACAGACTCTTCAGGGAGTCCTGCACAAGCTGCTCTACCTTTCGTTCCATTTCCTGCTCGGTTAAATTCATATGAAAGCGTTTGCGGAGATTCTGCACGGTTCCGGAGCATCCATTCTTAAAGCACGGCAAATGAGCATCTGCGAATGAGCAATAATAAAAATAGAGCGTTAATGCTGCGAAATTCTCAAAACTTGACCGGCAACTTACTGCTGCGCATGATCTCCACAAAGTTGATTATACGATCCATATGCTTTCGGGCCGACATCATCCCGACCAGCAAGAGCCTGTTGAACTCCCGCCAGTGCTCCGAGCTCGTGCCTCCCATCACTTCGACGAACTCCGGAGTGAGCTTGAACGGCGACTGCTCGAAACCTGCAAGTAGTCATTCGTAAGTTTAACGGAACGACAAGATCCGAGAGGATATACCTACCCAGGTTCTTTGGAGATATGCTCAGGATGAAGCCAAAGTCAATGTGTATGATGTGCCCGTCCGAATGGAAGAGTATATTGCCATTATGCCTAAATATATACATTATAAGCACACTTCCATTGCTGTATTATTGCTTTGCTATACTCTTACCTGTCCTTGACTTGGAGCAAATACGAAATGAGGCAGTAGGCCGCACAGCTCTGAACAAAGTTCTTTTGCGCCCGGCGGAAACTCTCGCCCGTTGGTGTGCCGTACTCGTCGATGAAGTAATCTCTCAATGACTTGTTGGAGTTCTTCTTTATTTGATGCAGGGACACCGTGTTGAGGATGGGCTCAATGAGTCCACTGTCGTTCGACAGACAGACGATTTTGTAGGGTCGCACCCACAGGTCCACTTGCTCCTCCTGCCAGATGATCTTAAACATCTGAAATTTAAAAGGTAAATATTAATTAATCTATAAATAGGCAAAAACTCCATTTGGGGCCACAATTACGAGACCTACCTGCAGTAACTGGGTAGCCATTAGCTCCTGGCGCAGGTCATCGCCACACTTGACGATGGCGGACAGCAGCCGCCAGTTCGACAGATGACCGTAGGGCGAGGACTCCCGGATGAGCTTCTCCTTTTCGTGCCACGGCTCCTGCAGAATGTAATGATAAAGGGTTAGAGCCGAGTTTAGCAGCGCCAAGGAGGAGTACAAACCTTTAGTGCTGCTGCCGAGGGATCTTCTGGATCGTTGCTGAACGACTTGGTGTTCTCACAGCTCAGGTTGCTGCAGTGTCGAGAGCGCACGTCGCCGATATTAAAGACAACTGGTGGCCCTAAAATAATAATAAATTCAGCGAATTGTTAGCTTTCTATCCGATTTGCAGTTAGCTTTGGACTCACCTTGGTCCCGCGAATCGCACGAGTCCAGCGACATCTGTGAGATGGTGTCCCGCTCGCTGAGCTTGCGCATGTTTAGGTACTGCGCCGTTATCTCGTCATCCTCCTGGGACCACACATCATCCTCGTGGAGCTGAAGTCCTCCCAGAGAAAGTGCGTTGCCGCAACAGTTATGGGCGGCAGTGTCGCCACATCCGCCAGGGTCCCCGCCTTCCGTTGCCTTTTTCCGCCTGCAACTGGAGCCCTGCTGGCTGCTGCTGCAGCTGGAGGTACGGCTGCAGCTAAGGTGCTGGTGCGAGTTGAGGCAGGAGCCCTCCAAATGCTCCTCGCTCTTCGTGTGCCTCAGCGACGGCATCATTTTGGGTATCAGGGGGGACGTGTAGATGTCAGACACCTCCACTACCTCCACATAAATAATGTAGGGCGTCTTGTCCTTCGAGTTGAGCACAGCGGTCTTCTCCTCCGTAATGCGAACGACGTGGTGGGGTATGTCCGAGTAGAGCGGCAGCCAGACTCTGGCGGGTAGATTCTTGTTGATCAGGTTGAGGAACATCCGAAGCGCCGAAGTCTTTTCCGTTTTGGACGGCAACGAAGTGAGGTTCTTCCCAACGTTCATTAGCGCCCGCATAAACTCCTTCTGGGGCGCCGTCTTCGGTGCGCCGCAGCTGCACAGTGTCCTCTGGCCAAGCAGACCGTTCACCTGGCCGCGCACCGTCTCGAAAGCAGGTGCAGCCGTTGTCGAAGGCATGGCCCGAGGTTAGATCCCCGAGGCACAGTTTGGCGGGAGTGGTGGGCAGGGTCTGGGTGGTATACGGCGGCTGCTGGTACATACGGTGAGATATACTGAGTGTGTGCGGGGAACGCGAGTCTGCTAGCAGCACAGTGGCGTCGGACTGGGAGCGATGATGGGTCTTCTTGGCGAAGGCGACTGCCGATCTCGGCTCACCGCCGCCGGAAGTCTTGAGCTCGCTCTGGGCCTGCTTCTGCTCCCGTTTTGAAAATATTTCCTTCATCAGAGCCAGCTTGGACTTGCGGGAGCCGTTGTGCGAGTTCCCCAGCGAGTCCACCTGATAGTTGTAGGCCTCGAGGAGCCACAGACACTTGAGCGAGAAGTCCACGGATTTGCGGCAGCGGATGGTCAAGTACGGGTCCAGCACCTCGGCCAGTTCGTCCATCTGAATGTACATGACAATCAGCTGCGGTATATACAGGTCGACCTCCTGGTCGGGGAAGCTGAAGATCTTGTTGCCAATGAAACTGAGCACTCCCGGCTCCTTCGAATAGAACAAATAATGCACGGCGAAGTGTATGTTGAACACCGGCGACTCAAAGAACCGCAAAAGCCCGCTCTGGCCCTTCTCCGGCTTCTGGAGCACATCCGACGACATTGGCGTTCGCTCGCTGATGAAGTACTTGACGACACCCGGCACCGGCAGCTTCAGCTTGTGCAGCGAGTTGATGGAGGAGCACTTGGTCAGGGCTGCCTCATTGGCGACATCGCTGTCAGCGCCGGGAAGACGCAGGTTGAGCGTGCGCACATGCTCGTTGGCCTTCACATCACCAGCTGGGTCCGACTGCTGTTGGCTCTTTGATTCCATTGTCGCCATTTGCGTCGCCACCGACTCGGTGGGAGTGGCAACGGGTGTGTTGGCAGCCGAGTTTGCAGCAGCTGCTGCCGCGGCGGCTGCGGCCTTTTTGCTTGAATTCGACGTGAGCAGGCTGAAAAATTCCTTTTTCTTGGAAATGTCCGTGGGCGACTTCACCTGATCCTGCGGGGAGGGGCTTCCGCCGCCGGGGGAATTCGCGAGGGGCACTGATCCGGTTCCAACCGTTTGATCCGGCTGCTCTTTTTGCTTGGCTGCGTTCTTCTTCTCGTGATTCTCGATGATGCTTTGGGCCGTGCGGAAAATGGCATTTTTGGTGGCTCCAAAGAAGTTCTTGAAGAGCACCTGGTCGTTCTTGGTGCTCTCCGTCGGCGTGGGCGTTGGCGTGGCAGTCGGGGTGGGGGTGGCTGAAGGCGTGGCCGGCGTTGTTGCGGCTGCTGCACTGAGAGCGGGCATTTCTGCTGCAACAGCGCGGATGACTCCGCGTCCGTGACGGGCTCCGAGCCTGCTTCCTGATCGTCGGTTTCGTTTGAAGCTGCGCTTAACTCCACTTTGATCGCTGCTTGGGACATGTTCATAACGCGGTACCTGGTCCGGTCATCGACATCAGTATCCACATCTCCAGTGCCTGTGTCCCCCCTCTGCCCCTCCAGGGCAGACGGAAGCTGGCGCTTGGCCTTGCGGGAGGGTCGCAGGGTGGCGCAGTCCAGCCCGGAGCTAGACTGAGCGGCGGGTGATGGGAAGAAGCACAGGTGGTCGTTAAACTCCTCGTCGATGGAAGCCGTCTCCATAAGGTCCACGCACTCTTCTGCATCGGCATCCGCATCGGCGTCCGCATCCATCTCGCCCGAATCGAGCGATTCATGTGAGTGGCATATGCGATTCAGGGATATTTGGTCCGACTCAGAGCCACAGATGATGCCTGCAGGCAGGATTCAGTGTATGAATAATGGGTTTTCGACATGATTGGCTCTACAGCAAAGCCAAGGCCACAACTGATCGGCACAAACAGAGCTCTATTAGGGAGCTTCAAACTTACCAGAGTCATCCGAACCGAGACTGGTGAGATCCTCCCGCTTCTTGCTGCTGCCGGCGCTGCTGCAGCTATTGTTGCTGCTATTGCCGCCACCGCCGTTGCTGGTACCGCTCACAATGCCGCCAATAATCTCCTGTCCATTGGCTGCCACCGACTCGCTGGACTTGGGTCGCATCCGCAGCGTGGGACAGGACTCGACTGCAATGAACAGAGAGAAAACACACAGATTAAGTGACGGACTGGCATGTCGCTTAAGATTGAGTGGACTTACCAATGGCAATCGATTGCTGATGCTTTGCTACTGGATGTGAGGACAGGATGATGTGCCCCTTCGTTGCGGTGGTGGTGGCCGTGGATGCTAGCGTCGAGCTGGCCACGGACATCGACGATGGCGCGGGCAGGGCTGGTGGTGAGAGGGCTGCCGTCACACTTGCTGCTGTTGTGGCAATCTTCGAGCACATATTTGCACCGAGAATGGACGGGGAGCAGAATGTGTTCTCGCTCTCGGCATTTGGAGATGACACTTCGACCTGCAAGGAAGACAAGTGATAAGTGAGTGCCATAGGATCGTCCAGCTGAGCGGCTGAGCAGCTGCGCTCTGTTGCTCCCGATAACAGCAACGGTACACACAGGCACTTGGCACTGGAGCAAGTGCAAAACTGAATAACAATGCCAACGACGCAACGATAAAAATATAAATAAACAGCGCATCACACACACACTTGGATAGACTTAGAAACTTTCCAGTCTGTGGCCGTGGGTGTGGGTGTGGGTGTGGGTGAGTCGTGTAGGTGGCTCTGTGGACGTGATTGGGATTGGCACTGGGACTCACCTCTGGGATGCGTTGCAGGGCGCTGTCCAGGCTCCGGTTCCGATGGTGCTGGGTGTGATTGATGCGCGTATTGGTCACCTGCGAGACGGGTGGCAGCAGTATTCCCATGGATCTGCAAGGGATGACGAAGCATTGGAAGATTAGAGAGGGCAGTGAAAAATCAATGCATCTGTTGCGGTAAAGCTCCTCCCTCCCATCAGCTGGTCGGTCAGCTCCACTCACTTCTACGCAATGTCGCAGTTATTATCATATCGGCCGGAGTTCAAACGAGTTAAATGGAAAGATAAAACCTTGCCAGCACCGATTGTGGCTCCGATTCCGATTCCCATTCCCTTAAATTCAATTAGCAACATTCACAGGCCACGGAAATACAAACGACTGAAAACAATGCGCGTGAAAACATAAAGAAGCCCGAGTACGGGCCACTCTCACCAACACATCCGTACGGACGGAATGCCCAGTGGTGGATGCGGCAGGTAGGGGGAGCGGTAGAGATTGGGGGGCAGAAGCAGCGAGAGTCGACGGTGAAAAAGCTACGCGCGAGTGCCGAGAGTTCGGCCCACAATGGCTGACTAATCGAGCAGCTTTCGGGTTCGGATTCGGACTCGGATTCGGATTCGGGGCCTTTGTTGACAGCAGCTGGTCGGCGCCCTGAGCTCGCGGCTTTGAGTCAAAGCTCAGTGTCGGAGTCCGAGTGCCCGAGCGTCTCTCTCCGCCCGCAAAAGCTATCGAGGGTGGATCCAAAAGTGGTTATCTTGCGGCTTATCGCCGGCAGAGTATCTACTATTACGCGAACGCTATTATCAGGAGAGCGATAAGCAAGAAAGTCCGATAGCCAGCCGTGCCCTTACGTCGGGGAGAGGGATGGGAGGGCCGCGACCTTCACAGGTGCGCTTTGCACCGACCAGCCTAGTGCCTCCACTGCTCGGGTTCAACAATCTGTGACGGCACAGTGGAATATCACAGCTAAAACGAAAGATTCCCGCGACCGAAGCTGCATTCTGTGGTCATGTCACACATGGTGGCCGGAGGAGGGATTCCCGTCCCGACTGATCGATTAGCTGGTGTCGTGCCAACATTCGCGCCTTCTCATTTCGCATGCAGGTCGCTTGTCGTGCTCCCATCTGCCGGCAATGGATGGCTAAATCGGGACCAGTGGAGAGTCTGGCATGCGGCTGGCTGTTGTTGCTGTTGGTTGCTGCTGATGTCGAGATTGCAAGGCGTGTTGTGTGCACCCACCCCGGCTGGTGTGCAAATTCCAGGCAAATTCCATACCAAATACCAGGCGACATTAGTTGTCTCGTTGTGTCAATTATTTACGCATTTGCATTCATTTTCTCGGGTTCCCCCTCGCCCTTTAGGCGTTGATATGCCCTGCCTGCCACCTTATTATGACCATCACGTATCGGGCTTTACGTAATTACAAGCTCAACAAGCAACAACAACCTGGCTGGCTAAGGAGCTGAACGGAACGGAAATTCCGCGTGCAAAGACAGCCAGATACTTGCCCAGTTGAAGCCCCCAACTGCTGCACTTTCCTACTACTCGGAACTATTTACAATTACACATTGCTAACCCCAGCAGAGAGGTCAACGACTGGCCTGCTCCTTGTCCTCCCCCCTTGCGATTCTCCCTCGGATAATCAGTTCCCCGAGAGTGCGATTGCCTCGTAAAGTTTGTTGACCAAGCCCCCTGACTATTTCTCTTCCTGTTCCTCGCTGCTTCAGCCGACTGGCTGGCCATTCATCACTCGTCGCTTGGATTAAGTGTCATCAATAGCCTGGCTATGCTCTAGTTATGGCGCGGAACAGAGCCAGGAAAAGCGTTTCCATTTCTTATTTGAAATGCGGGCTGCAGGAGCAACAGCATCTGGCGTACACTTTAGTGGAAAAAGAAGAGTCAATAAACCGTATCCTCCTTGCTAGTTGTATTCTTCGCTCTCATTTCAAGTGCCTTTGAACTCTGCGTGGACAAAGATTCATCGCTCGACAAAGAAATAATTCCGGGGAGCGGCTGAAGGAAGCAGAAAGTTAACGAAATTAAACATTGACAGACAGGGGGAGCGGGTGCGAAAGAGTGCGCCGCCTACGCCAAGGCAGTACAGGGTGGGTCAGCTCTACGACCGCAAAAGAGAGGAGAGGAGCGAAGCGGTGCCGGCGCACGCACACAGCAAAGACAGGGTGTGGCACGTCATCTGCAGGCTAAACCTACCCACCCACCCACCCGCAGCCACAGGCCACAAGCACAAGCACAAGGACGGGTACATACACACACAGGAACCAGGAACCAGCAAAGTGGAACCAGGCAACGCTTCTCGTCGCCGCTTAGCTGGATTTATACACCCAATGTGGGGTCAGGTCAGGACAGAGTCACATTATTTGGCAGCCACAGCGCCTTTGTCTTTGTCTTTGTCTTTGTTATGGGCAATTATCCTAATGCTCCTACACACCTGGAATATTTCACTTGCATTCCAATTGCAATTAAGTTCAGATGAATGACCGCAGATCTCACACGTTCATGCCCATTCCCATTCCCATTCAATTAGATTGATTAAAGAAGAGTCTGTGGAAGGAGCCAGCCAAGGAGGGTGGAGCCTGCTCCTTGGTGGCACTCTGAATGTGTTGCATATTCAATTTTGCCGCTTGTGCCACATGCATATAGCACGCTTACTTGTTTATTTACTGGCATTTGCCAGGGAAAACGAAAAATAAAGAATGGAAAACGGAAAATGGAAAATGGAAGGAGAGCTCGGCGCGGCACACATTGTTGATTTTGCAAATCTGCCACAAAATGCGAGTCAAGTGCACGTTCCGCATGCTCCGACAGAGAATTCCAGCGGGCAGAACACAAAATTTGTATTATTCCAGCGATTATTTACATTTGGGTGCCGCACACACGGCCTCAAAAACGGACCCGGAGCGACCCAAATAAACGATCCGACGTCGAAGCCAGCAAAGTTCAATGCAAAGCTGATGAAATTTTTCTATATCCCCCGGAATACAAGGACATCCGTCGAGGCTAATCCCTGGGCTTTGCAAATGGAAATGCAAACGGAAAATGACGCTGTCGAGACTGACGCGCCTGCGTGCTGTCGAGCCTGACTGCCAGGGATCCCGGGAGAGGAAGCGGAAAGAGATAGGCTGATTGCATGCCAAATGATGTGTGACACGACAGGCTGCGGTGGCTCCAGTTTGCGGGACACACGCCCATCGGGGCTGCAGGCGGATGGATAATTTGCTAGGCGCCGTCCGCCTGATTGCGTGCGAAACAAAGCGGCGTCGCCCTTCCGCCGCCAAAGCACTTAGTAGATACCTCAATAAAATACCCATGGAAGCCCCAACTGGAGTCATTGCACCCTTCTCCCCGAGACTTTAGGAACAGAGAAGCATTACTGTCGGAAGTTTTAGATATCGAGAGACTCACCTAAAGTCCAGACTCAGGTTTCTTTGGTGCGTGGATATGCGCTTCGGGGGATTCACAGCGCCGCCTCCGGTGGTGGTCGCTGTGCCGGTGCCGTCTCCAGACTGCGCCACACTGAGATTGGGGCGACCGTGCACCGAGGGCATCGAGTGGTTGAAGACGCGACTCAGACTGAGGCGGGGCTTGGAGTAACGCGTGTGCTTTGGTGTGCTGGCAGCGGAGCTGGCGCCCGGAAGCGATGTGGGCATCTGGCCACCGATGGGCAACGTGACTGGGGCGGCCATCAGGAAGGCGGGTATATAGTTGCCGTTGCCGCTGCCGTTGCCATTGCCTCCGTCCGAGCCCAGCGAGGAGAGGGTTGTGGTGGAGGTCGAGTGCGGCTCGCAGGTGATGGCCAGCGACGACTGGCTATGCGGACTGCTCATGCCGCAAGTGGCAGATGAGATGCTGCTGTGCAGACTCAGGCTTGGGCTTGGATGGCTCACCGAAGCGCTGGCCGACGCTGAGCCGGAGACAGATGTGGAGGTGCTCTCGGCCACCGTTGGACTGTGCACCACGGTGCTGTTGCTATGCTCGCTGGAGCTGCTGGTGCTGGTGCAGGCCGCCGCCGAGTGCTCCGATAGGTCATCGTCGTCGATCGTTGCAGCTGGCGGCATCTGGGGGCAGTTCCAGGTGTCCGTCGCCTCGAGGTTTGCATTCTCGCCCGTGGCGACGGCCTTTCCGTTCATATTGAAGTCGGAGAGCGCCTCGGTGCTGGACAATCGGACTGTGTGGGGCAAGCAGTGGTCCACGACATCGACTCCGACGGCAACGGCCGTCACAGACGGGCCAGAGCTCACTTTACTGGCCGGCCTATCCTCGGCCACCACAACGACGGGCGAGAGCAACTTGTTGGCCGTCTCAATCTCGCGTATGTGCCGCAGGTACTGGTAGCCACTGCTCTGGGCCACTGGCTTCTTCTTGGCCACACCGCCGCCAACACTGGCTATGCTGATGCTCAGGCCTCCGGCGTGGGTCTGCTTGGTTTCCCCGGACACGGGGCCGTTGGCTGCCCCGTTCGGCGGATTGCTGGCCGCCGAGCTGCTGCTCTGCTTCTTTCCCTTAAATGCGGATATGACGGAGTTCATTTTGATTGCTGTGCTGTGCTGTGCTGTGCGATTGATGAGGTGCAGATGGGAGGGCCTCCTTGGCTTCCTTCAGTTCTCGAGTGGATTTAAGACTTAAAGTGGCTAAATACGTAGGTCGGTGTGGCACAACCTTGGAATTGCTTCGTGTTCCATTGCAATGGGCTACGGGCTACGTTTCGCTGTGAGTCATGTTCCTTGGGGGTCGGCTACTCAGCTACTCAGCTACTCAGCTACTCAGCTATCCAGCCGGCTGCCTGTGCTCACTGGCACGGAGCAAGTGGTGGCCCTCATATTCAGTTTCTGTTATTTGTCGTTTGGCTGCAAAGATAAACAGAAATTGGTGTCAATTAGTAAGTTTCGTTCAATTGAAGCCACGAACCCAACGCCACATTCCCCTTTCATGCAATTCCCAAAAGCTAATGCTATGCGATTTTCCTTTGATTTCCCGAGAATATTGCCAACATCCCGCCACCAGACCGGCGCCTGGGCCTATAATAAAAACAGGCTGGAAATAAGGGAAAGTGTCCTTGGCGGTCCTTCTCAGAATATGTACAGCGGACTTGTGTGCGTGCTTTATTTTCTTTTAGATATACACAAAAATATTATATTATATATTTCGCTATGTCGTAAGCAGCAGAAAATAAAAATAAATTGTCCGCACGATCAACTTGTGAATACCGTAATCATTCTTTATTTAAAGACATGACAAAGTGGACTGAAATATTGCTGGGGCATTGCACTGCTGACCTTAAAAAGTGCGCTTCTTGGTGGTAGCTGCCTTGACCCATTTAGCCACGAACGAGCGGGCCCGAAGCATTCCCCTTTCAGTCTATTGACATTTACTCTTTTTCGAGCTGCCGAAAGTGGAAAGTGGAACGTGGGAACAGCACAGTCTGTGGGGGAAACACCTGGACTGATGCCTTATCATCGTTGGCCCCATCGCTCACCAGTTAGTATATTCGCATAGCATAACCCTACTCCTGCTGCCACGGATGCTGGGCTTGCATGTCATCATTTAAATTTCATGACTTTGTGACCTGACCCCAATTACGACCATGTGTCCAAGCCCAACTATCAGCGCATATGATTCACATTCGTTCTTATCTGCCAGCAGCCGCTTTCCGGATTCATTATCTCTTTCTCAAGATGCGAAATTTCGATGCAGACTAAAAAACCTCCAACTGCTGTGATCAATTAATTAAAGTGCCTAAAAGTTAGACAATCGTGTCGCCTGTCTTGGTAACCTTTAAAGGCATTCCTCATGGCAACACGTGCAATTCGCCAATCCGGGCCACTCCCAGCTGGATGAGAATGTTCTCTTGGCATTCCGGACGGGCCGATGAACGATAGCCAGAGTGGGGCAGGCGGATCACACGCACACGCACATGCCCGAGTGCTGCTGTAATAATTAAAATTGTATAACTTTGGCCCGCCTGAATGGACACCGAATGGCCGAGGAATGCGGACGCACTAAAAATACTTCTCCCCCGACGCCTCAGCAGCGATGGTAAACAAGTGAAATGGTTTTCAGGCACTGCTCTTTAGGAACCCTCCTCTCTAACCATATCCCGCCACTTGGGCCAAGGGTTGAGATCGCTGTAACCCGATAAATCCGACTCCACTTGACACAGAATGCTCAGATTTCACACCGAGTGTGTGGGAAAGTATCCTGGAGGGGATGCAAGTCCTACGACAGCCACTGCTGAACGCCAAATCTGGGCTGTGCCACCAACTGGTTCGAAACAGGTTTTACACTTGTTCTCCAGCTTCGCCTTTTCCAGCGGATTGCACAACAATCCACCAATTGTTCTGGTCGTGGGACTGCTGGTTTGTAGACTGACTGTTCGGCCTTGTCGGTTGACCACGCTGCTCCACAGAAGAGGTCCAAAATGCTGGCGGAACAGGCACTCGACCCGAGCATTCCGGCTGCCACCTTTGGATTCACATTAACGAGAGATATGTATTTTTTTATTGGACTTCTCAGAGAGCGCCACGAAAAAAAAGTGAGAAAAATCTCGGAATGGGCTCTTTCGAGGCCGATGGTTAGAAGCTATTTGATTATATTGCTTTTTGGGGTCTCGTATCGGGTCACCGGGTTCAATGACAAATTAACGAAAGCAGGGAGCGAATTCGTGTTCGTATCTGCCTGGCTGGCCTGGGAGCTATCCTGAGCAGCAGCAGCAGCAGCAGCACCAGACTTGCCCTTGTGGATTTATCTGGCAACGAGCCGCGCCCATGCGGACCGGCAGTCCGTCAACCACGACCTGCAATCAATCAGAGATCCCACATCTCCTCGCACGCGATGGAAACGAGTTTTCCCCTCTGCCATGCAACGCAACAGGAATTGCATACAAATGCGGGAGCAACGGAAAAACTAAAATAAAATATGAGGCAGTAATTCGAATTTCAGTTCTCCAGCGAGTTCTCGACTCGGCCCCAGCGGAAGTGAGTGTCGCCGTCGTAATAATAAACTGGTTTACCAAATAAATAAAAAAGAACGCAGAAACTACTACAAATTCCCATCCAAAATTGAGACTGGCCAATGGCCAATAGGTTTTTGGACTGGAAAAAAACGAAAATATTAAACTAATTTGTGGGATTTCTTAGCTAATTTTCCCTTAACTTATGAAAGCAACAAGCGGCCACTGAGGGGCAGATGAAACTTGACCGAAAGATAACTCTTATCTAGCCGCGTGGATACAATTGCTAGTCACTGCACTGTCTTTACCTCAGCTCTTTCTCAGCCACCCGTGCCTCGGTCTTGAAACCCGCATCCGAATCTGACTCCATTTTCAGCTGCAACCAACCCAGCAGCTGCGGCTGCGGCTTGCACAAGCCTCTCGAATCACAGCTCACAGCTCACAGCTGTGCCGTGCTCAGCGTTTCGGCTGTGCGGCCAATCTTTCAGTGTTTTCATTTGACAAAAGCCAAGAGCACAAATGCCATATCACCAGAATGTGCTCCCCGGGCTGCCAACGAACTCTCGTGGGGGGCAAACGGAAGATCTCGGATCTCTCAATGCGCTTTAATTGACTGTGAATTTAAGACTTTCAATTGCAGCGAGCGCAGCTGCAGCAATGCTCACAGATTGCTCATGTGGCCGCCGGTCGCATTCCCAGCATAATTCCGATGCCAGAATCAAGAATCAAGAACGCAGTGGCTCCGTCAAGCGAGAGTTTCTCCGCAATTTCATGCTTCATGTCGCTGCTGCTCCCCCGTCCCCTTTGTTCCACTTAAGATACGCAATTATTATTTCATGTTCTACATAGCCCGGGACTCAAGTCGAGCTGCCTTCAGATGCAGTTCGTTGATGCACACCCACCCACATACAGCCAAAGGCAGTTTCCTGGCCATGCCGCAGGCCAGGCACTTCTCCATCTCCTCCATCTAGCTCCACTCTTTCCCACAGGCCAAAGGGACACGGCTGCTGCTGCTGCTACTGCCTCTTCGAGGCATTTCATCAATTGAAGGCGAGCTGCAGGCCAGCTTTAAGAGCGGAGCCAAGCAACTCCCTTCTTTTAATCAAATTTAATGGCTGCTGCTGCTGCTCGGCTCGGAAGCGCAGGCGCAGGGCGTGGCTGCTCGGAGCATAAAGGAAAAGTGGAGTCCGGTGTGTACAACTCCCTCCGGGCGCATCCTATAGATACGATACGAGGAGCTCGTGAGTACGCTTCGTTTGTGTTTTCGTCATGACTTTCTTTTTGTTCAAGCGAAAATAAAAAATAAAACAAAGTTGAACAAAGTTTTTCAAATAGATTGCCAACTAGCCAGGTAAAAAGAGACAAGGAAAAAGACAAGAGACTATGCAACAGTTTGGCAGGTGTTGAGTTACTCATAAGCTATTGCCTTACCCTGACAAAGGTCGTTCGACTGATATATATACAAATGTGTTGCCCCAAAAATTTGAACAGCTATCGAAAATATCAGCAAAAATACTCCTCCCATTCATCCTCTAAGTTTTCGGGTTCCAGCAAAGCCAGCGCCAGCTCCATTCATTGGTGAACGGCACGCGACTCCATCATGAACTGCACCTGGAATCGTTGGCACAGCATTCCAGCTCACTTGCTGACGGTTTCGCGGAAAGAAAGCCATGGAGCAGTTATGCCAGTTTCAGCTTTACTTATGTCTATATAAAAATATATATGAAAATGTATATGAAGATTTATATCAAAATTTATATAAAAATATATATCAAAATTGATATGAAAATGTATAGAAAATATATAAATATATATGAAAATTTATATAAAAATATATATGAAAATTTATATGAAATTTCAGCTCTACTGGAAATGTGCAACTTGAAGTAGTTGCCACGGAAGTGTGCCTTCGAATTATTACTTTAACTTTTGAATAAAAATTCAGGTTAAAATGCGGTCCTTTTGAGCTGGAGCCATAGGTGGCATCCAACCACAGCAGCCAGCAGCAGCAGCAGCAGCTGCGGCCGCAACCGTTACGGAGATTACACTCGACTACAGGCTGTGAATCTAGAGTTTCACATTCCGCTGCTGCTGTGCGGTTAATAAACCGCAAACTGCTCGAGACGAATCGCAGTTAGGCAAATAAATAGTATATATATAGACATAGACATACGCAGTTGGGAGCAGATACTCGCTGCTCCAAGCTGGCTCCCTCTCCCCCTCCGAGACACAAGCGACGAGCGAGCGAGCTTGCTTGCCGCTATCAAGGTCGTCCCAATCAGACAAGCAAGACAGCAAGACTCGCCCGTGCTTAGTTGAATAACTTTTCAAAATATAAAATACGATCAGAGTCGCCGCCGCCGTAGAACGCAAAGCGGCGAACTGAATACAGCCCCAAGTCAAGCCAAGTTGAATCGAATCGAATCGAAATACATTGAAATCAAACCGCTGCGGTCAAGGCAAACAATCACGATGATTGTGAATGCAGAGCCGAAACTCCCTCCAACAATTTTGGGAGCTATAGCCCTGCAGGAAAGCTGAAGGAGTCGGAAAAACCCTGTTGTATTTACAATAATAAATTATCTAATCTCCCGAGACCAGTTTTCCACCTCTGCTCTCTCGTTTATGGGCGACTTATCTGGTTTTAGCTTCAACAATCGAGTGCAAGAGTACCCAAAAAACACAAAACAAACTGACAAGCGACCGCACTCGTCGTGTTCACATGTCTCTCCAAAATCAGTTAATTATAATGTCTAATTGGGCACACATCCACTTGCCTTGGCCCAAACTCCAAGTGGGCTTGCATGGCAAACTGCACCGAGATGAAATTGAGTAGTTTTTTTGGGCAATCAGACCAGGGAAACCCTGGTCGCTTTCCCATGTAGTTCCGCCAGCTACCAGCAGCTGCAGCATTGGGTACCCGGGCTCCGGAGACAATCCGAATCCATTATGAGCGGCGTTGTCACACAACATTAATTTTCCGTTGCATTAAGGAGCGGACGGCGAGACGGCGAGACTTCGGCGCACTTGGAGTGCAAAGGGGGAAAGAAAGCCCAGCCTAATGGCCGTTTCTCATCTCTCGCGACGACCGAGGGAAAGTCGGGTTACACAACCGATTATTGGGTGGCTCTTTTCGGGGGCGGAGGGAAGGCAGCGTTCCAGTCGATTCCACATCAAACCCTTCCGTAGATATCTGTTTAAATATTTTCACCAGTTGGAAATTGAAAGTAATTAAAGCCACTTTAAGATTACAATTAAGGGGGAAAAGTCTTTGCCTTTTTTAACGATTAACGAAAGTTCTGCGACTAACGAAAGTGATTCCCCATAATGATGGCTTCGGAGAGAGAGAGAAAGAGCAGCTTAAAGCCATACGGAAGTGGTTCACTCACGGCGGGCACATCTTTCCCATAAGTTATCATAATAAACCCCGTCCAGCCTGATGTGGGACCTAAAAATAAAACTTATTTGCGTCTCAGAATGCGTGCACACACTGCCCGGACTTTGGCCGGACGGATGCACAATGAGAGGAGCCTTATCAGCGGACTCTCGAGAGCAGATCCCATTCACTTGGGCATGAATAAATGATCACTGATGGCTGATGGCGCGGGGGGCAGTAGACGGAGTCGCCATGAATTTGTGGGCGTTGTGCTCAGATAATGTGTCTATATACGGGCGCTGCTATATGGGATTCAGTGTGTGGGATAGCGCCCAGATCTACCGATGAGATGCATAATTCGTTTGGCTTCTGTGCGGTGACAAAGCTCCAAAAAAAAAAAAAGCTGCGTCAGAAAATCGGAATCCGAGCAGCCTTGAGCTCACCAATCAACTACTCACCCACCCTCGGACATGTCGCCACAACTGGGCTTTATGGCGTGGATTATATTGTACAATCTGGTCAAGAAACCGTTCCTGCAGGCAGTCCAAGTGCTTCTGCTGTCCGTCCTATGGCATCGTTAAATTTACGCAAGATTCGGGCCGCCGATATTGTTGATACGCCGGGCATGGTGGCTCCGCTTCCGTATCTAAACTTCCTGCGCTACCTTAAGCGCAACTTCTATCCCCGCTACAGCCTGCGCCGCTTGCTCCGGGTGGGACTCACCCAGTGGACGGGGCTGAGCGATGGCCAGAAGCGGAAATTTGAGCCACAAGTAAGGTGCCGATGATTATTAACTGCGGCTTAGCCCTATTTTTTTTCCAGCGCATCTGGGCGAGAGTTGTCCGCAAGCGAAGAGTTGCCCGTCGCCGTCAATTGGTGCGCCGCAGTCAACGGGGTCAGAAGCAACAAGCCGGTGTCCGCCGTCCCATCTACTACAAACGTCGCAATCCGATACGCCGCAAACGCAAGAACAAGAGCACCTAGGGGCCACCTACTGTTAGAAATCTTCTTTAGTTCTCCCCCTTTGGTTAGCTTATTCCCATTTCCCTTTGCGCCAACTGGAAGTCACCGGCCACCGAGGAGGAGGGCTCACCTGCCACACTGTTATTTTCTTGCGCAACCTCCAAGCTCGGAGTGGCTGCTGAGTGGGCAGCTGTGAATGGGAATATGCAAACAAATACTCTGCCAACACTTTCACTTTTCACATTTTGCCGGAATGAGCAGCAGCCGGAGGGAGCAGGCTACTTCCGGTCTACAAATTTTACCATTTGCATTCAGTGTTCTGTAAATTATATATTGCTTTGATACTCGAATACATTTTGAGTTCATTTTGGCACTCATTAGGATTTTTCTGCTAATTAAGATGCTAGGAAAAAAGGAAGCCAAAAACCAAGCTTTCCCGCTGGCCCAAAAGCATCTTCAATGACTCGCACAGATAGTGAACAAATTGCCTTATCTGGTTACCCCTTTGGCTCGACAACTCACTTTCTGTTTGTCAATAAATTATTTATCAATTTTAATTTCCGCTTGCTGCACACAAACAGAAACAAAAGCAAATCGCAGCCGCCACAAAGAGCAAAAATAGCTCCCAGCATCAACAAGTTTCCAACGTTGACGAACCGCTTGAGCTCGCCATGATTGGTGATCGGAAACCCATCCAAAACTGGTTGCCTTCTGGCCCGCAGCCCAATTCCCGTTTTGGATGCGGCGCATGTTTCCACTCGGCGGCTGCCATGGTTAACTAACTCACTATTTGGCAAGCGTCTGCCGACGCAACCTGCAGCGGCATCGGCATCGGCATCGGCATGCGGCAGTCGGATTGACAGCGCTACAGCCTTATGTCACAGTTATCGCCTCTCGAAAGAGTAATTACACTTTAATTGCCCTGGCCGCCAGGCTCCTCCCATCTGTCTGCATTGCCATGTGGAAAGCCTTTCCAGTGGCTTTCGATCCCGTCGCACCTGGAGGAGAACACCTTTTTGGAGCGAAACGAATACGCTGCCAGCAGTGGAGCTTGAGTCGGAATCGGAATCGAAATCGGATTCCGGGAGCCGCGAATCGAAGACAAGCCCAGCTTAGCTCAGCTCACTGGGTCTGCGGAACGGAGAATGTGAAGAGAGAGGAGGAGGAATGGGGGGGCAGAACAACGGATTCCACTGTCTGCTCCACTCTTTGTTTCCGTTGTTTTGTTTCCCCGCACCAACTTGTTTACACTTTTCACACTTTGCCATTCGCACTCGCTCTCTGCATGGGATCGGGATTTGCCTGGTGCTCTCCTCCGGCGCAGAGTCCGAACTCCGGGGAGTTCAACGACACAGTGGCTATGTGGCAGACCTGATTGCCGATTGCCTTGGATTAAGCTGAAATGCAACCGAGTTTCCCAATCTCCCGAGCTGGCTTAGGAGCTTATCCAGCCTGGGCATCGCACCTGCACTTGCACCTGCACCCGGGAGGAATCATAGAAATTAATCTGAACTGCGAGTGGACAAAGTGACTTTGCCCAAATGTCAAACTTCCGCGTCTGAGGCTCGGCTATGGCATTATTTCTTTGTCAATGAGTTTTTTTGTGTTTAGATGTTGTATTTCATTTTGTATTTATTTGTAACATAATTCCAGCTAATTTTATTTAGATAAATATAAAAAATAAAATAAAGAATATTAAGAGCCCCAAAAATAAAGGAATTTTTTCTTTATTTCCCTCACATAATATTTCCTATTAAATTTCCTTTTTTTCTTTATTTGTCAATGAATTTTCTTAGGTGAAGATTTTGCATTTGTATTTTATATTTAAAGGTAAAATAATCCCAGCTAATTTCTTTATCTGAATAAAAAATAAAATAAAGAATATTAAGAGCCCCAAAAATAGGGGAATTTTTTCTATATTTCCCTCACATAAAATGTTAAATTTCCTTTTTTTTTCTTTCTTTCATTATAAGCCAATGAATTTTCTTAGGTGAAGATTTTGCATTTGTATTTTAAAATAAAATAATGCCAGCTAATTTATTTATCTGAATAATAAAAAAAAAATAAAGAATATTAAGAGCCCCAAAAATAGGGGAATTTTATCTTTATTTCCCTCACATAAAATATAAAATTTCCTTTTTTCTTTACTTATCCCTCACATTAAATATTAATATTTCCCATATGTGGTGGAAATAAGACCTTTTTAGTAAACGATTTTCTCTTTTTTTTCCTTTACATAAAATATTAAATTTTCCATATATTTTCTAGACGAATTTAAAAACTTTTCAGTAAACAATTTTACATCTACAAAAGAGCCAAAGCGCCACCAGCGGACGGGAGGTTGCCTGTGACGAACGAAAAAGAGCCTGGAGTACAGTAGACAAAAGGCAACAAACTAATAGAATTTTTCCCTCCCTCATAAATATTTTCCAAACATACTATTTAAGTAGACAATTTGAAGAACTTTCAGGAAACTATTCTGTCTGCCGCGACTAGCTGCATCCATGGGAGATTGCCTGCAACGAGCGGAAGGAAGTGCAAACAACGCGCCTCGAGTACAGTAAACAAAAAGGGAGAAGCGATTAAGCGACAACAAGAATCGGGCACGAAACAAAACAAAAACAAAAAGCAAAACAAGGGCGGACACGAGCACAAAACAGAGACGAAAACAGATACAAAAACAGAAGCAACAGAATGGTGATTAATGCCCTTATCACGCGCCCCGCGTTCCTTCCCTGCGACTCACCTCACGGTGTCCTCGGGTATCCCAGTATCCCAGTATCGATGTAATCCACTATTGATGAGCTGCTGCTGGCAATTAGCGAAGCTAAGTAGGGTTTGCTGCTACTGCTTTCACTTGTGGCTTTTCTTTCGCCTTGCAAATCACAAACAGCTCGAAAAGAAATTCCTATTATTATCACTGCGATTCATTCGAGCACCGTCACAGTCACAGATACAGATACACACGCACACACACAGAGACGCGAAAGCGAAGGCGAACGCGAACGCTGGGGCAGGTGGAAAGGCCGCTGCGACACCTTAATGAGCTCGCATAACTATTGTTGCTTCGCCTTGCTTGGCCAGGGCCTGCACTCTCCTCCTCTGGGCTTGGGTTTCCAGCTATGCCCAGCAATAAACAATTGAGTATCGTCGTAGTTGCACAAGCACTGCACCACTACAGCGACACTGCGGACACCAACACTCGGGCGCGAGTTGCAAAATCTCGTTTCGGTTCTCCTCCGCGTGAGCCAGTGTGAGTGTGTAGTGGCTGGCTGTGTATGCGTGTGAAAATTCGTTCGATGGCGAAAAATCACAATTCGTCGACACTTGTTTCAATATTTGGCCAGCATATTGCTTGTTTCGTTTTAAATATATTAACTGGCGCGCGGATATTGCTCTGCTTTGGCTAGCCGAGAGGCAAGAGACGAGACACAGCGACGTCAGACAAACACACATACACACACTTGCGAAGGAACAAAAAGAGACGCGCCCATACAGTGTGTATATACAAGGGTACACAAGGCAGGCAAGCTGCGGTTGCTGCAGCAATGCACTTCTACTGTATTTACGCGTTTATTCACTGCCGCAACAGTTGCACGAACGATATATATATATTTTCCCCAGCAGTCTTGTGTTCCACTACAAAAACAAATTACGCGACGACCAACCGTACACACGTCCAATGCGTTCAATTTTTTTTTTTTTTGGGCCGCCAATGGTGCGGAGACAACGTCCGTTCGAGCTGGAACTATCGGCGGTGTATCGATAATCGATTTTTCTGAAAAACATCGAAACATCGATGAAGGTACATCGATGATTTTTCAGCTCTAGCGCGCTGAAATTCTTTCTTTCTCAGTCTGTTAGATTCCATAAGCAAAACGCTGTTAAGCTTCAACTCTGTTAATTTTATAAACAAAACGCTGTTATCCGCCAATTCGCCATGCGTGATAAAGGTGGCGTTCATGTAATAGAAATAAGAAATGGGGTGGTCTGTACTTGGATGTAACCCTGTGCACCTGTATTGTATTGTATTAAATTTGAATTTAAAGTTTGATTTCAAAGTTTGAAGTTTGAAGCAAAATGTAAGCTTACAGCAGAATGTAAGTTTACAGCGTTTTGCTTATGGAATCTAACAGACTCTCTCAGAATTAAAAAAAAAATATATCGAAAAGGTGGAAACTTGGCTAAACGATATCGAATTCGAACCATGCGACAAGAATTAACCATGTAGAATTAATCGAAAATTTCTAAGGAGGAGCGCCGATATACCGCCAAGTAGATTGATATTTGAATTTCTGAATTCTGTACAAATAAATAAAATAAATTGTTGGTTTTTTGAATTTTGCTTATTGGTTGGGATTTTCTGTCAGCCACTGCATCTTATCTTGAGTCAGATTTCCCACTCCGCTCCACTTTCATGCCCATCTGGAGGACGCATCAATTGAATAATGCGTTTTTAAGTGAAGCTTAGACGCATTCTTCACTAAATTGTGCAATTGTCTGAGCGGCCCGAATTAGACAGCGCAAACAAACGCACACAAGAGAGCCGGCCAACAGATTGAGATTGAGATTGAGATCTCGGGGCGGAGATAAGACCCTTCGACGCAGCTGGAACGCACTCGGCTTGGCGTGAGTTCAACAATCTGTAAATTGGTCGCCGCAAGTGAGCGATGTAAATTGAGCTGCATGCCGCCACTGCAATTGAATTCGACCGGGACTGGGACCCTTCTCTTCTCCCCTAGCACTTACTTGATTGACTTGGATTGGCTCTTCCCAGATATCATCGTCCGCACAAGATGTCTGTCATCCGCATGCTCTGAGAGCTCTGACCCTGCCCAGCGCCACCAGAGAACGTACTATATGTACATGAGCATGCCTAGATTGCCTAGATTATTCGTTCTATTACATATTTTGGAAGATATTGTAATCCCTTGGCAGACAACGGGAGGAAGGCAAATGGATTTCCCATCATTTTCCACAGAGTTCACAAACTGATTGCTTGGGGCGTCGGCTAATCAGAGTTTTCAAATGGCCCAAAGGCAGTCAGCATTATTAATGACCAAGAAGTTCAAAACTTCTCACAAAGCAGCCGGAAAAAGCCTCTGATCCACTGCCACGGGGTTTTGGGATACATGGCGCCGGCGCTTATCCAACGAATCCGCCTCAGCTAACCCCCGGCAAAGTTGTGAAGTGAAATGATGTCATTGTTGAGAAATTCCGCTCATGACGTAGACGCAAAAGCCACTTCAGCCTTTGCCCGGTAATTATAATTAGACGGAACAAGAGTTTTCGCAAGGAGCACAGCGGAATGCAGCATCCATTCCAAGAATATATGTAAATATATGGAAATGTGTCTGTACGGCGGAGAGTGCTAAGCATTTACACATTCCGATTTCTGATTGTAAACATGTGAGCCTTCGTCTCGAACGAACCCGCATCTATGGCAGGTCAAGAGCGGAGCCTCCACGAGCAGCCAAAGTGGCCTCTGGAAGAGATGAGCAGGAACAGCTCCAGCCCGGCTCCAATCCCATCCAAAGCGATGTTTTTATGCTCTATGTAACGCGTATCAGGGTGCTCAGAGTGCATTCCAAACGGCTGAGGCAAGCTGGGAAGTTGAGGCCCCAAGCAAGTTCTTGGAAACAGTTCTCGGCACACACATGGACGAGATCTATTTTGGGCACCCCTCGAAGTGCGAAAATGAAGTGGCAGAAGCTGTTAAGCGAATGGGTGTTCCTCCGGGTCCATGCACATGTGGCGGGGAATGCACCACATTTGGTTGGTGCACCAGCAGCAGCAGCAGCTTAAAGACAGCGACCAGCGCCATGGGGATATTGGTCCAGGGGGAATCCCACGGTCCTCCTAGATGGGCACCATATGGGGGAGCTGTCAGTGTATTTTTGGAACTTGAAAGGGGAGGTTTCCCAACTCCCTTCGAATTGGACTTCTTTCTGCGCTCGTTCCAGCTCAGAATTAAATTTTGTTTATGGCCCGCCGCTCCACTTATTGGGGTCCCGCTCCTCTTCGGCATCTGCTGCATTCGCCACCCCAAGCCCATTGAAAGATGTCGCACTTCACACATTTCCTCGTGTATTTTTATCAAAACACTTTCCGAAATCGAAAGTCCGAAGAGCAGTTCTTGGGCACGGCCGAGCCCCTCGGCTGCAGCGCAGTGCCTGCTGAACAAATATTTTGAGTGTCTCGTTTGGGGGAAGGGCAGGGGAAGGAGACGATTAATCAGCGCATTCTCATGATGGGGCGTTTCGCATTTAGTAGGAAGATCTCTGTGGACGAGAGGGGAAAAAGAAATCAGACAATCAGAAAACACAGCAGGCATACAGTAAACAAATAGTTAATTTAATATTAAAAAGTTAATGGGGGAGGCATGGGGGTACCTTGTGCTAGTCCCTGGTGATCCAGGACCAATTCATTTCACATTAAAACATTAAAACCACCCAATAACGTGACTCTCGGGCTACTGGCCAATTCTACGGGCCACACAATTATCATTGTTCTGGCGGTGGTTAGTTTGAGGATCTGTCCGCAGGCCCAACGAGATGGATTATCGCACACACACAGTTGTGCCTCGCCTTGGGTGTGCGCAGGCAGCAGGCAGCCGAACAAGGGTCGCGTCCCGGGGTGCGGAGTGTTTGCCGAGGGCACGCACAGGATGTGCGTGTCATCACAGGCGGGGTGCGCCCAAAGCCGGGCTGAGAACTGAGAACTTCCCCGAAACGCTGGCCTGCCTGCACGTGGTGAACACACCCCGAGAGAGCCAGCCAGCGGCACGCACATAGGTCAAAGCGATTGTGCCGAGTCCTATTTGGGTCATGTTCGAAAAGAGGCCAGTTGGGAACAAGGGCAGGGAGCAGAGACTTTGCTGGCTTTTCAATTTCAAAATACACTAAATACACTTTTCACAGGCTTTTTTGACTTTTAATTTCTGTCTGACGCGGCTTCTCCAACGGCACAGGGACACGTGCGTGTTCAAGGGCCTCCACAAGACATGCATTTCCTCCGCCATCTGTTTATGCGGCGTGCACTCCATCCATTTCTCAAACACTTCATAAATTAGGCGAGAAAAGTGAGGCCTGAGTCTTTACTTCGTCTGTCAGCTTGGCTTTTGAAAACCCTGATAATGCCTTCGCTCGACAGACAAGGGGCCAGCAATCGCTGCTTGGCGCTCTGTCAGATGCCGACCTCCCTCACTCTTGAGCTCCGTTCAGGTAGCTCCATAAACAAGACCCATTTGGTGTTGGGTTGGCGGCACGTAACCAGGAAATTACAGGGGAATGTCAAGGTAGATGGGGGGTAGGGGAGTCCTGCGTGCGACAGGGCAATTGTCCTGTAGGCTAAGCACCAATAATGGTCACGAACTCTCAACTCACCTGACTTCTACTTGCGCTTTCTGGCCCCACCAGTTGCTTGGGCCTTGGGTCGCTGGTTTTTCCGCATGCTGCGCTTACGATTCTCGGCCTTTCGCTCCGCATTGTCCTCGTTGCGCTTCTTGATGAACTCCAGACGCATGCGGGACTTGACAATTTGTTCAGGCCGCCGCATCTCCTTATCGTTTCCGCTGAGCCGCTTCTTCAGCTCCAGCTTCACGTTGTGGCGCGCATGGCGGCTGACGGGATAGCGCTGGGCGTGGCTCAGAGGCCGGAATTTGTCGTCGTCACTGTCAGCGTTCTCGCGCTGCAGCTGGTCCTCGATCTTGGACTTCTCCTTCCATTCGTTGTAGCGGCCCGTCTTGAAAGAGGCTGGAATCCAGGCGCCGGACTCCGTGCGGATCTTGTTGGCTCGAGGATCCTGCACGGACACCATTTTCTTCTTGATTCGGTCCCACTTCTTCAGACCCGGCTTGTGCTTCACCTCCTGGGCTGAGTTGCGGTCCGACACCGAGAACTCGGCATTCTGCGCCTGTCGCTCAAACGTGTTAATGGCCAGGCCATCCTCCGTATGCTTGTCGGCCGACTGGTACGGCACGTAGTGCTCGTCATCCTTGGCGTTCATCTTACGCTTCTTTTTCCTGGGCTTATCCTTGTACAGAGCGTCCATGTTTTGCAGTCGCTTGGGCGCAACGACTTTGTTAAAGGTACTGCTTATGGCTTCCTCGTCGGCGGTGGGCATTTGGGACGAACTCGGTCTCTGGGTTTCGGCCTCCTTCTTGGCCTCGTCCAAGTCCTCGTCCGCGCGTTGCTGTCTGAACTTTTGAATAACGTCTGCGTGCTGGGATCGCTTCTCCTTCATAACGATAAATTGCGTCGACTTTTGCGTGGTGTTAAGTTCAAAAACGGTCTGGAAAAAACGTACTCTATAAGCTAGCTCCCTTGCAACACATCTACCCATCTGAAACTTACACCGCCTGGTCGGAAACTGCGCATCTTGACCAGTATATCGTGCTTCTCCTCCTGCAACTTGCGCTCAGCAGCAGCCACCGCCGCCTGCGACTCTATGGACTTGCCATTGACCTCGGCGGCCTGGGCGAGCGCAGGAGCGGCTGTGAAGAAGTCTTCCAGCGGCTTGAGCGCAAAGAACTTAATCTTCTTGACCCGCGCATTGGCATCTGTGGAGGCCACTGGACGGGAGCTGAGGTACTTCTTGTACGCATTTTCGCTGGTGCGCAACACTCCGGACTGTAATTATTACCAGCTTTAAGTAATATATCTACAAAAGGTGGCATCCAGGGCTTACTATATGATGGCTCTTCTTGATATCGGTCACTGTTAGGTGCTCCTCCTCGAGCAGGTCCTGGGGAATGGTTCCCATGGCCGAGCTGTCGTGGATGTTGAAGGGGCGGTTCAGGAACAAGTGAAGATCGAGAAGATGGGCCGTATCGTCGGTGGAGAAGATTGAGTAGGCGGTGCCGGTGCGGCCTGCTCGGGCACAGCGGCCGACGCGATGCACGAACAGCTTCGGCTTGCCCGGGAAGTGAAGGTTGACCACGTAGTCCAGGCTGGGAATATCGATACCGCGCGCGGCCACATCGGTGACGATTAGCACCGACACCTTTTTGTTTACAAACTTGGCGGTATTGATTTTACGAGCGGCCGGATCCAGGCTTGAGTACACTGATGTGTTGGAGATGCCTGCCTCGGTCAGGATGTACGAAATCAACTCCACATGGTGCTGTGTGCCGGCAAACACCACGGTCTGCGAGTCCTGCGGAATCACATACTTCAGGAGCACAACGAGCGCTGTGTAGCGGTCGTCTGGCCGGCAATAGAGGAACTTGAGAGCCAGGGCGTCCGGCAACTTGGACTCAACGTCCAGACGTATGAGCACGGGGTCGTTGAGGCCGGCGCGAGCAAAGTCCACCAGCAGCTTGGGCAGAGTCGCGGAAAACATGACCATTTGCCGGGAGGAGGGCAGCCTGTGCAGCGTCTCGTTCAACTGCTCGCCGAAGCCCATTTCGAACAGACGATCGGCTTCGTCGAAGACCACGTACTCTGGAAATCGATAGCTTGGGTGAAAAGTAGTTCAGCAATCGCGAAAATCGCTCACCTATGGAGTTCAGCTTTAGATCCATTTCCACGCACAAGTGGAGGAAGCGGCCAGGCGTGGCCACGATGACATCGGGGCACGTGTGAATTGCCGAGAACTGCGAGTCCATGGAGTCGCCACCCAGCACCAGGATGGTCTTCAGCTCCATGAATCGGCCGAGCTCCTTGATGAACTTGTACGTCTGCACCGCCAGCTCGCGCGTGGGCGACAATATGAGGGCTCGGGCGCCCTTGGTGGGCTCCCGCCGCTGCAGCTTCTCGAAGAGCGGAATCAGGAAGCAGGCCGTCTTGCCGGAGCCCGTCTTCGCCATGGCCACCACGTCCCGACCCTCCAGGATCAGTGGAATAGTTTTACGCTGGATGGGCGTCGGTACCTTGTAGCCCCGCTTTGTGATGCCCTTAATGAGCTCAAAGCCCAGGCCCATTGACTGGAAGCCGCCGCTTTTCTTGGACTTGGGCTTGCTCCGGAGGATGTCGTCGCCCCCTCCTCCTCCGCCACCGCCGCCACCATCATTGTCCAGCGAGGGAAACCCTGGTATTTCATCAGCTTGCTTTTTGCGCTGCAACCAGGAGAAATTGTGGTTTAAAATTGTTCAAAAAGCCGCGAATTATTTCCTACCATTTCTGTTTTGTTGGTTTACACGTGCATATGGGGCGGTGCTGCCACCACGTCCAAGTCGGTCCAAGTGGCAACCCAAAATAGACCATGTAAGAGTTGCCGGTAGGGGAAAACCTAAAAAACTTCTCGGATTTTCCATTTTCTGTGGGATTTTCAGCAAAACGGCGTTTGAAACGGACAAAGCAAGCGCAGGAAAAATGTATAGTTGTAATAGTAAAATTTATATGTAAATTCCAATTCGCACAAAGGTACTATATTACTCGACAGCCGATAAGGGCCCTCGGTTTCCAATTGCGCCGCGCTAATGAGTTTTCTGCCCTTCCCTCGTCCGCCAGGGCGTCGTCTTTGTCTCCGTTTCAGCTTTGGGAGCGAAGTGAAGTGGGCGGAGTGGCTCGGTGTCTGGGAGATATAGAATACTACGACTTGGCCCGACACAGCAAACGCAACAAACATGTCAACTACTCCCAACTCCAATAGCAGTAGCAGCAACAGCAACAACAAGCAGCAGCCCCAGAAGCAGGACACGTACAGCAGCGACAGCAGCGAAGAGAATCTCGAGGCGGCTGAGGAGCGGAGGAGGCGCATCCTCAAGAATCGCAGCCGGCTTAATCGGCCCAACATTGCCGCCTGCGGCGGAGCTGTTCCGAAGGACGGAAAGTCGCCGGGTGGCGTGGCATCCACGAGCTGCCAGGCGATGGCTTCGGCGGGAGCAGGAGGCCGCCTGCCGGCGCCGCCAGAGAGGATCTCGATGCTCGTGGACGGTGTGCGCTTCACAGTCGAGCAGTCGCTCCTCACAGCCCATCCCACCACCATGCTGGGCACTATGTTCGGCTCCGGCTTTCAGTTTGCGCACGCCAACGAGCGCGGCGAATACGACGTGGCCGACGGCATCTCCCACTTGGTGTTCCGCGCGATCCTGGAGTACTACAAGAGCGGCGTGATTCGCTGCCCGCCGACGGTATCGGTGCCGGAACTGAAGGAGGCCTGCGACTATCTGCTTATTCCCTTTGACGCCACCACAGTGCGCTGCCAGAATCTAAGTGAGTACACCGCGAGCTGCTCCTGCCTGGGCGAACCTTAGTTGTGGCCACCTTTGCTTCTTTGCTCTTCCCTTGTAACATGCCTTCTGTTGTTGTCTTCGACAAAAAGGAGGCCTTCTCCACGAGCTCAGCAACGAGGGAGCGCGCCAGCAGTTCGAGCTCTTCCTCGAGGACCTCATCCTGCCGCTGATGGTGGCCTCGGCACAGCGCGGGGACCGCGAATGCCACGTAGTCGTGCTGCTCGAGGATGATATGGTCGACTGGGACGAGGAGTTTCCCCCGCAAATGGGCGAGGAGTATTGCCAGAGTAAGTAACGAACGAAGTATCAAAGCCTGGAGGATCGGAAATAAGCGCTCTGTTCCAGCTGTCCACAGCACTGCCATGCATCGCTTCTTCAAGTACATCGAGAACCGCGATGTGGCCAAGCAGGTGATGAAGGACCGCGGCCTGAAGAAGATCCGCTGCGGCATTGAGGGCTATCCCACTCACAAGGAGAAGATCCGCAGGCGTCCCGGTGGACGGGCCGAAGTGATCTACAGCTATGTGCAGCGCCCGTTTATCCACATGTCCTGGGAGAAGGAGGAGGCCAAGAGCCGCCATGTGGACTTCCAGTGCGTGAAATCAAAGTCCGTGACAAATCTCGCCGAAGCCAATGCCGATCCTCCCTTGGAACTGGACGCAAGTGCGTAGGAAACCCTTCTGGTGTTGGAGATACGCTAAATCTCAATTTGATTTTCAGGCGGCAACCCAATTCCGCCCATTGCAGTGGTCAATCCGCATCCCAATAACGTAGAGCTGGCTCCCGGCGTGGTCGCAGCCGCCCCTCCAGTGATGGGCGTGGCTGGCCCAGCAGCGGTCGCAGTCGCTGTCGACGAGGCGGCTGGCGGTGTTGTGATGCTCAACGATCTGGCTCAGGCGGCGGCGGCGGGCGCTGGTGCCGCCGGCATCGTCGATGAGAACGTCTAGAGCAAAGCAGAGACCGCGGAAAAGGTGGAACACACTGCCAGAGCAGCAGCATCGCGCACAGGAAACCCTTTCTACGATTTTCATCAACACTTTTATATATATGCAATAAAAAGAAACAGAAATGTCCAACAGAAAAGTACCTCCAAGAGCAGAGGATAAATCCGGTACCATCCCGGCTGGCACTACGCTCCATCGAAAGCCTCGCGCTCGCCCTGAGGAAGGGAAGACGTCTCCCAGTTCAGTGAGCGCTCGATGGCCATTTTCCACTTTTGGTAGCGCAGATTTCGCTCGGTAGCATTGATCGACGGCTTGATGGCCTCGCGCGGCCCAGTTTTCGAGAGTGGTGCCTCCATGGAGTAGCGACTCTCGATGGCCTTGTAGGCAGCCATGGCAGCGCCCTGAAATGCTGGCATTAGATACGAGTTCAGCTATTTTGGTAGACTCTCTCAATACTGACCAGCGCAGTGGTCTCTGCGATCTTGGCACGCAGCACCTGAATCCCCACGAGGTCCGACTGCAGCTGCAGGAACAGATTGTTCACCGTCATGCCGCCATCCACCATTAGCTTGGCCAGCGGAATCTTGCAGTCCTTGTGCATGGAGTCGAGAATGTCCCGCACCTGGAAGCAAACCGCCTCCAGTGTGGCCCGCACAATATGCTCGCTGGTCGTCTCCTCGCTCAGGCCACAGATCACGCCTCGAGCGTCCTGGTTCCAATATGGGGCGTAGAGTCCATTGAACGCCGGCACAAAGTACACGTCCAGAGAGTTGTCCACGGTGCTGGCCATGGCTTCGATCTGGCCCGAGTTCTGGATGAGGTTCATGTTGTCCCGCAGCCAATTGAAGGCCGCGCCGGCGATGGAAACACTGCCCTCCAGAGCGTAATAGGGCGTGGCCTTGCGTCCCAGCTGGTAGCCAACGGTGGTCAGGAGCCCGTGCTGGGAATGGACGATGGAGGGTCCGGTGTTGTAGAGCAGGAAGCAGCCGGTGCCATAGGTGGCCTTAGCCTGGCCCTTGGACAGACACTGCTGACCCACAAGGGCGGCCTGCTGGTCGCCCAAGTCCGAACTGATGCTTATGCCCTTGAGCACACCCTGCGCAATGCTGCCGTAGAACTCGGCGCTGGAACAGATCTCCGGCAGAATGCTCTTGGGCAGGCCAAAGAACTTCAGCAGATTCGGGTCCCACTGCAGCGTTTCGATGTTCATTAGCATCGTGCGGGAGGCGTTGGTCACGTCCGTCTTGTGGACACCGCCGTCCTTGCCGCCGGTAAGATTGTACATCAGCCAGGTGTCGATGGTGCCAAACATGGCCGTGCCCTTCTCCATCGCCTGGCTGACCACCGGCACGTTGTCCCGCAGCCAGCGCAGCTTCACGCCCGAGAAGTACGGGGACAGGGGCAGGCCACATAGCGGGCGCAGGTAGTTGATGTTTCTGGCGTTGTTCGGAATCGTCTCCAGCAGCTCCTCCACGGTGCTGGTGGTCCGGTTGTCCAGCCAAATGATGGCGTTCACCAGCGGCTGGCCTGAATGCCGGTCCCAGACCACGGTGGACTCGCGCTGATTGGTGATTCCGATCGTTATGATGTCCTGCAACGAGCCAGCAACGGAAATCGGTAATCAGTAAAATAAAACGATATTTTTTTGAAATTCAGTGAACTAAATTTCCGCCATTCACAGTGAAGCGCAATGTTCTAATTTGGCATTCACAGAGAAACACCATAGATTGGGCAGCAGGCAATAAACAAGTCGGGAGAGAGTCCAATGATAACGACCTAGTGAGCGACGTAACCTGCCCCGAATTTCGTCTCCGTCGTCGGCCATTCACAGAGAAACACCATAGATTGGGCAGCAGGCAATAAACAAGTGGGAGAGTCCAATGATAACGACCTAGTGAGCGACGTAACCTGTCCCGAATTTCGTCTCCGTCGTCGGCCCTTCTCAATGTCAACTTTCAAAATCGTCCGACGCAGTATTATCCGCACAATACAAGTCAAAGTACGTGGGATGTCTTCGTCGGCGGAGAGCCAGAGGGGTCAAAGTGCCACCATTGCCGTGGGCCAGATGCGGTCCACCAGCGACAAGGCCGCCAATCTGTGCCAGGTGAAGGAGCTGGTGACCCGGGCCAAGGCCAGCAACGCCTGCATGCTCTTTCTTCCCGAGTGCTGCGATTTTGTGGGCGAGAACCGCGCGCAGACCCTGGAGCTGTCGGAGCGGCTGGACGGCGAGCTGATGGCACAGTACCGCGAGCTGGCCAGAGGCAACGAAATGTGGCTCTCGTTCGGCGGCGTCCACGAGCGGAACGAACAGGGAAAGATCTACAACGCCCACGTCCTGGTCAACGAGAAGGGGGAGCTGGCGGCGGTCTACCGGAAAATGCACCTGTTTGACGCCACCACCAAGGAAATACGTTTGCGTGAATCGGACACCGTGACGCCGGGCGAGCGATTGGAGCGCCCTGTGGCCACACCGGCCGGCCAGATAGGCCTCCAGATCTGCTATGACCTGCGATTCGCCGAGCCGGCTGTCCTGCTGCGAAAGCTGGGGGCACAAATGCTCACCTATCCAGCCGCCTTCACCTTCGCCACGGGAAAGGCGCACTGGGAGATCCTGCTGCGGGCTAGAGCGATCGAGACGCAGTGCTTCGTGGTGGCTGCGGCTCAGCAGGGCTGGCACAACCAGAAACGCCAGAGCTGGGGCCATAGCATGATCATCAGTCCTTGGGGCAAGGTGCTTGCCGATTGCGGCGGCGACGAGGAATTAGCCATTGGCACGGCGGAAATTGATCTTGGGCAGCTGGAGAATCTGAACCAGAGCATGCCGTGCTTCGAGCACCGCCGACACGATCTTTACAGCCTAACGGCCTACAACGTTCGCTGCCCGGTGCCCGCCGAGGATCGCGCCTTTGCCGATAACATAGTGGACAAACGCACCATATTCTACGAGTCCGAGCACTGCTTCGCCTTCACCAATCTCCGCTGCGTGGTGGAGGGCCATGTCCTGGTGTCCACCAAGCGGGTTACTCCCCGCCTGCGGGGCCTCAGTTGTGCCGAGATGGCGGACATGTTTGCGACTGTGTGCATGGTGCAGCGGCTGCTGGAGAGAATCTACCAGACCACCTCGGCCACGGTGACGGTGCGTTCACTTCCATGTGATGCCACGCCGGCACGGAGACTTTGGCCACAACGACCAGATCTACGTGAAGCTGGACGAGCGTGCGGAGGAGAAGCCGCCGCGCTCAATGGAAGACAGGATTGCGGAGGCGCAGGCGTACCGCAAGTTCCTGCTGGACTGTAGCTAGCTCTTCCCTATCCCGCCCCCCACTTTCCATGTGATTTGATATACATTATGACTATGATATAATAAATAGCCACCCTGAGACAGTACCTCCACTTTGCCGCCCACGGCGAGCAGCTTCATGCAGGCTCCGGCAATACACTCGTTGACAGTGCTCACAATGGCCATGGGGTCCTGCTCGCACCAGCCCTCCTTCTGGAAAATGGACTCCACCTCGATCTGGTGGTAGCAGACGATCTCATCGGTGCCAGCGCGGAATATGATGAAGCGGGCGGAGGTGGTGCCCTCGTCGATGGCGCCCACGAATGGACCAGTCACCGGTGCGGGAGGCGGGGTTGTCTCGGAAGTGGGGGAGTCCATGGCTGCCCGATTGTAGTCCAGAGGTCACACTCACTGTCTCACTCACTAGCAAATGCAAATATGTACCTAGCTATGCGCGCTCTCGCCAGTCGCCTCGACACTAAATTAGCTATTGGAATCTTGTCGACATATTCAACGGAAATCGCGCGATAAGAGATAAGAGAGCGAGCCTCTCTGAGCTAATCGGCGTTGCGATATCGGCGTAGAAACTCGTTCCGTTCCGAATAGTAAATATTTACTGCGAATGCTTGTTTACATCAGGTGAGCGACAGCCAGGTTTATGCCGCAGACAAAGTTCACAAATATAAATATATGATGTATATTTTTGATGTGACTAATGCTTTATTTAGAGACGAATTTAATTATCTGCAAATATCGGTAAGTTTAAAGGAATTACAAACATTTTTTATACTCCTTTCCGTAACTATTTTTGTCCGAGTAAACTGAAATAAATGTTCATGAAAAACACTCGCATAAACTGGCATTCACAGCGAACAATGTATTTGTCCTTCTCGTAAGTGTGGCAACACTTATTCATAAAAACAAACATTTTGGTTGCAGAAAAACGTACAAATTTGTCAATACAGGAGCCGCAATTGAAAATAAAGTAGATGATTGCGTTGGACCATGCCCATTTCTGAACAGCACAAGAAGGGTCTGCAGGATCTTCTTGTAAACGAGAAGAATTCGCCGGTCTTGATCCAGCTGGCCAAAGCAACTACCAAAAATGTTTGCAAGATCGATGATCCTGAGGGTGCGTTTTGCAGTTGAACGACTACTCTCCACGAAGAAGGTTTTTAGTTGCTATTTTTATACTTGCAGAGGCTCTGGGACTCCTAGTCGCTCACCTTCCGGACATTTACATACTGCTGTCGAAGCGCGCGATAACCAGGGAAATGCTGTTCAAGTACTTGACCTCGAGAGTGCCAGACCTATCCACCGATTTCACCAAGCCGGACCTTGTCACCAAGGTAATCAACTACTGGGGTCAGGAATGTGCCCAGGGATCTTCCCCGTCTGCCAGCAAGGCTGTTGTCCCCGCAGTTAGTCCCCGTAGCGAGGAGGACTATCCAATTCACGCGATTGCGAGGAAGTTTGGCGAATGGTTCTTTGAAGGCTTCAATGCCAACACCCTCAGCCTTGTGGACCTCTGGACTGACGCGACTCTGCACCTGACCATAATGGCCAGCGACGGGATCAACGAGCTGGAATGCACCACGGCTGCAGAAGTTCTGGCGTCGTTAACCGGCACCAAGCAGCAGTTCGGCTTCCACTTTAATCCAAACCTAACGCACGCCGGCATCCAGGGTCGCATGGATGCGTACGGTCAGGTCGTGGTGCTCTGCTGCGGCACCCTGCACACTGCCGAGAGCAGCGTTGGAGTGTTCGAGTGCGCCTTCGGTCTGCTGCGGGACCCCTATTCGGACAACAACTGGAAGCCCAAGAGAGTCAAGTTCTTGCTGAAGAGCGAGCTGCGGCCCCCCGAGCTCCACAGCTTGTGCTCGAGCGAGACCCTGCAGGAAGCCCTAGCTCTACCCATGCCCACCGACAGCCTGGACTCGGATTCCGTCAATTGAAGACTGTTATTGGACCAGAATTAGTACAGCGAAATAAGTAGAGTAGTACTCACCCGAAGATCACTCTCCCCCACTCAGTAATTACCAAATTGGCAGCGAAGGGCAATCGGCTCTAGCAGTCACCGATCAAAGCTGGAAGTTTAAAGAAAATCTGTCATTAATATTGAGTGTGTGTTTGGGAGAGAAGCTTGACAACTGTGACAACTAGTCGGGCAGTTAAAAGCCTATATGCCTAATGTTTTCTTCGACATGTCGAAGCCTTCATTCTATTCCTTGTAAGGACAGCCTTTAGTTTAAAGGAAGTGACGCTTTACAATCTTTAAGGAAGCTAATCGATAATATTGTAAGGTTATTATTTATGTTCAGACAATTGAAATAAAAAACGTTGGTTTAAAAAACGTAAATTTGGAATCACTAATCGGAGGGACGTGTTAAGCTCGAGGGGAAGTGTTTCTCCTCTGCTAGGACGTGTTTGTAAATTATTACCGATTGCGTCGGCCACATGGAAGGTTCTTCCGTGATCAGCGGCAAACTGAAATTGTAGTACACATTATTAATATTCGCAGAACAGATAAATCGAAGCTGTGCCAATAGGCATAGGCTTCAAATGGTGATATATTGTGTAGGAGAAGTACATAGGTCGGTCACATGCATTTTATACATTATTTAGGGGCATTAAAATACTTATATATGTATGTACACTCGAGCTACATGCATGCTGCACTGTGACCACTTGCGTAATGTTATCCAGATTTTAAGATGAGAAGAAATCTTATTTAATTCTGACCGCGAAACGCGCCGCACAAGCAAACTTATGCGCGATTTGGGCGATTTGACTATGCAAAATAAAATTACGTTTATGCGCCGACTTCAGCTCTACATTTTCTCCTGGATAAAGGGGTGGATGAGAGCCTGGTTGAGGGAGATCCGCTTGGCCGGATCCAAGGCAAACATGTTCTCAAGCAGATCTTTGAGTTGCGTGACCTTGCGGTGCTGGTCGTCTGGCAGGTTTTGGTCAGCAATCAATTCCTGTTGCAAGCTGCGCGACGGCTTAACCACCGGCATCACAACAATCTTCTCCTGCGAAACAATGAAAATGGGATGGATGGGCATAAGAAATGTCAAAAAAGAACTGCACAGCTCACACTTACCCTTTCGGTGAGCTTGTCTATCTCGTGGTAGAGGAAGTTGCAGCTCTGATCGAAGTGCTGCTCCCTGAACTGGCCCTTGCGCACAATGCGGTTCGGTATCTTGCCCTTTACGTCCATGAAGAACTTGAGCATTTGGTTGTTGCTCTTCCCGCTGAACAGGATCTTGCCAGTGTACAGCTCGTAGATGGTGCAGCCGGCCGACCAGGTGTCGATGCCGTAGTCGTAGGGTATGCCCAAAATGATCTCTGGCGAGCGGTAGAAGCGCGACACCAAGTACGGCGTTATTTCGTTGTCGCTGATGGCCGAAGCAGACCCAAAGTCGCACAGCTTCAGGATCAGGTTATTCTCGTTCACCAATATGTTGTCCGGCTTGATGTCCGCATGCAGAATGCCCGTCTTCTTCAGCAGCTTCAGGGCGAGGAACAGCTGCTGCGTGTAGCTGCGCACTGCCTTGATATGGAGGCCCACATTCTTGCCGTACTTCTTGAGTACCTCTCGCAGATTCATTGCCAGCGGCTCGAAGACCATGCACAGATGCTGCACAAGGAGTAAACGAACAAAGTCTTAGACTCACTCAAAGACTGAGAAATGCTGCCAAATAGAGCTAGTTACCTGCTTGTGGAAGAAGTGACGGTACAGGCGGAGGCAGTGGAATCGATCCTCCGGATCGGCATCGTTCAGCTTCTTCAAGATTTCCAACTCTCGGAGGCCGGTTTTGTGCCTACGATTGAAATAGAGTTCACATATAATACCAGGATCACAGGATTGGCAACACCTACATTATTTCGTTGTTGCGTATGATTTTGATGGCGACATTGGCCTGTCCCCGAGCCTGGTCCCGGCCGCGCACGACGTTGCTGAAGACGCCCTGACCCGTGTAGCCGTTGACTAGGTAGCGATTATCCAATACCTCGCCGATCCGCACTCGGTAATAGCCCTCGGCGTCGTCCCAGTTGTCGGTGAGGGCGGGATTCTCGTGCTGGTGCTTGCTGTGCACAATCGTGTTGGGTGACTGCGGTAAATAGTTTGGTTGGTTATTTGCTTTAGACTGCAGACTGTAGACTGTATATTAAGGGAGTGAAATTTACAAGCCTGCGACTCACATCGAAATTGGAATCCACGTCCTGCTCGGCAAACATGTCCCACTCGTTGCGCTTCTCCTTGCCCGCACTGCTCTTTTGGCTGCTATCCAATAGTTGGAGCGTGGGCGTGGGGGTCCTAGGCGGACGTTCTCGCTGGGATGAGCCGGGTGATGTGCTGCGCGACTCGTACGAATTCGAGTTTTGGGGTGGCGTTGGTGAATCGTGCCCAGTGCCCAGTTTCTGTTGAAAAATAAGAGCCATTTTGGATTTAGCGAAGCCTAGGAGAGGCAGCCGGTACCCACCTTTAGAAGTTCTTCGCGCTTTCGGCGACGCTGCTCAATAATGCGCTCCTCGTCATCGTCATCTTCGTCAATGTCAATGTCCAGGTTAACCTCCTCGTCACTGCTCTCCTTGTCATGTTTCTTCTGCCCCTCGCTCAGCGATCCCTTGTATCGATCCCGGTCGCTGGCTCCGTTGTCCGGGCCACCGCGTCCTCCACCACCACGTCCACCGCCGCCACGCTCAAAGCCACCACGATCTCTGTCGCCCTGCCGCTCGCGCTCCCTTCGCCTATCCGACTCAAACTTACTGCGGCTGTGCGATCGCTGGCGATTTGGCCGACCTTCTCGCTCCCGGGCACGCCCTGCACGCATGTCGCTCGGCTGCTGCTGCCTCTCGGTTCCACGTCGGCCACCGTCTCGGTCTCGGTCTCGGTCCCGGTCTCTGTCACGATTGGTGTCCCGATCCCGGCTGTGCTCGCGTCGCTCCCTCTGCTTGTCACGGTTGATCTCCTGCCGCAAATCCTCCATGTTGCGGTTGCGACTACGTGGGGGTGCCTGTAATTGTTGCGGCAGTTCTGCTACACGGCGGCGGGGCGGCGTTCGTTCCCTCTCCCTCGAACGCCGTTCTCGGCGCCCGTGAGCCGGGTCATCGCGGTGGCGGCTCCTTGGCGCTGCCGGGGACGGGGATACGTGGCGTCTTCGCTTCTCGGGTGTGGGCGAGGGCGTGCGCTGGCCTCCACTAGAATCATCCAACAATATAACATCGGATTCATTTGAGTTATGCGTGCTAGACTGTTTTATATTAGCATGTTTACTAGTTGCAGTAGCCAGCGGCGCTGCAGACTTGCTGGTGGTCATCGCTTGCGCCTGCGCCTGCGCCTGCCCCAGGCTCCGAGGCGGGAGCGGCGATGCAGAGGTGTCCATCTTGGCCACCGGCTTGGCCTGCGCAGGCCTCGAATGGGAATCGCTTCTCTCATCCGCCTCTGGATCGGACATATAGGCGCCCAGGCGTGCCTGCAGCAGTGCCTTCTGTCGCATCAAGTCCTCCAAATTCAGTTCGTCCTCTATAATAGGAGCAATGACCGGACTGGCCACATCAACGGGGCTGAAACGATAAGCACGAAGGCGTAGTATTATATCCAACTGCCAGGCAGGCAGGCGTTTGTCCACCGCCATCGGTTACTCACACATCGCTCTCGCTGCCCGAACTGGCCACCTCCAGGACGGGCAGCACCTTGTTCTGAATGGTCTTGGTGATCTCCTCAACGAGGCTGCACGGATCCGTGGGCAGCAGGGCCTTGGAGATGGCGAAGTCGGCGCCGTTGCGACTGGCCTTCTGCATGATCTCCGTGAACTTGCTGCTTAGCCCGGTGGTGCCCTTCGCCAGCTTGGTCTTGGCCTTGGCTTCGGGCGCGTCCGAGTCGTTGGAGGATTCGCTTTGGCGGTGAAGGCGCTTCTTGGCTTTTTTGTGCTTCTTGTGGGCATGCCGCTCCTTCTCGCTTTTGCCCGACGACGATGACTTCTTGTGTTTTTTGTGCTTCTTTGGCTTCTTGTGCTTGGCCCTGCGTTCCTCGGACTCGCTGTTGCTGGAATCGTAGCTGAGGGAGAAGGAGGGGGAGGGCGCGGGGTGGTATCGGAGCCCCAGAAGCCAGAATCAGTAAGTACACACACATATGTACATCCATGCATAAATACACACACGAGCATGTACTTGGGGAGCAATCAGCCAGCCGCCTTGGCCCACATACCTCTTGTCGTCCGCCATCATGGCGAAGTGGTGATGAACACTTGGGGTCCACTGGAAAAGCGTGCTTTGAATGATTCTTATTATGGAATCGCAATGGCTTGGCGAAACTTTTCCTTTGGCTAAAATGCCTGGGCTACAATGTGACCGTACGGGGATGCGGGCTAAATACCTACCCCAAAACCGTGAGGCGCTCCAGGGATTGGAATTGATTCGAAATCGAAAATTGAGATATGAACTACGATCGAGGAGGATTCATTTTATTTCTCTTATCTATATTTAATGCGCCCGGCCTAACTGGCCACTGCTACATCCACGTCATGTTCGTCCTTATCTATGCTCAGTTCCAGCACAGCATCCTCCTCCAGGGACATGGCCTTGGAGTCCTCCGTGGAGACCGAGGCGAACTTGGGCTCATCGCGCACACCGTCGAACTTGGTGGGGCTAATACTGGCAAGCTCGTCGTCCTCGTCGCTGACCTCCATGATGCCGTTGTCGTCGATATCCGGCTCAGAGCGCGCTTCGTCGTCGCTAGACGACGAGGAGGAAGACGAGGAGCTGTCTTCCTGATCCAGCTGTTGCTCCAGCTCGTGGATGGTGTACATGAGCAGGGTGAAGTCGTTGCGGCGCTTCTGGTGCTTGCGCTCCATCCTGAGCTTCTTCTGCACCAGCACATCGATCTCCTTCCGAATTGTCTCGATCTGGGCCTGAGTGCCGTTGCGGTCCGGCTGCTCCTCGATAAGCGAGGCCAGCAGGTCGTACTCCATCTTGTTCTTGCGGATCTGCTTGGCGGTGACCAGCTCCTTCTTGCTGGCCTCAATCTCCTCCTTCGCCAGTCCAATGCTCTCCTCGTGCTGCCCCACCAGCTGCCTGTAGTGCTCCCCCTCGGCGTTGATCATCTGCAGCGTCTGCACATTCTTCATCGCAGTCAGCTTGCACTGGGCGAAATGGGCCATCAGGCGGTCGTACATTATCTGACTGGGATATAGGATAAAGGATATAGGATATAGGATAGAAATTGAGAAAATTTCAGTCAGTTTTACCCGGTTTCCGGCGAGTCGTTCTTGCCATTGGCCCACTTGAGGAACTGCTTGAGAAGCACATTCAGACGCCGGTCTTCCCCAGTGCCGTCTCCGTCGATCAGTAGACGCTGCTTTATAATTTCCTCTGCCGGGTCAGATTCTCTTTTAAATTTGTTTACATAAATGTAAAGTTATACACAAATCCACCTACCGTCGTTCATTTCGGTGATTTATCTCCAGTGCGGCCAGCTGGCGTCCAAAACTTCCGAAAATTCCCGCAATACGGTTACACTCGTGTGTAATTTCGTGAAAATATTCAATTTGCCTTCCAATTTTTTCATCGTCCTGCTCTCGGAGCCTAGCGGCACTAACTACGACTTTCAGAGACTATTCTGCCCTTAACAACCAGCTGAACTCCTGTCGAGCATGTCGGAGACGTCAAGCGCCGACGTGGCTAGGGACAGGGAGCGGGGCTCCGGCTCCACTTCCGTCTCCGGCTCCTCCTGTCCAACAGCCCTTGATGTGCGGAAGGTGGAGGAAATCCGCCAGCGCTCCCAACGACTGGTCGCCCGGCTCCAGCAGGTGCAGTGGGAAATGACCTCGTCCGGGGGCAGGCAGCCAGCAGCCACAACCACGGCCACGGCCACAGCGGCCGTTACCACTGTGTTCATGCAGCCTCGGCTGGTGGAAATGATGCCGGGGCCCTCGCAGGCTGTCAACCGGCCAGGCTCCATTCCGATTGCCATACCAATGCCGATGCAGTACCTGCCCATGCAGATGCCCTCGTACCCGATGCCGATGCAGATGACTGCCCAGCCGCCGCCACACAGCCATCCGCCGCCGCCAATGCAGATCCTCCCGAATCGACAGAACCCCGGGAACGCCCAGCCAGCTTCCGGTAACAGCAAGAAATCGAAGCGAACGCTCAGGAACGAGGTGGACGCTCTCCAGGAAATGATCAAGACGCTCAGCGTGGTCTATCCGGATGTCAATGCGTATGCCGGCCAGCTGATACGCCAGAGCGAGGTGCTCTCGCAGATGGAGTGGACTTCCGCACGGACTCCGGCACAGATGCCGCCTCCGAACTTGCTTCGTCAGCTGCCCCATCGAATTGATGGTGGAAGCGAGATGATTCGCAGGCAGATGCAGCAGCAGCAGCAGCAAATGGAGGGACGCCGGCGTAACGATTCAGAAGTATCGAGCGGCAGCAGCAACAACGCCGGTAACCAACAGCCGCAGCAGTCGGGCCATGGACGGAAGCGGAATCGCAGGAAACGCGACAGCGCCGACAAGAGCTCGACCACCCAGTCACAGAAAACCGAGCTACAGGCCATGCGATCGTACATAAACAAGATTGTCCAGCACCACGTGGGCACTGATCAGCCGTTGCCGCCAGAAATGCTCTTCTCCGGCAACTTCTCCGACCTGGAAGCGCACGGCCAGCTTCTCGCAGCGGCTGGCTATGGTCGCATCGTTGAGGAGGAGATTCGGGTCAACCGTAAGAACAACAGGCAGGCCTTCATCACGATGTCCAACGATCGTGAAGCCCTCGAAAGGGATGGCATAGTTCTTCTGCCAGTGGCCCGCCGATACGCATTCGAGGGCGACAAGGTGCGGGCCTTTGTTCTGAATGGCAACAGTTCCAAGCCCGCCGAGCCCGAGGCATTGCCCGCCGCAGGGAGAATCACGGGCGGAAAGCCCTCTATATCCTTGGGTAAGAGTTTCTGTGTGAGATTGGGGAAAGATTGACCCGAACCTTGCTTCTTTCAGCGGACGACGAAGAGCTCTCGGACGATACGGAGTCTCAGGACTCTGACGCGGATGCAGACAATGTGGTGGTCATTTCTTCGGACAACTGCCCCAAGGCCTTCGTCATTGCCATCACCAAGCAGACGGAGCTGCGCCAGATTGTAGGCACCATCTCGTTCACGAATCCCATCAGGCTCTGTGACGACCAACTGTTTTACAAGTTTCGCCCGTACGACTTGCGCGTGCCCATGGTTTATGTGCCGCAGGACGCCTGTGCCGCCCATATAGGCACCATGCCAGCCGGGGAGGTCTCCGGCCTGCTCTACCTAGCCCACATACTCGAGACGGACTGCAACGGGCACTGCATTGCGGAGCTTATCCAGCCGGTCGGCCGTGTAGGCAACCTCGAGGACGAACTGAAGGCCATTCTCTTTCACAATGGCCTTCGCGACATAAAGCCGTTCGATCAGCGCTTTAATGACATGTACTCCCAGCCGGCGGCTGCGGTGAGCGCGAAGGATCTGCTTCAGCGCAGGGACATGCGGAAGGAGTGCATATTTACCATAGATCCAATGACTGCGCGCGACCTGGACGACGCCGTTTCTATAGAGAAGGTGGCCGACAATGAGTACGAGGTCGGCGTCCATATATCCGACGTATCGCATTACCTCATGGAGGACAGCGAGTTGGACAACATCGTCAAGGAGCGTTCGACGTCCATATATCTGGTTAACGAAGTGATTCACATGCTACCCCAGACCCTCTGCATGCGCTGCTCCCTGCTGCCCGGCGAGGACAAGTACGCCTTTTCGGTCTTTTGGAGGATGAATGGGGAGGGGGTGATGCTGCAGGAGAAGCCAACGTTCGCCCGAACGGTGATCAACTCGTGCACGCAGTTCGCCTACGAGCACGCCCAGAAGATAATCGACAATCCCAACGAGCGTTTCAACAACAACGACTTCCCGACCATTTTGAACGGCTTTCGGGCCGAGGACATTGTGAAGAGAGTTCTGCTGCTGCACCAGATCGCCAGCTCAATGCGCAAGTTGCGCTTCGACAACGGCTCCCTCACAATCAACAACGCCAAGCTGCGCTTTGTCCTCGACCCAATTAGTGGCGAACCGATGGCGTTCGAAGTGGAAAAGCAGCGCGAGGCGAACCGCATGATCGAGGAGTTCATGTTGCTGGCCAACCAGGCGGTGGCGCGCTTTATCCACGACTCCTTCCCCGATATAGCTGTGCTGCGCAACCACCCGCCGCCACTCACAAAGTCTCTGAAGGCGCTGCGGGAGAAGCTGGTGGCCCTGGGCTTCGAACTGGACTACTCCTCTTCGAAGGCGCTCCAGGAAAGTATGGTGCGGCTGTGCAACGACGCGCCCAATCCCGTTGCAATGAATGCATGCCTCAGTCAGCTGCTGATGAAGCCAATGGCCAGGGCAACGTAAGTCACTCCTTATTCGTATAAGATGGACCATCCTTTGACTTGTTTCCGTTTTAATTTCCAGGTACTTCTGCAGCGAAGGGAAAACGGAGCCGGCAGATCTCTGGCACTATGCCCTTTCCATTCCGATCTACACGCACTTCACCAGCCCCATTCGTCGGTATCCGGACATAATGGTGCATCGGTAATTGCTACAGTCACTTCGCTCAGATCTTCGGTCTTCCACTGATCTTCCGTCTTCCATTTCAGCTTGCTGGCAGCCGCACTTAACTATTGCCCGCCGCCCGGACGAAGCTCGGACGAGCTGCACGCCCTGACGAAGCTGGCGAACGAGCGCAAGTACAGCGCTAAAATGGCCGGCGACGACTCCGGCAACCTGTTCTTCAAGCGCTACGTGCGCAATAAGCAGGTCATCCATATGAAGGCTGTGGTCATGGAGATATTTCAGCACATGATGAATGTGGTCACCCTGGAGTCGGGACACGTTATCAGCATCAACTTTAAGATGCAAAAGGTGCTCGTCGATACCCAGCATGCGCCCAACTACATCCTAATTGCGGAGCGAAACATGAAGCAGCCGCACAAGCTTCAGCTCCTCTCTGTAGTGCCCATTCGCCTGATGATTTGGGACAACAAGCTGACCGGAGTCCTAACCATGGGCGACCCGCGGCCCCAGGCAAACAAGGAGCAGCAACATCCAAGTGGATCCGACAACAGCCGAAGGAAGCAACAGCAGAAACACCAACATCATCATCATCATCATCATGCAGCAGCAGCAGCAGCAGCAGCAGCAACGTCACCAGCAACAACAGCAGCACCAGCAGCAACAGCAGAGGGTATTTGCCATGAGACAAGACAGCCTATAAACGGCCCAATCCACAACCACGATCCCAATCCGCTCCTTTATACTGCCCTTTGAATATCATTACTGACTATTGGACCAGGCGATGAGCTTGGCCAAAATTGACTCTGTGATGCTAACACCTAACGACAAACGCTGTAAAAATGTATATGGAATGTACATTGTAAAAATTAACCAAATTGCAGGATACCCAACTTAATAAATCCAAAAATCGAACGAATAGCTATAGCCCCCAACTGTCGTGGTCATTGGCATTGACAGTGAAATCCCAATACTGGTTTTACCTCTGTTCTCGAGGCCTCGAACGCACAAAACAGTTCCTTTGTGCGCGCCGCGTCGCCACTCACACCGGGAATCGATTGCGATAATCGGTTTGGGTGCTGACTTCGGCTCTGGCATATAAATAGGAAGCGGCGCTTGGCTGTGGGCTTCAGAAGTGTCTCAATTTCAGTGTGTAGCGCACGCATTCGGCTTTACTGATATGGATTGCTTTGGAATATTTGGTGGGTTTTTAGCTGACATTCGAGTCGGTGACCTCAACTAATGATAAGCTCGACTAGGCCTGGCCCTTCTTCTGCTAGGCGTGGTACAAGGCTACCCCCAGCGTGGCCCCCCAGATGAGCAGTGGCTGCTAAATCAACAGCAGAATCCCTGGCTCCGTCCGCAGACGCCGGGCAGGCAGCCCCAGTTCCCTCCAGTCCCGGGGAGCAGCAGCAGCACCACCACGACCACTGCTGCAACGCCAGCCAATCAGGAGCCGCGGTACCTGGCCTGCCTCCAGACCTGTCCCGCGACCAGTGAGTACAACCCCATATGTGGCAGCGACAACAACAATTACTACAATCTGAATAAGTTCAACTGCGCCGTGACCTGTGGCTTGGGTAAGTTAAGATCAACTGCTTAAGGAGCATTCCTGATCTGATTCTAATCTCCGCTCACAGATGTCCAGCGGGTGCATCAGGGAATTTGCCGGACCTGAAGCCGCCAGAGGTGAGAATGAGAAGTTGACATCCAGCATCCAGCAATTAGCTTTTTGCTCAGTCGTACTTCGGGCAAGTGACGTCAGCGAATAAAATGAAATACACAAACATTCAAGACCACGCTCGTATCTGTATCTCTGGCATGTTAAAGGCCGGCTCCCGACCCCAGCTTAATCCGAATCTCGCGCTCTCTTAAGTCACTGCGACAGTCGCAATCGGGTTGTTTGTCTGTTTGGTTGCTTCGCCACACACATAATCCCCGGTTTCCATTGTTCTGCGATTTATATTGTAACCCAAAGATGGCCCACTTCTGCAGTAAGTCGGAGGTCATACATCGTCTCGCTTTAAACATGGCTTAAGCCCTCTGGTCGTTGCCCCTTCTTAGCTCTCCTGGCCGTGTTGTGCCCCTTGCTGGTCCTGGTGCTAGGCGCCCCGGTGGAGAACTCGAATCCGAAGTCCCAGGTGGAGTACATCAGCAACAACGAAAGACCTAGTGCTGTCAACGCCTTCCCCAACATCGTGCCCATCACGCGCCCTCCTCTCGTTACCCAGACCGCTCCTCCGCCGCCGCCCAACTCGAAGAACTTTGCCTACAATCCGATGACGCAGACATGGACACGCATTAACCCAGGCGAAGAGCCGCCCAGCGAGGACACCCTCGTCTGGAATCAGAGCAATGACAAGTGGCTCACTTAGGAACTCCCTGGAAATACGCGATTTAGTTCACAATCAGGCGCTTTAATCATAAGTTACGTGCAATTTAAATATATTCCGATGCCTCCTCAGCGATGGTGTCGGTGTGTGTTGTGATTGGAGGCCGTCGATTGACTCTGCTGCCTCAGGCGACACAGTTCGTCAGCGCTGTAGTTTAGCTTGCGGGTGGCGTTCTCCGAAAACCGCTCAAACTTGACCGCCAGCTCCCCCAGCTGGGTCTTGATCGCCTGCACCTCCGCTTGTACGGCGCTGAGAAGGTTCACTTGATTTTTTAGGTGTACAGCTCCCTCCTGCTCCTGGCGCAACTGCTGCGGCACATTAGTGGCGGAGCGGGGCCGCAGCAGCTCGTGCATGTGGAAGAGATTCTGGGGCGCCTTGCTTGGGACCGGGAAGGCCGGCTCTGGCTGCAAAGACTCCCCCTGAGGAGGCTCCTGCTGGCGCTGCAGACTGCGGCTGAAAATGTTGTAGTTGTTCTCAAACTGGCGCCGACGCAGGCTCTGGTTCCTGTCCCGCCGTTCGGCCACCAGTTTGTAAATGTTCACCTTTATGTCTTCGGGTAGCTGGTTGTCCCGGGGATCGTTGGGCCGAATTGTGAACTGCAGCTTGTCACGGGAGGTGCGCAGCAGAGCGCTCCGTTTGCACAACTGGATTAAGTTGGTCGGCGCACTGCGCAGTAGGCGCGAGAAGAAGAGGCTCTCCAGGCGCGAAACCAGTTCCGCCTGGCGCACCAGACGGTCCAGAGTGGCGCTGACCTGCAGCCCTTGGATGTCGCTGACAGCCAGGCCCACCATTAAATTGGTCAAAATTACTGTTACCAGCAGCACGAAGGACAGGAAGATGATATGCGCGGTGACCGGGAACTTCACGGCGTAGTCCCCGTAAAATATATCCTCGAACTCCAGCTCGCCGGACATCATGGTGATGGACTTTAGAAACGTCCACGTAATGTTCTCGAAGGCCGGATAATCGTTGAAGAGCACCGCAAAGCTTAGACCGAAAGCCACCAGCAGACATATGTACGCCAGCAGAAATTTGCCAAAGTTAACGGCCACTGAAATAAAGCATTTTCCAGGAGGATTATCTCTGAGGGTTCGACTTTCGCAAAACGTACCTTTCGTGAACATTTGAACGTAAACGCCGAAGATGGGAAAGCGGCCAACCAACATCATCAGCTCCAGCCAGACGAGCAGGATGACCACAGCTGCCACGTGATGCTGCCAAACGGGCACTGCCAGCAAGTCCCCTGTTTGGAGGATCTTGGGTGAAACGCACAGCAGCACTCCGAAGACAATGGTCCACTGCAGCCAGTTCTCCCAGTATTTGGCGTAGCCGTGCAGGCCATGCGCCATCTGAAACACTTCCTTGCCCAGCAGGATGAGGTTCAGGATTATCACCAAATATCCAATGGTGGACACGTAGCCCGGCGCCAGGCACTCCTCGCCCTCCTTGCAGCACCGGACGAAGACCCGAATCACGTAGAGCGTGAAGAGGAGCACGAAGAGCGTGTGGTAGGCCAAGCTCATAAGGAAGAACTTGCGGATGCGACGCCACTTGAGGAAGAGAAACGTCTCGCAGAGTGGGTGCATCAGGATCCGCTTTTGGCCGACCTCAATCAGCGAGAGAAGCAGCTCCGTCTCGCCGCGCTCCATCGAAGAGCTGGGCACCAGGAGCCGGAAGTCCAGCTTAATCTGGCAGTCCACGTCGCCGATTTCGTGATCGTTCGCCTTTATGGAACGGTCTAGTTTCTGCATTAGCTTTGGTATTATCTCCGGAGTTCGACGCACTATAAAGGACAGCGCGGAGACGTGTCCGTCGGTGCGGGCTGTTATATCTGCTCCGTGCTCTGTGGACGACAAAATGAACCCATTAGCTACGCTGCAGTGCCATGACCCAATCCTAAATACTTGCCAATGAACGTGTACACACAGCTACTGAACTCGTTGAGGGCTGCAATATGGAGCGGAGTGTATCCATAGTTATCAGCCTGCAAGCAAAGAAAAAGATAAAGATATATATCTCTACATAGTTGTACTAATACTATTCGATTTTGTGTATATTTGTCTTGGCAATAACCTACAATGTTGTCCTCACATGTTGTACATTAAAAAGACATATAGAAAGATTTATAGTCATATCCCTCGATTGCAGATATCTATCTTGCATGGTTTTTAAACCCACCTTATTCACATCCGCCCCCGCCTTGAGCAGGGCGTTGCAGCAGTCCAGGCATCGGGACTGCTTCACAATGGCCGCGTGCAGGGCCGTCCGACCGTCCCGGTAGACGGCGTTCACATTGGCGCCATAGGCTATGAGGAGATCGACGGTGCCGATGGACTGCGAGAGGCAGGCCAGATGAAGGGGCGTCTGGTGGCTAGCATTGCGACAGTCCACCTCGGCACGATGCTCCAGAAGCAAGCGGGCGCATTCCACGTAGTCGTTTTCCGCTGCCAAGTGCAAGGCTGTGACCTTTCCCTCCCCAAACTGCGATCGCACGTCGGCGTTATGGTCGAGGAGCAGCTGTACACATTTGGCGAATCCCGCGGCGCTGGCCGTGTGCAGAGGCGTCTCCGTATAGACCTGTGGAGTGTTCGGATCGGCTCCGTATTTCAGCAAGATCTCGGCACACTCCACTGCATTGACATCAATGGCGTAGTGCAGAGCGGAACGCTTTTCGATGCCGATGTTGATGCTCGCCTTGCGTCTCAGCAGCAGGAGGATGCACTCGACGCTCTTGGAGCTAAAGCAAGAACGTATAATTGGACACATGTGTATATAGATATGTCTTTCAGCCACTCACCTGGCAGCGCAGTGCAGCGATGTCACCTCCTTCTTGGCATCCCAGCGATTTGGATCAGAGCCGTGATCAAGGAGCACCTTGGCTATGGGGGCGTTGGCGCGACAGCAAGCGAAGTGCAGGGGCGTCCGGCCGCGGCTGTCGGTAGCGTTAGGATCGGCGTTGTAGTGACTCAGCAGGTACTGGATGTTCTCCACGCTGCCGAATACCGAGCAACAGATCAGGGCCAGGCTGCAGTCGCTGGAGTCGGCCATGAGTTCTGCGGGAATCCGCCAGTCATTACCGCGGAAGAAAAGTGTGATCTTAGTGTCTACATACCCAGGAAGCAGCCGGACCTGACCATTTCTAGGACATGCTTAGCTCTCGGCGTCGCGCTCAATGTCTCCTCGATCTCATCAAGCTCCCAAAGTATCTGGTTCTGCTGCTGCCGCGCAAATATCTCATGCGCCTCGTCGCTAAACACCCCCGCGCTGTTGGCCTCGCTCGAGATACTGCGCTTGTCCAGCAGCAGGTCCACGTCCGCCGCCTGGTCGCTCTCCGAGTTCCATTTCAGGTCGTTTTCCTGCCAAAGCAAGCAATGAGTTCGTGGTAAGAGCGGGGTTGGGACCGAGGCCATGTAAGTCACTTACTATTATCGAGAAGCGCACGTTCTCCATCTTCGCGCCGCCACTTCTGCCTTGTTTACACTCTCGTGGCCCAAACAATAATAAACTTTCGGTCGCACCGACCGCAGCTGGCTCCAGCTGCCGAGTGCTCCCGAACCGATCCTATACGTATGTAGTGTAGCTCTCCTCCCGCTGACCGCTGACCTGGGGTCAATTACTTATCCGCGTTGAGTTGAGCGGATCGCCAATAACTCATTGGTGTGCCAATAATGATGACTCCGAGTCCGCTCTGCCCGCAATTAGGCCGATCGTGTGGTGGGCACTTGTGCGCCTCACACTTGTGCGGATTTGTTTATTTGGAAATCTGGATAGGCTCTTGCCTCGCACCGCTGGCGATCTCAGTGCTAATTTCTCACGTTCGCTGTCGCACTCCCCCTTGTTGCCTTGCCTCGCCTCGCCCAAATTGGCGATCTTGCCGCAATGTCCCGTTATTTGCAACCGCGACCAACGCCAGCGAAGCTCCACGGAGAACTGATCTCCCCATTCGGCACATGAGGAGAAGTGCTCCAGGTGTCGGCAATGTGTGGCGCGCCATTGAATGTTCCTCTCCGCGCGGAGCACTTGCCTGGGTGAAGCTTATGCGTATTTGAACCGCCCGCCAAGATGCGAGCTGCATTATGAGTTTCCCTGGTATTCTTAATGGTGTTCGCAATCGTTGGAATATCGATCGAAAGATCGGGCGAGAACAATTCGGCTGCTAAAGTTGATCAAGAGAATTGTATGTAAAGGACAGAATAATGCTGTGATAAAATAATTAAGCGCCAAAACTGGGATCCTTTCGATAGTCGTAGTAATCGATAGGTATCGTTTAAAAACTTTGATTATATATATTTATAAAATTTAAATATATGCAAATTTATAATATAAATTTATTATTTATATTCTTTTAGACAAAAACAGGCGATCAACTCGCCCATTCAAGGTCGTTAACCGCTGCTGCAGCAAAAGAGAGCGAACAGCCGATAGACTGTTTTTGTTTTGAAGGGAAGTTGTTGATGTTTACGTCAGTGCAAAACAAAAATAGTTGAACAGCTGATCATTCAAGGCCGTTATGCTTATGTTTACGTCAGTGCAAAACAAAAATAGTTGAACAGCTGATCATTCAAGGCCGTTGATCGCAGCTGCAGCTCGGTAAGTATCTGTAAGATACTTTTGCTAATCTATGAGATACGTAGGTTTTTATGGTTTTAATTAAAAATAATTCTTATTTGTAAATTGTTTCACTTAAGATTATCTATAAATATAAAATAAAAAACCGAAAAATAACTTATAACTATTACGCTCCCGGAACGATAGATTACCAAAATAGACAGACAAATAAATCGATATATTTTCACTCCTATTTTCTGTGAAATTTGGCAACGGGAATTTGGAAAAATGTAAATCCTTGTCCTTGGAAAACGGTTTAATTACGGCACGCTACCTAAGATGATTTTTATGATATTTTCTTTATCCTTGCTACCTGTACCAGACTGTTTTTAAACCCGGTAGTCAGAGTGGCCAGATCGTTTTCCATCAGTTCGTGAAAATGACGGCGATACATGAATTGAAGCTATCGGCGCTGCTAGACTTTTCGAGCAACCCCCGTGTAAACACTGGGTATAAAAGGCCGAGTTTCCTGCCTGCCCGTCACAGTCCCGTTGGAAAATTCAGAAAATTAAGTCAGAAAAGTCTCGAAGCAGTTACACAGCAGTTCAGTCTCAGCAGCAGTAAAGGTGTGTGTGTATACCAAAATTTCGAAATCGTTTCCTCGTGTCGTCGCCGAACAAAGTACAAGTAAAGCTATAAAATGGTGGCCGTCGCGTACTTTGACGACAGTGATGCCAACGAGCCCAAGACGCTGACGGATTGGGTGCGTAATTTCCGCGTGAAGCGCCAGAAAATGCGTCGCAAGCTACGTGGCGCTGGCAGCGACCTGCGCGTGAACGCCATTTTGTCGACGGCCCTGCTCCATGCGGAGCACGAGCTGCGTAGAAAGCAGCAGGAACGGTTTAGTCGCTGGCTAGAAATGCAGACCAAATTCGTGCCCCATGGCAGGACGCACTGCGGCAGTGACGTCCAGGAAGCCAACGCCAAGGCTGTGGCAGAGGTGGAGGCGGAATGCGAGCGACGCGAGATTGAAAATAATTTGTGGAGGAGCGAGCTCAGTGGCCTCGACAATTTCATGCGCAGCCTTAGTAGCAATAACAACGACAACGGGCCCAGCCACAGCCACAGCCACAACAACAACAACAGCCAACACAGCTGCGCCATTGCTGTGGCCAGCTAGACAGAGACGACTATATGGCGGCGCGCGCTGTGTGTGTGTGTGTGTGTATACTGTCGTATACAGGCACAAATCGTACATCTGTCGAAACATTTCCCTTTTCGTCGCAGTTACCTTAGATTTATTTGTTCATTGTTAAACTAGTTTTATTACGACAACCAATTTCTCATTTGCAGTCGCAAACATGTGCAAGGCTGTTATAGATTGTAAAGAAAGAGTGAAGGATTGGAAGAGTGTGAGAAGATGACGCTGAGCCAACGGCCTTCGATTCGAAAATGGTGTGAGTCATGGACGCTGCTCCAGAAACCGTACGAAACGCCACCAGAAAGAGCCTTTGGTCCTGGATCACACTCGGTTGGTAAATCAGTATACTATTTCTATCTTGTTAAGTTATATTAATACGTAGGTAGTCCGACTTACTAATTGTGGCGAAAGTAGAGGTCGCCCACAAAAATTTCCGTTTCCAACTGCACGTAATGGGGTAGACAGAGACAAAGAGACTTCGTCACAGGCACAGGCACACAAGTTCAGTGTATTAGTATGGGTGCGTGTGCGCCTGGGCTATTTTTGTGTACACCAAGATGAGAGGTATTCAGGCGAACCTTTGTTGTTGTCCGATTCGTCATCGCCATTTCTGGCATTTTGTGGGGAATGCAGTGCCTGCCGATTCACATTGAATCGTTTGCCTTGGCAGTCGGGGGCGTAACTACTAGAGCAACGTAGAGTAATCGAGAATGCTAGCGAGTAAGAATACGTAGAGTAAGAAAAACAAAGAACTGATATTAATTAAGCTAAAATAAACTAAAAAATACTGTATTAAACGAATGAATCACTGTTGAAATCAATGCTGCCTTATTTATTATTCACTGCGAATTTGTCGCTAGGCAACAACCGAACAAAACCCTACCGCTTGCCATAAACCCGCATCTATAATCGATTTTGTTTTCCAGTTTCCTGCTCCTCGAACGTTAATGGCAACGCTGAGGAGGAACGGAATACTAGACAACAAACGCTGCGTACTGCGTACTGCCTCACTGAATCCGAAAGCGAACAGAGCCAGAGTCAGTCAGTCGCTGGCTAAGAAGCATCCTTGAGTTACTACTGAGTTACTGAGTGAGTCTCCACGTCTGTCCGAGTCACCCCCACCACTACCGCCTGGCAGGGAGTTCCGCAAACAGCCGCCGGAGCAAGGAGCAGCAGCAGCAACCACCACCGCGTCTCCTCTGCACGACTGACCATTGACCATTGTCAAAGCCAATGCAGCGACAGGACAATGGGGACAAGGCGGAATGCGCGCGGCAGCAGCTCCTCCAGCTCTCATCAGCTTACCTGCGTTTGACGCTCTCGTGCCCGTGCCGGGCTGCTATCACCAACTAGCAACTACCACCACCTATCTGCATAGAACGCTTCGCAGTTGCTGACCACCACACCCATCCACACAGATACACGGTATTTGGTATATCAGCTGCGAACACAATATTGCCTTTTGAACAGATTTACAGCGAAAAACACAGCACAAGCACAGCATTGGAGCATGAGTCGCCGATATAACGTTCTTCTTCAAGTTCTACACATTACTTCGTCTTGTTTTCGAGTTCTACTGGGCTATGGTCGCCGTCGTGGATCTACTCTCCTATTTCAGCTTCACCCCTTACAATTTGGACTATAGACACTCGTCGCACCCTTCTCCTAATCTTTGGGCTAGCCCCAGGCCGATCTAAATCTTTGTAGCGGCACGACACAGTTGAACGGTTCCTGTGAGTGCCAGGGTCAGTGCTCTCTACGCTCCAAAAGTTGGATGTCTTGCGGAGTTGAGGCTTCAGGCTTGTCGCCGCCGAGAAATCAGTTAAACTCGAGAAGAACGCGTCGAAACTGAGTTAGTAGACTTCGCACGAGCGTCACTTTTCGTTTATTTTTTTTGTAGCGATGCAACGCAGTTGAACGGCGCCTGCATGCATCCGTGTGAAAGAGCAAGGCGAAGGTGGAAGCGAAAGCAGGAACGCGGCCGATTAAGGAGAAAGAGGAGGATGCCTCGGGTCTCAAGCTGAGTTCTTGGACCGAAAGCACCATCGTTGGGACGAAAAACGCCATGCGTAAATCGTTTTTGATACATAATCCGATCAAATGCTCCCGTTTGAATTATTTTTAGCGCATAGCTTCCTCCACTCGTATAAGGGACTCGGTCAAGTAGCTGAAACTAGCCAGAAACAGATGTGCAAAACAGGAGCAACCAGGCAATCGTAAACCCTTAGACTTTCCAATCGAAATCCTTTTCTCTCGTGTTTTATAGAAATGTACTTGTCATATTTGTGGACGCGCTTAAGCTGCGAGAGATTTCGCACACCACAACCCGCCTTGCCGGGCGGATCACATGTAAATTATTTTCCGTATGTCGAACAAACTATTTCTGTCTTGTAGCAATGCGGCAGTAGAATGTGCCTGCCCATTCAGTTCGTCCAAAGCCGAAGGCGGCAACTGCGAACCCTCGACCACTCCAAACGGCGCTCTGGGACCAAGACGCAATAATCATTATGCACTTTCCGCCGCCGAAGTTTCCTTCTCTCCTCTTTTTCAAGAACAGCCGCAGCCGCATTATTGTATTCGTTACAGTTTCAAAACCGTACCCGAACCGAGAACATGTAGCAAAATTTCTTGAGGCAATGGGAATCAAATGCCAACTTGAAAGCAATAACACCAACACTCAGTCGTCGCAGTCCAACATCCATACAACACGACGAATTCGAATTCGAATTGAACCGCAGTGCAGGTCAGGTCTGAACCCAAATAGATCCCGCTCACACATGTTTTTCCAGCATTGTTCGGGGCCAGAGAATGTGGACGTGTTGGCTGGGGGGCAGCGAGGCAATCGGCCCGCTGCCGTAGCTCCTGAAAGGACCATTCGAAACTTGCAAACTTCGTTTACCAGAGTGAGAATGCTTAGCAGCCAGCCATAAATTTCTTGTTTACATTTTGCAGCGGTGTCGCACAGTTGAGTGTGCCTGTGGGCACCGATATACATAGCTATTACGAGAGCGAGGGCAAGCGGTGTCGCTCCAGCTCCTAGCTGGCCGAGTCTACGGCTGTGCTGCTGCAAATCGTTAAAGGGAATCCAAAACGATGCATCAAGTCCATCCAGTTAGGCTTCTCTTAGCTAGCAAGCAGAGAACATAGCGCCCGCCACTGCAACGACAACCGAACGAACCTCTTGCTGCAGCTGCCACAGCTACTGCGTACGAGCACATACGTCGAGCAAGCATCGAGTATAGCCGCAGAACGAACCCACGAACACAAGCAAGCAGGCAGAAAGGGCGCCCCGTCGCCCGTGCTGATTGTGTAAGAAGATGTAAACCTAACGCTTTTACATTACAGCCAAGTCAAGTCCCCTGCTGATGAGAGGGGGTCTACTGGTGTCTAACCCATCACGTGGCAGTGCTCACACAGCACAAGGCCTTTCGATGAGATGACCGGAGCGCCGCCTGCCGACTGCCGACTGCGTTGAGACCACGCTTGGCACGCAGTCAAGCCCCAGCTGGACGCCTACGGGAATCCAATCCGACCGTGCTTAGCCGAGCCTAAGCACGTACTGCATTGCACCGCACAGATATATATGTGCGTTCGGTCCACGCTAAAGGGAATCAAATGCGTTAGGACCGAAAGCCGCTACACCGTACCACCACCAGTATTCGCTGAGAAGTGAGCTGATGTGTTGTCGTTGTTACAGGGCTGCTGCTGCAGCTGCGCCAAGGGCAGGGCATCCTCGCCTAGCGCCGCTAACTATCACTTGTCACTTTCAGCGATCGGCGAGCGAACAGTGATCGATCAGCGTCGAGAGCAGATCTGAACAGAAGCTAACGACTCGCAGCTAGAATCGTTCATCGCAAATGGGAACCAACTGCGATTAGTGTTCAAGCATCCGAATCGAATCCAAATCAGAAGATGTGCAGCAGCAGCAGTTGGAGACTATCGGTCAGTCCAGACAGACAGCCAGCCAGCCTAGCCAAACACTCGAGCAGTGCAGAGCACAGCACAGCACAGCGCAGCGCAGGAGCCGCACGCAGCAAGTCGACCACAAGGGTTGTCGTTTTACTTGTACTTTCCTTCCGTAGGTAGCCCAGAATTCGAGAAACCCATATCCATCGCAAAGGGAATCAAAGCGATTAGTGTTCGAAGACCGAGCTAAGCGGCCAATGCGTCGTGCCTTAGCTCTGCCAGTTGAGCCCTTAACTCCTGGCCCGCCGATCAACAAACCGCAAAAGGGAATCAATTGCGAGGTGGCTACTACAGCAGTCGAGCTCCCCGTTGAGCTTCTGGGCCCAAGTCGAGCTCTCCACTGAGCTCCTCGGCCAGGTTCTTCGCTTCAGCACAGAAATCGTAAAGGGAATCAATACGATGTACAGCGACAGCGGCAGGCAGGGTCCCCCAAGCCATACAAAAAACAAGGTATATGAGTTTCTTCTAGTTCGGTGCATTTTCGCTTTGCAGGAACTCCACTGACAAACTATCCCGTGCACCACGTGTCTGCCTATGAATCTCAAACTGGCTGCAACCCCAGAAAGCCTACTCGTGTTAAGTTGGTCTCAAAGGGAATCCAAGAGACACGCGCCCGCGGTTCAGCCGACCGAAGTTCACATTTATTTTGTTTTTAGTTTCTTTAAACTCATGTCATTGCAGCCTCTTGGTCCATGTATAGAGATGAGTTCAGGTTCTCCCCGGATGCGACTACACAATTTCAATTTACTTTATTTTTTTTTTTGAACGAATTGTAAATCCATTGTAAGATTTTGTAAACATTGACTATGTACACCTACGTCCTAAGAACCAAGCAGATCCGATCGATCCCACTACCCCAAGGAATGCAGCCGGGTGGCTCCGCACTAGGCAAGCCGTTTCAGAAGTATCTGCAGCAGGGACCAGTTAAATATGAGCACCATTCGTTAGAGCAAGATCCGTGGCAATAATGAGGAGAGGGAGCAGATGAGGACTGATGCCATTTCCACCTACACAGTCAGCTGTGAGCAGGGAGCCGAGGGAGCAGCGTGCGATGGCTTTCAATCATTCCGATGCGAGCTATATGTATGCTGGCTGCTATTATCTTTGAGATCCATCCGTGGCAGATGAGGGAGCTTCACTTCAGCATTCATACTTCAGCCCCAATTACATGGGGACAGTTCACCCAATTTTCATCCTGGAGCCAACTAGAACAACCACACGACCACGTAGGAGCACACGCTTTTGTTCATTTTTGATGAGAGGAGTTTCGAGTTCTCTGTTGGATCGGTCACCCCCCCACAATCTGCGAGTTGGAGCAACTGGTATCATTTCTTCGCCATTTTCATCGACCCGCAAAAGCCTTCTTTAATCTCGGACCGCTGGCCTGGCCTGGGATAATAGCTTCCTAATTTTCTGCTGTTGTTGGCATTGGCCGGCGGCTTCAAGTTGCTGTTTTCCCTTCGCACCGATCATGCTGTTGGACTAGGATTCGCTTCTTCGCTTCGCTAAGTTTCTCTGTGAGGACCCTTCGTGAGGACATTGTTTGGATTAGTTAGAGGATTGTACGATTCTGTCGAATGGACGGCGGCGTGGGAGCAAGAGCGACCTAACGCTTGACGGCGGCGTGGGATTTAAAGCGGCCAACGAGCGGCGTGGGATTTTTGGCTCGACGACGGCGATGGATCCTTTGTAGTGACTGCGGCGCGGGAAAGCCAGTTTCTCAACGTGGGATTGTTAGGGCGATTAGGCGAGGGCGCTAGGGATAGGACTTTGACATTCGACGGAAAAACTTCTACGGCGGGAAGCATTGACGGCGGCGTGGGAAGCTGACTTCGGCGAGGAAGCCAAGATTTTGACGGCGGCGAGGGAGATGCATACATGAGACGGCGGCGAGGGAGAAGGAGGCGGCACTTGACGGCGGCGCGGGATATTCCGGACTGCGGCGTGGGAGTAACTGACTGCGGCGTGGGACTTCTGGACTGCGGCGTGGGAACCTTGGACAGCGGCGCGGGATCCTCATCGGTTACAGATCATCGGTTGTATTCCAGAGATATTGGGACGGGCTGTCGCCTCTTACGCATCGTTCTCATGCCGTGGCGCTCCATTTACTGATTGTTCAAAGCTGATATACTTGATAGATGCCGTGATCGGCGTGATCACCGCCCCAATATCCGCACCCCTGTCTTTGCCCATCAATGGAAACTTCATCATTTGTATACACATTTATTTAACACTTCTGGAATACCGGAGAGCAACACCAATATATATATATATAAATATATACCGATGATTCGATTGCGAGCAGCTCTCGACTGCGCAATAAATTGTTGTTTGAAAAAATGAAAGTCTGCCGTGTGTGTTATCATTGGGATGGGATCTCTGGTGTCTGGCAAGGGGGGGAAACGTGGTTAGATGGAGAGGTTTGCATACGGATTGTTGCTTTTTCCGCGGCCCCCGATGGCTGTCTGGTTACTGATTGGGTAGTAGAAGGTTCCATTTCCATGGCTGCCGAGGGTAACGGCTGGCGTGCCAATCTGACTTTGCGGAATATTGGGCATTAACCAGCCACCTGGCTGAGAAGAATTGCTGGCTACCCAGCCACTTGGACCATAAGCGGTTTGAGCAGGCACTCCGATTGATCCTGGAACGCCGTAGGCACCCTGGTTATTGGCGTGCTGCAGCCACGTCCGGTTCTGAGTCGGCGGCGGAGCTTGGAAAGGTTGGTAGCTGTTGGCAGGCGCACTCCAGTTGGGCGCAACGGCGGCTCGGGTGAAATTGGTGACGATCGGGCCAGAGGGCCGATATGCCGACTGATTGTAGGTCCCCCCGTGCGTGTGGGCAGGCGTAATATGGGTGGCATTGGGGCGACGATGTACTTGGCTGGCTACCCGAGCTCCTACCATGGAGTGGATTTGCAGGTGGCCAAATAGCAGAGCTGGATAATGGAAATCAGCATGATTTGAGAACTTATATTGCATATATGAAATCTGTACCCAAGATAATGGCCAAGTGGTGAGACGACAGCATCCTTCGTGTGTTTTATTCAAAAATCGGATCGGAACTGTCTGCGGAAATCTCTGCCACTATACTGTGTACACGTTATCAGGTTTGTTTTTCTAATATAAACATTTATATATATATGCTGCGCTATATACTTTCCCATATGCATTAGTTTTGGTGCGTCTATTTACATTGTTTGTCATCGTCTCGGTGCCCTTATCAAAATTCCTGGAATGGGAACCACAAAAATTGTTGCTCGTCGGAAATTCTATTAAAAATAAAAAAATCTGTGAAATTAAACTCAGCTTGATTATTAAATTATGCAAACTTATTTGGGAAGTCCCAAAGTCCCAAATTAAATGTTCTTATCAGTGACCCCAAAATTTGATTGTTTTCAATGAATCCCTGAAGAGGCTAAAGAAAACACATGAAATATTACATACATTTGGATTTTATGTATTTTATGACATATACTTTATTTTCATTTTATATTAACGGAAAAAATGTACATAAAAACGTTACTGCCATTGGTTCTCCTTCGCTTCCATCGCCCGGAATAATTATACATAATTTGACTTTTCCTATTGTTTCCTCCTCGCTGCCTCCATTTGGTCCAGACACGCGCGCAATTTTGACGGGAAGCCTGGCTAAGATATCAAAATACTGATCTTCACTTGCGATGCGATGCGCCTTCTCTGTACAGGGTAAAATTATTTTATACATTTCTCGTGTCCGGGAAGGGGCGTGGATCTCCGAATACTCTCCATTCGTACTCATTCACCTAACAAATTCGCTCTAAGTTAATGTACTTTGTTAAGTTTGTTTTAAAAATTAGCCTTGGCTTATAAATATATTTCCAGCTTTCCTTGCAGGATGTGGTGTCTTCCAGCGGTTTTTATTGTATGTAGAAGCAGCCTGTCGTAGACGGTTCGTGAGACGCAAGAAGAGCAGTTTGCAGTTCGGCTTTCGGTTTTATCTACTCTGTTTTTGATTTGTGTTCAGTTTTGGTTCGCTTTACAGTTTTCAAATTTACACACAAGATAAAAATGGAATCGAAGCGAATCAAATTACAATATGCGGTGTAAAATTACAATAATATGTGGGATATACTATATAGGGCGAGGCAATGGGGGCTGTTCTGTCTACAAAACGTGTCCTGGAGCCTAATTAGTTAATAATTCAAATGATTCTGTACTGAATCAAATGATAATACAATTCAATTCATTTAATTTCCACGGTTCATGGCACTCGCCCCTCATTGCCTGCACCCCGATACATAGGATGTCTTTAATTGTCTAATAGGTTTCGACTTCTACTTAAGATTATTGTACAAGCGATAGAATCGGCAACAAAAGAAACGAATCCGAACAGAAAATCGAATTAACAATAAAAAGGTGGGGATGATGGGGCATCCTCTCCCTCCTCTACTGGTACTCGTCATCGCTGCTTAGCAGCATGGTCTTCTCGTTGTAGTTCTGGCTAATGGTCGCCACACGCTGGCCGCCCGGCATGAACTTTCTCTGGTTTCCCAGCGTCTTGGAGGCCATGCAGTTGCTGCCACCGTTATTACTGTTGGCACCTGAACCGGGTCCGGTGGCCACCGCGTTGTATCCCCCGCTGGTGGGTGCCTGCTGCGATCCGTGTGTGGTTCCTCCAGAGCTCGGATCGTCGGGATCATAGCTGGAGACGCGAATGCCGCGCGAGTTCTTGCCACCTGTGCGGGTTGTTAGTGGAGGGAATGGACTTAATTGTGAGCCAGGTGCCACACAGATCGAGGGGAACTATATATATATATAGCTATGTACAGGAACATGCCATGCCATGCAACACCTATACCTTGATCAAGTTCGTTCGTTATTGATATTCGCCCTCAAAATGGTTGATCAAGGTTTAGGTGGCACATATATGTAGGTTGAAGACGGGTCAATAAACATGCAAGAAGGTCACAGTTCGTCAAGCTTATCGTACATTTATTGCTAGATATTTTAGATATTTTATACAATTGGTTTTAGGTTTAAACATTTACAAACAGAAGTAAATAGAAGCACGACGAGAGCTTATCACAAAAAAGAGCGGGTCAAAGTCAAAGTTAAAGGTTAAAGGAAAAATCAAAACGATAAAAGAACAATTTACTTTTTGGTATCATTTTTGAGCGAAACGGAAACGTGTAAATAAATGCTGAAGGGAATATAACTTGAGGGCGCTTCCGGACTGCGTAGAGTATAATAAAATCTTTGTTTACAAATACATAATATTTTCAAATATTATTCTTGTAGAGCTAACATTTAAATAGTTTGTTTCAAAATGCTTAGACTTAGGCGTAGAGCGTAAACGTAAAAAATACAGACGCACAGAGGCGCGCAGAAAACGGAGAGCGTCCCTAAACACAGTAGACACAGAGGACTAGGGCGAATTCTGTTCAGCTTTCAGCATTTTCTAATGTGAGTACCGTAGGTAACTAGGGCCTAGTACGTATCTCGTCGTCTCGTTTGAGTGCGTTTCTGGGAATTCTTTAGGATCTTTAGGATTAGGGGTTAAGGTCGAGGATTTAAGCTAAGGCCGTTGGCTAAGTACACTTGTTTGCTTCGTTTCGTTTACTACCGCGTTCCCGCCTGGATTTGTGGAATTGTGTGTGTGTGTTTTGCAATATAGTGGTTTAGTAGCGAGCATCGCTAGAGTTTTGCGTTTGCTTTAGATTTTGATTATTAGAGCTTTTCGTAACGCTGCGCCGAGGTTACTTCTGCAAAAGATAAGAAAAACAGAAAGAAAAACAAAAGTGTGAAAAAACATAACGATAATGAAATTGAAATGCGAGTTGTGGGTCGAAATCGGGCATCAAAATGAGTTAAATGAGATCAACAGAACACAGAGCGATAAGATAGGATATAGCAGGCACGGAATGAACGAAGCATGCCACAGACAGACTCGAGCATCGAAAAAGAGACAAAGAAATCGGGGCCTACTAACCTGAGCTGTATTGCGTGTATTGCTGATACTGCGGATGGAAGTTGTGTATAGCGTCTGTCATAATATCCTTGGGATTCATCGTTTCCTGCGGCGGAATAAAATTATGCTGTAAGTGACATGGAATAAATTGATGCGACGAGCTTACCTTGAGACTGCTGGAAATGGACTGCATGGTGACCGATCGGCCGTGGCCGTCGCTAATGCAGCTCCGTGCGTAGACCTAAAAAGAAAAGCACTCTCATCATTACATGAGCATTTATCTGCCACACAAACACCGCCCAATAAACACCCGAAATAACCCAAAGCAACGTCTTTTAGAGCTGCTATCTAATCTAAGCCAGAAATCGTAAATAGCGCCCTGAAATCTTGGTCCACGCCGGCATTCCGGGGCAATCATAAACTTACCTGATAGGGGAATGCATAACGCAGTGCGATGGCGGCAAACAACATTTCGATGCAGATGAAGAAGTTCTGATAGCCAGCAGAGACGGTACCCGCCTCGGCGGTGACAGTGCCAGCACTGTCCACAATGGGCGAGATAACGTTGGCCTTCTCCAGGATGGCCAAGCCGACGCCTTGCCAAAAGGACAGGAAGATCACCGACTTGATCGTGCAGAACTTGAGGACGGGCTCGAACGGTGTCAGCAGATCCCGAGTGGCGAAATAGAACAGATAGAGCCCGTATAGCGCCAGCGATACGGAGATGTTGTAGATGATTGTGATGTAGATGTAGCCACCGTCGGCACTGCATTGTAGACGAGGGATTGCATTAGTGGGAAATCTGGGATTATATGGTTCAAATACGGCAATACGGCAATTAAATAGCAATGTCAGGTTAACAACAATAACTGATAATTGCCGCATCGTAAAATATAAACCTCCATTACCTCCAATCACCATCGTGGTAGTGGCCAAATGCCTGCAGAAAGATGATGATGAATGCCACCAGCGGCTTAACCAGGCAGAACTGCAGCGTGGCCTGCTTGCAGAAGCGCAGAAATCCGATCGTGTAGGTCTTGCCCTTCAAACAGCAGGTGCCATACAGACACGACGTCTTAATGGGCTTGCCACGAATCTCTGACATGATGTTGCCCTCGCCCCCGAGGTACTCGTAGCACAGCGACAGGAAGTTGTAGATGACAAAGGCTGCAGGGAAGAAGGATATACTCGGCGTTAGCTACTCTTGACAAGTAAATGATGGTCAAAATTAGACGCACCTTCGTAGCAGTCGCGAACGGTAAAGAAGTAGATGTACACGTTGTCCGAGTTGAAGAAAAGCAAGCTGATCCAGGAGTAAGTGGCGTAGATGGGCACGATGAACAGGATGCGAACTATCCAGCGCTGCTCCTGCGGATTCGTGTACCAGCGCAGATGCTGGTATATCTGCGACGGATAAAAGAAGGCGGGTTTTAGATGGGGATCCTTAGGATGTCTTGGGATATTACTCACCTGTTGACAGGTTATGAACAAGGCAGCCCAGACACAGACTCCGGCAAGAACCTGGGCGGTCTTGGTCTGCAGGAAGATGCCATCGCCCACATGGAGCAGCGGATCCAGCGGTGTGTTCATCGGGGCGTTCTTCACCTGCACCACGTAATTGGGCTTGCCCGTTGTGCTCGTCGCAATCGTCCCAGTCGTAGCTGTGGCGTTGCCACTGCTGGCATTTAGCGCCGCCTCAATGAGACTGGCGGCAGTTGTGCTCATGCTGGAAGGGAAGTAAACGGACACCGAAATTAACGTGGGGCTATTGGTGGGGGTGGTGTGGCAGGAATTTGAAAAACGGAGTCAGCCTAGACAGCTAAGCCACTGGCAACTGTTTACACTCTCGTGTCGCGAGTCTCACACGAACATTGCTCCAAAAACGACATTTAACTCGCAGACATGAAGGCAATTTTCAGAACGCCAGTGATGGCTACCTTTTAAATAAGCTGCTCAGGTAAATATCAGAGATTCTATATGCAAATTCCACCTATAATCGAGTTAAATTAGTAACAAATGATATTTTTAATAAATAAATCCTTAAGGGCATCTTGTATTCATTCAAAAAGTTATTAGTTTTAGTTAAATTATCTTTTGATTTTGATTTTTTTAGTGTTATTTTGGCCGTTCTGACATTTCTGACAACAATGCAGCAAAGTTATGGACGAATTGGGTCAGCAGCAAAGAAACAAAAGCAGAGAATGTGGAGCGACGGCTGGCACACCAGCAAAACAGAAATGGAACAAAGTGTGGAGGCATGTGTGGGGCTGGGGAAGTAGCATGTGCGCATTAGATCATCACGCAATCCAATATTAATAATGGACTCTGCCGTAGCCAAGAAGAGCCCGTCCTGGCCACCTCCTTCCCAACCTTGTCTCAGGGTCACCACTCCTAACTGCTTCATATCGATTTCACCCGCTGCGAATGCCACAACCAATCAATAAACAAGTCTTAGGCAAGCCCAATGATGTGCATTCAGTCATCAATATTAAAAGCTGCATCAACCGATTAGACCAATCAAGAAAAAAACATACTCCAATGATGCTAATGATGAGTACGGAGACTGCATTAAAATGGATCTGAAAAGCCTTCAGGGCATTGGAAACATATGGTGGCTGCTGAAGTGGACTATGGGGTCAGCTTGGGGAGAAAACGATAAGACTTCAAGTGAACTGGCGGTAAACATACAAAATTATGTCGAAAAATGAATAAAAACTGTTCTAAAAATAATGATTATTTAAAAGAATTTGCTGTTTCCCAGAAAGTAGAATTTGGAAATTTTTAAGACCAATTTTTTTAAATTTTAATTAATAAAGAAACTTTCCATATGGAAGTTAGCATCAAAAAACTGCACCCATAAAATTTGACAAGGACGAATCATGATCCCTATTTTCCTTTTCCGCTTATCCCGAACTTTATTTTTATTTGCTCTTTTACTTTTATTTACTCTCCACAAAGTATCAAAGTATTAAGTATCACCTCAGTCCTTGATACTTTGTGGAGAGTTAATGTGCACCTCAGTCCTTGATACTTTTGTGGAGAGTAAATATGCACCTCTTTGCTTGATACTTTTGTGGAGAGTAAATATGCACCTCTTTGCTTGATACTTTGTGGAGAGTAAATGTGCACCTCATTCCTTAATACTTTGTGGAGAGTAAATAAAAAAATAAAGTTCAGGATAAGCGGAAAAGGGAAATAAAGGATTATGATTTTAACAATTAAAGGGTGTTAAGGCAGGCTCGAATGCTACAAAATTAAAGAGTTATTTTTTTCTTTTTGTGTATTCGAGGATTGTCATTAGTAAAGTGCTAGCCTGAGAGATAACAAAGTTATGTGTGAAAACTGAGTCAAACAGAAACGATATTGCAAATTGGTTTTGCGTTTTAAATGAGTAATTGCATTACAAAACAGGAAAATACATACAGACGCAGGTTAAAATTCGTATATATATTCTAAAATACATTAGTTTCAGTATTAAAGTTCTTAAAATAAGCACATATTTCTAGTAAAATTTGATAAGGGATATATTTCACAGTTTGCCGTGGCAAGGGCATTCCCATTAGTGGCATGAAAATAACGCCAGATAACGAACAAGTCACGGGCATGAGTCACGAACCCGTGCAAATGTTAATAATACTCGTTGTTGATAAAACGCGTTAAATGTTAAACGTTAAGCCCGATTTTGAGACCCAGAAGTAAATGGCGAAGAAGAAACAACAAAGAGAAACACAATCAGCTGCACAAAGAGGAAGCAACAACAAGTTGCTGCTGGCGGAGATACACAGAAATTGGCCAACAGAAGTCTACACGGGGCAGCAAGTCTCCAAAAGTGGCAAAAGACTGGGAAAAAAAAAGCCATATTGAAAGAGGAAACGAAGAGAAGTTGCTAATTATGTGGAGTGGGTGGTGGGTGGGCTACCTTGTGGGGCTTCAACGGGTGAATTGGTGTTCGGCCCGTCAAAATACACAGAGATTGTAAATAACATATGCAACGACCTTTTGTAGAGGGAAGAAGAAGAAGAAGACAGGGCGCAGCTCGCGCCTATACACCTGGCTTATCAACAAAAAAAATATATATATATTCAGACTGGAATAGATAATAAACACACACACACTAATACACTGAGCGAAATACGCTCAGATCAACGTAGCAATTTCGTCATCGATTCGGGTAATTCACTACAACTTGCCGTTTCAGGGAAAACAACTTTTGCACACACACACATACCAACGCAGCAGCACCCTCGCTCAACGAAATAGCTCCTGTTTAACTGGCACGCTAATTACCTTTTTTAAATGCAACTCTCCACGCTTGGCGCTGCGTTTTCACAGTGGCCGATTTCGTTTAATTTCACTTGGCCCGTACAATTTTCAATCGCAATATCAGTTTTTCTTTTTCGATTTTCACCTGACGCCAGTCGCGTCGCCCACTGTTTTCCACGTCGTTTCTGTTCGTGGCCGAAAGTGCCTGAAAAGCGGATTTGTTAACCCGCGCGAACACACTGATGAAACGCACAATATGCGTGCCACGCTTTAGTTTACTTATTTTCGCAATTTGTGGATGTGAAAAACGCGACGGAAAGCAAAATAAATGGAAATTACGACTCCCAGAGTTGTTGTTAGGGATGCAAAATCATCGACGTTCAGTATCGATATTTACAATATACATCGATATATTTTTCGCAACATCGATGTCTCAGCATCTCCAGTTTCTCTAAGAAAAAAGAAACCGAAAAAGAAGAAAAAGTAACTTGGTAAATGTTTAAATTTTTACCATTATATAACACAACAACTGGTTAATTTCGTTCCATTGTAGTCGTACACGAGCCAGAGATATATCGCTTCATTTTCGAAAAAAAATACTAGTTTCGTACGGATTTTATGGTCCCACAGTTTCTCATTTCAAATATGTCGTCGCCTGGTAAAGTTTTGCGGAAAGGAAGATTCGGAGTTGTTGTGGCCTCTATTGGAATATTCTCACCTGGCTAGACATACTACTGGCATTGTCCCAGTAACCCTTGAATTGAAATCAAGTGGAAAATCAAGTCATGGAACGACAGTTTAGTAAGTTTAGTCGAAAGGTGCCCTTCTTTTGGCACGTCTCTTTTGTTTTAATCACTAAAATTCAAAATTCTTCGTGTCTACCAGTATCTAAAATAGCGGAATATGAGTCAGGGCCAGCTGAGGGGCCTCGTCTTGGTCAGGCGGTCTGCCGCGTGGGGCCACCGCTTCCTCCAGACGAGTTGTGCGCTGGGAAAGGGACCCGGCCGCGATTCCTTCGCCAGTGGCAGCAGTGCCGCCTACATTGAGAGCCTGTATGTCAAGTGGCAGCGCAACCCCAAGTCTGTAGATGAGGTGAGACCTGACATAACAACATCGCCCGAGGGTGACATTCCTTTCTCTGGTCCTGCGTAGTCCTGGGATGAGTTTTTCAGCGGCAAGGAGCAGTCGTTGGTTTTGAAAAAGAACTCGGTCCAGCCATTGCCCAACAGAAAGTACAGGCGGCTGCCAATGGGGCTCAAGGCAACGGCAAAGGCTCGTTCCGGCGAAAGAACGGCGGCTTCCGACGGCGGTTCGCCTCCTTCAGCCGCGCCTCCAGCGGCAGCACCTCCAGCAGCGGCACCACCAGCGGCGGCTCCACCGGCACCCCCCGGCGACTGGAAGAACATCGACGACCATCACGCGGTGCAGGCGATCATCCGGGCCTATCAGGCACGCGGTCATCTGGCGGCCGATCTGGATCCCTTGGGCATCGTGGGACCCGGCAAGTCGTCCTCTGTAGACGGCATCAAGCGGCAAGCAGCGAAGGAGGTGCTCCGGCAGCACTCCTCGTACGTTTTCAGTAAGTAATTGGAGTCGATTTCCACATTCTTCCACTTCTTCTATCTTCTCTTCTTTTACAGGCGATCCTAATGCGATGTTCAAGCTGCCCTCGTCCACGCTGATCGGCGGCGATGAACAGTTTCTGCCCCTCAGGTGAGTACCAAGAGAAGAGCTCTGGCTATAAGAAGCCGTGACTGACTTGATCGTCTGCAGGGAGATTCTGGACCGTTTGGAGCGCATCTACTGCGGACACATCGGCGTCGAGTACATGCAGATAACGTCGCTGACCAAAACCACATGGATCCGCGAGCGATTCGAGAGGCCAAAAGCCCTGGACTGCAGCAATGAGGAAAAGAAGCTCATCCTGGAGCGTCTGACCCGAGCGACGGGCTTCGAGAACTTCCTGGCCAAGAAGTTCAGCTCGGAGAAGCGCTTCGGCCTGGAGGGATGCGACATCATGATACCGGTCATTAAGGAGGTGGTGGATAATGCCACGAAAGACGGCGCCGAGTCCATTTTTATAGGTGATTATCGTGATTTTATGGCATTGCTTTTTTAACCAAAATGTTGCTACAACACAGGAATGGCCCATCGAGGCCGGCTGAATGTCCTGGCCAATGTCTGCCGCAAGCCCATGGCCGATATATTGGCGCAATTCCATGGCTTGCAGGCAAGCGACTCGGGATCCGGCGACGTCAAGTATCATCTGGGCGTGTTCCAGGAGCGGCTTAATCGGCAGACCAACAGAATGGTGCGCATCACAGTGGTGGCCAACCCCTCGCATTTGGAGCACGTGAACCCCATCCTGCTGGGCAAGGCGCGGGCAGAGATGGTGCATCGCGGCGACACTGATGGCGAAAAGGTGCTGCCCATTATCGTTCACGGCGATGCCTCGTTCTGCGGCCAGGGCGTGGTCTTCGAGTCAATGCACTTGTCCGACCTGCCCCACTACACCACCCACGGCACCATCCACATCGTGTCAAACAACCAGGTGGGCTTCACCACCGACCCGCGCTTCTCCCGCTCCTCGCGATACTGCACGGACGTGGCCAAGGTGGTGATGGCCCCGATTCTGCACGTTAACGCCGACGATCCGGAGGCCTGCATCCAGTGCGCCCGCATTGCCGCCGCCTACCGGGCCACATTCAAAAAGGACGTGGTCATCGATATCGTCGGATACCGCCGCAACGGGCACAACGAGGCCGACGAGCCGATGTTTACCCAGCCGCTGATGTATCAGCGCATACGGAAGCTGAAGCCCTGCCTGACGCTCTACGCGGAGAAGCTAATCAAGGAGGGTGTGCTCACGGACAGCGAGTACAAGGAGATGGTCGCCAAGTACGATAAGATCTGCGAGGACGCTTGGACGGAGTCGAAGAACCTTAAAACGATAAAGGTGAGTCCCCGTGCTCTGCTTATCTGACCTCCTGAAACTCTCCCTTTGCCGCAGTACTCCACTTGGATCGACTCACCCTGGTCGGCCTACTTTGAGGGCCGCAATCGCCTCAAGATGGAGCCCACAGGCGTCCACGAGGATACTCTCAAGAAGATTGGATCAAAGTTCTCCAGTTTGCCGCCGCCCGAGCACAAATTCGAGGCGCACAAGTGAGTAGAGTCAAGGATAAGTTAGTTTTTATGTTAAAAATCGCTTTCCAGGGGAATCCAGCGCATTCTCTCGCTGCGCCAACAGATGGTGGACGATAAGGTGGCGGACTGGTCGTTGGGCGAGGCCTTTGCCTTTGGCACGCTACTGAAGGAGGGTGTTCATGTGCGTCTCAGTGGTCAGGATGTGGAGCGTGGCACATTCTCGCATCGGCACCACGTTCTGCACCATCAATCCGCCGACAAAGTCGTTTATTCGCCGCTGAACCATCTGTACCCTGACCAAGCGCAATACTCCGTCTCCAACAGCTCGCTGTCGGAGTGCGCAGTGCTGGGCTTTGAGCACGGCTACTCAATGGCCAGCCCGAATACGCTGGTAATGTGGGAAGGTCAGTTCGGAGACTTCTGCAATACGGCGCAGTGCATCATTGACCAGTTCATCGCCAGCGGCGAGTCAAAGTGGGTGCGACAATCCGGCGTGGTGCTTCTGTTGCCCCACAGCATGGAGGGCATGGGCCCGGAGCATTCCTCCGGCCGCATAGAGCGCTTTCTGCAGATGAGCGACGACGATCCGGACATCTATCCAAACACCTGCGACTGTGACTTTGTGGCGCGCCAGTTGATGGACGTAAACTGGATAGTCACGAACCTCTCGACGCCCGCCAACTTCTTTCACTGTTTGCGGCGACAGGTGAAAATGGGCTTCCGCAAGCCATTGATCAACTTCTCACCCAAGTCCGTGCTCCGCCACCCGATGGCCCGCAGCCCGTTCAAGGACTTCAACGAGGCCAGCAGCTTCCATCGCATAATCCCCGATAGCGGCTCTAAAAATCCAAATAACGTTACCAAGCTCGTTTTCTGCTCGGGCAAAGTTTACTATGATCTCGTCAAGGAGCGCGAGGACCACGAACAGGAGGAGACGGTGGCCATTGTGCGGGTGGAGCAGGTAAGCGATGAACTCCTTATTGTTTTTGCTCCGTATCTAATGCCTTCCTCAGCTCTGTCCCTTCCCATATGACCTGATCTCGGAGCAGTTGGATTATTATTCGAACGCAGAGCTAATCTGGGCGCAGGAGGAGCACAAGAACAGCGGCGCCTGGTTCTACGTGCAGCCGCGTTTCGACACCGCCTTGCTGCATAACAAAAAGGAAACGTAAGTCCCAAGTGTGGGTGATGTGCCAAAGCCTGAGATCATCTCATCTCCCATTTGAATCCCCTTCAATAGACGCTGCGTGACCTACCATGGACGCCCGCCTAGTTCCTCGCCGGCGACTGGCAACAAGGTGCAGCACTACAAGGAATACAAGGCCATCATAGAGGGCATCTTTGGCGAGCTGACTGAGGAGAACAAGGCGCGTCTCAACTGCATCATTAAGGAGCAGCAGGCCAAGGCCAAGGCCGAAAAGGACTCGATGAACAAATCCAAACCGCAGCAGCCCGTAAAGCCCAAGAGCGGTGCAACGCCTCCTAGCAAGGGCAAACCAACAGACCAGAAGCCGTCTGCCCCTGCATCAGGCGCTAAAAATCCCAAGGGTAAATCACCAGACCAGAAGCCGTCTGCCTCTGCGCCGGACGCTAAGAATCCCAAGGCCGGCGCAATGCCTCCTGCCAAAAATAAATCGCCAGACAAGAAGCACTTAAAGCCAGAGCCTGCTGATAAGGGAATTTCTAACGTTGTGCCCGGGGAAACGCCTTCGCCGGACGCCACGTATCCCAGGGGCGGTGCAATGCCACCTGCCAAAACTATTTCCCAAGACAAGAATCAATGGAGGCCTTTACCTGCTGGCAAAGGGGGAATTTCCAGCGCTGTGCCCGGGGAAACCCCTTCGCCGGACGCCAAGAATCCCAGGGGCGGTGCAACGCCACCTGCAAAAAATATTTCGCAAGACAAGAATCAATTGAAGCCTGAACCTGCTGGCAAAGGGGGAATTTCCAACGCTGTGCCTGGGGAAACCCCTCCGCCGGACGCCAAGAATCCCAGTACCGGTGCAACGCCACTTACTGAAAATAAATCGCCAGACGAGAAGCAGTCAAAGCCCGAGCCTGCTGGAACAGGAGGAATTTCCAGTGCTGTGCCCGGGGAAACCCCTTCGCCAGCCGCCAAGAATCCCAAGGGCGGTGCAACGCCACTTACTGAAAATAGATCGCCAGACGAGAAGCAATCAAAGCCCGAGCCTGCTGGAACAGGAGGCATTTCCAGTGCTGTGCCCGGGGAAACCCCTTCGCCAGACCCCAAGAATCCCAAGGGCGATGCTACGCCACCTGCGGAAAATAAATCGCCAGATGACAAGCAATCAAAGCCCGAGAATGCTGGAACAGGAGGAATTTCCGTTGCTGACCTCAGGAAAGAACCAGCACCAGCCCCCAAGGAAACACCGGCGGGTCAAGGTCCCAGTAATAGCGCTCGTATTATGCCTAAGAAACCGCGTTTCATAAAGCTTTCGCCTTCGCCATTTCGAGATGTGACGAAAAAGAAGAGAATGCAGGATAAGGAGCAAACCGAGGATACTGAGAAGCCAAGAGAACCCGAGTTTTAGCCTGATTTCCGCTAGCAAATACATTTTGGCCAACTTTTGTGATTTTATTATGTGAAATAATTAAAAAGGAGATTAGTTTTAAAAACATTTTCATGTATAAGTTATTTCAAGCAAAGAGAGCTCTTTGATTTAAAATTTAAATTAATAATTTAAATGAAGAAATTCGTTACGTCAAAACGTAACAGAGGCCGGTTAAACTCTGGCATCGCTGGACGATATATCGATATTATCTATGTTCGATGCAAATATGAAAAAGTATTTTTTGAGACCAAATTGGTATTTTTCTCGTTTGCGTTGGTCACTCAGAAAAAAATTGAAGGGTAGCCATTTTGTTTTCAGTCAAAAAAAAAAAACACAATTACAAAACAGCACGTCGATTTCATTTGCTGCCAGGAAATTTAGAAATTTCAGCCGTTGAACTGCAGAGATTGTCGAAATAAATATATAGCGTTTGTCCCAAAACGAATCCTCCTGTCTTTGTGCATTGGTTGTCCAGAATAAGTTGCGTTTTATATGGTTTTCGTGGTGAGTAAAAGTTCATTGAATAAAAATCAGTATTCGTCCCTCGAGCAGCGCCGTCCCCCTCTCACCCATCCTCTCTGCCTCGTTTTGCTTCTTCTCCGGCGGAGATGCCAGCAACAACAACAACAACAATCACGCAACAGCAACCCACACACAGCAAACGGGAGGAGCGGGCTCAAAAAACAATGAAACTGGAACGAAAAATAGTGAAATTTTAGTTAAAATCAATGGATAACACGAGTGCGTATTAAATTGTGGCAAGCGTTTTGTCCCGCTTTGTGCCCCGCTTCGTTGAATTCGGTAATCTTTTGGTGGTTAGCTCGATGAGAGCGGGTTGCTAAGTACAGTTTTCCATGGCTTGGCTATCAGCAGCCTTTATTTATTTATTTATTATTATTGAATTATAAAGAACCGTGTTTAGGGACATCGTTTAAATAATTTCGCTGGTCTCTGAAGAATCCATTAAATCTTGCAAATAATTACCAAGCTTTTGAATTAAATTCATGAATTGAAATTGTTATTAAATTATAAACTAATGTTTCCCTTTCTATGCAACGTTTGCAATCATTGTAGGAAGGCTTAAAAAGTTAGTTTTTGGCCATATTTAACTGCTAAAACGTTGAAAATTCCATTCTAACAATTAGATATCAAATTGTAAGCTTCATTTATTATGATATGTCGATAAAATTAAGCCTAAACCCAGTAATAAATAAAATAGGACACACCTATTTAATATTAATCAGATATTTATTATATTACGTGCTTGTGAGATGCATTATTTTAGTTTAGTTTAACAGAACAATGGTCCAGCTGAAGCTGAGCTGAGCTGAACAATAGAGAACTTCGAGATCGAAGATGTTAAGTACTTGGGCAAGTCAGGACTAAGGAAGCTCCATATGCGCTAATCAGGACATTGACATAATTGTGCTGCCTTTGATTTACAATTTCAATTACAATATTCATCTTAACCGCTACCACTTTGACCACATCTGGCGGGGTCCAGGTTTTAGAGCTCAATACTTTAGGCCACGCGACCGCAACGTGTTGGGACCGCCGCCAAAGATGCCGGTGCGGAAACTGGGCGGAGGATTGCCGCCCACAATTCCTCCTCCGGGCTGTCCGGCACCGTAAATGGGTCCCGGGGTGCTGCTGCTGCTCCCGGGAGCCCGGCTGATGCCCAGGCCATTGTTGCGCAGCCTGGGCGCCACATAGGGACGCTGGCTGGTGGAGATTCCGCCCGGGCCACCAACAGGCGGCAGGATACCTGCATTCGGCGGTGGTGGCACTGCTTGCGGTGGCTGTTGCGGAGGCGCATTTGGAGCAGACCCTGCTGCGGCTGCACTATGGGCGGCACTATTGAGTTCACAGAGGAGTAGTTGGGCGGCGGCTGCTGCTGGACCGGAGGCTGAACCGTAATCGGTGGAATCTGCGTCTTTTTCGTAAGCGACGGAGCCAGGTACGGATGATTGCCGCCACCAGTGCCACTGCTGTTGCTCTGCGGAATGTCGTAGGTGCGACCCGAGGGCGTGGTCACCTGGATGCTGTTGCCCGGTGGCGCGCCGCAGGGCTTGGAGTAGTCGTAGCCATTGGGCACCGCCTGAACGTAGTTGTCAAAGTACTGGGTCACCTGGTGCATGGGCGTTGAGTAGTTGACGCTAATCAGAGATTCCTTTGTGCGCTGCCCCAGAGCCGAGCGCGCCTGAGCCGCCTGGAGGCGAAGAATGTTGGCCTGCTTGATGTGCGGCAGCAGCTCGGCATCGCCCTTGATCTTCTCCACCACCGCCTCGTCGCTATCGATGTTTCCAGTGCTGGTAGCACTGCCCTTGCCACTGTCCCCGGCCTCGCTCGGCTCAACGGCGACGGCCTTTTTTGATAGTGGTCTCCTCGGCCTCCGCAGGCTTGGCTATCTCCTTCGGCACCTTATCCGCCTGGCTGGGAGTTGCCCCCTGCTTCTTCTCCTCCGCGGGCTGCTTGCGATTCACGAACTCGAACAGGTCATCTATGTCCGGGACATCTGGCAGTGCTCCATAGGAGTCGAAGTTATCGCGAAAGGCATTCGCCCACTCCGGGTTCTTGTGCAGCGACGCATCAATGGCCAGCTTCGGCTGCTGCTTGTGACCAGTGGGAGAGCCAAACGCCGCCGCTTCTTCCGGAGCAGATATGCTTCCTCCTACGCTTTTGATCACCGTGATGGTCTTGACGCGAGTTCCCTCTTTAGAGTCAATGTTGGTGGCCGCATAACTCAGGCTTAGGTCTCTCTTGGCTGGCTGCGGCTCCACGACCACCTCTGTGGGCTTCTCCGGGTACTTGATGCTGATTATCGTCGTCCCATGAACGCCCACCAGCAGCAGCAGGCCCAAGGCGGCCATTCTCTGAAAGCGGGAAAGCTGCAAGACATTCAAATTTCAGTTTTTCATTTGTATTCTTTTTTTCGTTCCGTTGATTTCGATCTTTTAATATTTGAAATCGATTTCTGGGTTAGTAAGGCCCGGGAGTGATTCCTACAGATCCTTCAGCTAAGTTTTAAATCTATTTTTACCAAGAGAAGAGTTCGATTCTATCAAATCTGTTGGCCTCCTTTAATTATTCATATAAGTTTTATGATCAAGAGGTTGCTCGTTAGTGACTTATCTTTTACTTACTGAAATTCAATTAACTGCCGTAATCGAATCTCTCTTGAAGTTGGTAAGGCTCTAGAGTGATTCAGTTCTTATAACGAGTCATCTATAACTTTTATTATGTTCTGTTATCAGCAAAGTTCTTAATATTGAAATTTAAGAACTTTTGATCTTGAACTGGATGTGGCAGTATGAGAAGTATCTGATGATCGTAGCGGATAAGACGCAGTAAAGTGAAGATTTGATGGGAAACTAAACAGTAAGTTGCCAAGTTCTAATCCTAAGCTGGAATCTTGTTTAGATCGGCATTCATTCCACCAAATGTAAATGAATTGCTAAAGATACTAATAGTATATCTGGAGATTGGTTAGACAAAATATTGATTCGAAAAGTGCAAAGATTTAACTGTAAGTTTCTCTCCTGAAAACCAAAGCACACGTTTCTCGAGCTCATGTGATCTATATCGATTACAAAGCACACTTTCAAGAGTACAATAATTCCAGACATATTTGGCGATCACTCACTGTCTTGGATTTGATCATTTCTTCAATTCCCCGATTACATGCGATCAGTTTATCCGATCGTTTAAAGTTGACAAGGCGATGATTGCTGAGGATGATGCTGAGGATCGATGATCGAACACGACCGACGGCGGCGGAGAGACGGTAACGCGGTCAATTCGATTTTCTTACTGCCAAAGCAGAGGTGCCAACAATGCCTTTTATATAGCCAGGCGGAAGGAGTTCGGGTTTGAGTTTCCTGAAGCTCAACTCAGCGCCCCGGCTCCTGCTGGATCTGTGATGTCTTTGACACCGAAACACAAACATGCCGACAGTGGCAGACCAATCGCATTGACTTCAAAAAACACAAAACTAGCACCGGCGATTGAATTAAAGCTGCATAATCGCTTTCCCATAACGATCAACGGGTTTTCTCCAGCCCCCCAGCCAGTCAGGCACTTCTGTTTTGGGAAAGCAGTTGGCGATCCTCCGGCCCGCGATCCCGCATCCTCCTCCTGCAGTGGAAACAAAGTCGTCTCAACGGTAGCTAATTGAGTGTGTTTAATGAGGAAATTGAAGCGGTCTAATGATCGCGGATCAAGTGTGGCTGTGTGGGATTTGGGGTCTTCCAGACCAAGTGGATGCTGCTGCTGGCTACTCGCAGCTTAGGTAGGGTTAAATACACAACCTCCAATATTCCTGGCCTTGCAACGCACTAAGGTCGTCAGTGTAAGTGAGACCACTTATTCAGATCTTTATTTACTCATTATTTTTATGAGAGCTGCCACAGCTGGGAAACTGGTCGGCTTACGCAATACTCAAATCAGGAGCCCGTCTTGACCATAGCCGTCTCAGACCCAGAGAAACTTTGTCCGTGGAGCCTCTAATGTGTGTGCAATGGAGCGATCAACCCGAGATAAACATCAGGAGCAGAGCAGAGCAGAGCTTTGCCCGCAAGGAAGTTGTCGTTGAAAAATAGATAGTTGAAATCGGAAAAAACAGAATAAATATGCTCATAAATATACATATAAGCCGATTCGAAATAAGCTTATTAAAAGCCTTGGCTTCCTGCAGATTCCTGGGCTAAGATCCAAACTTCTGATCATGGGCGGGAAATAATAATATATCCTATAATAATTGGTGCTGCTATGCTTTAGTCCCTGTTGCGAATTCCTTGTAGCTTTAAGATCTTGTTCTGTTGGCACACAAGTCTCCATAAGTTTTCGATTGTCTTTACAGATTCAAAACAAGCAGCGGACAAACAAATCCTCATCAGAGTCCTGGGCGATGACTATGTTCTTATGTTCAGCTAATTAATCGGTGAAAGCGGATCTCCAGTGGAAGCGGGAACAGCGCGGATATACGATAGGCAGCAGACTGTCTGCCTGTCTGTCTGAACAAAGAAAGAAATAAATTGCAAGTCAAATCAATTGATTGATCAAGATGAGTGTGATTATTCGGTTACAAAATTTGCCGTGGACGGCAAATGCACGCGACATTCGAAACTTCTTCTCGGGCCTCTCAATTCCCGAGGGCGGTGTCCACATTATCGGCGGCGAGATGGGCGACGCTTTCATCGCTTTCAGGTAGTTAGCCAAAATCTGATCTATAAGTAAACCCATAGAATACCTGAGCCAGCTCTTCCGAGTCGGTCCAAGCTGCGGTCAAAATAATAGCACTAAGAAATTACTCAAAACTGAGTAGATATATATTTGGATTTATGGTTTTTATGCAGCAACCGAAGGTAACATTTATCTAATCCATAACATTAAAAAAAAAATACGAATGCCTTGTCTAGTTTTTGAGATATATGAAAAACGATTCAATTATTCCAAGCAAACAAAATTAAAGATGCTTTAAAGGGTGGTGTGTAAGCCCTTAGCCCTTGAAAAGGACGAAATTGTAATAGTTTCTTCTTAAGGACATAATAATGTAAAAAGAATTACAGTGAGCAAGGTAAGGCTACGTTCACGGATTATTTAAAAAAAGCAGAGCGAAGTACAACAACTGTAAGACTAACCTATACTATATATAGTATCTTTAGTTAATTGCTATCATAGGAACGATCTTTTCAAGCTCAGAAAAGGCATATTTGTTTTTGAAATTCAATTGAAAATATGTAATAGTAATAGGAATCATTTTACAACTGAAGATTATTTGCAGATTGTGGAAATCGATCAGCCGAACATTTAAACATTTTAATTTCCGAAAACTTTTGTAATTCCGAATACGATATATTGTATATATGATCCTTCCTATGTAGGAGTTGTGGAGAAAAAACATTATGGATGGATTGAAGGTCTTTCCTGTGCTATTATTTTGACTGCATTTAATGAGGATAAGGATAAGGGCACCGTAACTCTTCCTTGGAACGAAGACGAGGCCACTGCGCCGCACTTATGTTATATTGCCCGCAACCCTTACTGATTACTTCCCCCCCCTGATTTGTTGCTTTCGTTCTCTTTTTCCCCATTTCTGACACCCATCGCCCACAGCACCGACGAGGATGCCCGCTGCGCCATGCTAAAGGATCGCGAGAAACTGATGGAGATCCAGGTGCGCCTGCTGCTCTCCTCGCGGGCCGAGATGCAGAAGGTTATTGAGACCGCTCGCAAAGTGGCCACAGCGGCAGCGCCCATTGCTGTGCCAGTTCCCATACCAGTGGCTTCCACTAGACCAGGTCCAGCTGCTGCCACTGCCCCCCAGCCGCCGATTATTAGCGGCTTGGGCGGCTTCCTGGGGCCGGTAAAGGCCGCTGTCCCCTCAGGTGGTGCTTCAGGTGGTGCGCCCTCTTTTCTTGCTTACCAGCAGCAGGCGGGCATTACGCTCTCTGAGGTCACAGGGCGCGGCCGCAGCCGCAGCCGCTCCTCCAGTTCGGATGATAGCGACCGAGATCGGGACTGGGAACGGGAGCGCGAACGTGAGCGTGAACGAGATCATCGGGACCGAGGTCGCAAGCGGCGCACTGATCGTAGGGATAGTCAGGAAAGGGAGCTGAAGTTGGCCCACACTGGAGGCGCTGCTGCCGTACTTTCGCCTTGGGCTCAACCGCCACCTCAAGTCCAGATGGCGCAAGGTCTGGGCTTGGGTTTGAATCTTGCCGCGGCACCGATAATGCCCGCGCTGCAGAGCTACACCACCAGCACCAGCAACACCACCAACAACATAACCAACAACTACAACCTCGCCCCGAACGCCAGTGTCAATCCACAGCTAATGACTGCTCTGCAGCAGATGACTAATGGAGGTCAGGCCAAGGCGATGGAGCAGCCTGCCAAGCCGAGCACCGAGCCCATCGCCTTCGCCAGCGTTAATCCCTATGCGCAGATGTATCCACAGCTCTTCCAGCAACAGCAGCTGTTGCTCCAGCAGCAACAGACACCGGCCAAGGTGTCGCCTCTAGGCATGGGAAGCTCTCCGAGCGGCGGCGGCGGCGGTGGTGGTGGTGGTGGTGCTGGCGTCGGTGTTGGTGGGGGGAACACACCTATGCCCGTTGCCGACACCTGTTACATCCGTATAAGTGGTATGTGCCCGAGCATATCGTACAGCGACATCCGCAAGTACTTCCAGGGCCTGTACATTCCCCACAACGGCATCAAGATAATGACTGAAAATGGCAACCGTACGGGGGTCGCATATGTGGAGTTCTCCCGGGTGTCCAGTGCCCAGAAAGCGGTGCAGCGCAACAATACCATGTTCCGCGACAAGATGATTCAAATCGCCCCCGTGGGTGATGACGAATTCGAGCGGGCGGAGGAGCGGGCCAATCAACAACGCCATCATCACGAAGGGGGCGGCAGGAGCCATCACCACAATGGTGGTGGCGACAGGAACAGCGATAGGGGAGGTGCCATGCCAATGCCAATTCCTGTTACCACAGTCCTGTACATCGAGGACCTGCCGCAACTCACCACCGAACAGGAGATTATGAAGATGTTCTCCTCCAACTACACCGTCGTGGACATTCAGCTGTCCCCCAGTCCCAACAATCGTCGCGAATGCGTGGCTTTTGTGCTGTTCGCCAGGGAGTCGGAGGCCAAATCCGCGCTGGAGGACACGTCCAGTCACTATATTGGTTTCCGGCAGCTGAGGGTGAGGCCCAGCAGTCTGCAGGAGATGCAGAATGCCAAGGAGAAGCTGCGCCGGGCCAACGAGCAGCTGCTCAAGGAGGAGGCCGACCAGAGGGAGGAGCTTTTGCAGGATCAGCAGAAAAGACAGCAACAGGAGCAGGAGAAGCACAGCAGGTTCAGCAGCGATCCAAGAAGACCCCAGGCGGAGGAGTTACAGCAACAGCAACAGCAACATCAACAACAGCATCCCTTTGCACCCTTTGCCAACGGCAACATGCCTTTCAACATGCCACCACTACAGCACCAACAGCAGCAGCAGCAGCAGCAGCAACAACAGCAGCTGCAGCAGCAGATGCAGCAGCAGCAGCACCAACAGCAACAGCAGCAGCTGCCAAATGGTGGCAACTTTCCCTTCAATATGAACAACAACATGGCCATGAACATGAACTGCAATGGAAATTTGAATGGCAATGATCCCAACTTTCCAAACTTCGGCCCGGAAAGAAGCGAAAGCGGAGGAGTTAATAGCCAGCGACCCCGGCAAGAGGACGTCTTCGTGCGCGTGCACAACTGCCGGTATGCCACCCGGCCCAATGATCTAGCCGATCTGTTCTCCACGGAGCAGCTGCGCATTGAGCATATTGAACAGCTTTTTAACGATCGCAACCAGAGCTCCGGTGAATTTATTGTCGAATTTTCGGATCCCGAGAGCACCAAACAGGCCATACGGGAGTTCCATAATCGACGCTTTCGAGGCAGGGGACTGCGGGTGGCTACCATTACGCCACAGGAGATTGCAGACAAAATGAACAAGCCCTTCATGGATTATCTGCCAGGCGGCAACGGTCCCAGACAACAACAACAGCTGCAGCAGCAGCAGCAGCAGCCGTCAGAGGGTAACAATCTTACTGCCGGTGGTGGTGGGGGCAGTGCGAGCGGAGATCGAGGAAGTGCCTCCAACGAGGGTCAGGTAAAACAACAGACACGCCGTCGCGGCCCTAGTCGGTTCAACGACATCAGCAGTCCGCCGCAGGACCAGCCACCTCAGCAGCAGCTGGAGAAGCAAAGGTCCCAGGAACGGGAGAAGTCACAGGAAAGCAATAGCAGCTCCACCGCCTCTACGACCGGCAAGCAGCACAACCCGTTCAACCCGTTTGCACGACCTGACCCACCAACACTCGGCAGCACCAGCTCCCTCTCGCCCAGTGGAGCTCCCGCTGCTGTTACCCCCGTTATCATGTCGGAAATCTCGGACAAATTCGACCGACCCGGTTGCGTTGTGGCCATGCGCAACGTGCCCTTCAAGGCGGAGCTCAAGGACATCCTGCGCTTCTTTGGCGACTACAAGCTCAGTCCCGACGACATCATTCGGCGGTTCAACGACGACGGCAAACCCACCGGCGACACCCGGGTGGCCTTTGAAACGCCTGCAGAGGCCCGATCGGCCTTCGAGTCGCGCCGCAGGAAGCAGATATTCAACCGGCCCGTCTACCTGGAAATCATCTAGGCTTCTTGACAATTAATCGTAGAGTTAATGTTGTAAATATTTTGTAGATAAGTAAGATTAGCGCCAGGTGAGTCGGGCTGCGAGAAGCGGTTCCGCTGCATAGATATAAGAGTCCCATCAGAAGAGGAAGCCTTGTTTAAATAATTTAATTACTTTCGAGTAGCTTCTCTTACTATAGTTTAAGCCTCTTGTTCTGTTTTTTTGTTTATTAATTATTGACTCAGAAATTGAATTTTTTGATCAGCATCAACAGCTCAACAGTTGATCCAACGAGAAGTTAAAAATTACGTATACGCCAGGTGTAATTTTTATTTATTCTCCGATTTCGTAGAAATATATTACAAAAGGCTTGGAGGCGCGTTCTACTTGCTGAATTCGTGGTCACCAAGGTCGAACGGCCTCCAGCAGATAGTTTCTTTTATTTTTTTTAAGATTATCAGAGACGAATGAAGTCTATTTACAATTTCCGAGAATATTTTCAAATATTTTGTCGCGAGTAAGGACAAATTTGCTTAAACATTGTTATAAACCGACCAAACTTATACTTAAAGCGAAAAGCCGCGTTATTTATCTGTAAGAAAGAGTCGTAAAAATAAAATAAATCGAATCCACCAAAGCAAAGTCTTCAGTCAATGAATAATACACGGCATTTACGGGTCCAAATCAGTCAGGAATAGTTCTGCAGCAGGATCACTTGGGACTTCTTCAGCGACTCGCGGCACAGCGGGCACTCATCCCGCTCCTCCAGCCACTCCAGCAGGCAGTGCCAGCAAAATATGTGGCCGCAGGGGGTCAGGCTGCTGTTGGATCGCGGCTCCAGGCAGAGGATGCACTGCGGTGAATCGGGATCTGCTTCCTTAACATCACTCGTTGATCCCCGCTGAAGGAACAGTTTCTTGCCCGCCTGCTTGATCGCCTCCAGCTGTTGGCGCCTGTGCTCTCGCCAGGCGTCCCAGCCACTGATGGCCAGCGAAACGGTGACCTGCAGAAAGGTGATCACGCCGAGAATCTTGTAGCCGTACAGCGAGAACTCCGGCTGTAACCAGTGGCGGATGAGCACGTAGTTGATTCCTGTAGTCCGCTTGGACAGCTGGTACTTGCTGGCGTCCAAGTAGAAGAGTGACTTGTGCAAGGCCTTAACGTAGCCGGGAGATTGCTTCAGCCGCAGGATGACCTTTTTCAAATGCTGTTTGGCCTCGGGTCGGATGTCTTCATGGCTGGCCACGTAAAGTTCCAGTTTTTGCAGCAGTCGCTGGAACAAGGAGTCGCCACCAAACTCAAGGACAATGGCCAGCAGTTGCACCTGGAAGATTATCGGAAGAGGTGTGAAAACGGTTTTGCACACAGCTTTCCGTTGGGCTCACCAGTCTACTGGGAATCTGCTTGTAGTTCCCGTCCACCTGTATGATCCCCGTGTACTCCTCCCCGAGGGTTTGTAGGTTGTTGGCCGACGCGAAGCCGTGGTAGCTCAGCTCCGCCAGCAGCCGGCACATCTGGTTGTATTTTATCCAGTTTCTGGGGCCTGTCAGCCGCAAAACATCGGACAAGTCCTCGGCCAGCTCATTGGTATACCGAGCATCCTTTTGCACAGATCGCACGATCTCCGGCTGCCGGGCGCGGGCATTTCGAAAGTCCATTGCGACGGATTAACGACCAAGCGTTGACTTAAACATAGTTATGGCTTTTCAAAGGCCGGTCAAAGTTCGCCCCCAGATAACGAAATCAGCTGTTGACGGTTAAAGTGTGACCCGTCTTTTCCTTTTTCCACGACTTCCAACACTTACAGTCAGCCATTTTGCATAGGCATCGCGGATGCTATTTTTCCGGACCAAAGATTATTTGGTTTTCCCATCAAATTCCGTTGATTTCGAGACGTCAAATCGAGCAGTGACCGAGCGTGTCGGCTGGGAGCATCAATTGGAAAGTGAAAATTGTCGGTGAAGCCGGATTTAGAGCCCGAATAAAGCAGCCAGAACGGACGTCACGTCTCACGTTCACACGCACAACAGCACACAGCAATACGAACCAATACCACCGCAATAACACCTAGAAAAGTGAACGAATTTTGCGATCCGCAAGCAAAAGTACTTCGCTTTCGGTACCTTCGACTCGCGCCCCGGTCTCCCCCCTGCACATTGGATTTTTTGGAAATATTACGCAAGTATTATTTCTGGTCGTACCGTTAAATAATCATGGCTCAGTAAATATGAATCCGCAACGAGAATACTCTGCCCAACGCACTCCGTGTGGAGACCTAGGCAAGACGCAGTTTGCTGCCCCTTGGCAGCTGCCCAGCACCAGCACCAGCACCAATACCAATACCAACGCCAACACCTGTCAGCTCTACCACAACCACTACGATGGACAGCAACAACAGCAACAGCAGCAGCAAGAAGCAGCCTCAATCCTCCTCTCATCATGGCAAGTCCTCGTCTGGTGAATCGCAGAGGAAGTCCAGTGGTGCTTATCTTTAAAATCTTCCTTTAAAGTGCAGATAAACTAATTGTATTCTTCTCCGCAGAAGTTCAGGCCAACAACACCAAGCAGCGGAATAACCGCCGACGGGAGCAGCTTCCCACACCACGCAACGAGCAGCAACGCACCACCAGACAGCAGCAGCAGACACAACAACAACAGCAGCCCGCCAAGCTACGCCCCAATGTGGACAAGCGGCCAAGGGCTCGGGGAGGTGGCTATGGGGCCAACGATTCGCTCGCTAGCCGCGGCGAAGACTGGGCTCCAGGCGGCACCCGACTAGCCTACGCCGGAACCAGCTACCCCCGTGGTAGCGGTGATTTTGACCATGAAATGAACTCTGTGTACGCACAGGGCAGCAAGAAGCAGAACTTGAACCATCTGCTCAACTTTCACTGCGTGCCGAGGGAGCTGGAACGGGGACACCACCATCAGCATCAGCATCAGCAGCACCATGGCCTGGGCCTGCGCAAGCAGCGCTACAACAAGGAGCAGTTCCTGCAGGCCAACTTCCAGTTCGTGGTTCGCTCGGGGGCCAAGGCCCAGGTGAATGGCTCGCCGGACACGCTCATTGATTGGAGTTACATCGAGCAGATCAACATCCAGACCACCGAGGAGCTGCAGTGCCCCATCTGTCTATATCCGCCGGTGGCTGCCAAGCTCACCAGATGCGGCCACGCCTACTGCTGGCCGTGTCTGCTGCACTATCTCTCGCTGAGCGACAAGACCTGGCGCAAGTGCCCCATCTGCTATGATGCCATTCATGCTGGCGACCTAAAGAGTTGCACCATCGAGCAGCGGAGGGACCTGCAGGTGGGCGACACCATAACCTTTCAGTTGATGCGACGCCACAAGGGCTCCATGTACATCGAGAAGCATGGCATGGCTGGAGGCGACACCATCGAACGTTTCCCCCTTCTCTCCGCCGGCGAGGAGGCCAAGCGGTACTCCAAGTTTCTAATAGCCAAGAGAGCGGATGTGGCCGCCATTATCGAGAGGGAGCGTGTGGAACTGCTGGCCGAATCGGATGTCTCGTGCCCGGAGGATGTCTTCATCCAGCAGGCGCTGGTAATGCTCCAGGAGCGCGGCGAAAAGTTGGGACTCGAGAAGCCTGATCCCAGGGACCAGTTGGAGCTAGAGGAGGTGGACCCATCGGCCTTGGGGGTTCCCTGCCAGGATACCGAAGCCAAAATTGATATTGAGAAACCGGACGATGCCTCCATCACGTCGGTGGGCGAGGCCTCGAGCAGCGCGAGCTGCTCCTCGAGTAACAACAGTAACAGCGCCAAGTACTACTACTTCTACCAGTCCAACGATGGCCAGAACATTTACCTGCATCCCCTGAACGTGAAAATGCTGCAGGCCTGCTACGGCACCTTGGACCTGGGCCCGCTGCTGATCGAAGCGCAGATTGTGCAGATGGAACAGCACTCAATGGACGAGGAGCATCGGCGCAAGTTCACGTGTCTGGGCCACTTGCCCCTGACATGCCAGTTTTCTGTTGTGGAAGTCGAACTACATCCACCCATTGTTTCCGGAGGAATACTTAAGCTCTTCAGGGGTGAGAAATCTTGAAATTGTTTCTTCTTGAATTTAACCCAAGCGATTTTTCCTTCTACAGAGGATCTGCTGCACCGAAAAAAGGAGCGTCAGCGACGAGATCGCGAAGAGCGCAAGCGGGAGCAGCACATAAATGAAATCAATGACCGCCAGATGGGCAAACTTATAGCCAGTGCAGCCAACCTGAACCTAAGCTCCTCCCATGAGTTTCCCACGGTGAGTTTTGCTTGATTTTAGTTCGATTTGGCATGTAAAAAATGTCCTGTGTATCCCCTAGTGTGGCTTCGAGGAGGCCTTGCCCTCGCCCAGTGGCTCCTTGCCTATGGCCATCAGCCAGGACAGTGGCTCCCGCTACTCGAGTGTGACTCTGGGCACTCCCAGTCCCAAGCAAGACATGTGGCCCACCATTGGCCATAGTGGCTCGCCGGGCAGTGCTGCTGGATCCCTGGATTTCCAGGTGGGCGCTTGGGGTCGCTCAGCTCCACCGCCGCCACCGAGAGCTGCAGTGGCGCCGAAGCAGCCTAGCAACGAGGGCGACTACGAGCAGCGATCTGCTGTTGGGCACTGGGGACTAGGAGAGCTGTTGGTCGGAGCCTTGGATCAAAAGAAGCAAAAGACGGGTGGCGGAGCTGCTCCGGCGGAATCAAAGAAACAGAAGAGGGCCAAGGGCAAGAAGATGGTGCCGCTGTTTGCCACGGGCATGAATAGAGCTCCATGAAGACGGTCATTCGAGTCCATTTATTGTATTTCTGTTTGATGCGAATACTTCAGCGTTATTTCAAATAACCACACGAACACGGATTTGAAAAATCATACAACTAAACTATAATTTAACCCAACTTATATTCACATTACGCATATATGCATAGCTTTTCAAAAGGTAATCCAATAAAGGCAGCAAGCAAGAGACGAATTCCGAGTTTTCATCGTTACAGAAGCAAGAGTTAGTTGCAAGGCAGACCTTCTCCTTGTTAAGAGTGTATTTAATAGTGCTAAAGCCGTGCCTATTTGTACATTGTGACCTTCAAGTAATATAGGGAACTATCCCACAAATCGAAGGGTGAAGAGGTCGGCCTATTGCTGTTTTGTTCTCGTAACCAATTAATTAATTTACATTTGCATTTGAAGGAATAGAAAGAATGGAATTTGGAATGGCAACAACAAGCCAAGAGCGCCGTCAATTGCTGCGTCGTTCGAACTCTTGGTTCTGCTCTGCTTCCAGAGAAGGGTTCACAGGGCTACGCCGCCTCATGCCGCTCCGCTCCTGCTTCCCCGCCGCCCCGTATTCCACGGGCAGCTCCAAATACTCATCATCAGACTCGTCGTCATCGGGCTCCTTTTCATCCGAGTCGTCGCCGTTGATAGAGCCATTCGGACTGCCTGGTGGGCTGAGGGCTTGGATGATTCGGCCCTTGGACTCGTTCCACAAGCTGTTGAGTCTCTCCCTGCCGAAGAGCAGCAGGAAGGCGTCGATGAACTCGCGCGACTTCTCCTCCCACTTGGTGATGATGTCTACCTTGACTTTGGTCAGCTCCCGTTTGCCGCGTGACTTCAGCTCGTCCATCTTGTTTTGCAGACGGAACTTCTTCTCGGACAGGAACGAGACGTTGAGCTCCTTGGCGGAGTAGCCTCTGGCCAGATTCCGGCGCACATATACATCGTAGTCCTTCACGATCCGGGCCACAATGTCCGAGGTGGACACACCCTCGGTGCGCTCTGTAACAACGAACATGCCGCGAGCCTTGAGAGGAGCATAGATGTCGTCAACTCCACCAGCTCCGTAGGGGATATCGTCGTGGGCCACAAAGTCGATTTTGTTGTCTTCGAGAAACTCATCACTCAGCGACCAGGGAGCATTCGGAACGATCTGACAGGAGAGTTATAAAGTCAAATGTATTTGATGGACATCGAAATGGGACCCCACCTCATCCACATATCGGCAGTGACGCACTGCCTCATAGCGTTCGTATCCATTCATCACTGTGCGTCCCTTCATCCGGAGTGTCAGCTCATCGTTGCAGACGCCCACGATGAGGTAGACATTGGGAAAGATGTTCTTCGCCTGCATCAGTTGGCGGGCATGGCCCTGGTGGAACAGATCGTAGATGCCATCGGCATAGACACGCACCCTGCGGGTGGACTGTCCGGCTCTGGCCATTTGGTAGGTGATCTTCTGGGTGTAGTCACATCTCTTCCGCTCCAGCATGGCCTTGTCATCATAGGAAAAGGGAGCTGGCATGCATATGTTCTGCAAGGAAGGAAAATATATCAAACCTACCTTCAGATTTTCTTTTTTTATCACTTACAAACTCCTCAAAGTCCATGAATAGCGGCAACATCTTCAATGTGGGCGTGGCGGGAGCCGTTGACACCGGGGACACATCCTCCTCCTCGGGCATCTTGTCCATTATTTACAGAAATATATTGGCGACGATTCTAAGTACAAAACAAGTAAGACCTCCACTCGTCGTGCCTCCAGCCGAACGACTGATTACATAAATTTATACGATTCCGGCACAGAACGCGCCAGGCCTACTCTGCCGAGGATTGAGTCCGAAGCAGGGACCGATTGCGAAGCACAGCCAACTGCGCACTACCGACGAATAAATTGGAGGCAACTGGTGGCGAATCAATACAATTGAGCCCGGGGAGACTTACGACTTGGCCTGGCGGTGTTCCCGGTCTCTTGGTCTCGGTCTCAGAGTCGGATCTTCTTCAATTGCCGCAAATTGAGGGGCAAACAAATAGGAAGCGGCGGTGGTGTGTCGCCTGACTTGGCACGGGCTCGCCCGATCCGATCAGACGACGATGGCCGTGCATCTATATATAAACCGCAGCGTCATTAAACAAATCAGTGAACCGCTTCCAGCCGGTGAATGGGTGATGAATAGAAAGGGGATCCAATCAAGGCGAGCGCCAACGAATGATGAAACCCATTGCTGACGCGGCAAAAGAATTCCGCCTGGCGATCGAAGAGAAAATATAATGTAGTTTGGCCTTTTTCGATTCAATGTTTATTTCTCAAAAAATATTTAACAAAGCATTTATGCAATAATTTCACTATTGCCAACTGTTTCTTTTGTTTTCTTTGTTTTAAATCTTTTTGTTGTTTATATTGTTTGGTGTTCTTTCTTGTTGTTGTTTTGTTTGTGATTGTGTTTAACTTAGAGCTAAATGTTATGCGAAATAATTTAATATAAATATTTCTAGATATTTTCGGTACCGCAGCCGCCGCTCTAATACAAAAATGAGTCTTTTCTGCGTTGGTTGCCAGCTGACCCGCCAAACGCACAGCGCCGAATTAGCTACAGGATCTGCCCCCGGTCCAAGGGCGATGGAAAAGTGGTGGAGTGCTGGAGTGCGGGAGTGCGGGAGAGGAGAAAGGAGCGCGCGTGCCAACTAAAACTAGGAATAGATTACAGTGTACCATCATCTAGAGCTAGAGTAACTAGAAGGGGCATCGACAGGGCATCTATCTAGCATCTTGCGGCCCGAACAAATCAGTTTACAATAGCATCTCGGATACAGTAAGAGACAGGGGAGAGAAGGTCGGGCTGCCGGTCTACCCGCACTAGAATCAATTGCTGCGTCGCTCGTACTCCACCTCCTCCTCCTCGCCGTCCGCATCATCGTCCGGCGAGCGGCTCTGAAGGCTCTGATAGCTCCTGCGTGCCAGTGAGGAGCGCTTTTGACGCTGCTTGCCGTTCAGCGAGCCACTGCTACCGCTGCCGCTGACCTCTCCCGTCATTTTCTCGGCCAGCTCCAAGTAATCATCGATGGTTTCGCTGTAGTCCTCGCCACCCTCGGTGTCGTCGCCGTTCACCGATCCCGACGGACTTCCTGGTGGACTGAGGGCCTGCAACAGCTTTCCCTTGGACTCGTTCCACAGATGGTTGAGGTTCTCGCGTCCAAATAACAGCAGGAAAGTGTCGATGAACTCGCGCGACTTCTCCTCCCACTTGGTGATGATGTCTACCTTGACTTTGGACAACTCTCGTTTGCCGCGTGACTTCAGCTCGTCCATCTTGTTTTGCAGACGGAACTTCTTCTCGGACAGGAAGGAGACGTTGAGCTCCTTGGCGGAGTAGCCTCTGGCCAGATTCCGGCGCACATACAGATCGTAGTCCTTCACGATCCGGGCCACAATGTCCGAGGTGGACACACCCTCGGTGCGTTCTGTTGCAACGAACATGCCGCGCGCCTTTAGCGGCCCATAAATATCTTCCATGCCATCGGTTCCATACGGAATGTCGTCGTGGGCCACAAAGTCGATCTTGTTGGCGGCAATGAACTCGTCCGACAGGGTCCAGGGCGCATTTTGGACAATCTGGGCGATGGGCGGGGGGCGTAAAAGGTAGTTATAGTTATTCGTTCCATCCAGAGATAAGGGATAACTCACCTCGTCCACGTAGCGGCAGTGACGCACTCCCTCGTAGCGCTCGAAGCCGTTCATCACAGTGCGACCCTTCATGCGGTGGGTCAGCTCATCATTGCACACGCCCACGATGAGGTAGACGTTGGGGAAAATGTTCTTCGCCTGCATCAGCTGGCGGGCATGGCCCTGGTGGAACAGATCGTAGATGCCATCGGCATAGACACGCACCCGTCGCGTGGTCTGTCCGGAGCGGGCCATCTGGTAGGTGATGCGCTGCGTGTAGTCGCAACGTTGCCGCTCCAGCATGGCCTCCTCGTCGTGTGAGAAGGGTGCCGGCTTGCAAATGGTCTGCGTGAACAGAGAGAGAGAGAGGGAAAAGGATGAGTTATGCTGGCAAAGTGGAGTACAAGCGTTCGGCCTACAAATTCCTCCTCCTCCTCCTCTTGGAGAAAGGCGCTCATCTTTAGTGAATATCAATTATATATATAAGTTTTCCGTTAGTACAAAATATATCTCCCAACAACTGTCAAGTGGGAATTTCAGGGATCCCAAGTCACAACTATCTGGCCTGCTCTCCTCTGGATAATTCAGTTTTTCAAGCTGTTCCAAACTCACCGCAAAATCCGAAGCACCGCTGCCGTTAAAGAATTGCTGCTGTGACGGTGCCGGCGACGTTTGCTGCACCTGCGGAACGTACTTCCGCTTGACGCCGCTGAGGTAGTCCGCCGTGAAGGAGGTGGATGGGGCGGTGCTGTTGGTGGTCAGGGAGTCCTCGGCGGACGCAGCTTCGCCGCCATCGTCAGCATCGCTCTGTGAGATGGTACGGGTGCTGTCCCGCAGCGTTGTAGCTGCGGTGGTGGGCTCGCTAGCGCTGTCGCTGACCACCAGTACGCTCTCCAGCTGTGCTGACTTGGACGTGGCCAGGCTGGGGCTATTTGTGCGCTGCTCCTGGGCCTCTGGTGCCGTGGCGGTGGAGCTCGAGGTGGCTGTGCCTGTGGCTGGGGACGAGGACGACGAGGGCATGGCGATGGCTGTCTCGTAGGTCCGCTTCCTGGTTGTGCTGCTGGGGGACGTGGCCGGGGGGGCTGTTGTGGTGCTATTAATTGTGCTTTTGGCGAGTATCGATGAGGTGGCCATCGCAGCGAATGTTTGGAAGCGGCAGTTTTAGCGATTTCTCAACAGAACACACGGAGATTCGATCGTCTTTTTCGTCTGCAAGAGATTGGGAGATGTGTTTAAAGACTCGGGTTAGAGCCCAGTAAGATATAATTGTGTTTTTATATTTTAAACTTCAGGTCATAAACTGCAAAGGTCATAAGCATTAATTAACTTAAAGTGCAGCCAATTAATGTTTAATTATGCAACTTTTTTAACCTTTTGATGCCCTTAAAAAAACTTTAAAACTGGTAATAAAAATTGTGGATAAAGCTATCCCCCAGTATTCGAATTTATTTACTCACAATATGCGTATCTTGTTTGCCAATAAACAACATTAAACGCGGAGCAGTTATTAATAATATCAATATTAATGAAACAAACTGCGATCTTTGTTTGAGTTTGGGTTTTGTTTTTAAGCTTAAAGAATTTAGAGAGCTGAGAATTTAAAGGGAATTGAGTAAGGAGGGAGGTTATCTTGCATATTTTTCCTTTAAATATTATATATCACCGATTAGCTGCAGTTAAATACCCCGTGAAATCCAATTCACAGAAAAATGGTAATCATACTTAAAAGGAAAATTGTTTCTGATTATTAGAAATTGTATAAATAAAATCTGTAATCAGACTTAAAAGCAAGGAAGAGTAGGGAAATAATATTTAAATATTTTTGTTCCCAGACTTGTTGTTTATTAAACATTTTATAAATAAAATCCGAAATGGCGTTGTAGTTTTATAAGCACTAAATTTACATGTAAACAAATAAAAGCTAATTAAAATGTGTTTATTTGGGCAGTTTTCTAGAATGTTTTGGATTTATGTAATTCGATATTCTCTTTCGTAGTAAACGGGGTTACTTTGTACACATATTTATCACATTTACAAAAGTTGCATTTACTTTCTGCTGACAACACGTGATTCACTCCGCTTTCTCCCCTCACCCACACCCTCAAGCCAAATCGATTTTTGCTTTAATTGCCAAAACCACTGATTTGACTCGTCAAGCGCATCGCACCACGGCCATGGGAAAATTCTGGGAAATTAGAAAAGCATCACAAGTAAACAAATGGCAGAGATAGCCGCACAAACAAGTAATAATAGCATCCACGTACACAGCAACAACAGCAGCACCAGAACTAGTTCCGCCTGCTGCAGCACTTTACGTAAACAAATGCCAGCGGAACACGTGAGTCAGAATGACCCAATCGCACTGGAGGAGAGAGAGAGAGAGAGCGAGTGGAGCTCTCGGTCTCGGTCAGCTGTTTGGTGCGTGCTTGAAATTAATTTTGTTTTTTTTTTGTTAACGCAGACAATCTTCTTCTCTCATGTTTATTCATAATGGCACACATATTTCCATTTATCTATACGGAATATTTCTTGGCACCCAACCTACGTCAGATATCTGGTTGGCACCTACGTATTTTCAGCTTCGCCTTATCAGCGAGAGAAATTCCACTTGGAGACCCCAAAACGGGGTGCACACACTGTGTGTTTATTTTTGGGGAGTGTACTTTTCGGTCGTTCAGGGTCCAATTGGAGATCTGAGTCATCTGGTGGAACCGGCTTCCAATTCAAGTTCAGCCGCAGGAGAGTCTGATTGGAGGCTGATGTAAGCCGGTGAAATTGATATGCAAATTCGCAGTTGCCAAGCGAAATTCCTTTGGTTTTTATTAGTTAAGTCTTTGGTAATCTTTAGGAATATATACAGCAACGTCATGGAAATCATTTGGGTCGTACGATCTACAGTGCTCGCTCCAATTCTTGGAAATCTTTAATTTGAGTAATGAGTAACGTCGTTTCTTGGATTTAATCTAAGCCCAAATAAATATTGAATACTAACTTATAGCCATTTCACCACTATCAAAACATGAAGAAACATTAATTATTTTTAGAAAGTCACCACGACAATGAAATATTTCCAAAAACAGATAACATAACGACCTGATTTTGCACTTGAAACGGAAGCTATATTTTCACAATCAAAGTGTTTAAATATAGTAAGTCAAGATAACAAACTGAAAGTGATCTAAGATAATGGCACAACTCTTTCGCATGATGTAGTATTAATTTCTTGTCGAGTATTGATTTGGAGTGACCACTGTACTTATTTGTGGATTGAAAAAAGAAAACGATGACGAAGAACCACCTCCGGCGAATCAAAAGGTAAACAAATTCCGAAGAGAGAGCTCCATTCCGGAGGAGTGTGTGTGTGGGTGGGTGGGTGGACAAGTGTGGCAGTCATAAAATCGATTGTCCTGAGAGCAGGCGAGAGATAAGATTGGCCTACCTGCTGTTACCTTATCTGGCCAAATGTGAGTACGAGTAGTAAGTGCGGGCGGTGCTTCCGCTGCACTCGAAACACTCTCGAGGGAGGGAAGGTATCGAACACGATAAATGCGTTTGGCGGAAATGGTTTGTGTTTCACAACCGATAAGGATAATGGGAATACAACACGCTAGCCTATATCTCTAACCCAGATTTTGTCAGCCCTTAAGCCACGTTCAAATGCTATCAGCTCGGGATTTCTACGCTCTACGAGATCTTTGGAACCGAAAACTATCTCTCGTAGTGCCGAAGCCAGTCAAAGTTCGCTATCAGCACGGGATTTTTGCGTTCTAAACTATGAGTAGTTTTTTGCTAGACGAAGGTCAGGCCAATAAATGATACGAGAGGAAGTGTGCAGTGAAATCGGCCTTAAAATATAACAATTTAGAAGTAGTTTTGTGGCAGCTAAACTATAAGAAATATTTATTTAAGGATAACAGGGTTTTGGAGTCTAAAATCTTACAGAATGCAAATTAATTCAATAAAAACTCCAGAACTTTGAAGCTCAATGGCTTTAAAAATTATTATAATCGACTTTGTGCTCTCTGTAAGCCAAAACATAATTTCCTAAGTAATAATAACTCTTCTTTGCGAACCAAAAAAGATGTATTTGTGGTTTTCTCACACTCGGTTTGGTGGGACTTTTAAGCTTTCTGGCCAGGCCAAAGAACTCTGGCCAATTTGAAGTTTGCCTTTGCCTTTGCCTTCCGTTCGCTTTACCTTTTCTTTGTTTTGTTTTTTGGCCAGAAGCGAAAGGTCGAAAGTACAGTTTGTCGCCCGCAGAGATCTCTCGAAAACAAGAACCTTGCTGCCTCTGGGACTTATTTAAATCTTACGAGTGGCTTTGCCATCGATAAGCTGCGATCGGGGAGCAGAATATACACAGAATGAATACAAAGTGTGTTCGTTCATTGATAACCTTGTGGCGTGGTCTTATCACCGAAAAAAAAGCCTCTGCTTGACGTCAACTGTGGCTGGTGGCCTGTCGGAATCGACTTTTCTCGCGATGCTGCTGCTGTGGCTGCTGCTGTGCTCTTCGCAGCGAGAATTACGTGAGAAAATGCTGGGCTGGGCGCGAGTAGGAAATGTAAATCGCTTTTACACACGTCCAAAGTGACCAAAGTGTTTGGAGCTCTTCTTGGCCTTGGTAGTTCCAGCTACAAAGCTCCGAGATAAGATTGCCCCGAAAATATTGCACAACTCTTCGCACTCTTTGCCGTCTTGCTATCCCGCTTCCACTACCGCCCACGCACCCGTACGCATTTCATTGAGCATTAAACAGCTGACTGCCGATTGTGCGTGTGATCCCCACGCGGCGTTCTCTCTCTCTCTCTCTCTACGACGGCCTCCTCTCTGTTGTGGTTCGTTGGAAAAGAGCGGCGCAGCGGTAAAAAGGCACATGGAAAGTGGAGCACACGGCGTGACTAACTTGCCCCAAAAGGTTTGAGTAACGGTGATGGCGATGCCGCTGGGGAAATCGTACGATCGGGCCAAAGTGCGGCCCCTGATGACGCGTCACTGGGACAGCGAGAGAGAGAGCGAGCGAGAGGGAGAGAGAGAGAGCTATGAGACGTTGCAAGTGCGGGCACAAAAGTCATACGACGGGCATGACGTGGCGGCTGATTAATGGCGTCGTCTTGCCGGCTGCAAAGAGAGCAAAATCGATAAAGCAGCTGTTCCCGTTCCCCCCAAGGCACGAGCAGGGTTGGCGGGTGGCGATTATGTAAACAAGCCGTGGGACAGACGAAGAGAGGCGCCCGCATCAAAAAATAAAACGCACATATCTGAGCATCCAAAATAAGCTACAAATCCGTTGGGGAAGAGGGAGGAGGGATAGAGAGCTCTCTCTCCGAAGGGCAGGGGGAGAAAACTGCTCACGTCATTCTAGTTTTCTAGTTTTCATGGTGACGAATTAAAGGAAACGACCTGCATTCAAAATAAACTCCCTGAAATAGTTTACTCACTCTTCACTTTCTCCCAGGAAGAACAGTTCTTGCCACTGATAATTGGGTTTGCTGCTGCTGCTGCTGCTGCTGCTGCTTGCTTGCCGCCTTCCACTCAATGGGCCAGGCCGAAATGACTCACTCACACACGACACTATAAAGCTGCGAGTGTTGTTTGGTTTGTTAGCAATTTGTTTATAACGAAAAACTTCGGGGTGTCTTTTTTTGTCCGCGGTTCATAACAGTATGGCCGAAGTGCGCGATCTTAGAAAAGCGGGATAAATAATTGGCAATAAAATAAGTATTTTCCTGTCCGCGAAACCTGGTCTGTCTGAAAAAACATCGGCGATGTTTTTAAATATGGTCATACCTAACTGCCTGCGTGGTCATACTATAGCGAAAGAGAAAACAAAGCAAGCGACGAAGACGCGAATCGAAAGGCACGCGGCAAAATGTAAAAACTTGCTTATTGGTTTATTTTTAACATTTGCCGTCATCGCAGTCGTTTGGCTGATTGCTCGCCGCACCGTTTGCGTGTGCTAATTAAATTTGTTGCAGCCATTGCCAATTGCTGCGTATATTCGGCGGTAATTAACTCAGCCTGCAGTTAACCACACGCTTTCGTACAGTTGAGACGCGCGCTGTTTTTTTTTTGCTCCCACTACATATTGTGTTCGTTGGGAAATTTCCACTGCAGCGCAGCGCCATGGTTTTAACGAATTTCGAGTGCTGGGCACATGGCGAGTCGTACGCCGCTGCCGCCGGTTTCGAAACCAGCAGCCTTCGGCCCCACCTGGATCCCTTCAATCCGCGTGCCGTTGGCTTTATCAGCGATGCCAATAATAACAACAGCGCCACAGATGAGCAGCCGACGCCAGAAGTCCTGCCGCTGGAGGTGCTACGCTGCAAGAAGCGCCTGAATCCGCATGCCGGCGACTGCGGAGGCGGTAGCGGCGATATGGACCAGCCGGTGTACACCAAGCGGTGTCGTTACGATGACGCGGATCTGGCCGCACAGTATTGCAATGGTAAGTAATATTTATTTATATTTATTAACCAAGTTTAAACTCTTTTAGCTGTAGCTTGGGTTTGTAATCAGTTGACCTTGGGGTCGTAAGCTTTGCGCACATTTAATTGGCGTTGCGTGTAAAGTGTCGTAAAAGTCGTTACAAAATTTACAAAATTGTCTGTTGACCTTGGTCCCCCTGGTGGGGGTTTGGTGTCAGTGTGTGTTGTGACCCGTGTTATCAGTTGCCATTTAACACGGTGCAATTTCTGTTATCGAATACAGCGCTCTCTGGCGGGACGAAAAGCTCTTGACAGATCCGCTTAGTTTGGGGCAAAGGCGAACTACTAGCCTCTGAGAGTCACAGCCTTTATAATATATGTAGATGAGGGCGGTGTTTCTCTACCAAAAACTTTTTAAACATGCAACCTCACTTCGTCTTGCAGATTTCTTTTCCCTGCCTGCCACACAAATAATTGGAACACAGGCCTGTTTGATGGATTACGAAATGCAGGCCAGCGGCGACGGCAAGATGATGGAATCAGAGTCCAGTGTTCCACACCAAGAGCAGCCACATTTCCAGCAGCAATATCTTCAAGAGCAGCAGCGACCTCAGCGCATCTACCAGCATTATCAAGGCCACTTGCATCGCGCTAACCGTGATGTGAGTCGTTGCATGATGTCTCACATGATTTAGGGAGTAAACATGTACATTTCCATTGAAGAACGCACAAGAAACACACAACAAGGACGCGTCTCTCTTAATTTGTATCCATGAATTTCGGTCATTACTCATAAGCAAACAATTCGATTTACATATATAAATCGCAGTACGCAATACCTAACAAGAACCAAAATAACAATACACAGCAAAGAATTCAATGAATGTTTTCTTTGTCGTTCTATATTGTACACAATAAAAAAAGCTAAAGATAATTCAACTCGTTACATATCACCTGTACTTAATAAACTAAATCAGTGAAAAGAAAAAAATGTAACTAAACTTTATGAATCGTAACAAAGCAATCTAAACAATCAATTATTACGAAAGCAATATACACTTAAGAAAGATGGTAAAATAGCTAAGTTCGATCGCATACAGCCTTCACAAAGTGTGGGATATAAAGTCATATGGGAAATATTGCTATTTTAATCAAGTACAAGTATAAGCCCGTATCACCATAAGTTCAAATTTTCTACTCTAATTAATTTTGTATAATATTTAGCATATCTTGTAATAATACCTCTGATTTCTGTTTGTTTAATAAAAAGTTATAGATATATAATTTGTTTTGTCTGCCTGAAAGCCTAGGTTATAATCTTAACCAGAATCGGGCAAGGAATCTAACGGTCGATGTCGATGTCCATTGATGTTGCCAAACATCGATTCATCGCTTGACATCGATACAGAAAATCGATGTTTTCAGCATCACTAGTCGTGACTATTCGCAGGCACTGTTTTTGTAGACGAAAACGGGCCGAAATAAAAAACGATTTTAAGCGGATAAATCAGCCGATTTAGTCCAGTGCGCCGGTACAAGATGGCCGCCATAGTACTAACCCGCAATATGCAGCTGACCAGTAAGTTCCGCCGCCTGCCAGCCGCCCAATGTCTGGCAAGCAAATTATGTAATATGACCAATGGGTTGTTGCTAATATTTGGTGTATTTTTGCGCATCTAGAGCACCATGGCAGTGGTGTGGTTGGCGTCTTGTGTCTCCGCAGCTACTCCGCTGCCGCCGCTCCGCCGGAGGATGGTCCGCGTCCGCTGAGAACCACAAATCCGGCTGCCATGAAGCGAGGTACCGGAGGACGCAGCAGTTTCAACGGGATTGTGGCCACCGTTTTCGGAGCCACCGGCTTTGTGGGTCGCTACGTGTGCAACAAGCTGGGCAAATCTGGCAGCCAAATGATCCTGCCCTATCGCGGCGACGACTCCGATGTGATCCGCCTGAAGGTTACCGGCGACCTCGGTCAGGTGCTGTTCCACTTCTACAATCTGGACGATCCCGCGAGCATTCGCGAGGCGGTGAAGCACTCGAATGTGGTCATCAATCTGGTGGGCAGGGACTTCGAGACCAAGAACTTCAAGTTCAAGGATGTGCATGCCAACGGAGCGGAGAGGATCGCCAGGTGAATATCATTGATATTGATATTGTTGCGGCGTTTAAACTCTTATAGCCATGTTTTTCGATTAAAGAATCTCACGCGAGGCTGGCGTGGAGCGCTTCATCCATTTGTCCTCCCTCAATGTGGAGGCCCATCCCAAGGATCTGTATGTGAAGGGCGGCAGCGCGTGGCTAAAGAGCAAGTACGAGGGTGAGTTGCGCGTCCGTGATGCCTTCCCCAATGCCACCATTATCCGGCCGGCGGATATCTACGGCTCCGAGGATCGCTTCTTGCGCTACTACGCCCACATCTGGCGCCGCCAGTTCCGCTCGATGCCGCTGTGGCACAAGGGCGAGAAGACCGTGAAGCAGCCCGTCTACGTTTCGGATGTGGCCCAGGCCATCATCAATGCGGCCAAGGATCCGGACTCGGCTGGACGCATATACCAGGCCGTGGGACCCAAACGGTACCAGCTGAGCGAATTGGTCGACTGGTTCCATCGTCTGATGCGCAAGGATCAGAAGCGATGGGGCTACATGCGCTACGACATGCGCTGGGACCCCACCTTCCTCCTGAAGGCCAAGCTGAACAGCTGGATCTGCCCGGGCACACCCATCGGTGGCCTGCATCCCGCTCGCATCGAGCGCGAGGCCGTCACCGACAAGGTGCTGACTGGAGTCCCCACTCTGGAGGATCTGGGCGTTACACTGACCACCATGGAGCAGCAGGTGCCATGGGAGCTGCGTCCCTACCGCGCCGCCCTCTACTACGACGCCGAGCTGGGCGAGTTTGAGACCCCTTCGCCGCCCAAAAGCCTCCAAGCGTGCGACGAGCAGCGCTTATTTGCCTAAGCCTGCGTCGCGGGTGGAATATGTCTGTGTTGATTGGAAATTTTAGTTAAATTGTTTAAGGCGATGCGTCAATAAAGAGATGTCGACATATAGCAGGTTAATGGTATTATTTTCCGATATATCTCGAAAAGAAGGCGCGGAAAATGAAGGAAATGTAGGTATTGTATTCTCATTCATAGATCTGCTTTTATTTTAAATATAAGTTTACATTTTCTCTAAATAGATAATGTTAATTTAAGTTTAATTAAATTTATAATTAAATTTTAAATTAAATTTCAACCATCTGCAGAGAAAGTCCTTAGACGACCGCTGGGCATGTGCAGCGCAGTCGTCGGTTCATCCCCATGGCTCTCCAACCTGTGGATCCCCGTCCATGTTGGGATGCTGGCAGTGGGATTTGATCTCTCTGGCTTATAAACGTTTCGCTAAATATTAAAAAGTAATATTAAAATAAAAAATAAAAAAAATTAGCAGCTGGGCAGCACTGGAAGAAAAAGTCCAAGGCCATCTGGCAACATGGCATCTCTGCTTTCGGTATTATTTCTGCTGCGTGGCAGCACCGGGCCGGTAAAACCAAAACAACAAATGTCGTCACCATTCTGGCAGCCCGTCAATTGTCGGCAAGCTCTTCGTTTTTCTATTTTGCGACCAGGAGCTTTTCTGCAGCCCAGCACTTTTCCCCGAAACTTACGACCGTGCAGATTAATGGCCGGAAAATCATAGTACGGAAAATTCGATTTCCTAACCCTTGGTGTTACCTCCTCTGTGTGATTGTGTGTGCAAAACTTTTTTAACTTTTCAGCTCGGTGTTAACAAACAAAAAACAACAACAACACACGCGCGCGCTGCTCTTTTCGCGTTTTTCGGCGTGTGTGCGAGTGCGTCAGTGCAAGGGGGCGATTGAATTATGGCATAATTTGAATAATTATGATAGCCGTCGCCAAATGTGAATTTAGAAAAGCAGGAAACGGACAGGGACGAAAGGGAGCGGAGCACCGAGGGCGACATTTTGCCGCTGGCCCATTTGGAAATCAAAGTGAGCCGCATACGCCTTGTGAAATCGATCAAAGCGAATTCGACGTCGACGTCCTCGGGCGAAATAACGGCGAAAACCATTTGGTGGGGCGGACAGAGGAATAAAGCGGGCATCATCAGCTGAGCCGGCCGTAGGCCTCCCCAAAAGAAAAGGTCAAACAGGCAGCAGCAACAACAGCAACTGCAGCAGCAGCATCCGGAAGAGGAGGAGGAGGAGGAGGATATAAAAGGAAAAGGCAAAGAGGGGCAGCGAAGCTCTGGCAAAGGGAGAACAAGAAGAAGAAGCGACCAAAGAGGGGCAAGAATAAGCAGCACCAGCAGCAGCAGCAGCAGCATCCCCCGTCAAAACCAATACCAATCAGCAAGAGCCTTGCTGTATTTTTAGATAATTTGCGACGCGACAGTGTCCCGCCATCGGAATCGTCGCTGCTGGCCGCTGTGACGTCTGCCGTAGTAGCAGCCACGCCTACAGCCCACAAGAGCGTCAACCTCCGGCAAAGCTCAAACCCGGCTCCGCCCTCGCCCGCGGGCATACGCTTCTGCCGCTGCCGACGTCGCTGCTGCGCAAATACGCCGTCGACTACGGCAGCGGTTGCAATTTCGAGCATAAAACCAAAATTTATGCTCTATATCGTCACCTGGAGATCGGTGGCCCGCTCGAACAAGTGCAACAGCAACAGCAGCTGAAAGTCGGCCACATCCAGCTTCGCTTCAGGATGCTCTTCGCCGAACCGCCGCCACTGCCGCCACCTCAGGGTCATGCCAGCAGTGCCCATGGCCACGCCCATGCACATGCACATGGGGAAGCTGTGGCCACCCCGCCAGGTGGCGAGCAGGTGATGCCGCTGCAGGATCAGCAGCCGGGTGAACTTTTGGCAGGTGAGTTTAGGAAATAAATAAGCACTTTCAGTGTAGCTCTGGGAATTCCCCATTTCTTGGCTTGTTTTGTGTGTATGCACTTTTTATTTCAATGTTTTGTTTTCTGTTTATTTTCCCAAAATTAATTCATTAGAAATTCCCAATCTTCTTCTATGTGACAAATTGTATTTATTTATGTATTTGCTTGCTTTTGGCCTCTTCAAGGTTGAAAGTATTCAGATGCAAACAATAAATGTGTATGGCATATAACGAAAAACAGAAATAAATAAAGATATTTATGATGTACATAAAGTTAGCAGGGCAAACTTTTGATTGCACCATAATTTGGCTTTAGTTCTTCGCGAAAGAAAGGAATTCAGGAAAGATAAGAGGCTCGAAAATTGTATATTCAATATTTTGATTTTTTTAAATTGTCCTGCTTACACTTCCGCTCCTTTAGTCCCCATATCCTGCCAGCTTCCTACGGAGTTCGTTGAATTTATTATTTGTTAGTCGACGACCGCGCATCTGTTTATTTTGGTTTTTATGTTTTTCCTTTTTCTTTTTTGCATTTCCATGTTATTTATTTATAAACTTGGAACTTGCTCTTCTTTTTTGTTTTCTTTGCAAATCGGAAAATTCACAACAGTTTGTTGACTCTTACGTAAGAGTCGTAAGAGTCGTTTTATGTTTGTTTTGCTTGCCGTTCATAATACAGTGACCCGAAATAGACCAAGCTCTCCCCCAAAGTCCCATAATACACTTTGCATTTATGTATATATTCCCTTATTTTTATTTTTGTGTTGAAAAAGCTGAAAACTTTCCATTTGAAAAAGGCGAATCCCCAATAAATACTTGCAGCGAATGAGAGCCATAAAAATCGGAAAGTAATGCTATATACGAAACACGTGCATGGCGAAACGAATTCTCTTGCTCTCCGAGAGAAAAACAACAATAATCTGGGGAGAATGGGGAGCCCGAGTCTCAGTGGCGTCGGTTGGGTAAATATTATTTAACTTGTATGCAGGGGCGGATTAATTAAACGAAGGGAAAGACTTGAACACAAATAAATTGAGAATTACTGCGAGTTTAGATATGATATCGCCATGTTTGTGTTTTTAGAGCCCTCTGAAAAGGTGTCTAAAATATATCATAAAGAAACCCCAAATAATTGATACCTTATTTTTAAGGATTTTAAAAATTATTAACTTGAGAGTTTTCTGTGGCTTTACGGATTATTATTACAACCCTCAGAACAGTATCACCCCTTTAACTTTATAATACTTTCAATTGAAAATGATATCTGTTATGTCTAGAGCTGTGTTATGTTCTTTGAAAAATATATATTTTGTTTTAATATTAATTAAAATTGGTATTAATTTGACTTAATAGTTTAATTATTTTCTAGGAAATGAACTTTGAACTTCCATAAGAATATGAGCTTTTTCTAAAAATAATTAAAAGTTATACATGCTTATAGGTTTGTATACTTACAGGTTTGACGCAAATAACATTTGTGTTTCTGCCAATTATATCAATACATACATTTTTTGCTAAGAATATCTGTTCAGATATTTTTAAAAAATCCCCCTCCCTTTGGATTTAACCCGCTCCTGGCCGCAAACACTGTCAGAGACACAATATTTTTATCTCGTTATTAGTTTCCACGCTCAGCTCTTTAGTTTTATATCTCATTTTCGGATTTTCTCTTTTAATTTTTGTATGTTTGCCGGTTGTGTCTGTCTGCCATTGGCCTTCAAATTCGATTCTCGTCGAGGCCAGAGGTCCGTGCCAGGCTTATCAAACGATGTATATATTTTCAGAGGGAAACATATGCTCCAACGAATCTTGCAAAAACTATTCCCTGATTCAGAGGCGGCGGGAATAACTGGGGTGATACCAATTGGTCGAAATCAATAAGCCTTGCCTTGATACGATGGCTGCCCGACTCTCTCGCACCCTGCCAGCGTTTACTATGCAAATTTCTATGGGTTTTAATTAGCAGCAGAACGAATGTGCGATGAAAACAGGGGAATGAATAGACACGAGCTGGAAGCCATTCATTTACTGACTAATCCAGCAGTGGCTGTACTGCATCATCGCACATTGTAGCATCCAGTTATGTCATTGAACCCAGTGCCAGACTGTTCCGTTTCTTATCAAAAGTCGAAAGCCAGGAATCGAATTGAATTTTTTCGCGCGTTACCAGGCGAAGAATCGTCATGATTTTTCCCCCTGACTGATAAGATGTTGACCTTTAACTAAGTTAAATTTCTAGAGTTCCTATTGAATTCTCTCTGAACTAAACTGTTTAAATGCCGAGTATATATGTGTATTTGGGTCTGGTTTTTCTTCTTTTTTACCCATGCTAAAATAGCGCTTTAAAATTGGCAAGAGCGAAGTTCTTCTGTATACGCGTTGAGCTTGTCGGCTTATACAAATAATTACAAAGAAAAGTTTAGGAGGTTATTTAAGGCTTATATCTTATTATCTTATTAATTAACCCCTTATCCCTATTCTTTTTCTTGCCGTTTCCCATAATTTGAGTTAGAGTATTCAGAGTAACCATTCAATTTCCTTTTAAAAAGAAACCAATCCCATGTGATAGAGTGATAGGGCGAACACGTGAGAGAGCCAGAGAGGCAGAGCATAAAACTGGGGTCCCCACTCTCTGCTCCGGCTTTGCCGGCTTTTTTCTTCGGAATCTCCCCAAGCACTCATTTCGAAAGCCCACGTCGCTGAGATCGGATCGCTATTTTCTTACCCACAACTAATCTGTAAATAGCCAGACATGTGCTGATGTTTTTGCAATTGAAAATTAATATTAAATACTTAATCCTTTGCAGGCACAACCAGCAACGTAGAGCTAATGGAGGCTATGAAGAAACTGGACGCAGATCTGGTGGCGCTCTTCGCTACTGCTGCCTCTACCGATCCGCTGACCAAGAAGCAGCCGAAACAGCAGCAGCAGCAGCAGGTTATCCTGTGGCCGGAATCGGAGACAGAGCAAATCGCTGAGGACTCTGAGGAGGAGCTGGTTATCACGCCGGAAATATTCAGAAGCTGCAATGCCTTGCAGCTTGATTTGGAGGCGCTGACTCTCCAGCCAGAGGGGACAGAGCGCATGGAGTTGGTTCAGAACGAAGTGCGACCCATTTTCACCGTGGAATGCCAGCTGTCCGGCGATTTGATCCGCAAAGTGCCCCGCTACCCGATGTTCCACATCATGCAGTTCGAGTCGGAGAAGTTCCAGAGCCTGACGCAGTGCACCCGTTTCGGGCAGAGCGCCCAGCGGCAGGTGGAGCTAAAGGACTGGGATCTGACCACTGGTCACGTGGACGTTACGGTTTGGTGGCGCGAGCCAGGAACCTGTCTCAACGAAATGCTCGGCATGGGACGCTTGGAGCTGCGGGAACTCTACAAGGCCTCGCTGCTCGAGCAGTGCAAGTGCATTGCCATTAAGCGTCGCGATGTCCATCTCGGTAGCGTCTATGCAAAGATCTGTCTGCTGCAGAACGTTAATGGAAGCGGAAACGGATACGGAAACGGCAATGGAGGCCAGGAGCAGCAGCAGCAGCAAAAGAACGAAAGTGGAAACAAGGCAGCAGGTGAATATATATGACTAATGTCGTGTGGTTGCCAACCGCAAGAACCATTGATTCTTGGGCCCCCCAATCGAGCACAACTGATGCCACAAGCTGGACCACACGACAACTACAAAAGCCACGAATATCACCACAACTTTCACCAACAAAACCAACAACAACAACAGAAACAACACCAAGCCAACACGTGCCGACCACAATTATGCCCACGCCTCCTGCACTTTGTCCCCATGTTATTATTGATTGCCGTTTACCAATTGCTGCAAGCCACCATCATTATTTTGTTAAAGAATATTTTTCATTTTCAAAAAAATAGAAATCAAAACAAGACAACAAAAAAACAAAAAACAAACAAACAAACAAAAATCTGCCTTGTGTTTTTTATGTTTTCCATTAACATGCACCTCTATATATTTTATTTACCAACAGCCTTTTGTTAATTACAATCCAAAACCAGCGAATACTTCGGTTTTAAATGGATTGCTGCGCAGATAAGGTTGAAGACTTGGATTTATAATAGATTTTGGCTTAAAAAATCTAAGACTTTGATTCTAAATCAATTTTTGCCTAAAAAACTTTAAAGATTCTTTGATTCTTTTCCAGCTCGTACAATCAGTTATAGATATTCAAAACAATCTTGGTTTATTTGTATTAATTACAATTTAGGCTTCCTTATTGCTGGGCAATGTTTATTTGTTATTTTATGAGCATTTTCCTATTATAAATATAAATTGGACTAAATTTTCTAAGGTTTTTTTAAAAGTACTTTTATTATTAATTCTAATCATTAATATTATTCTAAACTTGAAAGTCTACATATGTATTTTGATGAATGATCCTAATGTTTACATAAGAAAAGTTAGAAAAGAAGCTTAAACCAAGGGAGATTGTTTCGAAAAATATGTTTTATAATATTTTTGAAGTCATTCCTTTTCTTCACCGCTTATGAATGGCTTATTTAAAGACCAGATCTGGACTTATATAATTTAATTACACTTAACTTAGTCGTAGCTTGTAGGCGCAATCTTTCGTTTCGCTTGACTCGCTTTGTGGGTCCCGTCACCAAGGAGCGATGATAAGACCCCGCCGGATCGAAGATCGCAGCTGATTCAGTTTTTCGAGCTTTTCTAGACTTAATTACTAATGGTTCAAGGTCAAATACAAATTTTAAACTGCGAATAATAATTACAATTAATCGAGAATGCTTAGTCCTATGCCTATTACATCACTGCTAATCTCTGCCTGCTTTTTCGTTTATCATTTAGCTAACTGCAACTCGAAGGCCGCGTCAACTCCCCCGAAACCGCCACCCCCGCTGCCACCAGTTCCTTCCCAGGCCACCAGCAACAACAACAACAACGCTAAGTTGGATTACATGAATTTCATGGCGGAGACCAATAAAGTGCGTCTCCTCCGTGGCTATATCTATGCCGTGGAGCTGCGTCAATTATCGCCGGCGGATCAGGCGCGCTGCCAGGAGCTAAGTCTGCAGCCCTTCTGGCAAGAGCAGCCGCTGCTTGTCCAGATCAGCGATGGCTGCGACGGATCGTTCCCTTTGCAGGAGCAGTTCACTGTGATCAACGACGAGCGATTCCTGCAGAGTGTCGAACGCCAGCAGCTGCTCCTGGAGCTGCGGCCACTGGGCGGTGTGGTGCGATTGCCATTGCATCAGTTCTACATCGCCTTTCGAGATGCCAGCATTACCAATCACCTGTGCAAGGGAAAGGTTAGGTGGTTTCACATGATATATATTTATAGTTCTATTAATCATTATTTATATCCTTCAGCTGCCAGTGATTTCCATCGATGGCTGGGCACCGATTGTCAGGACCGAGTCGCAGCTGCCAATTGGTGAGCTCAAGGTGCTCTTAGCCATTGGGAGTGAGTCGCAGATTGCCCAATTGAAGCAGCAGCGCGGCTTTGACCAGGACAACAATCATGTGGCGGCTCCGGCTCCGCCTCCTCTAGGTCGTACCACCGCTGATCTGCTAGACATGCTTCAGATTGCCATCTCAGCACCGACGCCTAGTAGCTCAACACCAAAGATGCCGCCGCCCCCGGCACCTCCACTAACTTCCGCCAACTTCAGTTTCCAGCTGCGCATCGTGGGAGCTGCTGGATTGCCCCTGAATCCCGGCTATGGAAAGTCCAAGAAGCAGGGCAAACGTCAAGTGGCCGCCAAGCGATTCCCGCCGAACGAACCGCCCAATACCTATGTAACCTTTCAGGCGGCCGATTGCGACAGTCCGACGTACAAGTCTCACGAGGGATTGGTCTACGCCACGCCCATTGTAGAGAAGTCCACAAAGCCACAATGGCCGAGCAAGTTTCGGGTTGCCGTAAGCCGCGATTACAGGACCAACGTGAGTTTCTAATCACTTTTAAAGTCCTTCCTATTTATTCTCACTCTCCCCCCTTGCAGCCCCAGAAGCTGTTTATTCTGAAGCTATGGAAGAAGGCGATTGTTAGCCCAAACGGCACCACTGAGCCCACGCCACACGAAGATGCCATTATAGGGTTCGCTGCACTGAATCTCAATGAGAAGCAACCGGGCGGCGGCTTTCCCAGCGGCTGGCACAACATAGTTGACTTTAATGGACGCGTCACAGGCGGGATTGAAGCGCATGTGGAACCATTGCCACCTAGTGTGGATACCGTGATTGATCAGTTCGAAAAGTCCATGGAGCTAAGTCACCTGCAGTTGGGCCAGGCCATCAAGCGAAAGTATACGGAGCTGGAGGAGATATCGCAGCGTCTGCGATCTCGTTTAGTGGACGTGACGGGAGAAACGCTCAAGTTCCCCGAATTTGATGTGGATGCAGCGTTGGACAACTGGCAGCAGGATGGTAACGATGATGAGTTGGCAGCCGACTTTGAGCGAGCCCTGCGCACTCCTACGCCTCCACCCCCGCCATCAAGTTCACCAAAGCCCTCGACTAGCACCAGCGCACAACAGCAACATTTTGAAAATGCCAATGGCCAGGAGGAATAGCCCAGGGCCAAGAGTCAGTTATGCATGTTTTTCCCCTTTCATCCGCATCTCGGTGTCGTATTTGATATTGGCTCAAACTGTAGATGTAGTTAATAGCAGCCATCTATAGCTATAGAATATGATATATATATTACACAGATCTAAATCTGATGCTGTACTTAAATATTGGCATCCCGGTCTTGCCTCGATTCACCACCCGTCGTCTTATGGCTGTCTATATGAATATAGCATAAAATCAAAGCTAACAACGATCACCCAGCGATCGTTACATTGCGTTACAATTTGTCGATTGAATATATTATTGTTTTAAGTCACGGAAGCAACCCCAACAATCGCACGGAATATGTATTAGTTTCGGAACTGTGTTAATCACCTAAGTATTTAGACACTATTACTTAATACAAATTTAAATAAACAAAAAATATAAACTGCTAATGCAAAATTTCATTGTTGTTTTGGAAGCTAGTTAAACTAACCCCTAATAATTAAATCTTGTTAAAATATCCTTTAATAATACTTTGAAAATAAAATCGAAGGTTAAGAAGTCTAGTTTACTTGGGATTCCCTTGTTCATTGGTAATTCATTAATTAATTAGTTGAAACCACTGAATTAGTAGTAAAATTTGATGAATTTCCAGCTTGCTTCGACTTATCATATAAATATGAATGGCCAAATGCGCAGAGCTGTTGAATATGTTGTATTTAAAAGTAAAAATTCTCGTAAATATCAAATAAATATTTCATTTTCAGTTTCAATTTAAAAATCATATTGGGCCATATATGTCAATGGACTTGTTGTTATTTAAAACATCCCTCAAGCTGCAGAAGGTCAAGATATATAACCCTCGTGAAGGATCGTTCCGCCTACATTTTCGCCACCGACAAGGACTACGAGTTCCTGCCACATAGAGACAGCTTGGACATGTATTAATATTGGTTTCTTTATTTGGACATAACATGGAAACAGTTCAAAGCATGAGGTTAAGTAGGTTAGATTTGAGCACTTGCTGAAATCTTTGCACAACTGGTGACCCAAGTATACGTATGTGGATAGTTCAAATTCATACATAGTCATTAAATTACAGATATTTGCTACGGATTAAACATGCATCTCGACGATTACAAACAGCGCGCCTCTCCAACTCCATCATTCTCCTCTCCTTCGTCAACAAAAAGCACCATTCGTGTGATCAGGTTTCGGTTTCGTTTGATTTTGTGCACAGTTTTCTTTAGCTGGTTTGGGGCCTGGTCGCATGATCCTTACTCATTGGCGGAGCTGGAATTCAGCAGAGCCGTATCCTCGGGTATGGGCTTGCGCTTGTAGGAGGGCTCCGTCGCCAGGTAGACGACCAGAGCTCCAAAGACCACGTACAGAACGCCAATTACGTTAGCCAGGACACCAGCAGGCGGAAGTGTGGAATACGGGGGATTTGTGCTGCAAAGAATCGAGTTTAGAATCATTTTGGTAACATAAAAACCTCGAAATACTTACATGGCAAAGATGGCCTTCTCGGTGAGACCCATCAGTGCGCTGGCGATGGCCAGAACGAAGCCAAAAAGCCCAAAATAGATGTGCAACGGCATCATTGCAATTCGGTAGTTCTCCCGCAGACCAGGCGCGAGGAAGGCAACAAAGCCAGCCACATATTGCAGCGAGAAGATAATCACTGCGGAGAGGCCCAGCCACGAGTGCAGCGAATACATGTTGGGAATGGGCGGACTGGGCAAATTGTGCGAATCGAAGACCGTCTTCAGGGCAATCACAGTGAGAATGAAGGCGGCCATGTGGATGCCGGCGTGGGTGAGCTTCAGCGTCTTCTTGCGCGTGGTGCGGAAGCCGCGGTAGATCAGTATGGCTGTGGGATTGGAGTTAATCAATGGGAGTGGAGTGGGAGTGGTGGCACCTCTTCCGCTGCTGCTGCTGCTGCTGCTGTTTGCTGCATTTACTTACAGTTGCCATACAAGTAGATAAATCCAATGGTCATAAATAGCGGATGCCAGTTGAACTCCAGCTTGGGATTGGCGGTGCCGCCCAGGCCGCCAAAATGCTGGCCAATCCAAGTGCCCACCAGAACGATCATCGTGAGGCCGCACAGCTGGGTGAGCACATAGAGCACTTTAAAGTTGATTAGCGCCGGGTCCATGTTGGCCTTTCCGTTGCCTGAAATTGAGATGGGATTTTAAAATAGACTCTATCGATTGGCCACTACCATTACGCATTCCAAACATTTCAGCGATCTAATCGCGCCACTCAAGGGTACAGATTTCAAGTGTACATATGTAAGTAAGTACATATAAAACCCCAAAACAGTTTCCGATAGCAAGCGATTAGCGTTCAAAGGCTGCTGTCGTGGAATTACAATCAAATTGAAATTGAAATGTGGCCCTAAAACCAAGTTAACTGCTGACGACTGACAATAAGGAAGTTCTGGTTTATTCCCTTTCCTATAAGAGGGGTTTACTATTCCCAGCGTGTTTATTCTATCTGGATCAACGATCATCTTGGCCAGCTGCACTCAGTCTACAAAAACAAACAACGAGATCCTTTGTCGCCAGCAATTCGATACGACCAGCAAATAATGCCACTGACCAGATCTAAACATATTGGAATGAGGCCAGAAATTTATGGGAAAAGCATTCGGACACCAAACGGCCCAACCCCAATCCCAATCCCATTCATGAGTAAACACTTTTGTTTTGTTTGGACAACATTAATTTCTGTGCCAGCCGCTAATGAGTGAGAGAGTGGTTCCAGCTTTTATCTGCCATCTGGAAGAGTGTTATCAGCTTGTTCCTGAGATAGATAGTCCAACTATCTGATATTAAAGCGCTTTAAATAGCATCTAGCAAGCTTGGCACATTAAATAAATTAAATAATTCCATTCATAGATGCCAAGGGAAGTTACTAAACTTGGAGGGTTAAGCGAAGAGTTCGGAATTTGCAGCAGATTTACAATTAATTTTAATTTTAGGAGCACTGAGAGTTAGTTTTTGTGCTTCTACAAAACATTTAAACAGGTTACAGAGTGTAACCCAGTTGGACCAGACCCTTTCCAGGTGCACTTGCACCCGCCATAAGGGCCAAGCTAATTGAAGTTTTGTATGCAAATGATGGTTCAATTTGAAACTCGAGAAAACTGCAAATAAGCCCCGTTTAGTAGCTGTTAACTTGTAAATTGACTAATAATAAGTGGGCCAGAGACATTTGCTGCTTATGCCAGCATCCACGCGTCGTCGTCGCCAGTTATTCAATAAATTCGACTGCGCTCTGCTTTGCTCCATTTTGACTTGGGGTTCGCTCGTCTTCGGGGAGTGAGATTAATTGGAACATTAATTGCGATTATAATTGTTAATTATTAGGGTTAAATGGGCGTGCCCAGGCGCCGCTGCTTGGCTCTTTGTTAGTTTGTTAGCTGCTGCTGCTGCTGGCAATGAGCAGCAAAGCGTTGCAGCAGATCGTGCGCAAAATTTGAAAAAGAAACAATCTACATAAGCGCACAGAAAGTAAAACTCGACGATGACGACTTTGGAAAAGCGTAAAAATTCGACGGCAAAGACGGCAAAAGTAAAATAAATAAAAAGGCCTGAAAAACTAAAGTGAAATTCAGCTAGTTGCGATGAGTCGTGATGGGAGGCAGGTGAAAAGTGGAGGTAAGGTGGGAGGCATGGCAGTAGTCGCTCTTTCTCTCGATCTGACATGGTGCGTTTTGCGTTAACTTTTACTGAAAACTAAACTTTGCACAGAAAATAAAAATGTTTTGAAAATATGCAAAAAAAGAAAGCCATCTATTTTCATAACGATATTTTACCTAATTACAGGAACCATAATATCTTGATAATAAATTCTAATTCTATCAATAATAGTTTCCCGATAATGTAATGGAAGTGCTAATAAAAAGTTATCTTCATTTTTCTGTGTTTGCTAGCTGATTTTAATCAAACTTGACGCTCAAGCCAATGCCATTCACTGTCGTCTACCTGTTGCCGTTGCTGCCAATTCAATGCCTCCAATGGCTGTTACTGGTTGCACTTGTTCCGCTGTTGCTGTCGCTGCTGCTGCCGTTGATATTGCTGATGTTGCTGCTGCTGCAGGTGTCACTTCCATTGGCTTTTCTCCATTGGTCACAGCGATAACCGTTGTTCCTGGAGCTGCAGCAGGAGCTGGAGCTGGCGGCGCTGCAGGCAGCTCCTGCGGCATGGCGGGCTCCACTTTGATTTCCTTCACCGCCTGCTCTACATCCGAGTCCTTAGACATGGCTGTGACAACAGTCTGTGGTCTAGTGTCCGTGCACGGATTAATTAATAGTTCACTAGCAACAAATTAACCACTAAGGCCACATGCAATTGGCCACGAGAATAGCAACAACAACACGGCACGGGGAGAAAGCTTCACTAATTAAGACGGAACACGACGATTTGCCCAACCAAACAGCTCGGCGTGCAGTGCGCAACTGAATTTAAAGTTTTCCAGTCGCCGCCCGGCTTCGGTTAATAAAATAAATGCTTTTCCGCACCCACAAACGTCTCGCATGCGATTTCTGTTCGCTGTTCGGGATAATTGTTTGGTTTTTAATGTTCCAATGTCCAATGGCGGGGGATGGATGGGTGCCAAGAGACGCTGGTTAGTATGCCGGACCAGGTTGTTTTGGCTGGCTCGGCCCGGGGGGGTGGTAGGGGCATTTTGCATTCCTCAGCTCCATTCAAACTATTATTGTTGTCACCGAGCGAATTGCCTGCATTTCAATTGCGGCTTTGGCTTTGACTTTAATGTTCTATGCATAATAATAATGGAACAATGCACTAGAACTTATTTAACTTTTAATCCGAATGGCAGATAGCTTGGGGTTATAGAAGCTAAGGAGGTGGTACAGTTAAAACAAAAGAGCTTTCAGAATTGAAATGAATTTGACTGAGTTATGATATATGTATTTCCCCTGAGCCAGGTGTAATCCCGTCCAAATTCTCGTATTTTCTTTAAAACTTACTTCGACTGGCACTGCTCTTTACTCTTTAATTTTCGCCCAACAGAAGTACCTCTGTATTTACTTTAACTCACCCAGTGAGAACAACATGGCGTATACTTGATGATTTGCTCCGCTCCGAAAATAATGCCCAAATTTAATACCGCCTTCGCTTATCTTTTAGCACCCAATTAAAGACTTTAAAGCGATGACGTTCTGGGGTTTTTTGCCTAGATTTTCTTCTACGCGACTCCAAAAAACACTCTTTACTTGTTGAACTAACGGCCTGCAATGCAGGAAGCTGTATCCTGCCATATGGAGGAAAAGCTGTGGAAAATTCGTCTGCAAAGGCGCTGCGAGTGGGCGTAAAAAGAAGCTCTTTCAGAATGGTGAAAACCATGCACACTCACACTCACTGCCGGAACACAACAAACTTTCAAATACATACAAACATACTCGTACAGATACAGCTAGAGAGAGAGAGAGAGAAAGAGCGAGAACTACAACCACTTGTTAGATATTAATGAAAAGCCGAAATTTAGTTATATTTGTTTACTAACTACTTTCATAAACGTGGCTAAAATGTAATAGTTTACAGTTACACTTACGGTTTCTATATTTAATTATTATCCAGTAATTTGGAATACACAATTAGACACGCGCCTAACAAAAATACGCAAACTTAACAACGTCAGCATCCGATCATCTGCTTGCATTTAAATATGACGTATTAATTGTCACTTAATCTAGTTGAAGCATTTAAATTCAAGGTTAAACTCTCACTTTCAGAGGGCTTTGTAATTCGATCTGTTTAGCCGCTTTGCTTTGTTTTTTCTGTTTACTCATTTGGAAACAAACGGGACTGCCAGGGCGGGGCAACCACAACCAAGGAATTCAAGATATAGGAAAATATTAAAAAAAAAAAACTATTACAATAAATTTATTTAAATTCGATTTATTCAAGAATTTTAATTTTCAAGGATAAAGTAATTAGGAATATCAAAGTTTACTAAATTAATACTATTTATATTTAAATAGTATTATCGTATTCGGCAGCCCTGGCTAGCCACCAGCGCCGATGTGACCAGCAGATGGCGCACATCATCCGCAAGCACTTTGGCATTTTGGCGCACATAAAAAAGCAGCACAATTAACAATTCTTGAATCCAAAAATTAACAATTAAAATGCTGTCCAACCTGGTGGTGACCAAGCAGAAGGTGGTCCTCGTGATAGGTGAGCCAAAACGGACCCTGTCGATTGCCAATAATCTAATCTGCAACCGTTTTCCCGCGTCCCCCGCGAAACCCCATTACAGATGAGCTAAATCGGGAGCGCATTGCCCCCAAGTTCATCGGCAGCTTGCTGCACGAGCAGGGACAGGGGGCGGACACCATCAAGGCAATGCCCGCTGGCATTTACCTGAAGCACGTGGCCAGTTTTGATGCCTTGGTCACCGAGTGTGCCAACTACAGCAACATTAACAATAACAACAACAGCAGCATTCAGTCGGTGGAAGCGGGAGATCTGGATGCTCCGGGCCCAAAAGCCTCCGGCTACAACGTCATCCTGCCGACGCTGGCTGACCTGCTGTGCTACCAGTCGCCCGCCTTCATCTTCGGCTTCCTCAACAGGCTGCGTCGGTCGGAGCACGTCCGACGGGTGTTTCTCTGGGCCTCCCCACAGCACCTGCAGCATCCGCATGCCGCTTACATCCTGTCGGGTTGCGAGTACCTTGCAGAGCTGGTGTTGCGCCTAGAGACGGACACCAGGCTGTCGCTGGTCTCGCGCAAGCCAGGCGGAGGGGTGACCAACAAGCGATATGCCTGTCAGGTGAGCAAAACCCAGTTCCAAGTGACGCCGCTGGACGGAGGAGGAGGAGGAGGAAGTTACACCCCAGGAGCTGGTTCGCCCAACAAGCAGGCAACCCCAGAGTTGGAACAGACTACGGAGCCGGCCAGCAGCACCTTTAAGATCGAGCTCGACGAGGATGAGGTGGTGGCCCGCAATGCACTCACCCTGCCATATGAACGGTATTATTATTGAAGCTAAATCCACTTGGAAAGCAATCTTACAAAACAAACTTACAGCACCAGCGAGCCGTCCGAGGGCAACATCATCTACACACCCGATGCCGACGACGACTTTGACGAGGAGGATCCGGACGAAGATCTCTGCATCTAAGGGCTGCCTGCAGCCGGCAGCTAAACGGCAGTACAAAATAGCCTTGGCTTTAAGTCTACTTAAGTCTAACCTACTAAATACATCAACAATACCTGGAATTCCGGCCCCAATGTTTCCCAGAGAAGGAGATTTGAACAACCACTTAGTACACATAGAATTGCTCATTTATTATTTTTGATAACTTGATATGTGAATCAAAGAATCGAAGAAAATTGTGAATGCAAATGCTGGTATTCCCATCAATTGCTATCTGGTGTGGTGGTGTGCCCTAACTTATGACTTAGTTAAAGAATATTGCGTCTAGCTAACCTTATGTACAGTTAACTCTGAGTTGCCTCCACGATATTTGGTGTCCAGTGTGCGTTGCGTATTTACAAGGCGATCGAATTTCTAGCTTACGTGGCTAAACGGCAAAATGCTATGCTCTCAATTATTGTTATTATTAAAAATCAAATCAAAATGTGGAGCGGTGGAAAACCGCGTCCCGTCAAGATGGCGCTTGGTTGCACTAGTTCACAATTATCACAATCTATGAAAGACAGAAACGAACATCGAGGAGAAGGAGGAAAGAGCTATAAAAAGTGGTTACATCCTGGCGAATATTTACACTAAAGAATTAATAACAAAAATGTATCAATGGCTGGCAATCGCTCCTATTTGAGCAGGGCATCTACATCGCTCTTGGGATCGGGAGCCAGGGAGCTCCAGCTAACGTCGCTGCACAGCGGCAAGGACACATCGGCGACATCCGCCTCCACTACGCAGCTCTCGCGGAGCTGAAAGAACTTGGAAACCAATCCGTCAATCCAACTGTGCAGCTCCTGTCCCAGCATCTTTCCCTTGGCCACAGACTCTTCGCGAAGGATGAACTGTTCATCGTCGGTATTGAGGTACTGCTGCCACTCGATGGGCACCTCGAAGTCCTTGGGCATGGCCACTGATAGGCCAGCATTGAGCTGCTCCGCCTCTGACGACTTAGCCAGGGGATAGCCCTTGTGGTAGGCGAGCGGAGAAATCAGGAATTTGAGCTGCGCGTAGATGGAGCTGCGTCCTATCAATTTGGCTGTCCAGATGCCGGGCGTTAGGGGATGTTTGAGCAGGGTTTTCGAGTGGTTGATCACATCGCTGGACGAGTCCTCGACATGCAGCTCATTAAAGTCCTGCAGGCGACCCAGAGGGTCGATCCACAGCAGTGTGAGATTGTAGGAGTGGGAAGCTGCACCGGTATCCGTTGTGGCCTGGAGGTTGTAGCTCAAAAGAAGCTCACTTTGGGGACCCAAGAGCTTCGCAAAGTTCCGAGCCACCTGCTCCTTTTGATCAAAATCCGTGGAGACCTCAAAGTTGCGCAATCTCTTGCTGAAACGGGCGTTCCTCGCCAGCTTGCCCTGCTGCACAGGACGCACGCGTGTCTCCAAATGAAGCGGTTGCCCCGATAACTTTCTGGCTCTGTACCGCACCACAAAGCCCTTGTACTGATCGCGGTGGAGGTAGTGTGATAGTTCTATTAACTCCAGGGCATCCAGCCGGGCCTGGCGAGCAGATAAACGCATTACGCTGTCGCCTATGCTCCTGGCCAGATCATCGCCAGATCCATGAACGTCTTCGTGGTGATAGAGGGACTGCCAGTAGCCGTGAAGATTTGCGTACTCGCTGGTGTAGGGGCCGAACAGCCACTCCTCCAGCTGCAGCAGCACCGCCTGGTTAATCACCGGCTCGAACTTGCGGGCGAAGAACAGCGACTTCTGTTCCGTGGCCTGCAGCCTGGCCCAATCCTCTGGCTTAAAATCGTTCGGACTGCAGCCACACCAGTCCACCACGTGCTTGTACTGGCACTTGCATCCCTGCTTTCGCTTCCAATTGGTCACATGGAGATTGTTGTCCACGTAGCTGGTGCAGTGCTGTGTATTCCTGAGCACTGTGTGGAAGAACGACTCCGCCGGCAGGAGAGTGTGTCTGAAGAGCTTGAGCAGGGCCTGCAGCAGCTCATCCTCCTCCTTGGGATCCGTGACGTAGGTAACAAAAGCTCGTGACAGAGCCACCCAATCACTGCCGCCATCCACTTGAATGCCCGCCGGCAGCTTGCGATCTCCGATCCTCCACATGTGCGTGTCGCACTCCACGAACGTCTTGTCCAAGCCCTGCTTCTGGATGAACTTTTGAGTCTCCCGGCCGTGGCCTTTAACAAAATTTCTACCTGCATTCGCGCTCAGGAAATCCACCAATTTATCGAGCGTCTTCACGGGAAAGTCACTCTCGCTGAGATTGATTACGAAATCCCAGTGCCAGTTGGACTGCAGCAGGTCCGTCATGCACTGGAGCAGCATGGTGAGGAGCGAGGCGCCGCCCCAGATGGTGGAGAAGCGTTTGCGGGCAAGGCGTATGTTGGGGAACTTGGCTTCCAGCTCTAGCAGCTTTCGGTAAAGATAATCCTGGCGCTGAGGGGGTAATAAAATAAGTAAGATACTAAATTAAATTAAATATAATGGATTGAGCTTCAATCTTTATATAGAAAGAAGATTTTTATATGACGGAGAACGACGCTCAGCGATGAGTTATCTCACAATACCCGAGCAGATCAGCAATTAGCACACAATATAAATTAAATGCAGCGCACAGAGTACATATTCGCGCGTTAAACGAGATAGTAACTAACTAGTTCAAGGCATTTAAGCTGCAGCTAGCTGGTTGTCTTTATTTTGGCCGTTGCCAATTGTGCTAATTTGCGCTTTTTTAATTGCCAAGTTCCGGCCGTTAACCCACCTCATCCACATGTATGTAGTAGACATGCTCCGGGGCATAGAGCGCCCTCAGCAGTCGATGCACCTGACGCAGCGCTCGGCCATTAAGCGTCAGCAGAAATGCGATCCGCACGCGCTTCTCGCCCGCCGGAGGAGTTGTGGTGGCCGCCAGCTGGGCAGTGAACTCTGTAAAAGATTTCGCATTACATTAAATACATTAAATACTAAATAAAAAATGATTCTGCTAAAGGATTAAAGCTGAAGCAACCATAGAAGAGGAAATATTGCCTTTGCGGTTGCTATTTCTTGATCCAAATGCAAATTCAATTAAATTCCGCTACAGTACTCACTGGCTATGCCTGTCTCGTAGATATTCATGGCATAGAAGCCGCCGCAAATCTCCTTGGCGTTGCCCAGGCACTTGGTGTTGCAGCTAGAGTCCGGCAACTTGGCGGCTCGCGGCGGTGTATCGAAGCCGCAGAAGCACTCTCGTCCATACTGGACACCCGCATACGGATAGCCGCTCTGCAGGCACAGCTCCACGCACATGGCTGGTGAATTAGAGGTCTTGGAGCTGCTGTAGTAGCCCGCGAGCAGGCGGCGGTCCTTCTCGTCCTTGTAGCAGCCCAGCGATACATTCGCCGTGTGGTTGCCCGAGGGACAGCTGCTCCGGAGTTGGGGCGCGTAGAAGCGACCCGCTTGGATGGCGCAGGCGATTTGCGCGATATGTTCGCGACAGTCTTTCGTTTTGGCGCGCTGCAGCGCAGAGATGGCCTCCCGGGCGAGGATGTCGCACTCGGGCTGGAAGCCCAGCTGCTGGGCAGTTAGCTTGGTTCTGGCCGCCGGCTGGACCTGGGCAACAGCAACGGCCTGTGGGGGCGACGGCGGCTGGGCTGGGGATTCACCAGCGTCCAGTCCAGACCCGGAACTGCCGCCGACAATGTCCAGGGACTTGTAGGCCAGGAACAGCTGGATGGCAACGATGAGCAGCAGGACGAGGAAGAAGGCGCGATAGCGCCGCAGCCACCTGGTGGACACAGACTGTTCCATGGCTACGGGCGGCGCTACTGAAGGCTCCTCGTGCTCCGACCAGCTCCTCCTCCGCTGACGTGGTGCTCCTCGCGCTTCTGTGTATGCGTGTGGATCCTTGATTGGCTGTGGCAACGGAGCGCGGACATGTTCTGCTCTCTACTGCTGGCAGGCGGCACATAATCCGCTAAACATAGTAATTAATGTTTTTCCGCGGAAAACTCCTCAACGTTTCGAACAGTGTGACCAGGTTGGCACTGAAAAAAGAATACTGCCAGGGCCCCTCCAGCTTATTTCCGTGTTTGAAATCATTTTGTAATATTATTATTAAAATTATAAATATATGCAGTGTAACATTTAATTTGCAGATCATTTTGCTGAAGAATCAAACAAATAATATATGTTTACTTTTTAATTGCATTGCTGAACGTGCCCTGATTCGGCTGAACTCGTCCAAACCCAGCTGATGCACATTGCCGTGAACACAAAACGCGAAAAGAATTAATTTTTAATAATTTACAAGCAATGGTCGACCCAAATAGAAAAATAAACCGCCTGGCGGACAAGGACCTCAATTTCCTAGAGTCCTGCGAACTAGAGTTCGCCAGCCGCTTTACAGACGACGATCCAGAGTTTGTCGCGCACTGCAGCCAGACTCTGCCGGAACCGCCAATTGTTGAGAATTGGATGGGCGGCGGCGGCGGTGGCGGAGGAGGAGGAGGAGGAGGAGGAGGCGGTGGATTCTCGGGCGGAGGAGGTGGTGGCTACCACCCATATAACCGCTTCAATGGACACCGTCGCGGAGGCGGCGACAGAGGATGGCAGCGACGTGGAGGAGCCGGCTACCACAACAACCATGACAGAAGTTTCAGAGGTACTTTTCCAAGCGTGTAGACTGCTTGAGTTCCTAATCAGTAGTTGTGTATCCACAGACAACCGTCGCCACAATAACCGGTACGATGACCGAGATCGACGGGACCGCTACGATGGAGGATCCGGAGGATCTGGCGGCTACAAGCGTTCGCATGACCACAACAGCCCGCATTCGGGTTCCGGTAGTCATAAGCGCTCTCATGACCATCCTCCCAGCGCCGAGCCACCCATGAAGGTGAGACGCGACTATGGGAACTTTGTGCCTGCCTCCAAGGATTAGGAATCGGAGTTGAGGCATAAATATAAGAGAATACTCCAAATATTACAATCAATTATACACATTTACTTTATTATGACGGACCTAAGACTAGAATAATCCCTGTTTATCCGGTTTAAACGGCAGATTCGGAGAGATCCTTGGGCTCTTGATCATCGCCAGCGGCTGCCATGCCCACGCCCATGGCGCTAAAGAGATTGGAAACGGGTCCAGCGCCGCCCACCTGCGATTGGTAGCTGTCCATCATGTTCCGGAGCGTGTTTACATTGATATTGATGGGCTCAAAGTCCTCAATGTCATCGAAGTCGTCCTCATCCTCGGCATTCTGCTTTTTCTGCCCGTGGAAGGACTTGCCTATGGAGGTCTGGGCGAGCTCGCGGTCCATTTGCTGCATATACGTCTGAATCTGGCGGTCCAGCGGAAAAACGGTGGCCGCCGAGCCGGCTAGGGCCTTCAGATTGCCCTCCAGATCGTCCTCGTCCGCGTAGTCGCTCATCTCCGAGGTGGAGTCCCAGTTGTCCTCCGGTATGACAAAGTCCAGGAAGTTGCGCACATGCGTGCTGTCCGGCTCCTCGGCCTGGATGAGTGAGTTGCGCTGGCAGGCCTTCCGCATGGACGCATTCTTCTTCACTTTGGCCCCGAAACCACCACCGGGACCGGAGCTGGTGGATGTCCTGGCGGCTCTCTGCGTCGGCTCCTCATCGTCGTCGTCCGAGTCTAGCTCTGGCTCCTCGCGACCGCGGTGCTCGATGCCCTCGTAGTTGGACTGGCGATCGAGAAAGTCGGACAGCTGCTTGGTGAACTCCTCGGCATTGATGTCGCCATTGGGCTTGTAGAGCTTCTGCGGGCCGTAGCGGTCTTGCAGCATGGAGTCCAGATCCTCGGCGCTGATGTTCAGCCACTCGTCCGAGTCGCTGGGCTGCAGATTGTTCTCCTCGTCGCGTAGCTCCTCGGATGCAGCCTCAGCCGAATGGAGCAACAGTTCCAGGATTTCGGCACCAACGCGCGTAGTGGTGCGAAAGCGCTCTTGGTTGCCCCGGAAGTAGTCCTTGGCCTTGCCCAGCAGCTCCTGGTACTCGGCACTGCCCTCGATGTTGTTGCGAAAGTAGCCCTTGCCTTGCAGGCTGCGCAGATACGACCGCCACGCGGGCGTCTCTTCCAGCTGCTGGCCCTCCACTCGCTTGGCCTGGCTGGCCAAGATCTCCAGGCCGCTGGCCAGTTTTACGCCCATGAGCTGCTCCTTGTAGAGTTCCGGCTGGGATACGGCGTCCGTGAGGTTCCAGCCCAGTCGCTTTTCCGGCACGTACTGCTGATGCGTAAGCATCGCGTACAGACAGCGGGTGAAGCGTACGTTGGTGCGCAGACGCTTGGCCTCCGGTGGGAAGTAGCGCATGGTGCGCAATGCCTTGGTGTCCAGCGAGTCCCGATCGCAAAATGCCCTTACTGCGGCGGACACCAGACGCGGCTGTTGCTTCAGCAGCTGTGCCGCGCTCTGCGGGAGCTCCACGACCTGGCGGTGGATGGAAAAGTGCGGCTGGGCGATTTGGAACTCCTTTAGCCGGGCGTCGATGCACGATTGAATTTCTCGGGAGCAGCGGTACAGCGTGGGATTCAATCGGATGCGCTGCACGGCCGTGGCCATGCTGATGGACTTGTCCTGGCCACTGGCCGCCGCCGAGTTCTGAAGCAGCTGCAGGCCGCCGCCGACAAGGTATACCCGCTGCTCGCACGTCTCCGGCGAAGCCCAGTCTGGGAGGGCGTCCGCCGCCTCTATGAGCAGGAACTCGCCATCTGAATCGCTCACGCGGGCGATGCAGTCCCCGCGAGCCCGTGTGATCTCCGTGAGCAAATACACGATGAACCACTCGTCGCTGATGTTGTCGCCGTAATGGGTAATGCCGTGGAAATGGGGCGGGAGGTCACCTGGGCGGGGGGACATGGAATGTAAATGTAATGATAGTTTTTTTTTTTGTATTTATTTATTTATAGAAGTAGCGGCGGCGTCTTTACCCAGCTCCTCTTCTTCCTCGATGTTGGTTTCCTCGTTCAACAGTCGCTCCTGAGCGCTGCCCGTCCGGATCTGAAGCTGGAACTCGTCCTTGTGCCAGAGGAAACTCCGTTCCAGGGTCTTTTCTCTCACAATGGCCGAGATTTCCGAGCGGATTTTCAGCATCTGCTGCTGCAGCTGCGCCTCATCCCCCATGTTGTCCGTCAGCTTGGGGAATATGTAGTACTCCACGAAGTCGTCCTCACGGACAAACTCCAGATTTCCGCCTGGTAGCTTGGTCATCCTTAGATCTGTTTTTGCTCCTTTGTTCCTTGTCCCTTTCTATCCTTTGTAGGACCGAATCACGCGATGTTGAAAGACGGGAAATAAATGGTATTTTTTTGTTCGCGAAACCTGGTCTGTCGGCGCCGAAAATGACAACAAAACAGTATAAGAGATTATATGTAAAATTTCCGATTCTAAGTAAAAGAAACGTAGAATACAGTATAAGGAGATTATAAGACCAAAGAAATCGATTGCTGTTTTAGAAATCAATTTTATGTAATCAATATGTGGCGCTTGTTTTGAATTGAAATTTAAATAAAATTACAAACTTAATTACTTAATATTACATATAAAATATAAAGAAACAAGCTTCGTGCGTAGGTTTTATATGCATCAACATATGTATATATTACATTTTTTAAACATAAAAAAAATAAATTAATTTGTATGCTGTGTTCAATGTTAAATATTCTTATATATGTATGATATTCCACAGCATTTATTGATAGAAATTCAATTCAAATATTTGGCCACAAACACTGCAAAGTGCTCTAAATGTTCTGCTTTTTGTTTACCTATTAAACACTCGTCCCAAGCCTATTCTTCTTTGGTCTTTAGTGTAAATACGCCTTACTTACTCATCGTTGCGGCATTCCTTCCAATCTGTTTGTTGTAATTAGAATTGTTGCTGCGATTGCTACTTTGCCCAACTCCCATTCGACTTTCGAAAGCTGATAGGCAAACACAGACGCCGAAGAGATATAAAGCGCTATCTCCTAGCTCTGCTATTTTTGGGGCCACCGGAGGAGGCATCACCTCAGACAATTGGAAATATTCGTGGGAGTTGGACGTGACTGAAAAATATTTTGTCAGAAGAGGAATACAAAGGGTCTGCGTCATAATGTTCTTGAAGAAACTAACAGTGAGCGTGGTAAATATGGATTCCTATCCTAACCAGCACTTAATCCCTTTCTCTAAACATGTATTACGCTTTCTTGAACTGATTAACTCATTAACTTAATGCACTCCCAGCTGCTGCTCAACGTGGTGGCCCTTTCGTGGGCAGCCACTGTGACCACTCGCCGGATACAGCCGCGGGAAACGAACTCTTGCGAGGGCCGCCAGAGTCCGGGGCCCATTTGCGAGTCCTGCGAACTGCTGGCCACCTGCGTGCGCCACTCCAACGGGTGGGTGAACATACCCGTGGAGTCCTGTGACGTGGTCAATGGTTATTATTGCAACGCTCGCTTGGGTACCTGCACCAACGAGACGGGGCCGTGCCATCCGTTTGGCATCGAGGGCAACTTCCAGTGCACCTCGCAGGGCATCTTTCCGGATCCGTACGACTGCCAGAAGTATCACATGTGCTACTTTGTAGGTGCCACTCTGGTGGCCGCCGCTGTGGACTGTGGCAATGACAAGGCCTTCGATGCCCGCACCGGCCAGTGCACTCTGACCCTCAGCGATCCCGTCTGCCTGCAGCGACAGTATTACTGCCCCCACGCCGGCTACGTGGCGCCGTGGCCCACCAATAGCAACATCTTCTACGTTTGCAAGTCGACGGTTAATCAGAACCTGAACGACACCATCGTCATCTATCCCTCGCTGCACCGATGCAACGACGGCGAGACATTTGTGGATTATGTATGCCGTTTCGGCTCCAATGGCCTGCCGCCATCTAGTCCTACAGAGGATCAGACGGGAGTCGTGGTGGATCCCAATGACGACGGCTTCTCTGTGATGCCAAACACTTGCCAGCATGTGGGACTGATTGCCGATGGCAGCGATTGCCGGAAGTACTACTATTGCTCCGCTTTGAACGGGAGCCTGCGTCACATGGACTGTCCGCAGGGCACACACTATCGGCCAGAGCTCTCCTCCTGTGTCCTGGGCGATTGCTGAGGTCAAGTACGGATTTTTTTTATATAAATTAAATGTTACGAAGGGATGTCTTATAAAAAAATTTAAATACAACTTCTGCCATTCCTAACATAGCTGTTTATATGAGTATACTCCTTTAGGGAAGGAAATTGGGTATTATAATTAAAGTATTATAATTTCAGTGAAAAGTATTTATAGCCCCGAGCAGCATAAATATGAAAGCAATGTCATTTCTGTTCCAATCCTTAAAAATTTAGTCTATTCAAGAGCTTTTCATTCGCATCGGTAGGTGTGTTTTATTATTTGAGGCTTCTTTTTACAAGTTCTATTTGTTACCTATGACGGAAATATTTTTTAATGAGTTCCCTTCCAGAGACTATATGTATATTTTTTTAAGCCAAACATACTAGCATAAATGAATGTTTAATTTGGGTGCAATATCTCGCCTCCACTTCAGTTTATCTATTAATTAAGTCTGAACATTTTACTCGCCTGGATGGATGGTCCTATAAAAGAGCCCAGAGAAGCCCAGAGAAGCTACATTTGAAGAATCTTCGAAATGGCAACAAGTGTTCAGTTTATTTGGGCCTCTGTTGGCTTGACGGTACTTTTCTTGGCTAGAGGTTTGGCTGCAGCAGATCGCTCATGCCCCGCTGGCTTTTATTTGAGCACCACAAACGATTCCTGTGTGTCTCTAAACATCGTTGACTGCCAACGCCTTCAGATATCTCAGTGTCCCGCGGGTACGACCTCAAGCACGTCTCAGTTTTGCCGGTGCCAGCAGGACCTGCACCTTGAGATCCTGGACTGTCCCGAAGGAACCTACTTTGATGCCAGCTATTTAATTTGCCGGATCGGCACAGTGGAGTGCCAGGAGCAGTACACACCATTTGCATGTCCCAGTGCAGCTTCCAGCAGCATCTTTTGTCTCTGTGTTGGCGGAACACTGCAGATCCAAAACTGTCCGGCGGGAGCTATCTTTAACTCCGAGCAAAATATGTGTCTAAAGATCGCCAGCGGTTCAGATACCCCGAGTTCGGGGGATTCCTCTAATGAAAGCTGCCAGCGATTTGGATTATTTGGAGACCCGAGCGATTGCTCAGGCTACTTTCATTGCGCCGATAAGGGAGAAGAGATCAAGCACTCTAGGTGCCAGGCGGGCATGATCTTCAGCCTGACAATGTTTGGATGTGTCCCGGGAGCTTGTTGAGCATTTATAAATAAATAATAATTTCAAGCTTCTCCAGGTTTCTGGGGAAAGAACCCTTTTGCCCGTGGAATCTTATGGCCTTGTATTAGAACTTTCCACAGCTTATCTCTTTAATTATTTCCCCTAACATCGTTCACCTAATTAGGTTGGAGCTATAAAATCTTGAAGCCTGTGTGAGCTCTTCAGCAGTCTGCGAAATGTGGCCCCCTCTTCAAGTGTTTCTACTCCTGTTCTCCGGTCTGGCTGCCTTTGGGGTCCGAGCATCGCAGAATAATCCCTGTCTGGATGTGCGCACGGCCGGCTTCGTGTGCCTGAACTGCACCACTCTGGGATATTGCGTCAAGGATGCCAGCGGCAGCTGGGAGACGATCTCGATGCTGGGCTGTGAGTCGGATCACAGCTTCTACTGCAGCGACGAGGGCACCTACGGCTGCACCTGGCAGGCGCAGTGTCGTGTACCCAAGCGGGGACCCTTCACTTGCCAGCAGGCGGGTGTGTTTCCCGATCCCTACGACTGCCGGCGGTACCATGAGTGCAGTGACCTTCAGGTGGACACGCCGCGTCTGTGCACCAACGGGGCGGGCTACTCAACGCTCACGGAGTCATGTGTCCTGCCTCGCGACAGTGAGCAGTGCTTGAGCGCCCAGTTTACTTGCAGTGGGTCTGGACAGGTTGGCGGTTGGGCTGCGGACAGCCGGTACTTCTATGTTTGCGTCAATGAGACAACGGCCAACAGCCTGTATCCTCTGATGATGAAGTGTCGCGAAGGATTCGTGTTCGAGAATAACGCCTGTGTCCCTCCGGGAACCCCGGGAAATCAGAACTAATCCGTATTCAGCTTTTGTTATTGCGTAATTTAAACTCTTTAATAATGGAAGAAAACAAATTAAGACGAGTCTTACGCCTAATAAATAAGAGCATCTATGCTGAGATCCTTAGTCGTCGCACTCTTTTACCACCGGATGCAGGACAATGGAGGCCCCATTGCAGCCCGTTCGATCCGAGATAAAGTCATGGAAATTACTTTCCAGGGCCCACATGAATCGTTTGTGACCGGGCAGGACCTGGGTGGACAGACGGCAGTCACCGCCGCGCTGCACCTCCTGCAGATTCGCAGCCTTAAAGCACGTCTCCGAGTCCCACAGATAGATATCGTTCTCGCCCTTGTAGCGGAAGAAAAGTGAGGTCCCACCGTCGGCGCCCAGGAGCACTGCCTGTTTACCATAGGGCTTGGGACCCACATCAATGATGGAGCCGGCGCCCTGGCCAACGCGCAGATACTCCCCCTTGATGGAGTACAGGCGCGAGGAGCTCAGGTAGCTGAAGAACAGAGTGGAGGTTCCGTCCACCTTTGAGATGAGTGCCAAGTACAGGACGTCGGTGGTGGGAGCAGTGGCCTTGGGCAGGACAATGCGGTAGGACTTGTTGCCGGTGATGTCGTACACCAGGATGCTGCGAGCTCCGGCATCAGCCACGTAGCTGTAGAGAATGAATGAAATATTTTAGAATAAAATAAATTTGTATGTGTTGTAGGCACTCGACTATTCGAAACAAAACATTTTGTAGTCAACGATTCCTTTTTTCTCAAAATGATCAACAAAGAAAATATTCTTTAATCGCTACCTTTTCCAAGAGACACTTTTTACGGTGACACGACGTCGAAATAAAAGTTAATTTGCGCTAAAACTCACACGAATGGCTTGTTGTCCTTGGAGTAGTCGACCACGATGAACTGCAGACGGCTTTCGGAGGTGACCAGGTCGCTGAGGTCGATGCTCTTCACCACCTTGTTGTTGGCCGTGTTGATGGCCACGATCTTGGGGCCGCAGCGACGGATGGGTTGCTCCAAAGTATTTACGATGCCGACGTCCAGGGCCCACAAAAGTCCCTTTAAACGACAACCGATTAAAAGAAATATTGATTAATTCTGCGAATTATATATTCATTGGTTTTTTTTTTGGGTGCAACTGCTAATTGAAATGTTGTCGGCGTTAAGAACTCAACACTCAACGCTCATAACAATAACATTAAAATCCGCTGAATGGGGAAATTTAGCAAAATAAATAAATACCATGCGCGTTGTTTATTGTTTGCTGTCTGCACACATCGCAATGGTTATTGCGACGACTTTTGTGTAAATAATATAAAGAAATGATTTGCATAAATGCAGCTAAACGAGAATGGCATTTAAATGAGAGCGAATTGATGGGGGAATCTGTATGTGAATATGCTGCCTGCCAACTGTAACTAGGTTATTTTGTATATTGCGTATTTGTGTAAACAAACCGAAAAGCGTTGTAAATATTTAATAATTTGTCAATGAAAAATAATTGACATTCCAGGCATTTTCTGCCCTGCAACTCACAGCATTTTGTGCTTAAAATATTTTTTCGTTAAACAATTGTTTGCAGCGTTGAAATTGAAATCGAAAACTTGGGTGAATGGGGACTCTGGACTTGGCACTTTCTGCGATGTCCAAAAATATTTCGGAGAACTTTCCGCTGCATTTTGCATGGCAACTTTTCGGCTTTTGGCCTTTTATAATATTCCATTTGCATAACGATTTTTTTGCAGTCCGTTTATATGCCGGTTTCTGTCGCTTCTGTTGGCAGACGCCAATTGTACAGACATGAATTTTATTTAAAGCTTTTCGGTTTTTGTCGCCACCATTTATTTGATTAAAAAAGGAATTTCTCGCTCGGACGAGGCAAAACTGAGTATTTAAAAAGATTTTACTATATTCTTAGGGTTGAATTGGTCATATTTTGAATATATGTATTACAGTTTAAACTTATTTGTTGATTATTTAATAGTTTTTGAAATGATTGTAAACACATATGCCGGAAATGTATATTAACTAATTTGCAATTAATTGATTTAACTACAGATTAAAGGCGACAAAAAGGACACTTAAGTGTCAATGAAAAAAATAATACAATTTCGTAGTTAAAGGCACAATTTGCAGTTTCGGTTGAGACAACTTGACCATTGCAATTGTAAAAAATATGTAATTAAGAATAATAACGTTAATTGAACTCACATTCTGATCGACGGCAATGTCCACGACTGACTGCAGCGCCTGGCAGTTGCCCTCCTCCTGAATGGCCCAGCAGGGATACGGTGCGATTTTGGTCAGGCACTCGCCCTTCTTTAAGTTCACCTTGCCCAGGGTAAAGGGCACGCCCTGCTTGTACCTGGGCAGCGCTACAAAGGCCGCATCCTTCTGCAGCTGAGCCCGTGTCACGATCACATTTCGGGGCACATATCTGCCGGACTGGACGTAGATGTTCTTGGTGGACTCGCAGGGCCAGTGCAGGCTGCTTCCACTCAGCTGGAAGGTGAGCTCCTTAAGCGGATTCTTGTCGCACTTGCTGCCACCGATGCTGTTCGTGCTTCCGGACTCGTCTGCAGAAGAGGAGGATGGGCTATAGCCGCCCAGGACCACGCAGACGAGGGACAGCAGCAGGAGCAGCTGAGTGGTCATTTTGATTCGATTCCTCTTGGAGTGTCAGTCAGTGAACGAGATGTGGCTGTGGGATTCTCGATGGCCACGTTTCGGGCGAGAACGAACATAAAACTGTCTGAGCAGCGGACAGCGAAGCTGCACTTATATATAAAAGCCACCGATTTGTGCAGCAAACCGATGTCGGAGCGTGTTGTAGCAAGGTCGTTAAGTGCTAAACACGGGCCAAAACAAATGCTATATACAGATGTGCATCTCCAGAGATGTGTGTACCGATGGCAGCCAGCACGTCTGGCCAACGCCGGAAGCCGGCTACAGTTTCTAAGCAATGCGGAAGGAAAGCCGCACGGAAAGAGTGTCAAATTTTGAACTGTTCTCTGGTCAAAATAAAGGTTTTATGGCTAATGAAATATTTGAGATGGTTGTAAAAGTGATAAAATGGAGAACTATCTTTTAAACCTTTAAATTGGTTAACATATTGACTGTTTTTTGTCACCCATCGATCATTTATATCTTTAATTCTGATGGCAACTCGTGCTGGCACCCTTTTCTTGGCCAGCTAAGTTCAGGGGTCATGGGCGAAGCACTTGCCAAAGTGGCCACAAAGTTCAATATCAATGCTGACGTCTGTGACCTGTATCTGTATCTCGAGTCTGTTTCTGTTTCGGCTTCGGTGACCGAGAAAGTTTCGGTTACTTGGTTTATGTTTCCAGATATTTTTCGGGGGTTCTGGAGGAGAAAAAAATTAAACACCTATCGGCCTGCAGCTATCAGTTAGCAGTTTGGCAATGGGTGGAGGAGGAGAGGTTCTCCAGTTACTTGATAAGATTGCAATGGAGCTGGAGCCTCTGTGTGTGATTCACACGGCTGCTGCCGCTGCTGTCTGCAGTGACACCCCACAATCTCTTCTTGTTAATTGATTTCACTGATTTCATCACTCTATTTTAAGATAAACGCGAGTCATCGCATATTAAATGGCATTCCCAGTTGACTGGATTCAAGTCGGGGGTATAGCTCAGGGGTAGAGCATTCGACTGCAGATCGAGAGGTCCCCGGTTCAAATCCGGGTGCCCCCTGGCAACTAGCTCTTTTTTATTAATTTTTTACAAGTTTTATTATAAAATTTTAAAGTTTTTTGTTCAAATAAACTATTTTGGTACATTTGCAATTGGTTTTTTCAGTAGGTTATAATTTAATTTTACTATAGAAGAGGCCCTAATATATAATTTATTGTTAAAATTACATTAAAGGTATGCCAGCCATAAGGACAATAACCTTGTCAAGATCCTGTTTTGGCGAGGAGCGCCCACGCATCGAATAATAACAAATAAAAAATGCGTTGACACATTTTTTGGTAGGAGGACTCGACAGTGTCCAGCTGCAGGGTTTTTCCTTTGTTTGTGTCCTGCCAGAGAACGATGTGTGTGTGGGCAGCACGTGCATTGAATTATGGCCGGCACTCGGAGCTGTGCTTCCATTAAATCGCCAAAAGTTTAATCCCCCTAAATACAGAAAAAAGACCAGCGGCTGCTGGTCAATATTTTCACAAGCCCAGAACAACAAATGCCTTTGAGGTTAACCCTTTTTTTTGTCGGGGTCACACAATTGGCTTCCGCCTGACGGGCTTCTGCCGGGGACTGGAACTGTCCATAATGCCAAATTACATGCAGATTGAATTTGTGCGAAATCCGTTTTAATAAACTGCCATAAGTCGCCTTCTCCGCATCCCCATCATTTTCTATCCGCCGATCGTAATCTTCGAATTTATGGCACACACATGCCCCCAAATCAGGGCCGGCTGTGGGCGGCTTCATCATGAAATCTGTAGATAAATATTTATGCGCTCCAATATAAATAAAAGCACGAAAAATAACAAAATGAAAACTTAACGAAGCAACCAGACTGAGAGTTCAATACTCTAACGAATACGAGGGAACTTTACCAAGTTTCAAAAGGGATTATTTATTTGTATCAAAGTCAGTTAGAGTTACAAAACGAATAAGTTAATAATTTCTAAAGAAATGTTGTTCTACCTGTTTATTAAAAGTAAAACAAGGAGGTATTTTTTTAAGGGGAAAACGGTTTAAAACAATTTATCATAATTAAAACCCATTCATTGTGTTTCTGTAGACTTGGAAATAATTTAAAAAATGATAAATAATATTTGTATCTTTAAGATAAAACTTATTGTAAAAGAAATACAGAGAACTATATTAACCAGGAAGTGTATTCTTTATTCCCAATCATGCTTGATCCCATTTTATTATTTTTCAAATTCTGACAGATGCGTTTAAATGGAAAATTTAACAATGTGGCATTGATAGCATTTTTCAGAGGGAAAAAAGAAATGCATATTCAATATGCATTTTGCCAGTCCAAAACGTCCAAAACAAAAACAACCAGAATATGGCTGGCAAAAAACAATTAACCAAAGATGAGCCACTGGATTGGGGCATTAATTTATGGCAATTCATCGAACCATTTGAGCTGGGCAAAAGCAAAACCAAAGCATAAAAGGTTAAGAACCAAAAACACACACACCCAGTGGACAACTTCGAGCAGACGTAAACAAAAAGGCAAAAACTTGGCCGCCGAAAGAAAGCCAGCAAAGTGAAAGCAAAGCACATCAATTTTGGGAGCAGCGAAATGTATGGGAAGATTAATTTGGAAACTCTGCTTGGCTGATAACTTTTTAATACCCTGTAGTTGAATTTAGAAGACCCTCAAAAACTATTTGATTAATGCGTCCCAAAACTTTGGCTAAAAGAGATTTAGAATTAGCTGATTAAGGTGTTTGAGAACTGAAAAAGTTTCAGTAAGAAGAAAAACATATTTTGTTCGCTAGATTGGTTTTTAATGGATCCGAAAATGTTGATTTTATTACATTTTATTCGACAACAAGTAAGGCATTTTTTATAAAATGTTTGTTTCCAATAAACTTGACAGTTTTTAACATAGAATTCTATCATACCCTTAGAAACTTTTGCGATTTAATTTTAATTTATGTGAAATTTCCGTGAAAAATGAAAATCGCTTTTCTCAGCAACAAAAAAAGAACCAAGCCCAGCATTAGCCCAAGTCGGCCCATTTACCAAACCGAATCAAACGTGACCACAGACAATACTTATTTTTTTAACATTACTTTTGTACCGCTGTCACCCTCCAGGGGACAAAAAACACAGAACTGACAAATTATTGGCTTATTTGCGTTTTCAATTGCGATTTTACTGGCATATATATATGTATATATAAAAGTAAACTTGGGGATTGAGCGAGTTTTAAAGAAGTGCTCGGCCGATCACGCATACGCCCCGTTGGACTGGCGGCAATAAAAAGAAAAAACTGTCAATGTAATGTGTGGAAAATGGCGTGCGGAGGAAAAATGGGAAATCCTAGTTGGGAGCTGTGTGCCTAATGGGGGTCAGTCGGCTGTCGCCCTAGGTGTCTCTTATCTGGAAGCCACAACCACAAGCTCGGAGGGAGGTAAGTGTTTACATAAATTATGTCAGATGAGTAGCCCGGAAATGCTTGTCATCAATTTTTTGTGCCCTATGTGTGCGCTATGGTGGTGCTGGGTGTGGGGGAACGTGTATAAATCATTCAGAGGGGGGAAAGCCACCCGGAATGCGGGTGCTGCCGGGTTTTTCGGCTGACAATTGAACATGCCAAACACGTTGGATTCGGGTTTGAGGGGCGATTTCGGGTTGTCTGGCAGAATCCGAGGGCTTTAACCTATTTATGGGGCAATTACGGTGATGGCAGTAGTGATGTCAATGACGGAATTCTGCAGGGAAATCCCAAAGTTGTAGTGATTTTCCATCATTCATTCATTTCGCCAGATTCTGCTGAAGTCATCTTGGCGGAGATTGCACTAGCAATTAATTAGCTAAAAATATCATCAGGCAATCAGGAGACACTTGTGGGTCCTCCTCTGTCCCCCAAATTGATTGCAGTAATTGCAGTATCGTTCGCCATTTCAATAGTTAATGGAGAGGACCAGAGCAGACGAAGGCCACAAGGGCTGTCCTCTTGCTTCCTTGGCCCTGTTTGCCCTTGTATTGATTTTCATTGAGAAACTTCAGAGGTTTCTGTTGGCGAAGCACAGTGAAACATGAGTAAATTGAATCATAAAGGGTTGCAGAATATATATCATATATTAAAGATACAATTATTTAATTTAATTGCATTTATTTTCTTTTGTAAAATGTAAGGAATTGTAGGGTTTATTAAAGGGTACTCTGACAATTGTTTAATAAATGTAATAAATATTTTAAAATAGAATAAATTTAATATACTTTTTAATTAAAATTCTAAATTCTTAAAATGTTGTCTATTTAAATTACTTTCTCAAACGTTGCAAATAATACCAATTTACAGAGCTCTGCTTACAAAAGTCCAACTGTTTTTCAATTATTTATAGAGTAAGTTCTTTTTTGTTCAAACTCTGGTCAAGGTTTTTAGAGTTTTTTGAGTTTGGAAATTGAGAATTGGCGGCAAAGCACGTTGACTCGGGCTTCTGGTAAGATTCGCGGGTTATATAAGCACGCCACTTGATCGAGATGAGAAGTAGAATAACGCGCACGTTGTCGTCGTCGTCGCTGCCGCCAGATAATTAAACGATCAACGCTGCCAACATGAGACTGAAACTGGCGCTAATCCTGGCCGCCATCCTCGGATTGGCCCAATCGCAAGGCACTAAGTACGGTTTGTGGACGCCGGACCGCGCCCACTCCGACTCCCAGCCCATCCAGTGGACCGGCGGACAGTTCGAGTTCCCCTGCGCCAGCACCAAGTCGCTCTTCAAGAGCTCCGGCAAGTTTATACCTAAGAACGTAATTGCTACGCGAGCACAGCTGATCGGAGACACCATTTACCTGGCTCTTCCGCGCTACCGGAAGGGTGTTCCAGCCACTCTGGTCAAGACTAATGTGAAGCCGGGCACCTGCTCGACTACTTTCAAGCCATATCCCTGCTGGGATTTGCAGGAGGAGGGCAATTGCAAGGCCCTGCAGTCGGTGGTGGACCTAGTGGTGGACCAGAACGAGGTGCTCTGGGTGCTGGACACAGGCATTGTCAATACCTTGGAGACTCCCGTGCGGAAGTGTCCCCCCAAAGTGGTGGCTATGTCGGTGAAGACGGGCAAGGTGCTGAAGACAGTTTCCTTGGAGGGCCTGATTTCCAGCAGCTCTCGCCTGCAGTACTTGGTGGTGGACTATGCTCCGGATGGCGGGTGCTTTGTCTATGTCAGCGATGCCGCCAATAGGGCCATCATTGTGTACAATCTGCAGGCGGATCGGGGATTCCGTGTGGTACTGCCCAAGGCTGTTACGGCAGGTTGTCGGTCGAGGGACGTTCTCTACATAGCCCTCATCCGCCGTGACTGCGGCTCCACGGAGCTGTACTTCACATACTTGAGCACCAGCAAGCTCTTCTCTCTGAAATCTGAATATCTGCGCAGTGGAGTGGCCGATGGAAGGATATTGGGTGAGTTTTTAGAGTTTTTGTTTTTATAAAAAATTATAAATAATTAACCGGTTTTCCCATTAATATTTCCCAGACCTTGGCAAGAAGCCCAGCCGCATGGTTATTATTGGCACGGACAACGGCTCAGCTATATTCTTCCGTAACGAAGGCGACGCGGAGGTGTATCGCTGGGACACTAACTCCACGTTCGCGGAGGCCAACTTTAAGCCTGTGTACCGCAGTCAGACCTGCCAGCTGGTGACCCACGCAGTTCCGGACTACAAACGGAATACCATGCGGGTGCTGCAGAGCAATTTTCCGGATTACATGCAGAACCGTGTGGGCTGCGGGGCCATCCAGCAATTGGGCTTGATGCAGGGCTGCTGGTAACAGGGTTACTCCACACTCTGTGCACCACACACACTCTACACCATACACACTCTGCCTGGACACACAGGGAAATCGAATAGCGAAAAAAATGAAAGTGCCACTGCATCTAAATTGGCAATAACCGAGAATGGAAATGGAAACGACTCAATTTTTTGTTTATCTATTTTTTTTGGGAGGGCCCCGAGTGCAGTTTGTGTTTGGTATTGGTATTTTGTACATAAACTAACGACTCTGGTCGCTCTTGTTGTTATCTAAGCTAAGCAAATAAACGTTTCATTGCCGAACAGTTCGAGAGGAGTACATATTTGGTGGTGACTATCGATGGTATCTGCGGGCTTTGCCTTTGGTTCGTTCAACTGTGGCTATCCATTAACTGGTTTTCCACCAAGGCCTATCGTCGGATTAGACTTTGACTTGGTAAGGGAAATCCATGTAGTACTTCCCCTGGCAGGTCACTAATTTAAAAAGAAGTCCCTAACTCGAAGAGTTTTTTTAAAAAAGTGGGAGATTTGTTTGGCATTGCTTGGTCCTCCCCCAATCTACTGATTTACTAATTAACGGCTGACAACTTCAGCATTTATGTAATTAGCATTGTTTATAAACTCAGAATTGCTCTAAAATAAGTTCAAGTCTTGATTAAAAATAACTTTTTAATTACTTAAACATGAATGGCTGCACTCTCTACTTTTGTATAACATTGCCAGGTATTACCAACGCATTATAAGTAACGCATATTACTAATTACCAACCCCATAAATCCCCTAAATATATTCTTGATTATCATTGGCTTGTTATGATCAATAATTTTCAATTGGATTCTGTTGAGCTAATGGCATATTGTAAAGGCCAACAAACTGTCGCTTTCCCAAGCTACTTTCATTTATTTTTAATTAGTTATTTTCCATAACTTCTTGGGAAGAAGGTATTAAAGGTCAGCAGAATTCATGAAAATATTCACTTTTTATATTTTTTAGTCTTCACTTTGGCTGAGAGGTTTTATTTTTGTACGACGCCGTACTTACGTACAGAAAAACAGCGAAATTAATTAAGCTAATTGGAAGTCGTTGGATTTAATGCTGACACAGAGGAACAATGGCCGGGAAAAGTGCGAGTACACTTAATTGCCGTGATTGCATTGCCATTTCCATTACCATATATTTTTTTTTCAGGGCAGGGAAAACTTACTCCGGACACTGCCATTCATCTGGATCTGGCGGAGGATGTGGAATCTGGTTTGTTAAATGCCCAGAAAAGGCGCGACTTCAACGTGTGTTAATTGGAAGTTGGCTGATAAATTACCCGGACAGCCGTGGCAGTAGCAGTGGCTTCCGATTTCGAGTTAAGCTGCGAAAAGCAGCCAAGGAGAGGCGTCGATAAAAAATCAATTAATCAGCAGCTCTTGTCTCTGGGCTTCGACTGTGACCTTTGGCCCCTAGGGCGGCGTTATGGCTTCGTGGCGTGTTAATTACGCCCACTCGCACAGTCTGAAGTGGATCACGCTGCAACGCATTTATTTGTGTTTTATATCATTGTTTTTGGTAATTCCACCCACATGAACCCGTCCCGCAATAAAATCGAATGAGAGCATCCACCAACTAGGGATCCCGGGTGGATTCCTCCCTGGGAGTGGGTGCAGCTGCCACCGAAAAGGCCATGATAAAGTTGTCTGTGCCCTCGTTTGATTTACAAATTCGTAGGCGATATCATGGCCAAAACAAAAATCGGTCAACCAGTCAGAACCTTAAAATAAACATGCCACTATCAAAAAGTAAGCAAAAAAGGAAACCAAACTGAAACAGGAAAAAATTTAGGGAAAATTTGCATATATCTATGGTTAATTGGGCCTTGAAATTATAGCTTAATATGATTTATTGTGAAAATAGATAAGGAAGTAAGATATAGTAATAATGCATATATTTCGGTTAAAGAAATACTTTAAAAGTTGTGCATTAAATCACAAACGAGTCACTAAACATACAAATACTAAATGCCCAAAATAATAATGCGGAAAGTGACGCAAATAAATTCAACTTCAACAACAGAAAAGTTAAATCAGCAGCAAAGAAAAGGACCAGCAAATAAGAAAAGCAGAAAAATGGAAAAACAAGAGAAAAAACGCTTGGGTTCTGATACTAAAATTGTGATATGCCTAATTGGGTCTAAAGTGGAAGTGGCAGCTTATTTTTGAGCTGGAACTCCCCGAGCTCCGAGCAATGGAATTCCAAGAGCCATGAAAAAAGGGGAAAATAATTGTGGTCAGAATGACAGAAAAATCTCTGAAGCTTACAACAACTGAAAATGAATCATTTGGGCAAGTTCAATGAATACATATTCAGTTTCAGGGTTGAGCCTGAGCGAATGAATGATAAGATCTCCCCAAAGGCGGGCGGCAGGCAGTAAAAATTATACGCACTTTGATGTGACAAAAAATAATATATATATTCTTAAAGAGAGGGGAAACCAGCAGACAGACTCTGTCATAAACAAAAACCGAATGTTGCAAAAAAAAAGGCAGCAGCATGAAGACCGTCAAAGGAGCCTCCGACTACGACTGACAGAGTCAGGAATATAACCAGACGATTTTCCACTGCACAGGTTTATACTTATTCCTCCGCGGAAAAACCCTGAGGGGGATAATTAAATCATTCCATATGAAAATTATCATAATTTTTGCCAGCACTTTGGGCAGTCGAGTGGAAGCCCAAAGAGCTCTTAAACTCTCGCACATCAATTATTCCCGACCAAAAGTTTGTGCTCATTGAAAATCAAGAAAACAAGTTAAACCCGGCGAATAAAATTTTCATTAGGTTTTTTGGCGGACATTTCTGTGATGTCTAAAGCCACTTGAGCCGACACTGGGTACACTTTTAAAGCCCCGTCCTTGGATAAATCAACTTCAATCCAAACGAGATTGACAGAGTCGAGTTCCTTTTGGCCACCAAAACTAACTGAGTGACTAGGGACTGTCAAAGTGGCATCCACCCACCCCCAAGGCACAAAAGATCCAGGAAGCGGGGTTGCAAGGAACCAGGAACGGGGACCCAAGGGTGTGTGGAAATTCGGAGGCGCACAATGGGGGTGTCCTCTACAGTTTGGCGCCCACTTGAAATGGGTTTGACAGGGAGTGAGAGGCAGCTTCAGCTTCAGCTTCCATCCACCCAGCAATGCCTTGATTTCTTTTGTGCTCCACTGTCGGAATTGGACAAAACATCACTGCCGCCACGGCACTTCGCTTCTGGTTAATCGAAATGCGGAAAAAGCGAGAAATATCGAGCAAATCGACAGAGAGAGAGAAAGACCTTGTCGAGGTCTAGTGGAAAATTGCGAATGAAAGCGTGAACACGTTTCGCAAATAAATCTGTTAACAAAATATCAACAACTTCCGCCAGCTGCTGTTTCGGCTTCCATGGCAAGAGCCTTTAAAGTCATCACGGCAGATAATTCGAATTGCTCTAGGTGATGTTGTATACAGTCTCTGTTATGGCATGCACTGGGAAAAATAAGAAACTTTAAGACTTAATTTTGATAAAGGAAAATAAAGTGAACATTTGGAGCCAACATTTTCTATAAAAACGTGAGAGATTTATTTTTTCTTAATTTTTTATGCAAAATTTAAGACTAGATCAGCTTCTGTAACTATTTTCCTCCCAGTGCCTTTGTATATGCCTTACATCGTGTTCGCATTTCCATGTGGATTGAGGGGACTATCGCTACGGGGCCTCTCCTATAAGCCCCAACCCCATAATGCTGCCCACAACCGAATCCTTGTCTGTGGTTGGGGCTCCTCTTGGGCTGCCATGGCAGCGGCGGAAGCTTTTCGGGTTCGGTCCCTGTCAAGTCAGCATTTCCTGTCCCCGCCAGTTTGCCGCCTTTCCCCGGGATTTCCGTTGGATTTCCCTGGATTTTTCCAACCATCCATTTGCCGCTAACACGCATCTCTCTGTCTCCATTGAGCGACAGTTGACTGGACGGACGGACCGCATCTGAGTGCTATCGCATACACATACCTAGTGGGAGTAGTTGGGCCGCTAGGGGGGAGCTTTAATGCAAAGTAGCTAACTGGTTTAGGGAGCAACGGAGAAGTGGCCGAAAAAAGAGACCAAAATGGGTGCCAAACGACTTCCGAAACGAGGCCTCAAAATGAGTCACGTGCTGGCGGGAAAATCAACAAGAAGGAAAGCGAAATTATGCACAGCGGGAAATGAAAAGATTTAAGATTTATTTAAAGTGATTTAAATTGTGATAAGATTTCAGTTCAATTCAATTTCTATAAAGTATGCGTAACAAATCGTGACCTCAATCCTTTTCATGATGTTTAAAAAATTAAATAAATTGTTTTCCTCATGCACTTTCCTTTTCTTTGGAGGCGTTGGCCTTAAGTATAATCAGATTTCTTTTGTGGCCTATCGCCAAATCGTTGCAATTGAAAAATAATTGAACATCTCGCCGAATGCTTATTGAATGTCATTTGGAAATTCATGGTTATATGGGAGAATACTATATGTGTGTGAGCAGGAACCTCGTTGGCTCCTGAGGCAGAGCTCGTTGCATATCTAATGGATCTCCTCCGCCTCTCGATGGCATTCCACATTGTCAACGTATTCCGCATTCCTCATGCCATGCACGTTGAGCCTGGGAAATTATTGATTTGGTTTTAACGGCACTTAGGCCCTCATAATTGAGATCCCCTTGGCCTTTGGCCCCCTCTTTTCCTTATTTTTTGTATTCTCAAATGGTTGGTAGGGGTATGGGCTTGGAGTTGTCAGAATCCTGCTCGAAATGTGACATAAATTGAAGGATAATTTGGCCAAGGGAAAAGCTGTGTTTTCTTTTGCTGTCAATGGAGCGGGGGAAGTTAATGCCGCCCCTCGGGGGTTTGTCAATGAGCAAATCTCTTTCAAAAACGAAGCCAAACATGACAGGCAAATATTAAAGCATGCCCGGAATATTTTAGGCAGGAATTTAAACTGGTTACAAAGAGGGTTTTCTTTAAGAGATTTTATATAGTTCGAATATTTAATATGGTATTTATTTAATTTAAAGAATTGAATATCCTGTATTTTGTTGTTAAGAATCCGATCTTTATATATACTATATTCCTTTTAAATGTATTAAACTGATTTTAAGAGTAAAACCTTTGTCATTCCCGCACTAAATCGTAAAACCCCAATTAAAGCCTTCGTTTTACTTAATGCTATTCTTTATTTTACAATAAAAAATCTCACCATAAAGGCCCTGCCATAAATATCTCGAGTTAATCAACATATGCTACCAAAAAATAAAAGAAGACAAAAGTGTGAGTGTGACAGGAGGAAGTAAATTGAAATGCAAACATAAATTTTCAGCAAATAGATCCACACAACCAATGAGCCTGCGAGCACATAAATCTAACATGAGGCGCCACGGAATGAAATGCAAACAAATACCAGCTCTCCCAAAATAAGATAAACGGAACGTTTTACGAGCACTCGAAGGGGATTTTAAACAGTCCTCATCGCCATCGTTGCCGTCTATTAAAATGCCATTGTTGTTGTTTAAATGTTATTCTAGTTGTTGGCCCAAACAACAAATAAAAATTGCAAGTGAGGAAAATCCTGGGCGGCCAAGGGAAAAGTGGGAAGGCGTCGCAGTTTATCATTTCATTCGATGATTTATTACCCATACGCCAAGTGGTACCAGCAGAAAAAAAGGGTTAACTGCCATATGGACGGGCTGATGTTCCATAAATTTGACCAGCAAAAAAAAAGGAAAAGTTTCGGCATAAATAAAGTTCTACACATTTTTTGGCGGGCAGAGAAAGTCAAATAAAATCGTTTCATTCATAAACGAAAATTGAATGGAGTCCACTGCAAAGGCAAGAGGAAAACCAGGGAAAGTCACGCAAAAGCAAGAGTCCTCTGCACAGAAGAGCAGATTAGTGTATTTCCCGCTCTCTGGAAACTTCAAGTTGTGTTCTCCCCTCTCTGTTTTCAAACAGACTCTGCAACTTCAACAAGTCGCCCAGCTGTTGCCGCCTGTGGATGCCAAGTGGACGCTGTTGCCTCGCCCAGCTGCACTAGTTGCTTCAGATGGTACCGGGTTTTCCCCCGCTTTTCCCGAAACAGCTGACCGGATCCGCTGCCGCTGCCGGCGTCGACGCCAGAAAGCTGGCAACACTTTCGACAGGCGCCCAGGAAAAGCCGAGCAACGATTTCCCGAGCGAAAAGCAAAAAAGCGAATAGCTACAAGCGAACACTGGCGAGCAGCTGGCGCACAAAATTTTTCACGGTTTTTCAGTTGGTTTTCCATAGCGGCGCCGCACGCACGTGTCTCGGAATTTTCTCTTCGTTCGATCTCAGTTTTTTGGGGAAAAAGTCGGAAAATGTGTCACTTAGAAATTCAGCACTGCGCTACAAAAATATGAAATCAGCGATTTTAACTTTCGGTTTTAAATGCTCCATAGATTTGGTCAAAAAATATTGTTTCAAAAAATCTGATTTGTGTAAGTTTTGGTGGAATTTTTGTAAACAACAATTTGAACTTAAGAAAAATTAAAAATCGCAATTCAAATCATATATGAAACAATTTATAAAATAAAATTAATTTTTTAAAAATAGTGAAGTTTTATACTTGAATCTAACCTCTTGTTTCAAATATTTGGAATATAAATATACGTAAAGCTATGTGCATTTCAGCATCAATATTATATTTTCTGTACGATTCCTTAACCTTCTTTGATTGCCAAAATATATATATCTCTTGTCAGTGAACTTCGTTTGGCATTTTATTCCCATTTGGTATCTCTGCAGTAGCATCTAGTTTCGGGCCGCAGTTATATTTCATTTATGGCCAGGACCGAAAGGAAAAAGGTTTATCTGATTAGCATAATGGCCGCTACAGCCACATCCACATGCACATCCTTGGGGACATTGTGCTTAATGTCCTGCAAATTGTATTTAGTGTAATCTTCTGGCCGTGTACCATTTGATTGATGTAGGTAGCCCTCCGGTAATAAGTGGAAAAAGGGAACAAACGAAAATTCCTGGTCAAGATCAAGAAAGGTCGCTGTTTTGCGCATTTAAATTCGTTTTAAATGAGCTGAGTGGACTTACCAGCTAAATGAAAGATGAGTATTTGAATAAAGTTGGGCACGAGGCTGTAATTAAATAACCATGCACTGGGAAAAATAATAATGACAATAAAAGAAATACTAAGAAGGTGTGAAGTTAAAGTTCAAATTTTTGTGCTCTGTGTAAATATTTGAAACTATTCCCAAAGTGAGTGAAGGTATCCCTTTTGCCTGAGCTTCAAAAAACTTTTGCAATTAATTGAAGTTATGCCAGGCTCTGTAATACGCACTAAAAGTGTCTTAAAACTTTTGCCAGACTTGCTTGGCCTCTCATCTGCATTTTGGGCCCGAAACTTTGCTAGGCTTCTTCACCGACTTGGCCGTAAATTTATCAAACATTTTTTATGATCAATGCTGGCCACAAAAGTGCAATCCAAGGACCACACTTAACTGGCAACAAGGGAGCACTTTCGCCGAGTAGGACCTGAGTCAAGGAACTTCCCCATAAAAGAAATGTGTATGGTGTATGTGTGTTGTGAATGAACACAAATAAACAATAAATGGGAATGGCGAGCATTATTTGTACAAATGCGGCAAAGTCGTAAAAAGTGTTACACACACGTAGACGACTTTCTAAAGTGAAATTTCGAATTTACACTGAAAACACGAGAAAAACGAGTAAGAAAAACCATGGAGGTGGAGGGAGACCCACAGGGAGACAAACATAAAGTAGATTCCACCAAAACCTCAAACAAATGTATACAATTTTTGCATTCTGTGCTAGATTCCTTTTTTGGTTTTCATTCTTTCAACTTTTCGCCTTCAGAGGAGCTGTCTCTGCCGCCTGCCTGCTGTTTTTTTATGGCCCACAATAAATAAAAGTCAACGAAGGCGGCGTCCACAAAGGCCGCGTCCAGGACAAAAGGTTTGCCAGCGAAAATATTTGCACATGCCCGAAAAAAAATAAATAGAAAATAGCAAATAGGATAAAAGAAAGCGTACAGATAGCACAAAGTTTTCTAATTTCCCTCAAGGAAATTGCACAAAAGTCAGACGGAGAGAAAAGACACAATGCTAAATGAAACTTTCGATTTATAGACGGCACCAGAGGGTTAACAGCTTGCAGCAATTAGCAGCATGTGCGAATTTCTCGCAGCTGCCGAGGTCATAATTCGCTTAATTTATTGACTTGCCCGCTGGCTTTAATTGCCAGTCGAATTGTTGACACATTTAGCCAAACCAGAACCAAAGAATGCCATAAATTTGGACTCTTATAGTTGCTTATTCACTGTCAAGAGTCTTGCTTGCGCTTCAATCTCAAATCGACACTCCTTAATGCCAATCGCAATGCCAATGCCTAACCCCAAATCCATATTTCCCCCCGCCGATTCCAGTTCATCTCCATTGTGCACTGTCTGAACTTTTCGGTTTTCGGTTAAGTTCGGGCAGCTAATTAATTTCTGTGCCAGCTGCCACCGCCAGATCCGCCCCAGATGAGACAGTAATTGTCCATTGTGGTGTTGGTCTCGGTCTTAGCCCCAAAAGCCAGGCCACGTGCCAGTGGTTCAAACTGCGACGGCGGCTTTTCGGCCAAGACAAACTTTGGTTACACATACTTATTGGTGGGTGCAAGGGGGCTCGTCTCCTTGGTTTTGAGTATCATTTAAATTAATTGCCAGGAGTTGAGCTCGGCCAAGAATGCAGAAACATTTAAGTCGTCGGGCATTCCATTAATTAGTTTGGAATTCCCCTGATTCTTCAACTTTTACGTGTCGATTCACTTGACTTCAGGTCGTGAGCTGTACACATATGGCCAAGAAAGAGAAAATATGTGTTTACAGCTGCAAATTTGTATTGATTAAAAATATTACAAGGTATTGTTTTTAATTGGTAAATGTTTTTCAGCTGAAAACAAAAAAAAATGTATGAAATAATGAATTCCCTTGCTTCGAAAAGTTGTGAATGTTATTTATTTTCTTAATTCTAAACTGTAATGTTTCCTTTTTTGACTTTAACATTGTTCGACAAGCAGCTGAGCCTTATAATTATGAAGTTCTTATTTCACTGAATTCATTTAATTGACTAAGGAGTTGTGCCTGCGGAATATCCTTGTAATTTGTTGAGCATTCAATTAATTAGTTCGCAAATCCCTTGATACGACAAACTTTCTCTCGTGCCTTGTTATTTATTTTACTTCGTCGTAATTCGTAAGTGTGACATTTAACTTTAATGCATTACGTATACGCCACATGGGCCACCTTGAGCTTCCCAAAATCCCCGGGCGTCGGAGCGTAAAATCATAATTCCTTATAATAATAAGTTCCCTTTGTTTAACCCAAAATGTGTGCCCAAGTTGAGCGCTTTGAGCCACATGTGCCGCCGCTGCTCCGCACAAATTGTCAACTTTTTTCCTGGTTGATAAAGGAAGTGGAGACATTTTACAGCCTGTTCGGAAACTTTTTGAGCTTCTGTGAAAAGTTTTGTGTTCACAGGGTGGCAGGGGCAAGTGAACTCTTTCCACAGTCCGTTCATTTGTTCAAACATTGAATGGAAGTCGAAAACCCGAATTCAAATAAGCGCTGGTCAAAGATTTATATGTTTATTTCTTTGGGGAGTCCTGGGAGACAGTGTCTGCCGAAGGACCGATAAAAAGAAGGACCCAGACCCACAGCTTCGCTACACATCCCTCGCGCCATTCATCAGCCCAGCTATCTAGGCACGTGATGGCGATGGCGAAATGGGCCAAGCCTCTTAAATGGATCAATAATTCATTTCGCCAGTGCTCAGTACAGTATAGAGAGCCTCGAGTTGTTGAAACGAATCGCGGGGCGAAGGGGTGGTGGTGGTTCGGCACATGTTATAAGTACTATTGCGGCGATGCCGAGAGGGGTGATGCGTAATATTTTCATGCAACGCTAAATGCAAGGTCAAAACCAGAGGCCCCATCATAATCGCAAAAAGTTTCCACACACATCCCATGCATGAGCGGGCCATAACCATATCTCGTATTTATATCGTTTCCTTCCTTCCTTCTCCGGCAGCATCTTTTGCTCAGTCGGAAAATAGCATTGCATAAATCTGGGCAAATATTACGCATACGCAGTGGTGGCTGACGACGCTACGGAAAGAGCTATATTGCAATCTGTCTGCCAGAGTCTCTGCGCTGGGCGCTGCAAATCTCAGCCATAAATGATGATTGCATTTAAATGTTATTTATGCTGATGCATTCTACCAAAAAGTCAGTGTGAATTATGCAGCCCTTCAGGGGAGCTTGTTTAATTAAATTAAATGCATCGTAGCATCGTAGCATTCAGTGCAGGAAAAGGATGCAACGGGACCTAAGGACTTGAAAGCTGTAGTTAGCAATAGTAATAATAATTTAAGAGAACTCAGAGAAAACACACATTTCATTCTCCCTGTTATTTGTCTCTGCCTCTCCTAGACAATTCTGCAAATGAATATCTTCGCTATTGACAAAGAGGCATTACCCATCAAATGTCCCCAAAAAGATGAATCGAATACATTTATTCTGATGCGCAGTTCACACAGAAAAACTACTATTGCCAAACCAAAAACGAAACCTAGGAGAGTCAGCTGCGGTCTTAAAGTCAAATGCTTTGTTTGGGGGCAAGGGACTTGGACTTGGACTTGGTCTTGCTCTTCTACTTGGACAAGGACTTGAACCGACTGGTTTGTGAAAATAAACAAAGCCAAGGGCAGGCGGCAAATAGACAAAAGACGCGACAGACAGCGGCCCTTAAAAGATTATAAAAGGAGCGTGGACCGTTGAGCGTTTAGCATGGGAACTGGGATATGGAGGCGTGGGTGGATGGGTGTCTGATGGCCAGACAAACTGTTGCTCATGCTCCATGAAACATGGCATATAGCCATAGCATAAGTGGAAGTCGTATCGGAGATGGCTCTCATTATTTCTCTTTTTCTAGTTTGCTACTTTTCTCGTTTCTCGTTTCTCATTTCTTGTTTTTTTGTTTCTTTTTGCCAGATATCTGTCAATATGTGGCAGTGCTGTCACTTTTGACTTGTTCAGAGACCCTATATAATTTTTATGAATTTTGGTATTGAAATATTTAGTACTTTCTTTAGAAAATTTGTTGGAAACTTTTACCTTTAAAAAAAGAAAATTATTTAAACAGATTAATTCTTAAGGTTCAGCCTTAGGGTAACTCTTGGAATTCTCTCATATATTACATATTGTTTTCGCATCACTATTGCTTTGCTTCTCTTCCAGAATTACAATCCGAATCAGAAACAAAATCAGTTATCAGAAAAAGGTACGATTCAGCATTATTCCTTTATGTTTATACCCGGTCGTGGACGCTCTCAAAGAGCACTTTGCCTGAGTTATGAGTTTCTTGTCCTGTCACATAAACTGGCGACTGTTAACACGTTCTCTTCAAAGACAGAAGAAGCACCTTGCTCCTTGCTCCTGCCTCACAATACAAATGGAATCTAGCAAGCAGGTCTCTGTCCTTAATTTGCATATGCTTATCACGAGCATGCCAACCACATATCATTCCCTTGGCGGGATGTATGTTATCCAATTCCTTGACTCGACTCCGAGATTCTTTCTGCGCTTTTCGCCTGCAACAAAGGAAATGGAAATTGCAATGAGACAGGACATCAAGACAGCAGGAGCTCCCGGCAGGCACGGATGGCAACTCGCAACTTTTGGAGCACTCGATGGGCAGGGGGGAGGTGGTGGTCTGGGGCGAAAAGGGCCAAAAGGGATTGCCATTTTCGACTTGAGGTAAGAGACATTTGCGGCATAAACAGGAAGAACTAAGGACGCATTACCTGCTGTTGACATTTCGCCATGCAGCCAACCATGGAACGTGAACAAAAGATCTAAGGTTCTCGGTTCTTGTTTCTCAGTTCCCAGCTTTCAGTTCTTTTCGGCTTTGCCTCTAGCTCAGTGCACACACTTTGCTGTTGCTATTTTCGTAGAATGCTGGTCGGCAGAACTTTAAATATCTCAAAGCTTAATTAAAGGTGCACAGAAAGAAAATAACTTTTAGAGGGAAACATTAAAGAAGCTTCGGGTAGAAGGTAGGTAAGTTCATTCGTTTCATATCCCTAAAAACCTTGCTACATTTTTCCGCTGTGCAGGAACACACGTTTCATCGTTCTATACGCTACTCAAAAAGAGATTTTAATCGGCCAATGTTGAAAGGAATCTCTTTACGTTGCCACATCTGTTTCAACCTTGTGCTCTTTTGTGTTTCTAACCAGGAGTGACTTGCACCTCTGTTGGCCATTTACGGGATGGATACCTTCTGATGGCTCCAAACCCGCATGTCATGTCGGTCATTGTCAGTCATCAGTGGCCCCCATCCTGATGCCTGCTACACCAACAAGCCTAATTCATTCATTTATTTATCGTTTGCGCCCGCACCTCTGTCGGGGGCTTCGGTTCGGCAACGTAATCGATCGCTTGAAACGATTCAATTGCACTGAGGTAATGGCATTAGCCCCAACTGCTCTTGGCCAACAAGACTCACCTGGGCCAAACAAATCATTCTGTGAGTCATGCTTTCGAGCGGAGGCTCCTGTGCACAGTCAGAAATACATTATTTTGTTGAATTTGTTGAATGTATTTTTTATTAGGCGATTTTTTTTTGACAATATTGTAAAATGATAATTCAACAGCAATAGTCCTAAAAAAAATCTTTAGGTTTTTGGTTATTGTTTTGAGCTTTTTGATAAAAATTAAAGAGACTTCCAATAGTTTTCTTATAGGTGCCATTTCTTTGCTAGCCCTCAGCGCCTAGGTTCTATGCCAGAGCAATTTATTGAATCCAATCTTCCGAAATCCGATGTTTTGGCACGTGAGGAACAGGATCCCATTATGGGGAATAATGGCCGGATTGGCAGCCTACAACCTGTGCACCTACGAACGACGAAAATGCATGTCAATGCCCGTCCCAGAGAAGGACGTAGTAGTAGAAGTCTCTATGGACACGGCCACTGGCCAGTGAACACTGACAGTCACTTAGCACTGAGCACTTGTCTTGGCTTTAAATCCGGAAAGGATGCTTAGGGCTTTCCCCCTCACTCAGGTTGCGTTTTCTTAAAAAGTTACATGTCCGAAAAACACTTTGGCCATTCGAGTTCTCCGGCTGGCAAGCACTCAGTCTGAGATTTTTGCACCAGCATTTCCCAAAGGGAGGGGGAATGGAAAATTCAAGAAAAATCAGAAGAAAATCAGGGGTGTTATACCTAGTGGCACACACATTATGTGCACAGTGGCGGTGAGTGTGTGCAAGTCTCGAGGACCCTCAAGTGCGTTACAGGCCACTTGTCCTTGTCTTCTGGCTGAGATCCCCAACAATGCAGCAAATGCTATTTTTACTCAACATTCCGCATTCATTCTTATTCAAGAAAACTACTCGTGTAATTTTCTCGAGTTACCTAAACTACTTGACCCAATTTTTGTACTAATTTTTTTTTTACCTTTTTTTTTTGTCGAGTCTTGAAGTTTGCTGTGTGCGGCTTTAATTTAATTAAAACACTTGCTTTGAAGAAAGAGCTTTGACTTAGCTTCTTCAGCTCCCCCAACACAATCCAAGTGTTCGGCCGGAAAAGTGGGAATGGAAATGGAAATGGAAGAGCAAATAAAACGAAGAGTGGAAAAATTCCGAGCCACTGGCCATTCATTCAGTTCGGCTTGTCGTAGCCCCAGTTGTAGTTGAGTCGAGTATCTTTTTTGGCCAGCTCAATTGTCACTTCAAGGTAACCGAGCGTTTTGTAGCCGCCTTTTGTTCGCCTCGCCTTCGTCGTCTCAACCAGAATTTGTTACCTTTGCCCGAGGACAAGAGCTGTGTAAATTTCGGGATTCGCTTTTGAATTCGCCACCTGAATATGCATTCGCCAAAAGGTAGGTTGGTAGAAAAAAACCAAAAGTAGGCTAAATTTAGTGATGGGGAGAATCTATGTTGGCAGAGTTAAGCCCTTATCGTTCCAGTTTTTCTAATAAATATTTATAAGTTGAGACAAAAGTCTTGCCTCTTTAAAACTTTTTCTGTTTCATTAAAGCTATGTATATAAATGTAAGTTTTTACAATTACTTATTAAAGGTTAATTATTTAATTTCCCATCACTGATAAATCTCTTCAAAATTTGACTGGCCGACACTTTAATCAAGCTCTAATCGGCCACCGGCAAATACAAATGCCTTGCAGTTGTGGCACATAAAAAGGATCTGTGGAAATTACACAGAGCTTTGTGCTTGTGCCATAAAATGCGAAAAACCTCAAGAGCCGGCAGACACCTCGAGAGTGGCCTTGGGGAGAAAACTTAATTGCAGCGTGTTCCTCTCGTTTGTGCGGCCAACAGTGCGTATGAGCAATATAAAGTCAACAAGTCGAAGGTGGCGACTTCAGGGTGGATAATAAAGGAAAAGGAGCAGGAAAACTCGGCAGACTCGGCTTCCGACAGACTCCGGTTAATTCCAATAATGTCTGCGTATGTGAGTGTGTGAGCGGGGGAAAACTAACAAAAATGCAATTTATGTTGAGCCCTCTGTTCGTGACACGCCTCCCCAGGTCACCTACTCCTCCACCTTGGCATCGCTTAGGGGAATTTAACACATAAAAACTGGCCGTAAAATAAGCAAAACATAATTTCAGCCGCCAACACACGTTTCAAGTGAAAATACGATTTGAAATTTTCTTTTAAAGAGGCAAAAAAGCGTTGAGGGAGTAGACGGAAAATGCCTGTAAATAATCATAAATAAGGCCCAAGGTCTGGTGCGGTGTATGCACAGAGGAAAATAAGATTTTATAAAGCAGCTTTTAAGGTTTTATTATAAAATAATAAAGATTATTTAAAATACTTTCGAGGTTTAAAAATTATTCTTCTTGATTATTTTATTGTGTATTTTCTAGTATTTGCTCAGCGCCGCACTGCTGTGTCCCAAAAATATAAATGGCGTTGACGTAAAAAATTTGTGTAATTTTCTAATGCATATTATTCGCACACACGCTCCCGTAACTGGGTATCAGCACCCCAGGTATTCAGCAGAAAATTAACATTACACCCGCATAACCCACAAGCACACTCCCCCATTGATTAGTGGGTATTAGTATGTAAGGCACGGTAGCGGCCCGAAGCTAAATGGAGCGTGGTATGGATTCTAATGCCCCGACTCCCGCTGACTTCCCGGGATCGGGATCAGCCGAGGGTGAACCGGAGCATTATGACTTGCCCCCGGAGGTCGAGATGCGAAAATGAAAAGTTACCCGGACAGATGCTCGTATTTTTCTGTAAAGTATTGAACAGCCCCCGGCTAATGCCAAAAGGTATCATCCAGCTCATCCTTTTGTTGGGAAGAAAGTTTGTGCCCGAGACTTTTTAATTGCGAGTCCTACATTTCTTGATAATTTTCAGGAGGAAAACTTTTATTTTTCTCCTTACACAAATTAATGAAAAATGCCTGGGAAACATTCCGTTCAGCGCAGCCTGTGTGTGTTGTCTGCTTTAATTGTTGTAACTTGAATGGGTTTCACTTATATTTAATGGTTTAGTACTTAAAGTGCTGTCTATAAATTCAAGGGAGATTGTTTTTGCATAAATAATGAACAGTTTGTTAGCTGGAGCTGCTCTTGGAGTATGAATCTTCTTTTAAATTTAAAATTTTTGCAAATTAAGCTAAAAATGCTGCCCTAATTTATGGACCAAAAGCCAAAGCAAACACTTGCCCACGGCCAGCAGCTGCTTTTCGACTGGTTGCGGGCAAGTCATTTAATTTTATTATGACATAGCAGTTAAAATGTTTGACTATGAAAAATTGATAGCACTTTTTTCGGTTCTATACCATTTTTTTTTGTTTGCTGTCGTCTAGTGTCTCACCCGAAAAGGCGTCTGGAAATTCAGTTAACGCCATTATTTTTATTTTTCTTCTATTTTTTGCCATTTTTTTCGCCTTGGCCGAACACTAAATGTTGTTAGCTGACGGCTTGTCCGCCAAATTGATGGCGCTTTAATAGAAAGCAAAATGCTGGGAAATAAAAACCGCCGAACCGCGAAGCAGCAGCAGGTACTCGATAATAAATTGAAAAATAATATTGAGCAGACTGCGCCGGAGTCTCCTATTGTTGGGGTTCCTTTTGGGTGGATTGCCTGTCATGTCCTCGCCATGGCGACATGAGGACGTGCTCACCACAAGTGCCAGGGATTTGTATCGATGGCGGAATTGCTGTTCGGGATTTCGAACGATACGGGGGACATGCAACAGGAGATTTTATTTGGGAAATAAGTTCAAGCTTGAAGGGTATCATTGCACTCGAATTTCTCCTTTTCCATTTCCCATATTTTTTTTTTTATAACATTTGCTTTGCTTGTTAGGTTTATTTTGGCAGCAACGGATATTATTTTCCTTGCTGCGGACAGCCGGCACTGGGGAGCTGGAAAATATATAAACCCAGTGAGTCTGTCGATTGTGAAGCTGCGATAAGCTGACTATAAATTTGCAGCTAACTTTGTTTTGTCTTTGGCCAAATTCAATTTATGGACCAAGCAGCTGCTGTGCGGCAAGCGGAAGTTGATTGCCTTGCAACAAATGCAATTAATATGGACTGCTCGTAACACTATCACAGATTTGCCATTGGATTAGCCGCGAGCTTTTAATCACCAAACTTTAAGAGCAAAAATTAATAGCCAATGAACACGACATAATTACTGAAGTGTTTATGGTTGCTCGATAATAAAATAAAGCAAATTTAAAATGTTTAAAGTATGGGGAATAGAAAATATCACACATCCTTATCATTTTAAGAGTTTTTCTTAAACTAGTTTAAATGTTTTAAGTTTAATCGCTTTTAATATTTATATTTTTTATATATTATAATAATGTAGTTTATACAATAAATTGTATTAAATTATAACTGAAATATTTCTTAAAATATTTTAAACAATTCTCTTTTAACCCATAAACCATTCGTTTAATAGTCCCATTCGAAGTACTTTGTTTATATCAAAATCAAATACTGCTCATAGCGATGAAAGTGCGAGAAATTCTATTTATCGCTGCCATAATTTATTAACATTTTATAGGGCAAACAAAATAAATAAATAAATAAAGAACAATAAAATATAGAGAGACAAAGGGAATAATCGCTCGAGAGCCAGGGCTTATGCTGCTAATCAACTGCCGATTGCTGATGGCAGGTTGAATTTCAGAATTTCACTGTAATAAACCACTGATGGCCCAGACTACAGACAACAGCCTATATAACCCTCAATAATAAACAAGTCCGATAAGCCCGGCAGATTAATATCATGTCCCGAGCTCGGGCCATGGGCAAACAAATTAAAAAAGTGCCAGCTCATACACAGACATGAGAGGGCTGCCAAATTGAAATGAATCGCTGATCCGGCATTATGCCATATGCCTCCGTTATCCACCGACACAAGATAGACTTTTCCGGGTGGGAGGGTGTTAAATCGGCGCCAAATGACGATATAATCGAAGCTAATGGCGTGACACTTGGCACATGGCATTCCAGTTTCAATTATCACAGATTAAAATATTAAAACGAATGGAAGCTCCATTAGCAACTGATTTTTACAAAAGTTTATCAATCAAATAAATATCTAAGTGTATAGGCATTCAATAAAATTTTTATAACGATTTACGGTCCTATATTCCCTTTATGACACATAAATAAAACCACCCTCATGTTTCAGATAAAGCCGTCAGTATAATTAAAGTAAAATCGTATCCTAAAACCACAGCACCTCGAAATATTATTTGAATGCGTGCATTAACTATTATTAATAGCTGTCTACAAATTAAATGTACGTTTTATTAGGCACTTATCCTATTTACAAATCACAAACTAAGCCTACAGAAAGCACTAAAAAACTTGAACCTAATCAAAATAAATTCATTCAATTAACGCAGATTGTTAAATTAATTGAATGGAAGCGCCCTCAGCAGCTTCTGAATCAAATGTGATTATTCCAAATAAGTTTTATTAGGTAATTCCCAACGATAAGTGGCTTTTTAGAGATGGTGCTGACTTCAATTAAGATAAATAATTGAGATCCAACCGCAGGCCGCAATTATGTAATGCGTCTGCCATTGTCAACAGTTTTAATTAACCTAAAATATCTGAAAAACATCAACACAAAAGGTGGAATGGGGGGCGAAAACTGCACAGGAAACTAATCAGAGAAAAATAATACCAAACAATGGCCGGGGAAAGTTGGCTCCAAGCTCGGACTGGGCCTAAACATTGCAATTACCTTGACCTAAGGCAGAACGCTTGGCATCAGTGATGTCAGAGATAGATACATACCTAAATAAGTTAAAGTAAATAAACTGCAATTAACTAAAAGTCTATAATATAATCAACCTTGACATGAAGCCTAGAGTCATAAAAACTTTTTTATTTTAAATTTAAAATTTAAAATGCTGTAAAAAAGTCAAAATCCATCTGAATAACAGTCAAATTATTGGGCTTTCCATGACTGTCTCTGTCAAGGGGATTTTCGGATTTTCCCCTAAATTATGCAGTTGTGTCCTCCGCTTTTCCGCTGCGGCTGCCTGATTGTCAAGTGACGGACAGCCGTTGATGTGTTTGTGGGCGAACCCATCACCAGTTACACCACCCAGCTTCCACCAGGACCAGGGCCAAAGCGTTTCGTGAATGCTTAATTACAAATTTCGCTCATGTTGGGCTCCGACTTTCGGGGGCCGCCTTAGCTTGGCAAATATTTGAGAGAGGCGCCAGCAAAATGGTTGACACTCTGCGCCCTGTTGACTCTTGTGCCACCCACACACAGCATACACACCCTATACAGACAGAGCACATTCAGCCAACACACTCCACACACACGCACATGCTTTTCAAACTTATAAAGCGAGCGTTAAATCAATGTGCAAATATCAAGGGAGACAATGCCAAACCAGAAGAGAACAAATAAAAAAATGTATCACAGGGAAAAATTGGATTTTTATCATTAATATATTTATATATTGTAATATTGTATTATACATATATATATATTAAATATCTCTGGCAATATAAAGAATATTTTTACACATCGAATGATATGAGTGTAACTTTAAGAACTATAATTATTTTTATGTATTAATTGGGAACCGAAATAAGAAAGTATATGCCAAACTTTTGTGGCAACGGTCAAGACTCTTTGCAAATCCAAGCATTCCCTCATAAAGAACAAGGCTAAACACCATTGATAATGAAGATGTGGCAGTACAGAAAGCTTTTAGGAGCCGTTGGATTCGGGATGGAGAAGAGTGGTTGGGGGAAATGGGAAAAGTACTGCCCCGGGTAACCGATAAGCATGTGTGTCAAAATCGAAGACATTTCCTAATGCCCTTCAATCATATTCCACTGTGTTGCCTGGATACCCAAATCAATGAGCTGTCCAGCTGTCCATCAAAGTTTCGACGAATTACCCCGGCTAATTAAATGAAGTTACTTATATTGTATTACTCCTAGATTTGGTCTTAAAGAGGGAGCTAGGAAGGAGGACATCAGGAGGCTCATCAACGCAACAGAACCGAGAAGAATTGTGGCGAGAGGCGCCAAAAACGCCAAATGCCAAGGCAACGAACTGGCAGAAATTTGTTGTAAAAATAATACCAAAAGTGTTGGGGCATTTTCCCAACAAGCCAAAGCAATTAGGAAACCAGAGAAGCCAAAAGCCAAGAATTTCCACATGTAGAGGTCCAAGTGAAAATTGCCAGAGTGCAGAGAAAGTGGCAAGTGGAAAATGGAGAATTATAAAACCCCCTAGGATCTAGCAGAAAAAAACATTTAGCTTTAGTACCAGCTCTTGTTCTGGTCTAAACCGCAAGACATATTCGATTTTATTTTTGATTGTGTTTTGATGGCACTGGGCCAGCCCTGGCCAAGGGAAAAAACTGGGAATTGTTCCATTCTCTACTGTTGTTTATGGCTGTATGAGATTTTGATTGCCTGTTTCGGAATATTGGCCATACGCAGCTCGAGTGCCTGTGACAAGTGTTCAATTATATGCGCTTAGGCGTGCCCCCAACATCAGCGTAAACGTCCTTGGTGATGGCTTCCGGTTTTTGTTATTGCTGCTTTCTCTGGTGCTGCCATTTTTCCCGATTTTTACACATTTTTATGGCGGGGCTAAGGGGTATATTTCGGTGGCAATTACAACGTAAGTCTTGTAGTATTGGGCACAGGTTTTTCATGCCTTCAAAACCAGTAATTTTTTAAGAGAGAAGGAAATTAGAATTGTATGAGAAAGTATGATTATAATTTTCTAAAACTAAATACTTTTAGTAGTTTCCGGTTTAAAAATATTGTATTATTAAATGAATTACTAAATTTATTCCATGTCGGTTTTCTCCACTCTATAATTTATTTTTTCTCTTTTATTATTCTTCCCATTTTTCGAAGGAGAAATTTTCCCGCTAAGTAGAAATTCAAATGTTTGATACGAGTGCGTATGTGTGCCGTTGAGCTTCAAAACCGGATTTTCGCCTCCTGCTCCTTGCCACCGCCAAAAACCTCAACTTAAAGCGAGCTCGGTCAGCAGCACGTGGCAGTGGTTACCTTCTGGCATAATTTTCCACTCCCATCCCCAGCGATTTGCCGGGTGGAAAATGCTGAAAATGTGTGCCGGTGCTTTTCGTTTCATAAATTTACAACAGTGGATCCCAACCGCACTGGGCCGAAGGGCTCTCCCGGGTTCGCCAGAAACATTTCCGGGCAGCGAAATGAGCCAGTACTTACACACATACACACACACACTCGGAGGAAAGCCAGCAGAAATGGGGGTCAGATACAGTACGGCACATACTGAATGCTCATTATATGGCCCAAAGCCAAAAGAAAAGCGCAGGATTGTGTGCACAGTTTGCCCAGTTTGGCTCGTGTGTCCCGTCCTGGGCTGTCCTGTCCCGGCTTTAGTACATCCCCAAGACTTAATTGTACTTGGCTCAGAAGTGGCTTATACTGCGGCCCATAGGGTGCATAAAAAAGGCAACAGAACTGACTTGTAATACTTTAAATAGAGTTCATCATATATTAATTAGAAGAACAAACATTCTGTAAACACTTCTTTTTAATATTGAACTAAACGTATTCCCGTTTCTCCAAAACCTTTTCCCTCTTAATCTTTGTAACCCTCAATCCGATTGTACTTTAAACAAATTACCACCGTTTCAGTTGGCAGATAATCAGACATCGAGCCATTACAACACCATGTTTGGCTAATGGCCAGGCCACAATCAAACTTCAATTTGTATGGACAATTGCTAGCAGCTGACGACTGTCAAAAGGGCGTGGTTCTATGTAATTAAAATAGGGGAAGTAAGAAGGAGACCATGGGCAGTGCCGAGTTGATTATGTGAAACCATTATGCGGCTATGAGGGGGTGGCATTAATAATGCAACAGGCAGTGGTCGCGATGGCTTCATTAGATCGCTTAAATGGCGGTTTTGTGTGTGTTCTGGTGTTGTCTATTAAGCGGCAAGTGTTGTTCCTTGTCTGCGGTCGAAGGATATGCTGTCAGTGCCAGGCACTTGAGATAAGCAGCCCAGCCAGCTACCCTTATATATAGGTTGAGATATTCCGCTGTTTCTGTCATCGTCAACAAGTCCTCGCACTTACATGAACTGCCGCAACTTTAATGGCATTCAGTCGGCTTGGCAGCCGAAATGGAGCAAAATTTGAGTATAAATAGATTTAATAATAACCATCGTTTTCTTCTAGTGTAATTTATAATATTAGTGTATTTGTATGTATACTTATTCCAAGATGAACCTCTTAAAGGAACCATATGAAAGTTATTTCAACAATTTCCTTCAGTGCTTAGCAAAACTTCCGTATTGGCCGGCATACGGTGCGTATTAGTTACATTAGTTGGAGGCCAAATGAGATAGTGGGACACATTTATTGCTTTATTGCTTAACTTCTGCATGTTGGCATTGTTATTTTTGGTGTATGTGCCAGGCTTTGCAACAAAATCCAATTCAATTATAAGCCCCAGCATACATGCTAGAATTAGCAATAAATTGGAGCTCTACCGCCTTAAAGATTTCCCATATTTAAATAAGAAATTTACTTTAAGTTGGCAATAATTAAATATGCATGACAAGGATTAATTATAATTTTTGTTATACCGATAATTACCAGCACCCAAAGCCACTCTATAACTTCTCGCAATGGCTTCCCCAATTTTTGGTGAGTCAGCAAGGCAGGACTAAGCCCAGTCAAACGGCATAAGCCATGGTCTGCCGAAAAATCTGTGGCCCAGAAGGACTTAATCACTGTAATGGAAGTTAGGCCAGGCCAGAGCCAGCAGCAGCAGTGTACAAAACCGAAAAACAAGATTTTGTGCTTGAAATCACAAACAAACAGGACACAAATACGTATATGAATGGAAAAAATCTGAAATTGTATTATCACTCCTCATGGCTGACAAAACATTTGGGCCCAATGCCCAGCAGATTTATTGTCGGATAACCGCCTGACACTCCAGTTACTTGTCACATGGCCTAGACAGTGAGAAAGTAACTTTTAATTAAATGCGAAACTGGCAAGCTGCAACTGCTGCTGAAAGTTCAACTGCGGTTGCAGCTATGCTCCTGGAGTCGCCAGGATTCTCGATATTTCCTCATTTGTCTAATGGAATTACGTCAACGGAATGCGTGTGGGACTCTAGTCGAGTTGCCATGTCCTTTTGCCACCAGACTGTAGCAGTAATTTGCGGCTAAAACCGATGAAAGCATATCGTCATGTCGCATGAAAACGGGTCGTATGTGTAATATTGATTACTAGGCAGTCAGAGTACTTTTGCCTGACAGCAATGCCATGACATTGCTTTGCCCATTTTTTTGTCTCCATGCGGAAATTCAACTCTGAACTGCATTCCTTTGCCAATGCTGTGGCATTTTTGGAATTTCAGTTGCCAAAAATTGAACTAAAATTACATTTTTGTCATCGTGAAATTATTTTTGATCCGGCTAACGCTTTTGTTTATTTTGTTGCAGGTCAAATTTCAGTCGACGCACGCAGTTTGCATATTTAAATATTGGTTTTTCGAAGAGGAAATTTTAATGAGACGACTGCGGAGAACCCAAGGCGAGGAGGACCAGTGAGTTGGTAGGGCAGGGCAGCAGCAGCGTGGAACCGCAGGAGTCAGTGGAGCTGCTGTCAATCAGTCGGAGTCGCTGGCCAGGACTCCATCCAACCGAAAAGCCAACCATCTGACCGGCTCATCATTGACACCATGGTCACGAACATGTCGCAGCCGCATTATTGCGGCACAGGCATCGATGATTTTCACACAAAGTGAGTTTGGGGTAAGGGAAACGGGAATGGGTGCGGGACAGGGAACCAGCCAACCGGCAGGGGCACGGTATAGAGACTCGCGGGTATGTCTGCATATTAATTACATTTTTAAATGTAATTTCCATAATGATTTCTGCCTGGCGGCCGAGGCGGGCATAACGAAATCATGTGTGTAATTGCCTCTGGCTAAAGGTGGCGAAAGGCAAACCAAGTGCGGCTAATGCGAAAATGAGATTAATTAATTTAAGCTGGAAGCAAGCTAGGCTAAGCTAATAGGTTGCTAAAGACATTAGTTAATATTCAATATAAATTTTTAAATAATTTACGGTTCTCTTATATAATTTTGGAATAAACAAATAAAATAATTAGCCCCCGAATTTAAAACCCCCTTCCTCTTCAGCTACAAATACTTTCATGGCTACTTCTCGCTTATTGTCTGCATCCTGGGCACCATTGCGAATACATTAAACATCATAGTGCTAACTCGAAGGGAGATGCGATCCCCAACGAATGCCATACTTACGGGTCTGGCGGTGGCCGATCTGGCTGTGATGCTGGAATATATTCCCTATACGGTCCACGATTATATACTCAGTGCCCGGCTGCCGCGGGAGGAGCAGCTGAGCTACAGCTGGGCCTGCTTCATCAAGTTCCACTCGGTGTTCCCCCAGGTGCTGCACACCATCTCCATTTGGCTCACCGTAACGCTGGCCGTGTGGCGATACATAGCAGTGAGTTATCCGCAAAGGAATCGGATCTGGTGTGGAATGAGAACAACACTGATCACTATTGCCACGGCATATGCGGTATGTGTCCTGGTGGTATCACCGTGGCTGTATCTGGTCTCAGCCATAGCCAAGTTCCTGGAGACATTGGATGCGAGTGGCAAGACCATTGCATCAGTGCCATTGAGTCAGTATATTCTGGACTACAATCGGGAGCAGGAGGAGGATGTTACAATGCAGGTTATGTCCAGCACAACGCCAGATGTTTCCTGGGCGATGCCCAGTGGCTCGGCCAACGGAACGGCCCTGACCACAGTGGTGCCTCTCACGAGCTGGACACCGGGCGCAACCCCAGCGATGATGGGTGAACGGAACGTGACGGTCTACAAGCTATATCACAGTGCCTTGGCCCTGCACGATCGACAGTTCAGGAACGCCACCTTCCTTATATACAGTGTCCTGATTAAGCTGATACCCTGCTTCGCCCTGACCGTGCTCTCGGTGCGGTTAATCGGCGCCTTGTTGGAGGCCAAGCGGAGAAGGAAGATTCTCGCCTGCCATGCGGCCAACGATATGCAGCCGATAGTCAACGGGAAGGTGGTGGTGACGCCATCTCAGCCCAAGAGCTGCAAGTTGTTGGAGAAGGAGAAGCAGACAGATCGAACCACCAGGATGCTCCTGGCGGTTCTCCTGCTTTTCCTAATTACCGAGTTCCCACAGGGGATTATGGGTCTGCTGAATGCCCTCCTCGGCGATGCCTTCTTCCTGCAGTGTTACCTAAAGCTGAGTGAGTATTCCTTTTACTCCATCCTCCTCGTCTGAAAAAACCCCCCTAATTGCTTTATTGGCTATGATAATTGACTGAATTTATGGCTAGTATTTTTGTGATGGGCCATGGCTGGCCATCAATCATACGCACCGTTGACTCCCATAATTGCACCACAAATTCGAGGCCTTGGCCTTGACTTGCCGTAGCAGTATACACTTTTTATTTACTTCAAACACTGGAAAAAAACACTTGCAATTATATAAATTAAAAATATAATTTTGTATATATTTTGTTATAGTTGGTTTTAGATTTTTGTTAACTATAAATTTTAAAACCAGCATCCCCTTTAACCTTGAACTTTCACTTATGCCAACGCCCGACAAATGGCGTACTTGTAGTGTGACGGTGACTCCGAACTTATTGCATTTCAATGCCCCCTGCAGGTGACCTAATGGACATCTTGGCACTTATTAATTCGAGCATCAACTTCATCCTCTACTGCTCGATGAGTCGCCAGTTCCGTAGCACGTTCGCCCTGCTCTTCCGGCCCCGCTGGCTGGACAAGTGGCTGCCGCTCTCGCAGCATGACGGCGAAGGGCGCGGCGGGGGCAGCGGCTATGGCTATGGCTACGGGGGCGGCGGTGGCTATGGAAGGCAGCGATTACTACACACGGATGCAGCCAGCAAGAGCATGGCCATCGATCTCGGCCTGACGACGCAAGTGACGAATGTGTAGCACGAGAGCAGCGGCCGGGCTGTGGTGTCAACCGCAGCGGCGGCATCATCCACAGCAGCAGCTGGAGCAGCAACATCACTCGCAGCCGCAGCAGCATCCACAGTAGCAGCAGCTGCAGCAGCATCAGCGACAACAGCCACTGAAGTTGATGGATGTTCTGGCGCCACTAACGACATCAGCCTGGTAGAAGTGCTGCACGCGCAGCCCGGCCAGAAAAGAGGAGAGGTTTCAGGTAGGGATTGTAGGGATATATATAGTAAAATTGATATAGACATCGTAACGAACTTATGTAATATTCCATCCCAAAAGTTTTTTTTTTCCGTTTTCGTTACCTTAATAATAATAATAAACTTTTTATTAAATTATTATTATTAAATTATTGAATTATTTTATAAGAGGAGAAACTATATAGTATATTCCCTACAATTTATGTTTTTAATTTAATTTATGTAGTTGCCAGCCAGAATCGTAGACGTCGCAGCGGCAGTGGCAAGTGCATTTGGCCCACCACAGAGTGGCTAAGAAAGCTGCGCCATCAAAAGGCACACAAGGAAGCCGATGCCTGTACTGATAATGATATAGAACTGGGCAGGACCACTATCAACAGACGCAGCAGTGTCCTGCTGATGGTTTTGCTCAGCAGCTCCGATGAGGTCAAGGCCAAGGCGGTCCTGGTCAGTGATCAGCATCAGCAGTCAAGCACACAGCAGGAGGTGAAGCTGGACGAAGACGTAGAGGATGCCATCGATGCTCTCTGGCTGTGAGACGTCCGAATCCTCTAGCACTTAACTATACCCTTAAAAAATAAATACAAAAACAATTCCCTGTAAATGAAATCCCTACTAATAGCTAACTACTGTGTACAGACCAATTAATTAAGCAATCAAATTGTTTATGGCTGCTCCCCATTTTATATATAATTATATATATTTTCCCGCCAGCGTTGCAGTTGCGGATTATGAGCCCCTCTTCGTTTCGGCTTCGCTCTGCTGGAAAATCAAATGGAAATTCTACGATTTCCCGGGGAGCAGCTTTAAACACTTTGTGACAACACCCACACCACACATTTGATAAGTGATATTTACTTGACTAAGTTTTCCCCGGTGCAAGTGCAAAGCGCATCCTTCAGATACCAAAATGAAACGAAATTAGCTATAGTCCAACTATGATATAAGGTGTATTTATAAAGCGAACGATTCGGATATAATATTAGGATATATAATTTCTTTTTCTATTGAAAATATATGATATTTGATGGTACAAAAGGTGTTAATAGTTTTTTTGGAAGGGAATAAAGGTACTTTAATAAATTACACTTAAGCATATTGTTTTTTTTTCCCCCTCTTTTTTGAATTCCCAATTTTGGCTTTTTTATTTGTATTATTCTTGGTCAATAATAAAAACGAGCTAATTGTCTTGGATTTTGCTGCCTCGAACTGGCATTTAATTTAACGCCGTAAACGAAATTCCATTGGCGTTGAATTTAATTTTCGACCCATTGGCTGCTAGCAAAAACCCTGTGATTGGCACTTAAATATCAGGCACTTGACGTCCTTTGGCCCTCTTGCCCTTTTCGGTCCTTGTCACAATAAGGACGTGGAAAATAAACGGACAAATGACAGTAAAAAGTGACTAAAAAGCAAATGGCAGCGTCAAGAGCTGCGTTGATTAATTGTAATTTTAATCAAGGGGCCGAAGCGAATTTGTCAGCGATAGAGAGAAAGAGATCGTGGAGGCCAAACTGATGACCCATTTCGTAGTTGTTAATGGCCGGCAGTTTCATGGCTATGATGTATTACTTAGGATTGCCAAAGGGAGCATCATCATCGTCCGGAAGTGCGCCGAATCGATGGAGAATTTCAGTGTGCCTCGAAATTACAAAATGCTAAGTGTTCATCATTCATGCAACACAATGTCCCGCGGGTCCTGCCATCCATTTTGATAAAGGACCTCCGAAATAGGCAGTGGGCGGTGCAGATGCGCACAGCCATTGCCCTGCATAATTTCTTACCATTAATTGAACTTAAATTGGGCTCCAAAAATTGCATAAATTTAAGAATTTTTGTTTCAATTTAATTCAACATTTTCCGCTCAATTGTATTGATTTGACTTTGCATATAACGCTCTTTTTATCTGCTTTATCGTTAAATTAACGCTTCGGAAATACATCAACATAAATGTAATTGAGCGAGCAGGCAATGTTCATTGAAATTTTCGTCAACTCAATTATGTAAATGATGGGAAAGGTAAAAAGCAAAAATATCACACGGAATTGTTTAATTAATATGTCCACAAAAAAATACCTTTCATATTTCATAAATTTCATAATTTTTCAGCGAATTAAACTGTCTTGATTTTAAAAAGTTTTTAATTATAATAATTATTTTGATCGATTTAAAAAAAGATTTATCCAATAAGGAGTAATTGGTACTCTGTATAGCAACTTAAACTCAACTTGCAGCTCTTCTCAGGGTGCTAAGAGAGAGAGAGAGAGCGGAAGTGGAGTGGCGGATAGGAAGGACATTGGGAGGATGGAATAAGCGTAGGGTCAAAGGACAAACAGGGAGGACTGACTGTCCATCACACACTGACCGCTGCAGAGTTTTGCGGTTTTTGGCAAAACAGTAAAACTTTATACAGAATTTAGGTCATTTTGGGGTCACTTTGTTGTTACTTAACTTTGTTGAATACTTTAAAATAATGAATATAAATCATCATTGCGAAAGGTTTACTCGCATTTGAAAATGTAACTAAGGCCATGAGGAATTAAGGGAGCCAGGAAAAAGTTTCTGAAATAGTTTCAGTTTATTTATAGCTAGAGGATATTCTCAAAAAGGATTCCAGATAATTATTTCTTACTCTTAAAACACTTTAAAATACTACATGTAAACGAAAGGTTTATATCATTCCATTCCTTATTTAAGCAATTATTTTTCAATGTTAGAATATCATTATTTTCCAACTTGCTCGTTCTACGCTCTTTCCTCTCGGCCAGATGCTATATCAATTTAGCAAGGCAACTTTATTTTAAAAATAATAAGAAAAACTTCAACAAATTTTATTGTTTCACGAATAATTAATGAATAATTAACTTCAAATTATGGCAGATCAAAAGTTCGATTTTCCAAAGTTCCAAAGTTCTAACTTAATGCATATAAATTTCAAATGCAATTGCTACATATTTCATTGAATTACGCGCACATCAAGGACGAAACCCGTCCCAGTCTCGGTCCTCTTGACTGTTTAACAATTCCCAAAATGTGCGCCAGTTGGCGGTGGCCAAGCAGAAAGGCCAGAAAAAAATTAGCATAATTGCCGGGAGAGGCAAAAGGAAAATTCAAATGAAACGACAGCAGCCGCTTTTCCCATCGCCCCCCTCTCTCTAATTACTGTGTAATTTATGCTCGCCCCAATGTGTGAACATTTTTGCCATCCAATTGCACGTCAAATTTTGATGGATTTTATTTCGAAAAGCTGTCCATTGCTGCCCACATTCTGTGATGTCTCATCATTGGGTTCGTTAAAGTATAGTCTTGGTCAGCTTAGTGATTGGAGGGGGATATCAGGAGCTTTGCAAATATGAAGCGAGTGTTCCGTGAAATTTTATTTTGGTCATTCAGGAGAAATCATATTCCTGGGGATTCTATTCCATCCATGCGTGTATAAAAATAGATAATAATATACATTATTGGTGTTGGTTTACCTGCGCTACTATAATAGTTAATCCGTAACCAAAAAACCAAAAATTGTAAGCTGACCTTTAATTTGATTTAAAGAAGCTTTGTTAATGTAGGATCAAAACTATATTTTTTAGCCTGGAAACTCCAAAATATTACCTAGAAAGTTAAAACACGCTAGCCGGAAATATTTCTGGCACGCTTTCCACATTAATGCGTGCTTCAAAGTCATTTTCATTACGCATACGCAGCGTGGGCCACGGATATTTATGCCAAATCGTTAGCTGAAAACTCATTGACACCTGCGGCTCCTGACGCCACCCCCAGAGTATATTCTTTCAGTATTTACAAGCTACATTTTTTGTCACATGCCAGCATCAGCAATATAGATGTACACATGTATAAATTGAGAATATATAAACCAGAAAATATCGCACTTGACGATGATTGATTCCTTAATATTAATTTTAAACATTTAAACATTAATCAAATTTCCAAAAAAAAAGGCGGGGAAAATGCTTACTTAAATTGCTCACGCAAACTGTGTCTAATGCTCGTCCAATGAATACGCAAAAAAGCCAAATCGAAATAGATTTCCCCACTGTCGGCGGGGGTAAAAACAAACAAATTCCAGTCATTTGTCAACAAAGTTTGATAAATGTTTTAATTATGGCCCACGCCTCAGTCGGAGACCAATCCAAGGACTATTCAATGGCGCAGGTTTTCCGTTTTCGATTTTGCGTTATCAAGGTGTCGAAAGGGTCAGGATTTACAAAGGACGAGAAAATTAAATGAAAATGTTTTCCTTGGAAGATTAGAGAGAAAAAACCAGAGTGGCCGGCCAACCTTTGAAGTGGTTCATTAGTTAAGTGAGTGAGACAGTTGCTATCAGCGGCAGACCAAAAATCTCGATCTGATCGGCATTTTTGGCTAAAACGTCCAAACGTGGCACGTGGAGCGTTCGCGACTGATTTTGTTAAATTATTCAGCTTAAGTCGGATAAACCGGCAGCTAGGCGCCTTTGGCCACAGACAGCTACAAATATTGTACTGATTTATGCCGAAATATTTTCGTATGGTTAGGCATTTGCATTTGGCCTATGGAAATTGCGAAATATTTATTTGGCAAATCAGAGCCGAACCGAACTCGCTGCCAGACGAGTGCACGTGCCATTGGTAATTGATTGATTGTAAGCAAACACAAGGCAACAGCTGACAAGATAAGCAAACAGCAGAGCAAGTCAGCCAGCAACCAGCATAATCCCGAAATTTGATGTAACATTTTCAAATTGAATTCTGCCTTTTCTGCCATTTTCTGCTAGCTTCCTTTTAAGGCTTTAGTTTTCTACCACAAAAATTAAATACACTTTAAAGCTTTAATTTTTTGGTGTTTCCAAAACAACTGAGTATTTTTAAATTTACTCCCATTCCTCCTCCAAAAATGTCTAACTAAATTCTCTCTTTGGATTTTCCACATTAAAGAGGGCCACTGACCCCATAGAAATGCCATCAAAAAAACTGGTAAAGGTATTGCAGGCAAGCCAAGTTTGATCCGCTTACGGTTTTTGGGGAAAGTCAGCTTAATTGCTTTTCAATAACACAACAAAAGGGCTGTGAGACGAATTCGAATCCGCGGAAAACACGCAATGTCGAGCGAAGGCATCGTAAAAAATGCAAACAACTTGTGCGGGCCCAAACCTCATTAAAAACAGCCAAGCGGCGGAAACGGAAGCAAGGATAACACTACTGCTACCACTACTACATAGTATACACTGCAACAAGGCCTTGTTGCGTGTTCGTTGACATTTCGATTCGGTTTCGTCTGAGTTTTGGTTGTCGGCCCAGTTAAGAGGCGGCAGCGCATGGGTGGGCGTGACCAGCAGCCGTTCGACAACAATTGTTCCGGACTGAAAAAGAAACTTTCCTTGTTTATGGTTGAATAAATGTTGGGCCTGCTTTTGTTGTCCTACCAATTGGCTGAAGGTGTTGTCTACAGAAAAGTGGAAGGGAAGTATTGAGAATGTGGAAAGCAGGTGCTCTTAGAAGATTTTTAAGACTTTTAAATTAATTAAGAGGGATATAGTTTTGAACTGAAATTGTATATAAATATTAAATATTAAAATAAATGTATACTTAGGAAAATGTGAAAAACTTTTGTAAGTTAGCCATGAAACCAGGTTTCTCGTTTAAATAACCTTTTTAATTTTACTTAGTTGAATGGTATTAATCTGTATCCTAGGGTATTCTTTATTCGTTTTTTTTACACCCATCCATCGCTGTTGGATTTCATCCTTTTGTTTTGCAATTTGCCAAACTCATTAAAAAATCGTTGCACTGAACTTTGTCACTCATACGCCCCGTGTGCGCTCTGAAAATATTTCAACAGCCATGTTGTGCACCTTTAACTGAGTTGTTGTTCCATTTCCAACGACATTTTTGCGGTGACGACGACGACGCTGACGACGGGGCTGCAATCGTTTGTCTCCTTGAAACAGTTTTCAAACAGGCCAACGAACCGACAGGCGGAAAATAAGTGCTGAGGAGCGACCCAGTTGTGTCAAACGGTTTCTGATGATGAACAAAAAAACACACACGCAATTTAAAGTCAAGAAAAGCCCCGGGAAAATACGATTTTCCAGCTTTTGCTTAAATACTTTGCCGAAGTAAACCAATTGGAACTTGCCAGTATAAAGTGATTTTTGGGTAGGCGGCCTCTGAAATACGTTGTCCACGTGCGCCGAACAGCATTTACATCGAATAACAGACACTTTGCTTGCCAAATAAATTTACATCTTTAAACTATTTTGTATAATTTGGGCAATGAACATTTTGTGTCTGCCGCAATCGTTTTGAACGTCGAGTGGGAAACAGTGTTCGAGAAATACTTCTGGTGAACAGGCCTGCCTTCTCACACAGCAACCCCTTGGAAAACTCGAGTTCTACACAGGGAAAAATATTTAAAAATAATTTTTATTAAGGAAATAAGGAGGTAAATAAAAATAATAAGGAAGTGGAATAAGGCGAGAACAGTTTTTATATTTTTTTCATTAAATATTATGATTAATTTTATTATTTACAAAAGGATTCTAAATTTCTGTAATTTAATTATTTCATTTTAAATATTTTTCCCTACGGAGCCATGACATAACTGCCTATTTTTTCTTTGTGGAATATTTCAAAGTATTTACATGCAAATGAAGACGACAGTAGGCCAAACAGTAAGCATCTGGCAACGAGATCTCCCTCAGTCCCCTGTCTCGGCTGTCGACGACTGACATTTTAATAGAATTAACCGCTCGGTGAACGAGAGCCAGAGCAGGGCCTTATTGTTTTAGATGACTGCCATTAGATTTGATGACGGCTCAGCAGTGTACAAAACTGGATCCTGACACGTCCCGGCTTTTCAGGCTTAAAGGCTACATCGGCTTCGACTCCTGGCACAGGAAAAAGTGTCACAATGTGGTCAGCTGCCATATTTCAGCGATGAAATTCAGCAAACTGACATTCTATTTATGCCAGGCATTTAATTTTATTTATGTGCCGTCGACAGCATTGCTGCACCTGAAACTGGGCGTGTCCTGGACTCCAGGTGGATCTAAGCCGGACGATGAATGCCGAACAATGGATGGGAATGGCGAAAGGCAAATGTTGACAGGCGACGGAAGCGACTGACGACAGGATATTTGCTGTGACATTCTGACAGTAAAAAACATTAGAGTGCGAAAACATTTCGAACAGACTATAATAGACCGTTGAAGAAACAAGGCCTCAAGTTAATTTGTCATTTTCAAATACGTATGTTTGTTTGTTTGTATTGCATATTGTGGTGGTTACTCCTCCATTTTGGTTCTACATTTAATAAAATATTGTTTATGCAAATATTTGCAACATGCCGCAACAAATATATTATTTCACGATGCCAGCAAAGCATTTCAAATCAAGCACATTGGTTTATGTACATATATCAAATTTACATGCATTGCTTAATTTAATTATAAGAGGAACTACGAAGAATTGTTAAATAATATTAATATCTAATCGAAGTTGGAGATACTCTTGTCAATTTATAAAGTCATAAATGCTTTTTTTATTAATCTAGAATTAATAATTTCCTTACAATATAAAAACCAGTTAAAGGCAAGAACTTCAAAGGTATTTTTTTATTTGAAATATTCAATACGTTAATGTTTTTTAATTTATATTTATTTTTCAATATTTTCCATATTTATGCAAGCCTTATTTTGGCCCATAAAATGTTGGCAGACCCATAAATTGTGTTTTTGCAATCTCTGCTGGTGTTTTTAAAGTGCGCTTTCACTTTCTTATTTGTACAATCCGACGTGCCTGAGAAAGTTGAATGTTATTAATATAGAATCGCGCAATGTTGCATAAACAGCTCATAACCGCAGCGCCAACACCAAAAAACACTTGGGAAATATATGTGAGCTCTCATGTCGTAAGCAGGCCAAATGCCTTGCCGCAGAACCACAAAACTCCAGGCAAAACCCCCTGAAAACCCAAAAGCCCCTCTGAAAACCAACCACCCACCATTTGCCCTCCCTGTTACATCCACCATTCAAGTCATGTGAGCTACAAAATGCGAGTGTTTATATGCGCCTCGTGTTTTGGTTTCCCTTCTACCAATTTTCTTTGCCTGAATTGTGGGAAAATCGCCTTAAACCCTCTGTAGCAAAAATAAAAAAGGGAAACGTAAAATACGAGTGTGTAAATATTATTTTTAAATTGATAGCAATTGAATGAGCAATAACGTAATAGGGAGTAAATGTTGATAAGGACTCCGGGGCTTGCTCATTGATATAATGTTTTTTTTTGAGGAAAAAACAATACGAAAATGAGGGATAAAAAAATATATATACAAATACTTTAAGTGGATAACAAGGATAAAAATAATGTACCTTAAAATAATAATACGCAAATGTTCTTGGTAAATGGAAATTGCCTTAAAAGCAAATTATATTCCGCGAACCGAAGACGAGATGAATGTCTGATGAGTTTGAATTGGCAAATAAGTAAGCTTTAAATAAATAAGAATAAATATACATATTAGGTGAAGTACAGGAATATATTGACTTTAAATACTATAAAAGGAAAAGGTTTTCATTGTCCTGGAAATAACTAATTTTTCGTGAACTGTCATAAAGAGTTCAGTTGTCTGGTGACAATGCTAAAACCGGATATATGATAATGACTTTTCCTTCATTTTCTTTGTTTGCCCAATCGCGTACTTGATGGCCCTGAAATTGATGCGAATTAGTTTTTTTTTGGCAGTTGAAAATGCGAATATACAATTTTACTTCAGCTCCTTTTCCATTTTTTTTTGTTGCCCTTGATACTTGCGCCTCAGTTTTAATGGTTCGTTGCTTTTTTGACAAATGGCGCGAAAGTTTCCCTTTGGCCCTTCTTGGGATTTAATTAAATTAAAAACTCAATCTGTCTGGGACGTGGCGTGGGCAGTTGCCAGGTTATTAGTTGCTATGCCCAATCGGCTTAAGGACATCGGGACGTGGGATTGAGTTTAATTAGTTGAGTCGTGAATTTCTAATGGAAAAATCATTGAACCCCCACGGACTAGTCGCAATCTCTGTAGAGGATTTAGCCCCTGGCATTGATTACAGAAATGAATTGGCCAATTAGCTGGAGGGAAAGTGCTCCATGAATCATATGGCATAGCAGCAGAGTACCTGCTCTCCTTTTGTGGGACAAATCGAAGGCTTAAAGCTGCTCCAGTTGATACTTCCACCAGATTTGGTTCTTCCCCATTCTTAAGTGCAGATTAATCAGAGTTAATGGCCTCGAGTTGGGCAAATATTTAATGCGAAAGAAAAACAGCAACAATTAATAGGAAACAATGTGCCGGGGAAGCCCACAGAAATTTCTTCCGAAGAAATTTCGTAATGAATGCGAACGCAAACGCACAAAGGGCAACTTTATTCATACGGTATTAATATTCATGCCCGCATATATGTATATGTATCTGGGTATATATTTATATGTACATAACCATCCATATTCTCGCTACGCATTGAGGCGGAAAATTACAATTTTATCTGGTAACTTTTCTCTTTATTGTTTTGTGAAAGTAAAAGGAGCTAAGGTAAGGTAAAGGCAATTGTGGGTATTTTTCTGCCATTTGCATTTGCCAGGCTTGGTCAGGCCAATAAATACATATGCCAGGACTTTCAGGAAGTGGTCAGCCTTGCTCTCAACGAGTTTTTGTTATGAAAAAGAAATATTATCTTACAAACAAAAAGAGTCAACATAAGAGTTTTTACAAATTTGCAACTAATCGTAATCAATCATTCCTGATATCGAAATAAATAATAATAGCTGCTTTTTTTGTTAATATAAAAATTGTCTTTAATAATAAAGCAAATATAACAAATTTATGTGTAGTTATTTAAATCGTTAAATCGTAAACGCTCCATAATTTTTCTTGCTTCTTTTTTTTTAACCAACCTTTTTTCAGCTTTATATATACCATATATGTCTACAAATAAATATAGGCAGCGCACTTTCACATGAAGCAAGCACCGAACTCAGTCGTAAATTAATTTAAATTTGTTAAGCCCCTTATGGCATATGGTAATATTGACCACCAACCTCTACGGCCGTAATCAGCTCAACTGCCATGGCTTATGCAAATTTCTGGCATTTCACTCTCCTGCTCCTGGTCTTGGTCCCCTCTCGTTTCACTCACAAATAAGTTAAGCAACTTTAATAACGCTACAAATTGATACGAAAGTTGCACTTGCACTGGCACTGGCCCAACCTTTATCGCCGTTCGAGGCTAACAATTTGAAAAGGATTTACGCGAGATGTTTGCATTTTAAATTGCCGGCCATTGCACAGCAATCACGAAGTTTCCAGTTCCCAGTGGCAGTCCCATCTGCGTTTCTTCATAACACCCCCGGCGGTGGTGCAGGTGAGGAATGGGAATTCCCCGAAAAGTTTTATTTGCCGAGGGCAGGGCGTCCGCTATATATGTGTATATCTGACCGGGGCACGCCAACAACCCATCTGAGCAGATCTACGGAGGCGCAGTGGAAATTTCTAAAATAATGCAGGGACTCACGCACGGACTCGGAACAGATGTGGATTGCAGGTTGAAAATAGTTGCGAAATGGTAACCACAGGACGACCAGACATATGCTAGGCTCGCTCATAGGAATGAAGGTGCACGGAGAAAAATTGAGGGAATTAATTAGTTAGTTAATAATAAGATAGTCAAATCTTAAAACTTAACGATGCAAGTGGTATTTTTGCGATAAACTTATATTTATATATTTATATTTAAATAAACAGTTGTCCCTTTAAAGGTGTGTAAATATTATGCCAAGTGCAGAGGCACACATAAATATGTATGCAGGGCCTCCCTTAGGGGCGGAAATGAAAGTTTTTGCTCCTGCGGTCAGGTACGACAAATAGACAAAGGTGGCAGAGAAAAGGTCAGCGCGGCGGCCCAAAAACTTCTGGGCCAACAAATCGACGCAATCGGAAACCCCGTCCCGGCACGAATGTGCCGCAATCGAATCTGAATGGCTGCGTGACCGTGAGATACGCACACACACAGGCACACACTCCCCAAGGTTAAAGTTAAGGCCTTCGTGGAGGTCCTGCCTTAACCGCTATGCGAGCAAAGGGGTCAAATGTGTCATGCTGAAATTCCATGTTTCATGCTTCATCTCGTTGGTTACTTTATAGGTAACAAGCTTAGATCTAAGCCTTTAATATAAAAAATCCTATTTACATTTTGAAGTTTAAGTACTTTAATCCAAAGTAATAAAAACCCTCTGCTCACTCTAGGGTTAATAGGAGTTTATGGCAAGGAAGGGAAGCGGAAATATGAATATGATGAATTGGGGAGCCCTAACCCCAGACGTATCCTTAAAGATACGCCGCTTTACACGGTTCACTTGTTGAAGCTCGTTTCCTTTTTGTGTTGTTTTTATTTTTTGGAGGCCCCAAAGTGTGTGCAAGGCAATTTGCATTTTGACGTAATGGGCTTGTTCCACAAGTACTTCAAGGATAAAAGAAGGCACTGCCGACATCTCCCTGTGCTGGGCTGTAAACAAAACGATTATAAAATGCTACAGCGCGACTTTAAAGGGGCTCAGATAAACAAAACAATTTTTGGGAAGCACAAATACACATTATACGAAGTTCAGTGTATCCTGGGCTCCAATGAAAAGTTAATGAGCTCTCTAAGCAATCAGCCAGCAATCAAGGTAAAAAGATTCTTGCCAGCAAATAGCAAAATATTTACACGAGCTAAGCGCACATTTTTCAATCAGCTTACGAAAGCAAAAAGGTGGCGCTGCCCCGAGCTCTGCCAGCAAAAAGGCTCTTTCACTCTTCATTCTTCTTCCCGTCAAGCACTAAAAGAAGCTCTTTTGATAATGGATTTCCTGGTTTGTCATTTAACTATTTTGTGGGTCGTCCAAGGCCGCAAACTATATGTTATGTATGTATATATAATGGAAAACTACGCAGAAGGCTAAACTTTATTGTTTATTATGTGCGTTTTATGGCTGACTTTGCTGTGCTGTGTTTGCTCTGTTTTCTATTGCGCATTTGGCAGTTTATTAATCATAACTTTCACTAGCTTGACTCCGGAGACGACTTGATGGCTATAAATTCCTGAAATTTGGAAAATTTCCAGGGAAACGAAAACAATACAAGTTTTAGGGTAAACAAAGGGGGGGCCAAATCTGAGATTCTGAAGGCTGTCAGGGACAGGTAAAGGCTTCGACTTAACTTGTCTTCGGTCTTCCCGGTTTATCTGAAAATATTAAATGGCTTATAGTTTACATAGTTTACTAAAACAATACATGAATGTGGCATAGTCAGCAAGTCAAAGGTGTATATTGAATTTACTAAATTCAGCAGAAAAACAATCTGCCAGATATGGAGAGAATGTATCTTTCTTTACATTCTGTTGACCTTTGCTGCCGGCCAGACACACCCACGAGTGGTACCGGTAAATATTTCATAGACACGTCTGTGACTTGAGGCTAAGATTTTAATTTATCTGTTTAATTATCTTGCTCATCAAGCAATTAAATGGGGTTTCCCCCCTATCAATTCACTCGATCTGCTGCTCGTCATTTGTCAGCTTTCAAATCCTTCGCTTACAAAGTTGTTTGCCATTAAAATCCCATTAAGTTTGAACCTCAGCCAAAAGTTTGTCCGGTCAGAGGTCACACAACACTAGATTGCAAGTTTGAGGGTTTTGTTCATGATGTTAAATGAGAAAATTGCTTATTTTATTATATTTTTATTTATTTATTTTATTTATTTATTATTTATTTATTTTGATTCTATTATTTGTATTATGTTGGATACTTGCAGAAATGTTTAAGATATATTTTTATGTATCGATCCCGTACTCCGATTCTAACCCACCTCAATGAACTGCTCGATAGCTCGAAGTTAGATAAAAACCTTGTGGCATAGTGTTTTGTGAAACCAGTTAAGCGTAAATTGTTTTACATTACGCATACGTGACGTGTGACAAGTGCAGAGTTGGGGGAATCAGAAACCAAATCGTATCAGAATCCGAATCCCTCGCGAAACCAGCTAACACACACAGAGCAGACAACGAGGACACTAATTGGCCGAATATCCTGGGCAACCAGACTGAACTACAGCCCACTCGATCCACGGGACTTTTCGGGAGTTTCGCCTGGGCAAACATACGTCCGAGTGGAAAATGTAGAGAGAGAGAGAGGAGCATTAAACAAAATGTGGCAGACATAATTGGAGGGACTTGTGCTTGGCTGGATGTCGGTCCGAGTCCAGGCAGCATCATTATGCAAATTGCAGTCAATGAATGCAACTAATACGGCTTGAATCCTGGGGGCTCTGGTTAGATATAAGGGTTATTTATAGTAAATTGCATTGAATTTCGTTTCTCTGGCAGTACTGGGAATGCCATGAATTTGCATAATTAGGATAGAGTGCACTGGCAAATAAAATGCATAATTACAAATTGACTATTTAAAAAAAAACTAATGAATAGTATATGAGTTTAAATTCAAGTATGTATATATTCTCGTCTAAAAAATAATAAAGTTTTTATTATAGTTTTCCGTTCGTGCACTTTCGTGTATAATATACCCAATTTGGGCTTCGGCAAATGTTCTTGTGTTTTCCTTTTCGGCCAGCTGCTGTGTCTGTCCTGGACAGAAAACAGTAATTAGTCAAATTTCTGTGGCATCTCCTCACATAACATATACACCAGCCTAATGGCTGCAAATGTTTTAAGTGAGAATATTTCAGGCCTTGATAGTGCTAAATGATTTATGTTGATGCAAACGAAGTCTTTAAAATTTAACAAATAAAATAATAAAGTCCGGAAGGGATGTCCTTTGTTTTCTTTCCTTTTCCCAACAAAATAAAGCGACTTAAATGTATTTATCTTAATTCAAGGGAAAAAAAGGTCGATGCTTTGATGATTTTCGTTATTTTTTCATGGGGATTTAAGCCTGGCTGCCCAGAGCCAGATAAAAAGTGAGTGGCCACAAAAGAACTTAGGCCACCCATGACAGACACATTCATAAAGTTGACAGTTGGATGCTCATTAATTTTGTCTTCTGTGATTACCTTTGCGTTTTTAATGAGCCCCATTCGAGGGCAGGATAACCCGCAAAGCCGCATATCATCATCTCTCTGTCAAAATATAACGATTTATTATGGGAGGCACATGCCGAAAAAAATGATGTTTTAATGCAAATCCTCGAGTTGGCTTAGTGGCCTGGATGATGGCAGAAAGTCCTGTGCATAAGCTAAAAGGACCGATGCTTGTGATTGTGCCTTTGCAGTTCGGCTGTCTGCATTGCCAGGATGAGGACGAGGACAGCTGACACTAGGATAACCTGCCCGGCTTTGTTGGCATTTGCATATATCTGCCGCGCTTTGTTGGCCAAGTCTTTGAACTCCAACGAGAGGAGCAGAGTGACTTGCTTTTCACAACACCATTATGTACTCCCAAGTACTCCCTTCTCCCGCCATCGTTTTGATTGCATTTCAATTTAAATGCGAATCCGGAGAGCTTTGCCTCTACTTAAATCAATATGCCGGCATCCTTCGAATATCCTGCGAACATTCCCTCATTCCCCATTCAGCGGCGACGTCTGCATCTATATCGACACCATATAACTGGCGCATGATAAAGCCCTGTTTCCTGCTCTAACAGCTCCTGCGGTGGCTCCTTTGAAGGCACGAAGGAATGCCGTTCTGTGAGGTGAACCACTCTATTGCACAGGGAATAAATTATAGCAGAAATTGGTATTTAAATAAATGTTATATATCTTTACGTGGGAATCAATTAAGACGCGGAACTATGGCAGTATTTAGACAAGTCAAACATGTGGAAAATTAAATTTAAAAGAATATTTTATAGCCTTTATTTTCTCTATATTCTCCAATTCTAATTTAACTCTAATTATTTCTTGTAGTGCACCCATATTGAAAAGCCCGTCTCTGCGGTACATTGAGCAGAACATGCTAATGCCTTGAACAGTGCAGGGCCGGATTGACCCTTGATGCTTGGATGCTCTTAAGATGGATATGCTAACTTCTGAAGTCGTCAGATGTCATTTTGCACCGGAAAATCAAGCGAGGGAAATGTTAAATTTGATCAATTCCCTGCTGGTTCCAGATAGCTCCTCCTCCCTTACCGCAATTAAGAAAGAAATAAGATTAAAGACACGAACGAAGCCTACATGTTTTTAGCCTTTTCCACCTAATCTTGCTGAAGGGCGAAAAACTGTTGTGGAAACTCTAAATCACTTAATGGTCCTGTGAAAGTTTTCCCACGCACAGAGAAGAATCCTTCTCAGGAATTTACCTTCCCTTGCCCATACCTATATATTGTGGCCACAGGCTTATTTAGCTTTTGATTTTATTAGGGTTCGCCATAGAAAACTTTCGCCTTTTGTCACTGGGTGTTGTGCGCAGCCCATTGTGCTGGGTTTCTGTAATTAGTTTAAAGTCCTTTTTATGGGGCTTTAATTTTTGATGGCACATTGATTGCACATTAAAGTCGAGCTGGCAATTCCAGTGATTTAATCGCCTTTTCTCTTTCCGTATTGTGCTGCCTGTATTCCGAGGGATATTTGGTTTCCTCGCTGCATGACCATGAATAAATTGCCTCGTATCTATCTATCCGATTCTAAGCTAGGAAAAGTGCACAGCTCGATGGAGTCCAGCTCGGTGGTAGTATCCACAAACCTGACACGTCAGTAACATTTGTCAAGCTGTGATACAGTTACAGGAACTGAAAGAAAAAATGGACAGAGTACCACACTGCGTATGATTACTTTTAATTATGGAAATGTCACGCGATATTGATTTGAAACGGCAAGCTGAGTGCTCTGGCAAAAGGTTTTTCAATTATTTAAATAAGCTTCGATGTGAGAAGGGCTCTCATTGCCATTGATTACTTAAGAATTCAAGCATTTCCCAGGGAAATTAAAAGCTTCTGAATAAGATTTATCAATTATTTAAATTATGCAAGATTTAGGAGAAGACAAACAAAATGTACTTGACAAAGGTGGTCTTTTTAATATTTTGTAGCTGCATATATTGATAAGAACATGGGATGTATATTGACAACTTCTTAAAGCAATAGGGATTAGTTATGCAGTTATGGAAAAGGGTCATAAATATGTATATATATTTTCTCTTAGCTTAAGCTCTTATATTTCAATTAAATCCCTGACTTGGAGGAATAATGCTCAAGGCTTTTCACTTTAAATCCCAATTCCAGGAAGGAAAGCTCGAGAGCTTTAACGTCAATTCCTAAGATTTTGACCTTTTTTGGTTCCTCTTCCATGAAACTTCAAAAGGGCTGTCTGCGGAGGAGCTACTCTTTGATTGCTTTGACAAACTTGTCAAGTTGTCGCTTTGCCAAACCAACTTCAAACTGTGAATTTCCCATGGGTCTGGCAACACAGAAGGGATGGCACGCACCGTAATAAATAAAATCGGAAAATATACATAAAAATTCGCAGCGAAATGCCATTACCTCAATAAAATATTTACAGACAGCATCGAGTGGCAATGCCATATGGAATCCGAAAGAAGAACCCCACTCAAACCCAAGCTGGAGCACTCGGCCAGTGACAAATGTTATGAGCCCCAATTACCTTCGGCATTAATAAGTTAACGCGTTGACGACGTATCTCTAACACATTTCGTTACGCAATGGAATCTTACCCAAGTCGGCAGAAAATATACGAATTACGTATACGCAGCGTGTGAGAGGATGTGGGGCGGGGGGCCTTAATGCCAAATTAAAATGTTTACGTGACTTCATTACATATTTGCTGTTTTGCTGAAAGGCCCAGCTTCTCCATCTCCGACTACCGAAAATTGGCTGTCGTATTCCCCCGACATCTGCCGTGGAGGCGGCAGGCTTCATTTTTGCGGAGTGCCGAGTGCGTTTGTTTGTTTGTCCCGGGATTTACCACTCGACTTGACTTGTTGCCAAATATTCGGAGTTAATTACTTCGCAGGAATGGCTTATAAACTGCCAGTCGTTTGAGTGAGTTTGCTATAAAAGATAAATAAATTAGCCATCAATTGGCGAGCGATTTTGACGTTTAAAAAGAGCTGTCAATCTGTCATATTTCTGGATAATCAGAAAAAGCTGGAAAATCTCAGTTTGTGATTTAAAAAAATGTTTATTCTGTTAAATTCATATTTATTTAGCTTATTTAAAAATTCAACAAGTATTTAATGAATAAGCATTGCAACCACAATTTAATGGGATTTTATTTGATTTCAATTAATTAATTTATAGCTCTTATATTTCCTATATTTTCGTAACATCTCCAACCGCAACATTTTGAAAATCATATACAGACCACACCAGAAGCAAATTAATGGAGTTAATGGCCTAAAATGATTACCAAGTTGCAGACAGAATTTCATAAATTTCTATAAAGCCCCAAATTTGCATTATCGGACATAATTGAGTTCATGATTTTGGCAATAATTACATCCATGGTCTGTTGAGCTGCCGAAGCCATGGCTCTGCACATTGAATAAATATCCACTGCAAAGAAAAGGGAAACGGTATTAGGGGATTGGTGAAAGTCAATAGAGGTAGAGAGATTGATTCTTACGGCCATATATTATTGCCACAGGGATTTAGTTTGTTTTGATGAGCCTTCAGTTTGACAGCAGCCTCCGACATCTTTCTAATACTGCAGTTATTGACATCTTAGTGAGACATGTACTTTGGGCTGATTCCATCAACATCCTCTAGATCGCTGAAGATTGCATTTTTTGTTGGAAAATGGATTCAACAAAAAAAAATGGTTGCTATTGAACCAGGAGTTCAATCGATCATAACTAAGTTAAAAATTATTGCATGTCGATTCGGAAAACGGATCTTTTAATCGCTTAATAAATCTCCATACCAAGTTATCAAGCTTTTAAAAATATATACAAATAAAATCGTTTAAAAATGTATATAAAGTAGTGTTTCTATTAATCGATCCTTGGAGTTAAAACATTCTTCTGAATTAATTAAAATCTCAGAGCAACCGCAGTCAATTTCGGTTATGTGTGTCTTGGGCAAACATTAATCATAAGCCGTAACTGTAAGTGACACAGAACAACAAAAGGTAATTTCACTTGTGTGCCGCCTCCGTTTCATCTCAATTTTGGGATGAACTTCTGGGAAAGGGCAACTCCCAGGGCGAACTAAAGGTGAAGGTTACAGAGAAAGTTATTTTCAAAGAAAGCAAGTCTAAAGAAAAATCGGTTTTAGATGAAAATTTATTAAACAGGAGTTAGAGACCAGTTTTAAATTGTTATTCGTAAATATTTAAGTATCAGCTTAGAGGTTTTTTAATAAAATAAAATAATGTAGGGAAAAGGTATTATATATTAATATTTTTTCAGTGTTTCCCACGAATACATCAAATAATATTCCCTTCAATCGCTTTTCGAGGGCGTGGCACACACCAGTTGAAGAATCAAAGCAAGATTTACTCATTAATAAACATTAGGCCAAATATATTTTTGAGGAAAATTCCCTTGAGGCGCACTAAGCTCATTAATTTTAAGGCCAACAAAAAACAAGCTCGAAAAAGAGCCGCCAATTCTGTCAGCAAGCCCTTTTTTCAAAACTCCTTCATTCAAAGAGTTTTTCATTTTTTTTTTGACTGCAGAGCGACGTGCATGGCCTAGGGCATTCGGCAGCCTATAAAATATTTAAAGTGAAGCAAGACCGAAAGAAATAAGTATATGATTTAGGGAGATGGCGGCGGTTCCCGTTTCGACCCCTAATGTTGCGCACCCCATAAAAAGGGATCAGCAATGGAGTCGTCAACGGGGCATTGTGGTATCCTGGCATCCTTGCCAGGCTCTGGCCAGTCGGTCGAGTCAATTGGCTTATGATTTATGCCGTCCATTAAGCCAAAAGCGGCTCATTGGGCCTGCGGTTCCACAGCCAGGACCTCCCTACCTCAGTCCTCGACCCGTGACTGACGAGGGATAAAAGAGTGGGTGACAAACTTGTTACTTTAAAATGGGTCCAGGGGACCCATTGTTTCACTGCGGCAAATAACACTTGGAGCCGTAGGCTCGTAGGCTCGTGCTAGTGTTAATGTGAATTTTATGACATAATTAGGAAATTATATTGGAAGAATATAAATGCAAGGCTACAGCTATTGTTTAACAGTTAATATACCATTATACTTTATAATATTTTAAATATATTAACAAAAAATTATATTGTGGTTTTATGCCAGCATTAAATATTTTTTGTTTATATTTCTTTGGTTTAGCGGAAACTTTTTTTCTAAAATAATTGTAGATTCAAGAGTCTCTATTTTAATAATGAAAAATAAATATATAGAGTTTCAAGGCATTCATATGCTGAATATATACCCACATTAAACATTCGTTTATTACTTTATTATACTTTAAATTTTTTTTTCCTTACTTATTGCCCTTATATTATATTTCCTATTCAAGTTATCGAGTTACCAGGAAGTTAAACTTTGCATTTGCTCACTTGTTTTTTGCTGTCCACTTTATTTCGCTGAATTTATTTATTATTTGAATTCAAGAGAAATGAAAAAGTAATGAAATGGAAAGCGAAAATATATTGAGACAACAACTTGGGAAAACAACCGAGGAAACTGCCCGCAGGCCGGCGGTGGGGCGAATTATGCAAATAAAGGCGCTGTAGTTGATGTCAGTATAAAAAGTTTGCTCGGCATTTCCCCAAAAAGTGTGCTATGAAAAGTTGTAAAATTGTCAGAGAGCGGCGGTAAGTGTGCAGTAGATTAACACACACACACTCACATGAGAGCTTGGAGCAACAGAGCGCCAATTAACTTTCTCTTTAGCTCTGCGGTTAAGTGTATAATTAACTTTTTGCAGCCAAGTCAAGGCAAGTCAGGCAGTCAGCAACCGCAGACAGAGAGCAAGATGCTCTTCCTGCCGAAAGACAGTGGCAGGTGTGGAATCTTACGCCGGAAGTCGCTCTCCCGGGTGACATGGCGAAAATGATGATAATGGTAATTAACCGCAGGGGAGGGAGCTAGCAAACAAAGGAGTCAGCCAGTCGGAAGTGGGGCGACTTTAATACTGGCTTTAATCGATGGAGAAAACGTCTCTGAATTAATTTCAATTTATGGCGTTTTATGTGTGCCGGATGCTAGATAGCTTCCCCTTCCCCTTCCTTATTCACACTTGGCCCAACTTCCGAGTTGCCTTCGGGGCGCCTTCATCAAAAGATATTGCCTCTCCTGTGTGCCCCAGTTGCAAAATTGCTCATTGTTTACAGCTTGCCAAGATGTTGAAAGCATTTTCGAAAATTTAATTTCGATTGTTGACCCAAGAGGACGCCGACCACGAGAATGCCAAGCAGGAAGCTCTGCTCTGCTTCAAATGAAACTAAGGCAAGAGTCTGCTGTTGGAAATTAAACGCTACAAATTTCTATGCACACTAACATCCCCGGATATACCCAGACACGTGCCAGCCTTATGTCGTGACGACTAGCAACAAAAAAGTTTTCATAACTAAAACACACAAAAGGAAAACTTTTTTTAAAGCAGAATTACTTAGTTTCTGGGAAATTCAAAGGAGAATGCCATGGGTATTAGTCAAATAGAGAAAGATACTTTAATAGTTGTGGGTTTAAAACGAGTTTTGGTTGAATGTCAGGATAAAGTAATAATAAATTAATATATTTTACTCTAAATTTACAGACTTTGCTTTCCCTTCTAATAATATTTAAAGGCTCTAAAAATATACATGTACACCCCAGTCAATGCCCCCGAAATAACACCTTAGCAGAACTCATTTTAAATGTCCCATTTCGCCCACTCTTTTAGCTACTAATTCGATTTATGTTTGGAATTTTTATGAGTGTCGCGCAGTTGCTGGAAATTGAAATGAATGTTCTGGTTCTCGTTCTCGCTTGGCATTAGCATGTGACTCTTGTGGGTGTTACATTTTGTTCTTGGCGCCTTTAGGGCTTATTTATGCGGTTTATTTATAATTCAGTGCACAGAATGAATTGTGTTGTCACACGAGTCGTATGCGTAATGCTTCTGGCAACGAAACAAAATGGTTTTGCAGAAGCTGATTTGAAATGCAAGAATGCCTTGAATCTTATCCTTACCCCCCCAAGTGTCAGCAATAGAGTTAATTTTGATTATAAAATCCTACAGAGATTTTACAAGATCATCTTGATTTATTTTGCATACACATATTTTCAGCTCAGTTAAATAATTTCCTCAAATGTCTTGGTAGGACCCCCTTCACCCCTTTTTCGCGAAACAACTTTTGGCAAACTTTCTGGTGAAACGAACTTAGCTGCCATTATAATTAATTTTGCATGATCTACTTGCAAAACTTGCATTTGGAACTAATTTGTAACTTTTATCCAACACTTTTAGCATTTGATTTACCAAATGAATTAGTGAATTACTCATACGCCCCGTACAACCGCCATCAGCAGCTGCAGGGTTCGTTCCATGATTAAATTATACGACGTTCAGCTTTTAAATTATGCAGCTGTTGCTTTTAATTAATACACGCCTAGACGTCAAGACTAAGGCCAAGAGAAATGGCCAGTACCAGCACAGTGGCCCTAGTGCAAAATGGAAAGAAAACACTTGAAAAATGTGAACTGGCTTTTCCAAAGGCGGCGGCCCCATTACGCAGATTTCTCTAAGGAAAGCCAGCTGCCTGGCCTCAAAAAAGAGCAGAGAAAAAGGAAAAATGTTGACCACAAACGATATTGCTGCGGATTTGTGTCAAAGTGCACTGAAAATAAGAAAAATTTAGTTGGTAGAAAAAGCTCTAATATCGGAATATTCTCAGAATTACCTTAGAAAAAAATGTGTCAAAAATCGAATGAAAATAAATATTTTAGATTGAAAAATATATATTTTTTAAGTCGAAATATTTTACTAATCAACTTCGACAGAAATGAATAATGGCTTACATTTTTGGCAGCAAAAATAGATTATTAAAAATTACTATATTTGCCTTAAAATATGAATTCTTTATCTCAATTCGTTAATATCTTATTATGCTCCCTATTTTGTTCAATGTAAAAGCACCTGACCAGCTTACTAATCATCTGAGGGCTTGTTGCCTGCCCTATGCAGTTGCTGTTAACATTTATCACCGTCGTAAGGAACCCTTTTCGGAACTTGTAAAACTAACAGTTTATACGAACGCATCCCTAAAGTTGACATTCCCAAATAACCGTTGTTTACTCAACTCCTACGTGACGCCTCTCCTTTCAATTTTCATTGATACCAAACGCATGCCAGCCAGCAGCTAGACTATCCAAAAATCCAGATTGATTTCGGCAGACGAAGACCAAGTCCGCAGTCATTGACACGCACACGGGAGTGTATTGTTTGGTTCAAGGACCTCCCAACCGAAGTGACCGCAAATTTAGCGTGATAGCAGCTCCGCCTTCGTTTGAATTAATCAACTGAACAATTCGGTTTTATTGTTATTATGTCCGTGACCCGATTTACGCATTCGCTGCTCCCTCTAAAGTAGAGTCAAAAAAAGAGAGAAGAACTAACTTACTCAACTTGCAAATGACACAACATTTCACTTAGCAGCGAAACATGACAAACGGAGGAGGAGCAGCTGTCGAGGGCGAGGATGAGGTTGTTCCTGGTCCTCTTTAATGAGCTTTTGTTTTTAGGGGAGTAAGGAAAAACCATCAAGTTGGTTACAGAAAATGAACTACAATAGCCTTGGGCACTGCATTTGGGGTGTTTTTTTAAGCCGAAAGATACAGACAAGGAGAGAAATTATTTGGTCAAGGACGAGACAAAACCTATTTTGAATGTCAGTGGTGAGCAAAGAGCGGAAGAAAACATTTAGATTAATCGTAAGAAAGGACACAAGGCTTTGATAATTTAATTTTTTAAGCTCAAAGTGAGGTTGAATATAGTAGTTATAATTTCAAATGACAAGTTCACCATTTAGAAATTTAATAAAGTAAAAGTCTTCGAAAATCTTCCTGCTTTTGCCTTTAAAAAATATCTAAACTGCCATCTTTGTTAACAGACTGGGTCCTTCTCGCTTAAAGTTTCTGCTTAACTAACCGCGGCCAGTGGAAAATTTGTTGACATTGGCCGGGCACTAAAACTGAGGACTCCCAGCTGCAGGTCTCTGTCTCTCTTTCCATCCCTTTTGTTGGTGCCGCTTCCGCTTCCGGCCGCCATCTTGCGGTCGCTCGCATAAATTAGTTCCCTCCGCTGCTCATCTAATAAATTTAAATCTTTGGCCACCCGCTCGGGTATTAAAGCAAATTTGGGGGTCAGCAGCACGCTGCTAGCATCAACTGGAATATTTACTGTCGGATTTTACTTCCTTATTCTTTATGTTGTTTATACATTTACCCGTCGAGTTTATATTTGCTTTTTGTGTTTGCCTTTTCAGCATTTTTAATTCGTGGCTTTGCTTGCTTGTGACAATCTTGCTATCGCAATCGCTCCCGCCCGTTATTTTATTTTCTTTTTTTTACTTTTGAGATTTTCCATAATTTTATGGGCCGCCACGCCTGCTGCCCGGTGTATGTTCTATGTTGTTCCTGTTGGAAAAATGTCCTTGTGGCCGTAAACGGCACAGGCAACGCCAACGCATCGAATAAAATGCAAATTCAAATCGCCACGACTTATTGCCGCCTGTTATTGTGTAAATTATTTTAGCTTCGGCTGTCGGATATTTGTTACATCTTCGACAGATCCCGCGATAGACGGCGCGGGGCGGCAATTCTATTTTATACGATTTATATAGCTTTTTGTTTACAGCATCTCTTAGAATTGGGTGTGCTGTCCTCCCACTTGGTTTTTTAGAGGCGTTCCGTGGCTGTCCACCGTTCAGGGGTTGTTGAATTTATAAGCTGCAAAGGGAGGTTGCTGAAAATATATCCTGAATAATACAGTAGTTAGGTAATAGAAAAAAGTGAAGAGTTGGGCGGCTGCTGCAATTCCTGTCGAAACATTTGCTGACACATTTTTTCTTGATTTCTTGCCCAGAAAATGTTTAGCATTAAACTGACGTTCTGTTTGTAAACAAATAAATGCACTTCTCCCATTTCTGGTTGCCAGTGAAATCATTGCATAGTTCGAATCTCTTTCAAAGATTTAAGCATTCATTAACATTCATTTGTCGGTTAGGAGACGTGATTAGCGTAATTTCAGTTTAATGAGAAACCAAAGTATTGACAAGTGAATTGATTATAGTATTCAGATCGTGTTTCTTAAGCTTGGATTACTGCAGGAATAATTGCAGTTCTGTATGAAAATATTTTCACTATAATTCAATCATTTATTTTGTACTGTAAATAATTTCTAAAGGCATTAAATTATTTCCTTTATTTATGCCTCTGTATGAGGCTGCAACATCATTATATCAGCCACAATATAAATTCTGCAACATGGCAAGAATTTGAACATTTTTGCGGATTCAGGTCATTCAGGAAAACCCAGTTTAGGCCACGTTGATTGGCATGAACAATACGTAATAATATGTGCGTATAACGCAAAATTGTGGCCAAGCTGTCAGCGAAATGCCCACGCATTCAGTGCCAGAAAACAGCTAAATAAATAAAAACGCCAACAAAGTAAAGCAACAAATTCAAATACTCTGAAAAATAAATTCATATTTAAAGCGGAGCACATAAAAACACACCGAAATTTTCATAAATTCGATTCAAAAATGTGTTGCAACTTAAAACTCAATCAAAACTCTTGTTAAACATTTTCCCGAATTTCTTAATAAAATTTTCAGCAACCCATATTTACCTTATTTCCTGGAATCCCGCCTCTATTTATTTTCCTTCAATTTTCGCATTTATTTCTTTATTTTCTATTCAATTTGCCCAGCTCACATACTCTTTCGCTTTGCTTGCCAAAAAATCCCTTGTTTGTATGCTTTTTTAGTTTTATTATTTATGGCTGCAGATATTTCGCGAAATATGCAGCGATAAATTGTTTTATTTAATTGAAAAACATGCCAAGCGATGGAAGTTTTATGGTTTTGGAGCTCCAACCCTTGATACACTTTCGTGGAAACCAATAACATAATGGTAAGCATAGTTCCAGAGAATTCTGCCTGATTTTAATTTATTTCCATCAAGTGTTTTGAGTTGAATAACTTTTGTTAAAAAATATTGCAATTTTACTTGCTATAAATTTAAGCATGAATGATTTTTCAAAATTGTTTTTTTTCTTCTGGGAATTTAGTTTTACTTATAATTTAAGCTGATCCGCCAAATCTAATCGCTGCATTAATAATTCACAGTAATTCATTGCTTCCTCCGCCACTCAGCAGCCTCACCCCTTCCGTCCCCCTTTCTCTGTCCGAGTTTTCTCCCTGATTTACATTTGGCCTGACTTTTCCAAGCTTTTCCCTAATTATGCAGTTTGTTGCAGTTCCACCCACTTCCTGCAGCTGCAGGAGAAACTTTTGCAACTGGCACTTTGCCTTTATTAGGTATCAGGTCCCCGCCCTTCCCCGAAAATAAGATGAAAAACGTTGGCACATTATGAAATATTTGCTGCGCATTTCCACTGCCCATTTTGGTGGCTTGAAATCCGGAGGCGTTCGCTGCGGAAACACTAACGAGAGAAGTCGGTCAAATGCCCTAGTTCTCTTTTCGTAAAATTAAAAAGCTCTATTTATTTCTAAGTTTTAAAATTTATTTATTTTTTTTAAATGCATTTTCCTTTTACTTTTTAAAAATCTAAGTCCATCAAATTATTGAAATCATTCCACCTGCATATTAATCCTTTCATGCTAGTTTTTAATGGATTTTGTAAGCTAGTGTAATTTCCGGTGTCGAGGGCAAACAACATTTTGATATATATACATTTTTGCGGCGCATCCTTGGGAGGCCCGGCATCATTTAGGCTGATTATTCGTAATTTCGGTTCCAGCACTGCAGGTTCTGCCATAGCCTAATTGTTGTAGGCGTACAGAGGAAAGCATCCGCCAGCAGCATTACAAATTCAATTTGGCCAAAATCAACAACAGAACCGAGGGCGTTGTAAAAGAGGACGACTGCCTGTGGGGCGACAGACGACGTCTTAAAGGATTAAACAAGTAGAAGCAAAAGTGATTGTCATGCGCCAGGAACATGGCAGGCGACACTTTCTACAGTCTCCAGTCTCCAGTCTCACTTGGGGCAGCAACACCAGCAGGAGCAGTAGGAGCAGCAGGAGTAGCTTTTTGCCCCATTTGCATAAAGGGAACCGGCCATAAATTCAGGACACAGACGCAGACGGGTCGGCACTCGTCTGAGCCGCTGCCAGAATCTCCGAATCTCTGGGTGTTTGCCTGACAAATGGCCAGCTATTTGAGGCTAGGTAAAAGACTAGGATCTACAGGCTACAGATTGGCAGCTGTTTTTGGGTTTAGTTTAACCTTGAAAAAATCTTTATTTGTGGCTACATTTAATTTACCTCTTGCTGGGTCTCATTTTGGGATTTTTTAAAGGATGCTAGAGGGTGAAATAGGTAGACATTTTATCTTTATGGGGCTTAAATGACTCTTAAAAGAACTATAGAACTCAAGTCAAGCTAACTAAACAACTACATTTTTCTTTTTATTTAATAATCACCATGTGCCATTAGCAACACCATAAATTAAAGTTTCGCTAATCTAAGCATTACCTTCTCCCAACTAAAATATCCTTACGAAAAACAATGATTTACAACTACAAAGTAGACACATAAATAAGGATACACTCTAGAGACAACAGAAAACGCATTAACTGAGGCCACAGATCATATAAATACATTTGTATATAGTATTAAACTACAAAAAAGGCTATACCGTTGCCGTGACATTATTAAAGTCGACTTGGCCACAACTCTTTATTCATAAATAAATGTTTTAACTAATCTGTGAACTACTTTCCCCCCTCGGTAGTACCTCAAACGATGATTTATACATTTTACTAGCTGGCTACTTCGCAGTATTACGCATACGTCACGTGGCCAACGACAGTGCATAAATTAGTTGAAGCCATTACCATTACTCCAGGTGCTCTGGGGACCTGTACCCATATCCTTGTTACTTTCCATGTCCTTGCGCGACGAAGACGCCATCTGTTGTCGCAAGTTGAACTGACCTTAACCTCGTCTTAAGCAAGAAAACTGGAAAAACGAAAAGTGAAAAGCGAAATGTGGAAAAGGAAACTCCTGACGAATGCGAAAAAGGATGTCAGAGGGAAAATCCATCAAAACATAAACAAGCTCCAGCGGGAACAGCTGTTGGCGCCTTGGGAACAGCTGTTCTCGCAGGACGCCTGCGCGAAAGAATGTGAATTAAGAGAGTCCCTCCGAGGGCTAAGAGAGTCTGCAAATGTGTTTGCTTACGAGTTCTGACTTTGCCTAGTGTCTTTGCCTAGTGGAACGCATGGATACTGTCCACAGGAAGCAGTTGGCAACGCAGCAGTAACTGACAGTTAACTGTGGCTGCTGCTGCTCCTCCTGCCTGAGCCGCTGCTGCCGCTGCGGGCGCACAGTCTTCATTCTCGCTCGGTGGCGTTCGCATCGTCGTCGCTGCATCGGTTCGTTTCCAATCAAAATCAAACATAATCCGTTGCCGAACCGCGACTGACTACGAATTTTCCGATTTCCACTGCAGTCGTATCAGTTGCGTTTTGTGTTCTGGGCGCTGCGGCTGCGTTACTGCTAGCATTTTCAATTAACTCTTTAATTAAAAGCCCTAAAAATATATATTTTATATATAAATAAACTGGTGCTTAAATCTTTAATAATACAAAAAAATTAAACAAATACTATTTTTTCATTATCATGTGTCTGGTTCTAAAAGTTAATCAGATTAATTTTTCAAGATGCTCTAACATTTTGGGATGTAACTTGTATTTTTCTTCTATTTTTTATTATTTTAAGTAATAATAATCTTGCAAGTTGCATTCTTAATATATTAGACTAAATCAAAAAGAACTTTAATATATTTTTTTTATGTTTAATAATTTTTTTTCTCTTCTTAGTCTTTGAAAATATTTTGCAACTAAAGTTACAAAAGTGTTTTAAAAGTATAGCAAACAAAAAACCATAATGAAAGCAAAACATATTAAATAATTGTGCAAAACGCCTGCCAAAATTCAGGCAATGAGTGCGAAAATACGCAAATAATTATTAACCGAAAAACTGAACAGATTCAAATCGTTATAATAATGCATCATCGGGCGAGGGCAAATGTTTGCGGAACAGCTGCTTGAATAATTTGCCATAAATTTGCCATAGGACAACACTTCTGGCCCTAGTTTTGCAGTAAGTGTCAACCACTTGAATTATTTGTGAGACAATAAATTACCCGACCTCTATCTGGGCAGTGCTATAAATATGCGAAAGGGTCTCTGGAGCGCATTCAAGGGCTTTTTATTTGTAAATAATTAAATGGGGCACTGGGGCCAGGTCAATTTGTAGAAATCAAACCTGATCAAGTGGCACTCATAAATTTGAAGAGATTTAAAGCTGCTTCTGGAGGCTCTTCAATAAATCAATAAATTTTCAGTAGAGTTGAAGAAGTTGGATTTTCCGGGAATTTATCGCCCTTCTCGTCTTAGTCCCTCCGTCTAGTCAATTGGGCACTGCGATTGCTTGCTCGACTTTGTCAATTTTTTGCCGGAAAATTAATGGAGTGTTGAGGCATTTTCTTCGCTTAACACTTACTCCTCAAGTGGAAGTTCCCAGATTTTGACAAAGAGCACAAGCAGCATCACAGAGATGCCAAGGGATCAAATACTCAAAGCCATGCGCCCGTCGCCCACGCTCGAGACCAAAAGGAACCCTTCAAGGATGGCTCTGAGGCTCGAGCTATCCCTTTGGCAGTCCATTGTCCCTGTGATTTCTCTATCATTGGAATTCTAAGCGAAAGATAAAGAAAGGCGTTCAAAAAGTGACTTTGCCCTGGTCCTGAAACAATGCAAACAATCACCAAAATGGCACTAGGCAAATACAAGAGCTGACCGCTTGCACGTGACAGCGCAGGACAATAAATGGGAATTGCAAACAGCCACAAAAATAAGTGTCGCAGCGAGAAAAAATATGTATAGAGAAGGTCCTTGAATCAATGGGCAGAAAAAATGTTGAGCTAAAGTAAATATTAATTGTCAGGGGGGTTAGAGGTAAGCTCTGTTAACGAAATATCTACCAGTCACCAGTCGCGCAATAAAGTTGTATCTAGAAAATACTTATTTACACATTTTGGTTTAATTTAATTCAGCGTAAATAATTTCAAACCAAACCAGCTTTATGTTACATGAGTTCATGGTTCAATTTGTGTGTTTGCTGTATTTTTCAAGGGCTTGCTAAATATCTCTATGACATCACATTAAAAAAAAATTAATCCCTCATCGCTATAAGCTCTTCATGCTTTTAGATTCAGAAAACCAATCCCAAATGTGTTGCAGAAAAAACAGAATGTGCGATGTGGAAAGCTCTGCCTGGCCATTGTATTGAGTTCGTCGAAATCTGCCAAAAGTTCTGAATGCCAAAAGCAAGCTCTTCCGCAAAGTAAACAAAATACAATTTTCCGAGAATAGATTTTTGCACAAACCCTCGGCAACGATTGCTAAAAATGTTATGTTTTTTATGCAGAGCATCAAGGTTTTACAGGGATATTTACCCACTGCCTACGGAGATCTTCATACCCAAAAAAACTAATCAAAAAGGAAAACAAAGTCATCTGTCAATTTGTTGAGAAAACAAGCGAGTAAAAAATACAAACAAATTTAATTAAAGGCGGCTCCATGACGCTCTCAATATGTCGGACTGTCGTCTGTGGATGACTTTGCGGTGGGGGATGAAAACTTATCAAAGTTTCAGCTGGGGTTTACTTTCACTTCCTGCCGCTATAATGGGATAAGATTTTAATCAAAAATCAGTTAAAACTTTCGCCAACTCGGTGGAAACTGCTTCGTCAAAGTTGTTAAGACACTTCTTCGCTAGTCCTGTTTTTTTTTTTTTTTGCAAGTAATTTCCTCTATAAATTATAAATTATTTTCCATCTCACCAGGCGGCTGCGACTTCTGTTGCTTTTTTTCTCCAAAGAGTAAACACTGGGCCAAAAATTGTCTAATTTGCATAACGCCGGTGTCGGCGTCGGCCTATGCGGCGTATGCGTAATAATGATCGAAATCAAGTCTGACGATTTGCCTTATTGACTCCGCCTATATTACTTTATTTGCGCAGTCAAATTTTCAGCTCAGATTTCCCTCGGCTTATTTCCTATTGAATTTCATATGGGTGAGCAAATGTGTGTGTTTGTGTAGGTGTTGTGCGTTGTTGTTGTTTTCGCCTTTGTTTCATACACGCACAAATATTTCCTTGACGGCTTTCCCCTCTCGTGTTTGAGTTCGTAATTTGAGTTGATTTGTGATAAGCGTGGGCTGCTGATTTCGATTGTTTTTGCCTCCCACTCCCATTGAATACTTTGTTGGATTTTTCTAGGTTGTTTTTTTCGTGGGTTGACCTGCCTTGACATCGCCGTTTTCCCTGGGTTGGTGTTTGTGTGTGTTCTTTTGCCTAGTTGTATACTATGCTTATTTTTTATGCTCGTTTGCCGTGATTGGAGAGAATATGGTGGGAGGTACTTTGGATTGTGTTTGGGGGTTGTGCCTTGCATCAGATTTGTATGAAAATGATATGCCAAAAATACCAAAAACAAATCCCCCGCACGTAATGCCAATTACATTAAAATTACTTTCAGCGTTCGTTGCCAGAAGCATTTAAGATATGGCAAACCAATTGAAACATTAAATTCGGATCATGTTTCCCTTAAATATTTGATATGCAAACAACAGCCTTAAGCTAAGGATTTTATAGGTGATAAGATTGGGCCGAAGGCTTGGCTCGGATTTCTCATTCATAGGCCAAGGCTGCCGGGAAATCCCATTTTAAAAAGAAACCCTGGAGAAGCACTTAAGATTGGCAAAACCAATTAAAACATTAAATGTGTAAAGAAATGCTTCCCTTAGGGGACGGAGAGCAAAGAAAGAGTGTAACTTTACTTCAAAATTAAATGATTTCACATTCAGACAGAGAAAAAAGGGTAGCTGGAGATGGTAATTTAATTTAAAGATTAATTTAAGAGCTCCTTATCAAAGCTACAAATTAAATGGCTTTTACGACTTTGGCCATTTTTGGGTCGTTGTCATTGTATAATTTATTATCTTTAGTATTTTTAACTGATTAGGGTTTGCTAGCTTAATAAAGTTAGCAAACAGGCAAATAATTCAATAATCATAATAGTATTTGCATAATATTATTTCTAGTATATCAAAATTTATAAATCAATAATAATATTTAAATATATAAATATAGTTTAATTTTGTTAATAGTATAATCTAAAGCTACATATTCCTTAGTTGATAAGAGTCTCACATCCCGAAATGCACTGTCCTAGCAGTTGCGAAAAACCATTCGGAATACTTGAGCTGCAACTGCCAGTTGTCCGCCAACGCAATTGCCTTGAAGCGAAAAAGCCAGGCATAGAAAAGTTGACTCCTGTTTCGGACTTACCCAACCAACAACAATTTATTAACAAACAGCAACGCACAAAGCACCAAAATAAAAATAAAAGAGTGGAAACTTTTACCAACAACAGCGAGATTGTGACAAAAATTTTCATGGCGAACACTTGAGGCGCTTTACAACATCAGCAGAGCCCGGACTGAACACAAACAGAAACGCCGGAATATTCGCGATTTAAGTTGGCATCATAAATTCAAAAAAGCCAACGCAAAAAATAACAAGAGGACGACGACTCCTGCATAATTTATGAGCGCTCAAGTGGAGAGAGGCAGCAAGACAGCATAGGAAAATGCAAACAAATTCGCTCAAAGCCAGAAAAACTGCCTACAAATATCGCGAAAACTGAGATTATGATTTGCGATAACGCTCCGAGCTGCCACTAATTGTTAAATGTAGTGGGTGCTTAGCCAAAGGTTATAAAGGTGATAAAACAAGGAAAACCAAAGGATATATTCCATGTGTTAGTAGAAGGAATTTTAAAGAAAAATTAGGGCTGCGCAGAAAAAAGTTTCCCTTAAAAAAATCCATCGCTGAATTCTTCTTCGGAATGACAAATACTAAACCAAATTTCTTTTGTTCGTTTTATTAGTAAACCCTTGGCAAACTATTTCAAATGCTGCAAAGTAATACAAAGAATAAAATAAATTACAGGAAAACCAAATAAAATAAGCTAACTTTATTTTAAACTAATTCAAAGGAATATGTATAGAAGAGGAAGGAAAACATATTTAAAGGCTAGCTGAAGGAATTCCCAGCTGCCAGTGCTGGTTGAAGAGAATAAAATAAATTGAAAAGGACATGACCATGGCACCTTAATGAAGCTGCTGCGTCAGCAGAGCCGCAACATTTGGTAACAGCGAATGGCCATTAAAGTCCCTGGAATGTGTCCAATGAATTTAACAGTATGCCGAAATCATTTCGTCCCGGTTTTTCTTTTTTCTTTTCCGCCCTCCTCATCACAGTTTCATGAGAGGAGAGTCGTCCTCGCAGAAGGTGCCCCGACACTAAGTGCTGCCATTAGTTGCCGTTGCTGCTGATTATAGGATATCCCCGGGATCTCTCTAGCTGGCCCTCTCTTTCTCGACATCAAGTGTCGCCGTAATATGTAGTTGCTTTTATGACAGGACAGGACGGGCTCTGGCACTTGGCCAACTCGGAAGGGTTTCCTTTTGGCCACCGAAAATTTCCAGGAATAAACCCTTGCTAACTGCTTTCGGATAGCATAAATGTCGCTGTCGCCGCAGCGAAATGACCCAACACGTAGAAAGGGGACATGAAGCAGCGGAATCCATTTAAATTACATTTCAATGTACGGCTACGACACTACAGCCATGGTTAAGAACTTTCATGCCAGGCACGTAATAGACAGCATTCTGAAACTGCAAACGCCTCTCTCATTTATTTATTGCCAAGCAATTGCAGCAATCAAATCGAAAGGAACAAGACACTAGGCAATGCCATCCTATGCCATGCAGAGAAAGAAATTGCAAGGTGAATGGTAATGTAGTTTGTAAAAAAGGATATTATGAAATTAAACAATACGCTTTTAGAACATCTTAAGATGGCTTTCTTTAAATTTTTTAAGCATGTAGGGTATAACTAAATCCAATAATTAATTTCTACTCTTCCCAAATAGAATCTACCTCAAAGATCAAGCTTGCAAGGATCTTTAAAGAAATTAAATTCTTTAATAATTATTTTCTCGGTATCCGAGTGAACGTTGTTACAGAAAAAAGGGGGGCGGGCTGGATGGCTTGGCTTCGGGCCGTGTGCGTGTACCATTTTGGCTTCGTGTCAGCCAAGTCAAGCAAACAAATCATGGTTTCAGCCCCACAATCCTGGGCCTGCCCGCTCCTCAGCCCCGAGGAAACTCCGTAGGAGCGCTCGGAGTTCGCAGCGCGAAAACGCATCGCCAACTGTCAGACACTTTGGCATAATTGGGTCATAAAGTAGTCCAAGGATCCCAGAACCGATACATCGATGACGGCTGATGACCTTTCCGAGTGCGTGCTTCAATCCGTTACAGCGCAATCCGGCGCATAATTAAGGCAGAAAACTGCACGAGAAAGAGATTTGCATGCCAAAATCGTTTCAAGACCTCTTATCTGGAGCAGAGGAAATGGATTAAATAGAAAATTGAACATAAGTACTTAAGATTTAATCTATTAATCGACAATCAGATAAGTCAAAGCAATTAAAGCACTTCCAAGCAATATTTTGAACTGGAAATTAACGTAAGACACCCACGTAAATTCCTTATAAATTAAAGTCTTAAGGCCTTCAGGACCATAAAGCGCCACTTGTTCTACTTATGGTTTCACTTACTGCTAATCAAGAATAGCTTTGACCTTCACTTGACTACAATTTCCTAATTACAATAATCTGCTTTAATGAATGTTTCACCATTTCTACAAAACAAACTTTGCCATTGGCTAGCCCCAAAGTTAATTGGCTTCTCTGGACTCCTTGGAACTATTTTTTTTGCCTTGGCGATACGCGGTTTAATGGCCTATCGTTCGCCTATAATTAGCAAACAAAATGAATCAATTTATGGAAGCAACTCAGCTCTCTCTCACTTCTACGTAGGCTTTGGAAAATATTTACTTGTTGTTCGTTTGTGTTGCCAAAGAATTATGAAAGTTTGTCACGTTTATGGGCAGTAGTAAAATTGCGATTAGTGTAAATAAAGAGCAATGTATTATTTACTCAGTGGATTGAATGATAAGGGAATATATATAGGGTGTGGCTGGGACTATTTGTAGATGAAATATTTACAAACCTCTTAAGAAAATACAATGAATAAATGTTATCTTTCAGTCAAAGATTGTTTTGAAGTACTTGAAACATAAATAATAATAAAAATAATATTTTGACCCCCCCGCCCTTCTATTGAGAACTTCTTGGCCACAGAATTAACTCCAAAATACGTTAAAACTTACAGGCAAATATCTCAGTTTTGTCAACAACAAATCTCCTAAGTGCGAAAACATGTTTCTCAAGCACCAACTTTAAGCCTTTCGAACTTGGAGTCGTCAGCAATTTGTTCAAGTTAATGGACACCCTGTGGACTCTATGTGTGTGTGTGTCTCCTTGTTTGTGTTTGTGTCACCGCCATCACTCACATAATTCAATTAGCCCGCTTCGTCCTTAATTACAACTACAAATGCATGGGGGCAAAGGGCAAGGATTTCTGCCTGGCCCCGCACAGTATGTCCACGCCCACTTCTACACAGTTCATTGTAATTTTCTGTGGTAAAATGCGTAAAATAATTAAAACAACATAAATAATGTTATTATCAACAAAGCGAGAGATAGAGGGGGGCGAGGTGCCGAGGGAGGGGCGAAAAGTTCGGAGGAGAGCGAGACGAAATTCGACCACCCATTGTCCTTGCCTTCGAGCTAAGTAGATTTCAAATTATTCCATTAGTGTTGATGACATTTGGCGAGAGCTGCGGACTCCCCGGCGATGGACTGTGATGATGATATGTGAAGTGCTAATGCCGCTGTCCGTCCGTCCGGTCCGGTCCGTCTGTCTGCCGAAATTAGCCGGGGCAACTTAATTAGGCAAACTCCGGAGGGTGCCTTGCTGGGAGTAGAGATGGTAACAAAAAATTAACTATCGAAATACAATGAAATTTGATTCCAAATTTTAGTATAAAATATATTGGTATATTATTTTTCATTGACCTCTAAATAATCTTATAAAATGTTATACAAATTAAAAAAAAAAACTAGAAAGGCAGAGTTTACGGACCATTCTCTACTGCAAGAAAAACACCAATCATACTTTCGATTTGTAGTTAGCCTCAAAACTTTCTTATCCAAATTTGGATTCCAAACATCCCTAGTTCTTAGTACCACGTCCTTCTCAGGCAGCACTTTTTTTAGTCTGGGAGGGAAATGCCATACAATTTGTCAACACTTTATCGCCCGACAACGATGACGACATCTCGATCCGATTTGCAGCTGAGTCAGACAAATAATCACCCGAAACTAGATCTCATCGGGGGCTCAACTAAAAATTAAATGCAAATTGCATGCACGAACGCACCAGACTATGTGATTTATGCGGCTACATAATGCAGACGAGGAGGCAGCTCTCGGCATTTCGCCATCTCAGCAAATGAGCGGCCATCAATCAGTTGGGGACCTGGGACCCAAAAATGAAACAAAGACCGAAGGAGACCGAGGTGCGATAAGCTGCGATAAGAAGAGTGGGCCCAATTTTCTACGGAGGATGGGAGATTAATGAAACGGGATTCTGCTCGTGACAGTGTCATCATGAAGTCGCATCATGCCGAATATTTATTTACCCTGTGAGGTGGATTATCAGACTTAGTAAACCGACATTTGTATTACAAATCGGTATTTATTTTTAGCCCCGCCATTGCCAGGGTAACCATTTGGCCCTAGAATCGTTCTCTCGTTTTCACAGGATATCGTCCTTTCCGTTCACAGTTACATTTTGTCATAATTTGTTTTTTCGCCTGACAGGACAGATAAAAAGCTTTCCCAGCAATTGATTAAAGCTGACAAAAAAGACATCCACCAGCCAGTAATGTTTTAAAGCCTGGTGGAAGGAGAAGAAAGGAGGATGCATGGCCAGGATAATAAATTAACTATGGCTGACACGTAGGCACCATAAACTTCGAACTGCTTTTCACTTTTCCACGCCTCTTTTCCAAAGGGGGCCTCAAATTTTGTCAAGTGGTCAGCAGAAAAGCCCCAAACCCCAAGCCTCCTCAATAGCTCATGCAAAATTAACATCCTAAAGCCGCCCACCCAGAAAATCCACACAGCTAAGACAATTTTTAAAAAATATTCTCTTCTTTGCTTAAAAGAATATATTTTTTATAGAATATTTTGGCACCCTAAAACCTGCAATAAAAGTTTAATATTCCAAGAAAGCTCTGTCCACAGATGAGGTATTTTTAGGCAAAAGAATTCAACTACTTGAATTGTTTCTCGGTGTACCCGAAGTGGGTTTTGGGCCACCCACTTGTGTACTTGACCTTGCCGGCTTTCATTCACCGAAGATGTCGAAGATGAAGGGAGGACTGAGGGCAGGAGGCTGAGCTATTTACAGCTGACTTGGCAGTATTTCTTTTTATTCCTGTGCAGCCGCAGGCAGCTGCAGGCTTTTAATTTTTTACAGCTGCTATTTAAAAAAAAAAATAAGTAAAGAAAAAGAAAAACAAAATAATGGAGGAGATGAAGGGTGAGGGAAATGTGAGGGTAAAAAGGCCAACCGAAGGCCCCTCATCTGGCTGTGCCATTATTCATATTTTGACAGGCAGCCCCTGTTGGACTGTTGGGGCCCACGCGGCGTATGCGTTTTATTTGCTTTCATGATGAACTTTCTGCATATTTTACGTAGGCCAAATATTTTCCCAGCTCAGCTCCAGTTTAACCCCCCAACCCGTCGTTCCTGGGTTTTTGGGAAAAGTCCCCCCTGAAAACGAGCAGCTAATGCGCGTGAAAATACTTGGCAGCCGGCAAAACCAGCAACTGGCAACCGGCAGCCCAAGTTTGAGTTTGAGTTGTTAGCTTGATCTTTTTGTTTGGTGTAAAACGTGGATTGTGGGTTTTGTTGATTCTAGCCAGGAGGGGAAACGCAAATGCAAACGCAAATAAATACCAGCCAAAGGGTCCTGCGATTCATTCATATTTCACGGGGTTATGGATAACGACGAATGAAGGGGCAGTCGTATCGTGTTAAGGGAACATTCCTCAATATTGACACCCCACAATTTCCTGGATAAAATGAGATATTTGATTAACTTATCTGTGTTGAGTTGAATGAATGAAAATCTCATTTCTGGAATTCTTTTATGACACCTGTAAAAATAAAGATATCTGTATTTATTCTCCAAACTTTTAGGTTCTTGCTTTAAAAATACTGCAAATAAATGTGGGTTAATCTTGGTATAGATATACTTGGTACTTTTCTTAAGATTTTAAAATGATTTTAATGACATTTCTTGTAAACTTTTTTATTACGATAGAACCCATTAACCTAAAATCTAAAGATATTAATTTAAAGCCAACCAACTCTTCGAAATATATTCCATTGAAATTCAAAGAGTCAGGCACTCGTTTGCTGCTTAAAACTTTTTGATATTCGATCAAATCTAGACTTTGATAAAGAGAAATCTTGTGAAATGTCTGCTTAATACTTTATTTAATAGCCAAAACTTCTTGGCTTACCTTTTTTTCTGACAAGTAAACAAGATATGAAAAGCTTGAGTGATTTCAATTGAAACCTTGAAAACTCTTATAGAAAAGAAATTCGTATTTGAATTCTGCTGTTGACCCTTATGAACTGAACTCGACGAGCTGAACTCAGCTCAAATGTCACGAAGGCCCCGAGGCAGCTGACACAACACATTTGGGCCGGGGAAAACGGGTTCAATCTTAAAGTTTAGCCCAAAAAGAAAAATGTAGTTGAGACAAACAACCGCAAACATCTGTGGGTGTAAAACATTTGCATACCGAATGGGGACGAAAACGAGGACATGTGTTTCTGCCAGGAATTGATAAGGACACCCATTCACCAACAGGACTCTTTCTTGCATAATTCAGGCACGGCTACATCATCGGCAGAAACAATGGACCTACATTGATTTATGCACAGCCGTCTTAGAATTTGAATATAAATAAATAAAACGGTGCTGGGTCCCATAAATAAATATGACAAACACCTCGGGAAATCTCAGGTGTGTGTGTGTGGTTGTCGTTTGTGAAAGCCAATGCATTTGTAGGCCAAAATGTTTATTTAATGAGTCGTTTCAGGTTAATTTACCATAATTTATGTGCGAATGGGTTCAAAAATGTAGAACATAAATAAGGCTTTGGGTCTGAAAGGAGACCGACCCTTTTCTGGGGACTGGCGCTCATCTGCCATTGAGTTATGATTACGAGACGCCTAATGCCACTTTAAGTGTGGCCTTCATCTTGGCACATCCTGTGTATCAAATAGTATCGGCCTCGGACTTGGCCCTAATTTTATTTGCTTTGGTCATGGCAATTACATTGTCGGACATATTCCATTCTATGTTGTCTATTTTTGTGCGGCAAATGAAATTAACACAGCATCAACTGGGTCCCGACGAAAGCGGGGATGGTAGCGCATGAAGCGCGGTGGTGTGCGTAAAAAAAATAACCACACACACACACGCATGAAAATGAGATGCCATTAAGGAGGAGCAAGAAAATTCTGGGCGGGGCCGCTGCGGGTGGTGAAATATCAATGGCAGAACAGCGGGAACTGCTGGTAACAAAGAGGAGAGAGGAGCCTGCCACAGCCACTGCTACTGCTACTCATTCATATCCATTGTGGGGGAGAAAATGCAATCAAATTACTTTGATGTTTCCATTAATGTCGTTTACTTTAACGCTGAGGAACAGCAGTAGGAGCAGTAGCAGAAACAGCAGCAACAGCAGCAGCAGCAGCAGCAGTAAATGCGGCAAAAGCGGTGAAAACAGCATCACAGCAAACTGCCACACAACTGAGCTGAAATGATAATGTCGGAATCATCTGTTTTGCAGTTTGCTCCTTGGAATGCCTCATTTGATGTCTCTGCTTGTTCGTATTTCCAGTTGTTGTTGCAAATCAGGGCCTGGCATTTTTATTGAGCCCGACGGGCGTCTCACAGGACGAAGTCTGTGTCCCCGGGCCCTGCTGTGGCTCTCGACAAGCAATTCATTTGAGTTATTATCTCGGTGTATCAATGGGGACCGCACCGGGTTCTGTCCCCGCCCTTAAAGTGCGGTTTTAATGTTTAGCCAAGCTGCGTGAATCCCCCTTGAATTTTCTGTGGCTAAATCTCTGTGCAAAGTTTCATTTCCGTTTTGGTTTTATGACGTTTCTCATCGTCGCGCCATTATCTCGCCCGTTTTCTTTTGTTTGCTGAAAACCGGAACGCATTTCCTGCTGCCGGTTCTTTGTGGTTTAAAATGCAAACAACCCAAGGCCAAGGAAAGTGCAAGACGCTGCTTAAATGTGTCTAAAAAGTGCACCATAGGTAAATGTATTTATTGTTATAACCGAAAATTTCATAGAACAGAGAAAGCAAACAGAAGCGGAATGTTTTTTTCAATTATCCTGTCAACTCTCAGGCACCACAGCTTCGCCTGAGCAAATTTACTTTTCCCGAGATCAAATTTTTAATTACTCTTTGCCATTCGCTATTTACATAATTTCATTTCGTTTTCACACCTCCATTTCCGCCCCTGACCTTGTGCTCGCCTTGCTGAATGGGTGGGTGGCATGGGTGGGGCTGTAAGCTGAGTGCACTGACAGTTGTCGCGAACTCACACCTACTTTTCGACCTTGTCACGGTTCCGTTGCGCCCCAATGCCTTGCTTTAATGATAGACGACCTCTTAGGAGCACAGAACTCGGGACTTGGCGGCACTCAGTTCGCAGGACTCTCGCCACTGTCGTTCCTCTTGAGGCGACCCACTGAAGCAATGCCATTCCCACTTCCACTGCCATTCAAAGTGCCTGGACGGCAAAACAAAATGGCTAAGCAAATAGGAAGGGCGGGCGGTCTGGCTATGGGGGGCGTGGCGGCTGGGTTCAACCAGCCATGCACTCGACAAGTTGGCCAATTGTTATTGTTCCGAACGGCCGAAAGACGCGCAATAGCAACAGCTGCTTATTATTATTGTGGGACACAAATGTGGCCAAGATAATAGCATTGCACAGGAAATATAGTAGACAGCAGCCAAGCTTTAAGGGAGGTTAAAATTTAAATCTTAATAAAGACCATTAGTTTGTTGTGTCTCGTTTTTTATAAATTTGAAATTTAAAGCCATACAATTTATGGTTTTATAATATAACTCACAAAACAGAAAACCAAAAATAATTTAAAAACTAATGTTTATTTATACAAGTAATAAAATAAAAAAATGTATTTAAAATATTATTTATCCAACCCCCTAGTAAAGCCTCAAAAAATCCAAGTTTGTGTCAGGCTAGTACACAGCACACGTGGCTTGATTTATTTATTTATTTGCTTAATAACTCAGTCCTGACCAAGGCCATGAAATAGATAGGCAATTACCGAAACCAATAGGTGACCAAATTGCCGACAATCAAATGTCCATTCCATGTCTTGCCAAGGACCATCTCCATCATCATCATCACCATCAGTTTCGGCTTTTTGCCACTCAATTAAGGGGAGCATTGTTTCAAGTTGCAACTACTACTGAAACTACTTGTTTCGACTCCCTGCCGAAACTATTTGCACATGTGCAAAAGTTTTCGCTACAAATTGCTGGCATTCAGTTCGACCATTATGCCCCCACTCCCACTCCCCACTCCATCGGCAAACTTAGGGCCAACACGTTTCAATTTTGGCCCAAAATATGCACCACATTCCCCTGTATGTGTGTATGCTGTTTTGTTATCTCCGTTCGGGGTCCGTTTCATCTGGCTGTTTATAATGGCAACAGACTGAAAGCCAAACTCGAAATTGTGTCAATCGGGGCAAGGGGTTAGTGTATATTGTACGATATGAACTCAAGTGTAATTGCATTGATAAGTCTATTTTGGTATTTGTGGCCAAAAATGTTGGTTGGCCCGAAACAATGGCATTAATTATGGCTTCAATCTAAGAGAATTATGCTAAGAGCATGATTCAGTTGATTTCATCATTTAATGTTCATCCGACGCTTAAAAACATTAAAGGACTGTTACTCATCTATTTAAAAATTAGCAGACAAAGTGGTTTTAATATTCCCCGTACAGCTCACCATTTAACATGCTTAAAACATTGTCTATTTATACGTTTAAGCCACATGATCTGTCTGCTCAAATTGAAGCCTCATTTTATATCACAACAATTGATTTGCCGGAGACAGAAATTCAATTTCGTCTGCGAATTTCAACGCTTTTGCATACTTAAAACTCTTTGAGACCGAAATTAGCCCGCAGCCCTCACTCACATAATTCCAACAATACGGCTACGTGGGAGAGCACCTTGCTTCTTATTCCTTGGGAAAGACTCACTCAGACGTCATGACGTATGCTTTATATGCGAAATTCCAGGCGACAAAGCTGAAATAAAGCGAAAACAGTCGCATTTTTTTTGGTTCGTTGTTGTGTCTCTCTGTGCAAATTCCATGGAATTTTCTTCTGCGGAGGCGAGCAATTTGGCAAACGAACAATGACAACTGGATGACATTTGAATTATGCTGGCGCAGCGTGTGTATTACAAGGTCGCGGTTAATGCGGCCACCTGTGCGTATGAGTAATTCGCGAAAGCAAAAAAAATTCTCCAGAGAACGGGATTCGCGTGCGGCGAAAATATGTCTCTGGGATCTGTCTAATTACATCGGCCAACAAGAACAATAAAAAAAAGAAAACTTTCTCGAGAACAAAAAGAAAAACACGGGGAGAACACAAGAAAGAAACTTTGACAGGAAATTTGTAGGGAAGTCAGACTGACTGACATCCTGACACAAATATTTACAGATTGTAACTGTATTTATGTTTGTCCCCCTGCCCACTCGGCCCAGTCATTCCTCCCCTGCGGCTAGACATCGCCAGTTGTTACAGTCATGACTGGCAGCTTGCGTCCATGTGTGCGTAAGTGGCATCACCATCAAGTCATCGTCATCGTCATCCTCATAGTCGACGTCGTCGTCGTTGTCGTCGTCGTGACAAACGGTTGCAATCCCTTCCAGCGTTGTGATGGGGCACGGAACCCCTTCCTGCCCCACACACACATCCGGCAAAAGTGCAAATTGAAGGAGTCGCAGAGGGGCCAACAGGGGTTAAGGGTGCTATCATAATGCGTGCGCCAGCAGAGAGAGAAAATGTTACCTAAAAGATTAATAGTTTGCATAGAAAAGCTACCGATTTTTAATAAAGTATAAACTCACAAAATATAGTCATATTGTGATCTACTAATATAAATATTTTATTAGCTTAATTTGACCTTAAATTTGTACTACATTTTGTCTAAATAAGTAATATATTTCTTTTTTATTAAATTCCTAGTTTAAAGACAATTTCTTACTTCTATATTATTTCAGTCAACTCCTTTAAATTATCATAATATCCTCATTTTATATTTATTTATGAAAATGATATCCATTCAGAGATGTTCCTAATAGAATTTTTAGCTTTATGACACATCCTTGCTTCCCTACTAAACGTTGCAGTGTGTCCTTGGCTGTTATCCTTCCCTCGAGGCACTTGAGATCCTGTTGATGCCACACACTCGTTGCATAGAAAAGCTGCGAGCGCTAATGGCATCGCTGGAAGAATGCAGGACGCTATAATTCTAATCTCTTTGTTTTTCTCTTGCATCTCCTAAGAGGCTTCTTCGCTCATTAAATTCCTTTCCCCGCCAGCTTTAAGGTTTTTACTTTGCCAAATTGTTGGAGAGTAAACAAACATTCCTTCCAGTTGGCTGGCGAAAGCACTTATCTTAAATTTGATCAACTCTGAGGGAATGCCCCAAACCCTAATACGAAAACCGAACCGAACCGCCCGCCAGCTGTCCATCTTCACACAGGAAATGGGGTTGGGACATGACTTTCTCTTTCTCCCTCGATATATACTTCACTTCCTGCTGCTGCTGTTTTATATTTTGGCTAACCATTTAGAAAACAATTTAAAATAATGCCACTGCAGAGAGGCAAAAGCAAACATAGAAGCGAATAACGAACAAGTTTGCTTACGTGTAAGAAAAATGCAAATAAAAAAGCGTAAAACAAACAGCGAGGAGCAAGGACGGGAAAAGTAAACAGGGACAGCAAAAGCAGCGCAAAATAAGCAATCAATAATCAATATGGAGTAAATATTATTTTGAAGAGCCAGTAAATAGCAACACACTCGATGCTGGCTTGAACCAAATGCTTCGGAGAGCATTCAAGAAGATTTCCCTTCGGCTTGAATTTCATTTCGCTGCGATTGCTGGACTCCGTGCTGCTTTGTCCAGCCCTCCAGGACTCTGGGATATTCCTTTCCTATCTACAGCTGCGATTTGTGTGGCTTCCAGCTCAGCACTGTGGGCGTGACATAACTGGTTTATCAGTTAAGGCAGGGGGAGGTCCTCCCGCTGGACCAAGGACCAAGGACCAAGGACCATGGACCATGGACAACGAAGCATCCCTCTCGCCATGCGGAAATCAGTTTTGATTTCAATTTCTCTTTCACCTTTCCCCACATGATGATGATGTCCTTATTTACGCCGCCATTGTTGCTGCCGTGTTCTCCGTGCCATGCCGTGTCCAGTCGAGTGTGTCCTTTTCGAAATGAAAACGTTATTCAAGCCTCCCATTAGACTGCTTTTCATGCGCAAAATTAAGTTCTTGGCAGCAGCCACTGATTGTAACTAAGCGGAACACTCGAGAAAATTATGTTTATCTAACTTTTTGTATGTCAAATTTAGGGCTTATTTAAACAAAATAATAAAAATATATATTTCTGAGTCACTTTAAGACATATTGGGTATTTAATCTGGAATATAACAATTTATCAATGATTATAACTCATAATAGCCATATATTTCCAACTATTGTCTTATTGAAAGACATGTCTCTTCGATTTATATCTTAAGACATAACTTATTGCTATACAAACCCATTCTTCAGTAATAAAATCACCATAAATCGTGAAACTATTGGCTTATTGAGAGTCATATCTTTGCCATTGTTCAAAAGCCCTTGAGTCTTGTACCTTTTTTTTCCACTCCACATTTCCTTTCTTGTGTAATCTGTTAAGCTGTCAGGCTATGGGTCTGAGGGAGCCACAAATGGCATTGGCATATTTTTGCTTGGCATTGTTTGCAAAAATTATAGCATACATCTGCGGGCAACCGGCAGCTGTCATTCATTAATCATTCCATTTGTCACCTCTCCAGCACATGAGAACACACGCAGGAGGACGACGCTCTCCGGGATGAATGGGTATCCATATATATAGCCACTATATATTCGCAATTATAATTAATATAAAATTATTTCCGTTGGCCAACGGCGGTTTGTATCAAACAAACGATGAACGGCCAACCACGAGGATTGCGTGAAGTATTACATGGTGTATATGTATTCTTGCATAACGACGTTCATCAAGCGGCAATTAATTTATATAATCGAATTATTGCTCGACACGATTTTAATTAATATTTCTTGGCCATTTGTATTACAATTACATCAGTCAAACGATTCAAGTTGATCAATCAATTAATTTCAGCTCCATTTGACGCGGAGCGCATTGATGAGCGGCTTCGGTTTTTGGCTAATTCTAGTGTTCCCCAAGCTCCTCCCCAAAACAAAATTCAATTTTCCAGAAGAGTTCAAAATTTAATTTGCGCCACTTGAGAACTTAATTTGGCAAACAGCAGCAGCAGGCTGGATAAATTAACCTTTGCCTCATTTGCAACCACCCAAAAAATAAAAAAAAGAAAAGGAGCAAAGGAAAATGGAAATTTGCAAATCAAATTACTAAGCTTCCTACACATTAGCCCCTCTTTTCGTCTCGCTACGTTAATTTTCTTAGTGCACGGAGAGAAATAGTCAAGCCTTAAAAAGAAGAGAATATTTGTTTAAGCAATTGTAAGCTTATAATAGCAACCAATTTGTTTAAATTAAATCGCAAAGGATTCAGTTTTATATATATTTTATATACTTAAATATATTTAAGAGTGCGTTAAGTTCTTCAATATATTTTCTGTAAAATGAAATTCATCCTAAATTTTCTTCAGTACCCTCGAGAGTGTATTCCTTAGTCTCTCCGGGTGTGTTTCCTTCTATGCATATTTAAACAGTCTGCTGGCTTTGCGGTTTCTGCGCCTCATGGTACGTGTTAATTGCAGCCACATTTCGCCCATCACGTTGCCACTGGCTTTCGCTTGCCACCCCCAACCCCTTCAACATTTTCCGTGCACTTTTCCAGCGCTTTTCCGCTGCCACTGCCGCAGCCAGCTGCAGCCCCCGCCTAACAAATGCAATTAAAATCTTTGCGCAAAGAAATGGGTGCTGCCAAAACGAAGCGAGATATGGTGGAGTAGGTACCAGCGGGGTGACAGATAACATATTGCCCACGTCCGAGAGAAATGTGCATGGACAGTGCAAGCAAGATTTTCCCACAAAAAAAGGAACAGAACAAAATAAATGGCATTTATCTGCACTTCTTTGCTAAGGCCACGCTCTGGTCATACAAATCTAATTTGGACCACACACGAAGGCAGGGAAACTGCTCCAAATACATTTTAGATTCGCCCTCCCCCAACTAATGCGGTCTTTCCCTCAGTCCTGCGGTTAGAACTTGATCTCTGAACGTTTTCTTATGACCATCTGATGAGCTCTAGCAGTTGGCAATTTCGGTTTATTTATCGCTGACATTAGGCCTTGATTTTATGGGATTCCGTAGGACGTTTATTGTGGGAATTATAATATGAAAATAAAATATATTTTAGGGTTTGCCGCAGTAAACAGTAATGAATATAAATATAAATAAATAACATTGGGATATTCAAGCTCTTTCCTGAAATGTATAGAAAAGTTGTTTAAAAATTTCCTACAAAATCTATAAAGCAAAATTAATCAAAGGAAAATTCAATGCTTTTTACTTTTGGAACGATTTTAACAGATGTTGTAAGTTATATATAAAGATTTCTTTTAGATTTCCCCTTACTTTAGAGTATTCTATTAGTCTCATTTCCTTTTAAGCTGTATTTATCTTAGCCTTAAGTTCACTTTTTCCCGCCTAACCGCCTGCTGCTGCTAATTAAGCTGCAAGTGGCAGCTTCCTCTCGAGGCGTTGGCCAAGTGGGTACTATTCCCGACACGAAGCGAAGTGTATATATATTTACCGACTCCCCGCTAATCGGCTTAGGGCAGCCGGTGCAGGCACTCGATCCACGCAAGCACAACAGAATATACAAAACACACACAACATAAACACTGCCAACATCCTGTTCATCATGCAATATTTAATCACATTAGTTGTAACGGGGTAACGGCCGTATACGCAACAATTTACAACTCGCATTAATTATACGTCATGTTGGACAATAGTCTTATTTCTCCCTCTCTCTCTATCGTTCTCTATATTCACAGGCAGGCACTCCTTGGTAATTAATTATTAATGCATCTGAAGAGAAGGCTGTCCAGCAAAGCTGTCCTTGGCAGCGGCACTGCTGCACTGAATGACGACCAGCAATCACAATAGACGATAGACCATAGCAACAACAACAACAATAACTGGTGCTGCTGCAACAACTACTGCAACAATGGCTAGTGGCAACAATGAAACTGCGCCGCTCTACTGCGGCAGCGGCATGGATAATTTCCATACAAGGTAAGCGACTTTACCCAATGTCAATGTCGAATGCCGGCGGGCAGGAAAATGCGCCTCAAGGACAGGGACATCGACAACAACGACGACGACGACAACGACAACATCAGTGCAGACATATACAACCCAGAAATCGGGACAACAAACAGGACGCAACAACAACACCATTAGCCGCTATGGGGACGACAATACGGCGAATCGTTCAGAAATCGATTATCGCCTCGTCACCCCGGCCATTATCCACGTTTTCATTTGATTTATGCACTGAGACACAAACTATAAAGTATATCCAAATTAAGCAAGGGCAAATGCACTTTGTGCTATTAACTACTTTTAAAAGTCTTTAGAAATGATTTAAAATTCACTTACAAACTATTTCTTATTTACATAAATTACGTATTTATTGCCCATGCTTATTTATGCATTTACTTCCATTTATATACTTCCTTTGATAAGTTCCTTGAACATTTTATTAAATTATCTGACTCAAGGACACTTCCTTTAAGTATTTCTTTCTCTGCAAACAATTTTCTCGGACGATTAAATGTCACAAAAAAAAATACAGCAGAAAAGCACAAAACAGATTTGTCAACAGCAAGGTCAACAAATGATGGCTGAAATCAATTTAATTGACCGTTTCCTATAGGCCATCCCTGTGTCCATCTGCTGCACCCATAAAAAAACCAAACCTGGGGCTACAAGTATTTATATTCCTTGCATGCCAAAAGGTCGTAAAAGGTGATGATTAAAAGAGGCTCTAAAAACTTTATGGAGGCATAGAAAATTCAATTCTTGGCTTCCTAGCCAAGTCATCAGGCTGAAATTTTCATAAATATAAGGGGTAATAAATGTGAGAGGTAATAATAAATAGTAAAAGCAATTGGGTAATAAAATTCAATCAGGATCGAGCATACAATATGAACAAACATTGATTAAGGTGAATTTGCTGACTGAAACAAAATTCTAGGTCAAGACATCTTCTAGAATGTAGTTAATTATTGAAGAAATCTAATATGCATTGAAGATTTACATACATGACATATTTATTTAAAGAGTTTTTAAATTTTTCTTTGCAACCTTTACTACCTTTGCTTTCATTTCCTTTAAAACTTTCCCAAAAAAGTTTGAAATAATTAACCTTTCATAGCTAGAAGTGGCAATAAATTCATTATTTATTAGCCCAGTTAAGCTGGAGATGTTTTCTGACTTGGGCCATAAAGCTCCAACGCTGTCTTTGTCCCTTATTGATGGACCATAAAAATGTTCTTTGGTTTATTAGGTCACTTTTCCCCTTAGCTTGTTTCATAGATGAAGAATATTACACGATTGGCGTACATAAGTCATTGATGATCATTTATTTGCCGTGATTAAGCTGGGTGCTGTGTGAACTGCAAATTATTCACTCTACTGTTACACCGCATTCTGGCCATCCTGACCATCTTGGCCATCTCTCTATGGGATGGTGGCTTAGCTCTGTGTTGGACTGGCCAAATGCTTTTAGTTTTAATTAGAGCCAGTCTGGGCAGCATTAATGGCCACAAAGTGGCTCGCCACAGCATCCCTGAGTGCTGCGGAGCTTGGCGAGTCGCTTTAATTAAAGGTAGCCTTAGCCGTAGTCGGAGTTTGAAAGATGACTGTATGGCAATTAGATGTGTATCCAACACTTGGCCATTTACTTTTGTGTCAAAGACGTGCCAAATTGCTGGCGACGTCTTTTCCACCGAGGGCGACACTTGACGCTGTCACGCCCCAGACAGACAAACCACCCACCGAGGAGCCCAGTCTCCACCTGAGAAGGCCCTAAAAGCCACCCAGCCACCCTCACATTCGTCTCCAAGCGCCACTCAAGCGGCAAACAACAAGAGAAGAAACCAGGGATCGTGCCAAAAACATAAAGCTAAGAAATTATTCTTAGCAACGATGCCGTGAATACGCTGGTTTTTAGGCACAGATAATGTGAAAAGTATATTTTGGATTAATGAATTCAAGTTTTCGAGTTAAAAATTTCTATTGAATTGTTACTATTAAATTTATTTTTATTGATTGGAAAAGAAGAAATCCTTTAAATTCTTTCAAAAATATTAAATATGGTAAAAAAGAGTTCTTTTTATCTAGATTTCTTAATCGTGGTTAAAACAAAATCTTGACCAAATTAACACTACCCAAAGCAAGGATATTTTTGGCAAAAAGTGAAATTCAAACGCCAATGTGTCACATAGTCCCACATCGAAGCCAACCCTTCCCCTGGCGGCAACGTGACGTATACGCAATATAAATGGCAAGCAAGAAGGCGAAAACCCGAAAAGGGGGTCCCGAAAGTTTTCGGCAAACAAAAAATAAATAACGAATTGGAAGGAAAAACCGCAACAAAACACGCACAAAACAAGCAATTAACATAAATAATAAAGAACGCACCAAGTGAGCCCCTTTTGTCAAAGGCAGCGGGTAAAGCGAGAAAAGCGAGAAAAGCCCAAAAAGCCAGCAAAACCCGAAGACCGAAAAATGTGGAAAATTGCTTTTGGAAAATATTTAATTTGCCAAATGCGTTGTCGCTTTTTGCGGCCATGTATTCCCCAACCAAATAAAACAGAGGCATATATGTACATGCCACAGACTGACTGACTGGCTGTTCAAGTTAAAGGCTTCTCATTCTGATGGACAGGTAGCTGGCTGCTGCGGTCCCCCCAACGGTGTGTGTGAGGTGTGTCTACGTCGGCCCTCGATAAAAGAAAAAAACAGCGAAATTGAAACGCTTTCCAAAGCGCCAGGCGACACTTTTCGGGGCAACCCTCATCTCGGCGTAACTCCTGGGGAATTTACAACTCCATTCATCAAATTCACCAAAAAACTTTTCGGGGCAGCCGGCACACATTCCCCTTCAGGTTCGTTGTCGCTGGATTTTACCTTTACCGTGGTCCCACACTCTGGTTCTTCCTACTCCTAGAATTCTTAGCTGAGTCTAATTTATGGCCTTTGATAATCCATGTTGATGAATGGCAATGGCAACGGCAACGCCAGCGACAACGACAACGTCGACGACATAAATGAAGTCGAAGTCCTGGAATTGTTTTCGATCACCCGTGCCCTGGCCTGGAACCAGGACTGCGGCTCAAAGTTATTGGCCCAGAAATCAGGCTGAGTCAGCTGTCGGAATGAACCCCCAATAAGCCAAACAAGCTAGGCAAATAACTAAGAAATGTTACACCGGAAAAATGCAAATAACTTTGGGTTTAAAGGTGATTGATTGACTGATAATAATGTGCAAGTTTTGGCCAACATAAAATTAAGCGAGAGCTCATAATGAATATATTAATTCTTTTACAATATGGACAAAAAATAAAGAAAATCATAATAATAGTATATAAATTTGTCTCTGTGCATAAATCCCTTTCAAAGGTATAACTACAAAATCCAAAGTTTGCTGCCAAGTTCTTCAACATAGTTTTTCATTCCCTGTTCCTCCCCCTAAAAAATAATAGAGACATTTTTCTAGCTCCATAAAGCTTACTTCCTTGTTAGTGCAATGTTTTTCCAGTTTCAGTTTTTCCTAACGAAAAAAAAAGTAATTTGGACTCAAAATCGTGCCGATTGCAACTAACAGTGGAATGGAAATTTTAAGCCATAAAAACCATTAGCAGGAATGTTACTAAAAACTTGCCCCCAAATTTGGCTTAGATTCCTCAATAAAACTGTCATTCCGGCCCCAGAGTCCCTTTCGTTACGGTTCTGGAATTTTTTTGTTTTTCGGAGTAAACTGGGAAATTCGCACGAAAGCTATAAACAATTTAACTAAAGTCCCTGGCACTGACAGGAACAGGAGCTGGAGCAGGAACAGGAAGACCAGCAGTAGGAGACACACACGTGTCACTCTGGGCGAGTGTGGGGCTGCCTGCAAGTTTATTAAACATTTTTTGCTGCCAGTCAACCGCAGGGCTAAATGCAGGATATACTTGCAGGACGCAGGATGCACGATGTACGTTTCGCCCCCGGAGACGTTAGAGTGTCGTGTTTGTGGCTCTCGCCTTGCATTTCCCTATATAAATTTTATGCTAAGTCTAATTTGTTGGCTCCAACTTGCAAAAAGAAGGAAAAAGGCAACCAGCTGTTGTTGTACAGGGAAAGCACCCACAATTGGTTGCAAAAAAAAAAATGCCAAGAGGCAAAGACCAAAGGAAAGCGTTGAAAGCTGCTTCAGGCTATCCAGGGAAATGGTGCGAGACACTGGAAAAAATGGTGAACCAATAAAAGTCTTACAATTTTGTTGTGGAATTCAGAAAAATTCTTTAACAATTTTGTTTTACACGAATTTTACCTATAGTGTTATATATACCATTTAAACGATTTTTTTTTTAATTAGTGGGGAAATAATAGATAAATATATTTTCAGGATTTAAGCTCAAATTTCCTTTCCTTTTTTCTGAGTGCTTATAGCAAACTCCCAAAAACTTTGAGCCGCAAACCCGCTAGAGAAATTTGAATGTTACTTCTCCTTTTCCCCTTTCCCTGTGAACTCTCTTTTTTTTGGCTAACGAAAAACTAAACAAAAGCCGGTAAAATGTGGGTGTGGCTGGGCTTTTGCCTTAGGCCTCGGCGAGTTTATTGCCTCAACTGCTGCAAATTCTGCTGCTGCTGCTTGCGAAGTCAACGGAAATGGCTTTTGGATGGTTTTATTGCCTGTTGTTTTGGCCCAAAATAGAGAGAACCTAAGCGTATAAAGTAACAAATTGGTTAGGGCTAACTAGAGCATAATAACCGAAACATAATAGGCCAACTGCCTACCATCCACTGACCAGATTTTGATTTGTGTCTTGATTAGACTCCAAGCTCAAATCTACTTCTAGAATTTTATTTGAAGGGGAAAGTATTAAAGGACAGATGCTCTTTAATGTGGGGAAATAAGTGGATATTGTGAGTATGCTGATTTATATTTAAGCCAATTTTTTATTATACCCTCAAGAGACTCTCATTAAACATTAAATAATTTACTTGATATTTTTCTCTCTTTTTTGCAGCTATAAAAACATGCATGGCTACGTCTCGCTGGTCGTCTGCATCCTGGGCACCATAGCCAATACCCTGAACATTATTGTGCTAACCCGCAGGGAGATGCGATCCCCAACGAATGCCATACTCACTGGACTGGCAGTGGCCGATCTTGCCGTTATGCTGGAATATATTCCATACACCATACATGACTATATCCTGACGGATAGTTTGCCCCGCGAGGAGAAACTCAGCTATAGTTGGGCCTGCTTCATCAAGTTCCACTCGATCTTTGCCCAGGTTCTACATACGATATCTATATGGCTAACAGTAACTCTGGCCGTTTGGAGATATATAGCCGTGGGTTATCCCCAGAAGAATCGAGTGTGGTGCGGAATGAGAACAACTATAATAACTATAACCACAGCCTATGTGGTGTGCATCTTGGTGGTTTCCCCTTCGCTATATCTGATCACAGCCATAACCGAGTATGTGGATCAATTGGATGCCAATGGCAAGGTTATTAACTCGATACCCATGACACAGTTCGTGATTGATTATCGGAATGAGATGATAATGAGTGCTAGGGCGGCGGCTCTAAATGCCACACCCCCGAATCCAATGGCATTGAATGAGTCCCTATTGTTAAATGTGAGTTCCTTGCTAACATCAACAACTACGACAACAATTACGCCACCGATATCTACCCCCTCGCCGGTGGTTAGAAATGTCACGGTATATCGGCTATATCACAGCGATTTGGCCCTGCACAATGCCTCGCTGCAAAATGCCACGTTTCTCATATACAGTGTCGTGATCAAGCTGATACCCTGCATAGCACTCACCATACTATCGGTTCGCTTGATCCTGGCCCTATTGGAGGCTAAGCGGCGCAGGAAGAAGCTTACCAGCAAACCGGCTCCGACTGCCTCAAGTAATGGCACCAAGTCCGTGATCAATGGCAAGGCAGCGGACAGGCCAAGGAAAAATAGCAAAACTCTGGAGAAAGAGAAGCAAACGGATCGCACTACCAGGATGCTGCTGGCAGTGTTGCTCCTCTTCCTGATCACAGAGTTTCCCCAAGGCATAATGGGTCTGCTGAATGCCCTCCTAGGCGATGCCTTCTTAGTGCAATGCTATCTTAGACTGAGTGAGTTGGAGCTTTTTAATATTAAAAAAACTATATAAAATAAACCTAAACCTAACTAATTTCCCAACTTTTCCAATTGCAGGCGATCTGATGGACATTTTGGCACTTATAAACTCCAGTATCAACTTCATCCTGTACTGCTCGATGAGCAAGCAGTTCAGGACCACCTTTACCCTGTTGTTTCGTCCAAAATTCCTGGACAAGTGGTTGCCAGTCGCTCAAGATGAAGTGGCAGCCGCTCGAGCTGAACGATCAGCTGTGGCGCCAACGGTTCTGGAGAAGGGTATACGCAATCCCCAAGTGGTGACTGCCACCACCACTACGAACATCACCCAGGTAACGAATCTGTAGCATAGAAATCATAGCCACCGCGGCAATCGCAGGACTCTGCTCAGCCGTCTGCTGAGTGTCCTGAAACGACGCAGGCGAGAGTCCAGAGCAGGAGGAGGTCCTATGGCCGGACCCGTGTCCAGCATAGAGCCAGCAGCGGATCCGTTGGCCCTGCAGTTCCAAGCGATTGTCGTGGTTGTGGACAAAGTAAGTGGGGCAACGGATCATCAGTTGTATACGGCTGACCAAGCTCGAACTGTGACGTAGTTACTCTAAGCTGAAGAAAAAATCCCATGATAATATTTATGTTTTAAGGAAATCCACTTAAAAACTGAACTAGATGAGTAAGATAAACCTGGATAGCAACGATTTTGTTGCATACTTTTAAGCATTGTAAAACCTAAAAGTAACACTAGCCTGCAAAGTTAGAAAAATATTTGGGATTTGGGGGTAGGCAGTGGTGTGTTGAGTCCTTTTTTGGCTAATGGAATTTCGGTTCTAGGTTCTAAAATAATTGATTTTTCAAGGTTTCAAGTTTTTGAGGGTTAATTTTGAACAATTGTTTTATCAATTTCTTATACGAAATGTTTAAATTAAACTATCAAAATCCTTACAATACTTCGCTACCTGAGAGCTAAATAATATAACTTAAGTCCTAATTAACATTAAAACTATAATATAGATCCCAAACAAAAACGAAGATAACCAAGCAAAAGAAAAATAAATTTCAAATAAATTCTTTTTAAACTTAAAAAAATTAGTACAGATTTTTAAAATTTAATTTAAAACCGAAATCCGGTTTCAAATTCACACCACAAAATACTTCCAAGGCCCAACGAAAAATATAAATGTTGGCTGGTGTTATAATAAAGCGCAGGCTCATCACTCATACGCACCATTGGCTTTGCCTCTATTCGTCTTCATAGTCACAAGTGGAAGCTGTAAAAATATTGTGTATAAATTTGCACATACATAGTATACACGTACACGTTTCATCTCTGGCGCAAATATAAATCAAAACATAAATTGAGCTTTGCTGTTTCTTTACAATGCATTTTCATGCTGATTTCATCTGAATAAAGTATGCAATGCACGTGCTCACTCACTCACACAGAACTACGAATTTTTGGCAACGATTTAAGCAAAATATATATATGTGAAAAATATATACTGTAAATATAAAGCCAAACAAGTTGATGTCCGAATGTATATATATATTAATATCAATTAAATTTAATTGTATGCAGAGGAATGTCTTACAAATATTTTGATAGCCTTAGTTGAGCCAATTTTGAATGCAACCATTGGATGGAATTATATATGTATGTATATACATATATGTACAATCAGTTGCAGTGAACTGGGTTATATTTATAATGGAAAATTCTTTTGTACGAAATTAGATTTGGGCTGTGAACGAAATCAGATTATTTGTATTTAAGTTCTTCACCTTCTTGTTTGGGAATTCACTCACGTTTCGTTGGGAATAATTTAAGCCAGTCTCACTGCAGCTGACAAAAGGAAAATGCTCCAATGAAACAATGCATAAATATATTTGCCCCAACTCAAAAGGGACATATTTTTATTTGTCAAAAAAATTTGCTTAAAATAGCAAATGGCCAACACGAGCGAGCTAATAAATTACGACGATTGAAGTATTTGCAAATGAGCCCCGACAAATACTTTTCAATCTCGTTAATAATGAATAAACAAATCAGCCACAAGAACTACAGATACTTTGTATGTATCTATAAATAATATAAATAAGTATATAAATACAAATGTGAGTGTAATGATTTGTTGCTTTCATAACGATTGATTTCAGCTGTAAATCGAGAGAAATAACTCGTAAAACTATATACTTAATTAAATTGTAATGTTGCCACTCTCTCTGCTAGCTGAAAGTGAGCATTAATTATAAATATAAAATAGATTAATTGTTGTTTGTTATACATTCAGTAAATGATAAGTGTGATTTAAACTACTCGATTACCAAAAAGAGAGCGACATAAAATGGTTTATTAGCGCCTAATTAAGTTTTTATATAGCTAAACGTTAAAATCGTAGTGAAGAGCTCACTGAACGATATTAAGATTTATGCAAAACGCAAAAAAACACATTAAATAAAAATTAAATTAGATCTATAAAAACCTAAACAAGTTGTTTCAATTTTTTATTTTCGTTTATTTTATATTTTATTTCTTTTTTTTTCAATTTATGCAATTATTTTTAATTTGGCCCAGCAACGGGTCGAATAAAAAGTTTACTAACAACATATTTTAGCCAAGTTTAATTTGCATTAGCCAGAAAATACTGCGAAATGCAGGGAAAGTTCAAAATACAAAGCAAACCGAAAAAATAAAGAGTCCAAAAACAATAAACATGAGAAATGGGCAACAAAAGTTTATGGCCCACAAAGCAGCTACCAGAAAGAAGTGGAGCTAAAAGATGAGAAAATGTTGGCTGCCAACTTTTTGCTGTAGTTCCTTGAGTAGTTGTGGAAATAAAAGATTACTCGAGATGGCCATGGTGCTGATAAGCCATGGAAATGGTTGTCTAATGGACAAGTTAGTTGCGGTCAAGACTCGAGACTCATACAGTAACGTTTTACTCTTGGCTTTAAGGCCGAGTTTAACGAAAAATAAATTCAGAAACTTTTTAATTTTTTTCAAAAAAGGGAATAAGAAAGGATTTGAGCTTAAAAATAATAATAATGATAATGATCTTTAGAACCCTTTCAATTTCTGGCAGCAATACGGTCCTTTTCCGGTTTCCGTCCCTTTTAAGCACCCAGCTTATTGAATTATTAAGCCACTTTAAGGTTGGTTCCCCTTGCTAATCCGTGTAATTAACTCAATTGACGCCTACCTGGGCCTTAACTTGAGCTAATTTCCCACCCGACTCCCGGACCCACCGATAACTTTACAATTTTGTAATTAATGCCCTCCTTTTGACAGCTACAATTGGCTTCGCCTTCTTGGTGGTTATTCGAGTATCGTTAATTTGACCGTGCTCAATTAAATATGAATTCGCTGAACTTGGCCTTTGAATAACTAGACCCTCCCTCTCTCTTTTGGTCGGGTCATAAAATGCAGCAGGGCGGGACCAGCTTGCGGCACTCATAAACACATTTTATCGAAGGCAGTTAAGAGAGAAGTAGGGGTGGAGGTGGGGCAAAAAAATGGCCAAAGTTTTGGCCATTATTCGAACGTGCTACGACTGGGTAACCCAAAAATGAACGCAATTCGATTGCAGGCCTAGAAATCAATATTCTGATGGGCAAAATCATGAAAGAATGCATGAGAATTGACTTAAATTAAATCAAATTTAAGTTGGGGAATTTATTTTATATTTATTATAGTAGCAGCTGTTGAATTCTAATTAAACGGAGCTTTGAAAAATAGTATAAAGTTTAGAAAAATAATTGTAATTATATATATTATTCACCTGTTGAGCATACGCATACGCACCGTGGGCCCTAGAACTTCTGGCCTTGCTGCGGCTGCTTCTGGTGCTGCTTCAAACTTTCCGAATGAAATTGATTGAAAAACTTTGCACCGAGCAAACTGCTCCTCAAAGGGCTTGGGTTGGACCCTTCTCCACTGCAACACATCCCCAAAGAACGGGCGGCGAAATGAGATTCCTGGCGAAGCACACAATGCCATAGTAACTGCCACAGCCCACATCTCTCGCGTGGTCGTCTCCCTTTTGGGCAACTGGCATCGTGTGTGCAATCCATTCTCCTATCTTGAACTGCACGTGCCAGCGGAGGAGAAGACTTGGCCCAAAAGGGCTGAAACCTAGACCCGCGCCTCTCCACGCTCCCATTTGCATAATGGATTTCAGTACAATTAGCCGGCAGCTGTTACTGCTATAGCTACTGCCACTGACATGACTTCGACACTGGCCCCAGCATTGCGTCCTGCATCGCCTTCCGGATTTCTCTGCATAATTGCTGGCAATGTGGATTTTTTCTGGCCATTAAAGTGAAACGAATGCATTTGGCAGCAAGAGACTGTATAGTAGCTTCCATTTTCTTTGTTTTTTAAGAGCTTTAAATTATCTCAAATTAATTTTAATGAATTAAGCTATTATCATTTTTTTTAACTTTATTTCAAGTTGTATTTATTTTTAATTTTTCTTTACAATTTGCCATTTCCCACTGAGCTACTTTATGTAATCAATAAAAGTCAACACTGATTCATGTAGCCATGAACTTGATGCGGAAACCCAAGCCACTGACAGCAGCAGGCACACAACAACAGCAGCACACACCAACACACATTGCAACATTTCAACACTGCAACTGTAAAAGGATACAATTTCATTGCAAAATGAAAGCCAAAAACCCAAAACCGCTTCTTATGTGCCTGGCCTTTAACCCATTCTGCAAGGAGTCCTAGGAGAGTCCTCTGCCTTAATACCTGACATCGTTTCCCCTAATTGCCGGCGTTTTAAAAATACTTTTCGCTGCCTGAAAGGACTGTGGACTTTCAGCAGGCACTGTTTCGCAGATCCTTGCATCTCGACATCCGGCGTCCTGCTGTTCTCTGCTCTCTGCAGCTCTCTGCTGCAGCCACTGCGCATCTAATGAGCCTCATTAACGTAATTACGTGATGTTGGCAATAACTGGCAAAAATCCTTCCCTCTTGATTACGACGATGATGGGTATGTGTGGGTCTGTGAGTGTGTATAGTGTGTGAATGGTGTGCGTATGGCGTGTGCTCATACACTCCATTGCTTGTAAGGATAAGCTCTGGCTGCAACCAAAGCAAATTATAATTCGTGCAAATCTTCTACCAAGTGAAATTGAAATGCGAAGTTATTCAAACGAATGGCCACAGATTAGTTGTTTATTTACGATCATAATTAGGGAATCATTGGTTATTTATAAAGATTAAAGCAGGACAATGTGGTAAGGTATAATGTCAAATTGGATTTTAAGGATTTCTAAGGCCTTAATTCTTAATTTACTTGCAGTTTTCCTTGCAAATTACTAAAAAAAAGTTCTTTAAACTAATTTCTTTGAGTAAAATAAATATATAAATCAAAGAGTAGTTCCTACCTCCACTTTTATTCCCCTAATAAGCTCCCTAAAGTATACATATGTGTTTGCAAAAACTTGTACAAATCACTCAACCGAAAGTAATTCGTCAAATGCACTTTACAGCGCATTATAGGCAATATACAGCGCAAAGGTACTTATCGACTGGCTCATAGTAAATGGCAGCCAGACACACACGTGTGTGTCTATGGAGGATCCGATTAAGTGGCAGCAGCGGAGATAGGAGAGCTAGCAATTAATCTAATGGGAGACACAGGACCTTCTGAGCCTAATGCATACGCCTAAATAATTCAGGTAGAAATCAGCTTAATGTTTCAGTCTGTGTGCCGGCCATCTCGCATTTTCGTAGAAAATTGAAAATTACATACTTTGGGATATTCAATCTTTGTCAAATTACTGCAACGGGGACAGCATCAGCAGCAGGCAGCATCTGTCCCGACACACGGCTTACATATAATTGCTTTTTTCGTAGCCAGCTAGCAACAATTTTTCACAGAAAATGTCCTTCGCTCTCCGTGTTTTCCACCTAACTGTCAATTGTCAGAGTCTGTAGTTGGTGGGATTTCTGTTTTCGGTCAGCAGATTTGTGTCCTGGGCTTTGTCGCCACGCTCCAGCGCCTTCAACTGTCCTCTCGATGCATTAGTTTGGAAATATTTTCCCTTTGAACTCCTCCGCAAAAAGAAATACTGCTTTCTGTCCCAGGAAAATTGAAGAAAAATAGGTATTTTTTTTTAGATTTTCTGCTTGGTTTACATATATTTAATATTCCTTAAAAACGTTTTCTAATTTCAATTTGATTATTTCCTTAAATAGTGCAAATTAAAAATATATTATATTATATATTCATTAATTTATTCTTACGACTTTTCTGTAACTAAAATTTATCTCGTTTAATCTCTTAAAAGTATTTAAGAAGTTAATAATGGAAACATTAAATATGGTCTATTAAATGTTTTTCACAATTTTATTAGACTTTTTATAAACATATTATTACAATAAAAATACATTTAATAAAGTACTTAAATAAATTTCTGAAAATAACACTATTATTGTGTACAACAAACAAAGTAAATCAGTTAAATTATGCCTTTAGTCATTCCTTTAAATGGAAACAATTATAATGAATTTCCGTATTCAGACATTTTCTGTAAAGTTATTTCATTTGTAAGCAGCATAATTTTATTACCCGGAATTGCCACAGCTTTACATTTACGTTTACATTTATTTCATTTACCCTTTTTTCATTTACATTCATTTCATTTACACTCATTCGTTTTTTAAAAGCTGTTGATAAAGCACTTATTTGTTTCAGTGTCAGAACGATTGGAAGAGTCATACTATATTTTCCTAGAAGGAATTCTGAGTGAGTAAACATAAAAATTAAATCTTTCCGTATCAAGTCCACCCTTCAATAATTCATTGCCCCCTCCCGTCCGTTTCTCCATTCGTCTGGATGGCAATTAATTTGTTGCCACTAATTCGAATAGAAATTCAAGTGCCCTGCTCGGCTTACCTAAATGCCATTTCATTACCTGTGTTTATCCGACGAGAAACAAAATGAAAGATGAGAAAAAAACGAAATTTATGGCCATCCGAAGGGGCCCAAAAAAATGTTTGATGTAAATAATTAACAAGCCATGACAGAGTCCAGGGAGTGCGAGGGGATTTTCGCCCCATAGAATTCCCTAAACCATGGCCTAATGTTTCCTGCTTTATGGGCCATGGAAGAAGTGCGCAAAAAAGGCTGGTAATTGAGTGAAATTGCCACAAATAAAATGGCCAAAAATTCCCTTGACTTTACTATGGTTTCCGCTTCTTTTTTTTCTTAAACTAACGTCGGAAGTGCGCGCACATAAATTAGTCAAAGTGTTCGCAACTTCCACCCCTAGGATTTTGTGTCTATTTTCCTCTCTGACTGGAATGCCAAACAAAAATATATACAAAAATCTATTAAATCCATGGAGAAACACTTGAGGAGAAGCTTAACTTTTCCTGCTCCTTGCCTTGGAGCTAGTTTTTGAATAATGAATAATCTATTTCAACTCGCTTAAAAGTTTCGCACTTAATATTTAATGAATGCAATTTTCCAAACAATTAGCTGACGTTGTTAATTCCTCGATTAATATTTGATCAACTCACTTGATGAAATGTTAAATTTTTAAAAAAATTTCCTGAAACATGGCTGTATGTCTGTATGTCTTGGCAACCGAATGCCAGCCAGGACCACTTCAACAGTTTCAACTCGTTTCCCAAGTCCCCCACGTGTTGCCATACCAATTTCGTTAGACATCAAAGTAAAATTCGCCATAAACCACATTTAAAATAATTGCCGACCCCGTTCAATATGCTCTCTGAGGGAACCACGACGAATGTAAGTCAATAGAATCTTCTATAGACTTAGTTTGTTTAATTTGTGTTTGTTATTTGGGGAGATGAGAGTGAAGGCATGACAACAAATAAACACTAATAAAAACACCCTAAGCCGCAGAATAAGGAAGGAATTTTCCTAACTTGCAATTGTTGTAAAAAAGGGAAACTAAAGAAATAAATACTGCGAGCTTGAAATGATTAGATTAAGTGTTCTTACCAGCTTATTGCTTCCTCTTGGCCGGAAATCCTGCCGTTTTGAGTTATTTCGTTATTTCGAGCACGCAGTGCAATCATTTCTTTCCGTTTGATTACATTTTATGGCGAATGCAATTTTCCGGCAAGAGTTAAAGCTTTCGGAATTGCACTTCAATGGAGCATTGAATGGGGAGAATGCCTCATTTTTTCGCCATATTTTCCCATTTAACGTTTCGACATCAATCAATCTTCTTTGTGGAGCCAATCCAGAGAACTGCAAAATCAGCTTGCTACTCAGGACCACTACCACTACTCGTGTTGCCGTCTCAATTTGCATAAAGCGAGCAACAAGCTGCAGCAACTTCCACAACAGCCAACAGGCCAACAGCAGCAACAACAAGCTAACAACAAAGCCAGTCGGCGTCATTTTTAACACCTGTCAAGAAGCCTTGTTCGGCTCACACATCTCCTAGTTGAATGTGCACATGGAAAAAAGGGAATATTTAGGAAAATATGAGATTTCTTATACTACAAATAAGTTATTTTCCTACAATAGTTCAGTATAAGATTTAAATCTGTTTAATTATGTTTATTTTGAAGCTATATATAGCGGTTTTTAAACTACTCATAGAACTTTTGTACAAATGCTTTCTAATTTAATAAAAATGTCTTCTTTTTTGGACATTTTTAGTGAAGTTTTTGAGTATAAATAATCATTTATCAAAATTATTATTCCAGTGTTTTTCTGTTATAGTTATATGCAAAGAATTCTGTTGCCACTTATGTCGGTGCGGTGCGAAAATTTGTTCAACATCTTGTGACCCAGCCAACTGACGGCATCTCAACTCTAAGTGCTCGAACATAGAAAACATATTCAGTCGGAAAAAAGAAAGAGCAACAACTACCATGTGGAGTCTGTTAGCAAAGTTTCTTGAAACTTTTTCTCACCAGAACAAGCACCCGCACACCCTCTCCTTGAAAAACGGATACAAAAATACCCTTAATTAATCTGCTCGCGTCTCGTAGACAAAATAAATAAGTTCGAAGAAAAACAAAGGCTTCTGCCATTGACCAGCCGTTAGTCAGGGAAAACTTTTCATTTTCTTTTAAAATTTTTTCAAAATTAATTGTGCAAGGTGCAACGGGGCGTATGTGTAACAATTAACTGGCTTAATTAAAGCAATGCTGTCATAACAACAGCCAACCTTCAGCCTTCAGCTTCTTAGTCAAACTCGATCGCAGCCAACTAACTGCTGCTGGCATACAACAAAACGAAAAAAATGAAGAAGCTTCAAAGTTTTCACTTAGCTCCTAAGTGCTATTAGAGAGATTTTCCACCCAAGGACTCTTTCGGTAACGTGCGTTGCATATTACGCATACGCCGCGTGCGATGCGGGCAATTTGCCAAAAAATGCATATAAAAAAAAGTGGCACACATAAAGCGACATACATAGGAGAGTGTTCTATGTTGAAAGCCCTTTTGTTATTACTCTTTTTGGCCAGCGTTCTTGTTTATCCCTTTAACGAGAGCTAATGAAAAGTGATTATAGATTTTTATGAGGACTATATCTTGTTCATTTTGCGGTTGTTGACTTTATTGTTTATATATAAGCTCTATTAATATGAATAAACATGATTGATCTCTGTTAATGGTACGTTTTTAATTGGTTTTTTAATTGTAAATGTTTAATATTATATAGTGCATTAAACATTCGACTATAAATTACTATACATTTTGTTAAATGTTCTCATATTTCGCATATAGCCTTGGTAGCCAAAAAAAAAAAATCTCAAAAAAATGAGGGCGGACCGAAATGAAATCTGTGCTATAGCCTAGATGGAACATGAGCTTCATGAACCTCCATTTCCCGTCCTTTACCTCTTTAAGCATCACCACAAGCTGTCCCCGCTCGTTGACATTTCAATCGCCTTAAGTTGTCATGGATTTCGCTACCCGCTTTCCCTTTTATCTGCTTGTTTTTAAGCTGCTGCAACGGGGGCTTAAGCAATATGCATAGATTGAAAGTGGCCAACAGAGAGTTGGCGGTTTTTGGCTTTTTATTGCATAAGCCGCGTCGCGGCTGGTGTGTCCCGGGGATTGGGATAATTGGGATGGAAACTGTAATGGGATATGTCGATAGAAGTGTTGTATAAAATTATGCAAAAATAATATATTATAAATAATTTGTATAATATAATATTCTACTATTAATTATATTATTATTAATTAATATATTATAATATAATATTAACAAACAAGCTTAAAACGATTATTATATTGTTATAAATTCATTAGGGATTTTTTTGCCATCTCTAACCTCGACCTCCATCATGTCGGACTTGATGGGATATATGTAGCCTTCGTTGACCGATAAGGGATTTGCCCAAAAAGGCAAAAGAATCGTTTTCCCTTGGCAAATTTGCATAACAACTTCCGCCATTTTCGTGTGCGTTTATTTGTTGCCTCGCCATGTTGCGATTACGGCCATTGTAGTGTTGTGGCATTAGTGTTTGTGCACCTGTTAAGCCCGTTTATTGTGGGGTTATATGTATATGTATACATGTGTCTTTCGGTGGGAAGCTATTTTGACTGCAACCAAAATGTAATTTGCACAAGAACCTAAATTCGTTGCGGTGCGTACAACACACATCATTTAATAGTTGCTCCCACAGTCACAAAATACACACGGCCCGCGCAGCAGCTGCACTCTGTTTGTTAGCTTTCGCAACAAGTCGCTTCATTTCAAGATTATTTCATTCAAAAGTTATTATAAATTGTATACAAAATTTTTTACCTTTCATTAAAAATCATAATTAAAGTTGTTGTTAAGAAATTAATGCCTCCTAGGCACTGGGAAAATATTTACTTTTCTCAGGCACTCCCCAATATCAGTCATATATTTATTTTTGATTTAAATCATTTACAAAACATCCTTATGATTTAATATGTATTTATGCGACAAAAATTCAAAGTACTCCCAAAGCCCTAACACGCTTTTAATATACCATTTATAAAAACCAAAACAGTTCTCGTTGGCAGCCAACAAAATCCATAATTCTGAATAAATTGTTCGAAGCCTATTTGCATTTGTCGCCATGGCTCTCTTCGCCCCAAAATTAGACTTTTGGGCGCCATAAATAATGATTGCATTGGTGGATGGCCGGACTGGAAACAGGTTTAAACAAAAACCCCAACAAGCCAAGGAACAGCGAACCTATTAACATAAACCACTTGCCAGATAATCGCACCTTAAGCTGACTCACAACAAAATGCAATAACGTGAATAAGGATTCAGCGAATAAATGAAAACAATCCAAATAAGTCGGAGTCCTTGAACTTGGTCGCCGTGTTGGGAATGCCGTTTACGGCCAATTGCTAGTCAGTGATGGCAGAGTTCTAATGATATATAATATAAAAAACAAGTCACAAACTATAATAAAAAAAATATATAAATGTATGTTAGTAGTTAGAAAAATGCTATATAACCTGCATACAAGAAAACTTTTGAGAATTATTATTAGGATTGTGATAAAAATATTGATGAAATAAATGAATTTATGGTAAATCTGTTTTAAATAAATAATATTGGGTCATATTTATAATAGAATATCTAACAGCTACCTTCAAACAAACAGGTTTTGTTTAAATCACCCTAAAATATTTTATTATTCAAATTACCCCAATAAACCTAATTGGTGAAACCTACAATATTATTAGCAAAATCTAGTTAACTTCACTTATAGATAGCAATCATCACTGTTGCTTATCTGGGAGATTCACGGTGGCTGCGGCAATAAAAGTTGCTCGCCACTTGGTCGTGAGATTTACAGCTGACGGTGCGACACGCAGAAGTCCGTGTTTGCATGTCCTTTCTAGCAATTCGCTGCAGTTTGGCAGAATGTCTTCCGATTTTCCACCTGCCATTTTCCGCCATTTCCTTGCCTCCGTTGAAGTTGAAACAGTAGAAAAAAAACTAAGAAAAAAACGATAAAAAAGAAGAGCAAACTGAAACGGCAAGTTTGACCAAAAGTTGAGACAGGGAAAAGTAAATTAAAATCGGTGCATGGAGGTCCTTCGGCGCCAAGTCAGGTGTCAGGTGTCATCAGGGTTCTTAATTAAAGTCGATTCTAGTACTTTGGCCGGGCCCAATTAGTTAGAGGCAAACTATTCCAGACGGCCCACGCTGCGTATGCTTAATATCAATTAACTGCTACTAATAGCAGGCAGCAAGCATCAGACACCTGCAGCAGCTGCAGGACAAAGTGATTATAATTAAAATTTCAAGTACCGACCAACTAATTAGGTAGCTGCAAACTTTGGCCCCCAAAACATGCATTCTATTAACTGCAAGCCAAACTTTTCACAAGAGGAACGATGGTGGGCAGACCTTAGGACAGGGTATATCTTAAAAGTTTGCTGCCGACAGCGTGTGCCTAAAATCAATTGAGAATTAATTAAGCAGCAGACAAAACTTTGATGCTGGCGGCATTTTTCAACAATTAATGCAAAAAGGTAAATGAAGATGAAAAGGCAGACAGACCATTTTTAGAGATGAACAAATATGAATATGAATCAATTAATCGATATGAGAACCAATCTTATTATAACTTTCTAAACAAATTAAATTAAATACAAACAAAATATAAGAAAAGTTAATTTAATTCAAGAAAGCACGTTTGCTCGATTTAGAGTCTGAAGTACTTTTTCTATTTTAAAAATGTAATCTTTAAGTTCCTTGGCATATGCTTAAAAAAATTATAATTTAATTATAATCGAATTTCTTGGATACACCTTTAATTTATTTCATAATTTTTCTTATCACCACATATTAAATATTCCCTCCCAAGCTCAAAATGAAAGTGTAATTGATAAAACCGAAAGCTTTCAATCAATGTAGATGAGGAATTTCTATAATTCGATTTTACGGGCAAGCACGAACTCAAGTGTCGCCTTACATGGTACTCACGAATTAATTATCTCAATATTGTATTACACTTAATACACAGGCAAATCCCTGTCGAAGTCATTGCCTGTAGCTTCATTTATCTCCGGCTCAGACCCGGGTCCATCGCCTCCTGTATTTAAAGGACCATTAATTTACATAAAATTCCCATAAAATGCACTCGCTGAATAAGAAACTGTGTTGAGAGCAGACTCAGTCGGAGGATTACTGGGATGGCATATAAAAGTCCCTCAATTGAATCATCATTAAGCATTCACAATGTGCTAGCCGTGTCTTTTGGCACAACGAAAATCCCAAAAATTTACATTTGCATTGCCAAACTATGCTCAAAAATTATTCCTGTCCTGTCTGTTTGGTCAACTAAGTAAACCCTAAAGCTCAGCTCAGCTTTTACCTCTTTTCTGTCCATTTATTTAGCAAAGCCAATTGGGTAAAATGTCTTTAAAATTTTCAATTAAATGTAGTTTGCACAAAAGTCCTTTTATTTTGTATGTTAATTGGAGAATGTTCATGGCAATACAAAAATAAATATTTACAAAATTAGAAAATTCTTTAATGTGGAATACTGTGAATATTTGATTTTATTTGCTAATATTTTTCCGCACCTTTTTTTCTGACTTTTCTTGCTTTCCTGATTTACGGCACCTTTGCCTGGCGAATGGCAATAAACGTTTGTTTACTCACAACATCCGATAAGAATAACCCCTGACCAGTTAATTGCCAGCATGAGACTTATTCCCCTGACCCACTCTCTCATCCTTATTTTTTCCGTGTCCTTTATCAACCATCATTACTCACCGGGGGGATTGTGCAGTGCAAATTTGCTGCAGAGTTGAATGCTCTGGATAAGGAGTAATAATAAAAACACACGCTGTTTACCAATTAATTGTAAAATATGCTAATTGCCACTGAAAGTCAATTTGATGTTGATTTTTGCTATTAGCCGGAGGCAGAGACAAGACCCAAAAGTGGCTTATCGGTATTTGCACAGGATCTGCTTAAGCAGTTGGCCATTAAAATCTAAATGAAATGCTTTGATTGCCATAAAGTAAATGACTTGCCTTTCGGGCTGAGATAGCTTTATTTATGACTGTCCCGAATCTCAATCCTCAATGCCTTAATTATATTATTTGCGCGCTCAAAGGTTGCTCTGTGGCTCAGACTTTATTTCAAGATGCATGGGTTCGAAGGCCAGTTAGACTTTAGATTACTTTTTTTTTCCTTTTAGGTATTATTCTTCAGCTTTAAGAATTATATAACTGAAAGAGTAAATTAAAAAACAATTTCAGTTTATAAAAAAATGGATTTGAAACAAAAAGGCTTTGAAGACAAGAGAAAAACAGAATAAATGTAATTGATTTTTATATTTAAAAAATAATAAACAATATTTATGGTCCCTACTGTTAGCCCATATATTTATATTCCCTCTTCGTTACTCCAATGATAGATATATTTTTCTAGGCCAAACATTTCATTACCATTTTTGTTTCGCTTGTTTGACATGACAACAGTTTAATGTCATCGATCAATTTAAGTGGGGTTTTCGGTGGCAAAAGGCAGGCAAATTTGCCATTAATTAGCCAAAAGTTCGGAAGACATCCCTTTCTCACAAAAGAAAAAAAAAACTCTTGAAATAACAAACGACAAAAAAGGAAACAAACAAAAACAAATGAGACCGACCGGCTAGACGAGGAACGTGGGTTGCCTCTAATGATGATGATAGGCCAAAAAAAAACTAAGCCAAACAAAGGCAGACAAAAAACTGTCGCCTAATATTTATTTGGCGCTGAAAGGAAACTGAAAAAGAGACCTTGAAAATCGCAAAAAATTTGTAGGACTTTAATTTTAAACAACTATATATTTGGGCTTTCAGAATAATTATCTTAAATTTGTACAAAAAATACAATGCGTGTATAGCCTTTTATAATCCAATTTAATTTGCATTTAGTGGCGTCTGCATTTCATTTAAATTAAAAGTAATTAGGGAATTATCCACTGGAAAAATCAGTGAACTAATTATAAAAATGGAATTTAATCCTTTCATGGTATTGTATTAATTTAGCTTATCCTGCAAACGAATTTTTACTAAGGTATGCTAATAAACACACTTTAATTATTCTGAATATTAAATAAATGAAGTGAACTTTTACAAACACATCTATAATCTACTAATTTCTATAAATTTATCTCTTATAATAACAAATATATGTCAATTTTTATGTAGTTTAATTTGTAAATTGATGTTTTTGATTGAGTTGAGGTATTCTCTAGTTTAGAACATAGAAGACATCAATTTAATTTGATTTGTAATCAATGCTAATCAAGGCAGCATCTCTCCATTTATAATGTGAATTGTTTATTTTTTTAATGATTTGTTTGTTTTTGTTTTTTTGTTTGGATTTGTTGTTATTTTAAGGTCAAGTTAATCACACATCGTGAATTTAACGAGCCCTTTTGTTCTGTTCAACGGTTGGCAACTGACATTATTTTAAATATTTTAATAAACAAATAAATGCAAATCGAATTATGGTTGTCAGGTTAAATGGCGCCAGCGGCGAAGAGTAGGTAAACGGCTCTGATGATGAGCAATATACAATAATTTTTTTAAAGTACAGTAATTCGAAGTTTATAGTACACTAACTTCAATTAATATTTGTATTTATTTTTACAAAAATATTTCATTTATTAAAGGAGATTTTATATTTCTATACCCAGCCTTATATTATTAAAATATGATTAAAATATATAATGAGTTCATTAATACAATAGCTAAATGAAATAATATAAAACAAAACATTCCAACATTACTTTATTATTGTTCCATTACGTAAATTTTATTGCAAAGGGGATACCGAATGCTGCTTCTGGCCAAGACGGCCCGCGATACCCGTTTAATTGCATATTAAATGGGCCCCAAATAGGGCACGTGTCTGTATGAACCTGGCAAATGCAATTACTCCGGCCGTATTGCCTGGCAGTTGTTGCAAAATTTAATTACAAACGTAAATGTTGAAAAATGTATGTGTGTGTGCTCGGAGCTAGCAACATCATTAACTTTTCACTGGACCCAGACAGACGCTTTTCCCCATTCCATTTTCCTTTTATTTTTTTCGCAACGGGAAGCACTTCACCGCAGGCAAAAGATACAGATACACAGATACAGAATGCCATGTGTCCGCACGTAGGTGGCCTACGGAAAAGGCTCAAGCAGCTCAACAGAAGTAGAATCCTGTTGCTTCTTTCCTTTCCATCCAACTTATGACCGTTTTAGCCTCCAGTTAATGGGCATGTCTCCTACGTATTATTTTTCAATTAATGGTGCAAAAGCTAAGTTCCATCGCCCCTGCAAATTTCTATTCTTATTCGGCTTGTTCCTATTTTAAATATCAATTATGCAAATAGCAAAATTCTCATTTTCATAATCCGCAATAAAGAAACAGAGAAAAAGTATTACTTATATATAATGGCCCCAACTACATGATAACAATTTGCATTTATAAGAACACTGGGGAAATAAATGCGGATAAAAAAGTTTAATAAATAATAATAAATGCAATTTTTTTACAATTTTTTGGGAAAAAAAATTAAGGGGAAAATTATATTTTCCTAAATTTTTAGTCAGTTTTATTAAATATAATTTAGCATAATTTTAGTGCATGACAGAAGCCTACACATTTAACATTATCCCATTAATTCAATTCAATTATAACTAAACTTAATCTTAATCATTTTCGCACACTAATTTCCATTTAATTTTCTTTGTGTAAATGCTGAAGAGTTTTGTCCGACTGGCTTGTTCCGTTGTTCTGGCCAAAATGACGTCAGTTGGACTGAGAGTTGTTAATCCAAAGGAGGTGGCAGACGGGGGGAAGGGCGGTCTACTTGTCACTGGGATTATCATCTTTATAATGCAAGCAGAAAAGTTTGTAGCTCAACTTTTGCATAGAAAATTGCTAGACATACGCTCATAAATCAGTCAACGAGCTGAAGAGTTTTTTATTTGCAGAAAATTCTGGAAAAGCCATATGTTATCGCCAGAGTTTTTGAATAAAACACAAAAAATTCGATTGCGTTTCTTAAGGAATTTATTGCGGGCAATATATCAATCTGAACTTTGGCCAATTTTCGGTACTCAAAAGCTGGCACAAAATTCTTTACCTTTGTTTTATTTCGTTTGTTTTTATTATTTCGTTTTTTTTTTAATAAAATAAGTTTTCAACTCCGACGCAAGCTGAAGGGTTTCATTTGAATTGGCAAAGTTTTCATTAGCTAATGCCATAGAGTCAGAGTCAGAGTCAGAGTCAGAGAGGCCCTTTGGCAATTAGCCGAGGGACTCAACCCGAATAATAATCCCCGCCGTTCCACCATATAATTCCACACAATTTGAGTGGCCTGCCACGCCCCCTTGAACTTTATGCTGGCGTTGAAAAGAGGGAAATTGGAGGCGCAGCCGCTGAAAAGTGAAATCAAGTAAATTATTGTTTTTGATCTGCGGCAACGCGACACGACGACGCCCCTGCAATTCCCACAATAAATTCAAATAAGCCCACTTACGAGGCCATAACCACCTTCGTTCATCCACATCTGCACCGTTGGATTCGCTGAGCTCCCTGTGGATCCTTGGGGCTCTTTGGGTCCTTTGGCATTCCTTTGGCCCACTGAGCCATCGACTTCAAAGGCGTTTAACAGCAGCTGCTACTGCTGCTGCCTTTGCTACTGCTGCAGTGGCAGCATTTGGTAATGAGCTCCTGGAAAGGAGCCTAAGCCATTCTTAGGCCCTTCCAGACCACTTCGAGTTGATACTTTGGCCACCTTTGGTGGAAAAGCCGCCCACGCAATTACATAATGACAGTCGAAGGGTAAGCGAATGCTTAAATACCCTTCCGAGCCTCCATGACCAGATTCTACAAATACGAACGTACATTTACTTGAATAATAATATTTAAAAATTCATTTCAAGTTAAATGCCAAAATATATTTAATAGAATATGTAAATCACATACTGAAAAGTTGGGCATCGCATTTAAATAGACCAAACCGCCTCCTTGACACCACTGTAAGTTTGTGTCCCAGCGTGAAATACGCCTTCTCTGAAAGGGTGTGAATGTGCAAGGATGCTATGTAGACACATCACCCACATAATATTCGCAGTGTACAATATACACAGACATAATGTGGGCGTGACCCGAGCGTCATTCGAACTGTCACAGTGACTGTCATTCCGACAGTCGTCTTGTTTTTCGTTTTCGGGTTTAAACTTGGTCCTCAACTCCTGGGTCCTGGGTCCTGGGCTCTGGCTACCCAGTTCCCAGGGCCCGTATGTCGTTAGGGGTCTGCTTGGCCAGCTGTCGGCAATCTGGGTTAGAAGGACTCCTCCGGTTGACAGCATTTGGGCGATGCTTAGGGTCGGGATATTTGGTAACAGCACCTCATCTCCTCTTGTTTTGCTAATTAAGCAAGGACATGGTATATGGGAGCTGTTAGGACACTAACCAGAGCACAGAAATGCCAAAACTAGGCTAGAAAATTGCATAAGCTGGCATAAAATTTGATATACGACACAGGGAGTTTTATAACTGAAATATAACCAAAGTAATTTACGTTTATTATATTATTAGCTTTGGAGTTCAGTGGTTTTCCTTAAACCTTCCCAATTGCTTGTTATTTTTGCAGTGTGCAAATTGAGTCTCTTTCTACGCTCAAAAATTCCAGACACAATTCAGTCATACAAATTAATGTGTTGTGCCACGGGAATGTGTGTGCGTGGGGAAAGGGAAAAAAATCCTATTTAATTGCCAAGGCAACACACAACACCTGCATGGGTCGGTGACCATTTTCATTACGCTGCCTGCCATTCCAAGCGGATCTCAGACTGTCTGTGATGCTCTACTCTGCCCTGTATTGCACTTCATTTCCAATTAACAACGCTGCCATTTAAAGCTGCGTCTCTCCCACTTGTGCGAATTAAAAACAAAACAAAAAAACCTGGGCAAAATACAAAAAAAAAAAAGAAATAAATAAAAATGCTTAGGTGGGAATTTGTAACAGATTGCTCTGGGTTTTTGGGAAGCGATAGCTTCACACATCTGTGTGTGTGGCACGTGCAGAGAAAAAGCTGATTTAGATTTATGTTGATGGCGACAAATTGTGGGGAAAACCGAAGTGGATTATAAGTGCCACACGGAGATAGAGGGGAGAAAATAGAGAAATTACCCGTAGATTGCAGAGATCTGAAATGGGAAATTAATGCTGTAGATATAACTCACCTTCTGGGAAAATAATAATTTGTTGTTTTCCAGAACTTTTTACGCCTGACTAAACTCCTTGAATGACACCCATTGTGTTTTCCTGTAATAACTACAATCTTTCTCCACATTTGTCATGCATCAAATATTGTTTTGTCCAGTTTGTCTCAGTTGGATTTGCTATTATTCTCTACGCTTTCGGTTTTTTTTTCCTTTTTTGCGGCATTATTAAAAGTTTTGCATTGCAATGCAACATTTTCCCAGCGCCACATATCATGCCTGCACATTTTTGATGGTCTGCTGGGAAATGGGAAAAATGGCTTTCACCTACAATACTTTGGCCTACTTACTTAAACCGGACTGCGGACTGCGGACTCTCTGTGGCTCTGCTCAAGTTTTCCCTTTTGCTGTCTGAAATCGGAATGTTCTCTAGTCTTGAGCCCTGCTCTTATTAGGTTAGCCCAGACCACATATCATAGGCAAAAGTTGAGCGGTCAGCAGCTGTTGCCACAAGTTTCTGCCTTGGAAAAGTGCAGAAAATTGAAGTTCAGAGAAACCCATTTTCATTCGGCAATGGAATTGAGAATCTCGGCTTTGGCTTGGGTTTAAAAAACTGCATTAAAGTCGGTTAACCGCTATGAGAGTGAATCGTGGTATTAATGTATTTTCTTAGCTCTATCTCCTCTTTTTAGTTATCCTTTATAGGCATTCCATTAGTAGTTTAGGTTTTAAATAAACTCTTAACTAAACGCTTTTTAAATTAGTATTTAAAGACAGACTAAAAAAACACAGTACGACTTGACAAATCGATCAAATGGAAATATCAACTGATTGTCTCGTTACGTATTTAAGTCAAGAAATAAAATTTCGCACAAAAAATATTTGAATAATGCACAGAGATCTAAGCGTTGGGCCGGAAACACATCGGAGTCAGGTCTCTTCGATTATCCGGATGTCGATCCTGCTAGTCTTTTGGGCCATCTGCGCCGTAATTTCCTGCATTACTAAAGATGTGGAGTCGAAAGAGATCATGATCGTATCGATGCCGAACAAAATAATTTTTAAGAAGATAAGTTTTCCTCACGATGTCGTCAACATAGAACTTTTCGGACCCATAAATAAGCCTTTTACGGACAAAAAGCTTATCAAGAATTCTCCCTCCGTTAATGTCCGGGCTGAGTGGCGAGATTCTACCCTTGAAAAGATTTTTGTGCGCTCGCCATTATGGAAAGTATACCTTTTGGCGAATTCTAGCGAGTTCTGGCAGGTGTCGCAGACTTTAAAGTTAAGTCAATAATATCATTAAGCCATATATATATTTATATATTGTACATTTTAAGATTATATTATTAAGCCCCTCTCAAATCTCAGGTCTCCCCATCGGATGAGCCCTATGGATATCCAGAAAGCGAGCCAATTTCGGTTGCACAGTGGGGCCATGCGGAGTCGGTGGTTTCGGTTGAGAGCCAGAGTCCGTTTCCTGTGGGCCTAGAAATGGTTTTAAATAATGCCCCAGGTCATAATGAAATGGGAGTGATATATACCATCATCCTGATCATCACACTGTACGCTTTGGTCATCTCGGAGTACATAGATCGCCGCTTTGGCTGTGTACTCCTCTCTATTGCGGGGTTGACTCTGTTGTCTTGTCTTGGACGCAGGCCCTCCTTCGACACCATCGCCGGCAGTATAGATTTCGGGGTCTTGATGGTACTGCTGGGCAGTATGATTATGGTGGCTTTGATGTGGGAGAATGGATTCTTTGATTACATTACACTGGTTGCCTACAAGGCCTCCAAGGGACATGCGTGGCTTTTGATCTACCTATTGGCCATGATCACGGCCTTTTTGGCCGCAATTCTGGATAATGTCACCGTCTTCCTGCTAATTGCGCCTGCATCCGTAAAGCTGTGTGAGGCCGCATTCCTGAACACCAAAATCATACTCATCACATTGGCCTTATACGCGCAAATGGGAGGATCCATGACGCCGGTGGGAGCGCCAGCCAATATAGTCATAATCAATCAAATGGCAAGAGAACAAGAAATCAATTTTTCAACCTTTACGGCACACATGCTGCCGGCAGCGGTGATGTGCATGTTGACGGTCTATGGCTTGCTCTTCCTTTGTGTGGGTTCCCGAATCTATAAGGTGAACGAACATCAGCTGGTCAGGAGGCGTATAATGAAGCAACCCACACAGGATATCCTGGATCGCATGGAGGAGCTGAAAAAACGGCCGATCTGGATTAAACCGGTGCCCAATTATTACAACATCCTGGCCACCGTGGAGGCAAATCAAACGCCCATGAACCTCATTCTGCTGGCACATATTGGCATCGCCTTTCTTTTCATCATCGCAGGCTTCATCCTAAGATCGATGCCCACTATAATTCCGAATGCATCATTTGGATGGATCTCCATGCTGGCCGCCTTCCTGCTGCTCATCCTGGCGAACAAGCCCAACATCTCTCCAGTGCTAGCTAGGATCGAGTGGGGCGTTTTGATCTACGTGGCCAGCATGTTCATCATAACCGAGGTAATTGTTGAGCTGGGCTTCATTTCCTGGCTGGGTGAGCTGACCACGAAAGCAGTGATGGACGTGGATATCAATCATCAGACCATATCGAGCATGCTGATCGTTCTGTGGCTGTCAGCTCTATTTTCCAGCATTCTCGACAACACGCCAGTTGCGGTCGTTCTTCTGCAGGTTTGCATTAAAGTTGCACACAGCGAGGATTTAAACGTGCCGTTAATGTCGCTCGTCTGGGCCCTTTTGCTCGGGACGAACTACGGTGGCATGGGCTCCCTGCTGGGCTCCCTGGCGAACGAATTTGTGCCGGTGGTCGCCAAAGAGCATGGCTACATTATAACCTTCATGGATTTCTTTTACATGGGCTTTCCCATTATGATCTTTAACTTGATCGTGTCCTCATTATATCTGCTGACTGCTCAAAACGAATTCGGTATTAACTGGAATCAAACATTTTCTATCTTTTAGAAATAGGAAAGAAAATTGGAAAGCTAAGTTATTTAAAAATATGTCTCATTTATTAAAATTTATTTCTACTTAAAAAGCGTCTAATAATCTGTTAAACTTTGTGGTCATCGATTGTCTGGTGTCTTAAACACTTCCAGAAACCATTGAAAAGGCTGTTGTGGGTACACAACACCATGGCAAACGTTTCATTCATTCGTAATATATGCAAATGAGTTTCAGAGGAGGTTTGCGAGGACCTAAACCAAGCTACTAGAGCCACAAGACCGCATATGTACTGCGCCACTTTACGCAGAAAGAAAATTATAGATTATTTCTGAACTATTCAAGTTTTCTAAATATATACAAAATATCCAAATATTCAAAATACCTCTAGTTGTTGTCAATTTAAATGTTAAGCTTATTTACAGATAGCGTTTCTAGTGATTTAGTATGATTACTGAATGTTATTTTCATTTATTTCCGATGGATACTTAATTTGTATAATTTTTTAGTCCCTCTATATCTCTCTCTCTGTACCGATGTATCGATGCACTGGCACGCACATATGCTCGGTTGTATATTAAATCGCGTTTCCGTTCTCGTCTTTTGTTTACCAAAATTGAATTTTTCATTAACGCTATGCCTGACCAAGTCCTGTTGTTGGCATAATTGTTGTAGTTGCAGTTGACTGTCCTTTGGAGTCCCCCCTTTAGACCCTTCCTGCACAACCTAACACACGCGTTCGGTTCATAATTGGATTTTGATTCGTTTTGCATAAAAAGTAAGGTTACAGCCAGACGCCAGACTATTCGGTGGATATACTATATGAATGTGCGTCAATTTTATGGCTTCCAGGGGCGTCGCTTTGTCCACGAACCAAAAAAGGAAGCTCAGAAAAAAAACCCAAATAAGAAATTCGTGGCCCAGTCGCAATAACAACAACCACAAAAAAACATATGGAATCCTCGCCCTTTTTTCGATTTGCAAATAATTTCGACTGCAGTTTTACTTATTTGCTGCTGCTGGCTGGCTGTATGGCTTTCGTATTTATTGCATATCTATTTTTATTTTCATCAATTTACATATTGAATTTACATACGATGCTTATGCAGCTTCATTTGATTGCCACAAAAAAATAAGTCAAGTTGGGAATTGAGCAAAAAGTAAATAAAAAGGGATATGGAAAATAAGTTTTTTTCAGCTGGCCACAGCCAGCAGATGTTCTTATATTTATTATTTATTTGGGTCATCCATCTATTGTATTTTTATTGAAATATCAGCAAGCTCAGTATGTTTGCCTTCCATAAAAAATTGATTAGCAATTGAAAAGAATAATTTGGGGTTGATAATAAATATGGAATTGTAAGTGATATAATATATCATCTCCTTAACAAAAAAATAACAATTCGAAATTTAAAGTTAATTAAAAATGAAATTGTTTTCAACATTTGTAAGCTAAGAGAATGGAATGTAAATAGATATTTATTTAACTCAATATAAAAAATTGAATATCAACATTTAGGATAATATTTAAGAACAAATAAACATCCTCCTTTTGGATAAAATCCTTTGGGAAAATATGAAAATTAATTTAATTTTGGATATAATTCTTTTAAAGTTATTTTAATTTTCCTTTCACTTTTTGCAAAGGAGTAGCCTTTGTTGTAAAATACCCAAATGAGATAATGTTTAAATTGAACATTATGAAAGTGAAAAATGCCATCTCTAAATGGGACTTCCGGTACAGGAATAAAAATATGAACCTTGAAAGTTATGTCATTTTCCGCATTCCATCCATTAACCGCCTTAAATAATGGCCAACTAAAGAAATGGGTTTACAAGGACCCCGGAACAAGTGGTTGGTAAGTCGGGTTAATCTCTCCATCCCGTTGACCACATTTCCGGCGGCCCAAGCAACTCGTAAATCTACCCCAACCCCTGTAAGGGGATACTGTCCACGGAGAGCACACCTTCTTAATGTCCCATCTAGGAAACCGCCGCAGCCGGGGCATATTTAATTTTTTTTTTTCATCTTTTTTCCTAAAGTCCCTGAGTCCTGGCGCCGACATGCGTGCTTGATTGGCCGTAATCCGGTGAGGAGCGGCACTTAGCACTCCTTAAGTTTTACAACTTCACGCTCAATCAGACGCTGCCAACGTCTGCTGCAGGCCATAAAAAGTAACACCCCGAACTTCAAACTTTAACCCCGGAAAAGTCGTGAAAAAACGAAGTCAAATGCACACTGGGATTTTTAATATATACTTATACATCTTTAAAGTGTGAAGAACAGGGTTGGGTCCACTTTCCTCGTCTATTGTTGTGGTTTGCCCGAAAGCCCGAAAAGTAAATAAATACGCCGGGGTATTCAGGCTCGCAGGACTCTCCTCTTTGGGCAGCGGAAGTTTTTTGTTTATCCGGCAAGGCAAAGCTGAACACCTTTTATCCTGCTAATTTTCTGGGTATATCTATGATGGCAAGAGATTTGTTGATGTTTAGGTTTTTCTTAACTTTGAAAACAAACCTAATTTTGAACAATTCATCCTTTAATGTTAGGATTTTTTAAATAATTATATACTTAATAAAACTCTACTTAATTAGTTTGGTTTTTTTAGTTTTTCACAAAACCCCAGCCACATTTCCAAGCTACAAAAATTAATTTTCTTTGACTTTCTCAGAAATCTTCCTTCACTTAATTTTAACTCCTAATTTTAATTCCCACAAAAATCTGCCGCCAATTAATTAAGTCTCAGCTCACCTGTTCTAGGGAATCCAGCAGGTGTCCTAGCTCATCCGCTTCTGCTTTTGTTTTCGCTCTCTTCTGTGGTTAACTATTTTAGGGTTTTTTTAGGATTCTTCGCCCCGCACCGCCCCTCCCCAGTTTGTGTGTTCCCTGGGCAATGCTTTTATATAAATTATTTTATTTTTGTGTTGGGCAAAATAATAAATTATGGCAACGGAAATCAAAAGGCCACTTCAGCGGCCAAGAGTGTGGCAACCGGGGACAGCACAGAGCAGACATATTTCGCTTCTCACTCCGGATATATATCCCATATAGTTGCCATGGCTGAGGGGTTTGGGTTGGGCGGGTGTCAAGGGTGCAGGGCCATAATAAAGCATAACGAGCTTAGTAGGGTCGAGTGTGAGGCGGAGGCGAGGGATGGACCGGGACAGGTTGCTACACTCTTGAGATTGTTGCAGCAACAGCAACAGCAACAGCAACAGCAACGGTTGTTTGCTTTGTTTTATGGCTAATTTTAGACAATTTATGAAGTGTTGGTTATGCTTGATAAGAGCCTCAAGCGGAAGCTACCAGCTACCAGCGACAATAACAATAACAAACTGCGGAACAATTCATGCAAATGAGCTCCGCTTAAAGCCCTTGCCTTGCCACATTACGTATACGCCCCGTAATGCGCGACAAATGATAAAGCCGAGTAAAGCCGGCTTCACACGAAAAAAAGTGACATCTAAATGCGTACTTACAAAGGAGGCCATAAAAATAGAACTTGGGTTGAAGGAAATATGTATAAAGATCTAGATCTCAAAGATTTAAAATCTGCTGACAACATTTTTAAGTGTGTACTTTGAGAGCTTTAAAATTGTACCTTGATGGATCATATATCTCTTTCATATCTCATTTTTGTTTCTGAGTTATTACTTTAACTTATTTTATGCTTTAAATGCCAGCGCTATTATCTTAACCCCAACTGTTAAGCCAAGGAGTAGGAAGTCATCTGAGCTGACATATGAAGTTGTTAATTTTCCAACAAGGAACCAAAGTTCAAGATGAAAAAGTGGGTTACACATAAAGAACCTCCCACTCCCACTCCCACTCCCCTCGATGACAAAAGTTGGTGGCATCCTTCTTCATTTGCATACATATATTTTTCATTCAATTTTTAGATTAGCGATTATATATCGCATTGTCGGCAGTAAGGAAGTGAAATATTTGATGACACGAAGAGTGGTAATTAGAATTTTCAGCAGAAATCTGAGTGCAAAATTAAAATCAGTAATGCAATTTACAAAACACACATAAAGCACGGCCACAATTCAAATTAGCCGCAGCTCCACATTTACTGTTTGCATTATTAAAAGTAATTAAATATTTTCCCCAAATGGAGATGGCCAGCGAGAAGTGCGTGGATGGATGAAAGCGAGACGGTTTAATTATTCAAATGAAATTCTAAATAAATTGATAGACAGCCGAGCAGTAGCTGTTGGCAGCCAGCAAATGTGTTGTTTGCGTTTACCCAGCGTCATTGAACATTTTGCAAAAACTTTATTTGTCTGGTTGCTGGCATTTTGTGGCATTTACTGAGGTCCTTTAGGAATTTTCAGCCCCCACCCAAAAAAAGAACATTAATGTGTGTGTGGAAACAACTTTAAGCCTGAAATCCGCTTAGAGCACGACCGGACCAGGAATGCCATCAACTTGTAATATATATTTTTATAGTCTTTTAATGGAGACATAAAAGTGCATCGTTGAGCCTTGTCTTTGACTAGAAAGGACATTTTGAATTATGTGGGATTTTATTTGTGCGTCTGTCTATCCTCAATGACAGGCAAATAAAAACTAGAGTATTGATTTACGAAGGTAAATACTCGAGAGTCCTCACACATTGCAGAGCCTCCTCCCCTGCATTCGCACAGCATAGTTGGAAATCCAATTAAAAAGTATTTTTGCCGAAGAGAGCTATTCAGCTTAATGAACTGTTTCCGCCTGCTGCAGAATTATGCAGCCTGAGGAATTTCGAGGCGTGCCTAGTAAGAAATGAAAGCCAAATAGATGGCTTAATTAAAATATTATTCCATTTAAGAAGACTTTATTTAACATTTTGGCTTATTGAACCGTAAATTAAACCTTTCGCCATAGGAGTGTGGGAGTATAAATCACGAAGATAGATTGGTCGCCACTATCCCGCTCTCGGGTCACTCCAACACGCGCCAAAGTTTCGTCAACTTTATATAAATGTCGAACCATCCACCAGCAGCGCCGCCTCCGACGTCCATTTGTTCCCATTTGGTTTTGCCCTCTACTTAAGCACGCGCTGGAAAGTAAAATGTTTCAGCAACTTTCAACTTTGACATAATGCAAATTATTTGATTTCATTTTATTATTTGTTTATCTCTCTCTCTCCGCCGTTTACTGTCCCTGTGCCAGTCCCTGTGCCCACGCTAACTTTGGTAAGTGTTTAATTTGGTAAAGTCCTGGGCAAAGGGAAGGAATGGTAGGGCGCTGGGGATGGGAGGACCTGCCACACATTTTAATAGCCACAGCACATAAGCCACTTTGCTTTCGGTCGAAACAGTCGTGGCCATGTCAAACCACAAAACAATTTAAGTTACAAACATTGCCAACTTTTCTATTTGTATCGTCGTCGTGGAGAAACAACAAATTCACAATAAAGTCCAAAGTTTTTTTTTCGGGGGGGCAAAACCAACAACGGAAAATTGGAGCTAACTTTTGAGCTATTTTATTATTTTTCTCGGTTAGGCATTTTGGGGAAAACATCCTGACATTCTCTTCATTCTTCAGTCTTCACTATTTACTGGTCATTCCTCATACGCAAGCGGGGGAGAGAGAGACTCGTGTCCGTCAATTGCTGCTGGCACACAGGGCGTATGATTGACATCGCAGCTCACAACTGAGAACAACAAATTCAACGATTAGCTCACTTGAGTGCACCTCCCATCCACTGGCTCCCACTTGTGCGTATTATATGGTGCTTCATTTAATATGTTTGGACGTTGATTAATTGTCCGTTTATATTTCTTATGCCTTTTGACTTGGCGGCGCACAAAAATAACATATGTCTGATAATCATTTGGCAATCGGTTTCATAAGTTTGGTGTCTAAAAGATCATAATTATTTTACATTACATACTTTAAGCAAAATGTTTGCATTTAAGTAACAACTTAATTTGCCTTAAAAGACTTTGAAATGAATAATAAATTAAAAAACATCTCGAATATGTAACAAGAAAAATGATAAAAACACATATTTATTGGTATTTTACACTAATTAAACCAAAGCATTCGAGGAAAATTGCATCTTGATTTAAAATTCTTACTAAATGTAAATTCTTTCTTTTTGGGAGTCCTGCAGGATAAGATATATTCACCAAAATCTTTAAAAAGTGCCTGGGAAATAAAGAAGAAGGGAATTGCATTTACCTCTTTTCACATTTTTAATTAATTTTCATTTTCCTTTCAAGAAAAAACCCTTGCCTTGAATTCCTGTTGAAGTTTAAAGTTAAATTTATTAATTAAGTTTAAATCAGTTATATTTATAATGTATACATATATAATTTTTACAGTTCGTAAAGCTAGCTCGAAAATGTCTCCACTATCCTTAGATTTCTCTTTCACCACTTTTACCATGTTGAATTTTGGGGTTTCCTTTGAAAGTTTTCGTTTTGTTTTTAATCATTCTAAAATGTTGATTTTTTTGTTGTTTTTTTTTCGTATATGACTCTAATACAAGGTTTATACGCTGCTGTCAATTACTTTAAATCGATTATTTATGTGAACTCTGGGGGCTTGGCGGCTGTCTTAAAATATCATACAACTTAGGACCTATTAGCGATACATGGGTAAGGTTTTTAACAACAATTTTTGCTAACAGATTAATAATCATAATAACGAAAGGTAAACTAAAGGCCGTGTGGAAAAGGAGCCGAAGCAGAGTCCAAAATTTGATTTATTCCCTTCACACGAAAAACTTCTCCGCAAAAAACGCATGGACTAAACAGAGATATATATCCAGCAACTGATGCAGCTCCACTCGCAGTTCCATAGCTCCTCGTGGAATATATTTATCTACAAATGGAAATTCAAAATCCTGGATGAGTTTGATAAGCAGAAGAGAATCTATTATTTAACTTGTAGTCCACTTTAAAATTTAACAAATATATCAAATCAACAATCTCGCACCTGATCTGGTTACAGAAGCTGTGCCAGTTCCGGTTCACGTGCCAGCTCCTCCCTTTCCCGTTCCCTATCCCGTTCCCTGTCCTGGTGCTCCTTCAACTCTCTGGCGGCCCTCTGCTGCTCCTCCTCCTCCTCTGCCTGCTGCTGCTGCTGCTGCTGCTGTTGCTGCTGCTTCTTGCGGTGCTCGTAGTTGACCAGCCGCTGGCCAACCAAATACTTATCCACCTTGATGGAGAGATATAGCTTCTTCAGCTGCTTGATCTGGAACAAAACGAAGCATATGCTGCCCACGACAATGAAGCTAACAGGATACACCATGCGAGCGACGACATGCCGCGCATAGGCGTCGGTGATGAAAATGGGAAACATCATGTGTGCCAGGACATAGGGCGCTGCCAAGGCTAGGCCAAAAGTAGTAACTACCGGAACCGCCAAGTCGCGCATCACAAATTTCAAATCAAAGTCGCGCAATCCATCCATGTAGGCCCGCTCCAGGGCTCGCTTTAGATGCCAATCGGGACCCATTAGGGTCATGGCTATGGCAATCTTGCTGTAGAGCACTCCCAGGGCCCAATCCTGCCACAGGAAGTGGATGGGTGTCTTGCGCAAGGGAACCCTTAAAGGTATCACGACCACCAGCTCCAGCAGCAGTCCAAATAGCAGAGGAACCAGCACAAAGATCCCCAGCAGGGTTACAACAGGCAAAGCATATTGCAATGCCACTCGCGCCCAATCCTTAAGCTTCGTTATAATAGCGGCTCGTCCTTGGGGCAGCAGGGTCACCACCACAGCAATTCCGCGAAATACAATCCAGCACAGGTAGCCTCCAATCTCGGCGGTGTACAGCTCGTGCGAACGAAGCAATCGCTCGTTTTTCCTCGCAGCCTCCGGATCCACAGCCGCCAGATTTCCAGCCACACCGGCTGCCCCTGCACCACCAGCAACTGCTGCTCCTGCAGCCGCAGCTTTATCAGCCGGATTACCCGTCCAGAGCACCCGCCGGCCAATGTACACGGGCACCGTGAGCGTCAACATGGCAGCACACACAATGGAGAGACACATGAGAAGCAGCAAGGCGCACAGTCTAATGGCGAACAGCGAGGGCTTGTCATAGGGCTGGAAGCCAACGGGCGCATCCCTCTGCATAATGGCCTGATGGGCGGCGGCAAGGTTTCGTGGAGCTGGCGCTGGTTCTACTGGCGGCGGCGGTGGAGGTGGTGGTGGTGGTGGCGGTGGTGCTGCAGCAGCAACTCCCTCCCCTCCTTCGGCATCGCCTTCATTGGCATTCTCGGCGGCGGCGGCAACATCAACTCCCTCCTCCTCGGCGGCTGTGGGATTCTCTGGCTCAGGAGCTGGCAGCAGATAGCTACGGATGCCAAGAAGCCAGGCAACGGCAGTGCACCAAATACGAAGCAATCCCTTTAGCCAAATGCGCGTCTGGATTTGTTCAAAGAAACTGGGCAAGACGACCTGTGATAAGTTAAATAAATATAAAGATTATAATTCAGTAACCTCCGAGGTTGCACTACCCTACAAAACTCACCTGCAAGAGAAGCAACTGAAGACTCAGATCATTCACCTCCGCATCACCACTCAAGGTGTAGGGCAAGAAATTCGGCCAGACAAACTGAAGAATGCGGATGGGCAGCCAAAGCATGAGCAGCACCGCAAAGCCAAAGATCATGGCCGAGGCGACCAAGCGTCGTATGTGGCGCACAATCGGCACGTGGATCATCTCCTGAATCGGACTGAAGTCCGGATCATTCACATTCCGGAATATCCAGAGGACGCCCGGTCGCAGAACCTCGCGCAGCAGCGATATAAATGCGGCAAAGTAATACACGTAGACCATGCCAAACATCCAGTGGACGAAGAGCGAGGTGCCCGGTGCCGCCTTGAAGCTCGCCTTCCGATCCTTCAGACTGGCATCCAGCAGGGGCAGCGAACAGATGTCCAGCCACCAGCCGCAGATCAATGGCAGCACGCCAATTTCCACCACGGTCAGCAGCGAGACCTTCACCACAATATAGCAAAGTCCAATGAACCAGCAGACGCGTCTCAGGCGGAACACGCGGGCGAAGAAGTGCAGCACCACCAGGGTCAGGCCGATGCAGCAGTAGCCAAAGAGCGTCGTGATCAGGCCGTGAAAGTGCAGCAGTGGCTTCTCCGGCTGCAGCAGATCCATGGAGCTCAGGATGAAGTTGCCCACGCAATAGGGGCAAAAGGCGAACGTGAAAATGAACATGGTGTTCAGCGAGATGATCCAGAAGACGTGCTCGAGGAAAACCAGCGAACCGTCCAGGCCCAGGAGTCGCTCCCAGGTCAGCTCCTCGGCAGCACGATCCCATTCCATCGGATTCCAGTTCTGTTCATCGGCATCGGCATCCACAGCAGCGGCAGCGGCCACTGGTGGAGCGGCAGCCGCTTCCTGGGCGGCTGCATCCTGTGCCACATCGTTATCCGCTGGCGGTGGCGCCTCGTTATCCATGGGCACATCCTGCGGTGCGTCACCATTGTTGTTGTCATCCTGCGGCTCCGCAGCAGCGCCTGCCTCGGCTGCCTGCGCTGCAGCTGGGCCCGGGGCGGCAGCCTGCAGCGGTGCATCATCCCGTTCCAGCCAATCGGGACCGCCGCCATGAAGTATCTGCTCGCGCAGCCATACCAGTCCAATGAACGAGAGCAGCGTGCAGGTTACCACAAAACAGCCGCGAAAGGCATCCGCCGCCAGGTTTTCCATCGAGAAAATGTCGAACGGAAGCGTGAGGATCATGTCAAAGGAGCTGGCCCGGAACAGGTAGCGGTAGGTGCGGTAGGCCGAGAGCGGAACCACACCAAACCAGGCCATGCCCACCAGCGAGTAGTGGAGCCAGCAGCGAGCGCCCTCCAAAACGGCCGACATCAGGCCCACCAGCACGTCCTTGAGCGGCAGGACACGGGGCATGTCCGGGGCATAGATGGGCTGGAAGCTGAAGCGGTAGCCGCATAGCTCGCAGTACTCCTTGTGCGAGTAGCGCATCCATTGCATCAGGCAGTCCTGGTGAATGTACTTGATGGAACCCGTGCAGATGCACGGATAGAAGAGCGGCCTGTCCGGCTGCGCCTCGCAACGGCAGACGCGACAGATGTCGCCCTGCGACAGGTCGTCCATCCTGCGTCCTTGTTTCTTGATTTATTCCTTAATTGTCTGCCTGGCGAGTGCCGAGGAGAGTGGTGCCATCGGGCATTTGCGCAGTTCGCTGGGCAATGTCGCTAATTGCCCCCCACTACCGCCCACTGTCCGGGTTTGGGCGCCCTCGTTGCTGGTCCAATTAACACCTTCGATTGCGTAGCGCAGGGAGTAGCCAATTTTAATTTTAATTTGTAACCAAGAACTCCGATATTATTACGAGAAAACAAAAATATGCAAGTGGCAGCCAGCAGGGTCCAGTGTGTGCACACTACAGCTGGAAAAAACATCGGCGACATTATCGATACATCGATGTGGGTAAACATCGACGATTTCCCAGCTCAAATGCACACACTAAAATCAAAGTTACGTTTAACAATACTAAAACAACATTTCTCAAACATCAGAGTCTGGCCACACTCTCTCTTTTTATTCCACAATAAAAACAAAGTCTCTTTAAATACATTAAATTAAATATATTAATAATGCAGCGACAAATGATTAACATCCTAACGCGCCGTCTGGGCGCTGGCCAGCAGATGCGCCCGTTGTCAGTTACCGCACAGCGTCGAGAGATCTTCAAGGTGCAGAGCGCCGAGGACTTCGACAAGAAAGTGAAAAACAGCCAGCAACCTGTGATTGTGGACTTTTTCGCAACGTACGCAACGATTTTAGCCGTTAGCCAGTTTTAATTATTATTAATAATTTGAACTCGCAGCTGGTGCAATCCCTGTAAGCTGCTGACGCCGCGGATCGAGAATATCGTGGGCGAACAGGCGGGATCCATCAAATTGGCCAAAGTCGACATAGATGAGCACAGCGAACTGGCTCTGGACTACGATGTGGCCGCCGTTCCAGTCCTGGTGGTGATGCAGAACGGCAAGGAAGTGCAGCGCATGGTGGGCCTTCAGGATGAGGACAAAATCCGCGCCTGGGTGGCCGCCGCCGTGAAGCAGACGAAGAAGTAGGGGATTTCCCGCGAAGATGAAGCCAAGCTTTAAGTTAACTTTCGGACTTTCGAAATAAATGTTTATTTACCCCGTTGAAGCAACAGAAAACCACCTAAGCTATACAGTCATAAAATCTAAATGGAAAACCAGCCGGGTGTGCCGGGTCTCTTCTTGTTGCGATCGAGGAATCGCTTGAAGCCCTCCTTGGACTCGTCCAACGATTTCTCCTCCTTGGCCTGCTTTTCCGCCTTGTCGGCGAACATCTCTGGGAACACGAAGGACTCTTCCTTGGGCTGCAAAAAGCATATTAATGAATTAATGAATATTCCGTGAAAGCCTCCAAAATTCCATTCCATTTACCAGTGTTACATAAGCCAGCTTCACATCATCTTTCTTGGTTACATAGCCGTAGGTCTGATCCCTTTTGGTGTCGCCCAGCGCTATCCTAGTGCGCACATCCACCACTGGGAGCTTGTAGATCTTCTCCAGGTAGTTTCGCACATCATACTTGGTCATCTCCATGGACACCGAGAACGTGACGACATTTGGCGGCTGCTCCTCCGCCGGCCGGATTAGCTTCATCCAGAAGTTGGGCAGGAAGACGCGCAGCTGCGGGTTGCCGCGCTGGTAGATCGGATACCATCTCGTGGACATGGCGGCTCAGGTTTTCGGTTTTTATTCAGGATTCCGCAAATTATATTAAATATGTTGTTGTGCGTTCACGAAAGACGGCACTTGCACGTGGTGTTAACCAACACTTGTCTTTGCCGACAGCTGATTTTCACTGCCGCAACAATTTTCAAAAAGCAAATGATTTCTGATTAAAAATGGGCAAAATAAAGAAAAAGGAGGCACAAAAAAAGGCTTTAACACGCAAAGAGCAGAGGAAACTAAGAACCGAGGTGAAGAAGCAAAATAAACGTCTCTACCACGCCGGCAAAAGCAATGGAACTCAACGCGTGGTGGCTGCGGCCGAGGTGCTGGCAGCGCAGTCGCTGCAAGGGAAATCCAAGAAGAAGAAGACTAAAAAGCCAAAAATGATTCCCGAGGATATACCCAGGGAACAGCTTCTATCCGGGGACATAGGATCCGACGATGATGAGTCCATTGCCTCGGATTTCAGCGACGAAGAGGTGGACGCACTGATGCCCAAGAAGGCAAAGGTTGAGCTCTATGAACCGCTGGGGAAGAAGGTGAAGATCAAGGGCGGCGCTATACCCAGACAGGATGAGGCGGAGGTCAGGAGGAAGGAGCTTCGCCAGCAAAAGGAGCTGGAGGGCAAGTCCAAGAAGCAGCGACTCAAGCAACTGCGTCTGGAGAACGAGGAGGAAGACCGGGAGATTGCCAAGCTGGAGAAGAGGCTAAAGCTTAACAAAAGCAAGGACAAGAATCGCCTGGTGAGGAAAATGTTCAATGACGGGCTGGACTACGTCTTGGACTTTGTCCTGGACGACGAGGAGGAGAAGCTGAAGTGGGAGGAGAAACAAGAGCGCAAACGCCGCCTGAAGGAGGATCAGGAAAAGGAGGAGGCAGGCCTGTGGAGCGAAGATGAGGAAGAGCAGGACGATGGTTCAGAGGGTGCTGTTTCCGACGATAAAAATGAAGAGGAGAAGTTCAGCAGCGACGAAGATCAAAGCGGGGAGGAATCCGAAGAGGAGGAGTCCGAACAGGAAGAGGAGCCAACTAAAGGTAATTGTATTTTCTGAATAAAGAAACCCTCATTAATCCCCCCAATCACTTCGCAGTCAAGGAAGACATCTACGGTCGCAAACGTGATGCCGAGGGCAAGATCCTGCCCGATCCCATCGAGGAGGAGGCCTCTGCCACGGGCCAAAGGTATATACCACCTCATCAGCGAGCTCTGTTAGCTGCCAGTGCCGGTTCGAGTGCAAAGCAAGCTGAGATCCTGGCCCGCCTGCAGAAACAGTGCAAGGGCCTCCTCAATCGCCTGTCAGAGGCGAATCTCCACAAGATTGCCGTTGGCATAGAGGAACTGTATATGAAGAACTCGCGGTACAACATGAACGACACGCTGACCAAGCTGCTTCAAGAGGCTTTGCTGGGCCCCACGCTATCCAAAGAGCGCATGGTTCAGGAGCATATGGTGCTATTGGCCTATCTTCATGCTCAAATAGGCAGCGAAATCGGTGCGCACTTTCTGCAGACTTTTGTTGAGATCTTCGAGGGTCTTGTGAGGAATATTGTGGACTTGGAAGTGGAGGACAAGCAGCTGAATAACCTCGTCCTAATCCTCTGCTACATGTACATGTTCAAGGTCTTCAAACTGAGTTTGCTAATGGAACTGATTGCCAGACTATCTGATGAGCTTTGCGAGAAGAGCGTTGAGTGCCTGCTATTGATATTGCAAACCATTGGTTTCCGTTTGCGCAAGGACGATCCATTGGCCTTTAAGGCCATGATGCAGCGTGTTCAAGCCCAGATTGCCGCCGCTCCCTTGGAGCTCAAGGAGAATCCCCGCCTGCGCTTCATGGTGGATATCCTGAATGCTGTTAAGAACAATAATATGCAGAAATTGCCCCAGTACGATCCAGAGCTGGCGGAGAATCTACGCAAACGCTTAAAGGCCATGCTGAAGAACGATCGCTACGTGGTTACCTTGAATATTTCTCTGGAGGATCTCCTGCGTGCCGATAAGGTCGGCAAGTGGTGGATCGTCGGATCCGCCTGGACTGGAAACCTCAGCGAAATGGGTTCTGCCAAATCGAAGCAAGACAAGAACTCATCCCAGACTTCCAACGCGGGCTTTGCAGACAAGCTCTTGGAATTGGCCAAAAAGCAACAGATGAACACTGCAGAGCGCAAGAACATCTTCTGCATCATAATGAGTGCCGCGGATTATGTGGATGCCTTTGAGAAAATCCTGCACTTGGCCCTGAAGGATCAGCGAGCTGTGGCCTATGTGATTATCCATTGCGCCTTGAACGAGAAGCGTGCCAATCCCTACTACGCCCATCTGGCCCTCAAGTTCTGCCAGTTCAATCGCAAATACCAGCTAGCCTTTCAGTTTGCCAGCTGGGATCGCATCAATGACATCGAATTGCTGACGAAGCCACAAATACGCAATCTGGCCAGCTTCCTGCAGCAACTGATCCTTTCGGCTGGATTGCAGCTCTCCGTACTGAAGGTGGTGGACTTTATGCAGCTGGAAAAGCTGAGTTTCTTCTTTATGAAGGAGGTAATGGTGCGTCTGCTCTTGGCACCGAATGAGCGCGAACTCTACCAGACATTCGAACGTGTGGCCAAGAATACGAAGCTGCAGCAATTTAAGCAGGGTGTTCGCCTCTTCATGCAGCACTTTCTCCTCGATCCAGAGCAACTGGACAAGCTGAAGATCGAGAAGGAAGAGAAGCAGCTGCTGAAACAGCGAGTGGATCACCTGGACAAGTTGCTGGCCTATGTGGACCTGTAAATATTTATAAGTAGGTTTAAAATGCAAATGCAAATGTTTTAAGCAGTAGAATAAACTTTAAGTATGCGAATTGCATCTCTATTTGCATCTCACTATTGATTTATTATATATTATATATATTATTTGTTGTATCAGTTAAGCAAGGTTTTATTTTAGTTACTACACAGCCAAGAGGTAAATTCACTATATTATTTATCGCGAGTTTGAGAGCTACTTTGTGATAACACCATGGTGAAGTAGTTCCTTGTTGTCTGCGTTATAAAAGGGCTAGATTTTCCTATGAACAGACAGTACCTTCAAGATGTTTACCCAGTGTGCTGCCCTGTTGTTCCTTCTCGGTTTCATTTCGTTTTCTTTAGCCAGTGAAGATAATTCCACTACCACTGCAGATGGTAAATCAAAGATTATATCAAAGACTATATCCATTATTCTTACATTTTGTTGGTTTCTAGTCGCTCCCCCGTTTGTGAATATAACTTCATATGGTCTAATAGTTATTGGCCAAAAGTTATACTACATTGAGGATAAACAGACTCTAAATTGGTATGATGCCCGAGCTTCCTGTGATAGTATGGGCGCCGATTTAATCTCCTTTGAGACTGACGAGAAATGGGACCTGTTCAACAAATATCTGAACAATCCGCAATCCAGGCTTACATTCTGTACCTCGGGGAACGACTTAATGAAGTTGGGAAAACATGTTTGGCTGCCAAGTGAGAAGCCAGTGGCATCCAAGTTGTGGGCATCTGGAGAGCCTAGCCTAGTGAACGAGCGGAACACTGCGATGATTTCAGGAATCCCAAATGGATAAAGTTGAATGATAGTAACTGCCTAAAAAAACAGTATTTCATTTGTGAATACCTGGCTGAATAAATGGCTGTGATTTCTGTGATAATTGAAACAAATTCTTTCATAATGCATTTTCTCAGAACATAAAAATTGTAATTCATGTGTGAAATCTTTGACATTAAACTTTACTCTTAATATTTAACAACTTGCCGTTGTTCTTATGTTGAAATAAAAGAAACGACGCTTTTCATTTAAACTCTAGGAAAAACCTTAACAATAACAGGTACATCTAGTCAAAGCCTTGGAGCAGATCACGCGCCCGCTGGTAGCGCGTGGATTCGATCAGTTTCTGGCGCTCCGTCTCGTCCTCCAGCTTTTCGCCCTCCTTGTCAAGTTGCTGGATCACCTCCTCGGCCAGTTTGCTGATCTTGGCGCGCGCTGCTCCCTGGGAGCTGGCCAAATACTCGAGAGCTATCGGCCACAGCTCCGCATCTAGTTTGTCCTCATCGAAGGCCGTTTGTTGGATAGAGATCTGACGGAGTTTGATAAATTTCCACTCTTCGCGAGACTTTTTCCATTTCACAAGGTATTCCTTGTTGACTTTGGCCTCCTTGTTGGAATTCTGGCTACGTTGGGCCTCGAGGCGCTGCTGGTGCTTCTGCTTCTTCTTTTGACGCACAGTGACCACGGCATTGACGTTCTCCGGACGGGCAGCTTCGCGGAGTTGGGCATCAGTCGGTTGGGCTTCCTCCTCGTTGTCGTCATCGTCCGAGTTAGTCTCCTGCTTGCTGCGCTTCTCCACGATCGTTGGGGTCTCGCCCTGGGCTTGCTTTCGCTTGTGGGACTTTGGCTTGGGAGACATTTCGCCATCATTGCTGGCCACCTGCTCCTCCGGAGTGGCTTTCTTGCTGCGTTTCTTGTTTGCCTGAGTGTCTTCCTCCTCCGGCCGCCTTTTGGTTGCTTTATCTAGATGAAGTACAGGGTGTGTGAGTTACCAGTCTACGTGGAAAGCTGTACCCACCTTTGACAGTTGCCGGCTGCTCTCCCTGTGGCTCCAGGATCAAAGACTTGGTAGCCACTTCGTCATCGCTGGCCGCATGTTCAGCGCCTCCGGTCGCCTCGTGCTTCCGTTTCTTTCCCTGGCGCTTGGCCTTCTTCTCCAACTCGCTACGAGCCATTTAATTGGACTTCTTGCCGACTGTATCGTACCACAAGCACGGGTTTTGTTAATACAATTTAAACAAGTTGCTGAGCAGCAGCCAAAATGTGTTTCGGAAGTGACGGTTTCCAACACTTGCTTGCAACAGCTGTGGCGCGACCTCTTACGACTATCGGTAGCGGCCACTCGAAACCAATCGGATTGTAAATAAAACAAACGCCAAATTTAAGCTTCTGTTAGGGAATTAAAAAACAATAAATAATGTGAATAATAATGTGCATTTGTGTGTGTTCTTATGTGCATAGTTCTTAGGCCGCCTTGATACCTTATTACCGCATTTTCACACAAGACACTAAAAGTTTTCCGGGGCAAGAGAAGAAAACGGCGCGAAAATAAATCTTTTTCTGATACCTGCAACTAACTAAGTTTAACGCCATTTGCAGGTCTACTAAGGATCAATTAAGGAGAGACGAAGAAGAACCCGCTACTGGACACAGGTGAGTGTTTTGCAATGATTCATAATTTCCATATTTTATCTGGCGGCAACGAGGCAACAAAACGTGCCCCCAAAGCCGGCAAATGCATCTGTTACGTGCGTATGTGTTTGCGTGCCGACACTGCGTGCGTGTGTGTGTTATGTGCAAATAAATGTCTCAGCGTTTCGGGTACAAAAACACCGAAATATGAATATAATTTTATCAGCAAGAGGAGAGGGATTCATTTTGGAGGAGCCAGGAGGAGACCCAAAACAGCTGTTGTTTGCCCGCAGGAGGTGGAGGAGTCCCAGCTGTATTTTTAAAGGTGAGTTTATGTTTGCGCATTTTTTATTAACATTGCATATTAATGCTTTATCGCCTCCATTAATTCAACTATTTTCGAACTTTATTTAATTATTTATAAGCAAAAGTTCATGGTGGGTTTGAAAATGTGTATGGAATAAAATATGTTAGGTGGAAAATGAACAAATGAACATGAATTCTATCAGCAAAAGGAGAGGGATTCATTTTGGAGGAGCCAGGAGACCCAATGCTGTAATGCTTTATCCTCCATTAAGTCAACTATTTTCGAACTTTATTTAATTATTTATAAGCAAAAGTTCATGGTGGGTTTGAAAATGTGTATGGAATAAAATATGTTAGGTGGAAAATGAACAAATGAACATGAATTCTATCAGCAAAAGGAGAGGGATTCATTTTGGAGGAGCTAGGAGACCCAATGCTGTAATGCTTTATCCTCCATTAAGTCAACTATTTTCGAACTTCATTTAATTATTTATAAGCAAAAGTTAATGGTGGGTTTTGTTATAAGTTGAAAATGTGTATGGAATTAAATATTTTTAGGTGGAAAATGAACAAATGAACATGAATTCTATCAGCAAAAGGAGAGGGATTCATTTTGGAGGAGCCAGGAGACCCAATGCTGTAATGCTTTATTGCCTCCATTAATTCAACTATTTTCGAACTTCATTTAATTGTTTATAAACAAAAGTTAATGGGGGGTTTTGTTATAAATTGAAAATGTGTATGGAATAAAATATGTTAGGTGGAAAATGAACAAATGAACATGAATTCTATCAGCAAAAGGAGAGGGATTCATTTTGGAGGAGCCAGGAGACCCAATGCTGTAATGCTTTATCCTCCATTGATTCAACAATTTTCGAACTTCATTTAATTGTTTATAAACAAAAGTTAATGGTGGGTTTTGTTATAAATTGAAAATGTGTATGGAATAAAATATGTAAGGTGGAAAATGAACAAATGAACATGAATTCTATCAGCAAAAGGAGAGGGATTCATTTTGGAGGAGCCAGGAGACCCAATGCTGTAATGCTTTATCCTCCATTAATTCAACTATTTTCGAACTTCATTTAATTGTTTATAAACAAAAGTTAATGGGGGTTTTTTTTTATAAATTGAAAATGTGAATAAAAAATTGTAGGTGGAAAATTACCAAGTTTTTCTAGTCGTAACCCTTTTCAGCGAACTTTTAAGACATGATTTGAATAGATTTCAAATCTAAATCGTTTTCAGTGGATTTCCCATTACAAATTTTCTTCACAATTTTCCAGTCCACTTGGAATTTCACTTTCATCCGCTGGACGCCGGCGCGCCTTCAGTCAAAAAACAAAAAACAAGAAACAAAACGTAAACAAAACGCTCAGTTCTTAGCCAAACGTTTCTTCGTCTGGCTCTTTGAGTTGTTTTCCGGCATGGGCAAAAATAGCATAGGCATTTTTCCGATTCTTCCCGAGTTTTCCGACTGAGAGGAAAGCTCTTGTACTCAGGAGGGGTCTCCGCTAGAATGTGTTGGCCATTGATTCCGCCGCTGGCCATTCAGTTCTGCTTTGGTTGTGTTTCTGTTCGTATCGCCTCGCGTCGCGTTTTCCGGTCGCATTTTTCCGCCTTTCCGTCGAGCTCTTTGGTGGCTTTTCCACGCGTTTCTTGCCAACATTTTAATCGAAATCATATTTTTTTTGGGGAGCCACGAAATCCCCAAAGATATTTCAACGATTTCTACGTGGGTTTAAACGTTATGCATACATATCTCCAGGCATTTGGCATATACTTGGAATAAGTTAAGGGGTATATGGCATTATCTTAACTTGCTAATTGGATTGTCAACACAGATACAACAACACCAACACCAACAAGAGGTGCAGACGGGCGAGCCTGTCACAACAAATACAAGACTGCGACTCCGGTTAACTTCGCCGGTTTTTCACGCGAGTGGAGTGCGTTGTGTGTGTGTGATTTTCTAGTAATCAATAGTGGCATTTGTTTTCGCGCGTTTTACTTTCTAACATACTTTGGCCCTCGGCTTACTTGGACCCCACAGCCCCCTTTTGTGTCAACCCCTTGTTGCCCGTTGTGTTTCTGTGACAACGTGAGCGGCCTAAACAAACGTGGTTATTCCACGGGGCCCGCAACTCAAGCCACCCGAAACGAAAGGCAAGAAATCGGCCCAGAGAAGCGGCTAACTTTCTGTTCTGGAATGATAAAGCTCGGCACCTAAATGTCCGACAGTACGCGCTATAAGTGTAAGTACACAGTGCACAGTAGAGAACAATATGCCGATATTAGGAGCCATTTCTATATGTACACAAAACATTCAAATATTATATTTTATTTAGAGATTATCCTATTTACCAAGAGACCATCAAAATCTATAGAAAATTTCATAAAAGATCTAGGAATTTATTTTAAATAACTGAACAAATTTAACATTATTTTACCCATTTATTTTCCATGCAATTTCCTTGATTGTTTATAAACAATTTCAGCCCATCCATCCGCTGGTACATGGTACATCCAAGTATTACATCAGCTGAGGTGCCAGAGGTGTGGCCCCCAGTCATGATTCGGTTTCAGAACCAAATCTGTATCTACTCGTTGGGCTAGGAACTTGTATCTATTTGGCAGCCGCATCTTCTGAAATGATCGCCATCGTGTGCGTTTGTTATTCCAATAGTTTTCCTCTAAAATTGGATCAGTTCGTCGGCAATTAAGGCCCCCCAAAAAATATAAGATATATGTATTTGGACTAGACTCATTCGTTGGCCTAATATTAATGAATGAATCAATGCACTACATCATTTCTCATGTCAGTTTTTGGCTTTACCATGTGGTGATGTTCGAATAGGTTGGCTACTATATAATTCTTTCAGTTTTTTGTTAATTTGTATGGGAGTTTTTGTCCTACAGAATGTAGTAGGTGTTGTGTGTGTTTCAATTTGTCAAGATTTGATTAAAAAAAATAATAAACTGAATTAGTTGTAACTTTAGGTAATTTCTGTGTTTGTTTTCTACATTTTAAGTTTAATTAAAAAAACTTTTAAACTGATTTTTAATTTGTTTTCACTTTGTAATATCCCTGTATTTCGTTTTAATTTTTCTTTGCATTTTACAGAATATCTTTTCTATTTTCTGGCATTCCTTTCCATTAAATTTACCCCATTGCTGGTTTGCCTTTGTTTTGCCGCACTCGTAAAATGTATCTTTTGAGCACAAATGTCAAATATTGCTTTTTAAGGGTCACTGGCTAAATATTATCGCTCTTTGCATATTTATTTTCAATGTTGCCTCTTTTCAACTTGGCAACTTGGCCAACAAAATACTGATTCCTTTTAGCTTTGTTTGTGCAAAAAAAAACCCCTTTTGGCTCAATTCGGTGGTTGGTCTGGTTGACTCATTCTCGTTAAGGGTTGTCCACTTGGTGAGTGCATTTCTATGCCCTGAAGATATAGTTTAAGTCGTTTATTTTCTGACCAGACTATGAGCAAACAAATTGCCCTTTTGATTTATTTACCAAAAGGATGAGAGCCAGAAATAAAATCATTAGCTTTATATATTTTGACTTGGGTCGATTCCGTGGCTCTCATATATAGGATATATATTATATTCTGTTCTCTTTCCATGCGAATTGACGTCAAATTGTTTATGCAGGCCATGGGCCGTTTAGTTGATGGCCGGCTGGTTTATATATTCCTCCTGTATCTGCTACTGTTTGCCGCGATATTGTGATTTCTATATAGGGAAATTAAGCGGCGTCTTGATTGAGTATTCCAGTCAGATTTCGATACGAACCTTTGCCAAATACGCGACTCGAGGGCGTCACAGATTTGCGCGTTCAAATCGCCGCTGAAATATTAATGCACCCGCGTTGCTTTTTAGTCTGTTTTATTTTCGAATCGTTAAATACACATTATTTCGGGCCATATTCATTTTTTTGGCTTAAATGGCGTCGTCGCGACACGCGCACTTCCGTCACCCAAATGTTTTCCGAAGAGAAAAGCCCCAGAAAATAAAATAAAAGAAAAACAATTGCCAAAATACAATTTGTTTTTTGTGCGACAGAGTAACGACATGGGGGAGCAAGTGTTAAAATAAATTGTGACAGATTGTCGGTTCGGCTGTATATTCTTCGATAGCTATATAATATCAGGGTCTCCTTACCATATGCCACGTACTTTTTGGCTCGTTAAAATATGAAAAATTGTCTGGTCAAGACAGAGAAAACGATCGAGTTTGTGGGGATAATGAGACATTTGCCAAGATTAATGGAGCCTGTAAAAATACTTGCTGTTATTAAATTGTTTTTGGGGACAAGCTCTTGGGCAGTTCAATGCTCTTTTCGGGCAGCACAAATTAAAAAATATATATTATGTTTGCTATTATATTAAACAATAAAACCTCAAAAGAATATAATGAAAAGGTTATTTCCATTTCAAAACTTTAATTCGCTTTATTTTAGTTTGCAGGAAATTTGTTTTGTTTTTGTTAAATGTGAATTTCCATTTCCTTTTCCCAAAAATATAATTTTAAAATGCCTGCATATCAGGGACCGTAAATAATGGTTATTTTTATTTTTGAAATATACAAATCAGTTTTCGAATTTGACTCTAATCATCAAAAATAATCATCAGACTCGAGTCAAAAATATAAATTACAAAAAACATCATTCTTAATTAAAATAAACATAATCGAAAACTAATCATTACCATTTAAGTCTTTTGAATATAACTTATAATAATTACGGTCCTTGTTGCATATACAAAAACGTTTTTAAAAATTGTCTCTAAATAAATTTGTAGAATTCCCAGCTAGACATTAATTTACTAGGCAGACAGTTGAAAGCATATAGAATGGACAAACAGGCAACAGACATACCAAAAATAATCCACAGATCTGACGACATCAGTGGCGATATCGAAGGCCATGAAGGAAGAGTTGCAAAAAAAAATATATATATACATATTAACACTTTTAGATCTGACCCTGAAAAAGAGCGTATGTTTGGCTGTGGTTTCGCTCTGAAAAATAACCAAACTGGGTCATTAAAAGGGGGCAATATGGGTTGACTCAATTTCGAGGGCAACAACGAGGTCAGGACAAAAAGAAAGATAGGCCGGCCAACCTGCTGAGCTTAGACATGGCAACGGAATGGAACCCCCAAGTTTTCCAATAAACAATCCAATTAAAACAATTGCCAGGGACAACGGACTATCATATCTCAATGCGTTTTGCATTGCGTGCGTTGCCTGAGGCCCAAATGGGTCAGATAGTTTTCTCAGATAGTAGATACTGCATACATACTTTGTTTCTGGTGGTTAGTTTTTCCCAGCGATAAATTTCTGCGCCCTAACACCATAGCTTTTCCTTGCTGCTTGACGGAAAGTGAAAGTCTATGTGCGTCGGGCCAACCAATTTAATGTACATTTCTGATCATTAATATTTTTTTTGTGAGCTTGCCGTTTTTTTGCGATAATGTTTTGATTGTTTGCTCCATGTGCCAGTGCTTGGCTTTGATTGATTTGCCTGGCCTGCAAAATGGAAAAAATATACAACAAAACTATTGAGTTTCTTTCTTCATTCTGCGGTCGGCCTCAAATTGATACAAATTAGCATTCCCCTTTCGTATCAAATTTGATTAAAGAACTCTAATTTCAGAGCTCTATTTTCTACGACTTTTGCCTGGGATTTATATGTTACCATTTTGATTTTTCATACTTTAAAGAACGCTTTGTTTCAGACGAGATAATGTGTTAGAGTAAAGACAAGTTAAAGGCTAGCTAGCTCGGGGCTAGAAACTGAAATAGATATCTGTTTGTTTTTGGTTGATTATGATAAATGATCTCTAGAGTTTTGTTAGCTTAGCTAATTTTACTTGATCGATTTTCTCTGACTTAGTTACAGAGCTGAACTTGTGAAGAGCTCTGAGTTGCTGCAGGTATTTTTGAAGAGTTGTTATAGAGAAATTTATTCCACTTTAAAGCAAAAGACTGACAGTTCTGTTTTGGCTTCTTTTCATCCGTTTAAAATGCCATAACTCGGCGAGGTTTCTCCGCTTTAATTTGCCAGCTTATTAACGCCATAAAATGTATCTTTGCCTGAGCAATCAATCCGTCAGTCGGCATATGGAGACCTAAGATTGCTTTCGGTCTTTGTGGGTCGTTGTTGCTTTATTTTTTTGGAATAATTACGGGTTGGCAATTGTCTGTAACCCAATTCAAGCTTGGCATTTCATTCAAGTTCACATGCAAACACGTTATTTAGCTGCGTGGGCTGGAAAATTGTTTCGCGCCTTGTTTTTTGTTTCAGCTTTTTGTTTGTTATTCCTTCGAGAAGTAAATCCAAATTGAATTTGCATTTTGAGAGAGACCTGGAATATACAAGGCATGTAATTTGAATGGAAGAATGGTTATTATGATATTTGCATATAAGTTGGCAATTAATTGGCAACCACTGCGAATGGCACACCTCTCGAGTCAGACATCAAGGATTGGCTTTGAATTGCAGTTATAGGATGCATGTTGTCGAGGCGGATTAGGGTCCGTCATAGGATTAGCATAACAGAGATTTCTCGAGTTGCGTTTAACCCGGAACGTGTTGGTCTATGGCATTCCTTCCCTCTCCCAATATCATACAATATATACTCGGTATTTTTTTCTTCACAACTCTGTCTAAGCAAACAAGAAATCGTGGCACGTGATCATTTTACAAATTTAATGAAAAAAGCGAGGGACCAGGAGGGAGTAACAATAACAATAACATAGAGCAGCGCACCTACAAAAGGCCAGATTTCATAAAAATACATGAGTAGGGCCCATAAAAAAATTAAAATAAAAACCAAAAGGCAGCAGCAGCTGCATAGGTGGATTATTGTGTGTATGCTAGTTGGGTGTTGGCTTCTTTTTGGAATATTCAAACGTACTTTGCTATCGTATTTTGTATCGATGCGTACGTTCTGCGAGACTTGGGCGAAAAGTGTAAGGGAATTTAAATGGGGAAGGGCATTGTTTGGGGAGTAAATAAATTGGAAATGCTTGGGTTTATCTGTAGGCCTTTGGCGAAAAATGAAAAAAATTAATTAAGCTGGGACCTGATTTAAGAAAGCCTTCGAAAATAAATTAAGCTCGAACAATAGCTAAATGATAATTTATTTTCTTTCACATATGAAACATGAAGAACACCATTCTTACCCACTTCATATATAAACGGGCAAATAAACCTAATTTGTTCTTTAATAAAACATAGAAATATCCTCAAATCAGTCCGATACGCCCTCCTAGATAGAGTATCTTTTGTTTTTTCCCCAACTATGTATGTATATCCCATCATAACTTGAGATCTGGACGTGCTGTCGATGCGGGGCGGGAGTCACTACTCATTTAGATGGGATCTGGCATGACGAACGGATCCGAAGGAGGTCTATATTTAGGTCTATATTTCTAGTTGCATAGTTGAGGAGGGGATTGCTGATATAAAACGCCCGATTAAATTTATGCACACACTATATGGAATGGCGTTGCAAACGCCGCGCTGCACATTTCACTTGTGATTTATGCCGACGAGGCGTGGCGACTCAATTGGGTTTGCGGAGTGGGTGCAGTTTTTACCATAGTTACCCAGGGCACCCAAGCAACCGATCCCCAAGAATTTCTTAATGGTCAGTCGGTGGCCAGTAGTTACGTGACCACAAAGTGTTTTCTTTTTAAACAAAACGTTGACTGACGGCGTTCCGAAGGCAAAAAACGAAAGTGCCACTTGGCAGATTGTCGCTGGTTTGCTCGTGGGTATGCTCCTTGCGTTCGGGCAGCTTCTCCTCCTCCTCCTCCTCCTTCAATCCCATCCTCCATCAAACTGGTCGATTGCCGCATTGCATCATCTTTTACATCGTACATCTCATATTTCGTTGGCCGGCTGTAAATACCAAATATAATTGTTTAACTGTCCATAAAAATGGAGAAGCATAAAAGGAGACCCTTTTCTTGGCTGCTGCCAACTGTCCATTGAACTTGGATTCGCGTTAAGTCGGGGCTTTTAAAGCCGACCTCAAAGAGATATCTTGGACATAAAATAAATTCACACCAGAGTGGCAGGAAGTATCTGCTGGATATATATCCCCAACTCTGCCTGACACTGTCCCATCCATCAATCTGGGGAAAAAGATTGCGCCATAGGTCGGCGGCAGGTGTCGAAGATTTGTTGTTGATTTTTTTTTTTGGGGGTGGAACTCATAGGCGTAGGAGCCAGGTGATTGAGGGATCTTTCTCTTCATTTCCCTGGGAATTACGTTGAGTTGAGACGTCATTCGAGGTATGGGAAAAAACAAAAAAGGAATAGCAACCAGGAAGAGCTGCTGCCTGGTTAGTTTGGGGATAATTTGTGTGGAAACCTTTAGAGATTTTAAAGGATTCAAAATTGAAATGATTGAAAAAATATAATGTCTCTGCTTTGTTCAGTTTAAAGCCGTAAAGAAGACAATTATGGCATAATAATTGAAGATTTCTTTGAGTAGATAGGGAACAAGTATTTAATTTTTGTAAATATATCTTCCACATTGACAAGCTTTTGTACTGATTTGAAAGAATTCTAGCTGTTTCAAATCATTTTCTTGTTTCCCGTATTTATCTTTTTATTATCTATTTAAATTTCTAGAAAACTCCCACCATTAGAATGGATGTTTAAATAATTGAATCAAAGTATTGCACTTTTAGGCTTCTGATAATTACCTTCATTTTGAAAAGATAAATGATTTTAGAACTACAAAAGCAGGGTCGAAGATATCAATTTTACTTGCCTGAAACAACACTAATTTCCTTTTAATGTGATTTTAAATAATACTCTTTGGAGTTTAAGGAATTTAAAGGGTAATAAATGAACAATAAATGAAAAACTCAAAGGATAAAGAATGCAATTTCCCCATTAAAACTGAGCAACCAAGTATCTCAGCCTAAAAAGTAAATGAACACCGTACCGTAATTAACCGAATCTTTTCAACGATTTGAAACTATTTCTTCTCTGCATAAATACGAGATAAATACAGTTTAAAGTGGAGCAAAACTCTCTATTATGTTGACATCCAAGCTACCTTTCGCCACATTTCGCCACGCTCCCGGCCATTATTAATGCATTTGGTTAGCCGCCGCCACAATCTGTCGCCATAAACCGAACGTAAGCCTCAATTGAGCAAACTTGATTTATGACTGACTGACTGCAATTGCACATACAATATTTCGCTATCGCCGCACTCTCACTCTCTTCTACTCTATTTGGAAAAATTGCATGTCAACGGAAATTGCTTAATCATTTCCACGCATATCGTATCGCATTTTCTTATGTGTGCCTTGGGTTTTGGTTTTTCGCCAAATGACTAATCCCATCTGTCGTCTGTCGTCTGACGTCCTCTTCCTCTTTTCCAGGTAAGTTTCAGCGATATCTTTCTGGGCAATAAAAGGAAATCATTGCGTAAAAGTCAATAAAAACAAAATTGATTTGTTTACTTAGGACGATGAGTGTTGGGGAGTTACATAATCCTCCGGTTCCTGTGAGGAAGTGCAACGACAACATAAAACATAAAAAAGGGAGCCATTAGCATGGGCATCCTAAAAAGTGCGGCTTAAAATGGATTTCCCAATCCCAATTCCCAAATGATTATGGTTACCACTCATTTGCAACATGGCGCGACCATCGAAATTATTGGCTCATTTGGTCAAGAGGCTAGCCAAAATACAAGATACCAAAAATATATGTATATATGTATAAAAACAAGAAAACAGAGATACGAAGCAGGCCCTGGTTGTACCCGTAAGATACTCCACTCCTTGATTATCATCTCCTTTACCACCACTACCTGACCCCTTGTCGCGCCTAACGATCTTTAACCTGGCCAACCATTGCCAGCCCAGACAGTCGGCCACTTGTCTGGCTCTGGCTCTTTTGTTGTTATTGATCGTACGTTGTATTACACAGCATTCAACCGTGCGTCGAGTATCTTTGTATCTGTCGAATGCATTTGCCTATACACGCTAAGAAAATGTATTTATTTAAGGGATGCTCCCTGAAAATTAAAGAGAACTAAATAGAAATAAGCTGCCTAAGTCAGAATTTGTACTAGAAAATATATTTCAGAATATACAATTTATATTTCTTTTGAATAAAATTACAAATTATAGTAAAAGATCTTACAAAAATCCCAGAAAGAATAACATCAATTTGTTGTCCGTTTTTTACCCTCAATCTTTTTAAAAAAACATTTAAGTCTAGACATTTGCCTAAGTGCACTCCACAGCCTGCCTGTTTCTGAGTTGTTTTTACTGATGTTTGCCCGGCTCATTTGCAAATCTGCTGGGTAATCAGACACCGGCTAAGGATGTCAATTAGCTGGTGTTGCTGCCGCTGGTGTTTCGCCAAGTGCGTGACCATTGAACCTGCATTTCCCATTTCCAAGTACCCAAGTCCCAGCTCTGTGTTCCCAGCTTAAAGTGAAAGTGAAAATTTGCGCTGGCAAAAAAAGAAATACTGTCCTGGGAAAGGCGTTCAATGAACTTCTCCCATGACTTGGAAATCAAGTTTAGCCCCGGCCTGCCAATCTTTTTGCATTGCCAAATCCCGCCCAGAACTAATTGAAGATTTCATATCTCGGCATTTATGGGCCCTTCGCAACTCATCCCAATCTCAGTCTCCGTCTCAGTCGCAGTTGTCGGCGGCTCCTAGAGTAAAGCAGACAATTTATGATACAAATTAAATGCATGAAAATTATGATGAATGCGAGGCAAAATTTATGTTGATGACATACCCAACAAAAGAGCGCCAAAACCCGCCCAGGCTTCTCCTTCTCCCAGCTCCCTAAGCTCCTCTTCTGCTCATTCTGCTCCTTCGATTTCTGGAGGGCAGCTCCAATCAAGAGCCAGACGATCCACAGACAACAAACCCGCCGAGGAGTCGCTTAGCTCCCAGTCCAAGTCGTTTGTTGTTCATGGCTGCACGGAGAGAAAATCAAGTGGTTTAACTCAGAGTTCGGGTTTTTTACACTTGATTTATTTTTTGAAATAAGAAGGAGAACTATTGGGAAAACATATTTGTTTTGTTATAAAAATACTTTCATTTTCTGATCAGTTTATAGTCAGTTATTTTATTTCTCTATGTATCTGTGGGTCTGGTCCTAAGATCCACACCACACCGCCCCTCCCTTTATAGCTTTTTGAGCAGCTGCCAGGAGGAGGAGGAGGAGCAGGTGGAGGAGATCCCAGCAAGTTGGTGGACTCCTTGGGGGCTTCAGTTTGGTCTCGGCCTGCCTCTAGCCGAAAGTTGTTGCGTATTTAAAATGGAAATTGCAAGTTTTTCGCTTAAAGTTCCAATGTGTCTCTTTCCCTGTCTCCTTCTATGCCGCTTGCTCGTCGGCGCTTTTGTTTCACTTTCGTTTGCTTGATTGCAGGTTTTTTCTGCTTATTTTTTCTTATTTTCAGTTTTCTGTATATTTCTTGTTGTTGTTGCTTATCTGGTGCATTTATCACGGTGCCACACATTTGTGCCACAAGATGCCAGGAGTTTGGGCAAGCAAGATATTGGCAAAATCAGCCAGAGTTTCCCATTTTCCATTACATTTTTCGAGAGGGCTCGAGATACAAGGTAATTTCAAGGGTGCACGATTAACGCCCCTCTTTCTTAGCACATATTTTTATGTATTTGGGTAAAATTTGTAAGCAAAACCATCCGCAGTTTTGTCATTTTTGTCAGGCAGGTTATGAAATATTTCGCAACATTTTTGCTGCAGCCAATTTCCTGTTTTTCTTTTTTTCACTTACGCACATCTCTCCACCTTGGCTGCTGGGTGCGTTCGGTGGGTCTCTCGGCCGATCGGTATTAATTATTATGGTCTCGTTTTATTTTTTCACTTGGTGGTGTTTTTTCCTCCTTTTAACTTTTAGTTTGGCTTTTATTTTGAACGCCTGGCGAACCTGTTGCAATGCGTTCCACAAAAGGCTGATGCCGAATGGGTGTGGTGGGGAGATATATAGTTATGAGGTTTGGGTTGGATTAGGTTTCTATCTGCAGATCGGGAATAGCGGAGATTATTGTTTATTTGCGGAATAAGGAAAAACACTTTTAGTGGGGAAAATCTTTAGTTCTTCGATTTGTATTTTGTTTTCATACATTTTACTTCGATTTTTCTTTTACATTTCCCCCACTTCAGATTTTTTAGGGGAATTATCTTTTAAGAAATAAATGTTGAAGGGAAATTATAATTGTTTTTATAAGTTTTATTTGCTTTTATTTAAAAATTGAGTCCGAAAATTGTCCTAAAATCATTTATAAATATTTTTAATTAGGTTACAAAAAATCTAGCTAAAGTTTTAGTTTGTATTATTCAAAATAAAATAAATAGAAAAGCTCTTACCACCAAATTACCTTCACCAACCCTAGAAACTATCTTTTATCCCACTGACGAACCCATTCACTTGCTCCCTTCTCTTAACTATCCCTTATACTTGCGCCTATTAAGACCATTTTGCTTTCATTAAGACCAATTTCCATCCATAACGCACCGGAATAATCAACAAATTAACTAACTGAATTCCGCGTGGGCAACGTGCCGCGCCCCCTCAACCCCTAAATATTCCGAATTCCGAAGTTGTGACAGCCGCAGAAATGTCAAAGCGATTTCAAGTGCATGCCCCCAAAGAATCCGGGGTGCTCGAACCTGTTAAAGATTGTGAATATATTTCCATGCAACATGTTCGAAGCGAACGCGATGATGAGGTTGCATGGAATCCGTGAGATACAATCCACAAGCTGCTTGGCGGCCGCAAACAAACTGAATTTCAATTCAGTTCGCGGTCAACTCACAGCCATGATGGTCAAGCAAACGCCTTAAGAGAAAACTAATAATATCATAAACGAAATAAATTCTTTTTTAATCAAATAACCACACTAAAATATGCACTCAATAAAAGAAACTCTACCACGAACTGTAAATAAAAGTGTAAATAAAGTTCAAAACTAAACAAAATACAAGATTTGCGCCTGCGCAAACTCTACGAATCGAAATAGTTAAAAATACTTGTTACTTGTGGCTCAAGTTCCAATACATTGTCTTTGAAAAAATTCATTTGTTTGATCGATTTTGTGTTGTGCGAACGACTAACACCTTGTGAAGGCATTTTCAACCAAACACAAACCCTATTGCCATAGCAAAGTGTGTTAAAAAAAACGAGAAACAACAAAAACTGCTGCCACCCTCAACAACCCCTTCGATCGGCCTTAAAACCTACCGCAAAGATAAATTGAGAAAGAGGAGGAAATATATACAAGCACCACTTTACGTTTCGTTACTTTATTGAAACCCTCGCGCTGCTGACTAATTGCCTTTATATAGCCAGACTATATAAAACTGTACAATCAGACAACGGCCAAGATACTCCCATTTTAATTTTCAACGAAACCCCGAAAAAAACCAAGCTGGAAATAGCTTCGCTTCGAAGTGAAGTTCAATATTTTTCGCAGCGAAAAAAACAATTTTCAATTTATTTTCATTGAGTGAGGAGTGTGTTTTCTCCCCCCTGTTTTTCGGTTTCTAAATTGAACACAATTGCAACAGAACCAATAAAAAGTGAACTGTATTCGAAGTAGAGCAAAACCGTAACATCAGATGCATAATTAGCCTTCGCTTAAAACGGAAAAGCACAGCACACAGCCAGCAGACAGACAGCACACAGCCGGCAGCAAAATGTATCTCATACAGGTGAGACCGCCGACAAGCTACAATGGTGTAGCTCTCCCACCCCACTCATAATCTTATAATTAAGTGTTTGCTCTTTGCAAACAGAAACTGAACTGAAACTGAAAAAAGATCTCTTTATTTAAGCGTTTTTTAATTGTCCGCCAGCAGCTGAGATTTTATTCTTCGTCGTGAGACGTCGTGTGTGCGTGCCGCTCTCTAGCGTATATAATTTGTTTAATTTGTGGCTAATTTATCTTTCCACCTGGCTTGGATCGTGGTGAATGCAACGCCCAGAGAGAGAGAGAGAGAGGAGAGGGGGTTCACTGGATCAGGTGTCTCATTACTGAACTTTGAACTTGAAACGGTGTCGGAAGATTAAAGCCGGTAATGGTTATACGGTTAGATGAGAGGGGTTAGTGGTAGAAGATTAAAAGATTAATGTTAATCCATTATCAGGCATCAGGTATTTCTTTGTGTTTTGTTTTTGTTCATATCTAGAACACTGTAAACAAATGTCATTGTTTTAAAAATTGGTCTACAAAAATCCCCTTTCAAAACGAAATGGCTCAACGTAATATTTCGAAAATTCTAAACGTTTTGGAGGGCATTGCTCAAGAGGCACAAACTGGCTTAGATAGCGATGCCCTACGAATATGCAACAGTATTATCCAGAGAGGTGTTGATGGCAGAATCCTGGCTGACGTTATAAATAATATAAGGAAAGAGGCAGATAAGGCAAAAACCCAGGGAAATTCCTCATCGGATTGGGAGACTGACTATGAGGCAGAGAGTGATTGAGACCTGTTTATAAAAATGATTTAAAATACTGAATTAAAAGATCTTGTAGTAGCATTTTCGATCTATACACCCAGCGCTTTTATTTTGGCTATTACTTAGTTGTCGTATTTTTGCCTTAAGAATTCGGAGAAGTCATATTTAGAAGCTGCTGGCTGATGTTGATAATGTAGGCTCGTTCTATATATCTTTATATCCGTTTACCTGGGAAGTCGCAAAACTTTGTTCGGTCAACAGTTTGTGGTTCCTGAAAACTGTATAGGTACCAGCCATGATAATAAATAGTTGCACAGCCTTGGCTTGGTAGTAGGTCTGAGGGATACATAGGTGTTCATACAAATGAAAATGTGTGTTTAAAGAGTTAATTACCTGTCTTATATACATTTCCAATGGTATATGGGATCGGTGGACATGATAATCCATTGCCCTAAAGGCCCAATATCCCGGCCAAGCCCCCACACATGCAAACAGAAATGGAGCTGCAGTATTATAGGCAGCTTCAAATCGTGGGGAATTGACCATTAGCCTTAGTTCCTCTCCAAGATTCTGAGCTTTTGGCGGAGGTAATGGTGGGGCTTTGTTCTTGTTGAATTGCCACTGTACCTTCTCCTTAAGGTCACCGAAAAAACTCTGAATACCCATTTTGTAGATGTTTAATAAATTTGGAATTTAGATGTTAACCGAAAGCCAGCAAGTGACTGAAACATAAATCAGGGCTCACGTAGGTTTAGGGGATTCATTGGGTTCTTTATACTCAATTTTTTCGATCTGAAAAGGAGAACGTGAAATGGCAACAGCAAAGGCCCCAGTGGCCAAAATGGCCAGCTGCATAAGCTTGGCCTGCTGATAGGTCTGCAAGAAATATATATAAAATATTTATAAATATTTGTAATTAGAAAATCGTACCCTTTGAATGTAAACACTAATCCGTTCGGTATTTCTTTTGTATTGCCAATTGTAGCCACGGTAAATCCAGTAAGCTGGCCAGGATAAGAAGCTTATTTCCAAATAAGGCAGCATATCCATAAACTTCTTGGATAAACCCTTGGGAGTATTGCGATCTAAAAATTCTACAAATTCTAGTTCGTAGTCAAAATTGGCAAGATTGTGATCGCCGTTGAATGTTTTTATATTTAAATCTGGCATAGGCGAGTCCCCAGAGGATATAGGTTCCAAAGTATCTGCTGATATTTTCAAGTCTTCTGGCTTGGGTCCATTCTCTATCGTCTCTGTTTTGGGTGTGTTATTAACGAAGAGCTCCGAAATTTTCTGGCGCAACGTATCCATCCTAAACTCTTCTCTTTTGTGGATCTGGAATTCGAATTTTTGGTTTTGAGATCTAAAATAAACAAGAAAAGCTTGCTGGGATTGTGGGTTCTATCTAAAGCAAGAAAAGATTCAACGATGAATGCATTTGAAAAGTTCAAAGACTTGTCACCATTGCATAAATTATCGCCCTGCTGTCCCATGCGGGTTTTCATTTTTACTTAAAACTAATTTACGTTACTTTACTTTTTTTGTAGTTTTTTTTTTGTGGCCCACAGTAGCCGGAGAACTGCGGGTTCTACTATATATCTAGTGTATATAGTGTGGGTAAGAGAAGTGGGTCAGCTTGGTGGTGCAGCGGTGCAATTATAAAGCGCATATCTACCAGGTTGCATACCAGAGACTTTGACTTCGACTTCGACTTGGACTACGACTTTGGCTTGGACTTCCACTTCGACTTGGGTCCATTGTGTGGCGGTAGCTAACGGCTTGGACCAGCAGCAGGTGTCTCCTCTCAGGTCCATTGTTGTTTCTTTATTTCGGGTTGAAAATGTGGCTTACCTTCAACGAAAATCTAGTGGCAGGAAGCCCGACGTTATTTTGGGTTCTGTAAACTAGTTTTTCTATGTATTCTCTCTCTCTCTCTCTCCCTATTGGTCTCTCTTAATGATCAATGCAGTTAATCAAGTGAATTACTAAAAATGCCGAAAATGAAAAGAATGCACAGAAAGAAAAACAATTTAACGGTTAGTCTATGGCTTATACCGATAGATCTATAGATTCTCCTGCTTACAAAGGCCAGCTTAATGAAGTGAAAATCTTTGTGGCAGTTCTTTGATTAGCGGAATACATTTTGAGATTATTCTTTTTTGGCCACTGCCCATAAATCATGTGGAAAGTTGACAAGATCCAGCGAGAATCTACTCAAAATTGAACCACTTGCCAAGCTGAGCGTATCTTTATTACCATGTTGTGGCCATTTCTTCGTCTGTTCCCCCTTTCTAGCAGCATCTTTACATCAATTTACTCAAGCGTTCAACTGCAAATCATAGGCTTTCTCATTCAAGACCACAAATTGCATTGCTAAGGCTTCTTCTCTAGAGATCATCTCGCCACACATTGTGGAGAACATTTCCCTTGCTATAAAACTGAGCCTACCTACACACAAAGATATACTTCTACCTTTTTTCTAATACCGTTCAAAGTCAAGCTCAATTAACCCAATTTCGATTTTGGTAAATGATTTGCAAAAATCAAACTCCGTTGATAGTTTTGAAAGTCTCGAAAAAAACACTTGAGAGCATAAATCACCTCCGCAATGTAATTTCGATGAACGCCAACTTGCTTTTCTGCTTATGGAGGCCCACCTGCAATTAGTCTGCTCAGGTGGGCGTGAGCCATCTCTCTTTCTCATCGCCTTGTGTCGGATCGTGTGAAATTGCAACTTTTTAACTGCGGTCAATGTTAGTATGTATATGGCAAAAAAAATCCAGCTAAATTGTATAATCCATTGCTAGCTTTAAATGTCTGGGTTTCTGATCGTGCGACAGGTGACGACACTTCAGGTGTCAAGTGCGCAAAATTCAGTTGAGTTTGGTTACCAAAAACGGTTTAATTTTATTATATTTAACGAGCGTTGCTCAATTTCGTTTATATGAGTTGTTTTATTCAATTTGTGAGTCATTAAAGTGGAGAAAATTGATTGGGAATTTGAGTTTTGGTTGGGGGAATAGTAGAAAGATGAAAATATTATTAATTTATTGTTTTTTAACGTATTTAAATGTTAAGTTTTGTATTTATATATATTTATATTTACTGATTTATGTATTAAAATTGCATTTCTGTTTAAATTGAGTAACAGGGACTAGCGATTTCGATTATAGTTTCCCTCTTAAAATTTTAATCTCTTTCCACCTTCATCTTAATCATCACATTTTAAAATTTCTTTTAGAAAAAACGAATTTTTCCATAACTAACATTGTTTACTTCGAATCTATCCACTTTAATCTTCAAATTTCTAGACATAAAAGTTAAAAGCCGACCGCCTTAACTTAACTAAACTTTTGTTGAAAAATTCGTTTAGCCTTGACTTTCCATCAGCTGCAATCTTGATCTTTTGGCTGCATAATTCCCCTTTATCCACTCCTGAGCTACCGGCCTTGTCAAAGAAATAATGAATCTTCAATCTTCTTGCCTGCCTGCCAGCCTGCCTGCAACAGCCAAAAGCCAATCCCCATAGCGTGATGCTCCTCATCATTCTTATTCTGATGCCTCTGCATTCTATAAAATGCCGCATCACTCACTCCCCGCCTCTAATCTCGGCTAACCAATCTCCAATCCCGCATACCAAAAAATCCAGAGTATATTACTCAATTTTCAGTGTTCAGATTTCAGAGGCAGACAGTGGAAAACAAAAGGGCAAAACGAAGATGCCACACCGAAAAACTAAATAAACAAAAACAATAGCAAGTTGACACTTTGACAAATGATCTCTGTGACTGTGTGGCTCGATAAGAAAGAAGCTCGTTCCATATGTACATCAAAAAAGCATTCAGCAAGGCAAGACATTATTTTCCAAGTTTATTTCGGTTTTTTTTTTATTTATTATTATTTTTTTTTTGAGAAGAATATTGTTTTTCTAAAGTGAATGTGATGCTATTGGTAGAACCTTGGGTGCCGTTACACACACACACTGGGTCAACAACTCTCTGAAAGTCGAGACGGAATCGAAGTTGATATTGATTTGCTCTAGATTTACACATGAGCGAGTCAATGATCCTCAAATGTCAGTCTGGTTTGTGGTCGGGATCGGGATTGGGTTTGGGATTGGGGATCGTAATCATGCTCCGTATCGATGTGTAATAAAAGTCACTACCACATGAGATCTTGGCCAGCTTGAAAATCCCCAGGCTAAGCCTTAAGGAATTTGGTTTATGCTTTGGGCGCGGCTTTTCTACCCTCTTTCGTTGAGGAATTCCTTCTCTTTTTTTCTGGGGCGTGGACCATATAATTCCGCATTCCCTGGACATGAAATATGTATCAATTTAATTACCAAACCGAGTCCTGAACACGCAATTAAAGTTCAGGGAACCCTTACGGATGGAATTCATACCGAAAACCCATCCCAAAACTGACCTGAACCTTTTTTCGAAACAAATAACAATTTTTTTTATGAGGTTGCCACAAACAATAAGACGGCAGCACACCTACGACAACTACCTGAAACTAGAGAACAGGACTCGGAATCGGATTCTGTAATTCCCTGAAATGGCAGGCCAACGAATGAAGAAACAAATAAAGAGTATCATTCTTTTGATGCCCCACCATTTGATTCCTACCTGTTTCTTTTCTTCCTGATTGTTCTGTGTTATATACTCTCCCCGTGAAAGGCATTCTCCTTATGCGATATAGATGGCAGATGATTTATTCTTGATGGAGGCCCATTTCATGGCTTATCAGGGAGTAAGAGAACCTTTGGGAATTTAAATATTTAAAAGGAGGATCTCAGGTTCAATGCCGGCCGAGGCGTGGTTCTTAATGCAATCAACTCAAGCATAACGTTGGCTAATTGTTAAGGTGTTTTTCGGAGGCGTTCTTACCATAACAGTTTTTATTTTCGGTGTTTTTTGATAGCGCTTTTCAATTGGACAAACGTAACGAATCAAAAAGGCATGGGTGGATCGTTAATTTTTCCAACTTAGAAGCGGAACTCACGCTTCCCCTGGCAATGCGATAGACAAACGTGGAAAACTTGTTTGTATCGTTTTTTATTTCACTTTTTGTATTTCCCATTCGATCAACTTGGCATGACTGAGGCCAAGTCGAGGCAAACATTATTTTTATTATTGTTGTTTGTGCCTTTATCTATATTTAATTTAATCGATGCAAATGCTAGAGAGAGTCATGAACAAGTTAGCTGTCCAATAACCTTCAAATGTCGGCAAAGAAATGCGTTAAAAGAGTTACTTTAATGGCCATAATTAAGTGCGATTGAACCACCATGTTACCCAGCTTGTCTGCCTGTTTTTTATTTATATGTATATTTTTTTTTACCATTGTTTTCGTGTATTATTAAGCGAAATTATTGGGTTTCGCTTATAATTGCCGCACGTGTTCCCAGCTGCAAAAGAAATCAGTGAAAACGTTTCATATACTGATGTCCATGTCCAGGTACCCGTGACACATGTCAGGAGGGGATTCGGTATGGTATACAGGGGTAAAGGGGCAAGTACCCCTATATCTGACATTGATGAAATGGGCTTTTATGGCCATGTTTTTGGTGATGGAGTTGGTTGTGTAATTGTTGTCTGTCCCATTGAATGGCATTTCGAATGAAGTTTTGAATTATTTTCCTTTGTTGGCTTGGCTTGAAAGGAATACAAAAGGGAAAAGTTTTCCCTTTCATAAGTAAAATCTTAGCTTTTCCTTGGATAATTTTTTTATTCTACTATAAGTGTATATTTGGATCTAAATATTTACATTTTTCGCTGTTCCCAAATGCCTTTCTGCCTTCACGTCGTCGCTTGAAATAATGAAATTTATTACGTGATCTCGTCGGCTGTCCGACAACTAAAATCTTTGACATTAAAGTGGAAAAATAATCTCGTAAAAAGTAGATGAAAAATTGTAGGATGGAAAAATACTAAAAAGATCCCATTGTGTGTGGTCTAAGTGACGCAATAAAAAACAAAAAAAGCAAGATCGATATCTTGGGGAACTAAATTCTGGTAAATGCAAGAAACATAAACTAGTTTAAGATAGTTTGTCTGAAATAAATACAAACGGAACTGTTTATGAATGGAGGAGGCATCTTCGAATCCATAAGATTCATCAAATCTGTCCCATTTGGATTATAATAAATATGTTTTCCAATGCTCTTATAGATCACTTTTCCCAAGAAATCCACTTAAACCCAAAACAAGCAATCAGTGCATGTAATTACATAAGAAAAACACTTTTCCTATTTTGATTTCTTCTTGGGTTGGGTTTAGGCTTGAATTACTCCTTGATGTTCCCTTTAAACCGGCTTCGATTGTTGTTTCAAATAATCAACAAATCCAATTAAGTTCAATAACAATTAAGTGCGAGAGAGAGAGAGAAAAAAACAAACACAAAATCAGACATTTTGCTTTTTAATTAGTCGAACGAACGAACGAACGAACGCCCTTTTTAGCCCTTAGTTTATTGCTCTTTATTGTCGATTTCGCTTTTAGCCTTTTGGTCATTTAATTGAAGCCCCTTAAGGGCAAGTTCGATGATGTATCTTTGGTACCCCGTCTTTTATTTGATGATGTCGGCTTTTTATTGTCTTCCAACCAAACAACAACAAACACAAATCGATGACACTCTTTTTGGTTTATATACCAATGGGTGGGGGGGACTTTAAATAGGTTTAAGCCTAGGAAAAAATCAATAGTGCGTAAGTGCTGAGTTTTGTGTTGACCGCTGCCTGTCTTTCATAAAGAAGAATGTCAAGAGGCCACAATAATTGCAACTAATCCACAATGAAGGCTCGAACCTTGGGCCACAAAATCTAGACCACCTGTCAGAGCCTGTCGAGAGCTTGTATGTAGATCCAATTGCTTGCGGATATGTTGTTAATTTTATTTTCTGCATCTACACTGGGGGAAATTATGCAAAAAACTCCTAGTTATATAGTAAATTGTCAGGAAATAGTATGATATGCCAGGGAAATTTATAAACCTAAAGATGGATTTAAATTTGGGGTTCAAAATTTGCTCCTAATAAATAATAATCTTATAAATTGAGTAAGCATTCCTTGTATTTAACATGAAAAATATTTATAAATTAAAAAAAATTTCCTATAAAACTTTGAAAAATTTAGAACTACATAAGTTAGATACAATTTTGATTATACATATGATTACCTGTAAATTTTCTATCAGAGCACCTGTTGTACAAACTTCGTTCACAGTTTGTTTGGCTGCCAGGCAGGCGCATTGACTGTGAAGATTGAAAAGTTTACCATGTAATTTTCTGGCCAAAACCGAACCATAATCACATCTCCCCATTCAAATGCGGTGGCTTGTTGTCAACCGGAAATGTAAAATACCCGCTTCCGGCTTTGGTCGGTTTCTTAACCGGGCTCAAAGGATGTTGAAAGCGGCTCTTTTGCTGTATAAAATTAAATATTAATTCTGGATTGAAAATTGACCTCTTCCTTTAGTAGCAAAGTTTCTCTTTTGTCTAGCTAAGGTCTGGCAAAATAAAACTAAAACACATGCCCAACTTGGCCTTGCCCTCTAGCCTCATAAATAATGCTAAACATTTAATTCAACAGAAAAAAGAGGCGAAATCTGATTCAAAATAATGATTCATTCGCTAGACATTCACGGTTTTCATTCGTAAATCCTGCAACGATCTCAGGTGTATATACGAATATATTGCCGGCATTAACTAGATATTTATATATGTATATATTATGTGGTTTTTACCCACAATATATATATGTAGATTTCTAAATTTTGCGCATTTTGAGTTGTGCCAAAATAAATGTTATGTATATTCTCTAGCTTTTTACTTAAACTTTTTGGCTGTCAGAAAATAAAAGAAAATTGAAATAGAAAAGCACACACATGCTCAGAAAATGCTGAAAGCAATTCATTATAAAAATAAAAATACAGAGAGTGGAACACACTGCAGATGCTTACGAAATCTAATTGAAATAAATAATATATTTGAAATATTTTCAGTACAAAAATGACAATCTATGCTTACTTATTATTTTTCATAAACCCCTTTATATATATATTTGTCCGAAATGTTGTATTATATATCAATACTTTTAATAAAAAATTTGTCTTTGTTTTGTTTATTTTTCTTGAATTTTTTTTGTATGCTCTGCCCTTCAACTGATCATTGTTTTTAATTAGTTAAAATGGAATCTATTCATCTTCCCCTAAAAACACACCTCCAAAAAAATCACGAACATCTCGTCTCGTTTTGGCTGCCGCTCAATTTTGTGTGTGTTTCGTATGTACATACGCATTATAAACAAAAATGATGATGTGAATTTTTTTGGTTTTTGTGGGCCATGGCAAAATCCATTTTCAAGCCAAGAGAAATACTATATTACGGAAATAGCTGGATAAAGTAAGAAGATGCACGTTTCTCTCGTTGTTAACACACTCGTGTATGATTTTTTTTAACAAGTGCGCCGCAAGCTTCATAATTCATAATTAATTCCGGTATACACCCCAATTTGGCATTGAAGTTGGTAAACGAACTCAAAGCAATACTCTTCCCCCCTCAAAAACCCTTTCTTTGTTGTATACAGATCGCTGGGTCAAGGTCCCCGGGTCTTGATGTTAATGGCTTGTTAATCTCAGAAAAAAAAAAACAAGTTAAACTGCCTTAAAGCGTGCAAAAAATGCATTGTTGCAGTCAAAATGTTCCGCTCTGTGAACTGTAACAAAGATCAGGCTTTGTGTGTTGTAAACAGTCTTTTTCCCATCCAGTTTTTGATGGAGTTTTCCCTAGGATCATAAAAATTATATGACTTTATTCACAGCCCACGCAACCAAACAAAGTTTTACGCAAGATTTTCAAAGACTTTTGTTCTGTGATCATAAGAAAATCGTTTTTTAAAATTTCTTGAATAAATAGCAAAAAAAGCAGGCATAGGCGTTAATTTTTATGGACAAAGTGAAGCGTAAAATCAATTGAGTTTACTTCAGAAAACTACAACCCATGTTCAGTTCTGAGCTGTTAATTGAAAAACCAACCCAAAGGGGTGTTTGTATTTAAAAAAATTTTAAATGAATTCAATTGAAAAGTAGACGAAAGAGGTGTCAATAAATAAAATTATGCAATTCAACTGATTAACCAAAGCTCAAAAGAAGCCATTATATGTATACAAGAACAGTAGATTGTTATTTTAGTTTAAAGGGGCTGCTTACATACTACTCTATTCATGTCTATATATACTAGAAGCCCTAAAGAACCAGAAATATTTTATTTATATATCCTTGACTGCCCACAGAATTAGAAAAATATTCACAAACTGTTCGGAACGAATTTGAATAGTAAACCTTAATTATTCTTAAACTTTTCTATCAGTCAAATTAGGTCTAAAAGCCAGAAGAACCAGATTCTCTTTTTATCACTTTATAAGCCAAATAAATTGATTGACTGATTAGGCTCATCTTTTTACATTCTCATAACCGTCAATTTAAACCTCAAAACCGAACCTTTTCAGCAACGATTGAGCCATCAACCTGTTGCCTTCCTCTGCGTAAGATTTCATTCAACAGAAAACCTTTAAAACGAAATCCCCAAATCCCACGAAGACAACGATTCCCTATCGAATAACATAAGCTTATGCAAACACAGATATTCGCGTAATTATGCAAATTCGAGTTCCCTGTCAATAGGCAAACCCAACTAAACGCTACAAATTAGACGGCTTTCCAATTCAATCTCTGTGGATCTTATAATCCGACAAATAATTTTCATACATTTAAATATAAACACACGTTTGCCTTTGTTTGTTAGTTTTTCCCAGAGCGGTCTTATGAAACGCACACAAACACATTTTTGGGAAGCAATTAAAAATCGATTTACATGTGTTTTTCGAGTCTGAATCAAATGCCGATTTCGTTGGCTTTGGCTCACACTCGAATTTGGGTGAAAATTAATGACGTCCAGTCCAGTCCAGTCCAGTGAAAGTCAGTCGGCGGTTTTTGTATAACAATAACACCCCGGAAAGGTAAAGTGTAAACCAATGCGATCACAGAGGCCCACAAGATCTCCGGGTCAAGTTTGGAGAAAAGTTCAACGACATTTGAAAAACGAAAGCGTATAGTTTCTGTTTGTATTTCTTGTTGTTTTGTGAGTGTTGGCCTATGTTTAAATATGCAAAATATTTTCCTTCATATGCTGCGGCTACGCAGAATTTTTATTTTCATATGAAATTACAGCCACAAAATTAAAAACACTTTTTATGCCACCAAGCCGCCGCACCGCCTGTGGTTGCTTTCAAAAATTGCTTTTCGTTTTCATGGTCTGTTAAAGTTTTTTTTTTTTGTTTTGCGGAGAGCAGAGCAAAAATTTCAAAACGAAAAAATGTTTGCTGAATTCATGGGATGAAGAAATTTCTTAATAAAAAAAAAATATATATATGGTATGCTGTCTAGGTGAAGTGGAAAATTGCTGTAGGGTGAAAATTATAACAATTTCAAATAATTGTGTTAAGCAATTGAGGGGAGGTAGGAAAGAGATAAATAAATATCAGAAATGAAAGTAAGTGAACCAAATTTTCTTGTGTTTTTATAAATTAGGCAGAAAGCTTTCAAATCTGTCATTATAAAATTAAAGAATAATATAATAAAACTCCCTCATTAATCACAGATGCCCCTATTAAATTCTTATGCTGTTAACCCCTAGAAAAAATATTACCATATCAGCATAATAAATTCTCAAATTTTTTCGGCTTATGTTTTTACATAAAAAAAATTACCAAAAATATATGCATAATTAGAAATGCCAACGAAAACGTTGTTAGCTAAGCGTACTTCCTGGTTCAATATGTAAAACGATGATACTCCCTTCTTACCCTCTCCCCTCCTGGGATTCACTCACGCAAGGCATAATCAACAATGGGAATATGGCAACACATTCAACATCAACATCAGCAATATCACGCACTAGTCATTAGCTTTGTCTGGATAAACAAACACACAGCGCAGCACTCGGCTGTGCAAGTTGCAGGCAGAAGAAATGCAACACGTGCTGTGCATAAATAATAATAATAAAACCGAAACACACACACATAACTCGCGGGGGCGAGTTTTTCACCAGAAGTATTTTCCTGAAGTTTTTCCCTCAAGTTTTTCATTTTTCCAGCTGACCAACTCGATGGGTCGTTCTTGTGGAGTGTTATTGACCCCCCGTTCTAGAGGCGAGAAAAGATTAAACATTGAGAGAAATATTATGAGTTCATAGTTATTATTTATTTGTAAAAAATATTAAGAGATACTTGACATAATACATTAAAATATCATCTAAATCTTCTCGTATTTAAATTTTTAATTTAATTCAAAGTCATAATGATCTTAGAAAATAGTTAAAATTCTTCATGTTCTTCTGTATTATTTCTCCGTCTGCATATAGATTATGCATGCTCAAAGAGCCGCAGCAACAGAGACATTCGTTTGTTCGGTGCCATCCCAAATGAATTAGAAGTGGTGCCAGAGAGCCCAACCACTTGTTTCTGTCCAAAACCGACATGGCTTCAGCCTCAAAACTTCAGTTCCAAGCTAAAATTTCTTAATTCTTCGCAGCCTCGACTCGAGGCTCGGCTCTTTTGCATAATTTGTGTGATAAGCTTGGGGGATTTTCTGCTCTGGCACAGATATTTTTCGCCGGTATTTCAACTTCTTTTTAAGATACTTTCGCAAGCGGATGTGGCAGATACTTAAAACGGCATTCAAACTTTGCTTCACTCCGCCGGAGCTGTCATGTTTATAAATATAGTCAGATCCCTCCTGGGATATTATCTACACTAAATAAATCTCTTTGAAGTCCAATATTAAATTGAAGTCATTAAACTTGCAATTAAATCTTGTGTTATATATGTATGTATGTAGTATGTACATATGTTATGAGTATTTTTATATTTATTTGCCTGCCGGTTTCAGTTCATTAACTTCATACACAGCTGCCAAAATGCGAATTAGCGAAACCAATTGAAATAAATTTTTATTAAAGCCTCTAGATGGAGCGGAGCACAGCCAAGGTTAGTCAGGGAATGTCTCAGGTAGCTGCAGAGAGAGAGAGAGAGATGTGTGACCCATATCTGTCCGATTTTAAACTGTACTATATATATATAGCAAATGCCGGTTTATAATTAGATGGAACTCACTTCACCCACTTTCGATTGCACTTTAGTTTTTCGCCGCTGTTCATCTATAGATCTTCCGCATACTTTGTGGGCTGTCTAAACATTTTCCTTACCTTTCAGAGAGATAATTGTGAATCATTTGGACATATTTATTTGACACAAGTGGAGCATCTTCGATCAGCTTTATAGAAGAGCTATTTTTGGGTAGGGACATTCATAACCAAAAGTTTGAATTCGAAAACGAATCTTTATTCCTCCTGTTGGCTGACATTAATGAGTGTGTTAATCGGCCCAGAAAAGGTGACTTATATGTTCTATATATATTTTTGGAGAAGGTTTGACTGGCTGAACGAACTGCCTTCACCCCCTTCTCTTGCTTAATTGAATTGTCTGTATTTTCGACCCTAATTAAAAGCACCCGTGGGGCAGGAATAAAAGTTCATTGACTTGGTAATACACTTTTAATGATTTTGATTCGAAAAGGGCGTTGTAGAAATCAATTATAGTTTCGGTTCTCTGTTTACTTAATTGAAAACGATGCCTAGGGACCTAATATAATCCCTTGTGAAGAGTTCTCTTGGGAACAATTCTATATCCCTTTGCCGCGGCACAGTTTCTCTTAAGTTTTGTGCCCCCTTTTGGGGGTGAGGCAAGCTTCTAGAAGCTTTTACGAATCGATCTTCTCGGAAAGTTTTTCCTTAGCCATTATAATCAGTCTAGAAACCGCGCGTGCTCGTGGCGGATCGGGATCGCATCGGATCGGAACTTAGTACTAGAAGTACACCTCTATTCTCGCTCGAAATTGTACTTTTTGATGTCTGTTTTATTTATAAGTATTTTCCCAAATATTTCTCATTTTGCGAGTAGTTTTTGGTCCGGTTTTTTTTTTTGTGATTTGCCATTTAAGTTTGGGGAATCTTATTTCGGTTTTGCAGCTGGAGTTGTCTGTGTTATTTATAGTTTTCCCCCCAGAGATACGTTTGATATGTGTGCTGGTTCCTATTGTTGTTTGTACAGCATTGCGTATGAGTGATTTGTGCTGGCCATCTCTTAGTCAGACTGAGATTTTTACTGGCACATTGCCCGACATTACGCAGCTGTTTAGAACACAATAAATTCACCCCATCTCCTTGGCTATGTAATTTACATAAATATAAAGATAATTATATTGTTATTTTAATATTTCTGGAGAGTATTAAACACAGCTAGCAGGGGGAAATAGCTTATCCTGCTAGACTTTAACTTCTCTCTTCTCCAAAAAGGACTTTCCAAAATCCCAGCTGTAAATAGCTTTGATTTTTCGTTAGATTTCAAAGGTATTTCCTATTTTTACAAAAAAAAAAGACCTCCCAAATTTATTGGGAAAGTCTTACACAAAGTTTACCACAACGTAAATCAAAGTTGACAAGTGATTCACGGAATGTGTGATGACTGCAAGACGACATGTGTTTTAGGAACTTGTTGAAATACATTCGAAAGAGTTATACATTTTTTATGAGACTTTTAATGCATTTGAAAAATGGATATAGATCAGTTTTGGACAATTTTTTAAAAAGATCTTTATAGATTCAAGAATTTGAGTTATGTATAAAAGCGATTCCATATGGAATAATTAAGCTTTATAGCCAACATTTTCCATGACAATCTCAAGTGAGCCGTGATACCAGATGCCAAACATATCCATATATCTAATGTCATTCGACACGAGCATAATCCTCAGGCCTATGCTTCCACTCATTATTTGTTTACACACTCGAGCAGCAGCAAGTGTAACCCTTTTGGAATCGGGTCTCCTCTCTAATTTTTTCTCCTCAAAAGAGATCAAGAGATCTCCTCCTCTGCCATTTGGGCATGGCGTCAGCCGGCGGAAATGATGCGTCCAGATACCAAAATTAACCCAATTGCTCCAAGCTTTTTGGTATAAACAAATATTTTATATATATATATGTCGAATTTCACACGCAATTTGGTTTATTTTCGTTTAATATTCGCGCAACAAAAAAGGCAAATCAAATTGGACTGAACTGAAATGGAAATTGAATTTGAATTGCCAGCTGTAAAATTTAATTAATTTAATTAGTTTTCTGTGTTTGTTTGCCGGGCCTTTCAATTGGCAAATGAGTTAACTTCAGATAAGATTAAATAGTTCCAAGGAAAAATAAGGAAAAACAGGTTCTGATGGATCATGAGTAAATTTGCTCAATGCTTTCCAAGAAACATAGGGCAATACATCATGTTTTATTTATAAGACTGATAAGAGTATTTTTTATCTAGAGATCTTGTGTCTCAGTACGACGCTAAGTATCCAAATTGTAAAGAAAATTTGCTGTTTCCGCTCTCGAAATTCACGTGGGAGCTACTATATGCAAATTCTCTATGCAAAAAACGCGCTGAGGGAAGAGAAACTTTAACCTGACAGGTTGACAGAGAGATCTCAAGTTAGATGACTTTTAGAGAACAACGACCCTCAATATATCAGATGGCGTTATATATATATAAATTTCTGGTTGTCATGTAAATGTGTGAGCGACGTGAGGTCGTAAAACACTAAGACCTCGGTAACGTTAAAGGCCGACAGAGTTTTGCTTATCTCGATGCCTTTGGGACAAGTTAGAGCGAAATCTTATCAGGAGAGCAAATAAAACACACATTTATCTCGATTGTGGCACAAAAAAATGAGAAAATATTTATATATATAAGGGAGAGAGGGGAAAGACTTGAGTTATAGTTGAAAATAGTTAAGAAAATAAATCTTAGAACTCAAATTTAAATACAAAAGACAGGCGTTCTTCATGAGAACTATGTATATTCTTTTCTTAATTATTTTATAAATATTTATTCAAATAATTAATGTATCCTTACATAAATCGTAAATTATAAAACTAATCCCTGTCATTATTTTTTGCAGACTGTCCAAACAACTTGGCGGCCACAACTGCCGCTGCCCCGAGAGCTTCAACTAACCGATGACCGGAACAACAGCACGGACGATCACGACTCGAAGGTGATCACCACCACAACCACAGCGGATATACACAGTCATAACCATAATCAACACCACCAGCACCATATCCACAACCCAGAGGAGCAGGATCAGGGAGAGGAAGAGGACATGGATCGACTGAGAGGCAATCACAGCATTGGCGGATCTTCACAGCAGCTGTCCGGCAAACAGAAATGGTCCTTTGGCCGACTCTTTCGCAAAAAGAAGGAGGCGGAAAGTGCCTCCTCCAGCGAGGAAGATCGCAAGGCGGGCTTTGTGCCCTCCCAGCGTCAGTCAGCCAGTAAACCGAAGTCGAAGCACGGAACTAAAGGATCTTCGCGTAGCAGCAGTAACAGATTCGATCACATTGTGGTGAATCCACAGCAGCAGCAGGTGCCACCACATCCGCCGCAGCCCATCGATAATGAGTTCTTTCTGCCCGTAGAGACCATACAGCCGGAACCGTACTATCAAAATCAGCCGGGCTATTACCAGCGCTCCAGCAACTCCCTAGATAGGAGATTACTTTTACAACAGCCGCAGGGAAATGGCTATCATCATCATAAATCCCGCTCGGCGCAGAGAGGAGGTGGTAGCAAGCCACCCGGAGTGGCCAACTCTAGTGGAGCGGAGGAGGAGCTGATATCGCTGAATTCTTCCACCTTTTCCAAGTACCGCAGCGATGAGAGCATCCATTTGGGGTCCATGGCTCCAGGACAGAGTCGACGCAGTCGTGCAGCTCGCAACGAGCGCTACTACAAGAGACTCTCCCGCGATGGAGAGCAGAGCCATGGTGGAGCACCAGTCGCTCTACCACAACAGCATCAGCATCACCAGCAGCAGCAGCGGTATAAGACGCAGCCCCTGCCTCTGTCTATTTACCAGCCGACGACGAACGCCCCCGCCAGTGGCTATGTCCAGTGGCAGCCGCAGCCGCAGAAAAACCTGCAGAACTCGATGCAGAACGATGGAAAGCGAAGCATCAGCTACGACAGTCACATACATTTGCAGAATTTAAGTGGCAGGATGCAGAGTAAGCCCTTGCCGCCACCACCCCCGCCCAGGGATCCTCTGAGGCGAGTGCATGTGGGTGGCTCTGGATCGGGTCTTCAGATCGGCTCCAGTTCAGGGGATTTGCGACCACTATCGTACGCCTTTGATCACAGCGGTCGCTGTGTGTCCGATGATAGAATTTGGCAGCCACCACACTATCAGTCGGTGCACTCGCTCAACTCCCAGCCCAGTTCCTCAATAGCCAGTGCTCCGGTCCAGCAGCAGCCGCACCATAGACGCTTCATCACCCGTTCGGAGAGGAATGCCCATCCCGGCAAGCAATCCCTGCCGAATGGCATTGATTTCCATTATGTGGCCGATGCAACGCCGCGCTCGAGGAAGCCTATACACATGATGGATACGGGGAGAATGGATATCGAAAGGGGAGGTGCAGTGCCAGCATCCAGTGGCATACTGAGAACCTCCAAGAGTGGCCTGGCCACGTCAAGTCCCGCTCCTCAACAGCAGCAACAGCAGCCGCAGCCACAGCCGCTCCTCACCAAGCCGCGTTCGTTTTCCAGCTCGCGTTTGAGCGAACTGAGAAGCTATCCCATGCCCATGTACTCCGAGGTGCAGAAGCCCAAGAGGAGCGCTCCTCCACCTGTAAATACTTCGCCTAGCGACCAGGATAACAACATTATTTGCGGCAGTCTGCACATCAAGCCCAGCCTGGAGTCTGGCCAAAACCAGAACTATGTGGAAATACGTCATCGAGATGTCCATAAGACCAACTCCATGCCGCATCATTATCAAAACCGGAGATCTGGCGAGGATTTGCCCAACAAATATGAGGAATATGTGGCCGAGAAGCGAGAGCAGCATCAGCAGGCACCAGCTCCTGTCTATTCGGAACGCAAAATGAGCTGCACGCCTGCCGTGGCTCCAGCTCCAGCACCCGTATACTTCCCCCGCAAGAAGCCGGCCAATCTGGAGGAAGCCATCAACGAACTGGAGGCCATATACAAATCACTGGGTCTGACGGAACCAGCTGAACCCAAAGCGGAACCCAAGCTGGATATGATTTCGAAGATGCGAGTGCCCACTCCCAGTGACTTTGAGAAGTTTGCCTTGGCTCATGCCGATGAGTATGAGGACGAGGACTCACCGACAGGCGAGCCCGATCCCGTGCGAGACGATGTGGCCTTTAGGAATCTGCAGCTGGCCAATCTGCAGCATCGATCATCGGAGAAGCAGCCGCCATTTGGCATCCCAGTTGGCCCCATAGTGCCGGCTCCCCAATCCGACTATCTCCACGTGGAGCCGGTGAGGATCAAAAAGAAGACCAACTCCCCGGATATTGTAAAAGATGATCTGGCTGTGCGTGCCCTGCGCAAAGATCCGCCGGGACCCAAGTCCAGCTTTGTGTATCCCATGCAGAAAAAGCAGCGGGCTACGAGGACGCAGTCTGCCAACATTTACAACTTGATCCAAAGGGATGCTGCGAAACCCTCTGGCGGGGATCTAAACAGTTACATGGAACTGACGCGCAACTTGGAGAGATCCGGTAGCATGTCCAATCTTCAGGGTGAAGCGGAGGATGTGCCAGCCACACTGGACTTGCTGCGCAAGCTAAAGGCCCAGGATGAGGAGCTAGATATGGTCAGAAAGCATCATCCCATACCTTTCCGGCATCCCAGTCAGGGCGGAGCCATTGCCCAGCTGCCAGAGCGACTCGTGACCAAAGAAGATCATCAGTCAACGCGAGCGGCGCCAGTGCCAGCTCCCCGTAAGAGTCTCTCGCCAGAACCGACCATGATGGATGATGCTCTCAACAAGATTGCCCAAGATGCGCAGGCCAGTAGCATTAAGCTGAGCCACGAACTCAACGAACTCCGCAAGGAGGCTTTAATTACGGCTGCAAGACCCAAATTGAATGCAGAACAGCAGAAACTGGAGGAGGAACTGCAGCAGATCGAGGCAGTTTCCGAGGCGGCCAAGCGATGTGGCCAGATGCTGTTGGATACGCTGCCGGATGCGGGCCAAGAAGAGGATCAGGAGCCGCAAGAGAAGCCACCGCGTAAGCTGCATAAAGAAGGCAAGCTTATACGGGCCATTGACGAAGTCTCCGAAGCGGCCAATGCCGTTTGCGAGAAGATCCTCAAGGATATTGTGACAACCGAGCCACCCGTGATCGTCCACGAGGCTCTCCAGGTGAAGCAGACCACAAAAACTCTGCCCAGCGGAGAGCAGCTAGTGATGCCGCATCTCATCAAAAAACTGGATCCCATACAGTCGGACAAGATCGAGCATATAGCCAGGCGCTGCATGCGCCAGCTGAGCGAATTGGCCAATCCGGACTACGACAACCTGGTGGACACCTGTAATATGACCAACAGCAACGGCACCAACGCTCCGGGTGATGCCACTCTCGTTTGTCCCGTTCCAGAGAATCGCGCCGGCGGCAAGATCCAGACGCTCGAGGAGATTGACAAAATCATGCAGGAGTGCGAGCGTCAGGCCAAGGGCAGCAGCTCCACCGGATCGGGATCGATTTCTACCCCCAATACCACCACAACCACCGATGATCAGCGCACTACTGCTCCCAGCTTGACCAGCGGAAGTGGAAGCGGCAGCGGCTGCGGAAGTTTCCCACCAAATGTGAGCACCACCGCCAGCTCGTTCAGCTCGAGCAGCGATTGTTTGGCCAAGTCGTCGAGCCCCTCGCGCGCCAGCCGACCGCTCTCCTCGAGCATCACCTCCTTCAATCCGTACTCCTCCAGCGACTATATCAAGTCGCAGAGCAGCGAATGCCACGCACCCAGCACCGATCCGATCAAGACCTTCAGCACCACCTCATACGAGGGCCAGTCCACACCGCAGAGCACCACCATCAGCACGAACACGATGAGCACGACGATCAGTAGTAACACCACTAATAATCCCAGCAGTCAGCAGGAGTCACCGTCGCATCCAACCGCCTCGCCGCCGCCGCTGCAGTTGACGCCGGTCGGGGAGCGGAGGAAGCGTGGAGCTTCATGTTCCTCCGCCACTTCATCGCCCTCACAGTACAACTCCAGCGAGGAGCTGGCAGCCATATTTGGCATCGAGGAGCATACGAAGCATCGTACTGGCAGCCGGCTGACAACAAACGCCACAGGTAACGGAGATGAACCCAACGCCGCCGAGGCCCCGAATCCGAGCTCGCCTGAATCCGAATCTGCTGCCACTGCCAATGCAACTACTGCTACTAATCCTGCCCAGCTCGATCCAGCTAATAGCGTTACTAATCCCATTTTGAATGTTCAACTTGATGTTATTACTAGCAACTCCAGCACCCATACCCATCCAACCTCTAACGATAGTGCTAGTTCCTGTAGTAGCCATACTTATAAGCTAGAGACGATTCCGGAACAGGATCACGACGAGGAGTCCAGCTCGCTGAAATTATCGCCCAACTTTAATCGGATTTATGCCAGCCAAATACGAATTGTTATGGATCGAGATGATAATGATGATGAGGAAGACGCAGAGCCAGAGGCGTGTCTTCTGCCTGAAGGTGGTTCCCACTCGGCTCTGACTCAGTTCGATTCATTGAGTTCGCTGGAGGAGACATCCTCTAATCCGGACTCGGGAAATGTCAGCCTCACGGATTATCCTTTGGTGCCCAGCCATGAGAATGCCTCGTTGGAATTGCAAACCAGCTGCAATAGTCGCTTTGAGGTCAGGGAGCACTACGTTTCTGAGGTCTCGATCAGTGCGTCGGAGTCCACGGATGACGGGCAAACAGATACCGAGTGTGTGGAGATTCCGCTTTCTGTTAGGGAAGAAGACTTTCCTCCACTGCCCACCGAAGAGGAGCTTGAGGAGAGTTTAAGGGAAGAGCTAGAACTGAATGTGACTCTAGATGAAGGTAGTTCTGAAATTGTCAGGCAGAGTAGTGAAGATTCAGTGGAAGAAGATTCTCTGGGTGCAGTAGAAACACAATTAAACTTAAACGAAACTGTTTGCCTTAGCGAAGAGGTGTACAATTTAACCACTGAGTCCTTGCTCCGATACACTTCCAGCGAAGTAACTGATACTAGTATTGCCACCATTGAAGTTAACGAAAGTCTTCTTGAAGTCTCCGCCTTTGATGAATTAGATTTTGAACTTGACGAATCAGAATTAATTGGGAATTTGCTAGAGGCTTCCTTTGTTGAGCTAGATGAGTTAGATATTAGTGAAATTCCAAGGGAGGAAACTGAACTAAACGAAACTTCATTGAATGGTTTGGAAAGCATAAATTTAGACAAAACAGAATTTGAGAAAACAGATCTTGGCGGTTTAGTTAGCTTAGTACTTGACGCATCCGTATTTAACGAAAGTAAACTTAATGAAACATCATTTGATCATTTAAATGAACTGGAAGTGGACGAATGCGACTCAGTTATACCGGATTCACGTCGCAAAAGCATCGTTTACGAAACTCCTGCCCTCAACCTGAGCATTTCCGAGCTGAAATTGAATTACGAAACCCAAGGAGCTGAGGGGGAATTGAAACCAGAACGAGAACAAGAAGAAGGAGAAGCCGCCACCGAATCGAATGAGGAAGCGAATGATGATGATGATGAGGATACTTTAGCACGTAATGAGGCAAGGCAAGGCATCGGCAGCGGCAGTGGCAGTAGCAACGATGTAACCGAGACGCAGACACATTGTCGCAAAGGACTTCCGGCCGGGGAGGCTCCTCCAGCTAATGATGATAATAACAATGCTGCTGATGATGATGAACAGCCGACGACCAGCTCCAAGGCGATGTCCGTTTTTGGTGAGGTGAGAGAGGTGCAACGGCTTGGAGCACCTGTAGCGGCGGCGGCTGGAGCAACCCGCGGCGGTTGGACCACTCTCGAGCACGTTTTTGTCGCCTGCACCGTGGGCCTGATTACGCCGAACGATTTGCTCACTTTGTGCCTGATCGTAATTGGTGTGATTATCATTATTGCAATTGCGATCGCCTGAGAGTGTACCTGCTGCGGCGCTGCCACTCAGCGGCTCTGCTGCCTGTTATTGTTTGTAATTGTAATTATGAGGAGAAAACCGTGAAGCGGTGAAGAGAATTATTATGTATGATTTTCCTATAACATTTCTTCGTCGATTTAGCAGCCACCAAGTGCACTTAAAAATTTTCCATTTACAATAATTAGTCATTAGGCAATGGAATATTATTATATATGTATGTAAATTACTATTAATTTAAATATTATTTCCACAAGAACCAAAAGTATTCTCAATTTCTGTCTTATATTAAGTGCAATTATGTTATGAACCATCTGTTTAATATCTTTTTATTCCATTCATCAATGCTCTCTTTATAAAAAAAGCTGATTCTTTAACACAGTCTACTCCTATTTAATTTCTTAATTAATTGTTAATTTGACTGCAACTTGTGCCAATGATTTTTATACGTTTACTTAATTATGCCCATATTAATTAATCAATTTAATAATTTACTATTCCCCCATAATGTTTAAGCACATTAAAAAAATACGAGAACAATATTCGAAAATGATAAAGATATTTCCATTTAAAATTATCAAAAATACTAATCATGAAATATATATTTTCTAAAATCTCTTTGTATATTTTCAGCTCGAAATTTAATAGTATAAGTTTGACAGCGAACTCAACTCGTTTCTTAGCATTCGTAGAATTCATTAATTATTTCGCATATATAATTTAAATGTTTATATAATTTACAACATACAAATATGGATTAAAAGCGGAAGCCATGAAGCGAACAAAGCGTATAATATTATTAATAAAAACTGTTACTTAAAAAACAATATCTACGATTATTTCAACGTTTTTTTTCCCCGGTTTTCGTTTACTTCGGTGCGTTGTTGTTGTTGTTGCTTTTTGTGCGTGTTTTTTCTTTTAACAATTAAATTATTTTGTGTGTAGAATAGATATATTTTAACTAACCTCTTTCGAAATAAAAATATCAAAATTATTCCCTTGATGTCCGAAAATCTATTTATTACGTACATATTATACATACCTGTTATTATTGTTGCTAAAGTTGCCGCCGCTAAAATATGGAAAATTGCTAATATATAATTCTATTTTATTAAAATATTTTCTGCTTTACAGGAATTTTTAAATTACAATTTTTTACAATTTTACTAAAAATTAAAAAAGTAAATGGTTTGGGTTGTGGTACATATCTTGGCTGAAGCTCATTTTGTTGAAAACGTTGAAAGCTTTTTACAGAAAATGGGTGGCGCCACAGACTATGCTGAACCATTGGTGTAAACTTAATGTTGAATGGGTTTCTCATGTTTATTTTCAATTATTTTGATTCATCAAATTAGCTTGAAAACTATTTAGTATTGAAATTATGAACAATTATGGCATAAAGATCTAGGTTATTAGACCTATTTAAGATATATTAATTTAATATGTATAAAATTAGATCATATTAAATGAAGGCGGTTTTAAAAAATTCAGATAGATTTCGTTTGAAGAAAATAATTCAAATTTTTATTAAACCTGTATAAAAGACATTAGTTTAATATGTACAAAAATCAAATACATATTAAATTAAGTCGGTTTTATAATGAAATTTGTTGAATTTAATATAAAAATACCGAAAGATGTAGTTTGAAGAAAAGAAATCAATTTTTTGTTTATGAAAATCCCTTTCAGAAACGGCTCACATGTTTTCATTTAAAATCCCCAAAATTCTTTGTCTTCAAATTCAAACTTAATGCAGAAATACAAGGAAAACTTTTCAGTAAAGAGAACAATCCGTAAAAACTGGTTTAACTTAAACTTAGTTGCCAAAGTGTCGAATATAAATAAAAAGGTTGAATATTTTTCGGCAGGCTCTGTTTGGGATAAAGAAAAAAAGTGTATGTGTCTGTCTGATGTATTTGCCTTGCTGGGATTCTGTTTACGATTTGTCTGCCTCGCCGGGTCACAGACTTGGGGTCCCTCAAAGGTATTTATTTATTTTCCTTCGAAATAGCAAAAGAAAAGAGCTTAAAGCTAAAAGTCGTCTTACGTGTTGGTTGGGCAATGGAAAAAAAGGGAAAGTCGTGGCCTCATAATGGAACCAATTTCAAGGAGCTGCTGAAATTTTTGTTGCTCCTTTGCAGTTGTCGCCGAGTTCATGTTGTGGCATAAAAAGGACATTCAACTGCAGGTCGGTCGTCCTGGTTTTCTTAGTGTTTTCAGTCTTTCTCTCGAGAGTTTTTTTTTTGTGCCTTTTTCCATAATTATGTTTTGGCCTTTTTTGCCTAATGAGGCGTACAATTTCTGTGGAGGAGGTAATCTAAGCAAGGAACCCAGGGAATATTGATATATATAATTTCCCACAGACTCCCAGCCTTCATTCTGCCGTCCCTATTAAATCTCTGACTTTTATTTCCATCAGTTTTTTATTCCATGGAATCTTCGATTCGTTTTGTCGCCGAGGGATTTTCCGACAAGATTTATGGGGCGAGTGCCGTGATTGTAATTGAAAATTGGCTTAGTGTTTGCTTTAAACTTTAAGCTAAGGAAATGTCCTTTTTTTCGTCACAAAGAGTTCGTTTACCTTGCCAGCCGAGCATTGCTCTCGTTACACACACACACATTGGCCGGCACACCAGGCTAAATAGCAATAAAAATGTCACCCGGCTCTAATTTGTTTTTTGTCTACGCCACCAGGACTTGGCTTGGCTTGCCCTGCCTTGCCTTGCCTCGCTCCAAGGACCTCCTCCGTAGCTCCATAAATAAACCAAACAACCGCACGACAGTCACTGTGTGTGTCTGTGTGTGTATGCATAGTCCCGGAGTTCCTTTTCTGCATGTGTTTGGCGTCCTTCTGCTTCCATCACTGAAATAATCATAACTCACTTAACCCCATTAAATTGCGCCTGGGAAGTCGTAGAGACGCAAGTAGGGAAACCCCATAAAAGACCTAGGGGGCGTATGAGCGATATGAGGGGGAGAAGAAGGTGGCGGATACGGGGCGTGTCCAAGTGGGTAACGCATCATTGACAACGACAAGAACCTTTTGTGGGGCTCAGCAACACTGCCGGATAATTACTATCAGGACAAGAAAGCAGTAATGCAGCGGCAGAAAGCGACGGGCGTTCCCCTTTTCGGCATTACTCATACGCCACGTGGTACACAGCAAAATTCAATTGATGTAACAGCTGATCGATTGTTTTTGTTTCGATGGAAGTTGTTTATGTTTAGGTCAGTACAAAACAAAAAAAATCGATCAGCAGTTTGCTTGTCCGCTGCTGCAGCAAAAGAGAAGCTTATAAAATTTTTTTGAGAAAATCGCAATCAATATATAAAAATAGTGATCGTTTTTGATCCTTTCAAAGCCTTTAATTTATACTTTCACCGCGATTTTCAGTCAAATAGGTCCTTTTCCTTGTTGAATATTTATCTCTTTAAAAAGGGGAAATTAATGACTAGGCTTATTTTTTCATAGAAACATCTCAAATTTTTGTAAATCAAAAAAAGTAACTTTATCTCCTTTTAATGACAAATTACAGGGTCTATTTTTTCGCTGTGTGCGAACATTTTGTGGTCTCAATTGCTAACAAACTCGTTGGCATGCGGTCAAGTGTGGGTTGCGTTTGTTTTCGGTCGCTACTGTTGCGCAGATTGTTGTGGTTGCAATTTGGAGTTCCCCATCCCCTTTTACCTTTAACTACCCCCCGTTCCACCATGAAAACACTACTGAAAACCTCCTCTACAATCTGATCAAAATGGGGGCACGCCACAAAATTTAACAGTCGAGAACTTCGACAAACATAATTTTAAACTCGCGAGGGAGGAGGAAGCGGCCACAAGGCAGAGTTAGAAGCAACTTGTTCCATTTTGGCAGGGGCCTATTGTGTAGTACTATAGTTGCTTTATTGAGTGTAACGCTATAGGAAGCGTAGGGGAGGGAGGTCTCCTTTTTTGGTTGGAGGCATATAACGGCTTTGTTTAGGTCCTGGCCACTGCGCAGGTACAAACAAAATGTGTTAAGTATAAGAGAGAGAACGAGAAGTGCTTCAGTCACGGCGAATTGAAAGGACGAGAAAGGCGGAGTGGCGTAGAGTATAGAGCAAGTTACCAAGTTTTAATTAGGTTTTCTTATGGCTGATAAATTTGTCAAATAAATAAATAAAACAATTATAAATTCTGTCTTAAATAATATGATTATCTTTTCAGTTTTAGATATTTATTTTAGTATTCGTTTTCTTGAGAGAAACAATTAAAAAGCACAGATGCAAATACTAAGATCCATGGTCCTCTAAGGTGTCTTCATCATCTTTATCCACTTATCAGCTTACTAATTGTTAAATATTTAAATTGTTATTATTATTTTAACATTTATTTTCTAAAAGTTAGGAGTATATTTTCACAGTGATTTGAGCCACAATCCTCTCAAATCTCTCTTTCACTCTCGCCCTCTCTGAATATTCTCGAATTCGCCGTTTGTAAAAACCGGCTAAATAAGTCAGCTGTTGTTCCCTGGCCTCAGGACTTTCAATGTTGTTGCTCTTATTGTTGCATCTCAGTTACTGCCGCTCCTGTTATTACTTGGCGAAAAAGAAAACTCTCGCACATAGGCAGTCTACGCTGAGTTCTCCAACAAGTCGGTGGTCGCGGCGGATGAGTGATTGTTGTGTCCTTCAAACACTGAATAAACTTTACGTAAATCAAGAGCGAAGTCTCGGCGAAAAATTCACCATAAAAAGTTATTAGTAAAACATATTAAAGGGAAGTGAAAAAAAAACAAAGAAATCCCAACAGGGAAGCTGGGAAAAGGAGGCTCCAAGAACTCCAGTCAAGTGCTGAGAACAAGGTGCGTTCTGTTAAAGTTTTTCACAGATTCGGAGTAGGGAAGGGAAAATATATGTATACCTACACTTGGAATATAATTGGTTTTTTGAAGCTAGAAATATGGGTAGATATTGGGAATTGAAATATTTAAGTTGATGGTAGAGCTTTAAAAGTCTTGGTTTTATATTGATTTTAATTTCTATATTTACTTGGTTATTTTTTATAGACTTCAAAGACTCAATTTAACATAAGAAATGATTATCACTTTTTCATTAAGAACTTTTCTTATTTAAATGAAATCCCTGTCTATTTTTATAGTGTACTTGTGTATTTGGGGAAAATGCACGTGTCCACATGAAGGGCTGAAAAGTACATACACACCCTCACATACACTTTTCTGGTCAGCAACAGTTAAGCAGAATTTTCCGGAATGTGTAAAGCTAAAGTTTCTGTGCGAGTTTCCACCTCGAAAACCCCTTTCCTTCTCTGATTGGAGCGTTTTGCTGCGGATTAATTTTTGTGCAATTCATTTCACTTAATGCGTAACTCATGTCTCTCCTACATGGCCATGAACACGCCCCACGTTTCAGAGCCCACAGCCGCCCACGAGAACGCCTTTGTCCTGCCGCTGGGATCCGTCGTCTGACATTTGTTTGCCAATTTCCATTGTTGGTACGTTGAACCCGACTGACTTTTCCCCTGCAGCCTTTTTTCCCGCCGCGAATTTCCACGCATTTCGTTGGCTCAAGTTCACTTTTTTGTTATGCTTTTCTTTATTTTACTTCTATTCTGTTTTTTTTTATTTTTGTTCTACTTTTTGGTTTTCTTCATTTTGTGGGAGAAGTGCAGAAGTTTCCTTTCGCCTCATCAGCATCTTGCTGCAGCCTTTTGGGTTATTTGCATTTGCATTTCTATGGGGTTTTCCTTTTCGGCAGTTCCCTGGAGTGTTTGTGCCGTGCTAAGGGCTCTTATATACCTATTTCCCTCAACTTTTGCTTGGTGGGTTCTTGGACATTAAAAGTAACATTAAAGTGCAATTTATAGCTGATTCATATATGTATGTTTTTTGGTTAGCTTTGAGATACTTAATGTTCAATTAATTAGTAAAGGAAAAACATTATTTCAGTTTAAAACCTAATCAATAATTTGAGACAACATTTTCGAATTTCATTCATTCATCCCAGCAAGTGATATTTTCTTTGAGCAATTTAGCCTGAAAAGAAACAAGGAGGAATTCGAAGAAATTGGAAATTCGAAATTGCATGGGAGAACTTTAAGCTGATTTTGGGGCTTGACTTAGGTAGAGGGATAATTGTTTGCTCTTTCCGTTCGCTTTCATTTAAGAGTTTCTCCCTTTTACTTCATCATTTGCCACCTACAGAATACAGATACATCTGCAGATACAGATACATTTGGGCTTTAGCATTTATGGTGGTGCCGTTCCACTTCTCTCGGCATATCCTTCAGATACGTGAGTGATTCAACATAATTATGTTTCATCATCGGCTGGCAGATGTGGCTGTCTGTCTTTCCCCTCCCCGTTTCTTTGTGCCTCCTTTAAACCGTATTATAACTGTTATTTGTGCACGTATGCACGAAGTAACAGTTAAAGCCAATAAGTATCTCAACATTCATTTGGATCCGAGAGGAAATTGCCAACTGATTGTTTCGGCTTTTTGGCGGTTTTCAGCGTTCAACATTTAGCATTTGCGCGGCATCATTAAGCCGGGAAAAGTGGCTGAAATGGATACGTGTATATAGTATGTATGTGGGTTTATTATTGCTGAAAATAAGCCAACAAATAATCCAGACAAGAGAGGTTATATTAGTAATTGTAATCTTCTTAAAATCACTGGGGGAACAAATTGTTAGTATACAAAACTTCGGAATAATATATGAAGTTTAAGATAAGTTCAACTTATCAATACATGAATACATGAAATGTATTTTTAGTTTTATAAAACTACACTTTATAATATAATAAGAAAGCCCCATTTTTTAATTTAATTAATATTTTTATTTAATAAAGTAATAATACCTGACATTATTTTGCTTTCGTTTCTATGAAACACAGCAACCTCTTGATTATGTTTCTTGTATACTTTTTAATAGTTTTAAAATATGTTTTACCAAAAAAATATATTTCGTTGAGCTTAACTCTCGGTTTCGATATCACCTCGTGTTCGTTCGATTAGATTCTCCACCACCACACCCGGCACACTCACAACCCACCATAAACTCAGGCAGCGGTTAACATTTACACGCACCTTTACACCCAATATTTTGTATTTTGGTTATATTTTTGAGACGTTGGCCAATTTACTCTTAGTTTGGGTCAAAGGTTGTCACACAGCGGCCGCCGCAGGAGTGATAGCTTTGTCATCGCTCTAAAAGGAAGGAGAAGCAGGAGGAGCTGAGGATTCTAGTGACAGTTCTTGGCCCCAAAAATTCCTGCAGGAGGTAAGCTACCAAAGTGTCCTTCATTTGAAGTGGGTTTCGCTTGGGTCGAGCCTTGTGTGTGTGTATTTGTTTTGTTCGTAGCCGGAAAGGGGTATAAAATCTACATAATTCAACATTTTTGGGGATAGGCAGGCGCTTAGAAAAGTTTTTCGTTTGCATTTCACCCTCCGAAAAATGATGCCAGGACTCTGGACTAATTTGCATTTTTTCTGTGACGAACTTTATTAACTTGAGAAGGATTGATGTGATCATATTAAGGATATGCTTGGGGTGGTTAAGTAAAGAGTCATTAGTTTGAAATAGAGAGGTAACTTAACCCTGGGGACCACATATTTAAAATCTTAAGGAATTGTTAACTCTCTTCTTCTAATTTCTTAATTTCTTGTATTTAAATACTTTCATCATGGAGGAATATACCTTTCAAAAGGGTTTTGTTTTTCTTTTAAATCAATACTGTTTTTAATAAGGTCAACATAATCTCCTTTAACCCTTGTTCGCAAAACGTTGGTCAATCATTTTAATGCCTGATTGGATTAACCTCGTTCTGGTCTTCTGCATACATTTTTTTGCGGATTTAATAACAGCATTTCAAAGACTTCTGCCGGGACAGATGACTCCTCTCGATGTTTTCTCTCATACTTTTTTCGATCTTGAAGCACAGATGAAATATGATATGGCCTTCCGTTTAGCATAAAACCAAGGCGATCATTAATCTGGGCGCCAGTAACTCGATGTCCTTTAGCTCAGATTTTTATGGACAATGTCCACGTGACTCCTTGGGCAATAAAAGCGAATTTTAATTAAAATACAAAGCCGAAGAGAAGTCATAAAGACAGGCAAAAGGCATAAACTATAAGAAAAAAGAACTGAAAGAGAAAAACGTTGACAAATACCAATTCAAAATGTTTGCAAATAAAAACTAAAATAAAAAACAAATAAAGTGTTGGCAAACAAAAACAACAACAACAAAAACAAAGGTGGGAAAACCGGCATGAAAAGCTCCCATTCGAAATGAGTTTCACTCAAAGGCGGCGCGCCATCCACTCTAGTTTCCCTTCTTTCATGCCACATTTTCCTTTCCCCGATTCCCGGCGCTTTGGTAAAACTTTTCAGCTTGAGTTTCCAGCCAGCTGTCTGGCAAATTAATTAGTTAATTATGCTTTGTCGCTATTTTTTCATGGCCCGTGCCACAAGACTCGCCGTGGACGTGACTTCATCATTTTTGCAACGCACCAAAAATTTATCTGTCGCTGTCGCTCGCCATCATCTTTTTCGTTGTCGCCTATTAACATGCCATGATTTATGCATAATTTGTAAAGCAACAATATAAATTAAAATTACTTATTACTTAATATCATGTTTTTCCCTTTCTCTCTTTACAGGTGAGTCACGTCAACCGTTGAGAACTTCGACCTTCGAACTGCTTGTCTTGTATTTATCCCCTTCGGTTTTTTTCGGGTGAGTGGAAGTGGGGGCTGACCTGCGATTTAACCTTTTTTTACGGGCGGAAAACGTTTATTGAAAATCCATTGGCACTGCAGGTCGTATAAATGTTTATAGTCAGACAAATAAATATAAAAACGTTCGTTTAAGGGAAATTATATACATATTTTTTGGAATAAAAAACGAAGCACGCCTTTCAACTGCTTTTCTCCTTTGTAATGCAGGGAGTTAGGGTTGGTCTTAAAACAATTAATGTTAAATCAGGATTTTGTTAGTATTAAATATTTAGGATTTCAAGCAGAAGCCATTGCTTACTTTATTATTATCCCAAGCTGACCAACTTCAGCAGATTATTCAGATCACGTTGGGAATTTAGAGTTAGAAATCTTACTTAGAGATGCTTCTACTTTCTTCCCATTTATATTTAATGCCGCTTCCCTAATCATTCCTGTGACTTGGTTTATATTCCAATAGATTCCCTCATTATCTTAACAACTTTGTGCGGAGTGTTTTGAATATTTCCCTTTTGCCCGCTTTTCTCGTTTGATTTACCTGTAAAGCCAGCCCCAGCAATCTCATCTTAAACTTTTATTCTTGCATCCATTAAACTTGGCCCCTCATCGACATGCATCGAACCCCCCTCTCTGCCCGATTTCCATCCGATCCCAGCTCAATTTGAAGTGCACAACTTGTGCTCAATATGTATATATACACATACATTTATATAAAAAAGAGGAAAATAAAAATATAAGTAAAGTAAAACAAAATAAAAACAGAAAGTTAAATAAATGCAGGCTGCAGGTAAAATCCAGAAAAATTCTGTGTGCAGTTTGCGTTCTTTATTTTCCTACAGGCTCCTACGCAATAAATGTTGTTGTATCCTCCTGGGCAATATTTATGTTATGTGAAGTGTTTTCCGTCTTTATACATATTTAGTCAGCGAGGTGAATAGTTTCTGTAGTTTGCTAATAGCATTGAACTTGCTCTGTGATTTCGTTTGGTCCACTCTGATCTATAGGACGGACTGGTTGGGTGACGAGAGAATATATAGCCATAGCCATTAAAGCCATTGCCATTTGGAGCAGACGCTCTGCTGCGAACGGTTCATTAAGCAATTTTCTATGGCATTTCCGTGCTATGTGTGCGCCTTTCATCGTCATTGCAACGGAGATCATGATCAATTCTTGAGCATTGCATTGCATTATAACGGCACCTGCATTTCCAACTTTCCTTACCGGGCGGAAAAAACAAACTCCCTCCTCCTCATCATCGGCACCAACCAGATTCTGTTCTGTTCGGTTCTCCCCGGTTTTGTGTCATTAAGGCCTACTACTCTCCACCAGTGATATCGAACACTGCGAATTATGCGAAATTATAAGAAATCAGTGTGAATGGGTGGACACTTACAGTGATCACTCGGCAATTGGAAATGATTAGATAGGATATATGAATCATTTGGAAATTAGAATTACTTATTTGAGTTCACTAACCAAGTTGGGGGGTTTCTTTTTATTTTTAGAACAGATTTGATTGTATAGTTGTCAAAACACGCAGGAATCCTTAATGAATCCTTAATGGAATCCTTAATGGGAACCATTTAAGGGATACAAAAGAGTTTTAAAAGATTCGCCAGCAGGAAAGTATGCAACACTTGTTGCTAACTAAGCAGAGAGATTTTCTAACTTTTATTTATAATACATTTCAATTAGAAATTACTTTCAAATAAAATAATTATTTTAATAGGTCAACAAGTACTTCCTTTATTTATCATAAAATACCAATTGTGTCAAGTATTTTCGAAGGTAAAGCGTTACAAACTGTTCTACCCCTTAATAGATAATTGTGCACTGCCTTCAATAAGTAGAATTAAAGGTCAAACTTTGTTTTTAATAGCTTCGTACGTAAGCAAATTAATGGGTTAATTAGTCTGCAACTAGAAAATTAGGGACAGAAATCATATGGCATTTCCCATGTTGCGTATACATATCTCCGTGAGCGTTTCCTCCTCTCGCTCTAGAGTCTAGACCTTTCTTGGCTTTGACAAACTTGAGCGCCCTTTCCCCTTTCAGCGAATGCTGTAAATGCTCGTTCTTTGGCTTTCTTCTTGCATTGCGAACACCCACACAATCGAACCTGCTTTGTACAAGAATTCACATACATTTTTAAAGGAAATGATTTTATTAGAAAATATACAACAAATATTTCGTATTGCCCATTCAAATCTTAAATAATAAAATATTGAAAGAAAATGTTCTCAATTTTCCTTAATTTAAAAAATAAATTAAATAGTTCGAAATTTGCATTCTTTCTTGATATATATTTAGAATTTGGAAAGCACAAAACTTAGAATGAATAACTATAATTATATATAACTATATTGTTAAAATATACTTAGTTAAAAAACGAAATAAACTCTTATTGGGCTTTAGAATAAGAATTATTTTCTCTGTAATCGCTACAATTGCTATCGGTAGACACGATCGTCGATCGTTGTCGTTGTTGTTGCAGCCAGCTGTTGCTGTTGCTGCCCGGCAAAAGCAGCAACAACCAGCAGCAGCAGCAACTTTTGGCGCAGCAGCGGCAACTTCCAACTCGAAGCTGGCTTTTTTTCCATTCCGCTCGGTTCACAGTTTTCAGTTGGGATTTCAGTCTTTTGTTTGCCCTGCTCGCTGGCGGTTCGTCGCCGTCTGGTTGGACAAAATCGCTGCAATTGGTTATAGTCGGTTCGCTGTTCTTCTGATCAGATCTCAGTTTCCGCTCGGAGAGTCCGTGTGTTTGTTTATTGTTGTTTGTGTTGTGCCGTAAACAAGTTTAGCAATGCGTTTCAAATCTGCGCCGATTGTTTCGTTTATTGTCATGCTCGATTTACTCGATTTACTTGCATAGAAGTTGTGGCAACTAAACTTAAAATCCAACAAACAACAAAAAAGAACAAACTCTTATTTGTAGTTTACGAAATATTTTTGAAAGGCAAAGCCTGAATTTATAAGCCGCAATCTGAAATAATAAATATAAAACAGGAAAATAATTGTTCAACGGTGACGGCAGCAACAAATGAAAAAATGTAAAAGAAATTCAAGGAATTTAGCTGCTTTGATTAGGTAAATATAAAAAGAAAAACAATAATTTAATTATATTTAAATGAAAAGCAAATATGCAAGTTTAATAAACCACAAATGTTGACACTCCGTGAGAATTGGCAGAATTAATTATCAAACTACTAATTAAATGCGTCAATATTGAGTCATATTCCTTCATTTAAATTAAAGCAAATAATCTGATCAATGCACAAATAACATTTAATTTATTTTAAATTAAAACCGCCTTATCTCAACCTTTAATGTTTGGATTTAAACTACATATTCTTTAGTCTCGTCTTTTTTAGATTTGAAGATATTTATGATCTCGTCTTGAATTTAAAATTTATAAAACTGTAAAATATATAAATTAATTTCTTTGAGTGTCAGTTTGTGTTTGTGAAAAGCTAATAAGAGAATCCGAAAAATAGAGTGCGACAGATTGGGAGCCCCTCCTCCTCCTCCTCACTGCCGCTCCAACCAAACGGTAAAATATTTAGCTCCAATTTCGATATTTCGGATCTACACTTGACCGACAAAGTGCGAGGGAGAGAGACAGGGCAACGCTGCCAAGCCGGCTGACCTGCTCCGTCACTCTTTCTCTGCCACCTCCTCGATCATTGTATGGGTCGCTCTCGCCCACTTGTTGCTATTTTTAACCGGCGTAGCGGCGGCAGCTTATCAAATGTTATTATTTTTAGCCTAAGCTACTTTAAATATACAAGTAGAGAGACACACACGTTCCTCAAGTGCGTTTTATTTCAGACTTGTTGCGCGAATTTGTTTTAATTTAATTCAATGTGCGGCAAGCGTAAGAATTGCGTGCTTTTTTCCATTCCAATTTGAACTCTTGAGTGAAAACGGAATGGGAAGGAAGAGAGAGAGTGTGGGGGCTGGAAAGAGATTGGATTGACGAAAGAGATGTGGAGCCACCTGCCGGCCTTTGTTGTTGTTACATTCTTGCTTGGGGGCCTTATGTTGTTGTTATTGTTATTATTGCCTTTGGAGCATTGAGGCGTGCGTTTTGTTTGCACGCCCTTTGTTTATTGTTATTGTTGTTCCTACTGCCATTGTTATGTGTGTGTGTATGTTTTGTTTTGTTATTTGTACTGCCTTTGTTGTTGTTGCCATGGCAATGGCAACTTTTTCAACTACATTTTACGCCGATTGCAATTTAATTTTCGAAAGTTTTTTCGGGTTCGGGGTTTTCGGTTGATTTCCCTCCAACTTTTCCGATTAGAAAATGGAGTGGAGAGATGCCAGTGCAGCAAAATTTGTCCAATATTTTCCTACATATTACATTTTGTATTGAAAAAGACATTATTTCATTTTTATTTCAATATTATTGTTATTAATTTGTATGATTAGATTATAAATTAAGTTAATTTAGTTGCTACTCTTTACCATTTCCTTCTTTTTCAGTTCTTTTCTTTCACTATTATTTTTTGTCGTTTAAAATGGGATTTATTTGTTAGAAAATATACCCAAATAAATTTCATAAAATGTTCTCTTGCCACAAATGGACCTAAAATAATTTCCTGAAAATATTCTAACCAAAAATTCCACTCATGTAAGGCTTTAGGAAACCCTATTTTTCCTGTTTTCGCAGAAACCTTCCTTTTAAATGCAATTTTCCATTCGGCTGCAATTTACATTGTTTGCATTGCACAATGCCCAATTGCAAATCAAATTTTCCACAGCGATTTTCCGAAAATGGCGCTCATTACTCGCCATCATTAGAATTTATTCTCGTTCCATTACCAAAATGCAAGGAATTTGTTGCTGGGTTCGGTGGTTGCTGTGCCTTTTAATTTTTTGTATTTTTTTGGCTGACTTTCAACTGCAATTTGTGTGGCCCCTGAGCGCGTTAATTGTTCATTGGGCTTTTAAGCGAAAAACGCAGCACAAAATACAGTTTTGTGCAGCCATCAGCGAAATGCCATAAAATTTTACTGCCGCAGTGCATAGATGGATGGGATGTATCTTTCTATCTATACGTATTCGTATCTAACTGTGGCAGCTTTTGGAAACGCAGCACTGCTCTGCTTAATTATTCCAAGCCACAGCCACAGCCAAGTCAATAATTAACCGTAATACATTTAATTTTCATTTATTTAATTACACTACTCTTTCTAGTCTCTCTTTTACAGTCTGTGTGTGTGTGAGTAATTAGAAAATGTGGTTCCACTTGTGCAGATATGAGTTTTTCCCGCAAGTTTTCCTTTGACAAAATGCGAACTCTGACTTTTACAAGAGTTTTTAGTCAAAGTCTCTACGAGTTATGTTTAAAGTAAAAATATAACTTTCAACTTTATATGTTTATAGATATTTTCCTAATTTTTGTTTTATTAATTTAAAAATATTTTTCAGCTAAATATTTACATTGCTAATATTTTCTTAATTTATAAAATTAACCATTTGGATTTTAAATAGATGTTATTTAGGTTAAACATGGAATTGAGTGCTCAATTACTCACTTTTCTTGGTGTAATTTGAAGTATTTAGGTAAACTTCATTAAAATTATAAATTATTACTATAATAAGAATACGCGGGGTTTTTCCTTAAGTTTTTCGCCTGACAATACGCGACCTTTTACTTTCGTTTCTGGCCAGGGCCAAAACCAAAAGTTTCTGGTAACAATTGCAGCGCCACAAAGGTCAACCGACTTGTTTCCCCAACAGAAATGTTCTTCTTGACTTTCAGCGTTTTGGCTGGGGTTATCTTTCTTTCTGTGAGCCGCAGAGCAACCTTCAAGTCTGGCAGAAGAGCACCACCACTTCCCCCAATGCCCACTTTATCTTGGCTTTTCCATTGCCAAGACGACGTTTGCTTACGTTCCCACCCTCACAATTTATCCTTAACAGCGCCTGCTTTTATGACAAACAAAAATTTATTCGTTTTTATTCGTTCGCTTACGCTTAATAAATCTCTTTCTTCTGTGATTTTTCCGCCCAGTCTTAATTGCGGAATTTCCCTGTCGCCATACATATCAGCTTTGGCGAAAGTTAGAATGATTCATATAACAATTTGGGTGTTTAGTGATTTATGCGGTGACAACGTGGCGTATGAGTAATGCCCCAGTAAGGATATCGCAGAGATTGACACACTGTCAGCTCTGGACGGGCAGATGGATGGATGGGAAAGGTCAAAAGTCAACAAAATGCCGGTAGTTCACTCTCATTGATTAATTTTCAATTGCATTAAAATTTAAAGCCAATTTCGAAAGCGTGCTTCCTTTTACCAACCACTTTGTACGTATTAATTCAATCGATAAATCCGTAAATAGCATTTACAAAACGCGCGACTTTTCAACGTCAGCGAAATGGTGAAATACTCCTCCACCGCCCTTATGTAAAACTGTCGCCTCAGTGAGTGTGTCTTCCTTCCGCTGGAGCTTCCTTTTCTCCTCTCCTTAACTTGCTGGGAGCTGTCAGTTCAATTGACTGACGAAAGCCCACTGCCACCCACCAACGCCCATCGGCCATAGCCCAGCACTGCCCAGGATTCGTGGGAATGTCAGGACTGCGTCAATGGAATCTTCAGAGTTGTCCTTGCACTTGGGAAAAAAGTGAGAAATATGCTTTAAAGTTTTATATATAGAAAAATCCCTATTAATATCAATTTATCTTATTTCTGAAGTTTTTATAATTCTCTGTAAAATGTTATTGAAAATATATTAAATAATTTTTGAAGGAAATATTTTTCCTAGTGCTGTCCTTGGAGCTGTTGTTATTTAGACCCTGTTTGTCAATAATACACACAGCAGAGCTCAAGCCCTTACATCTATTAAGTAAACAAACAGACAAAGCATGTAAATATGGGGGAAAATATAGGATAAATGTGCCATAAGCACTTGGGGCCTATCGAGGACTGATGGAGCAGGACACATCGGACCGAAAATGGGATTGGTGGCTGTCAGGTGGCAGAGCCGCAGCTCGAGACAACAAACCGAATTTCGTTGACAGCCATTTTTGGGGAGCGTTTTTCTGGCAGACACAGAGGCTTTTTGGGTGCACTCAGCCATGGCGCCTGCAACAACACCGCAACCAAACTTTTGTCAATGTGGCATCGAAAGATACACGATACGATTCGACTGCGAAAAAGATACTTTTCAGCTTGGTCTGCTCTTTGTGGCCTCATCATTTGTGATGAGTGACTGAGGTGGGACGGAGATACAATTTTTGACAGCTCCCACCCTCTGTAAAAGTCAGGCTTCATCGTGGACGGAGGGAAAAAGGGAAAATCTTACAAGGTCTAGGGGTTGTTAATGAGCTTTTCTTTGACAGCCGAATGAATGGGGTTCGAAGAATGGAATGGGATTACAAATTGATGAAAGCCGAGGCTGATTATGGGTTCTATGTATGATTGAGTGATGTTGAAGGTAAAGACAGTGTCGCATCAAGTGGCAATGCATTTAATTCACTGTCATTTAAGGCACTTCAAGAGCACCTTTATATATACGATAACCACACGTAGATTACCATAAGTTTTTGGCGCCACTAAAAGCGTTATAAACTTGCTTGAAAAGAATGCCATTATTTGCTTTTAAAGCTCGCCGGCTCACAGGCACTTAGCAATAATTGAATTCCATACTTGCACTTCCCCTTGCCTGCATATTTTCACTGCCCTACCAAAACTATTTGGCACACTAAACCCTGGGGGTCTCCGCCCAGTTTTCGGTCCCCCGCAAAACCCAGCAAAGCATCCCCTTTAAGTGCATTGCTAGCATAACTTTCATATTGCATTCGGCATTCCCCCCGCCTTTTGGAACTTTGGAACAAAGTTGGCAAAACTTTTAGCTCAATATGCGACATTGGACATCAAAAATTGCCCACGCAGACAACCGAAGGGGGGAAGCTAATAGTAATAATTGGAGATCGCATAAATACTATGTAGACACCTAAACGGATTTTTTGTATATTTCATATTTTTCTGATTTCCATATTTATTGAAATTATAAAGAATTTGTTGATGTTGTAATATTTTAGTGTATTATTTAAGGTAAATAACAGGGCCTCCCATTTGCCATAAGTCATTTTTATAAAAAATATACCTACTACTAGTGTTAATGGTGATGGCTTTTCAACATTTCCTGGAATAAATTCGAGGCCGGGTTACCTCCATCTATAACGACAATAACCAGAATGGATGGCGGCTGTAAAAAAGAGTGCAAAAATGACCGTGTCGTTTTCCTTCTTCGGCCAGTAGTTCACCTATTTGCCTAATTATCATTCCACAATCAACGAGTTTTTCCAAGATTAAACATAATTGCAGTGTGAATTATGGCAGCATCAAGACCCATTAAATTGCTATCTTTTTCTGTCTCATTATTCATATTTGTTATTTTTTGTTGTTGTCGGAGATGATGATATCTTCTTTTATTTTGCTGTCTGGTTCGAGTTTGATTATTATGTCACGCCTTGTTAATTAATTTATAAACAATCTCTTTGGAGCCGCATCTTCATCTTGCCTTTTCATTATGCATTTGGATTTGCGTTTGCCTTCCACTCTCCACTCACAATTATTCAAGCATAATGAAATGGAGTTGCATTTGAAAATTAGCATATTCCTCGTATTTTTCCTTCCATTTCACTGTCTCTGTTTTTGTTTCCTCTTCTGCATTTTGGCTGGGTTGCATAACAATTTGATTTCAGATTTGTGTTTTTTAACGCTTCGTAATTGGTACAATCTGCATTTAAATTTGACTTTATTGATCAATCAATTATGCACAGGGTGTTCCGTTTATGGAAAAGTGTTCAATTCGCACTGTTTCTAATTGACAATCTTGAGTGGTTTTTATTATCGGAGGGTCTCCAAATTTATGCACAATGTGGGTCGTGGGAAAATGTCAAAGAAAATGGAACTGGCTATCCGAAAGGTAACCCGACTTTGACTTTAGCTCACCCAGACGATGGCATCACCATCGGTGGGTCAATGGTGGCGGCTGCTTCATCACAAGTCAATTATCGTGTTATTTAGCAGCACTCTAATTCAATTTGCAAACAATCAAATTTGATTTTCGCATCTCAGTGATCGTTTTCCCAGGGCGTCCAATTGCAACAGATTTGCTTGCATTCATGAATCATTTTTTGCACAATTTAATGCACTTAAAGCACAGTAAATGTTTTTATTTGTGAATTCACCATTTTTCGATTTGAAAAGATACGAAATTCTTTGCTATAGCTCGGGATTCACCACGAACTTTAGCAATTCATTCACGATTTTCCAGCAAGATTTTTGTTTATATCAGCAGTTAATTTACTACAAGCCGCGCTGAACTTTTGTGGCCCTAAACATCAGGCCACTAACGACATTATTGCACAATGCCGTCGAGTCATCACAAAATGCACTTCTCGCTCTCCCATTTCTGTCACCTTCAAGGGCCACGTAATTTGCAACGTGAATATTGACGCTGAAATTTCAATTGAAAGCAACAAAAGGCAGCTCACAATCGGAGGGGGAAAACGCATAGGAAGGAGGGAAAAAAGAAAAATACATAAAAAATAATATAACGCAAAATGGTGATGGCAAATATAAACAAAATAAAAGCAAACTTGACCCTAATACTCGAATCGTTGCAAAAAGCAAAACAAAAACAATAAAAAAATCAACAATAAAGGAAAATGTGAGGCAACAAAAAAGCGCCTTGTTAGATAAGACTTTTAGTGTTTTCCGCAAAGGTGGGCAACGCCAATTTCATGGATAAATAAACTGAACCAATAATGACATCATTACTTAGCCAGCTTTGGGCACTTTGCATGTCTAGGGGGGTTTTTCATAGATCTATATACTGTATATATAGTATATATAAATCAAAAAGCAACTTATTTTCCAATTAATATGTTTCATTATTACAGAAATTTCTAGGATGATTTTGGGAGAACCTCAAGGTCATACATAGTCTCTTAATAACTATTTTAAACCCTAATATAGGGCTTACCATTTACTATTTAATTTAATTTGATATTTTTCTAATTATTATGCATTCTCGACAATGATTTATTTTTTATTCAACACGCTCTTAGGCTTATGCAAAATACATTTACCACTGCCGCCTACAAAAGTTGCTTAATCCCTAGATTTGCACAAAAAAAAACCAGATTTGTTTTAAAATGAAAAAGTATCACAATTTATTTCCGGCGCCCACAGTCAAAATTACATTGACCAAAAACAGAACTGTTTACTTGGTTTAAACCAAAAAAAGCCATGCTGAGAGTTCTCTTTGCTGGGTTTTTACTGTCAAAAAACAACAAATGTTCGTTTGCCTCTGCGTCAACGGATGACCACATGGCATCCACGTCATTATCATCCTCATCAGCATCAACTGCGGCCTGAAGTTATCAGTGGCAGTGATTTCACTTATCTGTCGAGGGCACAGAAAAAATGTATATTGAATTCCAGCCAAGAGATTGTTAATTAACTACAGTTTTGATTAAGTTAAGTTGAAGAGATGCTAAGTCATTTTTATAAAGGATATGGGATTAGGACTTTTTAGACTTTTCAAAGCGTAATAAACTTATTACTTACTAAACTCAATAAAATTCTAGAAAATGTAGATTATTTGAGCAGGATTAATGAGATTTTAATGTAATGAAATTTAAATAAATATTAATAAATAGAGATAATATTAATACCTAAATAACTCCTATAAATTAATGTTTGCTTTTGCAATTATTTAGTTATTGAAACTACTTTGTTTCAAATTAACACAAAGTCGCATTTTCCTCGACAACTTTTCCTCAACATCCTGTTCTGTGTTGTCTGTTCTAGAGAGAGCTTCATCTACTGATTCTAATGCTCTTTTTCCTCGAGCCATGCGCCGCAAATTAAATATAATTTAATTGTGATTAAATGGCGCTGCGCAATTATGCTTTAACATTGTTGATCAAGTTATATTTCTTGTGCCAAGTTGCAAGTTGTGTACCCCTCCCCCTCCTTCCCCGTTCCCCAGTTTTTCTTGGCTTTTTCTTCCTCCTCCCTGGCTAATTTACTTTTGCACTTCATGCCTGTCATGGCAACAGTCGCTTTGTGTCGGTTTAAGTGCACCTTCTGCTCCATCCGGATCTCCGGATGTGTCAGTGTCTCCATGAAATGCACTGTCCATGTACAGATACATATAGTAGTGGTAGCACATAGAGGACAAACTCATTGCTCATTCTTGTTCTGGTTTAATTGTCAGCGCTAATTGCGCCAAAGTGCGAACAAGGCGGGCATTTGAAATGACAGCTCAGACTGATGGCCAAGTTGTATATACAAGATATGTATATGTATCGATGTGATGATGGCTAAGGCGAATGTAATTCGAGATTGCTTGTCCTCCGGGCAGCAGGCTTTCATTCCAATATGTATACGACACTGTAACCGGCCTTGGCAGCGCGAAAATGTTGTTATCACAGCTGTCCCACCTGCGACCTTGTGCCCACTTTCCACGGAAAACCAATCACGCCGCCTGACAGCACTAAGAAAAACCCAAACCTTAATTATTTTTGTAGGGAGAAATAAGGATGAAATTTGGAGAAACTTTAAACCAAATCAATCGTCATATTTATTTAAAACCTTCTTATCTTTCTTATCATTTTAAGTATCAAACTTTTTTAGTTAAATTTTTCCCCCAGTGTCCTTGCATCCTGTCGTTGGCTTCACCGTCATGAACGCCTCTTAAACCGGTTAAATGGGTGTAGCAAAATATTGACATGGTTTTTGAAGCCTCCTCCTCCTGCTCTTTAAGTAAAAGTAGGTTGCTGTGGTCAGGTGGCCGTTTTCAGTTGTCAGTTTTCAGTTTTCAGGTGTGTGTAAGTGTGTGCTCGATAGCTAATCCACTTTCATGGCTAAATAATGCGTTCTCTGGCTGCTTCTGTAAATGCTTTCTAGTTCTTTGCACTGCTGTCAAGGGTGAAGGGACAACGAAGCCAATAATGATGGATGAAAAGGTCGATAAACCAAAAAGCAAACACTTTTATGGTTTTTTTGGTCTCGTCTTGAGTTTAGCTTCTGTCGTAGATATAGATTATATGCAGAAAAAAGTAGAAAAGTTAGACAAAAAGGTCAGGATGAATTCTTACTCAATTTGAGGGGTAGTTTCCTTTGAATAAATTCTTATCCAAGACTCAATTTGCGTATTCAATTTACGAAAGTGCCTGGTCTTTGACACGTTCGTGAAGGATCAAACTTCTTTACCTCTGACTTCTTTTTTCTTCAGATAATAACTCCTTTTGCTTTGAGAGTTGACATCACTTGACTTATAGAACAAACAGACCAGAGAAGCCCGTATGCGTGATGCATTATTCAATTATGCGAGTTCGTTTCGCTTGGGCATCAATCATACGCCACGTATCCTGCATATTAATAATTTACAATATTGGCATAAATCATGCGGATGCGGTCATGATATATATTCGTATGAAAAATCTCTGGGACTGTCGCTCATTTAACTGACATGGCAGACTGTTCCAACTTCCAGTCGGCGGGTGGAGTAATCGCAGAATTAATAATTAATTAATTAACTCGCCAGCCGTTGGAACGCGTGCAAATAACAAGAGAGTCGCATGTACAATTTCCCACTACTACTACTTATGAGCGGCAGCAGCCATTTCCCCGCGCTTTTCCGCTCATGTTTACATCATAAATGTTCAACAACAGTGCGAGATAACGAGACAACAAAAAAGAAAACAACTTGCCGCATTTGGCCATGACTGTGTGGCTGTGAGTTCAATATATATAAACAATAGCAGTAAAATTATTAGGAAGGAAAATAAATTAGGGATTTAGTAAAATTATATTTTAAAAAATTTTAAAGAAGCTTTTTATTTATTGTGCTTTATATGCATTTACATATAAATAAGAATAGTTAAAAAACAGAAAGAAATGGGAATTCAAATTTTATTTAAATTATACACGATTTTAAATTGTGCTTTATACATATTTTTATTTTATATTTTCGTCAATTTAATTCTTATTATTTTCAAGACTGTTAATAATTTTATAACGGAGAGTAACTATTTTTTCTGTCGCTGCTGTTTAAAAGTATTTATAAATACACCTTGTAGCGGGTGTAATAACACAAAACAAATTAATAATGCAACTCATTACGGAAATATATGGCGGGCAAGAACCTGAACCTGAACTTAGCACACTGAGTGGGCAGAGATCAGATAAATGGGGCCTTACAATCGGAGATCTCTCCACAAAATGCGAATTGAAAAACATAATAGTTTCGCTTTATATAAATCAAGATGCAACCGATGCTAGGTGGCGCTTTCTGGTTTCAATTTGTCGCGGCTTAAGTGGCAGGAAGTTTTCTCGCTGCTTTTCACTCTCGTCTCTCTTTTGTCAAACAAACAAAATTGACACCCACAGCGGAAGTTGTTGTGTTTTGACTCGGAAAAAGCAAAACTCAATTAGATGGCGAGTCTGTGATGCGATATCACCGAAGATTGACACTGACAAGGGAGTGCAGGAAGTGGGAATAAAAGTATTTATGGAAAAATAGCGATAAATGGATATGATTTTAATTGTTATAAATCATTTCAAAAGAAATAATATATATTTTATAATTTTGTATTAATATATCTCAATTTTAACTCTAAAAAATCGTTTTTACCAACGACTATAAAGTTTCATATTAAAATTAAAATATATTCACGATCCTCTCTAGTTCAGATTGAGATTCTGATTCAAATAGGCTGCTGGGGTAGTGGGTATATGAGGTCACGTCACTCCATGTTGACCCCAAAGGCACGTGCCTGAACTACGAGATTGCGCATACGCCTCGTTGCCCGCTTTAGTAGTTTCGCCTTGGCTCTTGCCATCAAAATTGATATAATAATTGTGAAAATCCTCCGCTCCAAGGGAAGTTGCCCTCGCTAACATGCAAATATCGAGGGCGGAGGGCGAAGGGAGGCCAAAGTTCAAGCGCAAAACCGCTTGACATTTACCATATGCCATACCACACACACGCATGAAGGTCCCCACAAAAAAAATGGGGGAAAAAACTAGCATAAATACTGCTAAACGTCCCATGCCACACAGGTTAAAAAGCAGGCTTTTGGCCAAAAGTAAAAGTTTTCTATGCAACTTGTTCAACTGCAAGAAACTTTAAATTTTAAAACAAAATTAAAATTCTTCTAAGTAATTTAAACAGACTATAATTAAAAGAAGAAATCAGTTTACAAATGTTTATTTATTGTAAAATATAACAAAAAAGACATTTTTACGGAGCCTCATAAACACAAATATAAAGGGAAAACCCTTGCGTTTTTGGTGGTAATAGAGCCTGTATCGTTTTTGGAATATTAAGTATACGCCCAGTCGTCCGCAAACAGGTGGCCCGGCAAACAGGCAGCTGACCAATGTCAGTGGCCTGTCGATACGATGGAAGAGGAGCAGGAGGAGTATTAGTTGGATCCTCCTCCAGCTGGGCCACTGGATGGCCAATTATGGCACGCACTCATTAGTGCATCCCCCTATGTACCCGCATCCCGGACTGCGTTTACCGTTGGGCAACCTCGTAAACCAGATAATGCCGGTGCCGCAATTCTGTTTCTGCTTCTGTCTGTTTCTGGCTTTGGCTTTGGTTCTGGCTCTCCTGCCGTTTAATGAGCTTTGTTGCTAGCTGTTGTTGTTGTATGCAGACATGTAGAGCAGCACATAGCGCGTTCCGTTCCCCTCCTAGCAAATCCATGTTCCCCTTTCCCACTCCCCCTTCCCGGAATCCCATCCCATACAAAATCCCCGCCTCATACCAAATCCCCGCCAGCTTTTCCACCCAATTGCTGGTGTCTGCTAATGTGTGTACAGCTCGGTGACATGCTCCACCATCTGCAGTTGGTCTCGTTGCGATTTTGCAGAGTATTAACCATGGCGTTTTGCTTCTTTTATGTTAAAAGCTTACTTTGAAAATTATATTTTAATTAAAAATTTTAACGAAAGATTTAATGCGGTTTTCTGATTGTCTTCTATATTTAGAAACTTTCTTTGAAATTTTGTTTTTTTAACTGAACTTTATTAGAAAGGATCAAATCTGAAAATAAAAGAACAATTTCCTTTTAAAACAATCGCTGGAAAATTATATTTTTTTGACGATTTTACAAGGAAGACTTTATATCAGGCCACTTTATATATATATACTATATTTATTTAATCGATCTGCTGCTGCTTCTGCTTCTCTGCACTCAACACTTAGCACTGGCATCTCAACAGCTGAGCAGCACAACCTTATATTTCCCCCTTTTTCTAGCAGAGTTTTCCCCTCGAATTTCCAACTCCATTTCCATTTCCATTTCATCTCGAGCAGCAGCGTCGGCATCTCCGGCATCTTCAGCTTGTTCAGCTTTTCACGCCTTGTGGCTGTTACCGTTGCAGCGACAGCGACAGCGACGACAGCAGCACGTTTTTCGTTTTGTTTTGGCTATTTTGTTTTGATTTTCCTGCTTCTCGGCGCTGAGACAAGCACACTTGCACACACATACTCGCACGACAACAAATGCAAAGAGCGCGCACACAGATACTCGCTCTGTTTTTGTTTTAATTCTTTTGCTTCGCCGAGTAAAAGATAAAGAATGAAAATATACAGCGACGCCGCTGCTGGCTCGCTCGCCTGCTTGCTGAGTTCTAGATACTTTTGTCTAGCGCTCGTCGCTCAGTCGCAAAAACGTTTAGCGCCGAGACGGACGGCAAAACGCTTGGGAAATTACTGAAAAAAAATATTATAAATAATAAAAATAAAAGAAATAAAAAGCGTAGCAAAAATACGGGAAATTGTGAAACAGAAACAACAGAAGACAGAAGACGACACGACGTCCGTCGAGTGTCTCTTGTTGTAAAGTTGACGCGAGTGAAAAGCGCTTTTCTATTTTCGCCTCAAGTGCAGCGGCAGCAGCAGCAGCATCAGCAGCCAGCCTCCACTGCAGAAATCTTGCCCAAAAAAAAAATAAGCACTTGGCGCGTGTGTCTGTTTTACTTTCTAAAATAAAATAAAGTAAAATAAAATAAAAAAAATCGGCGAGAAATAGAAGCCAATTCGGGCCGCGTTTTTAGGCGTGCCAATTTTAGGCAGGCTTCTTCTGTATTTTTGTTTCTGTAACAACAAAAAATGCTGGCCCTCAAGGAGTGCTTAATACGCGAGGGTGTCCTCAACTTGGACAGTCCTGATAAATATCCCCGGCCATATTATCTGAACGGCAGCAGGAGCATCGGCAGTATGGATATTCCCCGATATCGCAGTTAGTATCTACGGCATGTCTTTGATAGCTGATATCTTTCAGATATGCAGTATGTGTGTTTTTGTTGAGATAGTTTTGCACGGGAAAAAATAGCGAAAGAAGTGTAATTATTTGCTAAGCTCTGCTTTGAACTTGATAAAGGGAATTACATTTTTTAAAATGACTAATAAAGCATTTAATAAATATGTTGGAAATTATCGTGCTGTTCATTGCCTCTTCATCTTGATCTCTTTATCTTCTAGAAATACTTTTTATGTTGTCTAGTTTATTGTAAAATATGTTGTAAATCTTAAATATCTTATGTTAAATGCGCCCTGAATTATTGTTACGATTGTAAATAAGCAAATAAATTTGCTAGATAATCTCTACAAGAATTTACTGCCAGCTGAATCATGCTTTATCAATCATTTACGGGGATTAATTTATTGTTTGTAATATGCCTATAATCTGGAAAAGGTTTAGCAGCTGCTGAATTTGATATATATTCTATAAAATGTGCACATTTCCCCTTTATTTTCACTAATCAAAGATCAGACTTTTTCTCAGTACATTCATTGCTATAGCACCTAGTACATGTATGTAGACTCTGGCCTCTGAAGAATCACTTTTCATGACGATTTGTTATTTTTAAACGATGGCGTCGTCGGGCCGAACAGTTGTCCAGATATCTTGCCGATTTCCTGTATAAATATACACATTTTTTTCCAATGGATTATTGTTTAATAACTGTTAATGATTTGTATTGCCAACAAAAAGGTGTTGTTCGGTGCTTTGTCTATCGCTTTTTTTTATTTCTTCTATGTGTTGCTTTAAAGTTTTGTGATAAAAAGAAAAATGAGAGACAACTTAACTGAACCCGGACCCCCGAAAAAGATTGTGTCATTTGTCTTTACGGAGATAGAGACCGTTTGTGTTCGGTGTTCCTTTGTTTTTAACTTGGATGTTGCTAGTGGGCGACCCTGCTTTTATTTCATTTTGATCGCTTTCAGATATTTCCCTCTGCCAAGCCTTGATGTATGGCCATTTTATTTCATTTGTTAAGGGCTTAAGTGCTAAAGCGACCAGCGCCAACCTGCTTTATAAAGTTGTTCATTCCCCTCGATCAGAGGTCATTTGTGTACGGCGACCTGTTATCCAATAACAATGGGAAGAGAACGAAAGATACTTTGGCCCCAAAAGCGGATTAAAGCAGGCCCCCTTCCCTACCCCAGCGATGGCTATCAATAAAGTAATTTACTTTTGGGGGAATTAATTTGTATTTAGGGTGATTTACCTTAAATGATTTATACAGTCGCTTTAACTCGAAGCGAGATTCGATTCGGAGATTGACGGGACAGCTGTAACTGATAGAAGTTGGCTTCGCCATTTGGTGGAAACAATTACATGATTTTTGTGTTAAAATTATACACTTGGGAATTTAATTTGAATAGGTTTTTATATAGTTACGTTCTTGGTGAATTTTATATTATATTTTTAAAGAGTGTAGAGAAAATTAAAGTTTGAACGAGCTTTTATCTATTTGGTTTGAAAGTAACATATTTTTGTACTACTTATTTATTATTTTCTTTATTTATTTCGTTAATACTTAATACCTATTAGGCATAACTACTTGCAGTGTGATCTATATTTATCTGTTCCCTATAGGATTTTCTGTCATATTACCTATATCAAGCAGTATCATAAACGCATCTGTTTATATTTAGATTTCAAACAGTTCTTATCAATATGCCATAAAAAACGAACAATAGGCTATCAAGTTTTTCCGGCCGTATTAAGTATACGTAAATAGTAACATTATATACATGGGTGTAACCCATTAGCTAAACAGAAATTATACAGCATTTCCGTAGAATTAAACACTTTATACCAGCATTCAATTCACTCTTCTTTTATATTTTATTTATTTTAAAAAGGTTTAGATTTTCAGCTTGAGAGAAAAAGCCTCTTATTGAGGAGCCACTCGTCCGAATTTCCCCCCATTTAAGATCCCTCGTTTTATTATCCTCTTGGAGCACTCACTTCCTTCATACACACTCATCCCACACTGCTGAAACCCAGCATCCGATGAACTTTACTTAACCCAATTTCCTCTCGAGGCGCCCACAAGCATCGGTCGGGCGGTCTTTTGGTGGTTCTTTTAACTGCTTTTGATTGCCAAACATGAAATTACACAATTTGATGTGCACTTTTCGTCAAGAAGAGGAACCTCCTCATCTCAGCGTTGCTGATGGCCACTTTATGGCCGATGACGATAAGAGGTTTCGTTGTCGGCTGTGGTTCTTTGCTGCTGATAATTAAATGTGTGTTTATTGCATAAAAAAGTAAGACGATTCCGAGAGGAAATTGCGGCGGGAATACGCTTCAACGTGGGCAGTTTGCCCTTGCATTTAAAAATAATCCCGAACGGCGAGACGTTGCAACATTGCCTGCCTCTGTGTTGCAAACTGAAAAACTGCAAAACTGAAAAGCTGAAAAACTGCAAACTGTAAACTGTAAACAACGAAACGGCCAGGCACTTTTGTAAAATGCAGTTTTGTTTTTTCTTCCCAATATTGATTCAACTTCAGCCTTTTTTTATTTTTGTTGGTCCTTCACTGCCTCTTTTTTTAGTTCGCAGCCACACACGTATTTATAGGTATGGCTTTTCCTTGTGCACTCGGGAAAATTGGCTTTTATTTTAAGTTTTGTAGACAAATAAAGACTAAAAAGTTATATTATGTTTAGTTTATGTGAAGACTATATACCATACCTCTCTATAAGTCCAAATAGGACCTAAGGCAGTGTCATGGTCGCCACCTACAAGTACCCCAAGGCTAATATTAAAGTCTAATTTCTTTAAGTGCACTTTGCTGCTATTTTTTATTTGCCGGCCTGCCTCTGAATGGGATTGCCTTGACAATATGATATTTTGTGCTGCAAGTTTAAGCCTTGCCCTCTACACTCGCCTCTCCCCGTATTAATTATGCAACCTGGGGACTGCGACACAAGACGCAAAACGCAAGACAACAGCCTATCGATCAATCAGCTTCGCTGCCACCAGTGCCACAGCCACTGGCACACCACAGCCACACACAGAAGTGCAAAAGTACAAAAAAGTACAGAAGCGTTTGGTAACTCAACGCAGCGAAGCCGCAAAAATGTTGACAGCCACCGCACAGTTGTTGCTTTGGTTTTGGCTTTTTGTATTGGTTTTTGTAATTGTTATTATGACTGAACTCACTCCCTGGCTCCAGGCTCCATCGCAGCTGTTTTGCACTCTTAATAATTAGTTAAAGTTAAAGGAAATCAAAGCGCCTGGCCTAAAAGCTGTTTCTCAAATAGCCCAGAAGGCACTATGCCAAGAAACAAAATTGTATTTGGTAATGTCGCTGGGTTTATTTATTTTTCTGCTATGGATTTTGGCATGCAACCGGGATTGGAGAAAATCCCACGCTGGCAATTTGCCTTCTTGCATGATTTTCAATTTGTTTATGACCAGATTTAGCCATTGCGTAAATGCATTCAGAAATATTATATTTTCGTGTGCAGTTTTATGATGAGAACAAATTTTGGCACACAATTTTGATATATTTTGAATACATTTTCAGCCAACAAAAGAAAGGAAAACCTTACAAAAAAGTTTATTCATTTTTGTTCATTCAACTCTGGCGGGCATTGCCGTCTTGCTGCCTTATTTTTAAAAATCTTTGTGCTGTGTTGGCAAAATAAAAGCAAAAGTATAGCTTAGCGCGAATGTTTGCTTTCAATTATATATTTTTTTTGTTTTTTCCGGAAAGAAAAGGAAGTTGTCCTCAGATAAGGTTTTGTGTGTGTGTTTACCTTTGAGTTCAATATTCTTTCTTTGCGATTTATTTACTCAGAAATATCATTAGATTGTGACAAATTATTTTGAGTCAGAGCTTGCCTGTTGACATTTTCTATTTTTCTTGAAAATACAAGGAGCACGTGACAGCCTTCTTCTCACCCGAATCGTTTTCTATATACAATTGCCAATTATAATGTAATTTTTCTGTGCACTTGACTTGGCTCAGGTGGAAAGAAATATAAAGAAATAGGGGCAAAGCATTATCCCATGCGATTTCGTTGTAAAGAATTCAGACAGAAATTTATTTTTAAGTCAACTAAAAAGAAGAAAAGCTGAAAAAAAAACCATTTCAATCAATTAAAGAGAACCAAAAAGTGGCAGACGATGAGGGAACCACCATGGCGCTTGGCAACATTTTGCTCTTTTTTTTTTGGTTTTTTAATTAAGCGTGGGATGTGATAGTTTCAGGGGTTAAACAAGCCCTTCAACCGCTGATTGAAATTACGAAAGGGTTGTGACTGACGGCTGACTCTTTTATAAAGTTAAAACTATGACAAAATGTTCGCCCACACACACGTGTGTGTCTGGCTTTTTCTCTGCCTCTAATTGAATTACACATTTGTGGTGTGCAATTTTTGGCCTGCTGCAACAGTGCCACTTAATTGCAGGCCATGTTTCCCTTGCTTTCCCAACTCTTATTGCCATTCTGCCGATCTACAAATTGACTTTTGCTTTGTGCCTGTTTGCTCTCCGCCAACTGATTAGATATGCGGCTGCGTCTCTCTGGCCCGAGGAGATGTGCTAACTGTTTCAATATTTGAATTTCACTGGGCATTCGTAATTGCTGGACAAATATGTATCTCGAAGATCGCTCGCCGGAACCTCTCTTCTCGCATTTGCCTGTTAATTGTATTTGTAGTATTATTTTCCCCATATACATATATTTTTTTTTTTGACTGCTTGTCATAATAAATTAGGCACCAAAAATAAAAGAAATGGAAAAAGATGAGAGCTCTTACATTTGTTCAGCATTTGCGAAAAGCATTTTATTTGTGTGTGCACATTCATGGGATTCCATTTCAGATTTTTGGCATTTGAAATCTGCGCAGCTGTCAAACTGTATAAAAGAAAGAATAATACTGGGTTGCATTATTTTTTATAGCCGGTACTCGTGTGATTACGTATTTGATGATCAGGTTGTTATTTTAATAATAGATTTTCTTTAGTATACAAAATCGTTATTTTAGTTTAATAGTGCAAGATTTTTCTCTAGGATTTTATAATGCACTCATATTACTCTTATTCTTAAAGTAAATTCAAAGAAAAATTGTAAGAAATGCCTGTGCCATTATATATATTTCTTTTGAGCTCTCAGATATTTGATTAATTAGCCATTCGTGTGCTGTGCTTCCTACTTTCGTTAAGGAAAAAGCATAACTAATCGCTTATGCCTTGGCAGTTGTCAAATGCGATTCCCATTTGCAATCTCTCACAGTCACTGCCATGATGTATCCCAAAAAGAAATAAAAATAAAAACTGCACTCATTGCCAGAGAGCAGATGATGCTGGGCTATAAAAAGCAGGCAACCCTCACCTCACCTTGACATGGTTGTAGGTTTTAGGTGTACTATATAGTAGGTGTAGAAGGTGGGTGGGGCCCGAGATGGCCGCCGAGCATGCAATATATTAATCCGAGTGCTCAGGTGCAATTTAATTGCTGCCAAGATTTGCTTTTTTTACGCGCCAAGTGGTGCGGCGGGGCGAAAAGTGAATTAGAAAAGCAAACACACACAGAAGAGAGGGGAATCATGCAGTGGAAGAAATTGAATGTAGATTTTTATGTGTCAAGAAATTAAGAAAATATAAAATATACATATATGAAAGGGAATTTGAAGAAATTAAAATTATTATTTTAAAAGCAATTTTTTAACGCTTCTTTGCAGCCGTTTGAGACTCAATATTTTAGTAAATATTAGAGATGGAGTTTCCAAAACTTATTAAAATATAGATAATACCTGAAATGATATGGAATTTCCATGGAGTGTTTTCGAAAAAATTAATCAATTAATGGCTCTAAATTCAGACACATTGTTGATTCTTTCTTTTAAATAAATCTTTAAAATATTTACCTTTAAATAAACTTCCTTCTTTTCTTATTAATTTTTTAAAGTGCCCAAAATCCCCCTTGTGGGGGGACATAATGCAACATTAAGCGGAAAATTGTGTTTGGGGGAAACGAGTTAGCATTACTTTCCATTAAGGCCACTCTCACCTTGGTTCTTTTTTTCACCTCCTCTCTCTCTTTATCTTTTCCTTTGCAGAAACCATTGCGGCCTCTAGTGACTTATCCACAGTACCTGCCACTGCCACTGCCAAAACTCAGGAGAATAAGCTGCTGGCGAAGCCGCTGGCAACTCAGGATAAGCAGCAGACCAACTCGGAGGACTCCAGCTCGCAGAGGAGCAGTGTCCCTGTGAAATATCGTGGCCACCATCCGCACTTCCATCATCATACCACGCCCGCCTACTACACGGATCTGCAGCTGAGGATTCACACACCGAATGTGTCGGATGCAGGGGCTTTGAACGAGAACTATCGGAGTGTGTATAGTACGCCCAGCACTCAGTTGGTGGAGCAACGATCCTTTCCCAAAACCTCTACGGCGACGAGTGTGGCACCAGCTTCGTTTTTTCGTGGCGACTCTGCGTCCAGCGAGGGGCGCGCAGGCGGAAGTCGGAGCCGGAGGTCGCAGCCAAGGACCGGGAGCGAGGGTCGCTTCTTCAGATACTCTCAGGGATCTGTGAGCCCTACCAAAGGTGAAGTTAGCCAAGAGGGCAACGAGCCAGTCACGAACCACTACTCCCCCATCACATCCAGCACGGTCATAAGTAGTTGTAATCCCGTAGAGCAGGCTAGTCCCGTAGTATCCGCCACAGCATCCGTATCCGGTCGCAATAGCCGGCACAAGCAGCGTTTCCACAGCCGATCCCGGCGAGCGGTGCGCGTGCGCAGTGAGTCGCGTCCCATTAGCGCCCTATACGACATAATATGCAAGGAGAAGAACCTGGACGTGGGTCACACCAGCAGCAGCAGCAGCAGCAGCAACGAAGAGCAGGAGCCGGAGAAGGAGAAGGAGAAGGAGCAACCAAAGGAGGATCAATCCCAGCAGGACTCCCCTAAAATCACAACCGACAAGCTGGCGACCTTTTGGCCACTGCACCATCACTACCTCAATCCCCCGATGAGCAGCAGTGGCAGTCCCAAGCAGCCAAAGCAGCTTCAGCTTCAGCCACCAGGAGCCAGGGGAGCTCCCTCCAGCAGCGACGATGAGGAGGGCGCCCTGCATGCTCTGCACTCCAGTCACAAAGTCACCAACCTGAGTGTCAAGGCCAACTCACTGCCACCTGCCGAGGACGATGGCATTGCCTCGTGTTCCCCGCTCAAGGGCACACCCAGCGGGCTGAATCTACGTCTGGCCAAGAGTCTGGAGCGAACAGCGCCTGTTGCAGAGGATTCACCCCCCTACGATGCCGGGCAGCCCATCAACACAGATAGATTATTCGTGGAACCACCCAAGCTAACCAGACCCGCCGTAAGGCACACCCGCCACGACGATGATGACGATGAACAGTATAAGGGCGATGTTGTGGATACCCTGGATCGCTGGGGCCAGGAGCTTCGTACTAGTGCGGGGGAAGATTTGGTCAACGGTGTATCGGCCAATGGCCACCAGTCAGATCCCGAAGCAGAATCACCACTACATGCTCATCCATCATCATTGCAACCAGTAGAACCCAAGCCACATCAATCGCATCACCACCATCAGGCCACCAATGCGCGCAGGTAAGCATTGAAAGACGACCACCCCACCCCTCTACCGATCCCCGCATGGTATCCCAGAATCCTTGAATATCTTCACTCTTCACCCGAGTCACGCTTCCCGAAATTTATCCGTATCTATGTCCATATCCGTTTATAGTCTGTATTGAATCTGTTGCCTGCGCAATTAAGCGCATAATTAGTTCTGTTTTCTCGCCGTCGCTAGGTTAGAGGGAATAGGTTGTCATGATTACGGGCCAGGTTTAGTTTGAGGAGGAGGAGGAGGAGCTGGAGGGGCTGTCGAAAGGCTGTACAACAGCATGATGTTGCCTCAAGCTGGCTAATTAGTCGAGCACAAAAACAGTAATGATTAGCGGCAGAGAAATATAAATACAAATAATTTAAGTAGAATTTTTAAATATTTAAAGAAAAATTCAATTAAAATCGAGATAAAACATTTTAAATATTATAAAAAAATAATTATATGAGAAATCAATTTCCGCATCCCTTCTTTATTTATTTTTATTTCTTTACAATATCGTTGACCTCCACTGTGCTGGTGTTGCTGGCTTTGATTGGAATTACTTCGGGGTCATCAAGCTGATTGCCATAGTAAAAGGGGAGATAAGCAGAGAGGAGGAGGCAGGTGCGTGAAAGCGTTTTGTTCCGGGAATACTGCGGCTGATTAACCCAGCAAAAGTATAATGCGATTTTAGTAATGTGTATTATTCTATGAACCGCGTTAAAGCAGATACACCCCCTCTCCCTCTCCCCCTCGCCATAAACACATATAATCTGTGTAAGCCTGGGCCGCCGACACATAATCCTTGGACTCACAATCAAAACAAATTGGCAGCATTGTGGGGCCACCTCTTTCTTGTAGCTCCCCAATATGCTCCTATCTTCGCTTATATTGTTCGATGTCGTGTTATACAATGGTCTTCGACTTGGCGGCGGCTCTCTTTAAGCCGGGCCCCCAAACAAATCGGAGATTTGAGTAGATTCACAGAGGTAGACCCAGAGCTTGTTAACAAACGAAATCCATGTATTGTTCGCTATTATTTTTTTCTCTCTGCTTTCGGGGTGTTACGTGGTCCATTGTTTGGGTGTTTGGGATCGGATTTTGGTATCGGTATCGAGGCGACATCAGCGGCAATATCGCATCAGTGCGTGGAGAGTGCAATTTGCAGCCGGTCTTGGGTCTGGGGCCTCTTCCAAGTCCCCAGGCCTCTTCAGTTCCATCAATTATAATGTGATATATCACAAAGCGAATGGCACATTGTCGCTGATGACCCCATCGAACCTCCAACCTGGGCACGACCAAGCAACCGAAAAGAAATCCCGCGTAGAAAGCACCTGTTTTACAGCCAAACCCGAAACCAAAACCAAAACTGAAACTGAGACCGAGACCAAGACCAAGACCAAGACCAGCGACAAGTTTTTCCAATAGGCTTTCGCTACAAAAATGCCTCATAAAAGCCGCATCAGCAGCGGCAGCAGCACCAAACAGCATCAAAAGAAATGAAGAGTGGTAAAAGCGACAAGATTTTCTAAAATGTCTCCAAAATGCATTCAATGTAGAATCTTCGCTGAAGAGGAAAAAAAATAACGAAATTTGAATGCCCGGCAATTAAGTGTGGAATTTATCTGGTTTTTATTTTATGTTTTCGTTGGTGTCAACACCGTCATCCGATCACCTGCTGTGTCCACCGCTTGGGTATCCATATGTTTATTTAATGGCCCGTTTTGAGCCTGTTCCAGATCGTCAATGGTCTCTAGTCCTGGTTTTCGCTTTCCTCTCGCAGCTGCCTCCCAAAAAAACATGGGAAAAACAAAGAAAAACATCGAAAAACTGGTTAAGTATCCACTCGCTCTCATATCATCACTTTTCCTTTTTTCCAACGGGTTGGAAAGTTCTCGGCAATCGCAGATTCCTCCTCCAGTAGCCAGCAGATGATGATGATACGTCATATGCGTCTCTAGCAATTTATACAATTTATGGAAATTTCCATTTGACGGGCGGGCAAAGTCAAGTAAGCAGGCAAGAATCTAAAACTGAAAAGCAAAACAAGCTGATGATCATCCAAACGATGATTAAGATTGAGATTGAAGGCAGTCGGAAGAGTGTGAAGGCCTGGGGAATACCCTTGAAATTGGTTTCCCAGAAATCTTAAGCTGCTGTAAAGAAATTCAAAAATAATTAAACACAAACTCCGTTTTTAATTCCAATGAAACAGGAGCTCTTGAGATTGATTTAACTATTTGTTTGACTGTCAAAAAGTCTGGTCTTGAGATATTTAAGTTTAAAAATATATCTTAAGTAGATTAAAATATATATCAGACTCCAGTCTTCCTTTCTTTTCTAATGATGGTTTAATCCCTTAAACCAAGGGCTGTAGATTTTAAAAATCACTCCCATAATAAATAACTTCCAGACGCATTATTTTCCCCTTGGGTTAATCCCTTAACCTACTTCCTGAAATCATAGCATCACTCCTTCGGGATATTTCCCACTGTTTTGGTTGAAAATGATCATGCCTTGCCTCTCCATACACAGACGGGGACTGAAAAACGTTGTATCTTTGTGTGCCATCGTCTCGTGCCATCATAAAGTACACAAAGCAAAAAGTGACATTGATGCGTCGCGACATTTAAATGTGCAGCAGCCTGTTGTCTACCTGACAAACCAATGGAGACAAAACAAAAAACTCTGACTGACGGACAGACTGGCGGAAAAACAGATGGGAAATGGTGGTACCGACTCAGGGACGAACTGTCGCATGTCTGTTGAATAAACTGGTGAACTGATCGTCGGAGAGGGGGGTAAAATTGTGCGGATAAAATAATAATAATTAAATAATAAACAGACGAAAAGATCAAACGAGAAAATTAAACTTAAACATATAACTTAAACTGTAGGAAAATTCATTGGATAAATTAAGGGATTTAACAAGCCCTCCTGACAGAGGACATATCATCGGAAACTTTGATGGACAAGCAGACAAACAAGAAAGCCTACAAACAATCTGACAGACTAAGGGATGCGCAAATAGATGACAAACTAACAGACAACTTGACCCACTAACAAACCGACTAATAAACTAACTAACAAACCCTATAACAAAAAGCCGACAAATAGAGTCGAGCCTGAGACCACAGTCTGTCGCTTCATTGACTATCAACAAGCAAGCTGCAAAATTCTTCACTCGCTCGCTAAACAGACACCGAATGCATTGTCAGCCGAGGGAGATGAGATGAGGAAGTGTCTGCGCTAAATGGATATCGCTTACAGGGCGAACTCTGAGATACTTTTGCAGCTGAGAGCCACATACCTGCGCTGCTGCCGCCTGTTGCGCATGCGTGCAAATGGTAATGGTAATGGTAATACTCTCGGCAACGGCAGTAATAGCAATCTATATAACAATAACAAACTTGTTACGCTTTGTTCTTTGACGGTCGGGGAGATAAAGCCTGTGTTTGTATCTTGTATCTGTAGCTCTGACAGCAGACACTACCGCTACCTGGCGAAAATGTGCGAATTTTGCGGGCTCTCTGTTCGCTCTTCGGCCCGTTTTCGAGTGATTTCAGCTTTGAGTTGAGTGAGTAGGTTTTATGGCCATGTATCTGCAAGATACCAAGCGGCAAAAACCCAAAAAAAAAGTCCAAAACAAAACAAAAAGCAAACCAAAAACCGAAAACAGAAAACCGCTCTCGTCGAGTCGAATCCGTGGGTTTCCACTGTGTTTGCTGGGCCAAACCTCGGCAGTTGCCGAGCGTGTTTGCTGCCGTCTAGCCGTGCCGCCTCTAGCGGATGTATCTCTATCTGTAATTCTCTGCTCTGTTCCCCGTCTATCTTTCCATCTGCCGGATCATATATCTCGTTTTTGGCATGTGTGTGTTGTTTTGTTTCCGTGAAAATTGAATTAAATGATTATGTCTTGAAACTATAAGTAATCGAATGTCGCCTTCGCAGATTTATAACGCGCACCACACGCTCCGCCAGTCGCCAGAGTTCCGCCGGACACTCACCGCCTCCGTTTGCTGCCGGACATAGTGACTCCTCCTGCAGCTCACCCTCGCCCACAAGGAGACGGAATACTAAGCAATCACAACCAGGTGCTGCCGCAGTTGATACCCCATCCTCGGCGAATGGTAATAGTTCCGCCTATGAGACGGCCGCCACCACTGTGATGACCCACGGCCCGGCCACGCCACCACCGTCCTCGCATTATCATCATCATCAGCAGCACCATCAGCAGCTTTATCCTAGCGCTGTAGTTCCTAAGACTCCGCCGTTAGAGTCTCAACAAGGAGCGATCGTCACATCCTGCCCAGCTTCATCGAACGCCATTTCAGGTGAGTTTGAGAGTTGCATTGCTTTTTGTGTTGTGTTTTGTTTGCAGTTCCAGTGTTTGTCTTTGACTGTCTTTGTCTGATTTGTGTTCGTGATGTCCTAGTTGTTGTTAATTGCTTTCAGACCCTATGCTTTTTCTGAGTCAGAAAATTGCTTAACAAATACAGCTTATCATTTACTCTTTTTTTATTTATTTATTATACTTTAATTTATCCGAATTTCTTTTGAAATCCTTTCGAATCCTTTTGCTTAGCAGCTGGTTCTTCACTACGCAGACTGCACCAATTTTTTATCTTTTATTTTATGTACCTTTTCTCCATATAGATAGTTGAGAGATTTCCCCTTCTAATTGCTAGTAGAATCTTCATAATTAATCCTACATCATTTTTAAAGAAATATCCCGGTTGATTCGTTTTCGATCTGTGTTATTTAGAAAGGGTAATAATTATTTACTCCAGGGGTTGATTTCCCCTAAGAGTTTCAAACTTTCTATACAAAGGGAGAGGCAGGATATTACGCTTCTTTTTAACCACCTGAGTTGATCCTTTATTGTGTACTTGATCCCCTATATAAGCACAGATCAATTGTAAACAACCCCTCTTGATGGCAAAGGATCCTCTTTTCTGAAGATTTACCCACTAAAGTTGCTCATTTAATGAGTTTGTTTTGAGGTCTGCCATTTATACTTTTTAAAGAGCAAAAGACTTGATTTAGGATTCATATTCCAAGGCACTTTTTCCTCTAAACCCTCTGAGGATACCTTCATTCCGATCTCACATCCCTTAATCTCTCCCAAACAAATCTACCAATTATCTGCTAACCCTTCACTACCATTTCTCTTGATCGTTTTTTGACCTCACACTTTAATTTACCTTCTCCCTCCCGCTTTCTTGTTTTTGCTCAACAAATTCATTAATTCTTGGGGGCAAACTTTCCCAGCTAAAAGTTGAGGTAATTAGCCCGCCCCATGCCGACACAGCCCTGAACCGCGGCCTGTCAACGTTTTCTGCAAATTAGCCCGAAAAGAAAAAAATAAAATAGAAATAAAACCAACTCCATTATCGGAAGAGGCGAGACAACACCGGGTTTCTTCGCTGCCTTCCATTTTTTTGCACACTTAAAAGCAATTTAAACTAAATTAGATTTTTGTCGGCTTGCCAATCAAGCGAAAAGCGTTTTCTAGACAAATGTTAATTTAGCTCGAGAGAAGACCTTCGGCCGCAAAAACATTTAAATCAAATTGCAATTGAGCAACTCGATTCAAGTCGAATCAATCCGAATGTTTTCAAATGTTTTGACTGCTGTCAGAAAAAATCTAACAGGCCCGAATTATATAAAGCGATTTGCGCAATTTTTGTTGTATTATTCGCATTATGAGTTCATCGAGAGGTTTCCCAAGAGAGGTTTGTGCAAAATAAAATGAAATACACAAAACCTGCGTATTAATGAATAAAATTGATTGTCATTAAATGTAAAATCAAACCCACCGAACGAGAGGCGAGTCTTCACGCAACTTAGGCAAATGAAAGATGCCATAAAATTGCTAATAGGTAGGTCCCCAGTCTTCGACGAGACGAGGCTGTGCCCATTTTTCTGTATTTTTTATATACTATATTTATCAATGAATGGATCGGAAATCGGGTTTATTATCAAATGTGGACATGGGTTTAATAAATTTCTGATAGACGACGACGACCCCTCTTTCTTTCTTTAACGGTTTTCCGGCTCTTGAGAAAGTCTTCCAAAGACTCGTCTCCCGAACTTTAATCTGCCTATCACTGGGTTATGGGAATGCTCCGTTTAATCGTTAAGATTTACTGTGGCCACACACAGAACGGGAGGTTTCCGAAAAATAATAATAAACACAGTTTTTGATGAACCCCGCCCTGCCATATCGATTTCCCTTCAATTGTTTCTTGGCTATTTGGTTTCCACAAAGCTCTCGGATATTGATTTCAATATTTACCAATTTGGCAATTTTTTTGTTCACTTTATGTGGCATTAATTTGATTTTTGTGCCCGTCAGATGGGCCAACGATCGCCAGGAAAGTGCTGGGAGCGGAGCGTTCACTGATCTTTGACAGACAGCAGGCAGAAAAGGCAATGAACGGGCGGAGATTCCCGGAGATGATTTGCTCAAAAAATGTGTTTTATTTTTCTATTTTTTATTACACATTTTTTTGCGGCCATTTCTTGTGCCCCGTCTTCTGTGTGGATTATGAAATCGTTTTTGGTTTTACATAAGCCACCAGCATTTCCAGAGGGCACACACAGGAAGGTTAAGAGGTGTGGATTACAGTGCGGTTTTGTGAGAATTTTGTTTGTTTTAGAAGAATTTTGCAGAAATTGAATGGAGCTATTTGCATGTGTCAAGAGGTCAAGAGGTTGATATCTCTATCTTTTGAAAAAATGCCATTAAGGTTAATTTAAAAACCTAAATAAGGAAATGCAAAACTGGTTAAATTTGGCTATCAGTGGATTTTATGGTGTTTTTTTGTATTTATTTTATATTTATTTTTAAGATAGCCTTTTGTGAATTTATTTTTTAATTTAATTTAATTTTTACCGTGCTTATTATTTCCTCGATTTTTCCAAAAATCCCTTTCCCCAGCATTGATTTAAATAGCTAGCTCTTCTTCAGTAGCAGTTATTAGGCGCCCATTATCCAAGTTTATTTTTGGGGCATTTCCCACCACATATTTACCTTTTCGGAGAGTCGTAAATTCTGGTTTATATTTATGAGCGAAATCTAATCGATCGGCGATAATCTAATCGCTAGCTTTTTGTCAGTTCAATGTTTTCGAATAGCTCTATTAATGATGACAAGTTACGAGTTAATATGGACATACATCATCATTAAGTGGCGGGCAACCTAATGACCTGAGAGATCGGCTCGAAACACTTTTGTCTTTCGGCTAAATGCTTTTCTTTTGTCACAAATCCAAAGCACTTTCACAATAATCAACGTTTCGTTGTCACCAACCAATCAATCTTTGCCAGAGTTAGATATGAGATTTCAGATCTTTAAGTCTTAGTCTTCAGTTGTTTTTCCTTCTCCCTGTGATTGTTATGCAATCGAAAGCTTTCACAAAAACAAACAACAGCAAACCACAACACAAGCCGCAATCATATGCTTTAATGTCTTAACTATATCAACAAAAAATACAAAAAACTCCACGCATTAAAAAAAATAACAGCCAGCAGCAGCCAGAGAGGAGGAAAAGCTGGCAAATGCAGTCTTAGTTGCACCAACAGCCAACACAACAACAATAACTGCAGCACGAGGCAACGTCACAGCAACATTAACAGCAACCTTAGCAGCAGCAGCAGCAACAACAATACTAACCAACATCAGCAGCATCTGCTTAAAAAACAACAACTACAAAGCCAGGCCACGCCCATGCCGCCTTTAGCCACTGCTACAACATCGATTGCATCTTCGCCAGCCAAACGCCGCAAGAATCCCGTGTCGCCACTGCGTCTGGGTTCGGTCTCCGTCTCCGCCTGCGCCTCTGCCTCTGCCTCTGCCTCTGTCTCCGCCTCCACCTCATCCACCATTGCTCCTCCGCTCGCTATCGCCAGTCCGCTGCTAAGTGGTGGCAGCGGCGGCGGTGGCAGCTGCTCCTCAACGGCCACCTCGCCCCAAACCTCGCCAGCGGTGCGCACCACCAAGGCAAGTCGTCTGCGCGCCGCCGCCTTGGGTGAGTTTTGAGATACTATATCTCTCCTTCTCTCTATCTCTATCTCTGGAGGTCACCAGATCCAACTCCTATCTATAATCCTGTGAAAAGTAGTTTTGTTTTGCTCGTTTTTATGTTTATTCAAACAAAACACACAGAGAAAGAGAATAAAATCGAACTTCTAACCTTAGAAAAGTAAAAGAGGTTTAAACAATGAACCAACTTTTTCTCTGTGTGCTTTTCCCACCCGCGTCTCCATTATCAATATCATGTGTGTAAAAAAACCCGCAGATAAAAAGAAGGAAGAGGAGCATCAGCGCCAACGTTATAGTTCACCCGTATCGCCACGTAACGGAGGTGGACCCTTGGCCCAACGTCGGCTCAGCAGCTCAGAGCTGTCACCCAAATCGCCGGGCCAAGTCATCAGTGTCATCAGTGGCTTTAACTCGGAGCCGGTCGCGGCAGCAGCAGCAGCAGGTTCGTCCAACCGAGTCCATTCAAGATCTGCCTCGCAACCGGCAGACACACCGCCAACCCAGCGACGCCAGCCTCTTGTGGCCATTAGTTCGGGCCTCTCGATGAAGCAATCCCTCAGCGAATTGCACTTCACGGGCGGAGCTGTGAGTCCGCCCAAGGCCTCGGCAGAGTGCACGCTTCGTATGCGACCACGTAGCTCCACAATGAGCACGGACCAAAGAGGAGAGAATGGAGCACGTGACCATTTGGCCAATTTGCAGCTGAGTCCCGTGCAGAAGCACAAGAGAACGGTAAGGAACTAGATTTTTAAAGGGAACAGTAATCAGAATGGAAGCGAACTTCTTTAAAAAGTAACATTAAACAACTTTCCAAGGCTTGATTTCTTCCCTCTAAAATTATATATAAAAATATTAATGAACAATTATAATAATACAAATTCACTCTACAGCCCGAAGTATCGCCACGTCGTTTGGGTGATCGCGACAAGTCGGCCAAGCGGAAATCGAATTTGAACCGTTCGTTGACCGAGGAAGCCACCAAGGATGGCGGTAAGTTGGCCCACAATGGATGCACCACGGCACCGAAATTGGACTGTCTTCAAGCTTGACTGCGTATCGAATTGGTTTTTGAATGGAGAGCATGGCAGAGCAGAGCAGCTGCTGCCTTCGCTGGAATCACTCGATCTTTGATCTTTGAGCGTTAAGCGTGAAAATCATGAGCTTATTCAACTACCATTTTCAACACTTTCATTTAAATCATTTTGTGCTGTGTGAAAATGAAAGCTTTTCCATTAAGAACACCTGTGTAAAATACGTTAAAATCCTCAGAGCTGTGAAAAGTCCTTGTCCTCAATTAATGTTATGCACGTGTTACGTCCAGTGGCTTCTTAATTTATTTAACAATTTCCTTAAAATATATATTAATGCATTTTATTTTGTCTTACAGATGAGGCTGCTGCCTCTTCAAACCGCCGTCGACGACGTCGTGAACTGGGCATGGCCCGTCCCTTGGTTCCTGGCGATGACGAAGCTTTAAGGGATTTGCTACACTCGCCACTGAAGAGTTCCTGCAGTGAGTCTACGACTACGACCACATCAAAGTCAGAGACCACCTATCGTCCATCTTATTCGGCTGTGCGTCATCCGGAGGTTGCTGTGCGCACCATGACCGCTGTGTTGCCTGCCCCTCGACCCTTGCACGCTCCTGCGGCAGCCCGAAATGTGACTCAGAAGTTCAATGAGCGGACCAAAACCGATCTGGCGGAAATCAAGAAGATTGCAGAGCAATCAGAGCAGGCACTGCAGCAGCAGGCCTCAGAGGAGCCAGCCTCCAGCCAGAAAATGTCGGCCATACTGCGGCGCAAGAGCACGGATGAGGGTGGAGCTGCAGGATTACCAGCTCAAAACTCACCGCCGGCGCCCAATCAAATTGTATCCATACTGAAGAAAAAGGAGCACGGCCTGGGCGAATGCAACTCGAGTGCCTCGAGCAATGCCTCGCCGGTGACCTTCTCCTCGAGCGTGATGGACCCGCCGCTGGCAGGAGCTGCGGCCCGCTGCAAGCGTCAGGGAATACTTAAGAAGCGTTCGAGCTTGGATGAGTCACGCTACTATTCCCGCTCCCATTCGCCCGACGAGCGAAGCATATTAATCAAGTCGGCACGCAGGAATTCTCTGGAAGAAGCTGGAACTGGACTAAGTCCAGCTCATCAGGCCCATGGCATCCTCAAGCAGAGCAGCTACGACAGCAGCAAGAGCGATGGCTGCCCTTCGGCCAACGAGAGTCAGCCGCACAGCATCCTGAAGAAGAAGGACTCGCTGTCCACGCCCTCGGATGGTGGATGCCACAAGCATGTGTCCATTTCGCAAGCTGTCACTCTGGCGGCAGCTGAGCTGGCCGCCCACGATGGTGGTGCTACCCTGGAGGATGGCGGTGAAGAGCACGAGATACGTCCCATTCTGAAGCAGGAGAGCACCTCCAGCGAGGAGGCAGTGCGGCCCCCGAAGCCCATACTCAAAAAGAAATCATTTGGCGAGGCCGACGAGCATGAGATGATACGTCCCATCTTGAAGAGTTCGCGCAAAAGCAGTCGCGAGGAGTTCGACTTGAGTGGGCTGGACCATGAGGGCAACGCTGCCGATTCTCTGTCCTCAATCCTTAAGAGCGACTCTCCTTCGAAGCGCCGGTCGCTGGGCTCAACTTCCCATGACCTGGAGGAGTCCAACAATAGCTTACTAAAGCGACGCACCCGTTCACTGGAGCGTCAGGATGCGCCGCCTGTCATGGATCTAGCAGCAGCCCTGGATGCCATCTCCACCTCGCAAGCAGCTCCGAGCACTCCTGTTGATTTTGTGACCACACCATCGAGCATTTCGGTGGCTGAGCGTATCAAGCGCATGGAGATGCTCTCCTCGCCCACAGCTCGTGCGGCTGGCGGACCCAACGGCAGCTGGGAGTCGCCACTGGAGTCGGATGCCAAGGGAGAGCAGAAGGGTGCCACGCCCAGGCTTCTTAAGCCGAGTGTCCTGCGAAGGGATTTGCAGAGGGAGCGATATAAGACGCAGCCAGTGACCAGCGAGGAGAAGAGCTTGTAAGTTTATGGTCTTAGTTATTCATTTGAGAATTTATCTAAATCTTGAATAGTAAAAGGGATATGTGGGTATGCAGTAGAGAGTAGAGATGGTAAATTATGATAGAATTCAATCCAATTTAGGTTTGTAATACATAAAAACTTTTTAAAAGCAAACACAAATTTTAAAGTACATTTTTAAACAATTGTGACAAGAATTAGTTTATATCCACTATCTTAAATCGATTTTTTTAGAACTAAAATCAATAATGAAAAAGGCAACCTTATAGTAAGATTATAATCGCGTAAGCCCTGCAAATATCCGTCCTTTTTTGAGTCAGAACTTCTCCTCGAATTTCCATGGCAAAACTCCCTCGCTAAATTACGCATACGTCGTGTGGCCTGTCAAGCTGTCAACTGATTTCTGCAGCGGACGCCGGTTTACGCTTCGCTGGCCCAAGAATTCCAGAGGCAAAATCCGCTTCTGTGCTTGTCCGGAGCTGTCTATATACACGAATTATCCACAATGCTATTTTTGGTCCGGCGAGCGCACATTTCTGGCTGGCACTTGGCCGAGCCTATAAATATTTATAACATCACGGTGCTGCTGCTGTTGCCAGTGTCAAATGGAAATTGCCAACGTTTGTTGGGCCATTCATACTCCATGGCGCCGACAGGGCAGCATTATAATCCAGTCATGATCGGCTTAATTAACTTTATTTTGGACATACTTCGCTAACCTCCATAGAGCCCCAAAATTAGCCAATTCTGGTGAAATTTTCACAAAACTGTTCCTGGAAATATGTTGTGATTTTTGTTTTTGGCAATATTTTATTCCATTTCCATTTGCTGAGGGGGAGGTTTTCAATGACCTCAATTCGTCGTTGTCATTATGCTCGTAGTATGTAATTCACTTTTCTTTGCCGCCTTTTTAGTTTTTAATGCTGTTGTTGCTTTTGTCACTTAAGCAGCTTATGGCTTATTGCCTAATTACCTGCCCAACTATTGAGGCCAACAACGCGAGAACGCGAAATACAAATAAAGGTTAGTAATGGTTTGGTGATTAGGGAAGGTCGATTGGGTTTTTACGGGTCAGAAAATGGGTTAAAGAGGAAAAAAGGGGAGTTAGTGGCTCATTATTTGTGCATATTTCATGTTATCTAAGAAGTTACGAAAGAGGAAGGAAAGTACTTGATTTGAGGTGGAAAGAGGATCTTTTGATGTAATTTAGATGATTTTCAGATTATTTAGAAAATTCTTACATGTCTCTATAACCTTTTTATCATAATTTTTTATTTATTATTTATTTAAATTCATATGCAAAATTTAAGTCTTGAATTTTCGCTCTGAGTAGTCTGAATTGAAAGTTAAAATTCAGCTTTTATATCTTTCTTTGCCAGAAAATGTAACAAAATCAATTAAAATTCATAGCAAACTGCCTCCTTAAACATGAAACTATTTACTTAATTTAGAAATTACTCCGCTATCACTTCCAAACAATTAGTTTTTCTTTGCCGGCTTGCGGCTGCTTATTCCAACCTGGCACCTGGGTGATGGCAGATGATGTTATTGTTTCTGCGAATTGCGGATTGGCCAATGTCATGCTCGTAAACCTAGTTTCTTCTCTCTAAAAGCATTCTCGAATCTTTTGACTAGACAGAGCAGCGCACCTCTACCCCTTTCGGCACACCTTCCCAGGTTTAACTGTGTTTTTATGTCAGCATTTTATGTACCTTATGTGTGTGTGTTGTCAGTGGTGAGTGTTTTGCTGTTATTATTATTGTTGCTCTTTTTTTCGGGCGGCTTTTGTGTTGTTCCACTCTCTGTGGCACTCCCTTTGCTAAAAAATAATAAAAAACCATCAAGAACAATAAGCCAGGTTCTGTGCCTCTTTTGTTCTTCACACTCTCGCTGGCTATGGCTGGCTGTCTGTCTGTCTGTCACATTTGCATTTAGCGAACGGCATATTGTCAATATATCTTTTTCCCATTTGGCCCCGGCACGGGCTCTGTGCCGTGTAATTTATGCCTGCCAGTTGCATTCAGTAGGTTGCAGTGCTCGAACGCGTCCAGTTACAGATACTTTCGTATCTCGTGCGCCCTTTTTCCAAATTCCAATTCCGTGTCATAACCGCCGCTGGCAAAGGCAGAACAGGAGGATTCCCCAGAAGGGCGGCAGGTCTATCGACTTTGTTCTCCATGTTGCTGCTGCAGCGACGTCAGAGCGAGAAAATGTTTGAGGCGTATATCAGAAAACGGTAAAAAGAAGGGAAAAATAAGCGAAGGGAAAATCGAACCTAAAGTATACAAGGATATCCTTGAAAGGCTTCTAGAATACCATAAACAAAACAATGTTCACCCATCAGAAGTAAAGGAATTAGAACTCTATATAAAGCCCACTTAAGGACCTCTATGCACACAATTAAAAATCAATTTAGATGTTTCATTAACTTAAAAATATAAATAAAATTATAAACCTAAAGCTTAATACGTTTTTAAAAAATATTTTAAACGAATGTACATTAGCGAGAGATCAAAAATGATAAAACACAATTAAAGACTAAATATTGAAAGAAATATTAAATGTAAGCTATCACAAGAATTTCGTTTAAATACAATTAAATCTTGTTGCCAAGTGCAAAGGCTTTAAGTGAACAAAGAATTCGCTGACATCTGTTCTGCGATTAAATCGATATAGCTTATATACGTCCAATTCGAAGTTAATGCTGTATCTTCAATAATCTCACCCGATAAGATAGGTCTCGCAGAAGGGAGCAGTTAGTCAGCGATTGCAAAGACTTTGCTCTAGCAACAAGTTTATTGTTCAAACGTCATAAATAAGTCAATAGAAGGATTCAGTTTTCCATTTTTCTATGAGCTAGATAATGATTTTATGCTGATGAGTAAATATTTTCTAAAAATACAACTAAGATGTCACACACCTTAGAGCTCGGTGGCCCATTCACAAGGAAATGTTGCCAAAAATATAAATCTAAGAGTAACAAAGTATCTTTCTCTCTTCTAACCGAGTCAAAGAGCAGCGTAGAAGACTCGGAAAGACATTTCCCAGACACAGAGAAAATGGAAGGAAAATGGGAAAATACCATACCAAAATAAATATAAAACGCGGGGCAATAAAAAAGGCAAGAAAACAAAGCTGAAAATAATTTAAATTTGCCGACAGCGACGCAGCGTCGACGTTGGCAGAGCACCCCGAACCACTCGACTTTTCCCTCGACGTTTTGTTTGTACAATTTTTGCGCTCAGTTGCTCGCGATCGCTTTTTCAATTTTCACGTATTCGCCAGAGGAGCGGCAGCGCTAAAATATAATTTATATTTTACGTAAAGCCAAGCCAAAATATTTATAGACAAGAATAACAATATATAGTTATAATGGTAGTGTGAACGAAATCGAAACTAACTGATAAAATTATCAAACTGAATCGCTGCTCGGTTCGGTCGGTCGTTTGCTCCCCTTCTTATCAGCTGCAGAACAAGATAGTATATAGAACTGTCTATATGTGTGTGTCGATAGTTGAAGAAAAACCACGTTCCCCACGGAAATTCCTTACCAGTTGCCTGCCGGCTGACAAGCCCACGAGCCGCGTGTGAATTTTTTGGAAAGGTAGTTACTGTGAATAAATAAGAAACCCCCAAGAAAATAGGCAGTGAAATGTGCAAGTTTTTTGGTTCAGCTCTTAAGATATAAATTTCGTAATGAGCTAAAAATAAATTCCATGGAAAAATCACGGTGCACTGTGAGCGCCAACAGAAAATACAAATTTTCAAGTGCCAATCGATGTGCTACAAATTGTGCAAAATATACAAAAATATTTTTAATTATAAATAAGATTAAATAGGTTAAACAAAAAAGAGACAACGGACTTCCAGTGATATATATGTTTTTAAAAGGATCTATGGGATTACTGTGGGTGTTGTTAGGAGGTGCAATTTTTAAACAAGTTTGTAAGCTTTATAAAGATGGTGATAAGTTTTGAACACAATTAAAGTTTTCTGCTAAATTTTGTTTTGTGTCTCAGCGGCAGTAGTAAAATATATATCTGTTTTTTATGTATTTATATATATATGATATTTGCTTTCCCTTCTCTTCTCTCTTATTTTTTATAAGTCTTCGACAACTGTTGCCCCTAATCATGTTTTTTTTTTAATTGTTTCTGTGAACAGATTTGGCCATTCTCTCGCTTTTTTAAACTCGCCCCCTCTCGTCACTCTTCCTATTCTGGTTGGACACTTTTCTGCCATTCCCAAATCCAATTAGCTTAGTTGTTGCATTTAAATTTTGTATATTTTTAGTTTGTTTTTTCCGCTTGCTCTTCTTTTTTTTAACACTCGACGTGTGTGCGCCAGCGATGGAAAATGGAAATTGCTTTTGATAAACAAAACAAATATTGGAAAAAAGTCTCAAAAGTTGAACAAGTTGTAGGTGAGAACTAATTTTGGACTGCGGAAGAATGCGGTGGAATGGAAAAGGTATTTTGAGAGGGTGATAAACTCTGGAGTTTGGTGTGGAAAAATATACACAAAATGTATGGTTTTTTCTTGTCTATTTTTTACACCCTAATATCAATACAATTACCTTTCACTGTTGGCGCTTTTTTTTATTATTTGGCTAATTCTTTTGGCCATCGTCGAGCCGGTAAACTTTTACCTTCTCTCACCACCTGGAGGCTCTCGGGTCGAGTTAACCGCAGATAGCCAGCAGTAGCCGCCAGCTGTAAAGTTTCACCACCAAAATTATAATTAAACCCGAACTAAATTGCCTATAATTATGTCCGAGACAGAGAATTATAGAGAGACGAAGATTCACAAAGATTTACGCAGTGCCGTTTGAGCCAAGTTGTTATGTAAATTTCGGCAGAGCCTTAAAACGTAACCAAAAACTATGAAAATAGTTTTTTTAAATATATATATATATGGGTAACCATTATTTTTGTATATTAAATACTTCAAAGAAATAATGTTTGTCAACTATAAAATCACATAACCTTATTAATTATTTAGACATGCCATTGAGTCTTATCTCTTATTGATAAGCACTCTTAGTGGCTTTTTCTTCTTCAGATTATCAATTTTTCAAACCTCTTAAAATAATAAAACTCTTTAATTATTTTTGATATTCACAAAGAATATGATGTCACACACAATAAAGGGTTATTTTGATAGGAAAAGGATTTAGAAAATATTTTACTTTAATTATAGAAGTTAAACCTATAACAAAATATTAAAATTATTTGTTATAGTTGAGAAGATTAGCTTTTTCCTTTAATTTATTATTGAAATTTGAGTATAAATAAAAATTATATTTTATTCCAAGTTTTGATCCAAACTTCTGCTACTTTCCCGTTTCCAGCTTCAAAGCCAATTCCGCGCCCTTCGACATCTCGGCCACGTCGGCCTTCAAGCCCACCAAGCCGCTGGACATCCGTTTGAGCCACGCTCTGCCGCATCCCCCGTTGATCTCGCCCATAACCGGACAGCCCCTTAGCCACGTTCCTGCTCCGCTGCTGCTTTCTTCGTCCACGCATTCGGGTACAGGAGGACCCACGTCCTTCCATCGCCTCACACGCAGCTCCACTCAGCCGCTGCAGTCGCCACGCGTTGTCCATTTGGCCAGCCAGGGAAGCACCAACCAATTGGCACGCCAAAATTCTATCAACGACACCAGCTCCGGCAGCGTCAATCTCAGCGAGCAGCTGACTCTGTCGCTTGGAACGGACAGCGAACAGCATATCTTCGAAATGTCCGGCCTGGAGGAGGAGGACTCGGCCATTCAGTCGCTGAGCGATGAGACAGCCGCTTCCGCAACATCAGCAGCCACCGCAGCCGCCACAGACACCACCACCGCGCCATCTAGTGGACTGGCGCGTAGCAACAGTGTGCGGGCCAGGGCCAGTATGTTCCAGCAATTGCAGGAGCAGTCGCGGACTCCGCGGGCCACAACGGGTGAGTAGTGGGTCCATCGTCATCATCATCATACGCTGAGTTGCGAAAAATTAGCATGAAGCAATAAAGTAAACGAGCCAGCGACCGCTAGGTTGAACCCAGTGTGTTTGGCCCAAAGGGGCAGCCAACCATGGCAAGAAGGCCAAGACCATAGCCAAGCCAGAATGGAGGCAGATTAGAGCTGAGCTCGGGTTAGAGGGCCACAATTTGTTTCTAGGAAACTAGCACTACTTTGAGTACTATAAGCTCTAAATGCAGGAAAAAGTTGTATCAAAATGACGGTAATGCTGGGAATCTATGAAATTTCAAGCATGTTTGCTATCAGTATTAATACTTTATATTCCAAGTGGGTGCTCTTTACAATTTAGAGAGTTTCTGACTATAAATCTATTATATTTTCAAGAGTAATCTTCTCAAACTTTAAGATTTAACGCCATGAAGCGATAAGAAGGGCTTTTAAGGACTTCTAGAGATCACAGAAACCCTAACCCTAAAATCTCTATATGTATTTCTGGGCCCACTGATTTTTTAATTAGCCCCAACAACAAACCCCTTCAGGCTATGGTCAGTGTGTGTTTTGCCAGATTTTGCCATTAGCGTTGTTACTGCAAGCAAGCAACCCGCCTCTCATGGTTGTTGGCCAAGTTAATAAGCTGTAAAATGTATGTCACTTGCCGTCTGCGGCAATCACCAAACTAATTGAGGCCTGCCTGTTGGGTAACTTTTTTGTGACCAATATGATTGTGGGTGAAATTTGAAGGGGGAGAAGCTATATAATTTTATATATGATATATATAGCACAGGTCACTTGAGCTTAGAAGCAGATATCGAAATCGTGTAATCTAAAAGCTAGGGCCGCCTTGAAAGGTACGTCAGATAAGTGTCTTTCAAAGGATTCCCAGAAACACATTCTGGTTTATAGTTTTGATTGTTTTTTTTTATTTAAATATTCATCTATAATCAAATAACGATTCAATTATTTATTTTAGGATCATCTGGATCCCGACATTCTCCGCCAGCGGCAACCGCTGAGGTGTCGCCTCCAAGGGCCGCTGATCATTCCCTGCCAAGTTCCGAAGAGCTGTCAACGCCAAATGCAACGCTGGATGCCGAGTTTGGTGAGTATTCTCGAATGAAATCAATAAAAGTTCAAGGGGAAATCGGCTACGAAAAGCTATATATTTCTATAGCGATTTTTCAATAACTTTTCCAGCGGTTTTCCCCAAATGTTTTCGTTTTACATTTGCACGATGCTCATATACAAATTTTTTGGAATGAAAAACAATTAAGAAATATTTTATAAGTCATAATATTTATTGTTGTTGTTGTTTACCATGTCTGTGTTCGTGTGTTTTATTTTTTACTTACCCTAATTTAATTCCAAACTAATTTCGGTTTCCCACTTGCATGTTGATGTGGTCCGTCCATTGGATATTTATTTACGATTTTATATATTTTTTTCTGCCATTATTTTACGCCATTTTGAGTTCAAAATTAATGTTATCGTTGTTTTTGCCTTGTTGTATTTGCTGTTGCCGCATGAGAAAAAAAGCAAACCAAAAACTAATAACAAATTATTCTCAACAACTGCATATGTTTATGTAATTGAAGACGCGCGCTCTCGTGATTTATTTTCTGAATATTTTTACCATTTGCGGTCTTTAGTGAACTTAATTAAGCGTTCATAATTTTTCTGGCATTTTTATTTACAACATTTTCAACGCCTCACGGGCAGTACTTCCTCGAAAATATTGTTTCAAACGCACGCTCCTCCTGACACACTTGCATTTTCGATGAAGGTGAACTCAGTGAGTTGGTAACCTCTTTTTCCCCCATATCACTTATCGGTGGTCTGGTTTTTTTTTTATGGCCAGCAAAAAACATTGGGAATTGATAGGCAAAACAAGAGTGAGGTGGGGACAGAGCAGCGTGTTCTTTGTGGTCTCCCCCTGAAAATAAAGTGTCGTAAAATTTATTACCGATAAGATGAAATGACGCTGACCTTGACGTTGCCAGTTGCTTTAATTTATAATATAGATATTGAAAAAGATGCAAAGTAAAAGGAAAAAGGAGAAAGGCTTTTCTAAAGTTATTTTAAAGCCACTGAAACGCTTTAAATAACCCTGTTAAATATTTAAACCTTAATATACAATTATTTCTGAATTTCTAAAGCCGAAAATGAAATATTTTGTAATCTTAACTAATCGTAAATAATGTTTCTTAAACTCAAATGATATTTCTCAAGTAAATTCCACAAATTCTGTATTTAAAAGTCACAATTATCTCAAAAGTCGAAAGATACATGAATCTATCCATAGAAAAATTCCATAATTTCGTTACTTATTATTCTCTTTTTTATCAATCTGAAGCTTGCCCCACTCACTCGTCACTAATCACCCATAAATGTGCACCCACAAAGAAAGTTCATATCAATTGAAAGCGTTTTGAGGCAGAACCAATATATCGAAAGTTTACAAATGAAAATGAAAATGAAAATTAAAGCGATACACGGACATTTATCATAGAGAAGTGTTTAGGGGGACAAAAGAGTTGGCAAATTATAGAAATTGCTTTATAAATGCCAGCGACCAGACGACCAGACGACGAAAAACTTTCCAATGGGGGTAACAAATTCCGTCTTCCGTCTTTTGTGATAGGTTTTGAGCTTGATAAAAGAGCAGCCGCTCGAGATGATGATAGTGTAGAGTGAGAAATATATGAATTATCGCGGCAACAGCAACAACTTTGAGTGGGCAGTGGATAAAAACCGAATGCCAACTGCGTCTCTGACTTTTGTCGCTGGCCACAGCTCAGTAGGAAACCACACGAGTAGGAACCACAGCATCAGCAGCAGCAATAAATATCCACAAAAAATATATACCATATATTCCAAGCAGTCTGAGCAGGCAAATGCAATGCGTAAGCATGGGCTTTGTCCACGCGGATTACCACTAATCTTTAATCCCCAAAATCACCATCACAGAACCCTCGTCTCTCTCGCTGGCCGAGCGCCTGGCCTTCTTCAGCAGCCTCAGCGGGAACAACAGCGGGACGTACAGTGCCAGTGGCAGGTACCGCAGCCGGACCAGCAGCTACTCGAGGAGTCCGCCCATTGATCGCACCACGCCCAGGAGCAGCACCACCGCCAGCAGCAGTGTCAGTGTGACGCCCACGCCCATGGATTACTCGCCGATACCGCACGAAAAGGAGCCTTCTAGCCTGACCCTGGAGAGCATCATAGAGCCGGCCGAGCAGGAGCTGGTGGATGCCAAGGCAGAGGAGGAGCAGCTAGATGCGGTGCAACTGCGAACAAGAGAGCCAGCTCTCAGGGAGTCACCCCTGCACAATGGCTTCCATGCCCTTAGCAGATCCGCCACAGATCCCACAAATGCCGCCACGCCCCTCCGAAGCATCCGTGTGCGAACCGTGGGCAAGCTAGTCCTGCCGGAATCCTTCCGGAATGATCGGAATAATAATACCAACTCCACTGGCAACCACAACAACATCATTAGCAACAGCAACAGCAACAGCAGTCCCAACTCGACCACTTTTCAGCCCAAGCTGCAGACCTTAAATGCAATTGAGGTCGCTGTCACATCCCGCACCATAGGCAAGGTCAAGTCGGCCTTCATCGAAAAGCAGCAGGTGAAAATGTCAAATGGGACAAACACCAGCGACAGCGGCTCGGATTCGGGCAAGGAGAACTGCGCCTCCAATCATCAGCAGCAGGAGCATCACCAGCAGCAGCAACAGCCGGATCAGGATCGCGACACAGCCCAGCGGGTGTCCGAGGTGCGCAGAAAGATCAACCGGTTGGTACAGCAGCAGCAGCAGCAGACTCAAGCGCCGACCGCCGTCAACCGTCGCCACACCACCGAGATCACCTCCATCACTGTGTCATTGGCCCGGATTCCGAACGTGGACGATCGCTATGCCAAGTACTTTGGGGTGAAAGGCAAGGATAAGGATGATGAGATCTACAACAGCACCACACTGCTCAAGACCCAATCGCTGCCGCCGACACAAAGCCAAACCCATAGCCAGGTGGAGGCCACCAATGCGCATGTGCGCCTGCCCATCACGATTACGGCACCGGCGACCACGGCCAAGCGAAGGGAGATGCTCAAGAGGACTCGTCCTGCGTCCATGGATCATTACACCAGCGGCTGCATCAGTCCTACGTCCGCCATGCCCAGTCCCAAGCGTGCCCACTCGCCCAACAATCGGCTGAAGGCCACCATTTCCAGCTTCGAGGACATCGTCGTGACGCCCGATGAGCTGCAGGCTGCTGGCAAGGATTTTAAGCGGCTGTGCGGCGAGATATTGGGCTGAAAGAAAAATTGTCTATTTTGGCCAAGCATTCAAAATTTTTCCAATTTTTCCCAATGCAAAAACACACAACCATGTCAGCTTTTCAGTAAATCCCCCCAAAAATTCAGCGCTCAGTGTGATAGATGCGCCCCGAAACCATAAACCTCTTACGCGACTATCCTTTCGCCAATAAATAAAACTAAATAGAACGAACGAGATAAATCCCTGAAATGTGTGAAACGAAAACGAAGTAAGAATAATAATAAAAGGCAAAAATATATAGAAGAGAGTTAGGCTTTTGTATTTGAACCAAGAGACAGTTTTAATTCGCAATAATGGCCCGTAAACAAGCTTCCAGTTAACCCCCCACATAATGCCCATTATCTATTATAATGCGAACTCGGCGCCTTTGTGCTTATATATTTATACACTACTTTTTATTTACATTTAAAAACGAATTGTACCTTAAACGGAATTATTATATTGTATTACATTTACTATTATAACTACTATTATTATTATTATTATTGTAATATTTAATGAATAATAGCAGTTGTTAGACCGAAAACCGAGAAAATAAATCCAAGAAATGTGCTAAAGAAATTGAGTTTTCTCAAGAGTGAAGAAAACGGAAGTGAGCTGAGTAAGTAGAAAGCATGTTTTCCTCTCTTTCAAAGTTGGCATGCTTTTATTTATGATTATTGCTGCCTTTGAATTATTTGCTGCTATTTTCAAGGGCACCAAAATTATATTTTTCACCCACTTGAACTTGAACTAATGGCTTGTAAACTTTTTTCTTATAGGTAAAGCAGCCGCCGAGCCCCTGAAGAGCATCCTCAAGACGGGCAAGCCCATGGTGGGCATGGGCATGGGCATGGGTCGCGGCCTAATGCCCGTGGATCTCAATGCTGAGCTCAAGAATCGCCTTAAGCGATCCACCCATGCCACTGTCTCTAATCTTCGCAAGTCGGCCACCACGGCAGACGCCACTCGAGGCGATGAGGTGGATAATCCCCAAAGGAACTTGGCTCAAATCCTGAGGAATGTGTCCAAGGAGAACCAAGCCGCACCGAAGCACGATGATGCGGTGAATCTGGTTAGGAACCTGGCCACCTTGGGACAACCCAGAGCAGCGGCTACTGGCGAAGAAGGAGCCGGTAACTGTGCCTCCGCATCGGAGGGCGAGAGTTCAGGGGGTCGGGAGATTGAGGCTATCATCAAGAATAGCGCCGTGGCTAGACGTCGCCGGCAGCAGCAGCAACAACAGCAGCAGCAGCAGCAACAACAGCAGCAGCAGCAGCAGCCGCCACATCAGCCAGATGGGTGAGTCCTGGTCCGCATCCGCTTCGCTTCTCCCCCTCCTCCGTCGTGCTGTGTGTGTGCTCCTAACCCGTAGCTACTAACCTTAGCAAGCCCCGAGAGAGGTTCCATGGTTTTATACTCGTATACATTACATGCATCAAATGTGTGTGCCCCTCAAGACTGGTTCCCAAGAGTAAAACTAAATAAATATACAATTAATGCAGTTTATGAATGGAATTAATAATGAAATTTACATTAGTTAGACAGACAGACAGTCAAGACGTTCTTAATCCTTTTTGTATGAAAAAACATTTGTGAGTGTCGAAATTCTTTCCTCGTTTTAATGAAATCGCATTTTCCGCACTCGAACGCGCAAAAGTTTCCTGCTGAGAGCGCAGCCCGTGGCAAGGAGCTATTACTGGCCACATCCGTATCCAAATCTACTGCAGCAGCCACATCCGCAGCAACAGCAGCAGCAGCAGCAGCAGCAGCATCCGCAGCAGCCACTAAAAGCGAAACCCTTTTACAAGCTTCTCCAACCGAAACACTTTGTAAAAAATTAGAAATTAAGTTCGAAATTTGCATTGCTTACTTACCGTTTTGTGCGAAAACCAATTAACTGATATACACGAGAAACAAACTATATATATACTCATTTAAACCGAAACTAATTAATGCCACAATATATTTTTACGTGTGATGCCAACAAAAAATTAAGAGAACAAATTAAACGACAAAGCAAGAACAAAATATTAATAAAGTTTATGGAAATCCTATTTCATTGTAGTTTTCGTTGGTAGCGGCCACTAACCGTTGCGCTTTACTAACTAAATGTTTTACTAACTGCATGATTATTAATTTTAAGAAGTAGATATGTCGGCAGTGTCCCAGATCAGGTTTTTTCCTTTATGTTTTTCTTGAGGAGTTTAGGAGGAGCAACATTTACGTAAATATTATATAAAATGCAGTAAAATTTGTGAAATTTAAAAAAAAATTAGCTGAAACATTGCATTTCAAATATTTAATTTCACCTTTATGGTGGAAATGGAATGATGTATCGCTCATCGACGTTTTCAGCTCCATTTCTCCCCATATCGATGCATCGATTAACATCGGTATAAAGAAACATCGTTTTTTGAATATACCGACTGGCGCGCGTGGAATAGAGTGACCCTTGTTGACTTCAAAATTTGAATTTGAATTTGAATTTGAATTTGAAGCAGATCCCATAACAATTGATTTCAAGCTTGAAGCAAATCCCTGTAGCACGCCCCCTTGATTTCAAAGTTTGAAGTTTGAAGCAAAATGTAAGCTTACAGCAGAATGTAAGTTAACAGCGTTTTGCTTATGGAATCCAACATTTGGCTGTTAGATTCCATAAGCAAAACGCTGTTAAGAAAAATGAAGTGTGGCCGAGGCGGGAACTTTAAAATATACCGGTTGGCGCGCGTCTGGAATAGGTGAAACCAAACAAACCGCGGGTGGGCACACTAATTCGAAAAAAAAAGTTGAACCCGTTGGACGTGCGTACGGCTGGTCGTCGCGTAATTTGTTTTTGTAGACTGCAGCGGGATATATAAATCGTTCTTTTTACTCAATGAAGGCGGTTGCGCGGAAAGTCGTACGCTGAAAGTAAGGGAAGCATGTATATTTGACAATTAATACGCCAGATTTTGTGAGTTTTCAAGTGTTTTATTGTTTTGCTTGCATTCGTGTGGTTGCGCGCGCTTTTTTCCGTGCCGGTTTGCAAAAACGCAGCTGTCGTCGCGCAAGTATTGGTGCAATTTACTTCAGATTTTCCCAAAGGTCAGTGCAAAATATATAGTTTTCCCCTTGAAACGCCGAAAATCAGATGAAAGATTTCCTTGTTTTAATTTTTCCTTTTTGACATCTTTTTCATCTGCCTGAGGGCATCTCGCTCTAGCCGCGTTCTCTCCTTGTCTTTCTTGCTGCCAAACACAGGATTAGAGCTGTAAATTTTTGTTTTGGTTTTGATTTCTTGCTTCCATTCATTCGGCGTCGCAGATTTTCGTTGTTGTTGCCATGCTGCAGCTGGTATTTAGTTGTTGTTTTCTTTGTGCTTGTTTTCGTGTTTACTTGCTTTTGGTGGCTTTGTTTTTTTGTTGTTTCCTTTATGTTTTTTTTCTAAACTCTTTATGTCCGACTCGCTTGAGCAATTTTTGGGCAAATTTTTTGTTGATTTAGCCGACTTTAATTATCAAGTGTTTAATGTCTATTGTCTCAGGGTTCAAGGTCCCCAAAAATCGGGTTATTATTTGCATAAACGAACAAAACGAAACGCCGAGAAATCAAAACCAAAACAAAAATGTAAAATCAATCAAATCGTAATTAAAATCTACTAAAATCTACATTGCATAATAATTCCCAAAAAGGACTACATAATAACTCTCGTAATACCAAAAATCACAGCTAATGAATAATCAAATGCGGAGCGAATCAAATGATGGAGGAGAATGCCTTTCGTTTTCCATGAAATTTGCATAATTTCTGCCCCGTATTTTGTTGTTTCTTTTTTTGTTTCTGTTTTTATTTATTTTATTTTTTGTTTCGAGTTTTTTGGCCCGCAGCGAATTTCTTTTGATGGGGCGAGAAATGAAAACGAAATTAGTTTGCAATTTGTTTGGATTTACAATTTAAATGGGGAGCGTGTCTGCCCAGAGCCACAATTAAATAAAACGCTAATCGGCTCGAATGCCTCCACAGAAACAGATTAGTCTCATATTTCAGTTCAGTTTTGTTTATTCAACTTGAAAGTATTGCTTGGCTTCACTTGAATATGGAAAAGTTATAGCGAATCTAAACCCTATTTGATTTCAAATGTGCGCTCAAACAGAAAGGGGATTAAAGAGAATTTATAGAGCTTTGTTGAGTTGGAAAGAAATGATTATTAATTTACATTTAAACAAGTATTAATCTTCACTTTATTTAACCCACTTAATATCACTTGAACATATTTAACTAAGAGCTCGAGCCTAAAAATCTATTTATTTGCTCTACTTACTAGAAGTTTTATAGAGTTTACTCCATAGTTTACTTAGATAAGGAGTTGCTTCTTCGATTTCCTCTTTTTATGGCCAGGTTTGTAAACAAACCAACGATTGGCCATAAATAGACAGGCCTCGAGTGCTGCCCTGCCGCTTATCGTTCTGGATTTTGTGTGATAGTCAAGTGGCACTCGGCGGGGTTAATTTCACTCAAATGGGAAAGTGTTCGAATTGATGTGCACTTCCATTTCCATTTCCATTTCCACAGAATGCACAATGACCAAATATCTGGGGAATACAGATAACGTGGCACGACTGTAGGGAAAACGTGAGTCCCAACGCTAATGAGCCAAAGCAAATAAACAAACAGAAGACTGAAACATAGTTCTGCGAGAGCTGTTCGACTCTAAAATTTAGGGGCCTCGCCCATTAATGCACAAGGAAAAACTATTTTAAGCCAGAAACAAATTGTTTCTAATTGGAACTGCTTCTATAACTTAGTTTAGTTAGGGTTTATCCAATGAAAACCATTCATTCAAAGCAAGTTTTTACAAATTTGTATACATTTTTACAAGTTTTATTAATGCATTTTAACCAAGTGCACAAGGTGGCGGCTCCGGTTCCAATAATTGAAAAATGCCGCCGTCGCCGCGTGATCGAATGATGCATTATCAAACGGAAAGCTTTGCGGCTGATCCAATCCGATCCCATCCCATCCTCCCACCCCTCCGGGCACCCTCGTCTTCATCTATTTAAATGGAGAAACATTTCCATTTAAAGGCATGTTATTTGATGCTGCGTTGTGGTGCGGGGCTTTGTTGTTGGGAAATGCATTTCCAGATTACACAACAGCCATTAAACTCGCATATACATATTTCCAAGGCACAGCACCGATCCATTAATTATGTTTTCGCTTCGTTTTGTCGGAAAAGCGTAAAGTTCTTCTTCTGGCCGGGGCTATAAATATTATTTTTATTGGAAAATCTATGTCTATGAAGTTGTTGAAGTTTTATGGGTCTGGGTCTGGGTCTGGGTCCGGCACAACCTGCAACCGATTCCAATTCCCGATGCAATCTGGGCTTACACGAAAAGTTGTCTAAAATATTGCACAATCTGTGGAGCTAGTACATTGACTCTGGTGACTCCTTTCCCTGTTTACTTGGCTGTTTCCCTGGTGACACTGGGAAAAAGGCTAAAGATACTTATGGAAATATTTAAGATATAAAACAAATTAAGAATAATTTAAGCTTGGAATGTTTGCCATATCAGAAATGTGTCTTTAGCTATTCCTCTATCAATTTCTTTTAGCTAAAACTTCGAATGTCAAGTTTTTCGGTGAGTGTATGTATCTTTTTGGTTACGGCTTGCACAGCTGCTGTATTTGTATCTGTATCTCTCTTCTATATGTACCCCTGCATCTGTGTCTCACAGCTTCCTCAATTTGTCTGAGCAAGTGTTTGTTTTTTGGGGCCAATTTGGCCTGCTGAGTTGGTCCACTCAACTAGCATTTAATTGGACTTAGTGGCTGGATAAGCCCTTGATTGAGCAGCGCCTTGTGAAACCCATCACCCACACTCGCAGCTCATTAAAAGTATCGCTGTATCGCCTGTAATTTATGGCATATGTCTGCCAGCACACACAGTCCTCCACAAAACGAAGTCTAAACTCGCTCCGACAGCTTAGTTTTCGCAATCGAAATTAAATTACTCAAAAACCGAAAAAAGCGAACTAGAAAACCAAAGCCATTGGCAGGAAATGATGAAATTTGAAAATTGGCTTAGTGGCTTAATTTGATTTTAATGAGAATTAATTGGCCACAGTTGGAGGCGATAGATATGCTTTTAAAAGCTGTGAATTTCAACAGTTTCTGAAGGAAATTCTATACAGAATATACATTGAATTAATGGGAGGGTTGTAAGTTTAGTTTACTTGGCTTAAACATTTTCAAAGCGAAGTGTGAGCAATTGTATAAATTAAAGAGCTTTTCATATGCGTCACTCGTGTTCTTTATGAACTTCTTAGCAAGTGAAAAGATAAATAAATCTATTATTTATTGCCCAACCCCATTTAATATTTCGTCAGGCTTATTTCAAGTAGAAAACTCCTAGTTCTTTTCCACTAGACTGCATATTTTACGAGTCAAAAGTGACTCAGCCGACGCATCCTTTTATGCTTGGACGCCACTAATAGCAACTAGCCATAAATCTAAACGGCCTTTTTTATGGCCAAAAGCGGAAGCGTGAGTCGCCGTTTTTGAGGTTGGATATTTTTTATTATTATTATTTTTAGGTGCAGCAGGAGCAGTAATAGATGCACTTAAACTGTCACTTCTTGCAGTCCCAGACGGAGTTTTATTTTTTTTTGCTTTCCTGACATTGACTTTGACACTCGCGAAGTCAACAAACCCGACAGGATAATATGCAAATCCCCGGGGCTGAGCATATACCATATATATTTGTTGTCCTATTTGTTTGCCTGTCTGGCTGGCAAATAAAACTCATCAGGCCAGTTGACAACTCATTAGCTCGGGCATTCAAGGGAGCTGGAACAGGAGCAGCCGGAGCAATGCTTTAGCCACCTCCTCGGCCTCCCCGTGCAATGAACTCATTTCGGACCAAGTTCCCTGGGCTGTCTTTCAGCTTGGACTCGCGCATTCGCTACTTTTGTTGTCTGACAGCCGCTCATAAATCTGTAGCTGCAGCTGGGCAATGTACTGAAAGAAGAGTTTTCATATTTTTGGGATTAACAGGGAAAAGATGGGGTTTTTTCTGTATTTAGTTGGTAGTTCAAGGATTTTAAATACTATTCCTAAATGTGAATAACTTTGGTATGCCAAATATGATTATTTTGCTGATATAAAATCCTTTTAAATTGTCTTTCATAAAGTACTAGCCCAATTTATGAGAGAATTTAAACAGATTCAATTTTTTTCTTTCAGTTTCAATGAAGTAACAAGCGATCTTTAGTATGTTTTCTGCAGCTTCCAGGGAATGCAAAGTGGGGAAGCCACCTCCGGAGCTGCCCCCCATTTCTTCCCTCTTGATTCTCTTATCCCGCCTCCGAATCCGGGACTCCATCTTGCAGCAGCTCAAAGCAAGCTCTTTGTGCTCGGTCTCGGTCTTGCTGGCGTGCCTGGCTCCTTTGTCTGTCTGGGCCCCGTCATAGATATCATCATTGGGCATTTATTATTTCAGTCCTCCGTCCGAATGGCCGTGCATCTTCGTGTGCCTGGTTATTCAATTTCCTTTGTGCCGTTCCAGCTTCCAGCTTGATATGAATTCGGGCCAACATGTCCTCCTCCTTCTGCTCCTCCACTGACACTATCGATTCTGGGCGACAGAGTGACAAACAATGAGCTGTTTTCCTTTTGATGTATTGAATTGCATTGTTTGGCCAGGGCTGTCAGTGCATCGCCATTTCCATTTCCATCTCCATTTCCATGTCCGTGTGGAGCTTAACTTCCAACTTCCAACTCCCAATCCTCCAATCATCCAATCTCGCCTGTCGTCTGTCGCTTGTCAGTCAATCAATTAGACACCTGTTGCGAGTGTGCTTAGGCTTCCACGCCAGAAGCGCGGGACAGGTGACATTAAATGTCGAACTTTTATGGCTGAAAACGTTTGAAATAAAATTATAGAGACTTGTACTGGTTGAAGAATTATTAACCTAAAGATGAATGGGCCTAGGAAAATGATTATAAATAATTTAGAAATATTTTTTAGAGGCAGTAAGAAATTCAATTAATTCTCTTAAAAAAAATATAGCTAGTTGAAAATTAGTTCTGCAGCCAAATTAAGATTTATATTTTCCATTTGATGATTAATGTCTAAGGAAATCTTATTTACTGACATTCCCGCTCCCATTCTTCTGAAAAGGAAACTCCCAAAGCACTTCCTCTTCGCAGTTTCCTGCGACTCCAACTCGCGGCTGCATGGCTCACATCATCAGCATCCTCTGGCCATATATTGTTAATCGATTATTAATGACTTTGGCGCAATTAAGTAACAAACAAAGCAAAAATCGCTTCATCGGGGCAGCGGCAGCAACTGCAATGCAACATGCCATTACCCATTAACAACCAGCTCCAGCTTGGCCAAGAAACGCGGCGAAGGAGGCGGATCCCTGGTCACAACCGATGGTAAAAGTTGCAACTTGCCAGCGCAAAGGCAGCAAGTGCAGCGAATGCAGCCTGCAAGGCAGAAATCTTTTGAAAATCAACATGCAAAACCAAGAAAAACAGAAAATAAAAAACAACTTACGCCTTAAAATGTGAAAATGCGAATGACCCGATTTCACAGACACACACATCCAGGCAGGGAAACACACACTGCTATTTGTGTTTGGGAAAGGAAAATACGAGCTATCGAAATTTTATAAATGTATAAAAAAAGAATTGAAATATTTGGAAATATGGTTTTAATATCGCAATATCATATGTAGAGCGATATAAATTCAATATAACAATAAATAGATATATATAGGGCTGTAATTTCGAAATTATAAAATCCAAAAAGCGGTTGCAAGACAGGAATTAAACCTTAAATATTCAAAAATATTAAAATTTGATACGCAAGTTATTCCGATATTGACATATCGACATTTGTACCATCCCACCAAACACAGACACACACTTGCCAACACAGAGAGCCACTGAAATTGATAGCGCACAAGGCGCATGCGCAACACGCAACACGCCAAAAAGCCTTAAAAGGCTCAAAAAAAAAACAACAGCAGCAGCAACCACAAACAACAAGTTCGATGACGACCGGCGACGATTTCCTTTTCTGCGCTTTCAGTCGTTGGGTTTTTATATATTTTTATTTTATTTTTTAAGCTGCAAGCAAACTAGTTTTACGTACAATTGGCAGAGTACCCATTAAATGTGTTTAAATGAGGGGTGTATAGAGCTAATAGGTAGTAAAGAGTACAAGAGCTTTAAAGAAACTGTAAGGAAAATATTAAAGAAAGGGATATTATATTTGGGGAATTAATTAAGATTTAAAGTTTGGGGGTTTTCACGCCCCTTTTTGGTAACCAAACAATTATATCTAAAAATTAAACTCTTTTACTTTTAAATTGATATTCTAATTTAGAGGATACAATTGATTCGTTCATTAATTACCATTGGCCACATTTTTTACCTGACTTTTGGTTTTGGTTTTCGTTTTTTTTTTATTTTTGGCGACAACGATGCTTTGCCATCGCACTTGCAACTTTTGCCTTAATTGGCCAGGCTGTCAGGCCGTGCCTCCTTCGCTTTGGCATAGCCAATTTTCATTTATTTATGCAAAGCATTTGCAAATATTTATTGAGCATTTTTCTCTCGGTCTCTCTCACGTTGCCTTTAACACATTTCCCCAATTTTCGGCGCCTGTGTGTGTGCTGCGTCCCAATGAAAATGAAAATGAAAAGTTCACGTTTTGCTTTAGTGGAGGAAAACTCGTTTTTCGTTATGCATATAATGTTGACAAGCCTCAGATTTTTGTTTTGCCTTTTTTCCATCGCTTTGTTTTTTGTTTTTTCTACTTGTTTTTCCATGACTGAATGGTCTGGAGCCAGAGTCTCAGATGGGAAGCTCAATGAAGCGCGTAAATTGTGCCGCCGATGTGGGTTAGCAATATGGAAATGGTTCTGGTGATTAATGACCCTCTTCCTCCCTCCCTCCCGGCCGGGTTGAGTAATGTATGGTCAGATCAATTAACTTTTTACGAGCTGCAAAAAATTAATTAGCTACGGAAATTAAAGAAATCTCCCAAGGCGTTGCCTCTAAATTAAAACTTTTATCACCTTCCAACCTTCTGCAGCAGCAGCATAATAATATTCGCCACTCCCCTACACATTCCTGTGGATTTTCACCGTCAATTATCCGCAGAACCCACGACGGGTCGTAAACACTCAACTACAAGTTGCATTTTAATTAGTTATTGCAGTGAAAATACAAAATTAGAAACGGACAAGTCCACGGCCACTCCCCGCGGCTGCATATTCTGGCTGCCGGCAATAAAACGCATTGAGATTGACGCAATCGCATTCCTAGAATTACGCATACATGCTCCTCGGGATCTTGGATCTTGGTCGTATGCCATATATAAAAAGCCGACGTCGAATGCCACGCCAATTGTGCTAATAAATGAGCCACTTGCTGCGGGGCCAACAGGTGTTCCGCGTCTTTGTTTTCCCCTCAATCTTGGTTCTATTCAGCCCTACAAAAGGCACCGAGAAAAGCCAAGCCAACTCAAGTCAAGCCAAGCCGCCTTGAAAAGAAAAGAAACAACTCCCAGACTCTGAGCCGAAAGCCATAAAAGCCAAACGTGTTCTTTGGGCTGGGGCAGGGGCAGGGGCAGGGGCAGGGGCAGGGTATCAGCCGGCACCTTCAATGGCTTGTGGCCATATAGTATCATCATTCCCCCCACCAGTTTTGGTCAGGTCTTGCAGCTCTCTTCCACTTTGGTTTTCATTGCCATAAATGGCATAATAATTTGGCTTTTGTCTATCTCGCCACCACCGCAGAGATCTCAAGATCTTGTTCGGATTATTTCGCACTTTTGGTCCATTATTGGCTCAAATAATTTCTTTATAACCTGATCATTAATCAAAGTGTTTCCGTCTTGAGGCGTTAAAATCGGAAGAGCCTCGAGCTACATTTTGAAGTATCTTTCTTTCTTTTCCAGCTCATTAATCATAATCTAGAGTTAAGGGTCATTTTAAAGCGAACATGGGCTAATGGGATGGGCTTCAGTTAGGTCTTGGATAATTATTATATATATATAAGGGATATTTTCTCAATTCTTTGTCTAATAACTTATTTGATTTTAACCCGATGCACATAGAAATTAATCTATTAAAATTAGATACATCAAATATTTATGTATTAAAAGGGGAAACAATTTGTTTAATATTTTGTTTTATGTTTAAAAGGAAATTCAATGATTTTGCCTCAAGGGTTCAGGTAGCCTTCCCTCTTTTAAAGGTTAAACATATTCAAGACTTTTAACTGCTGACATAAGTAAATTCCCAGGACTTTCAGGAGTTTCCCCTTGTCTCTGTCTAAATATTTAGCTAATTCTTTCGTTTTTGCAATTTGCGAAATTCAATCCCACTGCTGCAACCCCTTTGTGCAGCTCTGGTCAAAAGGGGGTTAATTCATTAGCCGCTGAGGGTTGAATTTGTTAAAAGTGTGCGAATGTTTGCTGGAGGATTACCCCTCTTTAATGGCGAAGCTTCTTCCTTAAAAAGTTAAACACGTTGCTGGACATTAGTTTAACAAATTCAAGAGCTTCTTGAACTGATCGTCCACGTCTAAAGGGGCCTGTGTTGTGGGGGCTTCGGTGGTCGGCGCCTCTGTGGTCGTTGTCGTGGTGGAAGTGGTCGTTGTTGTTGTCGAGGATGTCGATGAAGTGGTCGTAGGCATGGGCTTTGGCTTGGCACGGCCATCTAGGCAGGCCTGCAGATGGTTGTAGTTCTTGGCAGTGGATTCCACGTAGTTACGTTCTGCCTTGTGGATGCACTGCTCATGCTGGAGATCCACCACACGGTACCGCTCCTGCAGCATCCTGCCAGACTCGGAAGCATTGCCAGAGATGCTGTAGGTGGAGACTGTATTGTTGGAGCCCTGAAATTTTAGGGAATTATTAAGATATTCCATTGATTTTTCGTAAAGAAAACCACAGAGTTTCACTCACCACAGTGGCATGACAGTTGAAGGAGTCCAGGGTGTTGTTAATCGCATTGCATTCCCTCAGCTCCTCACAGACCCTGTCTGAGGAAAGCTTGATGGTCCTGCGAGTGGCTAGAAAGTCATTGTCAATGCCCTTCCTTGCATTCTGCATTCTCTGAGAGCAGTTGCTGTAATCGCCGCTGTATAGCTCTGCAATCAGATTGGACTCGCCAATATAGCCACCAAAGCAGGCCACCGAGGCCATGGGATCGCGACGCGTTACCCGCGAGTTTAGGAACAACTGGGTGAGCCCGTCCTGTGTGGGCAGGCCCACATATGGGGGCAGTGGCCTGCTGACGCTATCGACAGGAACCACCAAACCGATTAATCCGAACAAGGCTAGAATTTTCACTACACTCGACCACATTTTAGAGCTCATTATTTTGCAGATTCTCGGAGAATCTAACCGGAGGCAGAAGCACTTTTGACGCACTCCGTCCGCCGGAGATGGCTTTTATATGCAAACGCCCGATGCGGCTGACAGGCTGGCGGAATGATAGATAAGCCAGAGCCAGAGCCAGCCCCTGTTATGTGATTTCCTTTCGCGATGCGATGATGCTCTTATCTGTTTTTGCAAAAATTTTCTATTGCCTTGGCGCATTATCTTTGGGCCAATGATAAACCATAGATAAACAGGCAGACGCTGGGCATGATTGAATTGGGATCGCGCTGGGATTTACTGCTTCTAAGAAACGGGCTCTTCATTCTTTTACAAGCGAGGGAGTCACTCATTGCACATTGCTTATTTCCTATGACGGTGGTAAAGGTGTCCAAATATCCGCCGGAGCTGGAGCTGGAGCTTTCCACGGTGTGAATGCCTTCTAAGTAGTCGGCTAATATTTGCCCAAGATAAATACAGTAATTTACGTTGATAAACTCGGGATTTTTATGGCCCGCCACGCTCATCCGCTGTTTAAATACATTTTATTTGGGGGCCTAATTTTATAATCACCGCAAATATTGGGACAATCTTTGTGGTTAAGCCGGGTGAGTCGCATTGCGCTTAAAGGGGGCTGTAATGGCAGGATGATGAGTAACGCTTTTATTTATAGGACTCTCAAGATTTTTTTTTAGCTTTCGTTAAGTACACAAAACATTGCAAAAATAAATTCTAAGCAGGGTACATCCAAAATTAAACACCAGAACATTTTTTTTAGATTTAAAACAAACCTAAAACAACGATTTTTTAATCGAATCATAAGACATTTTTCCGGACCTATTCTTATTTATAAAAAATATTCATTCTTTGAATCTTCAACAAGCTTTTAAGTACTTAGCTAACAAGTAAAAATCTTAACAGCTTTATATCACTATCATCCCAGTTACCCTTAACCGAAACATTAACAAAACGACGAGTGGGTTTCCCCCATTAAAGATTTCTGGGTCTGAGACCCACATTAATGCCCGTAGTTGAACGCAGGATGAAGTTCATCATCGGCTTGACCTCCTCCCCGAGTGGAAGTAATTCGTAGTACCTTAGAACCTTGCTGATCAGAGATTTCATTTCCAAAATGGCAAACTTCTGGCCAATGCAGTTCTTGGGCCCGGCACTGAAAGGCACATAGGCAAAGGTCGCGTGGGCTTCTGCCTCGCCGTCCAGAAAACGTTCGGGCTTGAAGTTGAGGGGGTCAGGGAAGTAATCCGGATCCCGGTGGGCAAAGTACGGTACTAGGTAAATGCTTGTGTTGGCAGGAATGACCTTATCTCCGATCACTAGGTCCAGGGTGGTGTATCTGCCAACGGCGGGTACTGGCGGATACATACGCATGGTCTCCTTGATCACGCAGTCGAGGTACTTGAGCTCCGACAGCTGCGATTGGTTGACTGGAGTGGAGGGATCTGGACCTAGAACCTCTACTAGCTCCTCAAATATCCGCTTCTGGATCCTTGAATTGCGGGCGATGGCGTAAAGGGCGTGGGAGACACCACTGCTGGTGGTGTCATCGCCCTCGAACATAAAGGTGTCCACCTCCTCGCGGATGTCCGCATTGCTGAGGGGTTCGTTGTTGATGGTCGCCTGCAGCAGGATGTCCAGCAGAGCCATCTGGGACTTGGTGCCGATTTCGGCATCACCTAGAGCTGTGAGCAGAGAGTGAGAGTTGAGTCGATAGTTTCCTGTGTAAATGATTCAGTGCACCCACCCAGCGGCCGGTAGCTGCCGTCGGCCTTCGCCCGCTCCACCATGGCCCGTCGCTCGCTAATAACCTTGTCGGTGAAGTCGTGCATAACGCGGATATCGCTCACCACCTGCCGGTGGAGCAGCGGCGCCAACAGGGGAAAGAGCCAGTCGTAGCGCTGCGAGACTTTGAACATTCGATCCGGCTGGATATAGACCACACTGAAGGAACCGCGGGAATAAGAACAGAGAATGTATTGATTATATATGTATATTCATATATAAACCAGGCATTTTCACCTTTTAAGCGCCTTGATGTACGGAAAATCGGGGTCGTTCTGGGCATTCACCTGAACACCCATGGCGGCCTCTGCAAAAAAGAGTTTCATAAATCAATAAATGGGCATAGTAGGCGGCACGGGGACTTATTGTTGGCTGGAGAAATATGATTTTAAGCAAAGAAAACCTAATTTGTGCGGTGTCTCTGTTATTTCTATATTAATTTGGTACTTTTCCAAGATAAACTAAACTAATTCGGATGCATATTATGATGCTAGAACTAGTTGAAGTGAAGTAAAGTAATAAAAATGAGTAATTTAATACAGAAATTCCTACGTTTTATAATTAACGTAAATGAAGATTTTATAATGAGCGATTATCCTGACTTATTAAATAAACCAACACGTTTTCATGTGCTTAATAAATTTTTTATATCTTATTCTGTAGTATATAATACATTTTTTTCTAAGGTTAAACAAATTAAAAACCCGCTCACAGAGTTGTTACTTTGTAATTGCATCTATTGTAGATTATTGTAGATGTCGTAACAACCTGAAAAACTCACCTGTAATCACATCCAATGCTGCCAAAGAAACGTACTGGAGTATATCCACAGGTGTCTTGCCATCGGCCACCTTCCTCAGTTTCTCCACCATCACGCCACTATTTCTGTCCATGATCTCCATATAGTGTTCCAGGACCTTGAAATGGAAGGCATTGGTGAAGATCTTTCTCCTGGCATGCCACTTCCTGCCAGTGCTGACTAGAAGTCCATCATTGATGAAGGGTCGCAGAAATTTGTAGAGCTGACCCTTCTCCAGGAGGGTGGTGCTGCTTAGGATGGTCTCAAAGTCCTTGAAATCTTTGGTGTACATTATACACTCTCCGAGAACCCAAAAGCTAAATCTCTTGCCATATTTCTCGAACATATCGCCCACATATGGGATGATGTCTGAAATGATATTTTTGGGTGGGCTTTTATGCTATCTCTGACATAGGATTTATAAAAAACAGTTGAAGGATGGGATTAACTCTCCGTTTAGAACATACTCTCCGCTCCCAGGGACAAGGCCTGGATCCCACATCCTAGGATAGGAACTGACAGGGGTCCGGTGATCTTGGACTTCTTAAACGTTGTGATTCGATGACGCTTTCGTACAAAGTCCCAGGTGAAGAGCAAGATCAGAGCGCCTGTTATGAGGGTCAGCCACATTGCAGCTAGTGTAATTGGTCTGTTGTGTTGTTGTTGTTGTTTTTGTGACCTTCCGGGGGGAGATTAAAGCCAGAGACCAGCCAGGGATCGGCTCAGAGTTGGATGATTATTTAGTTTCACTTTCTGCGTTGTTGACGCCGCCGCTTGTGTCGCTCAACTGTTGATAGCCAGACGACAGCTTGACCAGTCAAACGCAATTTGGGTTTTTAAAACTACACTTCGTATACTATATATATTTTAGCTATATAGAATACGGGATTCTCTCGCTCTCAGCCGATTCCGATCCGCTCGGCAAACTGGTTTTAAGCCACTGCCAATATAGAAACATATGTATGTATATATATGTATGAGTGGCGTTTTAAATGTTGCAACACTCGCGGCATGCAATTCGCATTCATATGCGGCGATTGCGGCGCGACTGACCATACCTAAAGAGCAAGTGCTGATATTGAATTACCATATAAAAACAATGTATATACAGCGGACAATCGAAAGAGCGTATAAAAACAAAAATTATATATTGAAAGTTGTGGTGGTTCAAATTTTATATTTTACAATATATTCAAATATTAATATAATTAATATAATGAAAGACTTTATTGAAATTTAATTTTAAAAATTAGATTCACATAGAAATTAGTGCTTAAATATTTGAATATATTTTTGAATTTATATTTATGATAATCAAGTGCTAATAGCACCTGGGAAACAAACGAAAATGGAAACAAATATGTTTAAGTTTTAGTTACTTCAGTTCTAAATTACTCAAATTCCAAACAACCAGACACAACATACTGTTTTAATAAATATAAAAAACATAAACATAACATATATTAATCTATTCTAATGGATTGAAGTTTAAAAAATCTTCGCTAAGCAGTTAAAAAGATGCTAAAGTTTGTCAATTAATAACCCTATTTATTATTAAGAGTTTATTATCTTGAATACGTACTGTAATTACATAATCCAATTCATATAACTGATTAGAATGCTGAATGGCAAGCTCTGAGTTTGCTTGGCTGTCTATAAATTATCTCTTTTTAGCTTTTTAATTGAGAGCAGCTATTACTTTTGTGATCAATATGAAAAAGCAAATCCTTTAGATCCAGGAAACCCAGAAAACAGAGACGAAAGAAACACATGTTTTAAATTTAAAACAAACCGCAATTTTTTTAAAATTCATGTGTTGTTTTTATAAATTCTGGTTATTTATATAAAAAATAGCCTTTGTTTGAATCTTCAACAAGCTTTCAAGTACTCAAACTTACTAATAAAAATCTTAACAACTTTATATCACTAGCATCTCTGTTACCTTTAAGAGAAACAAAATTACTTAGTAAGTGGGTTTCCCCTATTAAAGATTTCTCGGCCTCAAACCCACATTAGTGCCCCAGTGGACCAGTATGAAGTTCATCGCGGGTTCGACCCTTTCCCCGAGTGGAAGTAATTTATAGAATCTTAAACCCTTGCTGTTTCTGATCCGTGGTCTCCTTGACCACCCACTCTAAGTACTTGAGTTCCGAGCTAAAACTGGTATTAACTCCTCATAAATATGCTGCTGGATCTCCAGGATCCCAGATTCCGGGCCATGGCGTACAGGACATGAGAGACACCACAGCTAGTGATGTCGTTGCCCCCGATCATGAAGGTGTAAGCCTCCTCTCGGATGTCCGTATCTGTGAGGGGTTCGTTGTTGATGGTCGCCTGCAGCAGGATGTCCAGCAAAGCCATCTGGGACTTGGTACCGATCTCGGCATCATGAGTCGATAGCTTCCCCTTTGAATGATTCAGTGCACCCACCCAGCTGCCGGTAGGTGCTGTCGGTCTCCACCGTTGATTAGAATGCCCTTCATGCCTTGAGTTTGTTTGCCAGTTTATTAATTATATCCAATTAGCGTTTGAATCGAGAGCAGTTATTAGTTTTGCGATCAATGGGGAGATATGTACATTCGATTGCCAATTAAAAGGTACATTTTTGTACCACGGTACATTGTTTAAGACTGACAAATCCCTTAGATCTGCGACCTGAGGGGTAACCAGGAAACGGAAGCCTCTTGAAGTGAGCAAAGCAAGACACTTGACAAGCCACCAGTTCAGCCATTGCTCCTCACTTCCTCCCCTTCCTTCCCGTCATAGAAAACAGCTGTGACAATCGGAGCGAGGCGGAAAAATAAATATTAAATATAAATAAATTAATGAAAAAAGAGAATTTTAAAATATTTATTTTATTTTAGTATATTTTTGTATACAAATTAAACATTTTACCTACAAACATTTATTATTTTTAATTATTTATTTATTTATTTTTAAGTAAATGAAATCTTTATGGTAAATTGTTTGTTTATTGTTACAAGCTATGCTTTTCCGACCATATTAAATCAGAGCTTTATGTGTGTTGGATTTCAAATTTTTGTATGTTTCTCAATTTACATTTTTCTGTATATTGACTTCTGCTATTATATGTTTTTGTTAGTTCGCTTTTCCCAGTGTACTAGGCAACGCAGTTGAATAAACTGCGATTGCTTGTAGTAGTTCTGGCTGCCGTTGTTCCCGGTTAACTCGTTGAACTTGACGGCAGAGTTCATTGGAGTTGAAGTAGGGGACCAGAAGACCAGACCAGACCAAAGCGAAAGACTCGCCGGCGGAGACAGTCGGCAAGTACATTCACTTGGCGGTCAATTAAGGCACTCGGATGACATCCGCACATGTTGTTCCATTGTTTGGTGTTCTGAGGGCCTGGCCTGGCCTAGCCTAGCCCGGCCAGAACGAGACACAGCAGAGCAGAAGGCCAAAACAAGTTATCAAAACGTCGAAACCCCGAAAGAAGTTTACCTCCGATGACGCTGTTCCTCTGACGCCAGCGGAACGGTAAATGGGAGCGTCACATGGTTTATATATCTTTATATTTATATATATCTTTCCGTACGCGATACCAGCTATAAGCAGAAAGAAAAGCAAATGCTGTTTAAATTGTAGACCATCTTGAAAATCGTTGACTCACGTTATTCCCAGGGAAACTGAAGCAGAAAGCGGAAGAATTTCACGCCAAAGTAATGGTATAGGTAATTATGCGGGTCCACCGAGTTGGGGGAAAACAAAAGAGGAAAACTCAATCAATAAGTGCACACGCCCATCGGGGGAAACAGGGGAAAAGCCGTGGCAGGCACGTAGGCACGACCAAAAATGCAACAACCCCGAAAAATATAGACTCCCGTTTATGCACGCAAAGAAAAAATTAATCCCAAATTAACCTCTAATCTCTAGCCAATGAAACTTATTTATTTTGTGCCTGACAAGCCAAAATTATGCTTTGGGACTAAGAATATATAGAAATATAATTTTTAACAGGGACATGTTTTCGGTTATTATTTAATTTCCTTGTGTCGATTGTAGATTAGTTGATGTCTGGCTCGATCTTATACAAGGTTTGGGGCTTCTTTGTTTGCTTTTGTCCGAAAAAGCCATGTTTCCTGCTTCCGCTGCAGTCGTCGCCACATGGCCTTTCCGTCGAGTCACTCAACTGGCTCTCAACAAGCAAAATCCACCCAAGAACCACCCACCCACACACAACCCCTGGGATGTAACACTCTCGCCCATCGAAAGACCGAACAAAGAGGAGAGTTTGTTTTGACGCATTTCCATTCGACTTTTTCGGGGGTAACCCCGGCAACCGGCAAACAGAGAGGAAACGAAAACATGTCTGGGGATCCCTGTCTGGAGTGGGAGTGGGTCCATCTGTACGGGGGAGAGGGGCAACTCACTGGAGGGTTGTTGCCGACGACAGCACATGTCTGGGATACTGCGCCTGCTCGAGGAATAACATAAAACAGCTGACCGGCAAAAGGTTTAGCAACCAAGTTGCCAGAGCTGAAATGTTGCTGAGGTCTTAACCCATGAAGAGAATGGGATTAGGAGTTGTGTTTCTCTTTAAAAACTGTATATAAAGTTATGATATTTAATGGTTTAAAAGGAAAGCAGCTAGGAGAATTTCATAAACAATTTTTTTGCTTAGATTTTGGCTTCTCACATCGTGGCCTAGAGGATCAAACATTGCCAAATTTCGATTTCACAAAAGGGTAGCCACAAAAAACAATTCAAGATGCGACACCTTGAACTTGAGGTGAAGTTTTGGCTCATAACCCAGAGCAACAATTAAGCAATATTTTTGGCTTGGCCAAACTCAAGACAAAACAAAGACCCCCGAGTTGGCAACTATTTTTAAACCTTTCGCGGGGTCGGCCTAATGAAATGTCGAATGGCCGGACAAAAGAGCAAAACAGCCGAGTGGCAAAACTAAAAAGCGAAAAAGCGAAGAGACCAAAGTGGAATCAGTCAGTCAGTCAGGCAGGCTGTAAGCCCATGTTGACGTTGTAATTTTGCATCATTACCGCCAAGTAAATTGCGGCGTGGGAAAGTCAAACCAAAGCGAACTTGAATCTTGGATCTATGGGATCTCTCGGGATCTCTTGGGATACCTTGGGGTCTCTGCTCATTGTCTGATGAAAGCTTCATTACCTTTCATTGCTCTCGTCAGCTTGTGCCTAGCGCCTTCGTGGGTAATCGCCACTCTTTTGGATCCCGAAAAATCGTAACAACTACAGAGTCAGCGAATTCGATTCACAGTCTGGCATAATTTGTTGCATAAGTTGATTTCTGCTTACCTGTTGATTTATATGACGCGAAACATTATCTGCAAAATCACCTGAGCTTCATGTGTGGTTGCACTTGGAGAAATATAGGGTTTGCTGTTGGTTTTTAGTGAATAAAATAGCTAATTTTATAACGAAAATTAATCAATTAAAACCCCATGCCAAAAGGAACCTAAGAAAGAAAGTATCTTAATTTGAAATGAATCCAAATTAAAATAAATTCAGCTAAAAATTAACTTTAGATTAATTCAATTTACTTAAATTCACGTCAGAATTACCAGCAGCTATATATTTATTCAAACAAAAATTAATTCCAGTTTAAAAGACTTCTATGACTCTTATAAATATTACTTACTTCAGAAATCTATAAAAAGAAATATATATTTTCCCAAGTGCCGCCACCCGATCCGTCTTGATTTTTATTGCGGTTTACCCATAAAATCTTGATGCTTCTGTTGGCCATATATCATGTTTTAATATTATTAGCTGCGAGATATTATTATTATTTTTACTTATTTCTGCCTCAACTGCGGCTTTAACCTTGTTGTTGAAAAGTGCTCAAACTGTTGCCGTTGCCGTTGCTGCTGCCAGGGCCGTTGATTTATTATCGCTTTTATATATCGCACTGAGTACTTGACATAGAGTCTGTATTCCGATGCCAATGACAGAGACCTTTCTGCGGGCGATCGAGAGTGCAGTAGGTAGTATATGCATAATTTACTTAAATATCTCCGTGAGTGTTCTTCACATTGCTTTTATAGTTTTGCATAAATTTTCAACACCTTGGAGTGAATCTCTGCATTTACAACTCCATTAGATTCCGCTGAGTAGATGCCGTGTGAGGGGCTCGTAAAGTCAAGGCTTGATGGCGTGCAATTATTTATGCCGCGCCAAATAGTTTATAAAACAATTCATTTTGTTATATCATTAAGGGGCCCCTTAACCCGCACTCTCTTACTCTGTTATACATCGGAGAGACTGCCTGCCGCATTGCCAAAGTGATCGCGTGATCTTGGTTCACATTCACTTTTCGCCAAGACAAAAAAACCTAATAAAAAAAGAAAGAAAAGAAATTTTAATTACCTCCCCGCGTAATTCAATTACAAAATGTGAGTGAATGATCAACGATCCTTGGGATGGCTTCTAATTATATGCAAAAGAGACGTCTCAAGTTCGTGAAAACTGATTCGCTGCGAAGCTTAAATTTGAACAGTTTGGCTTTTCCGCATTTTATGGGTGCGTCTGTGTTGACCGCACCCAGAAGTTTAGCACTCAAACTAATTGCTTGCTAAACGCTTTCCAAAGGGCAATTACTGCATTAAGAAACTATAGATATCAGGGGAAAATACAGCAGAAAAAAGCCCAGGAGGAGCCATTCGCGTGTCTGCACTTTGACCTATGACTCTGGCCAGAGATAATCCCGCTCCTCACTCCACTCGTCTGCATTTCAGCCATTATTCCTCCATTATTTCATTATTCCATCGACCAGGCTCTTACTTTGACTTCACGATTCAGCAGTTGTGGCTAAACTCTGAACTTTTAGCAATGCCATTTTCCATGTGGCTATGCATGGTAATTGAATTCGAGTTTGAGTTTGCAGTACAGTTTTTAGAGGGAGTTTCAGTTAAGGTTTAAAACAGTTTAAAACAGCAACATGCCCAAAAAGTAGTTCGAAAAAATGTTGTTAAAGTTTCTCAATCTGTAGATAAATATGCAACATTTAAATAATTTCTTTCTATCTATTTTTTGATTCCCAATCAATTTTCATTGAACTTTTTTTCTGTATAATTATCTTGATTTCAGCTAGTGGGTGACAACAGTGTCGCAGGTAGACGTGTTCCGAAAACCTAGCACCTGGTCATCGCCTGGCCTGTCTTTCGGCTCACAAATTTTCCAAATTAATATGCAATTTAGCTGTCAGCGCGGCTCTCTGTTTATTTACCTGCTTTTTCGATGGGCACCTGGGAGGAGAATCTGAGATATGTATCTTGGACCTAGCCCAGGTTGCTCGCTTTTGCAGTGGGCTCACCTCAGCGCGTCGCAGCTCAGCTCAGTTCAGCTCAGCTCAGCCATTCGCCATTCGTCTCTCGGAGTTCGTCGCGTGCAGTCTGCTTTTCGCTTTTCCAGCGCTTTTCCAAAACAGAAAGCGAAACCAAAAATAAAAAACACGTGCAGTGATTTTTAAAAAATGTGAGTGAGCTTCACGTGCTGACAACCTGTTTATGGTTTGGTGTGAGAATTAATTGGAAAATGTATTTAAATGTGATCTTTAAATGCAAAAGATAAAAGAACAAATATTTATTAAACAATTTATATTTATTAAACAGAAACGTCCGCTCTTCTTTTTTGGTTAAATAATTGTTTAAACAATTATTTGGCAGCTCAGATGCACCCCACTGAATTTTCCATTGCATTGGTTTGCTAAATCCAAACAAGTTTTCATTCTTAGCGGTTATTTTCTTAATGCTGTCTGTCGTTCCGAATAATCCGTGACATATATAAATGCCGGGCCCATTTCGTTGGGGTTTTGATTTTCTTCTTTTTTTTCGCCGGACTCTTTTGACTCACGCTGCGAGATAAAACTCAGGGGAACAGAATCCCAAGTCGTATCCAGAATTCAGAGCTCACAATGTTCCGAAACATGTCCGGTGACTAATAAGTGTCTGTGTCCGAGTTTTGACTTTTGTGAAAAATCTTTCAGTCGTTCTTAACGGCTCTGCTCACAAAAAAAATACACAAAAAATAAGAGGTAACGCCTGCGAGGCAATTTCAGTTTGCCAGAGATACAAAGATGGAATCTGGAATCTCGTTTTGCTGAGACAAAGACCCGCTTTTAATCAATGGAAGTGCCGAGTGGACTATAGCGTTATGCAATAGATCAAAGATCAAAGATTCCAGTTAAATTCTATGCCATTTTTAACAAGCAAGACATTTGTTAAATATTTCTAAATATCTTGTCATAGATTTATCAATGGAAATTCAAGTTTGTGGGTCTATAGATAAATATTAGCAAATAGAAAATAATTTTCTAAAGGCATGTTGACTGTTATTTTACAAATACTTGTCCTAGATCAATCATAAAAATGTATGAATATATTATAAAAATTTTCTGCTAAATTCGTTTCCAAATAAATCAAAATATCTAACATATTTTTTAAATTTCAAATGTCAGTTAGCTGCCATTGGAGGCATAATACATTCAAGGATAATCCCGCGAGCAATCAACTTGTCTCATTAGCCGCTCGCAGTTCGTTTACGTTAACATCTGTCTGACGAGGCAATAAAAATGGGCTTCAGCCATAAGAAATAACAATAACCGATCCAATCCAATGCAATCCGGCGACCATTCGCAGAAGTAGAAAATTCCATGGCCATCTAGGAGGAAAATCGCAGGGTGCCCATCGCTTAATAAATGGCCATGGATGGTCCCCGTCCCCTATTAAAGGAGAAAGTTGGCGTTGACTCTGGATCTGGCTCTGGCTCTTACTTGAGTTTTGGTTTGGCGGGAGAGAAGCAAAAAATACAAAATCTCAGAAACAGAAATAAAAGGCAGCCTCCTCTTCGCCTGTCGATTCAACGATCGCCGCTTCCTGTGCATTCTATTCGAAGGGGGACGACGACGTATAAGCGAACAAATAAGGCAGTTCGGTTCGCCTCGCTCATTAGTGGCTGGGAAAACGCCATGTCACGAGTTTCCTATTAATGGGTTTGTGTGTGGGGAAAATGGGAACGGATTGTGGAGCGTCCATTGAGGAAAAACGCACGTTTTTAGCCACTCTTGTATGCATTTGTATCCGGCGAATATGCAAGCTTGTGGTTAAGTCACCTTAAGTTGAGACCCCCCAAAGTTTATAAAATTTGTAGGTTCATTTTGTTTGTATTTATATATTTATGTTTTTTACATTTGAAATGCTAATGCTCTCTTCCATTTATTACCTTATAATATATAACTTAATTGCCACTCTCTTTAACGATCCCATTTGCATCTTTTTTCTTGCAGAAATCTCGTTGCGAAAAGCAAAAGTCACTCGGCCATCTCGGTTCCCCTCGGACTTGGCCCCCAGCTACCACCCCTTCCCCTCGTCGGCGGCTTTGTCAAATTGCGTCATGTAGCCAAGGAGGAGGAGGAGACACCCACAACTAGCAGCACATCAGCGAAGGAATCGCCAAAGAATAATCTAGATCAGGAGGGGGGAGAAGCTTCGGGAGGGGATTCATCGCATCCAACGGCTCTGCCTGAGTTCCTCAAAGGCGTGCAAAGATCATCCACTGAGGTTAGTATACAATTGATATAGAAATGTGGAATCGATTTAAAGACTTGAAATATTGATACAAAGGCATGATCATTTTCCATTGCCTATAATTGTACCTGTGACCCAGTGTCAATTAAATCGATTCACATGTGACTTTGTGCCACCCGAGCACGCTCATCCATTATCGAATACTATAATCAATCCATCCTCCATCCGTTTATCCAGGTCATGGGCCCCGATCAGCGCTCACTCTCGATTGCCAAGACCGGCTCCATTGCGGAGCGTTTGGCGGCGCTGCAGAAGAGCGGCGAGGACGACTGGAGGAAGCGCATCTCCAAGCGCGACGAAGTCGACGATGTGCGCGGTGAAAACTTCGTGAACGTGAGTACTCAGTACTTGTAAATATCGCGCATCTGAAAGATACTTGGGTACACTTAAAAAATTGAAAAGAAAAGCCAATATTTAAAGCCACGTTAATTAATAATTGTGCTTGCTTTGAAAACAGCTTAGAATACTAGGCTATATGATCCGTTGGGTACCTGAAATATTTGCATACTAGTTTTCAAATCTATAATGATATCTTCCGCTAAGTTCTCTTATATGTTTAATGTTGTATTTGTAAAGTTAATGCATTTTTTCATTGTACATCCCCTGAATTCCTCTGTGGGTTAAGCAGCCACGCCACGCATGTGGCGGCTGTGGACCGCAACGGATCTTGATCGCTGGGATCTCGGATCTCAAATCCCGATCTCGATCGCAATTGCGTGAAAATTGCTTCCTTATTGCTAATCGTTTTGTTTATTAACGTTGCGCTTTCCTCTGCTATTTGTGCAATGCCTCGCCCGTTGTTCGTGCAATGGCAACTGAGCGTTAAACCTGACGGCAATGACATAATAATGCGAAAAGTGCAAGTGATACGAACCACGATCGAGGAGGAACTTGGGTGTAGAGTTGTGGTAGACGAAGACTTCATGGCTGTGCGACTTACATCTCTGGGGCAAGGGAAGTGACATAACTGGAGTGATTCGCTAGATAAGATATTGTTGATGTTTTTGTATCTTGTTTATGAATAATCAGAATATTCCTTAGTCACCAAGGAAAGTAGCCCATGGTCTCTATAAAATTTACAGATAAAAAGATACTCCTTTAGGGGTTGTAAATAATATTTGTTATGATTACAATACAAAGAAAATAACTGATAAAAATATATTATGTTTTTGTAATAATTTCCAAGGTTTTTATATACAAATTCTAAGCAATTAAAAGAATCCATTAACTTAGAGATTGTTGGCTAAGTAAATATATGCCAGAAGGTGCACAAATTGGTTCATTATTTATATATGCTTTAGTAATATATTAGAACTTTAAATATTTAAATCCCCTCTAATTTATTTTATATCTCCAAATATTTTCCCAAAGTTGAAAGGAAGTATTTTTATTTTAAATTGTTTGAAATTTATGTACGATTGTACAACTTCCTAGAAATGTAGCGAGATATTCGAAACTAAGGCGAACAAGATATTTATACCACGAAATACTCATTTAATTTTATTTTATTTTATTTCATATTTTTATTTTTTAATTAAATTTCAAATTGCTTGAATTTAATTTGGTTTAGGTTCTTTACATTACTCTACACACTTGCAACAGAGTAAATGTAAATGTTGCATACTGTTAGGCGGCAACTGGGACACAGCACCGCCACCTATTGCCCACAGCTTGCATCGCTTGCCAAACGAAATCGAACTTTCTGCACTTTTTCCGCCACTTTTTCCTTTTGTTTATGTTTTTTGGGGAAGTGCAAGTTTGGGTCTGCAAATGTTTGTTTTCACTTAGCCAGCCGAAAGTTTCGACCACTTTTGCCGCATTATTTATGGGTATGGGCACTTGGTGAATCAAAATCGGAGGCCGTTTGCAGACTGTCAATTAGCCAATCCGCTAGCTTTTGGCGACGCGACATGGGGTTTAGTGAACCCGTTCCCCTACCCCCTTCCTTTCTGCCATTAAACGGTTACTTCTGGTCCATAATTATGCGGGTTTGGCGTTGGATGCCACCGCCCTTTCCCCGCCGCGCCTCTCCTTCTCCAACTATATGTACATATATGCAATTGCCCAAGCAATCACGTTTAATTACTGGGGGACACCGCCGCCGCCGTCATCTTATATAGCCTGGGCTGAGCATGGGCTTGGATGGGCTTAGTCATTCCATCTCATCATCTCCCGGGTAGTTTGAAGAAATCGTGTCAGAGCGATCTTCGCCTGACCCACACACACAGACAGACGCCAAACAAAGTTCAAATTGTTGCCCTTCTCTTCCAGAAAATGAGTTCCCAAATGGAAACCTCAAGTGTCGTTGCTTTTCTCGGCGTCTTTGTTATTGTTTTTGTTCCTACAGCTGTTACTGTTTCGGTTATCACTCTTGTTGTTATTATTGTCAGCGAATTACAAGATACTCGGAAGTTTGCTTTATACACTGAGAGATAAAGATGGGTGTTGGTAATACAATGAAAGTGTTATGAAAGTTCAACATGAATATTTAACAAAATTATTATTACTGAAAGTGCTATAGATTTTTGAAGTATTTACCAGCCTTAATATTAATATAAGGTTTTTTTTTATAAAATTAAAAGGTGAAGACTATAATTATTCCTCTATTGATTTATTATTATTGACATTTATTTATTCATAAATATTTGTATAATTTTGTAAGCCATTATTTTGTTGATTAGTGTTCAAAACCACAGTGGAACAAGGTCAATGGGCAAACACCGCCCATTTATTTAGAAAGAAGCATTTATAGAGTTTTCTCCTCAAAGTTCTACCCTCATTTTCCGCCACACGACACTTGACGCCCATTATAATGCAATTTATTAATAATTAAGATGAATTTCTGTCTTGCTGGCGTTCTTAGGGCACCGACGCCTCTCCCACTTTTCTCTGCTCCGATGGATCTGCGTAGTCGCAGTCGGATTCATGCCCCGTTTAACAGACAGACAGACGTCCCAGGTGGCGTATGCGCAATTAGTCTGGCCAACTCGGTCACAAAGTAGGTCCCAGAGCGAGTGTCAAAACAGACATCGAAAGAGATCCCTCGTAATTTAAAACAACTTAACAGGCCACGATCGCAGAAAGCTGAAGAGCGCATAATAATAAAGAATTCAGCATCTAGCATCCAGGAGATTCGGTGCTCCAGCATTGCAGCTAGAAATATGCCATATCCACTCGTATCAGAGTCAGAGGCACTCGCTCTCTTTTTCATCCTGCTCCTGCCTTCGCAGTTTCGAGGCGTCTGCCAACTTCCATTTTGCCATATTTTTCTAGACTTGCCTTGTGGGCTGTGGCAGCAGCAGTAACATCAGTAAAAGCAGCAGCCACATTGGACTTGTCTTACTATACACTCTGAGAAAGAATCTTGAATATTTATTTAAATAAAAATAATATCCAGTTAAACTCATTCACAAAGTTAGATGTATTAATTCAATATAAAATACGGAGAGAAAAATAATGACATCGTTTTTGAGAACCTTTTCCTTGAACTTTGAGAAGTATCTACAAGTTTCTAAATGTATCTTTTTGATTTTATTATTTGTTGTAATTGCTATATATGCTTGATTCCTTATAATTTTATTAATCACATTTATTTAAAGTGCAGCAACAATTACAAGCAGCACAAAAAAAAGGGAGGCGAGCGAAGGTTTCTTGTGGTCCGCTTCTAACTGGCACTGGTTGTTGTTCATGGGACAGTGTCTGAGTCTGGTCCACGGCATTTGATCTCCGTTCCGATCTTGAACGTGCTCATCTTCCAGCTGCAGGCCTCGCCCCGCATCGGCTCGGGCTGTTGTAAATTGTTTTGTAAATTTGATATACTTGCAGTTTTTGCAGCGTTGCTCCTCCTAAAGCTCCTCCAGTTCCTCCGGCTACTTCATTATCATCATTGTTGTTGCTCCATTCTCCAGCTATGGCTGTACTTGTTCATTAGTGCTGGGCCTCTCGAGAGGCAGTAGCCCCCGCCAATGTTGTTCATAAACTTCTAAAATCAACTGCGCTCTGCCCTCTGTTTTCTCCGCTCAGTATCTGTATTTGTATCTGTATCTGGGCTGTTGTATCTACAAGCTACATTTCTGGCGGCTGCTGCCTGCTTATTGCTGATTATTTTTATTGCCTCTGTGTGTGATTCATTATTTGCGGAGATAAGGTAGTAGCAGCAGCGTGTCCCCCAGTTTCATTGCTCTCCATCTGGTACCTCGATTTCGTCTGCTTTGTTCTTAGCTTAATGCTATTGAATTTGTAGACATTTACATCATTCTTTAGTCACTATGAACTTGCATTGATTTATTTTTAGGTTGAGTAATTTTAATTTTGTGTTAGGCCTTCCTTTCGCTGCATATTTCACTGGTGAATCATCGTCTTTGGGCAGATGTTTGCCTGAAGGCCCAGCCCCAAAAAAAGTTGTCCCTTTTTTTCTGTGGCCACATTCCAATCACGAAACTGTGCGTTTATTTTAATGGAAACCTTGAATATTTATTTAAATAAAATTGGGATAAATGGTGAGCCTATAAATAATATATTAACATTTTAAAATAATGAATTAGGGAATTTAAAGATATTTTTGGCATAAAGGAGTGCTGCTTTCTGGACTTTTTTGAATGCAGATTTTGTATCTTGCAGATTCCTTCCCTTGAATTCCTTCTTATTTTTTTTTTTTGGTGGTATGCCCACAATGATCCTGTTCATTACGCTTAGTTTAATTTAAGATGCCTCCTTATTCGCGCTTTGCTGACGTCTTCGAAGCCTGGCTGGCTTCTCTTCGCTCTGCTTCTCTCTCTCAGTGAAAAAAAGCCGGGTCTTCGGAAGATTCCGAATCAAAGCCCCAGCTTCGACGTCCGAGGGAAATTTACGATCCAGTACGAATCGCTACTTCAACGCGAACAGTTCGCATTCGCTGCGGATTCGTTTTTCCAATTACTGGCAAACTCGGGCTTTCGTTTCGTTATTGTTATTAGTATGCATTATTACTACTCGCTGCCGGTTTCAATTGACATTAAAATTGATAAGCGGCAAACTAAAAATAAAATAAGACTAGGCCCCCGTTGCGGGTTGCATAAAAAGTAATGCGAAGCGGTTTCCTGAGTTGCATAAACTGTCGACCGACGACTGTCGAATGCAGCAGGAAGCGAATGGAGTGTTTTTATTTTTATTCGTTGTATCTATCTGGCATTCGTTGGAGAAAAGCTGAAACTAAAGATCCGTGCAATATGAAATTATGAGAAATAAAATATAAATAAACAAGTGTTTCAAGGCTGGCCATAGACCCACACACCACCCACCACACCTACGAATGAAATGAGACTTTCTCAAAAGTGCGACGACTGTCAAAATAAAATCTTGAAAATAAAACGAAATCTCAGAACTGACGACCGCAATCTCTTTGGCCATTACAAATCGTCAAGAAAAAGAAAAGAAACAGAACCAGAACCCACGCAAATGGATCCGAAATAAGCATTTCACTTTACTCACTACAAAATCTGTTTTGAAAGGCGCATATGTATATTATTCAGATCTATATAGCGTTGCCAGTGTTTGCATTAGGTGGGGACAAACTTACAGAAAGATGACACAGTTTGGCCAAGGGGCGCAATATCAACAATTAGCAATAAATTCCCATAAATCACAAAGGGGCACCCAGATGTTATTGTTCGAGCCGTTCTAAATTTGGTTCACTTACACTTCAGTACCTCTACGTGAGCTGCTTTCATACATATGTCGCCGCGTCTCAGATAAACCTGAACAAAATAAATATTAATAATAACAAACAAGCCAGGGAAATGTGGAAACCCCTGCAAATATTTGCATCTTAAAAATGAAATAATAAAATGTTAACAGAGAGGCTTAATTTTGGAAGAGATAGGGAAACGGGTGGAAGCTGAAATAAATCTTGGTTAGCATCATTGGGGAATTAGATACAAAATAAAGTTGAAACGGATTAGATATTATTTCATTTAAAATTTTAATAAAAGATTTGAAATACATTCTTCATAACAATGTTAGTTTTCGATCAATTACAATTTTAATTGGTTAAAATTTTCAATCAAAATGCTGGATGATCACAGACATCCCGACCACTCTAGGGTTAAGGGCTAGGTCCTCTTTTCCAATTCGCAACTCTCAGCGAACTCCTTTGAAATGAAAGTTGCCCATGTTGCTGGCTCCCTCGCTCCCGCACGTTCTTATCAGAATAACAAACTACTTGACCCAAGGAGACCCAACCACAGCAACAGCATCATCAGATTGCAAAACAGAATTCTGCGCAAGTGCAGCAGACGAGCTAAAGGAGAGGCCAAGCAACTTAACGAAGGAGCAGCATCAGAGATCCACGGAGAGGGAGAGTGTCTCCATCTCTCCGTGGATCTTTGATGCTGTTCCCTAAAATAGAGGGGAGCTGCCAGAGAGAGAGTGAGTGTACTCGGGGTATATTTTGGGCCTCTTAGATACCAGAAAATTTAATAGATTTTTTTTTAAATATTTTTTTTATTAGTCACAAAAATGTATTCTTTTATCAACAGTTTTTCTTGTCGAATTTCCAATGTTTTTTTCTGAGTGCTAAAAGAGCGACGCGCGCAGCTTTCGTTAAGTTTTTGGATGAGCGCCAGCGTTAAGTTTAGCGTCGGCGGCGTTGTCGGCATTTAAGTTTAAAGCGGGGAGCCAAAGAGAACGAAACGACCGCGAGGCGCAACGGAATACAAAAGGCGTCCAAGAACCAACAAAAACAATAACAGAAACCAAAAACCGAAAAATAAAAAACAAGAAACCGAAATAAAAAAATTAATAGCAAACTAAATAAACAAGCAAATCTCGGGATATCAGATGACGACGACGGGGCCAAGATAAAAATACGCACTGAAGAAAATATAAATATTAATGCCAAGTGCAACGCACGGTGCAATGAGCGGTGGACACCACTGGACGAAAGGTGTGTGTGGGTGTGTGTTTGGATAACGGACTAGAGAGCTGGGATTTTGGATAATACCAGCCTTCCGGAAGGCGAAGAAATATATGGATTTTTGATGGAATTTTGCAATGTTTTATTTTTTTTTTAAAAATTACAGAATAAAATGTAATAATTTTGTATTACTTTATGAACTTCAATTAAATGAAAATAATAATAATAAACATAAAATATCTTTGAATGCCTAAAGTGAAAATATTGCAAAATAAAGTCAACTTTCAGTATAACCATAAAATACCCTTCTAAATAAAGCAATAAAATCTTAAAATTTGAATATTAAAGATCTTCCGGAAAACACTGTAAAATTTAAATTATTCTACAATGTTTTCCGCCCTGCAACCATGTGAATGTCAGCTCTAAAAAAAAAAACAATTAATAAATTAAATACAAAAAATCTTTATAAATAACACAAGAACTTTAGCAGTTCCGGGAAACATATACAGCAAAATAAATAATAAGCTTAAGTAAATAATTATTTTGCCGCGATGTCTCCCCTTTCTGCCACGAATGCCAGTTGTAAAAATAAATACAAAATATTCCATTATTTAACCAATCAACCAATCCCCGCAAACAGAGTGATGTGATGTCATAGCCGAACTGTTGCGCTTATCAACAAACAGAATACAGAAAAAATAGTGCAAAAACGATATCAGCGAAGTAAAAGTTAATAAATCGAATTGCAATTGCGATAGCAAAATAGCAAATAAACCAGAGAGAACTTCGCAGCATGACGGACTACACGGAATACCTGGAAGCGGCGTGGGAGTGGGCCGAGTGGCTGGCTTACCTGCTGGTGACCTACGTGCTCATTACCCTTGTTCCCAAGTCACTGGTGCGGATGAAGCGCTTTGCCGACGCGGACTACGAGGCGAACAGGAACAAATTCCATCGCTGTTACGGTCCGGAGCTGTGCTGCCACGTTTTGGCCCAGGAGCAGGCCTCCGGGAAGGTCAAAGCTAAGGCCAGAAAGCCGGTGACCCGCGTTTACCCCAAGCGCCAGCAGGTCCCACCCAAGGAGGACCTACCACCGCCATCGCCAGCGCCTGTAAAGCGCAGCAATGTCACCAAGATCGCCAGGATGTTCGAGACGGGCACCACGCGACAGGTGAGCCGCGTGGCACCCGTCACGCTCCCGGAGATCCGTATGTTTGGAGCCAGCGATGAGTCCAGGGACTCCACACCCTGCGCCTCGCGGAAGACCTCTATTGCCAGCCAACTCTCCGCTCAGTTGCAGCACATTGAGCACGCGATGCATCTGTGGCAGGAACTGGAGGAGGAGCCAACCAAGAAGGCACCATCCCACAGCGACTGGGAGCCTATAGCAGTGCCAGTTCCGAGGAGGACTCGGGGCACTTCAGCTACACCCTCGACAGCGTCTCCGCTCTCCAGCTCCCCGGAGCCCGATCTATCGCCAGTGCTCCGAAGGAAACCCCCCTCGCTCTGCCTGCAAACCAGCATGGAGGACATCTTTCAAGTGATCGCCAGGAGTGCCGAGGAACCGGAAGACCGCCCGGATTGCCACTGTCTCTCGCCGGTGACCTGCATAGATGATATACTCTCCGAGAGGAGGTTCTCACGTCCCCTCTCCGCCTACTCCATCACCGATCTCCTTAACGAAGAGCAGGCCGCCTCTGTGGAGGAGGCCACCTACATTAACGAAACCAGATGAGGGGATTTTCAGGAGAAGGTTATATTGAAGTGCCATCTCCCTTTTGGTCTGGTGTAGAGCTGCAAAAATATCTACGGTCTGAATGATTTTAAATCGGAAAAATCCGAATTTTCGAAAGGATTTTAATTCATAATAGTAGAGATAGTTCCGATTATACATCGATCTTTTTGCAGCTCTTATCTGAATGAAATCAGAGTTGTGTAACCCGGAATACTACTCTTAATCGTCGTCTTTGTGTCAAGACGATCAAAGCTGGTCCGGTGACTCACTCTCATCGGAAAACCTCGCCATGCGCCCAGTTACCCAGCCCCCACTATGCATTTTGTTTGCTTAATCGATGGAAACTTAAGCAAATCAAAGTAAAAGCTCCCCAAAATAAGTCGCAATTAGCTAACAATGCCTGTACTTAGTAAAGTCCATTATTTGTATAAAAATCCGTACTGTCCAGGGCCCAAAATGTTTGTAATTGCAAAGCATCTCATAAGCGAGTAGAGAACTGTACTGCTAATCTAATAACTATTAAAAACTATGAATTTGTATTGTAGTATTATCGTTAAATATTTTATGTTGTATATTAAAAACTGTATCAAATGCAAGCACAATATTAAACCTAATTATTTCTACGCAATTTATTTATTCATTTATTTTCGTGTGCACAGCTGCTTGAGGCACTCGAAGAAGTGTATATTCATTCGTTATTTATTATTATTTTGCATCTGCTTGGCACCTATTTTTGTGTAGATTTAGCAAGGCAAGAGAAGATCCGACCATCGGAGCGTGTCTTGTGGCCTAAACACAATTTGTCAAATAAATTGACGCAAATCAAAATGTTGGACCGATCACCATTAATTATAAATCGGGGAGATGGGAAAAGTATTCGCCGCAAAATGATTTTGATGTGAGGTAATTTCGTTGCTGACTGTGGCTTTTTTGATTGATTTGATGGCGAACAAAGGCAGTGAAGCATATATTCATAATAAAGGCGAGCTTAAAAGATACAATCACCGGACCCATACATACACACCCTACAGAGAAAGGCTTGAGGCATTTGAGCTATCTGTACATTGAACCTTGGACATTACTGAATGCAACTTGTTGCAATCACCAGAAGCCACCGCGCATTGCCATAATAATAACAAAAACAGACTTTATCAAGTATTCCTTCGAGTTGAACGGGCCACTCGCTCTCTCAATGAACTATGGATTAATGCAGGCCGAGGATACAATATATATTTTTCAATGGATATAATTTAGAGTTCCGGGAAAACTTTCCACTTTATTTAGCTGCAATTAAACTATAGAATTGGCCAGATGCCAGAGGCCAGAGGCATTCCCCACGCACTTGAACTTGGCAACCTTAACTCGGCCTAATTGGTTTTATTTTTGCCTGGGCTAGTTTCTGCCTTTTTTGCTGATTGCCAAATTCTGCCAAATACAGAATAATGACTGTGTATTCATATGCTAATTTTAACATTTTCACCGTAGTTTTAAATATATAAACAGCACATGCTAAAATGTCGAAAAGTCTATAAAACGACGCAAATAAGCAAATAACCAGAGGCGAGCACAGCCAATAAAATATTATAAATTGCCATTTATTAACTGAGATTCTATGGCGTCATACCTTTTGGGTTGAAGTTTGTTTTCAGGTGCGGAAGAACTGTCTACCTTTGTTGAGGAATTCAACCTCTTAGAACCCCTCGAATCGGTGGTTAATCAAATTAACGTAGCTCTTTGTTTTTCCGTATTTCAGGCTGCTTTTACCGACTTCTTTATGAGTTTTATCAGTTTATTTTTTGGATGATTCATTCCGAGAGGGCTTCGAATTCGAATTCATTGATAGCTTGTGTGTGACACACACTGGAATTCATCAGAAATCAAGTGTGAAAGAGTGGAGAGTGCTCAAGGTTGGCTGTTTACTTTGTGAATGACAAAGTCTGCTTTAAATTATCATTATTAATGTTGAATTTAAGTTATAAATTGTACTGGTTGCATCAAAATTGGGTCAAAAACTGTGGCAATAATAAACAGAAATTCCTAAACATTGCATAAGCTCTTACAATAAATATCCCAGATAAGCTAATTTTGTGAACTTCACCCCAAAAGTGTGCCTTTACGGTGACAATAAACGCGAGCAGCTGTAAAGATAAGATTGTTTGGTTAACAACTTTTTATCGATATTCCCAGTCGCGCCATAACTTATGCTTAAAGCATGTGTAAACACAGGAATTAAGTTTTCGCCTTGCACGGACACTTCGGGGAATGTAAACAAAAGACGAGTGCAGGGCGGCATCGATCAAAATATATGCCACTCTCCATATCGGTAGCTACTTATTTGTTACTTATCTTTACGCCGAACTGAGAGTGCTGACACTGACAGAAAAATTGATAACCAAATGCGGTAATAATCGTTATTTTTTAGTTAAACATAAAAAGACTTTAATGCTTTTTATATAAGCGAAAAGTATCTACAGTACCTATTATATTTTGAAAATAGCATTTCCCCCCCTCTGATTTTTATTTCCAATCTTTTATAGTTGTATAGTTATATTTTTTATAAAATATAATATAAAGTTCTTATAAACTTTTTATTTTCCCAAGATTTGTATTTATGTATACATTTTTACTAATGGTTTATCAGTTTTGGGAAGAACCACAAGCAGAAATTCATTGCTTTATTGTTCTGTTTACCTATCGGCTATTTTTTATGACCTTTTTTCGGAGTGCACCTCCATTATCTAATCGTATGACTCGCACTGTTTCCCAAGCTCGAGCTCTCCGGCTCTCGGGACGGCGGAGCACCCAGAGTCTAGCAAAAAAGGTGCGCAATTAGCCAAGCAGCTATTGGCAGTCGCCAGATTGGCATTGTGCTGGCAGCAGGCCCCTCAACCAAGTTCGCATCCAGATACATTTGCGCTGCGCATCCATCGCGGGTCACTAATGGAGCGTACTTGGCACCGAGGCCTTCAGATTCGCATTCAGATTTAGCGTTCGTCGTCGAGGTGTGCCGGGGAAAAGAATAGCTAATAGCGAGAACAAACAAAGCTAATAAATAGCCGGCATGGAGAGAGTGAAACTGGTAAAAGCTTTTCCCTTCTCCTCCTCATATTCCATACCCCGTGTTGACAATCTAATTTAACCCTCTAACGGTGGCAGGTGATTAGTCATCCGGTTTTGGGAACAACCCAGCCGATATGGCCGCGACTGTTGACCATATTTGCGGCTTTAAATATTTGGTTAATTTCTTTATAAACGCGTTCATATTTGGGCTTGAGGCGTGGGAAGTCTCAATCTCCAAAAATTTGGAAAGTAAATGTGTAATCAAGATCGTGTCCCTCTCTATTTGGCATTGCAGGAATCGCTATCTTTGGCCCACTCGCTGTCGGACAAGCCGCTGCCACCCTCGCCCCTGATCCCCACCAGCCTTGAGGGCGGCAAGGTCTCCGATCGCTTGAGCAAGCTCAAGTGCAACTCCGAGAACTGGAAGCAGCGGATAGGTGAGTGTATGATCTCTCTTTATTAACGGTAACAGCTTATACTAATAGCTCTCTCCTTAATCCTTAGAGCAAACCGATGCCAAGAAGTTCACAGTCGCTGGCCGACTGCAAAAGAAGGCCCAATCCCCCGTGGAGCTGCAATTCGAGCGTTCGGCCAACGATGCTGCTAAGAAGTGTCCCATGTTGGAGGTGCGCAGCGCCAATCAGCCGCAATTGGGCTTGGCCAAGAGCCCCTCCATGATGGTGACCACCACCACTGCTAACACCAATAGCAAGGCAGCACTCCGTAGCCTAAGCGTTAATCCCGAGGAGGAAGTGCCCAGTCTGAGTCGCTCCAACAGCAGCAGCAGCTCGGACTCTGATGGAGATCGCACCTCACCGCAAAATGCCAAGCAAAACAAGGAGCTGGCCAACACCAAGAGTGCGGCCGCTCCCACAAATGTGGGCGCAAGGATTCAGGTGCCACGCCTCGACGACAAGGAGACCTTCGAGAACTTCTTTGCCACAAGGCATAAGCTGGAGGAGAGCGTGGAGCTGGAGATTAGCGCTTTCGATGACATAAAACCGACAGAGCGGTGAGTAATAAGTAAACTTTATGGCAAGAGCAACTAGTTTCAATTTAGAGCTCTTCGGGACTAAAGTCAACCATAATTCTAAATTCTCGTTTATTTATTTGTTAGGTTGGTAGGCAAACGCCACGTACAGGGGCCCAAGGGACGCCGGCCAGCCCGCAATCCTCTTAAGAGTTTGGCTGCACGTGAGGACATTACCTCGGAGTACACGGAATTGAAGACGGGCGTGGCCGAGCGTGAGCTCAGGCGCCTTAAGATGGAGTCATGTGAGTTACGATTACTCTTTGTGCTAGCTTCCCAGCTAAACCTTTTTTCTTTCTCCCTTAGATGGCCAGAATACCAACCTGGCTGCTGAGGCCATTGCTGGCCTGGCTTCCATTGAGGACTTTAAATCGGTGGCCCTGCGCTCATCGTCGATTCCCCTGCAGCAGATGTGGCTGCCCCACAAGCCTGTGATGCTGCTGCACGTCAAGGGACGCACTCATGTCCAAACCCGACTGGTGGAGCCTACTCACACCTCGCTGAACCGCGGAGATTGCTTTATTTTGGTCGCCGGATCCCAGTTGTTCCGATATGTAGGCTCCTTTGCCAATGTCATCGAGATCTCGCGCAGCAAGAAGATTTGCGCTGCCATTCTGGAGAACAAGGATCTTGGGTGCACCGCCAGCCAGGAAGTGATCCTCACCGATGGCAAGTACCTAAACGAGCGGCAATGGCGTCAGTTCTGGAAGCTGCTGGGCAAAAAGGAGGACAACACCTCAGAGATTTCCGACTGCGGTCATGCCGACGAGGACGATGTGTTTGAGAGCAGCCTGATCGAGACGAATAAGGTCTACGAGTTCCAGGACGAGGCCCTCGTCCCCCTGGACAAGTTCTGGGGCTGTATACCCAAAGTGGATATGCTGGACACGCGCAAGGTGCTAGTCTTTGACTTTGGCAGCGAGCTGTACGTATGGAACGGCAAGAACGCCTCGTCGGACGCAAAGCGAGCGGCCATGAGGCTGGCGCAGGAACATTTTGGTGCTGAGAATGCTGCAGACTACGCCGAGTGCTACTTAAACCCGCTAAACTACGCCTCAATTGTGGGTCGTCGTGAGAACACTAAGTACGCCAAGCGAACCGCACAACGCCCGGAGTGGTGTGTCCTCGGGAAAATCACCCAAAACATGGAGACAGTGCTGTTTAAGGAAAAGTTCAGCGACTGGCCGGAGCTAGAGCGCGAGGATCTGGAGAAGGATTACCTCGCAAACGGCGTCCATGTTGTGCGAGCTTTAAATGGAAGTGCTTTGCACAAAGGCGAACCCTATGAGGAGCCGAATCTGGTGCTGGAGCAGTCGAATCTGGGACGTGGTAACTTTTTCTATGACACCGATACGATGCGGCACTTTGATGTGATCACCAAGTCCACTGACAAATGGCAGATCCACGAGTTCAACTTCGATGCTGCCACTTCCCGTGAGGACTACGGCCACTTCTACTCCTCAGAGAGCTACATAGTTCGCTGGATCTACCAGATTTCGGTCACAGTGCGCGAGCTGAGCGGCAAGGTCTCAAACAGGAGCACCGTCGGACGGGATAGGTGCGTGTACTTCACCTGGCAGGGCCAAGACTCGAGTGCCAATGAGAAGGGTGCAGCGGCACTGCTCACCGTTGAGCTGGACAAGGAGAAGGGCGCCCAGTTGAGGGTGTCGCAAGGCGACGAATGTACAGCGTTTGTTCGCCTATTCCGCCAGCTGTGGCAGCACCGGGGACGCAAGGAGCAGTGCCTGGAAAGGCGCAGTCAATGGCGGCTCTACCAAATCCAGGGAAACGTCACCGAAGAAACTCTTATCAAGGAAGTGGACTGCCGGTCGTGTCAACTGCGCTCACGCAGCTCAATGCTCCTGATTCATGGCAGCGAAGGCAGCGTGATCATTTGGCATGGATCTAAGAGTGCTCCCCACACACGATCTGTGGCCCTGAAAGCTGCCCAAGATCTTGTCGAGCAGTTGCCAAAGGATCTCTTCAGCAGCGAGAAGGCCAACCTCACAGAGCAGGAGGAGGGTTCGGAGAACGAGGACTGTAAACTGGCCTTGGGATTGACGGCACAAGTGGTTGATTATGGCAGCCTCCTGAAGTCCAACAAATCGTTCGATTACCAAATAAGGATCTTTAACTTCTCCAGCACCCAAGGTGTCTTCAAAGCGCTCGAACTGAGCGATCCCTTGCGATGCCAGGATCTGCGCAGTCCATATCCCTTCAGTCAGGGCCAGCTGTACAATGCCCGTCAGCCCACGATCTTTTTACTGGACGACGACGACGAGCTGTGGCTCTGGATGGGCTGGTGGCCCCTAGAGGATGTAAAGAGTAAGTTTATTTCTTATTTATTTTATTAATCAAGTATTAATATTACAATATTTATGTTTCGACTTTAGTAAACACCGATGAGCGAAGCAGTCCCACCAACGACAATCGGGCTGGAGTAAATCGCTGGATCTCAGAAAGACGTGCTGCCCTTGAGACAGCTGTCGGCTATTGGCGTGCCAAGCACGGTGAGAACGAGAAGGAGGCCTTCCACGGCATCAAGGGTCAGGTGGTGTGGGCTGGTCTAGAGCCCCTGGCCTTCAAGGCGCTCTTTCCCGACTGGACGGAGCAGGTCGATGTACGGGGGATCAACGAAGAGGTGAGTTGAATCCAGGAATTCAAGAGGAATTTGATATATTTATTGGTTTTCCGACAGGATGGCCGCACCGATGCTCCTACAACTATAGCAGAAATGCTGGCACAAATGACACAGACCGAGTACCCGCTGGAGGTCCTCAAGGCTCGACCCCTGCCCGAGGGCGTGGAGCCCACTCGATTGGAGGTCTACCTGAACACGGAAGACTTTCAGGTGGCGCTGGGCTGCAGTCGGGCGGAGTTCGAGCAGCTACCCATCTGGAAGCAGACCAAGCTAAAGAAGGAGCGCGGGCTGTTCTAGGAGAGAGGCACAATGCAACCGAATAGACTTGAACACAATCACAAAAGAATAAAATTTTGTAAGCACTTTTAGTAAGCGGCGATGCTTTTGCAATGGGCACAGACAGATCGTATATCTATATTGTATTTTATATGCTAGGCCTATGTAGTATAGCATACACACACACACACACGTTCGCATATCCCCATGTACTCTCTCTATTTTACGCATCATACATAACACTTATACATATGTATGCCTTTTGCAATAAATTTCAAACTCGCTTTATTCGACAAACTGTCCAAGTTCTTCGATTTTACCTGTACATAATCTTAAGTTGAGTTGTTTTCAATTTTACCATTTACCATTATTTTATTTCATACTTTTAACGATTTAACGAAATTGCATTTGTTTAATGTCTGCAAACACAAAAAAAATCTGAAACGCAACGAGTTATTTCATTGTTTTTAGTTCGATATTATTTTATTGTTAGCTTTATTTGCCTAATTAAATATCAACGCCTATGTATTCGTGTTTTTATCATGTTAAAAACTATTACGTATATTTAATTTTTATTAAATAACATTTTATGGTATTATTCTTGGTTGTTATTCACTGCTTTTGGTTTGGGAAAGGTACGAACAGGCGAAAAAAACGAGAGTGGTTATTTTAATTGAGTGTGCACTGAAGTTTTCACTCATTCAGCCATCATTTCCCCTCATTGCCGAGAACAGAGCATGAAGAGCACGAGAGAATGAGTGAAGTGAGTGGCCAGACAATGAGTGAAAACTTCAGTGCACACTCAATTAAAATAACCCTACTCTCATTTCTGTTCGCCTGGTATTTCAAATCGCTCAATGTATGAATTTGTTGTTGTTGTGGGTCAAGACGAGGCTTCAATTTGGGATATTTTCAGTACAAACCCACCCGCTGCCCAATTTGAATTACCAGGCGAACAGAAACGAGAGTAGGGTTACTTTATTTGAGTGTGCACTGAAGTTTTCACTCATTCAGCCATCATTTCCCCTCATTGCAGAGATCAGAGCATGAAGAGCACGAGAGAATGAGTGAAGTGAGTGGCCAGACAATGAGTGAAAACTTCAGTGCACACTCAATTAAAATAACCCTACTCTCATTTCTGTTCGCCTGGTATTTCAAATCGCTCAATGTATGAATTTGTTGTTGTTGTAGGCCAAGACGAGGCTTCAGTTTGGGATATTTTCAGTACAAACCCACCCGCTGCCCAATTTGAATTACCAGGCGAACAGAAACGAGAGTAGGGTTATTTTAATTGAGTGCGCACTGAAGTTTTCACTCATTCAGCCATCATTTCCCCTCATTGCAGAGATCAGTGCATGAAGAGCAGGAGAGAATGAGTGGAGTGAGTGGCCAGACAATGAGTGAAAACTTCAATGCACACTCAATTAAAATAACCCTACTCTCATTTCTGTTCGCCTGGTATTTCAAATCGCTCAATGTATGAATTTGTTGTTGTTGTAGGCCAAGACGAGGCTTCAATTTGGGATATTTTCAGTACAAATCCACCCGCTGCCCAATTTGAATTACCAGGCGAACAGAAACGAGAGTAGGGTTAATTTATTTGAGTGTGCACTGAAGTTTTCACTCATTCAGCCATCATTTCCCCTCATTGCAGAGATCAGAGCATGAAGAGCACGAGAGAATGAGTGAAGTGAGTGGCCAGACAATGAGTGAAAACTTCAGTGCACACTCAATTAAAATAACCCTACTCTCATTTCTGTTCGCCTGGTATTTCAAATCGCTCAATGTATGAATTTGTTGTTGTTGTAGGCCAAGACGAGGCTTCAATTTGGGATATTTTCAGTACAAATCCACCCGCTGCCCAATTTGAATTACCAGGCGAACAGAAACGAGAGTAGGGTTATTTTAATTGAGTGTGCACTGAAGTTTTCACTCATTCAGCCATCATTTCCCCTCATTGCAGAGATCAGAGCATGAAGAGCACGAGAGAATGAGTGAAGTGAGTGGCCAGACAATGAGTGAAAACTTCAATGCACACTCAAATAAATTAACCCTACTCTCATTTCTGTTCGCCTGGTATTTCAAATCGCTCAATGTATGAATTTGTTGTTGTTGTAGGCCAAGACGAGGCTTCAGTTTGGGATATTTTCAGTACAATTCCACCCGCTGCCCAATTTGAATTACCAGGCGAACAGAAACGAGAGTAGGGTTAATTTATTTGAGTGTGCACTGAAGTTTTCACTCATTTAGCCATCATTTCCCCTCATTGCTCTAACGCTTTACCAGATGCAGCCCGAAAGTATGCAATTAAATTTGGTGCCGAAGGAAGGAGTCATTTCCCACCCTACAAACCTTATATATTCTTGATCAGCATCAAAAGCCGAGTCAGTTAAGCCAGGTTAGAAGGAAATAGAATTTTTTGAAAAAAATATAGGGGGTTACATCATTAAAAATTTGCAAAAATTTACAAATAAAATGATGTTATCTAAAAAAAATGTTAAACTTAGTAAGCAGATTTATTAAGTTAATAAAATCTAATATAGAACTTCTTTCAGAATTGAAATTAACGTATTTTTGTTTTAGTTATGATACTTCAAACTTCCATTTGTCCATAAAAAAACTGTAATAAAAAATTATCAATTTAAAGTCTCTAAAATTCGGGGAATCCTTTTACAGTCAGAAGCCTTAAACTCATCGAAGGAGTCATTTCCGACCCTACAAATCATATATATTCTTGATCAGCACAAAAAGCTGAATCGATTAATGCATCTTTGGAAGAAAATAAAATTTTTAAAATTTTTCAAAAAAATGCAAGGGGTTACATTATAAAAATTTGCAAAAATTGTCAAAAATTTTAATTTCAAAATATTTTAAATGCAGTATGCAGATTTGTTAACCTAATAAAATCTAGCATATAACTGCTTTCTGAATTGTAATTAATTCATTTTTGGCTTAGTTATGGGTTTTCAAAACTTTGATTTTCACTAAAAAATTAGCATAAAAATATTGACAAATATTAATTTAACGAATTTCTAAATAATACATTTACATAATCGTTTCTGATGGAAAGTCAATTCATATAAATGGAATCTTACTTACCACTAAAGATGCTTATCTACTATTTACCTAATGAGAGAGGCTTCCAAATTAAAACCACGTTAGAAATTGAGTTGTTTTCCTATTTTATTTCACATAATTTAGTTTAACTATTCCCTAGGCTTATACTGTAAATTTTGGGACATTCCGTATGAGTCTTAGAGGCGAGTCTACTTTCGCAATAAATTTTAGTTAAAGTTTAGAATCCATCGCTATTCCCCTCATTCGCTGCCTATGCGGATGCCGCGTGGATTTCCCGGATGAGTCGGGAAACCAGTTCGCAGCAGGCCTTCTGCCTGTTCTTAGCCACGGCCATAACCTGAAATTATGGGAATATATTTCAAATAAAAATCAATGTTTTAAAGTCAGAAAAATAATAATAACACACCTCGTCGTGGTTGGCCTCCTCGTCCTTCTTGTCACTGTACTCCGTGGCGCACTTGTTCGTGATCAGGCTGAAGGCGAACACCTTCATGTCGCAATGCCGGGCAGTGATCACCTCGTGGACGGTGGACATGCCCACCGCATCCACGCCCATCATGCGCAGCGCCTTAAGTTCCGCGATGGTCTCGTAGTTGGGACCGCCCAGGCAGGAGTAGACGCCGACATGGATGTTCGACTCGATGCCCATGGCCTTGCCAATCTCGATGGCTTTGTTGATCAAATCCTTGTTGTACGAGTTTGTCAGGGCCGGGAAGCGTGGTCCAAAGCGCGGATCGTTAGGTCCCTGGAGCGGTGAGTTGCCGGCAAAGCCGAGCATGTTGACGTGGTCGTGCATCAGCATAATGTCGCCCACGGCATATCTCGGATTGATGCCACCCGCCGCATTCGTGGCGAACAGGTACTCCACGCCACACAGCTTCATCACACGCACCGGCATCGAGCACTTGGCCAGCGGATAGCCCTCGTAGAAGTGGAAACGTCCCTGCATGGCCATTACAATGGCACCCTCCAGATTGCCGACCACCAGCTTGCCGGCGTGTCCCTCCACGGTGGACACCGGGAAATTCGGGATCTTCTCATACTCGAAGATCTTGGCGTCCTGGATGATATCGGCCAGAGAGCCGAGTCCAGAGCCGCAGATAATTCCGATCTTAGGGCGTACGCCGGCGCCCTTGGTGATGAAATCGGCGATCTCCTGGATGACCTCATAGGGATACCTGTCGAGCATCGGAATTCACATTTAGTTAATTATGCCAGCCAAAAATATATCCAGTTATCGATGAGGTTAACACGGGGAAAAAATCTTAACGAATGAGGAACAAGGCACTTCTTCAAGTGCTCTTCACACTGAGAATCGATGGACTGTTGAAATGGAACTCCCCGTGGGAGGAATAGATACAGATACCAACCAATAAAAGGCATGAAAATGAACGAGAAAAGATATAAACACAGATACAAATCGAATTGTTATCACAATAAAGATTCATTTATAACGAATGATTTCAATTGAAATTGTGTTTTGATGATGGGACAGAATTACAAATAGATAGTCAGATTCAGAAATGTGATCACTGGGAAGAATTGCAATTGTCTTCGGTGATTTACTTTCCTTGCTTTTTTTGTAGGAATAAGAATAGATTCGAGGAATGGAATGTCTCAATAAGTGATATTAAAACAATATGATTAAACATAATAATAAACAAATACAGAACTCAAAGATTCATATCTCTTTGCTGTCTTTTTTTGCCAATAATTTTATGTAATGAATACGAATCACAAAAACTTTACAATCGGAAGACATTGCACGAAGAATCTACTCAGAAGAATTGGTCTACAAACGTGTCTTCGTTGAGAACCCGCAATGCCCTTATCTCTTCGGGCGTTAGATCGCACTGGATTTTGCCATTACTTTTGCTGCAATTATGAAATAAAATCGATGAATTGTTGGGCTGGAAAAGTTTTTCAAAAAGCTAGCTGAAAGAAATGTCAACAAATGTCAATGTAGATAAGGACTCGCCATATCATTTATGGTTTTCTTTAAGACAATCGCCAGGGTATTGTGAAGTTGTGACAAACATTATTTCTACTATGTATGTAGTTTTGGTAAGCGCTATAATTCTAGACCAATTATGGATCCGGTCGAAACCCGCAATTACGTTCTATTAGAGCCATAAAGAATTTAGCTGGCCCGAGCACGAACTTGAACTGCAAGTCGTGCTGCATGTTGAGAAATATTGTTAACAAATACGAACTCGTAACCCCACGTGCTGCTGCGATAATAATATGATGATAAGCCTCCGATGATGCTGCTACTTACATTATCAATATTAATCAGGGGACAAAACAAAAACACGTCTTTAAAAGTAAACATTAAGTGCGTCATTAAAATGGGTTCATAAAAAAAGAGGGGGGAGGGGGCTCACTCACAATCACGCATAACTTCCACTAATTGGAAACTTTGGCTTTAATCCCTTTAATAAATTCGTCTGGCGGTAGCCGGTCGTTTATGGAAATTTGAACTAAACACGCGACAGGCAGATCCCCAAAGATATCGCCGCCTTCATCAATATTCAGCAAATATTTGAAAACTAGTTTCGTAACTAATCAAAAAACCCCGGCGTGCTGCGGCATCGCGTTCTTTATCGGCAATTTTGCCAATTACTTGGAGGTATGTGGTAAAGATAATGAGTTGGAGGCCTGTGTCAAGATCAGGAACACGCCCGCTTTCCAGAGCCAATCAGCGGCGAGTTGATTCCGCAATTAATTGGGACAAAATGGTTCGATAAACACCTGGCCTCAACTTGATAGCTAATCAATTAAAGGGAGGTTGGCTCAGCAATAAGGGAAATTGTAGGCAAGTAATCGGTTTCAATTTTGATTAGTTTTAGGAACAAAATAGCTGTCATCAAAAGAATTTTACTTAAAAATCTTTTATTTTCCTGTTTTCTTGCTGTGTAGTAAACCCGAATGAACCTTTAAAAAAATGAACACTTCATATAATCGTATGCAGATTAAAGATCGCTCTCCGAATGGGATTTTAATGACTTGCGCCAGCGTCGTCGTATGACGAAAATTGATAAGCCCTGGAATACTGGAATGTCTTAATTTAAATTCAACAAACGGAGAAACCAAAACGGAATAGATCTTTGCTTAGCTTACTTGTTGATAGCGAATGAAAAGATCAAGGACAAGTTCTAGCTGGCATTTAAATTTGGATTTTGGTTTCGATTGGGACTTGGGATTTGCCAAAATAAACACAGTTTCAGCTTTATACCCACCGACACGGGCAAACACAAATCTTTAGAACATCCAGTACTATCAATTCTGGAACTTACAGCAGGGACTGCGGAGTGGGTATGACCTTCTCCTCACCGGGGCTGACGGCGCCCTTCTTGGGCGCACAGCTGTTTCCAGGCTTGCCGCCTTGTCCGGAACAACAGTCCTTCGAGCACATTCTGCCGGAGAGTGGAGGAGAGTCTTAGGTGGAAGCTGTCCGCCAAGCAGCGAATTTTGGTTGAATTTGGGAAAGAAATTTTGGTTGCTGCGAGCCGAAAGTGAGCGTGTGTTCTAAGGTGACTACGTTAAGCAAGTGGAAGCGAGGCAAGCTAGGCCTTGGCAAGGCCCTATTGATCGGAAAAAGCGGTTTTATTTTTAAACGGAAAATGGTTGGTAAGTTTGTAAGTTGGTAAAGGTGGGAAGGTGGACAGGTGTTGCAGAAAGGGGGCCATAAAGCATTCAATATTCGAAAGCTTCACTTAACGAGCCTGTGGCGTGAGGCTCTTGAATTTTAACTCCCCCGAGAACTTAAAGCTAGGACCCCTCACTTACGTGGGATTCTCCTGGGCGGTGTAGTCGGCCGACTTGCTTCCATTGGTGTGTCCATTGCCATTGCTGGTGGTCACTTCGCTGCCATTGGAATTGTTGTAGCCCGTCATTGTGAGAGTAGAAGGGTTTGTTGTGGCTTTGTTTAATCAAAAAACGTTTCAATTATATAATAATCCGCTGAGCTGCTGCTGCTGCTTCTCGGGTTATGCAAATCCTTAACTTTCGCGCTTTAAATTATGTCAAATCGGATCGCGTTGAATATATATAAATATTTCTTTTTGCTATTCGAATCAGAGCTAATTTAGCGCTCAAACTGGAATTTCTTTTGTAATCTCGTTACTTTGCACAGCTGACTTTTATGATTTTATATTTTATTATTTTTTTATTGCCGCGTCCAGAACTCGATGGGATAATGTACTCTATATGGTATTTCCTTCGCGATTGCTGTTTGCTGGAGCGTCGCCGATTGTTGAATGAACGTCGCCGACTGATGGACGAGGGTTTATAAACTGGAAGGCAAGACGTTGGCAGCGCTGTCGGCGCAGGTTCCGAGGCAGCACTACACACGGAAAAAAATAGTATTAAATAAACAAATAAAATACAGGAAAAAATGCTGTAAGCAAAGTGTCAAATTGGTTTATTTCATTTAGCCGGAAAAAAGTGTAATTTGTGGGTTTTAATTAATTCATTTAGACTTACCTCGATTTAGGTATTATATCTTTATGAACTCTTGATTTTTTTAATTTCTTGTTGCAATAAAAATGTGATAAGTACAACGATTTTACAGCTTTTGACCTTGATTTCGCTGTTGCCAAGGCTGCAAGCGATTCATTTTTATCACTCACCTTTACTAATGCAACGATCTGAAGCCTTTGGTTTATAGATTTATAGGATAATAATTTAAGAATTGCTCCCTGCTTTGGAAATTTTTTTATGACATCCGAACTTTGTGTATTTATCTGGTTTTACGATATATTTTAGACAAAGAGTTGGCTTACTAAATATTTGTGTGCTGAGATTGACTAGTCTAGACTCTAGACTAGATGAAACTATACAAATAAAATATACTATTTATATGTTTAAAGAGTTCTTCTTTTTTTCCTATGTACAGGAAAAACAACACTAACAGTTTAGAATCTGCGTGCTGCCTTGGCTTGCGCTGATTGTTCAGCATTCAATTTTATTATATTGCCGGAATTGTTGCTCCTAAACCAACTAATTGAATTGAGCGAATTTAAATACACCAAACAATATAAATTCGCAGAGAAGAAAGGCAATACTTTGAGCTACCCATTAGGTAAACAATTCCGGTATGACTTACAACTGATAATATTTATTATCTTTATTAAATTTGAGCAAGAAAATATATACTATTTGAACCCTGGCAACCGTGGCAACATTTTCCAATTAATCATAAAGCAAACGTAATAATCGCGACTGGACTATTTTTAAAATAGTACTTTCAAAACATGCCACTGGCCGAGAATTTTTTTATTGCGAGATCGCCAACCTTTGCTTATCAGCGGAATTAATAGGAAAGTTTTAACAGATCATCAGTTTCTAACCAGACACCTTATAGCCAACACGAGTCGATCATCTATCTATCTGTTGTAATAGGGTTTCAATTTTGAATCACCCAGCAACTGATTCATATTTTCCCTTTCCATAGGACATACATATAGTAAGTTTCTAACCCATTTATCAATTTCTTATAAAAAAAACACCAAGTCTTTCTATGGGCAATTGAGCATTAACACCGATAAGAATGCAACATTATTCTATACATGTTCTTATCACCTACTGGGGGGGTCTACAAATAAGCCATTCAGTGACGATGATCCGGACTCAAAACGTAAACAACAACATTTCAGCATCCGTTGCATTTGCAAAGCAATATTAGAACTTAAACCAGCTAAATAAGGCAATTTTTAAAACAGACTTTAAGGGTCACAACAACTTTAAATAAATAAAATAATATTTATGCCAGACTTTGGCAGTGAAATTCCAAATAAAATAAATTTGAAACTGCTGCAACACCCCTCATGGAAATACCAAGACCGAAACCTAGCTTTAGTTTGTAGAAGAGATTGAAAAATTGACCTTTCTATGCCCAAGAAGCAGGCCGAAAAGAGAGTGGAAAATTCCCAAATGATAAGGAAAACCCCAAATGGAAAAGAAATGCTCACAGATCTTCCCATTCACGATTCGATGGAAGAGCCGAGGTATCTGCTGGTGTGGCATCTTTGCCAGAGTTGTGTATCTTTCAACATTCGATTTGCGACAGTCTTTTAGGGGTCTTGTGCTGTGCGGTCCAACAAACCCATTAAATATGCCGACGTTTTGTAAACAGGATTGCTGTGCAACTCAAACAGATTACAGATAAGAGCCTTACTCGGCGAGTAAACAAGAAATGCATTTCATATTTAGGTTTATTTCAGAGTATATTTATTAGCACTGTGTTTCGTGATTTAATATATTTTCATATTTTCCAAGATCTGTAAGATTTAGGTTGTCATTTTTCTGGCTTAGTGAATTGCAGTTGGTGTTTTTTTTGTTTTGTCATCAATATTAATTGGCTAAAGTAGCTGTAATTGCTTAGCTGATAGTTTCGTCTTTTCTTCCTATTTTGTTTTTGAAATAATTGTAAAATAGGTTTATAGCCAATCTGTTTTTGAATTTTCTTCGGAAGGGTTAGCTATTTTTTTGTATTATAGTATTAATAATATATGGCAACACAGACTCATGCACACAAAGTATATAGAACCGAAAACTGATTACAAACAGAAAAGATTAAAAACTCAAAGTGAAAACTAAGAAAACTTTTTAATATTCCAGAAACTGATAAGATATCATATCAATAGATTACAATTAAAATTTTCTCAAGAAAAATTCTATAGAAACTAAAATAAATCTTATCCTATTCAGGAATTATTTTAAACAAAGTTTGAGGAATATTTCTGAAGAGAGAAAGGGTCTGAAAAAACGCTGCAATGGATCAATCTCTGATTTCCCTTTTATGAAGCCACAAAACCGAGCCAACTTTGTTTGCAAAACGGTGAACTTAAAGCAAGTTATTCGAAAATGTTTTAAAAAACCTACAAGCGAACTGAATTATGTTTGAATATCTAATGGGTAATATTTAATAATTTCTCTTGATTTAAGGCATTTGCGGGATTTCAAATGGTTTCAACGTATTCGTGGCAGGGAATTTCTCGGGATTTTAAAAGGCCTGAAAGCTGACATTATCTGGCTTAATCCCTGACTTGGTGTTGTTATACATCGAGAGGTCCCCCGCTCGGTTTTCTTCTGGTTGGGACGGTTTTTCGCAATGAAAAAGGCACGAATGTGTTCTGTAGGTGTTTTACATTTCGTTTTATATTTTTTTACGTTTGGTTGTTATGCGACTGGGCCCCTACTCTTTGAGAATTTCGGGGCAAGCCAGCTTAAATACTTTTATCATTTTTAATTTGATTTAAATATATACGAATTTTTAAACTGGTTTTGATTGTTACTTATTTTTTTGTTTTTTCTTAGGTTTGCTTTAAAAATGGTGTAAAAAACTCGTACAAACAATTACCCAAAAATAAACGTGAACTGAAAAACATTTTCAAAAAAATAACAATTATCTTGAAATGCTTTTTGGCGTGTGCGCTACACGCGTGCCCAGTGATTCCGGTTTTCATTATTTATTTGTACGAAACACACCCAAAAACTCTCACTTCCGGAAGTGTGAATAAAAAAATATGATCACCAGAATCATCGGCAGCGTGCAGCGTCATCAATTTGCATTTAATTTTTGCTCAAGTGTTTTGATTTTATTTATCCCGAAGTTCCCGATTTCATTCCGATCAAATTTTTGTGGAATTGAAATTGATTAGCGAACTAGGAAGTTATGACACAGAAATGGGAGAATTACTTGAAATATTTCTGGAAAATTTAAAAAAAAAAAGAAGTTTCAATCGATTTCAATTTCACAATTTGTTAGGAATCAAAATGGAAGACAACAAGGATTATTCGTTATTAAGGGTGTTATCATATTTTTCGTAAGTTATAACGGTTGATTTTGTTTTCTTTTCGTTGGTGGCACTGTTTAGAGGCGAGCTTTTCAAAAGCTATATTAAGGACTTGCGACGAGACGAGTGGAGACACATGCGGTGATTATGCGCTGCCGGCCGCCTGAACCCGGGGACACACACCTGAATGTTGCCCACCTTGGCCACGACCGGGGTCTTAAAGTCAAATAGAGACAGAGTGATAGAGAGAAAGAGAGTATTCGTATGTATATACGTATGTTGATAATTATTCGGGGGTGCCACAGAAATCGTCATAGCCTTTGAAAACAATTAAAAGGAAGTCCAAAAGAAGGCTGTCGCCTTTCTCACAATATTTTCTTTCCCACCTTTAGACACGAATTTAATTTGATTTCGAATCGAGCACGATTTCTGTGGCAGCCCCGATTATATGCTAATTGTTAATAATGAAAACAAGGACTAATTGCTACAATTTGGTTTTCCTCAATAAATCAAAGTTGGGTAGGACAGTGTTGTGGCCATCACCGTTGGGGTCAGTGTTGAAGTCCATCGGGGCGTTGGAAGTTCGATAAGAAAGATATGGGATAGGTAAACGTTTGCCGTTTTATTGCAACATTCAGAAATAAGAAGATACACATAAAACTACGTACACGCAACACAAAACAAACTAAAATTACGAAATACAAATACTAAAGAGCTCTACAAATATAAATTATTTATACAAAAACTTAAAAACAAAAGGTACACAGTCACGCACTCCACGCAGGCATTCATATCGCTCTTGAAGCTTGATTTGCTCTCAGCTGCATTAACAAATTAATGTTTTGGGTGGACTTTTTGCATTGTTTTGATGTAACAGAGAAAAACATACATACACTTCTATTTTAGCTTCTCTACTTAAGTACTTAAATGACTTTCAGGCATATAAAGCATACACAGTACAATACTTTAGCGTTAATTTTAAGGGGGGGATGGATAGTACAGTTCATAGATGTCTTGACAAATACAATGCAATTGCTGTTACACATATACGTATATCTAGAATTGAATATTATCTCGAATATTACACAGATTGATAATTAGAAAAAAACTCAAGACATTGCCTTAAACGTTATTACAATGTTATATCGTATTTGTTAGTTAATTATCATTTTTATCCTTTATTTTTGTTTGAAGTAGCTGTTATGCTCCTCAAGTCTGTTCTAGCGAATTCCTCAAGTGTCCTACGACGCATTTCATTTGCATTCACGCTATTCTCAATTGAAAATGATTATTTTTTGGTTTTTGATTGGTTTTTAAAAAAGAATTCTCTTATTTTTGTTTTGTTACGATTTTATCTTAATGGTTTTCATTTAAATTATTCATAAAAATCAGTCAGTCCAACGCCTTTTTTGTTTGTTGTCTAGTTACTTAGCTTCTTCTTTTGGTTGTGAGTTCTGGTTTTGTGTCGCGGATTTTTCAGAGTTTTGCCTTCGGTTGATTTGGTGTTCGGGGTCACTGCTAACCGAGATCTACTCGTACTCTATCGCTCCTTCTGGCCCTCTTCCACTTCCTGCCTTCTACACTCAAATTTATTTTCTTTAGAATAATTTACGTCTAGAGATGCTATTTAAGTTTCGATAGGTTAAAATGTAGTACGTATGTATAATAGATGTGTGTGTTTGTGTGTTGTACAAATAATTTATATATTAGCATTATATATGAATATAAATATATATATATATATGTATAATATAACCGATAGATATATGCTTCGTGTTCGTATGCATAGACTACATATATACTGCGTACGCTTTTGGTTTTTGGCTACTTTTTTGATGCTCTTATCAACTAGAAATTCAACTACTACTTCTTTTTGGCCGCCTTCTTCTCGGCCTTGCGTATGGCCTTCTCGCGCTCGCGACGCTCCCGCTCCATGTCCTTGCGCTCCTTCTCGATGTTCGCCTTCAGGTCTTTGAGGCGCTTCTTCAGCCGGTGCTTGTCGTCACCGCACACGCCCAGCGTCTTGAAATCCTTTGAGTCGAGGGTGAGCAGTGCCCCACCCTCCACGTTGTGCTCCTTGAAAACGGGAATGTAGCGCTCCAGCTCGATGCCCATCAGCCAGTGTCCCACCTTTAAGCATTGAAGGATGGAATATTGTTAGTTATTGCGATGGGATGCATGAATGCAGTAGCACTCACCTGATCCTTCGTCCATTCGTGAACGGGACCGCCCTTGTAATTGTATCCGGCGGCCGCCGCTTTGCGATCGGAGAAGCTCGAACTAGAACCGGACAGGTCCAGGGTGCGGCTGGGCGAGTAGCCGGGCGAGGAGCAGCCGGAGGACATGCTGGTGGGCGAGGGCGGGCCAGTGGTGTGGGCGGACGGCTGTTGCTGCTGTTGGTGAAGATGCTGCTGCTGCCAGGGCACTGTGCCGGGCGGGGAGAGTGATTGGGGAACGACTTGTTTAACTTTGGATTCAATTCGAAGGAATAGGGAGCAATTTTCGGTGTTAGTTTCGCAGTTACAGAGATATAGAGGGGAAAAAAGTAAAGAAGTAAAGAGAAACGGTTAGTAAGATCGCTGGAGAAGGCTGCGAGGCAGAGCACATGGCTTCGGTTAGACATTCATTAAAGAGATATATATATATATATGTATATATGGGGGCAATGCGGGTGGAAATGTAAACGGATAACGCTCAGTGAGAACTCTCAAAACCTTGGCATTAATAGATATATATCATATATATAAATGGTTATAACAGAATAATATGTTTGATTAGTTTTTGGCTTTTAAACAGGTAAACATATGTATGTACAGTTCTGTGGGTGTGTGGAGTGGATGAGATGATGATGAATTTGACATGATAATACGTCTGTCGCTTCTACTAGGGTTAGTCTACGGCCTAATCTGGCTTGAGAGAAAATCGGAGGATTGTGCTGGCAGGTGGTGGATTGATTTGGTTGGTCATAGTTCACCTTTGGGCTGGGCCTCGTTCACCGCCTGGCGGATCTCATTGATCAGCGTCTTGCAGTTGATGGCCGCTGCACTCTGGCTCTTGTTGATCTCCGTGTAATCGTCGCTGGAGTGTCGCGAGGATCCATCGCCGAGTCGCCTGGAAAAGTTCGAAGCAACCGAATAACAGAGTGCTTAACTTTTTGAGACCTACAAGTTCTAAATAGGTTTTGAAATATCCTTTCTTCGGTCAAGTTTCTTTCTTCAATATTTTTTTTTTTAGGTTTGATACAGGATTTTAACACTACTTAAATAGTAGAGTTTCACCTTGTATTGTTAACAATAATACAAATAAATAAAAACTACTAAACTAAAATAAAAAATGTATATTTTTTTCCTACTAAAAAATGACTACAATTTAACTTTTGCAGAACTGGAACTGAAACCCACCTCTCGCGGTCGGACAGCGCCTGATTGAGTTGATCTGTGAAGCTGGAACCGGGCAATGGAACCTTGCTGCCGTTGGGTGCCACCCTTCGACGACTTGGATACATCCAGCTCTCTGCCGGTTCGTTCTCCGAGAGCTTGTCGTTGCTGCCCAGGATGGAGTCATACGAGCTGTTAAGATCACGATTGCTACTGCTGGCCGGACCAGTTCCAAAGGTCGTCATGCTGCCGCGATGGAAGTCGTTCAGTCCATTGTTGTCCGCCGGCGAACCCAAAGCATTCTTAAAGATGCCCGGGATGCTGCTGTTCACCACCGTCTGCTGGGACTGTTGAAGCTGCTGCTGTTGTTGTTGCTGCTGCTGCTGCTGTTGCTTGCTGGGATCCTTGTGGACCTGAGCATACAGCTGATTGATCTGCGCCTCACGTGCCGTCGACTGATTGGAAGAGCTGGACGAGGCGGAGGATGTAGAATTCAGCAGAATGGCTGTGGTGGTGCCTAGATGGCCGTTGGAGGAGGGTGGCGCGCTCACAGTCGCTGTTGGCGGTGGATGATGCTGCAGCAGATTGTTAACATTGGCCAGCAGATGGGAGTTGCCGTTGGACAGGCTGATCATGTCGTGGGTGGAGGAGCTAGAGGCACCGCCTGCCAGATTAAGGGCTGAACCCTCGCCAGCCTCCATGACTCTATCACCATCCTCGTCGTCGTCGGTATCGTCCAGAGTGCAGTCCGAGCTGCGACTGTTACTCCTGCTGCGCTTCAGATTGAGATTGCCGTTGGAAAGCTGACCGAGATCGCTGCTGGCGGCGCCATTGGAGTTGCTGTTGCTGGTGCCGTTCGCTGAGGGCAACTGGCGATTGGCTAAACCACCACGGGAGGCTTTTGTTTAACATAATACCGATTTTGATTTTGGAAAAGGGTGCGATTTTGTTTGGTGTTTTCCAATTGTTGAATTTTTTAATATTTTTTTGGTGGAGATTTTTTTGATTTTGGGCAAAATGAGGGCGCAGCGTGTTGGGCGTGGCGTGGGAGTCACAAATGTACAACGAGCAAAGGAACGTAATACAAACATGAACGAGAACGAGAACCAGAACGGCACACACAGAGAGCAAATAAAATCGAGAGAAATGGGAAAGAAAGAGAATAACAATTAGCACAAAAATGACAATGACAATGGAGAGCTCAAATCCAAGAAGAGAATGTATATAGCAAACAAAAGTCGAGGGAGAGCGCAGTGATTGAAGCTTTAGCTTTAGCCCGAGGTGCAGTTTAAAGGCACAAAGTGAACAAAACAGAACAAACAAACATCTCTCTTTGCAATAAAAAAGACGACTGTCAGAATTTAAAAACATATATTTTTGATTTTTGAATTGACTATTTTCACACTTTCTAATCAGTTTTCATAATATAAAATACTTTAACGTTCCCATTTGTATATACAAAAAAAATAAACTATATCTAAAACCGAGAATGTGTTAAAATATTAAGAAAGAAATAACTTTATTCGGACAGACTTAATTTTTTAACTTTCTAAATAAGGTGCACATTCACCTGAATCTTAAAAATGTGTGTGCAAATGGAAAATTTAATGCTAATAATCACACTCAAAATATCGATGTTAAACAGTGCGCTCTACGCCATAAAGAAAAAATGATTTGGTTAAAATAATTAAGAATATTTTGGAATGCGAATGTGCTTCAAACTCTACAAATTATTGAAATCTTTTTGTCAGATTAATGCAATTTTTGTAATATCTAACTTAAGTTTCACCTAATCCGATCATTTAATATTTTGTTCTCTTTAAATTTTGACAGTCTCAGTCTCAGAGATAAGTGAAATTATGTGATTCAGTAAGATTCAGTTATATATGTAGATTCTTTTAAGGACTCACCCAGATCGATTTTCGTCTTGTTCACAGAGTTATCCAGCAGCTCGTGCTGCGGCACAGCCGCATCCAGTTCATCCTTGACCGGAACCTTGCGTTCCACGGTGGCAGTCTTAACGCCATCGCCATCGGGCGATAGATCAGAGATCTCGGTGTCCGACAGTTCCGTTTCCAGTTTGTGGAAGAGTGGCTTGGGTGGCGTTTTGCGCATCATTTGGGGCGTCAGCTTCAAGGTGGCACTGTCGTAGGGAAGACCGACAGGGAAACCAGCCTTGCGCTGTGTCTCCTGCAGCTCGTGCTCCAGATTAATGACTCGATCCTTTAGCTTCTTCACCAGCGCATTGTACTCGGTGTCCTTTTCCTGGAGCAGCTGCTGGTAGAACTCCTCGCGATGGCACATGTCCAGCTCCCGTTGCTGGTACTCGCGCACCAATCGCTTGGCCTTGTTGTATTTCTTGTCCAGCGCCATATACTGGCCCTGCGACTGCTGCAGCATATTCTGCAGGTTGGCCGCCTCCTTGCGGATGTTACCGAGCTCCCGCTCGCTCTGGCGTAGCCGCTCGCTGAGTAGCTCGTTCTCATTGCCCGTTGTCTCGAGCTTAACCAGCTGGGAAGGGTTGAAAAAATTCAATTAATAAACAATACTCAAATATTTAATTATAATTTTGTGCAATCAATGGATGATGAGATGATCGTTTATGAAAATAATAAAAACAAAACAGAAAACAAACCTTTCGTTTAAGATTTTGAATAATCTCTTCCTTAACAAGGCAACCCATTTCACTCTGGAAATTAAGTACAAACAAATAATAATAATAAGTAAAACAAAAGATAAATAGATAAAGTAAAACAAAGAGAAAACTTGGTAAATATAAATAAATAAATTTGGTTAGTTTAACGCTCTACTTTACGTCCTTAATCTCAAGAATTTTCTTTAAAATTAAAACACAACGTTAAACTCAATTAAAAGTGTTTCGAAAATGTGCTCTACTTTTTGTTTTTAGTATCTAAAATTTCGATTTTCAATGATATATATTTTCAAAACCAATTACCGCTTTGTGCTGCATTTCAAATATTATCAAAATTCAGCAAAAAAGGAGAGAGAAGAGAGAACACACAAGAACACACACAAGAGTTAAGAGCACGGTCGCATTAGGGAGATTCCTGTCCGGGGATGCCTTACCTCCTGTAGCAGCCGCTTGAGCGACTCTACCTCCTGCGAATGTGTGGCCTCAACCTCCATGGGATGTTCGACTTGCACGGGACTCGATGGTCCCTCGCACACACTCGAATTGGCAGAAACGGGCTGCGTAGAGTCCTCGGAATAGTCGAGGGTACGTCGCAAATACTCCTCTTGTTGACTAAGTAATAATATTTTTATTAATTATTGGTACTTTATTATTTCCAAATACAACTAACCGCTTCAAGCGCTCCTCCTTCTCGCGATCGGCCTGCAAACTCAGCCGTATGAGCTGGGCTACCTCTGAGTTCTCAGGATCGCGTTCGCGTCCAATTTGGAATTTGACTAGACCGGAAGTATTGCGCAGCACGGAAGCGGCATACGCTTGTGTAACGCCCACGAGACTCTTGCCGTCCACCTCAATGATCTGGTCGTTGACCTAATGATAAAAGAAACTTAGTTAATATCATTTAATTTAAGCTTACTAGTATCAATTCCCCACCTGTATCCTTCCGTCTCTGGCTGCTGCGCCGTTATCGGTGATCGTTTTCACAAATATTCCCAATTTCTCTAAGCCAGCATCGGCGCCAACGCCCATACCAATTATACTGAGACCCAAGCCTTCGGGACCCTTCATCAATTCAACGGGGAAGACATGCATCTTCTCCACACGCTTCTCAAGCTCATATTCCGCCGAAGCGGCCACAGGATCAACATCTTCATTCCGGCGGTCGTAGTCATTAACGGAGAATGTAGAGTACACGTGGATCGGACCGGAGCTGAAGCGCACCTTGGGATTCTTGCGTACAGTAATGGGCGGATATGAGCAGTCGTCGTCGTCAAAGTCTAGGAGACCTATAAGTAATACAAACATATCCATTATTTACTATTCATTGCAGATAGCCAAGCTTTAACTCACCAGGCACTTCCATCCAAAAGTTGCCATCTTCGAAATAATGCACTCCCGCCTCGACGAGTACCTCCTTACTTCTCACCGGCGGATATTCCGGTATGTAGTACTGACTATCGTCTAGCTCGGTAACGCCAGTACTCAGCACAGTCGAATTTGTGGCTTGTTCGGCATCGGCCAGTGAATATGTGGAATTGTGCTTACTGGAGATGATGCTGTCGTCGATAGTAGTCGTCTGGTTGAGTGTGGCATCCGATTGCGTGGACTCTACGGACACTATAGACTCGTGCAGCGATTCTCCGCCACCGCCAGTCACATAGGTTTGGTTTAAATCGGAATGTTTAACCTGGAAATCGTAGCCGTTCTCGAGTTCTTCGCGGTGTTGAACTGTCACAGAGCTGGCTGAGGTAATAAGCAGATTCTCTAGGCTGCGTTTGGGGGCCTAAAGAAAAAAATTAAAAAGTTATATTATATTTATAAAATATTTAGCCTATAAGTTAATAAAATTCAACTGTAGAAAGGCAAAATTCTAAATTTTCCTGGTCTAATCAAATTGATGAGCCCCAAATAGGCCTTTTACGCACCTCAAGGACATCTCTTAGCCACTCGGGCTCGTCGTCGTCGTGCCTTGTGGTGGCTGTAGTGGCCGTCGAAGGTGAGGTGGTCGTAGTCTCCGTCTCAGTGCTATCAGCCTTGACAAAGGTGGCGTTCAAAGCTGTGGCTGTGGTGGCTGGACCATAGCCTACAATGTCCACGGCTTCAACGTCATCCGAGTCACCGTCAGCGTCACCATTGGCATCAAAATCGGCGCGGGCGTGGTTCTCGTCCCCGTCCTCGTCCCGATGGAACTCCTCCGGATACTCCTCGTCGTCGTCCTCGTCCTCCTCCTCAACAATTGCGGGGACAGCTGCAATGTGAATGTCGCGTTGCTCCCCGTTGGCTCCTGATTGCGCTGGCGATTGGCCGGAGGACGGTGGCAAATCCTCAATGAGATTCTTGGTGCTGGTCGGTGATGTTGTTGCTGTGGCAACAACTACGGCAGCAACGGCGGCGTTGAGTATTTGCTCGACTTCCTTGGCCTGTTCGTCCGACAGCAGCGACTGTTGTCTGTGTGGAATAAAAATTAGGGAAAAAGTTTAGAATGCGCGCTCGCTGTGCTGTGCTAACTCGACGTCGCTCCTTGGGGTGCGAGCGGGCGAACGGGACCAACCTGATTTTGCTTTCCAAAATGCTATGTGGAGACACAGGATGCAGGATGCAGGATGCACGGGACAGGACACAATAAGCGCAACAACAACGACAACAACAACAACAGGCATTTTACGAGTTACGATAAATAAATAAAAGTAAAATAGAGTGAGAAAAGAATGCTACAAATTATGAAATATGCAAAAGAAACACAGCATGCAAATGCAAATGCAAATCACATTTTAAATTATTTAAATACGTAAAATACATACATACAGTTACGTGACGCGCTTAAAGATTTATTAAGTGCACGCTTATAAATGTAAATAAAATTAAAGTGCATAAAATAACAGTAATTAAGTGGAGAGAGCAAAAAAAAAAAGAGTGAGGGAGTCGCAGCAGGAGTGGCAGTCGCAGGAGCGTCAACATAAGTGTGCAATTAAAATGTAATGCAGTTTTAATTTACACTACATTCCGACTATATCCACTGCTCTTGCCAGATATTTCCCATTTCAATTTCGTCAACCTTAAATTGGGTTTTAATTTGTGGCCGCATTTCGATTGATTGATTTTTATAGGCATTTCGGTTGATTCTGATAAGTTTAGACTTTTATAATCGTTTGATATAATAATTCAAGCAATTTTTATTGATAGATATAAGCTCTTTAGCTCTTTAGCACATATTCATATCGATAAATAATAATATAAATAAAGTTCCGAAACAAAAAGCCATTATAAACTTTTATATTCTTATATCGCTTATCGTTATTTGCCTAAATTATTTATAAACTCATTCCTCTATCATCTCTTCTCTGCACTTTTTTATTAATCACAACTTAACTACCAATTATAGTTTAAAAAAACCATGAATATTTATTCCATACAAATGATTTAAGTACAATTAGTCACTATTAAAGACCTGAAATTATTTATTTTTAAACATTTTTTCGTTTGTTACAGTTTTTTGTGAAATAAAGTGCCTCGAACAAGTCACTCTTTAATTGCACATAATAATAATAATAATAATAAAACTAACAATAATAAAGTAAACTTGGGTATGTGCAATGCAGTTCAGCGCCGCAAAGTACGCAATGCCAAATTAAACATGCACGCTTACACGAGCACGTAGCCCCCCGAGAGCGTACCGGGGAAAGTCAGCGGGGAAAGCGAGGAAAGCCGGGAAAAGGCGAGGGTGTAAAGTTATGTCGCATACGCCGTGTTGCACACGCAATGACACCTGAAGTGAGCAGAAGGCAGAGCACGGCAGTAACACAGGCCCAGCCACAGCAAAGGCACAGGCAGACAGTTGTCAGTTGTTTTCTGGGTGCATTTAACGTTTAAGTGTTTGTCACTCTCACTTGTGCGTGACGTCATGTGTAAGGTAAGGATATGTCTTTCTCTCTCTCTCCTGCAGTGTTTGTTAATTACTGCCAACAATTGCCAGTAAAAACTACAACGGACGAAACGGCAATGAGGACGAGATGGACACAGAAAGAAACTGTCATGGAAAATCAACAACCCTTTAAAGTTATTCATCAGCTGGTGATCAGCATCAATATCCGATACGATCCAGCCATTATCTTTGGTCTATCAATCAAAAATCAACTTCTTTCTAAGCTGTTTCAGAGCCATTTCGATGAATTTTCCGTCTAAACAAGTCGAGTATCATAAAACTATTAGTCTAAAGGCCATAAAATAAATTCAATATATTTGCCATCTTAAAATATATTATGTTTCGATTGCCAAAGTGTTTAATATAAATAAAAACTTGACTTGTTTTTATCTTTAAAAATTCTTATTTAGGTACAGACTCTTTCCCTTTTCCTTCAGTGTAGCGCAGAACATAGCTAATCATTGAAAATTACACACACTCGCACACACAGAACAGACTTAGTTGTTGTAAGTGGTTGATTATGTTGTTGATAATGAGAGCCAAGTGGCAGACACTGGAGGCAACAACAAACAACAGTCGGGCAAAGGCCCAAAGTGGCACTCCTCCTCGCTTGTCCGTTTTTCGCCTAGCTTTTCCATTTTCCCCTCAGGTGGATACTGCTGTGTGCCATGCATTTAAATGAGTTTTCCCGGGCAGCGCATTTATGTAATTGCACTCGCAATTGGCATTTTCACACGCAACCCATCAGACTGTAATTAGCTGGGATCCCAAAAAAATAAAAACAGAGAAGAAAAAAAATTATATGGCACATATTGTCGATAGCTCTGAAGCCAATTTTCTATTTCTGGCCAATTTCGCGAGTGTCCATTGAAAACCAATTGGAAAATTTGGCGATAATCCTTTAGCGGCCGCAATAAAATGCAATTAAACAATTAGCCAGCGATTTGCCACGAAATCTTTTTATATATATATATATATATTGCTCCATATCGGCGGGGCACTCGGTACAAAAACAAAAACCAAACAACGAAAAAACAATTGAAATTGGCAAAACAAAAATGGAAAACTTATGCAGGGGATGGATGTTAGTGGAAATTGAAAACTTATTCCTAGGTTCAAAAGGGCTAAGCGGCTTAGGGAATGGAAATTTGGCTAGGGAAATGGATATGGCAAGAGGGCAGCCCTCTAAACTATTTCAAAAATGTATTTTAAATTCGGAAAAGGAAAACAAACAAACCATTGAAGGACAACTTGACAGCAACAACTTTCTCTCTCTCTCTCTCTACAATTTTCAATGATGAATGATGCCCCGCAGCTTTTCGCACAACGAAAAATAAAAAAGAATTAGCATAAAGTTATGGTTTTATAATTAAAATAAAAATAACACGCTAACGGTTTTTAATTGCTGCGGGAATGTGGGACACAACACACACACACACACACCTCAGCAGGTGGCCTGAAGCGAGAACGCAGCAGCACAGTTGCATGCATAACCAAAAATATTACGCATTCGCCGCGTGTGACGAGAAACAACGATGACAAAGTTCCAACGCGGGAAAATAATTACAAGCAAACTTTAACGATATTTAAATACAACACATTTGCTGGGAGGGGAAAAAAATGAAACGAAAGACAAATGCAATTATGCGGCGGCGGGAATTTTCCGTTTGTCCCGAACAAACAAAGAGCGGAAAGGAAAAGCCAGGCCAAAGCGAAAGCGAAAGCGAAAGCGCTTTCTGTTGCCTATTTATTGGGGCACAAGTTGATTAGGACAACCGCGCCATATGGAAAATGCCATAAAAGAGGGTGTGTGTGTGTGAGAGCCACAAACAAGGTCAGTCTGCCTGCGCTTATTGTTTCGTCATACATTTTTAATTAATTTAAATAACAACGACGGCCGCAAGGAAACCACAATGCAAATAGCAAAAGCAAAAGCCTTGCCCCACAAAAAGAGCGCCAGGACTAAAACTCACTCAAGAGCAAAGTGGAGCCGGGAGAAGGTCTCTTCGTATGCGGGCTCTCTCTGGCTCTCTTAGGAGTGAGCCTGCTCGCTTTTTGGCCATGGCCCACAATGACGTCATGTGTTAGCCTTCCCTCCATTGTTGTGATAAATTTAACAGAATTTATGTTTAGTCATTCGAGAGTTTTACAGCAGTTGAGGGGGAGAATGGGGAGAAGGAGAACAGCAACGTTTTCGTTTATTAATAGCCGTTGGTTGGCTTGGATTAGAGAGCTGAAGTCCATCCTCAGTTTTGTCCATTTCATCTATTCAAGTCCAGCACTTTTCAAAGTCACTTGTGTTTGGCAGCAAAGTGAAAAGAGTAGTAAATGTTTTGGGCCTGGTTGAGACTCAGTCGACTATTAAAACCAAGTCAAGGTGAGGCTATGACGCTGATAATGCAATGGATTTGGGTTAGAATATATAACCAAAATTTGACAGTGAGTGGATTATTTTGATAAATAGAATAATAATTATATTTAGTTTGATAGTTTAGATTTGATGACTAAAAAACTAATTTAAAATATTTTGAATGTGGTGTAATTAGTAGTAATTTCTTTAACACTATTCATACAACCTGATTATATTCTGATTAATTATTTTGAAATATAATTTTCAAGTTTCACTAAATAAATGATATGTACCATATATTGTTTTAGAGCAAAAATATGTAGAAAATCATTATAACATCATCTTTCCAGACCTTGCAGCCTTCGAAAATTTCGCAGCAATTTTAATAAATATTCTAAAATAATAATAAACATAATTAACCATAAAAGAACTTGTTAAATCTCTTTGCAAACGACTTTTCCAATTGTTTGGCTGCGTGTCACTTGTATTATATGTATCTGATTTATTTGCGTCCATATACCGGGGGTTAACCCGTTTAGCTCTTAATCATATGCAATGGCCAAATTGAATGCTGGCTGTGAAGCGAGCGGCTATGAAAATTGCAAAAACCCATTTTATCATGGCAAACACGTACGTCATGTGAGCACAACACAAATTCCACAACAGGCAGGAACAGGAGGGGCAGGAGGAGCTACGAGGAGTCAGGGAGCAGAAACAACAATCAGTCGTCGGGGAACAATATTTACTGCGTGCGCACCAAAGTATGCAGCAAAGAAAAATCACAAACGCAGGATAACGAACGACAAAGGCCATGCATGCAGGGGGAGGGAAATCGAGAAATTCGAGCGATGACAATGTTGAAAATGACAACTTGGCAACAATTATATTCAGGGGAAAGAGAGAGTGAGAGACGTGTGTGTGTGTGTGTGGCCCGCATATGAACAAGAAATGGAAACAACAATGTCAACAGGATCAACAACAGCATCAGCAACAGCAACAGCAACAGCAACAGCAACAGCAGGAACAGCTGAGCGGGGTCCACCATGGCGTATGAGCAATTTTCAATTGAAAACTCATTCGATTCGAAGTGGCATGACAATACGACAATACGATAAACTGTTCCAGACCCTCGACAACAACTCTCGTCCGTGATCCACTGAGAGGAAAATTGAGGTAATTAAACGCTCGAAGAATCACCAGAAGGGGGGCTGGGGAAGTGAAAGTAAAAGAAAACTTTGCCTCCTTTTAATCAGCTTCGTCGCAAAGTTGCCGACATTATTTTTCCGAACCATTCAGGACGCGGTGTGCCAGATGCAAACTACTTAAGTGCTCTGCATACACAAATATGTACAGAGGAGCTCTCTGTACACAGAAACTGTTTTTTTTAAATACAAATTCCTTCTTTTTTTATGGCATAAAAAATTCCATAACTTGCCAACTAAAATTCGAAACTTTTTCAACAACTTTAGCGTGCACAAAATCGTGAAGTAGAGTTAAGTGAATGCCACACTTTCAGGCAATCACCGCGGGTTGTGTGTGTTTATAAAAATATAGTAAAAAAAAAAAAAGGAAATATACCCTAGACAGAGACAACTTCCCTTATTTATCTTTATCGCCAGGGCTTTATCTGCGAATTAGCTGAAACTTCTTCACACATAAATTCCAGTATTTGCCTCAAACTGAAACTTATGCGAGGGAGCGACACTCGAAGTAAACAGGAGTCGTGGCAGAAAGCAAAACAAAGTGCTAAAGGTGCTGCGTGTCCCTCCATAAACCTGCAGCTAGAGACCTGCTTTTATGCATCGAAGAGGATGTGGTGGGGAGGGGGAAGCATTAGTGGACCCAAAACGTTGCAGGAATCGCTAAGGGCAAGAAATGCAACTGGAAATTGTGACAAGTCGATGGGTGGGCACCCTTATCAAATCGCTGAGAGTTACAACAGATTATCCGTGGATTTTGTGCTTTTTAACTTTCTCATTTACTATTTAGTTGTTATTGTCTTTGCATAAGTGTGTCCATAAACAAAGGTTTAAGTCCTTAGTTTAATATATATATAAGTGAATTAGTAGTAGTAAAAAAAAACTTATTTTCTTGAGGTGTATTAACTTGATTAACTTCTTAAATAAAGATTTAAAATAGCTAAAAATACTAGGCTTCTTTCCTAAGGCAACATATAATAATTATTTCCCTTTCATGTACAAACAAATTATTTAAATGTATTTAATTTGTAATAAATAAAACCATTATTTAAAATAAAATATGGGTTGCAATTTTCAAGACTTAAGTGCGGTCCTCTAAAAACACTTTTCCCCACACAAACCCCCTTAAAAAATCAACATTTTCTTCAACCTTCCCCTCTAAAGGTAGAGTATCTCAAGAACTATTGAAATAAATACCAACAAATGGGCCAAAGCGTCATTCGTGCTCCATTTCCAAGTTGCCTTCAAAAACTTTTGCGTTGCACTTGCAGCACACTTCCTTTCGCCACCCCAAGCTCCCATTTTTGTTGCCATTTTCTGTTGCAATTGAGGGTTGCAAATAAAAATAAAACAAAAAATACTGGCAAAAAAAGTAAACAAAGTAAAAAAAAAAAATTAAGGGGGCTGGACACAGGGCGTGCGATAAGCCAAGCACACAAATAAGATTACAACGCCTGAGCAGCAGCAGCAGAAAAAAAAAAACAATAATAAAAAAGCAAGAAATGCTAGCACTAAAAACGCGAAACCGAAAACTTTTTTAAATGCAGTCAAAAGCAAAAGTTGAACGCTAACCAACAAAAAGGCGAACCGGAACTGAAATGAAAATAGAAGGCAAAGTTGGAAACGCCTAAAACAGGAGCACCAAAAAACAAACAAAAATGATTATTGAGAAAGCGTGAGCAGTGAAAAGCTGCAAACCGGGAAGCCAGCGGAAAATCGGAAAGAAAAACTCTCAAAAGGCAAAAGGGAACAAGTTAACTAGAAAATGGCCAGCGGCTAGAGTCATCCAAAAATGTGAGGCAACAGGATGCAAGAAAGTTAAAACCTTCTCCAATCAGTTTCAGGGACACAAGAAATAAACAAAAAACAAAACAAGGGGACGCTTGCGGAAAATTTGTCAAACAATTGGGAGGTTAAAAAATAAATATAATAAATAATAAAGAAGTAAAAAAATATATATATATTCCTAATAATAAGAAGTAAAAATATAAATATTCTTAATATAAAATTTTGAAACGGAAAATACATTTATGGCAAGAAAACCCTACTTGTATCCCTCTCCCAAGTACCCGGCAATTACACAGGCCAATGCCGAAAAGTGTCCACAATTGACCAGCAAATTGCCCGAAAATGTCTCCTCCCGCTCACCAAAAGGGGAAAAAAAGATGTTGGAAAAGGATAAGAAAGGAGAGTGCAAAACTCGTGTCAAGGACAAACGTTTTGGGAACGCCAAGCTCAGCAGGGCAGGCTGCCAAAAATGGGCTGAAAAAAAAAAAAAAAAGTGGCCAGGGAAGGCACAAAAGCCAGTGGCTCCTGTTGAGCCCCACAAACACTTTTTGGCTGAAAGATAAATGAGAGTTGGACTCGCAGCTGGCCCGACTTTTGGCCAAGGACGACAAGGACATCATCAACACATGGCCCTGCTGCAATTTATGTAAATTGCGGACTGCCAGTTGGGCGAGCGAGTTGAATGCCAAAAGCCGAGAGTCCGAGAGAGCCGAGAACGGAAATCAGGAATCAGAAAGCGGAGCATTAAGCAATTGCTGAGTATGTAGGATTTTCCTGGCCCTTCTCTGGGAGGAGGGGATTTTTTTCAGCCCTGTCCAGCTGGCCTGCAAATGAATTTAAATTTCCATTTCACATTCGAAAGCTTATTCCCCCGCGGGCCATCAAGTTTTTCAATTAGTTGACCAACTTGCACTCTGTCCGCTGGCAGGCAAATTTCCCATTCTTTTTTTTTCGTATTGAGCCCGTAGAGTTATGCATTTTATTTCAGTTTATTTCACATTTTTGGCCCATGTGAAAGTTCTTCCAGCAGATACAATCTCAAAAATTCGAGCCCCCAAGTTATGTTAATTGTGAGGGGGAGTAATAATCATTATGGCCAAGTTGTGCAGCAGCAAATGAAGGGGTTCACGGAATTTAAATAGGGGAAATGATTTTGACTTCACTTGGTTCTTGGAGGATTCGCTTATTGAAGGGGGAAACGCTATGTAGAACATTTTTGGGGTGCAACAAAGGAAACATATTAATATATATAATGTTTGCAAGAATAGGGGTTTCTTTTCTTGTGTTTGTATAAAGAAGTAATAACTTAAACTCAGGGACCGTAAATAATCTTATTTTTATTTTAGAAATATAAAAAGATTCAACGATTTTCTCAAACAAACTGAGCGAATGAAATAAGCTGCAGAAAAATAGGAAGAGCGAACAGATGATTGTATGTTTATGTTTTTGAAAAGAAGTTGTTTATGTTTAGGTCAGTGCAAAACAACAAATAGTTGATCAGATGTGCCTTAATCCGAGGTGCTGCAGAAAAAGAGCAGCTTTTCTTGTTGGAAATTATTAGGGCAGGTCGGAAAACAACGAGAGGATCTGATAGTTGATAATCTTATAACCTAATCTTAAAAGAGCTTATTGATAGTCTTTCGCACTGTTTGTTTGAGAAAATCTTTGCTGATAAGAGAAATAATTATTATTTACGTTAAACTCTAAGCGCCTGACCCTACTAATGCTACATTTAATTTAACTTTTCATTGCTGTCACTTTAATTAAATAAAAGAAAGACACACTTGTATAATTTAACTAAGCACAGAAACCACTGGCACAAAATGCTCTCTTATGGGTCCACCACCATTCATTTCCATTTGCCCCCCGCTGGAAAAGCGTCGTTCCCCACACCGCATTAGCCCTTTCTCTGTGGCTTAAGTCGCCGCCGCAATTTAAATAAGCTTAAAAGCGCAGCCAAGACTAAAAGCAAACTTGACTGAAATGCATTTTCCCCCTGCGCTTTTTTTTTCTGCTACTTTTTTATACCCACTACCAAAAAAAAAAAAAGAAAAACGGAAAAGCAAGAAAACTCAGGGAGGGAAAAGCATAGGTTTGGGGAGGCGTCAGCATATTGAATGCCAAATGAGCGATTAGCACTTGTCGCCCTGTGTGTTGATGCCTTTGGCAATGTCTGCCAGGATGTTGACGATGATGAAGGAGCTCTGCTGTGTGCTTGTTGGTTTTCTGTGGTGATTGCGCTTAAATTACACTTAACACAAATTCCATTTGAATAAACTAAAAATGAAATGCATAACATGCCCAAGAGACAGCGGGGGGAAAAGGCAACAGCAGCAGATTGCGCATAATCAGTATAAAAAACTCATTAAAAATATTTAATGAGAAAAGTGGTACTTTAAGCGCAGTTTTAGTGTGAGGCAAGAGGTCGGTCATGGGGAATTTGTGTGATTAAAAGCTAATCATGGAATATATAGAAAAATATGCAATCAAATTCCTGGCTTTATCATATTTTTGAGCCACTGATTAAATATGAATAATGTGAAAAAGTTGGTTAAATTTTTGCTTGATATAAAACTATTTAGAATGCATAGGCTTATGCCAATCGTTATGATTTATGACCCAAAATATTAATTACGAATTAAAGTATAATATCATAATAAATACCTAGCATTTTACCCTAATCAATTACCACGTTCCTTAGCTCGATTCTAAAACCAATATAAATACATGAACAAAAAACTAATTAAGGACCTTGGTGCCAAATTGCTGAATTAGTGTAATTAACAGTAATCACTCTCGGAGTACTTGACAATTGGACCGCAAAAGCCTCAAATGCAATATCTTTGAAATGCATTTCAATGTCCAACCACAAAAGCGTCCAATCAAATGCTGCTGGCAAACAAATCATCATCTGGACATCCTCAACGTCTCTCTACCTCTCTCCTGGCCAAATGTCCCATTAATACATTTGCCGGGGAGTTGTTAATGGCGAAATCTAGGGGACGGAGAGTTGGAGAAATGTGCCCAGAGTTGGGCTGTAAGTAAGCTCATTGACAGGACAGAAACTGAAACTGGCCACTAACGAGGCTCGTGTGTGCGATTCCCCGACACACGACAGTTGTCTAATTAAAAGCCAACAAGGCACTGATAATGCCGGCCATAAGGAACACCGGATATGTACTCGCAATGACAGGCCTTCGTCATCATCATCATTGAGTGCCGGGAAAATGTCATCGGCAGGGGTGAAAATATTGCGGAAAAAATAAATACGAACTGTGGGAGGGGTTTATCGGTGATATCTTGATCAGCATTTTATATTTAAATTATTTGGAGAGCTTGGAAAAATATTTATGTTATAAAAAACAACATATTATTGTGAACTTTATGCTAAAATGTATTGAAAATATTTGACTTTTTGATTACTTTTGTCATTTTAAGAAGGATCTAGTATCACTTTCTAATTAATTCACTTAAAATTCGCTTTAAGTATTCAAAATTATAATTATAAAAATAATTAAATACCACTCAACTTTTGTAAACTGAGAAAGTAATAAAAATGTTCACATAAACCAAACTGCAGCAGTTAAAATGCCATCCATTGAGGCGGAAATCGAGTGAAAAATAAATAACACACGTTGGCAGCAGATATTTAATATTGATAATAATATTTTCCACCTACCAAAAAAGACGCGGGCAATGGTTGTTGACACTTCTTCCTTCCTTCTTCCAACTCGCAGTCTTTAAGTTTAATTAAAACTTATTTCCTGAACTCTTCTCGAGAGCACGAAAATGTTAATTAAAACGATGTTCGGCGGAGAGATGGCCTCACACACAAACACACACACATTTCATGTGCTTTTCCTTTTTGTCAAGTTTATTTTTGCAACGGAAAAACGGATTTCATTTCGCGCGCATGGAATTTTCCTCGTTTTTTGTTGTTTTTTTTTTTTGTATTATTTTTCGTTTTCGATTTTCGGTTTTTGCCTTTCTATTTTCGGCAGCGTAACAATTTTCCAGCCATGCGACAGGATGAACGAGCGGCGGGCATGTGATTCGTGTCGAGTGGCAACGAAACTGCAGGACAAAACTGCACAGGACACACGCAGCATTGAGCGGAAAATGTGTGCACGCGAGCGAGGGCAAGAGAGAGAGAGAGAGCTGTGAAAACCGAGTGGAAATTCGTTCTCCCTGGGACTTTTTCACTCCAAGTTCAGCGTAGTTTGTGTGTGCAAATAAAGAGGACAACAGAAAAAAGTCCTGGCGCTCTCGACTAATTGACGTATGCAGCAGGCGAAAGGCACACACATAGTACGATACGATACGAGCTGGTTACTATATTGGCAAAAGAAACCACGGTTAAGTGTAATTTTTTTTGCCGCGGCTAAAAAAGAAATTGGTTATTTGCGTGCGAAACGCGGAAATTCCACAGCCAGGACGATGGCAAGGGAAAGACTACGAACGTAATTCCGGGTAATGGCTCATAATAAATTGCCCAAAAATAAAGCAAAAAAGCGTCGAAGAACGAGCGTAAATAAGCGCAAAATGGCGAGCTCCATAAAAAAAAAACTATAACGATTGAAATGGGAACGTCTCCTCTTTGAGGAGTAGGTGTAGGGAAATCGTTTGAAAATTGCATTTTAATACTGCCACGGGATTCGTGTGAGGTTTCCCTGGCGTACCTTGCACTCTACCTCCTCCTCCTCGGTGTACACACAATAAATCAATGGCAAGTCAATTCTGTTGGGGAGCAGGCAGCCACGAATCGCTCGCAGAAAGCCAGGCCAAGAATAAATGACTGCGAAAATCTAGATACTACTTAAAGCCCCGCACACAGCACTCAAACACACAAAAACCCTTTAACTGAAAAGAAAAACACACCTGCAGGTGTCAGAGATGCTAAAAGGTGAGGTGGGTTTTTAGCCAGAAAATATCATAAATATTAAATGGGAAAGGGAAAGGCTTAAAACATAAATCACAAGCTTTTTATATTTTAAATAAAATAATTTCCGTGGAATGCTTCAGATATTTCTATGATTTTTAAAACCTTTAAAAAAGGTGCCTTAAAAATGCAATGCAATTCCATAGGAACTACTAATTCGTAATTTCTGACCTAAAACATATCATTAGCACTAAAAATACATGTCAAAATTAGGAAATTTCTCGAAGATGAATTTCCAAAATCATTACTTAAAGACCAAAGCCAGTTCAATGGCTGTTTGTGGAATAGTTAAACAAGTTTGGCAGCTTAAAGTGGCGCCTGGCTTACACCAACTACTCGGTTGCACAAAGGCCAAAGGACTCACAAACAGGAATCCTCTCTCTATCTCTTTATCTACCTCTCCTGCCACATTCCTTTAGAGCCAATACTTCCGGGGCAAAGTCAAAGTCAAAGTCTGAGGCGGAATTCACTCTGGATGGACCTTGGTGTAGTGGCATGAGCAGTTGACAAGCGGCAGATTAGCTTACAATTACAACAAAGCTGGCGCTGAAAGGTGGCAAAGCCGATGATGAATAGCACAACTTGGAGAGGAGATGAGAGGAGTCCGTGCCAATGGATGTGGCAAAAAGTAAATATTTGCTCAATATGTGAGCTCCATTCACTTGCTACGACCCCGGGAATAGATGGATGTGAGCTGCGGCTGCTTCTTATCATAGTCTAAGATGCAATACCTTGGATTTAATTTAAATTATTGGATAGAAATAATAAATATTATGCTAATGAGATAGTGGTTTGAAAGTCAACAAAAGCGAAGAAGCTGGCTACAGAATTTGAGAGTAATTTTAATGAATTTTAAGGGAAATATAAATTGTATTTGAGTAACCCATAAAATGGTTAATCAAACAGAAAGGTAATTGGATTCAAGAGATTCAGACTTTAGCGATAGACATGGAAATGACTTTAGATAAATTAAAAGAATAAATAAAATAGGTTAAAATAAGAGATCTACCTTAGAGTTGAAGCTAAGCCCTTTTTATAATAATAAAAAAAGCATTGTATATATTAAAAATACATAATTATAATGCACTCAAATAAGGCTTATAATTTTAACTTTGAAATAACTTCTTAACTAGTTCTACTACTAAATAAAACAACTAGATACCAAGACAAATACAAGTACATGCTTACAACATTCATGTTTAAATCAAGCATTATAATTATAAATAAATACATATATAGGCAAACAATTTCCATTGACTCACCTTGAGCTCAACAGTCGTTCGGCTTCGGCAGCAGTCATGGCATCCGGCAAGCTATCCTCTCGAGGAATTGCTGCAGCGGGCGCTGCGCTAGTCACGCTGTGCTTCACATGGACCTTGCTGATCACCTCATCGACAACATCGTCGATTAGCTCCACATCCAGTATATCGCTGCCCTTCAAGTGATTGAGTATATCCTCCTCATCCTCACCGGCGCTTGTGTCCGCATACTCCAGGTCCTGCAGCTCTAGGGCGCCCTGAGCGGGCACACGACGTTCGGGCAGAATGGGAGCTTCTTCCTCCTCCAGCTCGATGACCTCCACATATTCCACTGCCAAGTGTTCGTCCTCTTCCTCCTCATCAAGATCCAGTTCCTCTTCTTCGTGCGCATCAATAGAGGCAATGGGAGCAATGCCTTTGACCAGTCCTGATCTGGCTGGAGAAATGGGTGGCGTAGACTTGGCACTGCCCACACTCTGATCCTGATTGCTGCTATTGCGTCGCCTTATGGGCGAGACGACACCAACGGGCGGTGAGCTATAGACCCCACGATGCAGGGGAGATCCCTCCACGCTCGAGGATGTCGGCGATTGTTGCAGGTGAACAGTACGCGAGGGAGCCACTGGCTGCTGCTGCTGCTGCTGGTTAGCATCCGACACATCCGTCTTGATGATGGCATACACAGTGCTCGACTCCTGGCCAAAGCCATTGGCTCCATGGAACTTTCGCTGCATATCTGTAACCTTGGCGGTGTCATACAGCTCCGCCTCAGAGCCGTAAACCTCGCGACTCTCACTGCCGTCGGGATTAAGGCGATAGCCCACGTCCACGTAGTTGAGGCTGTGTGGCAGCTCCGTCTCCGTTTGGTCGTAGGACGGCTGCAATTTGGCCTTTAGCTCTGGAGTGGTTTCGTTGAAGCCACCCTCGTCCTGGCTGGTGGTTGAAATAATGCTGGGCGGTCTCTGGCCAAGTCCAGCGGCTGGCATATTGACCGTAATGCTGCTCCGCTTGTTGGCCACCACTCGCTGGGGTGATCCGGTGGCGGAGCCAGGAATGGAATGTTGCTGCTGTTGTTGGGAGCTGGCCAATGCGGGAGTTTCGTCTACAGATTTGCGACCTGTAAAGACAGGAGGGAAGAGAGGGTTTAATTAGGGGGGTTATTAAATAAATTCGTGAGATTTATGAACTTTTCAGTGGTTTTTAAGTTAGTTAAACAGATTTGTTTATGATTTTGCCTTCTATATTCTATTCTATATCATTCTATAGATTTTTATTGAATTTCTGTTAAAATATGTAAATAATAAAATAAAATAATTTATTTGGATCTATTCGCCTTGTAAAATATTTATCGAAAAACTGAATTAATGCGGTATCTTGACGCCCTCTTCGTTTAGCATCCTGACCAAGTCTCTTTGCATATTCAAAAGCAAATACAATCGCTCCGATTTCTGATTTTTGCCCGATCCCCAATCAGCGTCGTTGTCTTTGTGATTCTCTGCGAATTCCCGATATCGTCTTAGTTCCATCTCCAGGAACTCATTCCGTTCCAGATCAGGTTCACCGCTTAACTCTTTCTTGATTGTTAGCAACAACTTTAGCATCTCTTCGCGGACAGCATTAGGCTCCTTTGGACTTAACGATCTTGCGCAGGAATTGCACTTCTTTTGGTTTTTCTCCTTCTGGGCACCTGATTTTATAGGGGAATTATCTAGCTTTGGTTTCATCAAGGAATTCCTGGGCGGTAGACGACTTGGCAGGGATTGAGACCGGCTGCAGGATGAGCCTAGGCTGTGCTGACTACCACATGCAGAGCGAGAGCCAAACGGGCGCTTTCCATCCCTTTTGACGGCCCATATCTCCTTAATCTCTTTGTTATCGGTGGAGGTCTCAATTTGGCGACCAGGGGCGCTACCGCCTGGGTGACGATGATTTGAGCAGCAAGCTCCCGCCCTATTCGGACCTCCACAGTGGCAGGGCGGAGGTGAAGCCGAGCCCAAGCTCTTGCTACAGCAGGGTTGGGAACAGGAGTGCGAATTCGGGCTGGAGTTCGGGAGGGCTCCCTGCATCCAGGTAGAACAGGCCAAGGCCATGGGATTCATCGGATTCATCGGGTACTGTTGGATCTTATTTTGCTCCCCAAAGTCCACCCAGACCAGCTCCTGTGGCGGTGGCTGACTAAAGATGCCCGTCAGCTGTCTCCGATTTAAGCAGACAATCAGGTGACTCATGTACGCGTTTCGCATGCGCAGATCATTGAGTGTATTGCAGCGCCAGGAGATCATCTTATTGAGCCAGATGCAGGCTAGTCCCAGCTCGTGTGATTCCTGGTAGAAGACCTCATCCGGCTGCGGCGAGCAATCGAGCATCAGGATGAAATCATTGGAGAGCATTGCCATGCTATCGTCATGGTCGTCTTCAATTACAGGTTCAACCAGTTTTTCCTCAGATTCTTTGACAGTTGCTGCTGGCTTCCGGACAGATTTTTCCGGCTTCGGACGGGTTTTCTTGACTTTCTGGCGACTCGGGGTCTTCCGGGCAGGGGCTTCTCTATAGGTCTGCAGTAAGCTTTGGCTAGCGCCTCTCCTTCTGTTGTCCTCATCTACCATATTCATGTTGGCTATATATTTTATTCAACTTTATTTACTATAATTTTGATCTGAGCCTAATTTTGTCCAAAAATGTCAAGCAGTTGACTCACAACTGAAAACACACCAACAGAAAATATTTTGACACTTTCAATGAATTTTTTGAATTAATCGTTCCCGTCATTATTTTCTATATTCCTAATTTATTTATTTATACACAAATTGGCCGGGGAACTCACGAGTGAATTCTTTAATGGTTCAGAGCTAATCGCAAAGTTCTATTTATTTTTTTTTTTGTGAGACTTTTTTTCGATGACTATTTTCAGTGCAGAAGCTAAAGCTGTCAACACACGCAATAAATATAGAAGACATATAGAAGGAGGCATCTATGTACATATAAATATATTGCCTCTCTAAATTGGACCTTAGGGGATGTCTTTTTTTAGTGAAGAAGCAAACACATTTTCCTTTTTTTAATTTTGCCAAGCGTGGAGGCCTTTTCAAAGTGCCTGTGGAATGTCTTAGAAGTGTTTGTTAGTTTGCCAATTATCGTGGTATTGGATTAGTGAAATTCCTTCGTTATTTTCAAATATTATATATAAAGTTTGCTTAGTTTTTAATGTATATTATTAATAGAACTTATTATTACGGGGGGTCTGTCTGATGCTACCAACCTCGACAGGCTTGACAAAGTTTTCGCAAACTGAGACACATTTTTCTAAATACACTTTTATCACTATGTATAATCACGATTTTTAATGTTTTAAGTTACACATGTTGTTGTGTGTTCACTAAATGAGTTTTTGAAGGAATAATTATCGGGGTATTAATATAATTAAGCAACCATAAAATATTTCTAGACGTTGCCAAGTCTTTTTTATATAGTAACCATGAGTTAAGACACAAAATGAATAGATTTTTTTATGAGAAAACTCAGAAGATTTGAAGAGAAATTTTATGATGGATTAATGATGGATTCTTTTTCTGGAAAAATTAAACAGTTAAATTTTGTCATATTTTGTTTGATTTCCCTCTTTAAAAAAAAACAAAACTTTTAAGGCTGCTTTAACTTTCTCCAAGTCTTAGAACACTTTTAATGGTTAAATACTTTCTAAATTGAAGTTTCAAAATTCTAAACTCAAAGCAAAAGGATTATCTTGTTAATTGTGAACATTTCAAGCAAACCATCACCATAATCACTTCAAAGAAATTTAAGGCTAAAAACTGTCATCAAAAAATGAAACTATCATAATAATTATTCAAGCATAAACCTCCAAATAGCCAAATCCCGAGCGAGAAACTAGAAAGCATTTCCTAGTAGAGAGAGGAACCATCCAACATGATAACAAAGCCAGGATTTTGGCCGTTTTATGCTGAACACAGGTCCGAAGTGCAGAGAGAGCGCCTAACCTCTCCTGGCCATGTCAGTTGGCTCTGGTCAAGTGCACCCTGGCGTATGCTTAATGCCAATTAGACATGCGTGCGCTTTTAATTAAGAGCTGCATGAATACTTAATGCGAAAATCCGGAATGAGGAGAGGGCTGGCTGCAGGGGAGAGCCAAGCTGCCAAGGCCAATGCGGCGTATGTGTAATTTCTGTTTCGGTTCAAGTAAATAAACTTGATGAGATCCACACACCAAGCCAAAAATTTCGAAGGTCGCCACACGTAAACAAACGCAATTGAAATCGATGAAAAATCGAAGGGGGAAAGAAAATCACAACCATTACTTGGGTGGGTGCGTGTGTGTGTGTGTATTGTATAATGAGATGCGAAAATTAATGAAAAACCAGGCCAAAAATAAATGCTGCAAATAATACAATACAACAAAAGAACCCGAAAACACAGAAGCAAAACAATAAAAACAAACAAAAGACAATTAATGTGAAGCGTAAAAAAAATGGAAAATGGAATGAAAAATCAGAAAGAGAAATGGCACGTAAAAGTTGCATATAAATCAAGGTTTATAAATAAGTTTTTTTTCGCAGTAATTGAAGCCATGAGAAGAAATAAAAATGCATCAAATGCTTCCAATGAATCAAAGGCGGAGAAATCAATTTGTGTTAAATAAATGAATGTAAGGAAAAGGGGGAGAAATGGGAAGGCACTTGCTTTTCACTCTGCCTGCTGACTTAAGCTAGAAAAAAACATGGAAAATTTGCACATGAAAATGCAAAAATAATTGTTTGAGTAACCACAACAAAGCAACAGCAAATTAGAAAACCTAAAACACCACAAAAACGGGAAAAGAAGAAAATGTCAAGACAAAAAACGGAAGTTGCTGTCCAAAATGTGCCAAAAAGGCGAGCCAGGGAAAGATAAAGGAGGACAGCCGACGAGCCGCAGCATGTGATGATATAGTAAGTCGGCATCATCTGTGTCCTAGTGGTTGTTGGGTCAACTTCCCCCCCAAAAGTCCTGACAATGCAGATATGCATAATGAAAGGCAAAAGGCAAGGAAGCCTCAAAAACAAAAGGAGACTCCCCTTGAATCCCTGGGACCAAGAGGGGTTACCACAAAATAGCTGACCAGGCTTAGCTTCGCATGGAAATTCATTAAAAGCATAAATAAACCTAGGAACTATTTCAAATTTCGTAGAAAAATAAAATGGAATGCCTTGCAATATGATTTTGATAAATATTTAAAGACATTTTTTAGCCCAAGGCAACTATTTTAGATTTAGTTAACAAGAAACTGTCACGGAATTTTATTAAGGACATTTTTCATATTTTGGCACATTGAATTTTTGCATATTCCCTATCCTGGAGCACTGTTAAGGATTTATAGATATAGTTTTATTTTTTAAAGCCTTTAAATTTCATAGGAAGTTTATGTAGTTCACACAAATATAATATCACACAATATATATCACACAAATATTTCAAATAAATACGAAGCTCCAAGATACAGATTCAATGAAACCCTCAACTTGTTTACAAATTAATTTTAATAAAATAAACAAATGTATTTCAAAAAGCTGAATGAGATAAAACTGTAAACCATTCAAGTTGATATTCGGAATGCCAAAGGACATTTCTTAGCTTTTCCTTAGTGTCACAAGGAAAATATGTCTCAATGCGATAAATAGGAATTCCTTTATCCAGCAGCAACAGGCCAAAAGCAAAAAGCAACATCAAATATAAGAATAATAAAAACGAAAAGCAAAACTATCACACAGAAATATTTTACAACCTCACTGAATGGCGAAAAATGGCAAACACATGACATGAACAAAAATTCTTGGCTGCTCTTCGTTTAAAATTTGAAAATAAACTCGGAGAAAGGAGAGCAGGAAGCACAGCAAAAGTGTCAGACAAATATCTAAATAAAATAAGAAAGAAAGAAATACAACAAAAAAAGAGCCAAATAAACTTTAAACATTTGGTTGTAGACAATGCCAACATTGTTTCTTTTCCGTTCTTGCCAGAAAACTCTGCCACACATGTGAAAATGCATTTTTTGAATATTTTGTTTGTCGCTGCAGCAACACAAAATGCAGTTCGCTGAACTTTGGAAGAAACAAAGAAAAAGGCGAAGAATTGCAGAAATTATCCATCTTTTTTATATATATCCAAGAGATTTCTTACATCTGGACAGCTGTTGTAGCTCTCCTTATTTTTAAATGAAGAAAATGCTTCGAGTTTAAATTGAAACAAAGAAAAACAGGTAACAGATTACATTTCGAAAAAAGCAAAGAATTTTCTTGAAATTCTATATTTTTGTTAGATATTTAATGGTTTCTTCTATTGTTTATAAATCATTTTAAATACCTATCCTGCTTATTTATTTAATAACAAAAGAAAATGTAAGCCACAAAATAATCCAGCATTTGCACATAAAATAAATATTATTTAAAGAACACTTTAAGAACCATACATCTGGATGTTTAAAGCTTGAAAAGAATTCTTTTCAGGCTGTTTACATTTTTTTTGAAATTAATTTTCCTGTCACTTAACTCAAAACTCTATTATTTTCACCCCCGCCTTACTTTTTTTTAAAAGGCAGCTGCCATATATTAAGGTCACTCGGCCAGTTTGCAATTTAATTTTTGGGTTCAAATCAATTATGCAATGCGGAGCACTAACATACCTCCTCTCCCAGCTTCAAAATCTCGACGGCACTTTGACAACTTACAGACAAAAAGGAGGAGGAGGCCCCTCCAACAACCTTAAAGCTGGAGGTTAAAATCCAAACTGACAAGTAAAAGCCAGACCTCACCAAACAATTCGAGTCTCATCCAGACACCGTGGAGAGCGAGGATCTGTTATCAGCATCCAAGGGTGCAAAAAATAAGCCAAATCTTGGACCTCACGTGCCCCTAGAAAATCGAAATAAAAAGCAAAAACGAGAACCCACACCGAAAAAAAAAAATAATCACGCCCCAGCCTCATGGTTACTATATACAAATGTGTTTTCTTCCATTGAGCGGGGCCAACGTGCGACAAATAATTTGTTTTGATTTGCACGGATTCACATTGTCTTGGTTTCTTTTTTTAAATATATAATTTTTACTCTATGTAATTTGTTTGTGTTTTGGGAATTCTTTTGATTACGCGCGCCTCCAAATCGGTTTAATATTTTTTATTTCGAGTTTTTATATTGCGAAAGTTCTTGTCCGCTTATCAACGCGACATCAACTGAGAGAAGATCTGCTGAAAAATTGCTTATTCGGATTTTCGCTTTTTCAGCATCGCTCGGGAGAACCGGCGAGAAGCTGGGCATAAATAGCTGAGAGATCCGAGATCGGAGAACATCTCTCTCTCTCTCTATCTATATCTCTATCTATGTATCTTTTCCGACGTTTTTTGGGGCCAGACATGTGGCAGCCAAGTTCCGTTTGTCATGGATGCTTCTCACAGGGTATTTCGGATCGTTTTCGAGGGCCGCCACTTGTCAAAATGCCAGATTGCAAAATCCGCCAACGTGAAATGTTGGGAAAGGCCAGAAATTCAAATGGCGGGGAAAATATCTAGGGAATCAGTCAAGTGTCGAGACGAAAGAAATCTTTGGTTGGTGATAGTCGCGCCTGTCTAATAATAAAATTAACTCAAAATAGTCGAGAGAACACAAAAATTCAGCAGATGGAAAATCGTCTATATAATTCTTTTCTTGGAGCATTAACACTAGACATTTTTAGTGAGTAAAGTGCTCCTAATAGATTCTAGTTGAATTACTATAAAAATTGGAAAGTAATAATAATATTTAATAGAAAAGTTAAAGAAAATGAATTACAACAAGATTCAGAGAGCTACAATAGTCTGTAGAGATTTTAAATCAATGAAAAAAGGTTGGCCTAAAGTTTGATGTTTAAAAAGAAAAGGAATTCTTGAGTAAATTCAATTTATAGCATTATTTTTTTAAAACTAAAGAAGGTAAACTAGTATTTAAATAATGAATTTAAACTAGTTTCGATTTATTTAATATTTTTAATGTTCCTTAAACTATTTTCTTATTATTTTATATTTCAAGGTGTCTCCTTTGTAGACCAGTGTAATTTTCGCTCAACTAAAAATCCATAAAAACACAATTTTGATGGTACAAAAGTTCAACAAAAACGAACAACGGCTGCAAATCAATTTTATGTTATTTCATTTTAGTTTTAGTTTATTTTGTAAAGGAAAACTATCAGCGATTTCCACAGAATTTCCTCACTGGCAAAATATGTCACCTGTAAGATTTTCAGATATATATTTTGTTGCCATTTTCGCAATGGACGTCATCAGTTTTGGCGTGAAAAGAAAATGGAAAAATAAAAAAAAAAAACATAATAAGAAGTCTGACGACAACGGCAATGTTGTTGGGTGGTCAAACTATGCAGGGGGAAATGCGGGAAAAAGTGAAGAAAAATTTGTCGGCAAGTGGCTGTCAAAAACCCACGCGTCTCTTTCATTAAAGCCAAGGATCATTGAACTCGGAGGGGAAAAAGCATAGAAAATCATAGAAAATCTCATCTACGAACTGCTCGACGAGAAAATATGTTTCGGAAAAGAGGGTAACTGGCGCCACCTGGCGTTAAACAGCTGAAGCTCTCACTTGACAGGGTTTGAACATTTGCTAGAAAAGTTTTCAGGGAAAAGCTTTTCTGCAAAGAGAGAGAGGAAAATTTATGGAAAATCTTGGCAATTCTGCAGAGAGAGTATATTCAGCAGGGAGAGCAAAGAGAGAGCCGGAAAATGCATTTATTTTCCACCTTTTTGTTGGTATTTGCCGGCTTTTCGTCTGTATACTTTTGTGTGTTTTTGTTTGTGTTTGGTTTTGCGTAGGCGTAGGAGCCTCTTTTTCTACTAAGACCCTCCCTCGCCTTCAATTTTCTTTTCACAAACAAATTGTCAATATTTGAATTGGTTTTAATTTGTGATAAATGATACCTTCCGTTTGGGATTAACCTAAAATGCAAAGACGACATATTTGTTGTGCCCCCATCAATGTTTCATTGTGATGATATAAAGTGGAGCACACAAGCTACTTTTTGGCAGGCATAATTTATAGACAACCACGGATATATGTATAATGTGTGCACTAAGAGAAAAGAAGATAATTTAATTTATACCTCTTACAATATTTCATATTTTTTAAAGACCTTTTAATCTTAATTGTGGCGTTTAGATTTTATCCATATAAAATTATTAATGGTTTAATAATTTGTTGATCAATTAGGAAAAACCAAAGTTTAAGATTTAAAATTTCTAAGCAGTTCTGTAATATATCATTAATTGTTCTTAAATATATTAATTATTTATCTATCGATTCTATCGCTTCTCCCTAGATTCAATTTTTCGTAGTGCCTATTTTTCTCCCCCACCTGAAATTACCCCCACTCTGGTGTGGCGTCGTAGCCGTAGTTCTTCAGTAGTATTTCTTCGTGTTATTTATAAACTTCTCGGATGTGACAGGCAGAGGCACAAGCCATTCAAAATGTGCCATGCCGGGGCGCACACCGAAGCCTAGTCCTTCGTTTTTGACTCGATGTTTCCATTGCTTATTGCTCCGAGGCCGCCCCTCTTTATTTCTTGTGTTTTTTACCCCCAATGAGGCTATATGCCTCATTCATACTCAGACGTATGTTCTCGTCATGTCTCGACTCTGACAAGTCTTTAAGGGTACATATAGCAATATAGCAGGCTCAGCGAAAAACTAACTAAAACACAGAGGTAAGTTCATAAAAGAAGAATTTTGCATAAGGGAAAACCTTTGAAAATAAATATATTATTAGAAAATCAGATAGAGCATACAACTTTCAGGCTTTATTTTCGCAAATTCCCTTTCTCGTGCCTCCACTTTACCTTGCCCCATAATGTTTATAAGACGCAAAAGCCTTATGACTTGGTATGACTGGCGCTAAGCATATGTCAGGTGCTGTGTGTCAGCGATTCAACAAGAAAATGACTTAAAGAATTGTGTTGTGTTGGGGCTACACGAAAAAAAGAGCCCCAGAAATAGACAAATCAATGGAAGCGGCAAAAAACAGAGGGGAAAAACCAAAGCTTTAGCTCAGTGACTCCAAAAGGCAGACACAACCTACCCCAAACATGAGCACATAATCCAATCCACTTAATTCCATTGCACTTCAGCATCCTCGCCTTCTCTGGCGTCCAATGGAATCAATAAATCAAGGTGGGCCACACCCCCCTTCATGGACACAACACTGCCATTTATGAATTAAAAAGAGCTCAACTCCAGCATTCCCTCAGTTCGCATCTGCAGATAAGCAATCATCAGCAGCAGCAGCAGCAGAAGCTGCACTCGAGGAGTACTTATGGCCAAAGACAACACGCAAGGAATATGGTCTTGAAGAACGAGTCTAGAAGTACACTTCTCCCTAGAATATTTGAATTGTTTTTGTAAGTATTTTCAAGTGTATTTTATATTATAGAGCAAAGCTTCAGGTAATGATCTTTATCATCTGTGAAATAATTAATATTTGCAAAACAGAATTACCCAATTGGCACTTTGCCAGTATTTGCAAAACCTGAAAGATATTTATTTTTATTTTGGCAACGGGAAACACTGTTTCCTATATGTTAATGCGAAAACCCAGACACTTCTTATTACCATTAAATGTGCTAATTATTTAGGGATTAAAAAAGGTTTTCGTGGGATTAAATACATGGTTCACCTATTAGATATTTCTATAAACTAAACAATTTAATTTATTATAATTCCCAAGCTTTCTCATCTAACCCCACAACATCTGCCTGCTATAGGGTATAGAAAATAATCTCTGGCATGCCAGAAGACTCTACTGGAAAACGGAGATTGAGAACTGAGAAAACTGGAGGCTGCTCTGGCGGAAGTGCGGCGTGCAATTTCCAATTTTGTAATCAGCAGCTGGGAGGAGGATGGGCAAAGCAGGCAAAAAAGAAAGCAGGCAGGCGGCCACAAGACTTGGAGGAGAGCTCCACCAGCGCTCAACCGAGTGCAACGCATCATTGAATTCTTAATCTGGCATTAATACAATTTTATGTATGGCATAGAGTCGTTTGCTAGAAGAGGCCTATGTTGGACTCCAGAGCGGCCGGCGTGTCGAGGGCGGGAATCCCAACAAAATCCGCAAAAACGCGACGACAACGATGCCTCGGACCATGAAGATGGGCGACGACAGATTGTGAGCATTGCACTCGAGAGACTCAAGGCGGGTGAGGGGGAGCAGGATGAAGTGGAGGGCAGGAGCTTGGAATGTTGTCGAGCCGTTGTTGTCGCTGGGGCCCTGTCTTAGCTCCGTAGCTCGTTGGGGGCTGCATTTGATATGCCTGCTGTGTTTGACCCATATTGGAATTTGCCTTCCGAGCATACAGAGCAAGAAAAAAGCTAGTTAAATATGAAATAAATAAACCCAAAGGCAGTCTGAAACTAAGATTCAATAATTATTAACCCATACGCTAAGTTTTAGTTTTATTTTAAACAGACTTGATTTTACAAAACTCCTTTAAATGCTTTCCTTACAAATTACTAAATAAATCAATCAAGACTGAATTAAAAACAACAAAAATAACATTTCTCTCAGTGCATTAATAGCAACAAAGTGGAGTTTGAAGAGAATGCCAGGAAGGGTATGCAGTTGGATGGGGCGGAGTTGGGGCGGCGCACAAGTCACGATTTGTACGCCGCTTAGAAAAACTTGTAATGAATGTGGGATGCGATGAAATGGAATGGCTTTGGCTTTGCCTGGGCTTGGGATAAGCCAGGGCAGGGAGGGCAGGGAGCTAGCCAGTGGAGGACAACACAGGAGGCCTTCCCCCTGCACACACACAGCACAATGAAGTCGACCTGGAAGCGCATGTCTGGAAGGTGTTTGAACTCGTTCCTACAAAAGTTCAAAACTTTCAAATGTAGGAAGTTCGAGAATGACCTGAGACGACGACGACGACTAGCTCCTCCTTCGCCTGGCTCCTGCTCAGTCAAAAGGCACATCAATTATGTCTCGAGCGGAAGAAAAAAGGAAACCCACAAATGGAGCAAGTTGGAAATTGGGTTTTCCTATAAATTATTTTCTTTAACTAGCAAACAACAGAGTTGTTGTGAAGATAAGAAGTAAACTATTTATTTCAGGCATTTAAGCAGTCTATAAAAAAAAAGTTAAATAATGATTCATTAAAAAGTTTGCCCGTGGTTATCGGGCGGATATTTCTACGGGTGCTTCCCCCAAGAAATTATTTTGTTGACAAAAAAACTCACCTTCATTTTCGCTGCGTCGCCGCCTAGGAACACTGTTGTAGCTGCTACTGTGATAATGCTCCATTTCCGACTTCTCCGTGGACTCGTTCTCCTGCTTCTCATCCTCGGTGTGAACCGGCGACGAGGGACCCGATGAGGCACTGGCCACAGGCGATCCCGAGGCAGCCGAGTTGGTACTACCGCTGAGTCCATTGCCGGGATACGAGGACTGTCCACCATCCATAGATCCCCTTTTGGCCGGCTGCACAATGTAGGAGCTGCTGGTGGGCGAGGCGCAGGACGAGGGCGGTGTGGAACAATTGTTACCCAAGGGCTGGGAGTCCTCGATGAGATCTACAGACTTTTTGCGTGGCTTCTCTGGCGGTATGGGTGCCACACCCTGATCGTTAGCATTTCGCAATAACTGCTCCTGTTGCTCCTGCATCAGGGATCGTTGCATAGCCGCCGTAACGGCAGCGGATTTGGCTGGCGGCGGCGGCGGTGAATCGTTTGCCGTTTTTGTGGGCGACTGACGTAGCCGCTCCGGATTGAACTTCACCGGACTCACATTCTTTGGCTTGGCCGCTGGTATCGGCGGCAGTGGCGGTGACTTCACAGGACTTCCAATCTTCCCACTCCTGGGCTTTATCTCCGGCGGAGCCTGCGATCGCAGCGGCGGATTGGGACTGGCGTTGGGCGGAGCCTGGGACTGCGGCGGTTCCATTGCTGGCTTGTTGGCTACCTTTTCGCTGTCCATAATCAGTCCTGTGCCGGGCACGGTGCGTATAATGTCGCAACGATTGAGATCGCTGTGAGTGCGCGTGGTCTTTGTCTTGGTAAAGTGCGATGTCCACTTCTTCTGCTTCTCGATCAGTTCCCTGGAGTTGAACTTGCGCTCCGGCTTCTCCGGTTTGTCCGCACCAGAACTGGCAAACAGGGCGCTCACCGAACCGCCGGCTGGCGCTGGTGGACTGGCCGTCACCTCCTCTGACTTCAAGCGGGATATATTGTGCTGGGGATACTTGACGGCCGAGGTGGGCACTACTTGAGACGTTGGCGCCGCTGGCTCCACAATAAATTTGCTGTTACTCAAACGCTGTTCGGGTGCAGATCCTCCGTTTTGTGGCACCGAGCTGGCGTTATTATTGTTGTGAACCAGCGAAACGCCAGAGGGAAAGGGTGTCCTTCGCTTTGGCGGCGATTGGGAGCGATCCGAGGAGCGTGAAGATGATCGATCTGAGCCGTCGCAGAGATTATCCTCGCGAGAACCACTCCTCAATAGGCGGGAGCTTACGTTCGAGTTGGACTCAACGCCTAGTTTCTCGAACAGGGCGCGAGCGTTGTTGAATCTGGCCGAATGAGACTCTGTCCTGGCTCCTTGGACATGGGCAGCTGCTGCCGCGGCTGCAGCGGCATGGGCAGCTGCTACTGCGCTCAGCTGTTCCACAGGCTGGATCTCAATGGGTTTGCGCTGGAAGATGTTGGCTATCTGGCTGACCTTACCCACGGCAGCCGGGGCAGGGGCGTGGTGCATTGGTTTCTCCATGATGGAACTGTAAGGAAGAGATTTTTATAAGTAATTTGTATATTTCAGGACGTATTTTAAAAGCTAAATTAATTTCTTCAACAAAAAATACCTACAATTCGTCTAAATTAAAATTAATGACTATTTTTATGATGATTTCCTTTATTAATGTATGCCTTGTATTTGATTTCGAGTATCGGAAGCGATATCTATTATCTAGATCTGTTATCTACCACGACAAACCACTAACCGCACCCTAATGACACACAAAAAAAAAAACTGATAAAATCGATGGGAAAAGTTTTACATTTACGTTTATTGCAATGTTTGTTTTGTTACCTTTGCCATTTTCTCACTCATCGATTTAACACTGACTTTCGCAACAATTTTCACCTTTACTTTTTCGCTGAATTTTTATGATTTTCCTTTGTTGTGCGTTGTTTGTTTATTTTCTGCACATCAAACACAATTAAGGCTCCATTGATGGCACATCGTAATGCTGCTGCCTGGGCCCTTCTCTACCTTCTCCGTCAGCTGTATAAGCTATAAGCTATATGTTATGCTGTTCGAAGTGTGAAAGTCGTCGAAAAAGTGAACAAATTTACAGCGATTCCGTATTTTGGCGACTTGGCTGCGGGTCAGAGAGGGCGGCATTGCCAGTTGGAAGACTGTGTGGGGCTTTCTTCGCAGAAACTGAAAGAGAGGCCCCGAGAGACACGGAGAGCCCAGAGTGCGGAATGTTGGGGCGACATTGAAAGCCATTTGCTGCTGGTGTGTGTTTGTGTGCGAACTGATAGGGTAATGGTTACCATTATCGGCTATTGATTTACGGTATTGGGCTAGGTTGGTTCCCCAGGCTGCCCTACAATCTGCAGTTCTCAAGAGAGGAAGATATATTATCAGTTTCTAAAAATCTTTTTCGAAAATGTTTGATTTTGCAGTTTAAAACAAATATTTATGACCAATAAAAATTAATACAAGTTAACTGACATAAAAAGGGATATTTTACTATAACATCTATTGGATTTAAAAATATTTCAAGCTATTATATTTAATATCAAAACTTTTATTGACTTGCACAGCAATTTAATTAGGGAAATATCTTCAATTAGACTGTTTTTAATACATATTTTGTATGCCTAAGAATATATTCCCATAAAATAAATTTACAACTCTAATATATCATTGGATTTCGAAATCTCTTATGAGCTCACTGGATTAGTAACCCACACCAGACAAAAATAGCACACAGCCAGCCAAAAGTGGCCTCTTTATAAATCCTCACAGACTCTATAAGTGTGAGCACACTTCGGGAAAAGCGCAGTTTGTGCCATAGACTAAAGCGCTATCTATCCGAGAACTAAGCAGACGGGCCAAACTTATCGCAATGTCAATAGGAATACGTCGCCCAACTAGCGTTGCTTTGGCCAAGAAGAACAAATATATGAATGTGTACGCCAAGAGGTAAACAAATGCGCAGATAGTAAACTCACACCCATGTCCACACAATTAGGGAGGAGGGCAAAGAAGGCGCGACCGAATCCGAGACAAAGGTCGTATCTGTACAGACGGAGGCATTATTATACCAGAGGTCTCTCCGGCGTAAATAGATGCGGGACAAAAGTCAGAGCCAAGCACGAGACAATGGCAGCGGCTGGGAAAGATGATGAACTTATCTAATCTAATCGAAATGCACAATGCATGTGACCGTGGTGAAGGCAGATAGATGGGTGAGATAAAGATTAAGATGAGTTAAATTTAGCCGGTGATCTCGTTGTTCTATAATTCAAGACAAGGAGGAATGCAAGAGTCAAGAAATGGAATAAAAAAGAATGCCCAGAACTCTAGTGCTCAAAAAATTCTGTTGTTAAATTTTGTTTAATTTTCGGGGATACATATGAGAATAATTTCGGAGAGAGAGATTGATGATTAAGTTTAATTCCTGTTAAAATCATCTGATTAATTTTATATTATAATGTTAAATACATCTTTTAAGTATCTGAGAATGTGAAGAATAGCTCGAGCGAAACCCTTAGGTTATTATTTTCACAAATTTTACAAAAATTAAACATAAAAACTAATGTCTGGCCATCATGGCGGATGAGTAACTATAAAATATCACGTATACGCCGCATCTGCACTTCCCAAGGGAAATTTTCATTGCACTTTGGTATTATGCATATATTACCAGTGGTATTAATGATCATATGAATAATTTTATATTTTAATATTAAATGGATCTTTAAAGCACCAGAGAAAGTGAAGAATAGTCCGAGTAAAACCCTTAGGTATCAGGTATTATTTTCAAAACTTTTAATAAGTCACTTCCGCTAAACTCCACACAAACTTAAAACTAAACTTTACTTAACATATCATAAAATTCCATATATCAAAAGAATTAAACATCAAAACTAATGTCTGACCATCATGGCGGATGAGTAACTATAAAATATCACGTATACGCCGCATCTGCACTTCCCAAGGGAAATTTTCATTGCACTTTGGTATTATGCATATATTACTACCCGTGGTAAAATATTTAAATAGCTCACAGATTTATTTGGCTGCCGAGCTGATATTGATTTAATGACACGTTTCGGTGACAGCAACAGCTCAGCTACAGCTCCCCACTCCGGAGAGCTTCCAACCCCGTCATTATAAATTAATGCCACACAGGGAATGGCCAGGAGAATGGAGGCAAGGACATGAATATGGTCATGGACGTGGTCAGAAAAGCTGCTCAAGTGCACAATCAATGCAGCAGGCTACGCTATATATATAACGACTGCCCCATGGGTCCTTGTCCTTGGCTTTTTGGCATCGGAATTTAATCATATAGTTCACTGCAGGACCTCACATCAAGTGGTTTCAAGGATGTACAGCAGTTTTTTGAGAGGAGAATTTACTACTATAAATTTTTATTGATTGAGATTTAAATTAATATTTATCAATAGCGAATATTATTCTTTATTACATTACTATTTATTAATTTAACCATTATTAAATTTAATTTCTTTAGCTTGCACAGTTAATTCTAAAGCTTTTTTAAGGCATTCTCTTCATTTATATTTCCTTGCCTTGCATTAAAATTGTAGTATTCACGGCATACATTTACTTTATATTCAAATTGTTCTATAAACCCAATTTGTAAGGAACCATTTTGCATATTAGTTTCTGTGCAATTTGCATTATAAACACCCGCCACCCGGCACACAGCTCGCAGCCTAACTGTCCGGGTTATTATTATCATTTGCATAAATACGGATTAAGACACACCATTAAAAACTATAATCATCGCTAAATGGCCCCGATGATCACAACGATAACGATCATAATTTGCGACTGGCAAATGACACAAAAAACTAGTTTACCCCGTCAAAACCCGACGCTACTGCTGGGTCTCTAATTTCTGCATAAATGTTAATTGCAACCGGCAAAATGTTAAATTACGCTCGTTAGCTCAAACACGTGCAGCGGCGACACACGATCCAGGTGAGAGTGGGAATGAGGATGGATGGATGGATGGAAGGAGGAGCAGCAGGTAGCCGCCGCCATGTGTTATAATTGCGTCAACATTCAGTCTCTTGAGCGTGAACAAGAAAACAATGTCAACAATGAAATGATGGCCCCCATTGTAAAAGTACCAATGCCAACCCAGACGAGGGGCAGAGGAGGAGTGGGGAGTGTTGTTCCGGGCACAAAAGATTGGCAGCAATTAGTGGAGCCACCTACCTACGCGCCCGGATCTACAGAGAGTACTATTCCATGCCATTATACGAGTCTACATTAAGTTGAGTGGGCTTCCCCGCTGGGAGGTCTTGGAGTTGGTTACCAATTCCCATGAAATACATATAAAAACTTGGCGCCAGGAAAATGATTTCTTAATACGATATGGATATAGGAATAGGAGCAGCCTTTACAATCATCATTTTAATTATGATGATCTTGGGAAACTTGACTGTTGCTGAAAAACAAATAATGTGGGGTTAAGTGGGGGCCAAGTGCCCTTTGAGGTCTCCCCGGGGATCTCTTTGTGATCAGAGATTGTAAAGTTGTAGCTGATTTTCTGGTAAATCTCTCAATTTATTAAATGTTATAAATGAAACGTTTCCCCTAACAAGACGACAGATAAAATCACAACAACTGGCTTAAACTCAAACATTTTAAACATATTGCCTAAGCTCAAAAAACCAAACCCTGTAAATCACAATACTTCTTAGTATTATTCTCAGTCAGTGACTTAACAACTTGTATTTCTTTTCAAGCCCAACAACCTTGCAGCTCGGTCGTGATTGTGAGTTGTTGTGGACTTTGCAGACTCTGGCGCACACACAGACCCGCGGACACCTTTCCGCGTAGGCCTGGTTAACAACAACTAACGAAGAAATACAGCCAACAACATTCACTTATTAAACAAGAACACACAGCACACAACACACAATTCAAGATGCTTTGATACGGTTACACCACATCGCCAGTTCTGAATACGAAACAAGTTGTCGCTGTTCTCGATGTTGTGTGTTGTGTGTGATGGTGGTGTGTGTTGTGTTGTGTCTGTGGTTCGTTGGTCTTGTTAGACAAATTATGCCAATTAAACGGTGGGAAAACAAGTTGGCAAGTCTGCACGCGCTGGCCCCCAAGAGTGGGTTTTTCTTCAATTCGTGGGGAGACCTGAAATTCTAATTCCAAACTGGATTCGGTAGAGGTTTAGGGATGGTCAACGGAAATTACGATATATATATCAATATAAAATTTATAGATATGAATAGAAATATCCTCAAGCATCCCCTTCTGAATTGGTAGCTAAACTTATAAACTTATATATAAAGGAGCGCACAGCGAATCACTTTTACAGGTAAAATAAATGGCATTGAATATGGAAAATAATTAAAATAAAATATATTTTTAGGAAGCTCCAGAAAATCCATGAATTTTTAAACTGCATAAATATGTTCTTTACAAAATGTATATTTGATTTTATAAACTTTATTTTCCTACATTTAAATATTTGCATATTTTTTCACAAACGATATTTTTTACAGAATTTTTTATTCGATATTTTTGTTTATTTATTATCCCTACTTTAGTGGCAGTTTATTAATAAAGAAACGAGTCTTCAAAGGACTTTGCCGTCTAAATTGAATAACTGCAGCACTCGAGAGCTCTCCGCCAGACTTCAGACTGACTACAAACTCCACACTTTAGATTCCCCACTCTAGACTCCCCACTCTGGAATCCCCCCTCTTTAGACTCCCCACTCTACACGCCACACTCCAGTTTCCAGATGCCACCAATTGAGATACATCCTCGGAAATCGCTAGCCAAGTGTCTAGCCCCACACACATCGATCGGGAATTCATTTGCATAATCGAGCCGATTGACTTTTATAAGCCTGACAAATGACTGTGGAAGGTGAGTCAGTGGCCCGGAATGAGTGTCGCCAGGTTGGCGGTTGGCAAACTAGGTATTTTTAATACGTTCAAGGATGCTGGCGAAATTTGCATATTTGAAAGCCAGGTAAGAAAGTGAAGACTAAAGAAATATGTATTTTAAAATAGGAACTTCTTGAAGCTGATTTATTTAGTTTTTTTTTTAATATAAAATATTTAAGCTCAGACTCCCTTCTTTTCAGAAACAAATAAATATTCGTGTGGCTTTAACAAGGGCTTTCTCTCTCTCTATCTCTCACTGCATTGCCTGAGTTTAGAGCCTTAATAATAATATATTTCCAGCTTATTCAAAACTATACTCCCTGCCCTCGTTTTGTGCAAATAAACTAGACCACAACCTGGCGCCACATCGTCCTCGCTTCACCCCCAAATGCTTCTCATGTGCGCATAATTAAGGAGCCCAGGGAACTGCAAACTTCGCTTAAGGATTCGCCGAGTGTGTGAGAGAGCCTGTTTTTTATGGCCTAACTGGGAGATGGGCCTGGACAAGGGCACAAAAAAAAACATTTGTGGCCGCTTTGGGAGAGGGTTTTAATACTGCAAATGTTTCCCATAACTAAATATATGACTAGGCAGAAAGCATAAAGCGCTACATCAGCTGAAAGATTACTATGAATAAATTGTACTTTTAGGACAAAATAAAGTCAAACCTAAAAAACAAATCTAATGGGTTCTCTGTGGCTATCAGGTACAAGTTTCCTCAGAGTTATTAATCAATTAAAATAAATCTTATTTCGATTATAATCCAGCAAAGAAACCAATTTAATGAATGCCTTAAAAACACCCAAAACCCCACTTTACAAGTTTATTAACTCAATAAAAGATTTATTTAATAAAAATTTTTCAAAAATAAATCTCAAAATTGATAGCTTTATGGCTTAACTTTCAGAGTTAAATAATATCATAAAAAAAACCAGCTTCGCTATTAGATTTATTGCCCCATGATAGTTACAGTGGACTCACCTTTCTCTTGTTTAACTCGGTTATTCCTCGCTGTCCTTGCTTCCTCTGCTCTGTGTCCACCACCAGCCAAGTGCTTCTCCTCTTTCTCGGCTTTGCCTTTGTTGTTTGATTAAACCTGCTGCTCAACACCTAAAGCCTGGCTCCGCTCCAAACATTTGTCATTGTGGCTGGCTGGGTGTTTGTTTGCCTTTTTTTGTTGTTGCTTGGAGTTATTTTTTAGTTTTTTTATTTCAGCTGTGAGCCAGGTGATGCTTGGCACTCTGCCTGCTCCTGCTACCTCTCCACTTCCCACTCCCACTCGCTGGCACTCGACCGTGTCTGTGGATGTGGATGTGGATGTCGTGGTTGTCAGCCAATCAACCCACCGCTGGCCTCATCCGTGTCAGCATTTTTCTCTTGTGTTTTTCCTGTGTGTTTTGTTGTTGCGCAAGATGAAAATGCAAATTTCTGCAAAAAACAATCCAAGAAACAAACGCAAACAAATGTTAAGAGAGCAAAGTTGCAGTTACAAGAAATGGAAACTTAAATGATACACGGAAAATTAATAATTAGAGGTATTTTTTTGATTAATTTGAATTTTTTAAAACTAAATTATTATAGGTATTGCTTTCTAAATTTCCTACAATTAAATGAAATATTGTAGCTCTTTTTCAGTTTATTTAACTTTTATAATAGGAAATCTTTCCGATAACATTTTTTCGAGTGCACCTTGTGGTTCAATGAACCAAAAAGAAACAAAAACACACAGCCAAGAGCTGCTGGCCAAAACGAAACCAAATAGAATTGCCACAAATTTTAAGGTGGCCCTCGAAGGCATACGAAATTAGTTTGGGCCTTTTGTTGGGATGGTTTGGGGTTTGCCTGAGGGCCACCTCTCTCGCCGGAAAAATTGAAGGTGAAATGTTGCAAACGGAAGCAATTAGTTTCATTTGGAGCTGCACAGGCATTCGAGGGAGCAAAGCACAACAAAAAAAAAAGAGAGAAGAGCTTGGAGCTGCAGGCCCAATCGACTGAAACCGAAACTGAAAACTGGGGAGAAAGTTCGCCGATTGATAAACATGGAGCGTGTTTCCAGTAGCCAGGTAGCCAGGTAGCCAGGTAGCCGGGAGTCATCGTCATCGCCATCACCATCATTAGACAACAAAAACAATGTTATTAGCATTTCAGGGTGATCAAAGTGTCGCATTAATAAATACGATTTTCTACCAAAAGGTAAAACGCATAAATTGTTTATAGTTTCTGTGACGCCTACGCCTTAACGCATTGTAATTGTCTAATTTATTGTTGTTTTGTTCAGCCATTTCACTCGTTTATTGTGCGTGAGAAATTCGTTTTGTCAGAGTTTCAGCATGAGCATGAAAATGAAGAAATTTAACTGAAAATTGGATGCCACATTAAGCCAGTTACTTGGGGCAGGTCGTGAAGTTGCGGGTGAAACCAGATAATGCCATAAGAAACATAATTGAATAATAATTTAGGGGCAAAGAGAGTGGGATTTAAAGTGAAAGTCAAGGGCAAATCACTTGGAAAGCAATTAAGTAACTAGTCTAGACACTAATATCTAGGGATTCAGTTAACCTTTAAGTTTCTATTCATATTCTAGTAAAACCTAAAGACTTCTTTCTTCTCATTCATTTTTTTAATACTTCCTTCACTTAAAAAATCCCCATAAATTCTTTTCAACAACCTCTCAACACTCAAACCCCGAAATCCCAACCCACTTAACTCACTTTGCTAGCCATTTAATCTTTTCTAGAGACTAGGAAAGGCACGTTGTTGGCAACAGCATTTTCCCACTGCTAACAGCATTTTATTGGTCTACATATATTGGCAGTAGTTCGGTGGACCAGACATCCCACCTAGCCGGAGCTCTAAATAAGGCAAGACAGCATCGCAACGGACAGAACTCTTCTGGTTAGAAACCAATTTCTGACATTACACGGCCCCAGCGTGGAGTCAAGATCTCGAGCTCATCATCCGAGGCCGAGTTTTAGTTTTAGTTTGGTTTTCAGCTGCTTCTGCTTCTGCTTCTTGTGCTTCTTCTGCACCGTAAAAGGTCATGAAAAAGTTGTTTACTTCTCTTTGGCTTATGAGAGGCCATAAAAAGCCAAGAAATAGGAGAAGGAGGAAGCCAACACCTAAACTGGGGTCCATAGTAAAACTAAACTAAAACATGACATGAAGGCAACTTCAGTGTAATTTACACGGGAAACTTTAAACGAAAAACAGCAAGAGCTTTTGTTAATTTATTTTTTGTATGTTTGCAGTTGTTTTTTTTAGCAAGATTTTTTTGTACAAGTTTGTTGAGGGAAAACTTGATCAAATCTCTTCGAGCGGCCTTGATGCCAAGAGCTCTTGAAAAAATAACCCAAAAATCTGAGCAAATTTGAAGGAAGATACAATATAACAAAGATGGCAAAGTATCTTTAGCTTTTGCTAAAGAGTATAATTAATGTAATGAAATATATTAAAACTTAATAATTATGATACCCTCTAGCAGAGTATTTCCGTTCGAAAGTTATGACATCTTTGATAATTATGTTCAAAGTCAAACGACTTGTTTTCGCTGCCGCTGACATGATTTATACGCATCTATCTCATCGAAACCCAACTCGATAATCACACATATGGACCGCTTCGATCCGATCCGATTGGATTCGATCCGACATCAAAACCGTTACCGCAGCGATATCTTCTTTTTTTCCATCTACAATTTCTCTCTCTCTCTGGCAATAAACCCGGCTAGCTAATGATATGAGAGAAGAGAGAAATCTTGAGATTGATTGTAATTGAATGGCTCGGAAGACAGCCGATTCTAATGCCAAGTTATTGGCACTTTCATCCCCAACAATCTAGTTTATGGATTGCAAATGTCAAGCGGCAATTGCTGGAATTACATGCTGATTACAAGAGGAGGATGTGTGTGAGGGGAAAGGAGGTAACTTGGTTGACGACGACCTTGTTTCAGTGTTCTACATCAGAGTCGAGGTCGTTTGAGAAGGCTGACTATCCTGCTTGGCTTTCGAATTAAAGCCAACAAAGTTTTGTAAATTTAAGGAAATTGATCATATTTATTAATATATTTTTCCCCCTACCTTGTCTCATGAGAACTATTTCCACATCCAACTCTCTTGCTGAATAACTGTCACACATTCTCCGCGTCATAATAATTCTACATCTGTGTTGGCAATATCTCTTTAAGTGCTTCTCAATTTCCAATTCTATCTAGATACTTCTCTGCATTCTCCACATTATAATCAACTGAATTATCAGATTGCATGCCTCATCAACCATGGCAACTTGACGTTAATCGTTAGATGAAGAAGTATTTTTCTAATTCACAGTTAAGCCCGCCATAAGCCAACTTTTTATGGCAGTGCGAACAAAAAAAGGAATAGGAAATAATATGGCATGATCAGCTAAGGCATGCGAAAAATAAATTGAGCAAAAATGTGGCCCACAAATTACTCGCACAGTGAAGCATGTAAGTGTTACATTAAATGGAGGTGAGGCGGCGATTTTAATTGCCAAAACCTCTTACGGATTTACCCCCCTTTGTTCGTCATGGCTTAATAATTATCATTACGGCCAAGTTTTGTAGCAGATAATCGCAGTGAGCGAAAAGCCATTAAAGTAATTGAAAAAAAACAACGTAAGAAATGTGGGCATAAAAATAGAAAATACCTTTGGATAGAAAAACCATTTTCAGGGAGGAACTCCTGCTACACATGCAAAGTGCCGGTGATAAAAATATATATCTACATATCTTTGGGCGTCTCTAAATAACTTTCACAGCAATCCATAAAAAACGCAATGCTGCCTCCTCCTCAATATTTATTGTTTTTGCTGGAAAATGGCTTTTCCAAGGTCCCAGACAAAATGAGTTGCGAAAAAGAGTGGATAAACTGGTGTGCATGTTGCATGCCAATTTTAATTGCATATTTTCCCGAAAGTGTCTGTCAAATTGAATTTGACTTGCCATTGCAAAGAGCACGTGGCTCCCCCCAGATAAGATATTAAGCCACAAACGCTTTATTATTATAACAATTATTGATTATGATGAATCAGGGAAAATCACGAGGTGGTCTTATCAACAGATAACCCCAAATATTCAATTGAAAACCAAGGCCTGGACAGTATCAACTCCCAGCTAAACCCGGACAAATCCCCATGCGAAACAAGTTTGCCATAATAGTAATAATAATTATTATAATAATACGAATAAATCTTGTCTTGGCTGCCATAACTGGAATGCATCTGCCTCGCCGCCTACCCCTTACTTAGACCTCTGCTAGATGGATTGTGGCAATGAACTTGACATTAATAGGGTTTCCCTCTAACTGCCGCCTTGCGTGTCGGACCACGCCCCTTCGCTTCTTTCCATATACTGACCCCCATCACCTGGACAGAGGAGGTGAGGAGGGAAATGCCGGGAGAAACAAACATTTTCTCAGGCCTCTTCACACAGGAATAGGAATAGGGAAGGAGGGGGACCACAAGTCAATCTGCCAAAGAGTGCGAATGCATAAAGAATTTTTAATTGCACAACAGGAGGAGGGATGAGCAGAAATGCACAGAGAAAAATTAAAAAGTAATCAAAGGTAATGAAAGTTTAAACTATATGCGAGCTATATGGCTTCAATCAAAGATATATTATTATATAGTATTAGAAATCCCAGTATTACATATTTATGGCTTCGGCATGCATTTTCATTCATCATTCACCATTTTCATATTTCTTTCTGTGCAAAAACACTTTTAGACAGAGAAAGAGAAAGACCAAAGTCTATCCCTAAAGGCCATGTCCATAGATGACAGGGTTTTCCATTGAAAAAAGAATAGTCCAAGCTCCTGTTTTAAGCCTTGACTTGTGACAACGGTCAATATGCAGCGCCCATGAAATGAAATGAAATGTCAACTGCAAATTGAATCAACTTGGGGATAGGAAAACCCACAAAAAAATGAGAAAAAGAGACCTGCCAAGCCTCCAAAGGCACAAAAGAGATTACAACAATGTCCTTTCAAAAAAAGGTGTCAAAAGGCTTGATCTAAATTAAAAAGTTCGCATAAAAACAGTTGATGAAAATGGGTTAACCAGTGAGACAAGTGCTTTTTTTAAAGGGATTTCATTCTATAAAAAACTGAGCAGATTTTTATTATAAAACTTTATGAATAAAAATTAATGATGGTAAAAAATTAAATAGAAAATATAAGATAACGAAATGGTCTTGATTGCTTAGTTCAAAGTAAAGATTTTAAGACAAACACCTCGTTAAGGCCACAAATTAAAAATTCGTAATAACGAAGAAGGCACCTAAGAAACCACAAAATATAAACCCATGACCATGACCAAAGGTCTTGACTCGGTGATCCCTTCTTTTATACACCTGTTACCCCCATTTTTTCCAGCTTTTTGCCCCCCGCTGACATTTCTGACAAATGACAACAAATGCGTGGCAGACATCTGGTCGCCGCTCTTAACCCCTCAGTGAAAAGATGAAAGCGAATGTCTGAAAGTACAAAAATGTATATAAAAAGTAACTGATATAAGCGTAGAAACTAAGATCACGGTCGCCATCAGAAACTCCCCCGATCGCAGGTGAGAGCGTGACAATGTCAACACAACACACAGAGTGGAAAAGAAACAAAATAAATATAATGAATAAATACAAAAAGCAGTTGAAGCATGTCCAAATGGAATTTAACGCTTTATCCAGCAAGAAAGCAAAAGTTTAACAACAAAAGCAAAACTATAAACATATTTATTTCCCCCTTCAAGTAGGAAAGCAACATCTCCCACTGTTTAAATGTGACAAATGATCTGTTATAATAACCCGTAATTATTGTGTAAACGCACGTCAGATCAGATACTATCTGACTATCTATTAGATACGTATGTATGTCTAGGTCTAGGTCTAGGTAAGAGATATGGACAGGTGTTCTGCAGCAATGCGGAAAATATAATTTGGCTAATGGCGGGCTCTCGCCTACGCTTTATCGCAATGTTTTTTTGTAAACACAAAATGCACACATGAAACTGATATGAAAGCGGGAAATGTAAACGTGATTTTTGTGTTAATGAACCATTTGGATTATAAAGCTCAATGAACAAACACCTGTGTTTGTAAACATTATTGAATGTATTAGATTTCTATTGAGGCTTATAGAATCTAATAGCCATTTTTGTATTAAATAATAAATATTTATTGTCAATGATTGGGAAGTTTAGGGTATTAATGGGTGTATGTATTTCACATGGGGATTTTCGTTAGATAAAAGCAAAACGGAAACTGAGGCTATGATTTTTAATATGCTTCAAAAGTAAGCTTCCTGCATCTGAATTTATTTTTAAATACAACCCTTCACACCCCTCAAACAATTTAAATAAACCAAAACCAACCAAATATCTTTAAACGTTTATAACGTTTTGCCATCACAAATGGCACTTCTCATCTCCTCCAGAGATTCCTTTACAATTTCATCCTGCTCACAAAAATATATATTTACATAAATCCCCTTTTTCTAATCGGTTTCTCGTCTGCAAGTTCAAACATCTCCATTTCACACAGTCAAGACTTTAAGCCATTTTGGCACCCCATCATCAAAAGTTCAACGTTTTTTGCGACTTTGAACTTTTAAGGTTTTCCCAGCACCACGAAGGACATTTCATAATATTCAAGGAAAATAAAGAGAGAGAGGAAATTTTCCTTTTACTACTCAGAGTATTTGCATTGCGTTTTCTTCTCCTTTTTCTCTCCCTACTAAACAATTCAAACACACATAGAAAACATATCCAACAAATCCGCTTAGAGTGCTGAAAAAAAGGCAAGAAACTGTTTCCAATGGCCCAGTGTAAGCTGAACTAAATCATTCACATTTTCCTCCGCTTTTCCCCACTCGAGAGTCAAGTGCAGTCAAACATTTAAGACGCAAAATAGGAAAATTCTCTGGCATATTCATTCCAAGACCACGCCAAGTGGGCAATTTACGTTCACGATTTGTAAATTGCAGCTGCAATTTTGCTGTTTTTGCCTGAGACTTATGCAATCCTCATGATTGTCACGATGTCTAGTGCTGCCGCCGCTTCTGCCTTATCAGCTGATTCACACCAATTAAATTTCAATTTTCGCATAAGGCTTCCCATTATCTCTACGCCCGCCCCTTATCAGGCTCTTTAATTCATCTCCCTTTTCATTGATTAGTTTCACACGAACTTTGCCACCCAGAGACAGCTTTTATATATATATTCTGTTCCATTGTTCATCTTTATAAAACCCGGCCCGGGTTTTTGTCTTCCTCCAAATTGTAACTAACTCCACGCGCTGAATTGTTTTTTGTCAACAAAACAAATTTGATTTATGCTTATTTATCCGTCAGTCGGCTTTGTTTGTTTACTTTTAATTGGATCCTAGCTTTGATTGAATGCCTGGCTCCGGGAATATTATATATATATATCTTTTCACATATTTATTTGTTCATAAAGTTAGCTTTCATTCAAATCTAGAGCACTGGCATATAACTGCTGAGTGGGCATACATTTTTAATGGCAAACTGCAGCCAGCAGTGGGGACCCGCACACTCACCACACAAGTTCAAGGAACTCTTAAATGAATTGTTCTTGATTTAAATCAATTTTGGGGGATATATGTAGCTCAGCGGATTTAAATTAAATGAAAAGGGAAATTATGTGATGTGATGTGTGGGACATAAATATTTTAAGTGTTCTTTTGTATTTATCCTCCAGAGGAAGCAGTCGAGCAGGATGAGCATTTCCTGCATATTTCATATTCTGCTACATTTTCAAGAAAAAATTTAACATTCTCATAAATATTAAACCAATTTCCCCCCTCAACCTCCCATTAAATTCAATTAACAATTTTATTTTGTTATCCCAGAAATCATCTATTGAATCTCCCATTCTGAGCTATCTGCCAATTGCATTTCGCCTGACAATCCTCAAAATATTCCCAATTTGCATTTGGCCCGCAGCAATGACTCAAGTATTAGCTTCCATACATATATACCCTCCCATCCTTTAAATCTTTCCATTCCTGTCACACATCCACCAGAACCCAGGTTGCCCGGGTGTCCTCTGCCAGAGGCAAATTATTGATTTATGGCCACGCGTCGCCTGTCATTGTCAAGATAAAGTGCCACACTGATGTTTGGAGTTGAAGTTGCAACTGGAACGTGCAGATACACAGTAAAATATATATATATTTTGGAACCTAATCCTAATTGGATTAAAATTTGATGCCCAAACATAAATAATAATGATCTGAAATTTATAGAAAAAATCTATTTTGTGGTTCCAAATATAAAAAACGTTCAAGAACTAGCATAAAGTACAAATATTTCATTGTAATATCTCATGATATACCATAAGTATTTATATAAGATATGTACTGATCTTAAACTCTCAGTCTACATGTATTTTGTAGAACTAATCATGAAAAATTATGAAGAATTAGCATAAAGCTATACCATTTTATGGGAAAATCATTATATCTCCAGTTAGGATCATAACTATTGAGATATCATCTTTTCTGTTGTGAAACTTTCAGTATATACTGTTCGCAATATCAAAATTATAAACTCCTCTAAAGTAATCCCCAGCAGTATCATTATCCCGGTATTTTTGATCTGAAGTCCCCCTAAAATAATCCCAGTTTTTCCTGTGTAGAACTGCAGAATGGAGACTGTAGACTGCAGTCTGTGGGCAGCAGGCGTAACAACTACAAATGCCGAAGGACGGTTGGAGACAAAGCCCAGAAAGAAAGGCAGAATCAAAGTTGACTCAACCTTAAGTAGACACTTCACACTTGGCAGGGTCGCTGCTGGTGCTGTCCGTCCTTCTGTCTGCTCCACCTCTCCATTTTGCCCCGCCTCCATATTTATATTCCATCCATTATACTCCTTTTCCTACTTGGCGTTCCCAGGCTTCTTGGTTTGCCGCTGCACACCGACACTGTACTTTTCCAGAGGCTGCAGTGCACAAATGGAAGCCAAAAGGAACAACCCTTAGAAATGCAAGCTAGCGCAAAAAGCTTAAAAACACCCAAAGTATTGCAGGCACTGCAAGGAAATTTTTGAAACAGAAAATCAATGATAAGATTGACTTTATTTTTGAGCGTGTTCTTGAGTTTTCTTATTAGTTTTCTTTGTTAATTTAATTTCAAAAAATTTATATATATATATCCCTTATAGCTTTAATACCTGATTTAAAGCTTTATTTTTTATGCGTGTACGAAGAGAGAGTAACAGGACCTGCTATACACACAACGGTAACTGCAAGGAAATCGAATAAAGGAGCAGACACAAAACCAAAACAAAGCGTTGGGAGGAGCCTCACAGCCAAAACAGTTTTTCCTTGGTGCGAAAACTGAACTGGCGGCGGCTGGTGAACAACTTTTGTCATTATGCAGGCGCAATGTCAGTGCTTTCTCTAAATTTTCCTCCCCAACCCAACCACTTCCTCCTGCCCTCGCATCAAACCATTTCTCTCTCTCGCTTATCTGGTAAATTGTCAAAAACTTTTTGCCCATCGCTTTTTGTGTTTTATAAATAACTCTCAACAGCTCAGAGCTGAGAACAGAATTCAATAAAACTTTGTGGTCGTTGGTCCTGGCAAATAATAAAAAAAAAACACACACACACCCCAAAGAACAGGAAGAAATCCACAAATGCATCCCCCTCACATCCCCATTAGCAAATGAAGCACTGAAAAGGGAAAATGTTTATTTTTAACACGGTTAATACAACCAAATTAGGCCTAATTCTTGTGGTCAGGTCCTGGAAAAAATGGGGTCAACTGGAAAGAGAGGGCTTGGCCGGACAAAACAACGAGGGAGAGGTGCCCTAAATTAGCTGGCAATTAATTAGCCAGACAAAACAGCCAGTTGGTTGAACTGACAAAAATCCATAAAGTTATAAACTGGAGGAAACAGCATTAAACAGCATTTTTCCCAACTTTGCGTGTTTTGCGGACTCAAAAAGCGAGAGAATATAACCCCTCAAGGTGGCAATGGATGGTGCAATTTACATTGTTAACTAAGTTTCAAGCTGGCCACAATCATGCAATTCTTGTCAGCTCTATCTCAGCCTTAGCTCTTTTTTATGCTTTTGCTCATTCAATTCAATTTTTGCGGCAGTTGCAACAATTGCAGCCGCGGAAGGTTGCTAAATTACACAACTATATAGAAAGAGAGAGGTTTCAAATCCAGAGAACGTCGTTCTGTAATTGGCATTAATTCTTGTTTAATATGTATAAGAAATTGTTAGCATCAGAGCTATAGAGTGAACGATTTTTAATTTGTAATTTTGCTGAAAGATAAACAAATAAAATAATGAGATATTCCTTTTAAAACTTTTCAAAATAATTCAGTTTTATATATTTCTAAGACGGGGGGATGGATAAATCCTCGCTTAGACAGACATTCAATGAGATGTTCATAACAAATGTATGTTAATGCCAAACGGCATTATGCCTGCAGACTTTTTACATATTTATCGATCGGTGGATAGGAGAAGGAGGCGGATCTGCTGGAGATTGAGCTCCGTTTGAGAGGGTTGACACGGAGTGGCCTCAAGTGGGGCAGCAACCTACCCAGTGGATGTGGTGGTGGTGTTGTTATGTTATGTGATTTGAAAGCATGTTTTTTTCCTCTGTTTCGTTTTTGTTTCGCCGTGGGTTACACAAAAACATTTCAAGTTGCACCACAGGGTCTGATTTTTTTTGGTTTGCTGTCCGGACAAGTGGACAAAGTGGTTCGCAAGTGGTTGCATGGCCATTACAGAAATATACATATATAGAGGGAGCTGGGAGTGGGCTCTGGCAGGGAATAGAGGGGGATCGTGGACCACTGCAGCTGTGTGGGCCAACTATCAATTACTTAAATGCATAATTGCAGCAGCATTACGTGTACTTTCGAACCAAGAACCAAGTTTAATGAACTGGAACATGGTTCTTATTAAATAATAATATGAAACTTTGCTGTTTTTATTCAAGTAATTAACAAGCACAAAATCAAGTTCAAGTTTCCGTCCTATTTTATTCAATATCCCCTCTTACTCTGTGCCAAATTAGGCCAACAATTTAATTGCAATCGAGGTTCAGTGAACCCAGTAAATATCAAATAAAAGCCAAGCCACAAATGGTGGCATTAGGCTTAGCTTAATATCGCTTTTCTTCAGACAATAAAAACCGAATGGCCCCAAAGCCATGAACAAACGGATCCCATGATCATTGATCAACTGAAAACCCAAGAAATAAAAACCAAAATAAAAAACCAACAAACCTAATATAGCCAAATGGCGGTGGCAAAAAGCGAAATACTGAAATACATACCAGACCAGACCTCTTAACTATTGGTTTTTGTCATTGTTGTGGTCTGTGCTGTGAGTTCCCATTGAAAAGTCGAACGAAAATGCCAGGCCAGAGATCCAAGATCCAAGATCATATGGGCAGAAAATTGAAGTCGTGTGCTAAACTTGCGCCAAATCAACACTACTGACGCAACAGATATAGCCAGAGGGGAGAGAAATATACAAATATACTCACATGCATATATCGGAGAGTTACGGGGGTTACGGGGGGAGTCTAGCTCCTAAACTTGATTTCGCCAGCTGCGCGTGGGTCCCCGAAAGAAACAAAAACAAACGGTGGATAGATCTGTGATCTCGATTCCGTTCAAAATAGTTTGTTTTTGTGCCAAAAGTTTTCAATAAAAGTGGGGAAAATTAATAGTTGGTCTAATATATGGTGCTCTAATGGGGAATAATATGAGAGAGGTCTGGAATGTAGCTTCCAGTGACCTTTTAGCGAGAAATAAAGAACCAAAGCAAGCATAAAATAGTTTAAACTTGAGGCTTTCAATCTGTCAACTATGTGAGATATTCTGTGATCAAAAGGCTAATTAATTCTCATAAGCAATTGATTTTATGGCCCGAGTTTTTCCATAAATAAAACGGTCAGCTGTGAGACAATAAATTGCGGGCGTAGAGTTCAGTTTTTCTTTTTTTTGGGCATTCGCTGGCCATTAACATAAAATCAAGATTTATATGAAAATTAACGCTCTTAAATGCCTGATATGCCATATAAATTCGTATATGGTTGTATCTTTAATTAAGAATAGCGTGCTGCATCGTTTCTTGCAAAAGATTTTCCATAAATGCGCCAAAATTTGAGACAATAAATTTAAGGCGCAAGATTTTGGGCATCCAAGGAGGAGGATTAGCATAATGGCCAGATTTGCATGAAAATCAACGCGTTCAAATGCTGAAGCTGTCAAAAAACAATGAACGACGCCGGATTGTTTCTTTAATTAAGAATAATTTGTTGAATAAGTTTCGTTTTGGCTGCATTTGACTAATTAAGTTTATGCAAATGGCGCGTAGGCGAAAGTTTTATGTATAAATTTGACGAGTTTTTAAGTCGCCGACAAATTGACGAGGGATTATTCTATGGAAATAAAAATTAAAACATTTAAGGCGGAAAACGCAACTAAAAATAAACATGTGGCAAAGTCATAAAACAAGGGAGTGCGGCCCTTTGTTATGTTTTCTTTATTCTCCCCAAGCTCCCCTTCGTTGTAGATGCACTGAAAATAATTCCAAAATCGATACAAGTTATTCCTAAAAATATTTATTTTTTTCTTAATAAATTTTTTATTAATTTTTTTTATATTTTATCCCAAGTTTTATTTCATGTCAAAGAATGGTGATGAAATTTTTCCCAGTGCACAAAATGACACGAAGCGCAACTGTTTCTGCAGAGACAAAGAAGAAGACGAAGAAGAAGAAGAAGAGAAGAAGAACAAGATGAATAAACAGGAGGTGGAGGCGGATACAGAGGAGGAAAAGGAGCCAAAGCACTGGAAATTAAATACGGTTTTGTTACCAGAAATTCCGCAACTAAAAATAAACAAATGAACGGAGCCCGAAGAAGATGCGAAACACGCGACGCACAAAAGAGAGTGAAATTCGAATCCACAAAGTGAAGAAGAGGGAAAGGAGCAAAAATAAACAACAATACAAAGTACGTAGAGCCTGGGGCCCCGCCAGCGATCGGTATTTTTTTTATTAAGGAAATAGTGCAAATAGAATTGTGATTTCTGCATATTTGCATAAATTGCGGCCATTGCGAGAATTGCAAAACGATTGGCGGACACGAAGAAAAGCGATAAACGAGCGGCGGCGACAGACGGCAAAAAAAAAATAACAACGGATAGCAGCAACTTATCAGAAAACCCACACAGGCACGCGCACATATTCACAGACTCACACTCACTCAGAACCTAAGCCAACAAAACAAAAACAAAAGTCATATGCCTTTTGTTTTGGTTTCTTTTTGCCAAGCTCTCCTTCGTGGCTCTCTCTCCTACTCTTTGGGTCACCGATCTGCACTGCACTTTGCCGATCAACGGTTCTTTGGCTTTCGGTATTTGTTTTTGGTTTTTGGGTTGTTTGGTGCTGCTTCTGCGCAGGGTAGAAGCAGGACGCACACACACACACACACACACACTCACTTATTGCACGCACACACCCCTGATAATGCCGCCAGTGCAATTTTATATTTTACTCAATTTGATGCAAAATCAGTAATAAATAACTTTTGGAGCACAATTTTAGTTTAACACCAATTGGAAGGTTTGCCACTCTCACCCTTCCCCCTTCTTATTTTGCGTGTGTGTTTTTTCAACTCCGGCGCAGCTTCGTTTTACTCTCTATATACAGCTTCCTTGTTTTTTTTTTTTATTAAATTTCTTTGCGCAAAAGGAGTGGCGTTGTCCAGGATTTTTCACGCACACAATCACAAAAACACCGTTATTGCGTATACATATACACAGTCGGCGTCTCCTGTATGTTTTTTATTCGTTAAGCCTTCTTTCCGGCACTTTTACCAATTTGCAAAACTCGATTTGGTTTTTATGATGCCTTTTGAGCGAACACACAAGTAGTTACCTTTTAAAGAGCTTGTTGTTGTTTAGGCGTTTCGGTATACACAAATCCTTTTTTGCATTTAAATAATAGCGCACAGCGGAGACAGTTTTCGCAAATATTCCAGTCGCGTCGTGTTATTAAAATCCCTTATTTATATCGATGCATGTTTATTTGAACAGGCAAACATTCGCGACTAAGTCATTTATTCATCGGGTGTTCATTTATTCATTGTTTTGCTTGTTAATTACATGTTTTTAAAGCGCAGCGAACGATTTTCGATTTTGATTTTCAGCCTACGACTTTCCGCGCAACCGCCTTCGTTGAGCAATTTTTTTGTAATGGTGATGGTAAAACCTCGATACTTGGTATATTCGAACATCGATGTTTTTATATCGATGTTAAGCGATGCATCGATGTTGTGTATGTAGTGGTGCCAGGTAAGTTCTTTTTAAGCTAGATTTTGTATTTTGGAAATTAAGCTCAAAATAGGTGTAACTAGCAGAAAGTTTTTGATTTTCCCTCTCATCAGAAAATCATTGGACTTGAGTGAAACAAATATAAATTACAATTACGGATAAGTAGAAAGCTGATCAACAATTTTTATTTTGCACTTCCCTTCGTAACAAAAACAATCGATCAGCTGTTCGCTCTCTCTCTCTCTCTCTCTCTCTCTCTCTTTTAGCTGCGGCAGCGGACAACGACTATTTTGTTTGTAAACTAGAGAAAAAATCGAAAAATAATAATAAAAAAATATTTTAAAAAACTTATAAAGATTACAAGGAAAACATGTTAGATTATTATTTACATATAGTTTAAAATGTAAAATCACTTATCGATGGTTGTAGGTCGTGCTAAATTTATCGAATGCGCTCCACAGCTGTGCCAAACACAATGCGGTCATACTGAAAACATCTTTTAAACCGCCAATTTGTTGCATTTACTAACAAAAACTAGGATATTTAAGAAATAAACAAACCATGCGAGTTCTAACCGAGCCCAACTACTCCATATCGATGCCCGAAGGGATCCACTGCTACGAGCTATGCGGCAACGAGTTCGCCTACAACCTTTTAGCTCTGGCTCTGAAAGACCGGCTGCGTCTGCTTCTTGTTGGCTTGCCGGTAAGTGCTTGGAAACAACAGCTTGGAAAAACAGCTTAATTAATACCGACCAACAGGAGGAGACCGGCGAGTTTGGCTACACACATCTGCTGGATCTGAAGCTGGACAGAGAGGGAGCTGACAACGTTGATGAGCGGCGGTGCGTTAGTGCCCTTGCTTTTTCGCCAGACACCTCGCTCAACTGCACGCCCAAAAATGTGACTCTATGCGCCGCCCGCTTCGATCTTCTGGACATCTTCCGCACCGATCTGGGCCAATTCAATACCGTGCATAAGCTGCGCGGCCACAAAGACTACATCAACGACATAGCCTGGGTCTGTGAGGGCGGTCTACTGGCCTCTGTCAGCGATGACTTCACCTGCCGCCTCTGGAACACGGCCGACGAGCAGAATGTTATCACCTTCCGCCTGACATCCGCCGGAGTGTCGGTCAAGGCCCATCCCGATGATCCCAGCAAGGTGCTGGTGGCGGAGAAGAAAGGTTTGCCGTGCCTAATTCCTCCCTTTGTATTACCCCTTAACCCTGGCAACTCTCTCTATATGCAGGCATCATCCGTTTGTACAATATGAACAGCAAGCAAGCCGTCATCTCGGTGCAGTCACCCAAATTTCCGCTCATGTCCGCCGATTGGGCGCACAGCAACCGGTATTTCATCACTGCCCTGGCTGGCGGCGATGTGGTTACATGGGACCTCAACAGGCCCGTGGTGCCCGCCGATGTGAAGCAAGTGCATGAGGATGGCGGGCGGTCAGTGCGCTTTGCCCCAGGAAGCTCGGAAATGGTGCTCGCCAGCATTGGGCGACCGGATGTGACGCTTAAGGTATTTGCGGCCAAATCAACGATGCCATTGATTGAGGCCACCCTGAAGACGTTCGGGGGAGTGGCCTGGCACCAGAGATTGCCGTACATCAGCGCGGTCTCTGACCGGGATTTGCATTTCTGGAAGGTGCAAATGAAGTAGAAGAGAGCCTAGAAGGCGCTTAAAAACAATAAAGTGAATTATTTTTATGATTTATGAGTCATGATGTCAAAATAGGTGAATTAATTAAGACAAAGCCACTTCAATATGCCAATCAAATCAATTTCATATTTATTAGGTCCTTAAAAGTCCTTAAAAACATTTAGATTTTACTACTCCTTGGCTCCCGTTGCCTTCTTAACTCCCTCGGAGGCCAGCTCGATGCCCAATTGTACGACAATTGCCCTTACCAGTTTGGTGAACCAACCTCCTTGAGGCGGCACACCATCCACCAGGGGTCGGTTAGCCCTTTCCGCATTATATTGCCTCACTATATCCTCGGCTCGGGCTCGTTGATCGGGTGTCAACTGGATCTGGTCGGCGTACTTGACGAGGAAGTTCGCGAAGAAGTTGACATTGCTGTCCCCAACGGAATTGGGAGAAGCGTCTTTGAAGGCATTAACTACGCGGGCTCTATCGGCCTCAAAACCCCGTTGGGCACTGGCTGACCACGCCAGGCTTCCGATGATGGCCACCAGGCAGCTGGGGAGGAATTATCAAGTCGGGTAAATAAAGAAAACATGCAAATACAATTTATATTTCGATGCTCACCTTAGGTAGATTGATTGATTCATCTTCGGCAGTTCTCCAACGACTCGAATGCTGGGTCGAAGCTGTGCTGCCTTTATATAGGAGCTCTGTGATGCGAAAAGTCATCACTGGGATGACTGGGGTCATGGGTCCCCATGCTTATCAGCTGCGATTCTTGGTTTCCAAGAATAGATAATTGTTTTGATTAAACAAATTTACATATTTTAATATTCCAACTGACAGATGAGTGATTTATAATTATTATTTCAACCGAAATCGATAATATGTTCTTGGAATTATTTGTTCCCGACCCGACTATTGCATCAACTTTACTTATTGATTAAATTTAAGAGTTTAAACGAAATAAGTATTTAATGCGACCTTCAACTATGTTTTATAGCACACTTTTGGGCTAAATTTGAAAATTAAATCTCAAAATATTCTCAGGGAAAACATAGCTTGAATATTTTTTATTTAAATGTAAGCAAATGTTGCAAATGTAAATGTTTTAAACAAATGTATTAAATCTTTTGAATCGAATGTCAAAAATGGTCGTAAATGAACTTCTTTTGAAAAGGGAAAAATACCATGGAATCGATCGGTTTCTCCTAGAGCCCCTGCAGATAGTGAAGCCTCTTAAGATCAGTTATTATTAGTAAAAGTATAAGTGAAAATATTGATATTAATAATAATTTATTTTAATTTTACACAACAATTAAAAATTTTCAATTATTTTAGTACGATATTTTTTAAATTTTAAAATTGTGGGCACTGTTTTTTAGGCCACTATCGATATACTCGCAATCGGTCCAGTCCAGTTGGCAGCGCCTCCCCGTAGCTGGTCACACTTGGAATTCGGATTGGAAAAGAGCGGAGGTGTCGAGATTTTGCGTCGGTCGAAGAATTCGCCTCTGATTTTCAGTGCACTGCAAACCGGAACTCGAGTGAAACTGAACAAGTCCCTGCTTCGTTGCCGTTTGTGCAATGCAAATGCGATAAAGCGCCGATCGCTGTGCGTGAGAGTACGTAAAGAGTTGTGGAAAATAAATAGCAAGTCCTGCGCGAATCGGGGAACAGAGCGAGTGGCAGATTTTTTCTGTCTACCTACACAAACACACACATATCCATGCGCATAAACCGAGTGGAGCTGCGTGTGTGTGTGTGTGCGGGAGCGCCGCAAAATAAAAACGATTAAATCAAATCAATTGTGCAGTGTGTGACGAAGATGAAGCAGAAACCGAAGTGAAGCTGAAAATGTTTGAATGCGAAAAAGATTTTAAATAGTGCTGGAAAATTAAAATAGGAGCCGCGCCCCGTTCGCTAAACGCCAACACATACACTGACAAACCCAAACATACACGCACACACACACACTTAGTCGCGACGACGGAGAGAGAGAAGAAGAAGAGCGAGAAGAAACAGAGGCTAAAAAGAGAAAAGTTGAAAGGCAGCAGCAGCAGCAACAAATAGTTTGTTAATTGCACGGGTTTTTTTTTTGTTTTTGGTGTTGCTGTATTTATTTAACGCGACAACTAAAGTAAATAATAGTATTGAAATTATGAAATAAAGTTAAAATAGGCCCCTGACTCTTCCTCTTCTCTGCTTGTGTGTGTGTGCGTGTGTGTGTGTTTTGGGTTTTTTGTGTTCCTGCTCCTTTCGCCGTTTTCATTTGCATTTCTCTCCGTTTTCGCGAAGAGCAGCAAGCAGCAGCAGCATCAAAGCAATTCTCCAGATCCAGAAGACAACACAACACACGAAATAGTAAATCAAAATGGCGCACCAGCAGCAACAACAACTGGCTCCATCGGTCAACTGTTCACTGGACGATATCGATCTGACGGCCCTCAAGGTGAGAATCTGATCAGAGAATCAACCCCCCCCCCCCACCATTCTCCATTTTACACTCTCCCCCATTCCACCCATTCTGTGTTCGGTGTGTGCCCGCCCATTAGCACGCCTCGCCCAATTAACGGGAAAGTGACCCATAGGTGTGGCATCACTTGTAAATAATGCGATCTAATTTGGGGCCCATTAAATATCATAAAAAAGTGATTTAATCCTTTTACACTTCACATTCGATTTCTGTCAGTGAGTTTTCCTTGAACTGATTTATTTATTTGTTTACGATTCGATCTTTAAATTAATTATTTATTCACAGTTACAAAGTATAACGATTCATAAAGATCCCTGCGCGAAGATGTTCGCTCGATACTCCAGAAAATCTTATACAACCCGATTCCAATGGCCTTTGGCAGTCGAACCCTTGAAGGCTTCTTCCCCGCACATTTATGCAAATTTGTTTAAAAGTACAACGAAGCGAAAATTCCCTTTGTGTCGCACTTTGCCATGGCAACCCATTTGAACCCATGAAGAGAACGTTTCTTTTTTGGCACCATTATTTAGCGCCTCTCCCCCCCAGCAGCAATCAGAATAATAATCGAGTTGATAAATTCATATTGGCATTTCGATTTCATTGCCCTGATAAAAAATCAGCCTAAAACCACCCACAAATTGTCACCCACCCTGGCTTTAATATTCCAAAATGGTAACGGAACAAGGGTATGTTGTTGTATTTGTGGTCATTTTCAAGCCTTTATTTAAATTTAAACCAAGAAGCTCTTACAACGAATATTGAAATAATCCATAATAATTCATTACATTCCCAGCTTGTAAGCATTCTGTACTGTAAATAATAAAGTATTTAATAGTTGTGTCATTCCAATAGGTATATAATTTCTCTTTTATTTTTTTTTTTGGGGAGAGTGGGGTTGGTGCGCAACTTTTGACCGGCCGGTGTCTCATCTTCTCTATTTTTTTTTTGGTTTCTTTGCCTTGCGATTCGTTTCGTTTTGGTTTCTCAATGAATTTGTTGAGTCGCCCCCTTGTTTTCTCAGCCCCTTCTTTGGTCGCACGCACTTGCTAACTTGTGCCGCATGCGTTTGTTGCCTTTCTCTTTCACCAAACACTCACCACTCTCACCACTCCCAACTTGGCCGAACTCACCACGTTGGGGGGCGCCTGCTCTTTTGCGCACCCACCGAAAGTGAACTAGTGTGTGTGTGTCCGTTTGTTGACTCTGCCGGAAAGTGGGTGGTGCTGGGCGGGCGGGGTAAAAGGGTGGTGCTTGGGTCGTCGCCTCGCTGATGTATAAATATATATATCTGTGTGCGTGTGTGTGTAGGCCACAGCTGCGGTCAATATAATAGCCTTAAATAAAGGCTTAAAAAGGGTGGTCAATTTGTATGGAAAATGTATGTAGTTTGCAATTTAAATTAATACTTTTTCTCTCCCGAGATTTTTAAAAGACCAAACTTATTTTTTAATATTAAATATTTAAGCTTAGACCTATTATTTTGGCCCCAACTGTTGGATCCCGCGTATGTCTGTGCATATATGAAAAATTGTTCATAGTCGATGCACAGAGGAGACGAAGACGAGACAAAAACGAGACAAGAATGAAGAATGAAAATTGTTTAGTTTACTTTATTAAAAGACAGCAGGCAGAGGCGAGCACAAGGCGGTGTGGTGTGTGTGTCTTGCAGCAGACAGCTTCAAGATGATGATAATGATGATAACAATGGGAATAACGATGATTCCTCGTCGGCTGCCAAGGAAAACGTGAATCCAAAGCGAAATCTGCAAAAATGGAGGAGATTTGTGTGGTGTGGTGTGTGTGTCTTATTTGAAGTGTTGTTTTTATTATTGTTTCTGCCTGTTTGGCCTTCTCTTTTCTTTGGCAAAAAAAAAAAAAAAAATGAGTGGGTGTAGGCTGTGGGTCCCCCGTCGCCTGCATGTCTGCCACGCTTTGTGACCTGTCTGTGCGTGGCTTTTAAAGGTCATTAAACACAATGAACCAGAGAGGTTAAAATATGTCCCGAAATAGAAAACCAGAGAAAAGGTCAGAGTCCTTAAAGCACACTGGGCTCTTTATGCCTTTTCTCCTCTGTATTTTTCTGGCTTTATTATTATGCCTGCGATAAGAGAAGAGTTCAATTCCTTTGGTAGTGATAAGATTATCACGAGAACTGCATTCATCAGCAAATGAATACTGCATTCATCAGCAAATGAATACTGCATTCATCAGCAAATGAATTTCATTAATTATTTCTTTCTTTTTTAACGGTTGCCTCTCTTTTATTTGGTATGGTGGTAGTGCAGTTTATTTTATTCTTTTCCTCTGATAAGCATTCAAACATCGCCGTTTGCCTATTTTTTTAGGTTTGTGTAGAAGAAAACTATAGATATTCCATTTGTATTTTCCGTGTATGTGTTTATTTTAATCAACATTTATTGCATTTCGTTAGCTGCGATAAAAACGTGTTCGCCCACATTTGTTCGGTCGGTTTTTCATGTGTCCGCCGCCGTGGCTGTGCTGCAATTTGCCGAAGGAAACTAAAAGAGTGGAAAAATATCCACACACATGTTTGAGTTTTAGCGTTTTTGTGGGTTAAATCAACATTGGCCCCGGGAAAATACTTTTTATAGTTCGGGTTCGGGAAGAGGCCTCATCATCATCGTCTATCTGAGTGTCTGTTTACAGAGGCGAATTTCCCCAGAGCATTGGGAAATGCTAGCCACCCTGCAGTCGCTTCGCTTTTGGAAAATTATCAGCTCTAATCACAGTTTGGTTCATTTCGCTGCTGATACCTGAAATGTAGGTAAATGGGTTTTGTGACGTCAGCAGCACGGTGTGCATTCCTAATTGAATTGGCCCCAAATTAACCAAGGAACGAAGCATACCTAGGGGTTCACTGAGGAAAATCCAATCGGATTTGGAGTTCATTTCTCTCAGAGATCTCAAAGGAACTGCAAAAACTTTGATTTGATTTCTTTTATTAGCATTTAGACGAGTTTCTCATATAATTTTCCCTGCAGAACTGGTAGTACAAAATGTTAAACTCATTTCCGCATCATAAACAGTTGATCGATTAATTTAAATATTTTTATTTTTCTTGGTGGAACCTGCACTGCATCTGCATAAGCCAGCACTCCATGGAAATGCATGGGCGTCCTAATATGCAGTCAGTCCTGTTTTTTAGTAGCCACTCTCCTGGCTCTTTGCATTTTTATTTTTTGCTGCTAACTGGGCCAAGCCTTTCGGCTGGAGACAGACAGAGAGAGGAGGTTCTGCGCTTTTGGACTAACAAATAAACAAACAAAAACAAAATAGCAACAAACAAAGCAATGCAACAACAAAAATTCCAGTTTTTCAGCCAGGCCAAGCAAACTGTAATAATGAAGCAAACTAACCAAGAACCGACAGTGGGCGAGAAACTATTTATCAAAAGTAGAAAACAAAGGAATTAGGCTAAGATTCTAGTTGGAATTTAAAGTTTATTATTAGAATTAAGGCTACGATTTGTTTAATTACTTAATTTTAAACTCCGCTCACACCCCAAGCAGGCTCCACTGTACTCGCGTTGGTCCGCATTTCTCGTTCTGTCGGCCTCCAACAGGGGGCTGTGTTTAGTTTTTTTAATGTTTTTTTTTTTTTTTTAGTTGTACCCGTTTGGACAAATACGAAAGACAAACAAAAGGCAATATCATGGAGGAAATAGAGGGAGCTCGGGGGGACTTAAAGGTGGGAGCGGGGGTACACATGTGGCGGCAGCTGGACAGTTTTTCCAAAGCAAGCAGGAATGAGAAGCAGCAGCGGCGGTGGCAACAGCAACAACAAAGGCAGCCTGTTTTGCCTGCTAAGCAGTGCTAAGCAGTGCTGCGACTAACTGATAACTGTAAGAAAATCTACACAGCGAGAAAAACGGGAAACAAGCTAAAATAATAAAACAAAAATAAATATTATCATTTTATAAAGTAAAGCTTACATTTTATCCGAGTGTACAATCGCTGACCGCCGTCTAGAATTTTTTCCAACGGCTACCTGCCCGCCGGATCGTCCCCCTTTTTGTCCCCCCTCCTGTGCCCGTCTTTTTGTTTTTGTTTTGGTTTTGATTTTGTTTTTGTTTTGCTTGGCATGTCAACGTTAATGAGTCATGGAGCTGGGGCAGAGTCCAGCAGCAGCAGCCACTTCCTTTCTCCCGTTTTCCCTCTCCAGTGACTTCATTTTTCGTGAATTTTTAATTGATTTTTACAACGTGAAGTAATCAGCCATAAATAGCATTAATTGCCGCCACAATCGCCCGCACTCTCCCTCCGCCCTTCCAGCATGTTCTCTTTCGTTTGTTCTCTCCTCCTCTCTGCATTCTCCTTCTCCCTTTTCCTCTTATCGCTGTATGCCCTTTGCATGTGTTTGACACACTTTTTGGGGTTTTGAGAGTTGGGGGGGGGAGGAAACAAGGGGAGGGAGAATGGTGGGTTGCAGGCATAAATCTACTTAAAGCGGCTTCCATAGTTCTTCAGTTTTCCACCATCATCCCCATCCCCATCCCTTCTATATACATATTTCCCCCTATTTGTTTATTTGCCCTGCACTTTTTTCGTATTTTTTGTATTTTACTTTTTCTCCTTTCCTTTTTTGATGCTTTGTCTTTTGGTCTTTAATTCCTTTGGTGTTGCCCCGGAAAAATGACGGGGAAAATCTACTGGTCTGCGGTAAAGCTTAATAAAGATGACAGCTTATGGCATGGCATAAATCAATCTTTATTCTCTTTAGCCATCGATTATATGCGGGGATTATCCAAAACTTGTATGACTTCAAATCAACCTCCTTTCGAGTTCCTCAACTTGGCTGAAACTTTGTGGGAACTGAATTTGGAGCAAACTAAACTGCACTTTAGTAAACACTCAATGAATTCTGCACTAAAACCATAAATAATAAACAACACAATTATAGCAATTAGCTTGATTAAATATATCATTACAATCCAAACAATCTTATATAATTAATGGAGAATCAATTGGGTATTGCGTGACTAGAGTTCCTTAAAACTTTTTGTGTAAATCGTTGTTGTCCTAGGATAATGAGGAAATAACGAAAATCGTTTAATAAATCAAAACCTATATTTTTTGTATCGATATTTATTTCTTGGTCTGTACTTCTTGGCGCTGTCCCTTAATTTGTTCCCCGTTATTTGAAGCGTCAATCGAGGTTGTCAAAAGAGTCAGTTACCTGTTGGAAATGCTGCCGTGCGATGTTCTTGTCGTTGTTGTTTGTATTTTAATTGGCATTTGCCTTACCTTACCTGTCGTTCTGGCCGTCGTCTTTGTAATCCCAAATCCCCCAAAACCTGCGCTCCAATAAAAATAGAAAGCATTGTGTGTGTGTGTGTGTACCTCCTCCTTTTTCCCCAGCTTTTTCACGCCCCGTGTCATGGGTTGCGTGTCAATGAACTCGAATGCAATTTGTATGGCTTTTTGAGGATGGGTTGGGGATTTGGAGTTGGGAATCGGTTTTGGAATTTCGAAATCGAGGATTTTTATTTTTAAAGCGGTGCCTCGGCGTCTTGTCTCTCCTTATTTGTATTGTTATGCCTTAATAATTTGTTTACAAACAACAACGAAAACCAGGGAAAGAACGAACTGGGGATTGTTCGTGTTTAAAGGTTGTTTAAGTGCTGCCAGAACCCGCAAAGAGGGATTCAAGGGGTTTTCGAGTGTGTGTGTTCTTTGTTTGTTTTTGGCAGCTGGCAAAAAACAAAAACAAAATAAACCCTAAAACTCTAAATTAAAAGAATTTTATTTTGGGCGTTTCCCGCATTGATTTTCCCAAGCAAATCTCTTATTACTCTCTCCCTTGTCTCTTTCCAGGATCCAGCTGGCATCTTTGAACTCATCGAAGTTGTGGGCAATGGCACCTACGGCCAGGTCTACAAGGTAAGGCGTATTATATGTTTATGTTTACTAGATATATATCTCTCTCGCCGGGATTTTCGTGGCTATTTTTAAGGCCATCTCATCCCCATACAACACATTCGTGCTGAAGTCTTTACGGCTTTCTTTTCATAAGCAAATTTTCGCATATTCGCCCAGTGCGAGGGGAGAGCAATGATCTCAGATGTTTTCCTACTGAGAGTCACTTAGTCTCTTTATAATTAGCAATCGTTAGAGTTTATGCTTGACTGCGTTTTGCTTTAGTTTTATTTTTTCTTTCTTTCTTTCTATACCCTAACAGTGGGTATTTGGACTTTTTAATCACACAATTTTAGCTAAAAGATCGATGTTTTATTGGTGATCTTTGGGGAAAATACAAGTTTGAGAATCTTAAATATTTAGTAGACATTTTCAAAGTATTTTTCTAATGGAATCACAAATTTGTAGCTTCAAAATCGTTGTTGATTAATTCATTTTTATAATTTTATTTGTGTTCTTTGGGGAAAATACAAGTTTCAGAACCTTAAATATTTAAATAGGCATTTTTAAAGTATTTTTCTAATGGAAGAGATTTATTAAAGATACATTTGCCTACAAAAAATTATTTTAATTTCTCATGAAAATGTTTTGAAAAGAGTATAACCTCTTTCTTAATTTTTTTTTGTATTTTGCGGATGTTTAAAATGTATCTGAGTATCTGTATCCGTGTGTGTGACGCCCAAAAAGACTGGCGGTCTCCCGTTCTGGTCGCTTTAATTAGTTTAGTGTCCGCTATGTTGTCTAATAACTTGCAGCTAACATAACACAAAATACAACAACAATAACAAAAATGACTACAAGCCAAACACAAAAATGCCGGCAACACGACGACCGCTCGACTTCTTCTCACACATTAACACATTTTTCTGGCTTTTTGCCTGTTGGGGTAATAAAACAACAACAAATAGTATACAACACTAGTACATCATCATCATCATCATCATAATAATCACAGAGCAAAGATTTGAAATGCTTAAAGTGCCTCTCTTTTGCTTTCGGGGGATAAACAATGCCTTGACTTTGTGCTTGCATTTAAATTATAAGTTTCAAAGATACAACTATGCGGCGGCAGTACAAAAATAGACATTGCTTTTGTAAATTACCGTTAGCCGTTGGAAAAAAGTCTGAAGACAACTGGGAACTGGGAAGCCAAAGCCGAAAGATTGAGGAAAAACTAAGGAAACTGAAAAGTGTGGCATGCGCCGCTTGGGAGGCCAGTCGTGGATGTTGCATGTTGCTGTGCTGCAGTTGCACTTTGTGGGGGTCGCCGGCGGCGGCTGTGGCAATGGCAGCTCGCTGATGAATGCAACCAAATTGAGTTGCCGCCGTCACCGTCGCCTGGATTTGCTGCTCTCCGCCTCAAGTTGTTGTTTATCGCCTCAGCCAGATTCCAAAGTATTTTTATACCCTCGAAGTGGGTAATTCGATTGAAGCAATGAACCGCAGCAGCTTGGCTTGGAAATAAACCAAATTTTCTTGTTTGTATTTTTATTTAAAGTAGATGCAAAAACCTTTTTTTATTGGGTAATTCTTGTATTTTATTAGTTCCTGAGGAGGTTTTGTCTTTTGAAACAGATTTGTTATGCTTTGGAAAATGTATTGCGGGGTCTTTTATAAATAAAATATAATATAATATAATAAAGCTTGTAAATAAAAGTTTGAAGAGTCTAAATCTTTAATTAGTCATAAACTTTTAAAGATGCTTCTTGAAATAATTAACACAGTTCCCGGGTGCTTATAATTTCACCATATTTGACTTTAATCTTAGTGCCAACTGACTTAATCATCTTGAACTTTAAATGTGGAAAGAATGAGTAATCAAACGCAGAAAGTCTTTGCGCTGAAATATTCAAATTTACTTAAGTAAATCAATTTCCATATCTCCAGGAATTGACCAGCTCTCGTTCACATTCCCCTATATAAGGCCGACTTTGCGAGGCTTAAGTTTATCTATCCATTACACCATTTCATGAAATTTCAAGCAGTCAATCAATATAGAAAATATATCTTTCATTTCATATAGATTTATGACCCAAAAAATTTGCCTAAAGAAATGTCTGTCAATTGGTTTTCGCCTACACTTTTCGAATGAGTTGAGGTTTTTTTTTTTGTTTCCAAAATGGAAAATAATTTGTAGATGAAATCAGGTACCCAGAAAAATATTTATGATATAAAAATAAATATTTAAAAGAATGAAATCGTTTTTATTTTGGCTAAATTCATTACATTTTCGGAAATTTCTAATATAAACTTTATAAAGATGAGAAACATTTAGGAGTTAGCCTTCCTACCTTTCGCTCTGTGCATTCGCTACAATAAAATAAAAAACTTGTTAACTCAACTCGTCGTCGACGACGACTTTGACGCTTTAAGTAGTTCATTATACTGCCTCGGCCGGCACATCTGTGTGTGAAATTAGCATGAGTAATGTTCAGATACTTTCTGTGGCCATAGTATCTCAGTATCTGTATCTCAATATTTGTATCTGCATGTGACTAGAACTTGAGTTCGAAAGTAACGGATGGTAGCCATCCATCCGTCGTCCACTTGCTCGGTTTCTGTCTCATTTCGTTGGCATTTATTTGGCTGTGGTTTTAGCTGATTGACTTGACTGACTGACTGACTGACTGGTCAACCGGTTTACATTCGCTGAGCCTCGATTATGGCCACCTTTTTTTGTGGCCCCGTCTGTCAGCTTATCAAACGTCACAATGTTGTTGACCAATTTTCGCCATTTGGCCTGTTGCCTGCTTAATCATAATTTCAGTTTGGCCCGATGTTTATATTGCTTTTTTTTTTTTGGGTATTCCAATAACGATCTTTGCTTTGGCGTGACTTAATTTTAATTCTGCGAATCTGAATCTTTTTTGCTAAGCTTCTTTGATTTATGATTGCCTTGCAACGCTTTGTTTGATTTGCTTTCTTGTGTTTGTGTTTGTTTTTGGGGCACTTCCGCTTTATTAATAACTTGATACTGCGCTTCTGAAATGGCCGTTTATCGCTGCTAATAATAGCTAAGCCCAACTGTCACTCTGTGAGTCACAATATATAGTATATATGTTACTGGTCAGTAGGGGTGTTAGGAAGGGGAAGCAAGCCACATGCGGTTCCAGGGAACACGTACAAGTGCAATGTGTTAACGGCTTTCTGTCATGTGTGCACTGATTTTTATATATTTTTTCTTTATTTTTATGTATTTTTATGTTTTTGGAAGCGGGGGAGTGTCTGACTTTAAACGTGGTCAACTGGAAATTGTGCAAAATGGTCACAAAGTTCATAGACAAGGCAAAAGGGAACTTGGATAAGTTGGTAAATGCAAGAAAAATGAACTTTGTCTAATATATACATACATCTATTCTTAGTTACTCAAACTTGGTTTCTTTGTTGAAAAGTTTGGGGCGAAAAAAGAAAAAAAAAACTTGAACAAAACTTGGTAGATAAGAAGTCAACAAATGAGTAAACTTTTATGTCTATCAAGCCTTAAAACTAATACCAAAATGAATAGGTTCTTAAGGGATTTAGATGTATTTTATGCGTTCAGCATAGAAATTATTTAAGCCTGTTCTAGGTTCAACTAATTAAACAATAACTTAAAATAAACAACAATCTGGTCATAAATGATACAAAAACACAAAATTTTAGATGGGCTTTATTGTATTTAGATGGAAAGCCTTTTCATAAATGCTTAAGAATGAATTCAGAACTCTTCTGGGATGATATAAAATCACGATGGGAGGTAAAAACAAAACAAACACAGAAACCCAATTTCCGCAATGTTTATAAATGTTATTTTTGGGGCTTGGCTCCCGTTAGGTTTACGCCCACGCAAACCAAACAAAGCTGCGACTATTAAAAACAACAGAAATCAACCGGCAAACAAAACACACAGCCCACAGTTGTCGTGTAATTAACATTTCTCATAGCTGGGCGAACTTTGACCCAATTATGGGGAACGTCAGCGCCAGGGGAATGGATCGCGGAAACGGAGAGGTAGGCAGGGCCAGGCGATGGGGATAGGCTCCAATTTTGAGACAGACGACAAGTGCCGCAGACAGAGCAAGACAATACATATTTATGAGCGAGACATGATAATAATGCACGCAAGCAAAATAAAAATCAAAAAGAAAAAACTACTTTGCGCAGGCGCAGCCAGGCAGAAAGCACCACAAGAGCAGCAGGCAAAAAAAGAGATATATATATGCAGCAGTCAATAAAATAAAATAAAAAAAAAAGAAAAGAAAAAACACGACGACGAAACATGCAAAATACATTAAAGCCAATATACAAATCAAGCAGGAAGCATCAGCCACAGCGAGCAATAGGAAAAACACAAAGGAAAGAAACTACGGCAGACAGGCAGACTTCAGAGCCATAAAAAAGACAGAGCAATTAGTGCACGAGTACCCCAAAAAACATAAAAGGCTCTCTCAATGTCACTGTATAAAAAAATTAAAAAAAAAAAGTAATTATTACGCAAATTGTATTTGTGTTTGGTAGACTCCTAAAAACATTTAACAAAACACAAGTCATTGACACGTTCCCAGAGTGTTAGTACACGGGAAGAAAATGTAATAAAGGGAAGGGGATTTATTTTGCTAAAAACAAAATACAAGAAAAGTTAAATAGTAAATAAATTTTTAATTTTTTAAAATCTAGACTCAATTGAAATGTGGTGGTTGATATCCAAACCCAGTAAATAAATAAAAATTTATATAAAAATGATTTGCAAAAAAATTTCTAATCTCAATTCTGTGTTCAGTGAAAAGTAGCCTCCTTTCTCTTTCTCCTTTCTATTGTTTTTATTTTCTTTGCAGCTAAAAATTTAAATAATACTTCTATCTTTTGCCTTTTGTTGTTTTTGCACTCATTTCCCCCTGCATTTTCATTGTATTTTTAGAGGTTCACTAACTTTGCGTTGCTCTGTTTTTAGTTTTTAGTTTTCAGTTTTCGGTTTTCTGGCTTTCTGCTTCGCCTTTTGTTCGCTTAATTAAATCTCTAGCCCTGACACTTTTTTCATTGACAAGGCAACCTGTGTGTTATTGTTGTTGTTTCCCTTCTCTCTCCCCGAAAACTAAATAAACAAATAAAAAAAAGAGAAATAGCCAAAACAATAAATTTGCTAGCCCAGCAAACTGTCATGGGAAAGTCAGCCATTGGAGTGAGGAAGGTAGTTCAGGTGAGAGGTTTGGGGGTACTATATATATATATTTTTATATATATTTGTGTGTGAGTGGGCACCCAGTAACGACCTTGGGAAGTTGGCTCTTCTTCTTTAGCGGCGGACGAGTTGGTGTCGAAGCTGCTAAGTTATGCATTTTTATAATCTGACCAAGCGTGGGTTGCTGTTTTTTTGCTTTTGGCTTATATTTATATATACTTTTGTTGGCTTTAATAATATATGCATGTTGGCAGTTGAAAATTTATCACTTTCGAAGGCGGCGTGTGAAATTTTTGTGGTCTGTCTACTCCACCAATAAAGTGAAACCACACACAAAAAAAAACTAAAGTGTGTTGATCAAAGGTCGGGCGATATTTGGCCATTAGGAAAAGCCAAATAAATGCTGATTTGGTGCTCCCTTTGCTTTGCTAATTGCTTAATTTCGAATTCCAGGAAAAGTAAATGGTATAATATTATTTTTATATTTATTTTTTAGAAATATGCTAAATGGGGGAATCCACTTTAATGATTCATTTGCCAAAACAAAGCCATGTCCGATTGTTTATCTATCCCAAATCGTAGAGACTAAAAAAGCTAAAGCTATTCAATTTATGAACTAAATTTCTAGAATTAGAAGCACATCGGTTTTTTAATAATCATAAAATATAAATAAATACATAAATATAAAAACTATAAACTGGCAACAAATAATTCCCTTGTACTCTTTTGAAACAACCTATTTACAAACTGAATATAACACATTTTCGCTATATCTTGATGGACAATTGACCCACTTTTTCCTCGCATTTGAAACTTTCGTACCGATATTACCAAACTGCCGCCCACTAATCAGCAAATGAGATAACTCTCGTTATCTTTACGTTTGGCCATTATTCAGCAATTGCGCTTAAGTATATATTTGCCCGTTTTGGTTACAAGGTTAACACTTTGGCAATACTCAAATATATATATTTTTATGTTTTAATATTTATGGTTTGCCGGTGGCTGATTAAATATGCAAACATTTCGCTACATTCCCCTCCCCCCTTTTGATTACTCAGACATTTCTTTGTGGATTTTCATTTCGGGCGCCTGCCTTCTGCCTGACTTTGGGCATATTTCGAGTTTTGTTTAGCCAGGCAACAATTAATTTATGAGTGAAAGTTTTGTTATTTTGCATGCATAATTTGCTGCTGCAGCGAAACAAAGAAAAGCCTTTGTCTGAAAAGATTCAAAGGCAAAATGGGGAGTTGAACTTATCTAACTAATGTACAAGTATTGTGTGGCATATAGCTGCTGGCGGCGGCGGGTCCCTTATCTGCATATTGACTTACAATGACATTGTCCCATGTATGTAATTGTCCACACAAATAATGAGAGGAGTCTTGAGTCTCGAACCCGTTGACCCGCAGTCGAGTTGCTTTCGAGGGACAACTCCCTATCTTTCCGCTTAATTCGTTTAATTTCCAATTACCGAAATGGTAACTGCCCTTAAGGGACATGATGGTCTCTCTTTCTCTCCCAATTAATTAGAATATAAACGCGCTACACACACGCCCTGCCCTTATAATGGGGAACTTTTCAAAGGAAACCGGAAATTGTTGACACGCAAAAAGTGACGTCATTATTACTGCTGGCAAAGAATCATTCTCAACATTTAATATTTGTTTTTATTTTTATTATATTCCTTCCTCACACATGTGTGAAAATATTATCTTTTGGCACAATTTCATCGTCGTCGCTTATCTTTTGGCATACAAACACTTTGGCTCTCGGCTGTCAACAATTGAAAATAGATTCAATGACTCAATTTTCAAGATATATTCCGTACAGATAAGGCATTAATTTGCCCATGCAAATTGTTGGTAGTTAATGCTTGGGTTAATCGGATGAATAAACCCTAATTGTTGTGGTAATTGAAAGCGGAATAGGGGATAGATATAGAGAGATAGGATTTTTGTGGCTTGTAGAGGGGAGAATGATAATAAATAGGGGGAATATGGATAGCATATAGGGGAGATGAAAAGAGAGGGTGTTTTGAGAGTTTTATTAATTATTAAAGCTTAATATTGATGTTGCTTGAAACCCCAACCAAAAATATTCCCTGGAAAACTCAATTTATTCTTGTGTAACTTTTGTCTAGACAGCTCAGACATGAAATTTACCACTTTGACTCTACCAAAATAAGTGGCACATCAAACAACAAAACTTTTTGCTAACTGGGTTAACCAGGTGAAGGAGGCAATCAACCAACCTGCCAATAACACAAAATGGAAAGCTTTTCAACACACTTTGAACTCTGGTTTTTCCTCGCTCCACTCCACTCGAAATCACCTCACTCAGACACACTCCTCGCGGGCTAGGAAAATTCAATTTAATGAAAATGCAGCCAAGTGCTAAAAAGCCTGTTAAGTGGTTCAATGAAGGAGCGCAAGAGCGAGTGAGTGGGGCCAAATGCAGCTAACCTTTTGACCCACACACCGTCGACCTATGGCGATTTACTCGGCTCAGCTGCGGCCGAGGCGGCGGCCGAAAGCAAAAGCAATTTAGCTCCAAACGCTCACCGAAAATGGGAGGCGACCCCCATATCTGTGATAAATTTAAACAAAAATCAAGCATTTCAAGCATTTTACTATTTCGCCTTCAATTGCTGTTTTATGAGCCAGCTGCAAACACTCGGCAGACCAAACGAGAGATATAGAAACTGCAAAAATACAGGGGAATGTTTGCCGAATTTATATTTCCTGAAGCAATTTATTGAATATTAAAAAGGGAACGGAGGCTAAATTTTGAGTTATAAGCTTTTATTTATAATGTTTTCAAATTAATTTAATATTAATATTAATATTTCATCTCTTAAAATTTTAAATTTATTTACTTTGATACTTTATACATGTAACATTTATGTATTTCTTTTTACCTTAATATTTTGAATCTGAAAATCCTTTCGATAGAATTTGAATGATAAATAATACCCATACCTATTCTGCTTTTGCAACTATAAGAAGTTCCACTGTAACCCACTCGCAGGAGAGGGTTTAGACTTCAAAGTTTTTAAATTGCTCGCTGGCGACTTTGATTACCCGAGTTAATTAACGAAACTAACAACAATTGGTAATTGATGAGCGTTAGCCTTCCCCACAGCCCCAACCGCCGCCACCTCCTGACCCGAATGCCCCACCTAATCACCTTTCAAATGGAGTCTACAAATTTGCACACTGATCAACTGGCAGCTGAAAAAAAAACAATATAATAAAAACAACAACAGAAAACACGATAAAAACTATGCACAAATGTTGCGTAAGTTGGCCAAGCGCAGCTGTTGCATTGCAGCTTCAAAGTGCACTCTAAGAAAGTTTAAGAGAGATCAAACTATATATTATTTAAAATTAGATTAGAATAATATAAAAATATTCTGGGATTATCCAGGAAATAATTTTGATACTTTTTTTTTAATTTAAAATGGGACTCTCCTAAAATATTAATAATATTTAAAATATATATATTTTCCCTCTGTGAAATTTTCAACTCTCCAAGCTGCTGCAGAGTTCCAAAACTCTGTGGGCCAGTGGAGCAAGTGGAGAGTGGTGGCTGGTGGCTCCTCTCCGACGCATCGCTTGGGGCGTGGCTGCTGTGGTTTTCCTATTCGTATCTGGATCTCGACGATGAAGTGTTGTAATTGAATTGCCGCTGCGGCGTGTGTGGGAGCTGCAAGATTTCCACAATTAATATGCCCACAGAGAGCTCAATGAAAGGTGGCAGAGGCAGGCCAGGCCAGGCCAGGCAGCAGATGAAAAATGTAGTAGTACAATGCGGTTTTTGGTTTCCTTGGGTCTTGATGTGGTTGGAACACTCTTTGGGTTACTTAATAGCACCGACAGGTGGGTGGGTGTTTGCTGGCTGTGTCGATGTACTGGCAATTTGCAAGGCAGTCAGTTGATTGCTGGGATTTGCATGGAAATGGGGGAAATGGAACAGGGGAAATATGATTAACTGGTTCTGACTTATAATTATAATTTATTAAAAGGTATGCGGAGAGTTAATTAGTACAGAACAAGGCAGCATTATAAATATTTACATTATTATTTTGGGATAAACAATAAGGCATTTTCTGAAAACTTGAAAGCTCTTTCTGTTCTTTGCTTACAATTGTCTTTATAGTTTAGAAGTTTTCCTTTTCGGCGACCTATTTTTCACCATTTCCCTTACTTCCCTCTATTTCTCCTCTGTCTCTCCGATTAAATACGACTAAATTACCATTTCCTCATCGTTTAAATTTCTTTTATGATTTTCTAGCCTTATCGCAAACTAAACAGAGAACAGAACTAACTCTATCTCTACATTTTCTTTATTTTTTCCTTACATACTCTGATAATAGATTTGCTGGCTGAAAATTTGCCTTCCAAAAGTTGAGGCAGCTTGAAAAACATGTCCAAAAGTTGATCTTTTTGGGGAGGCGAAGGCAAAGGCGCAGGCACTTGACTGCATTTTTTCCTCTTATGCAACGCCAATTTCCGAGTCGAGTTTATACATTTATATACATATATATTTTTGCTCTGCTCCCTTATCAGCAAGCACAACAAAATAGTATATTTTTTGTTGCTGTCTGTCAGTTTCAGTTTGTATATACTTTTTGTTAGTGCAATTTTTGTCAACAAGTTTTAGCCCACAACTTGCATAGTTTGTGAACGGGGAGGAGTGGGGGAAAAGCGTTGTTACTGGAGTTTCCACAACAAAAAGTTTGCCATGTGTTGTGTCTTAGGTATATGTACATATAATGCGATCGTGTTTATATATTGCAAATATGTAAAAACTTGATGAGAACATTTTTTGTTGTTGTTTTTTTTCTTTTGCCTGATTATGCAGTTATTTTTCTTGTAGATACAATTGCACATTGTCCAGAGTGTGTCTTTTGTTTGCAGAAATTAAGGCGGAACATGTTTAATTTACTGCAGAATATTTTAAAAATTATAACAAGTATTTATTAATTTATTTATAGTATTTATTGTATTTTATTAGTATTTATTAATTTATTTATATAAAACTAGCAAGTATATTTTTGATTTAGTAATGTTATAAATATTTAAATTGTGCATAAATATATATTTGTGTTTGGATATCAGTACCTGCAAATTTTATTACTCATACGCAGCGTTGCCTTTTTTTTCTTTTGATTGAGTTTTTATATTATTTAATCTGAACAAAGAATAATATGTATTATATATCCAAAAATAAACAATAAACCATAAGTCATGCTATTCTTATTAATGTTCTGCAATCTTTTTCCTATGTAAGCCGGTCCACCTTGCTGCCCCCGAAGTATCTGTATATTTGTGGCATATCATCGGGTTGATTGTTTTATTGTTTGGGTTTCTTTTCACGCTTGATTTTATTTTGTACTTGCCTTGGCGCCTTGTATATATATATACTATATGTATCTGTATCTGAGACGGTGATTGTGCCAGTGTCAGTGCTCGGTATCCATGTGTGTCTTTGTGTGGTGTAATCATAAACCATCTCTGTGCATAGGTAGGCAAATCCAAACCCAAATCGGACCAGACAGCTGCACAACTCGACTCCATCTACCCATATACCATTGTTGACTTTACCTTTGAAAACATTTTCACATTTTCGATTATATTACATATTCAGCAATTTTTCTTCTCGCTTTATTTTTCCTGCCCATTGTCGGCGGCGGAACTTTATATGGCAAAAGGCTTGTCGTCGTCGTCGTCGTCGTCGTTGCTGTCTTTGTTTATTTTTTTCCGCGGATTGTTTAGCTCTATTTGCTTTTGGGCTTTTAAGAAGAAAGGCTGGAGGCTGTCGGCTGTCGGCGGCCAGTATCTGATGAGTGAGAGTGGGACTGCGACTGCACTCTGAGTGATTCACAAACACTCGGTTTGCTTTGTATTAATTGCGGCAATCATCTGGCTGCTTTGATAACTTTCGGGTGAAATGGGAAACCACTTGAAAATTAAGAAAAGTGAAAAAAAAAACAACTTCCTGCTTAGATTGTACGAGTTTTTTTCTTTACTTAATTTATTTTTTATTATTATTTTATTTTTATGTTAGCCCCGCCTAATCGATTTCTCCATGCACAATTTCTTTTTTCCCCACAAGTCAGGCTCCATTAGTGCATGTCATTAATTTGCATAAAATCTGCTGCAGCACAGTTAGAATGATGATGATGCGATGATGGCCAAGACATTCACCAACTCCTCCTCCCTCTCCGGGGTATTCCATATAGTTTTTAATAACATTTTGATAGAATCTAGCCATGGTGTAACGCCTCGTCTAACTAATCAATAAGCGGAAAGAAAATGACAGGTTTTTCTTTAGCTAAAAGAATTATGTGAATACCCTATAGAGAGAGTGGAGAGGGTTATATGGTTTATCAATGAAACTAGAGAGTTTTTAATTACATTTAGTATATATTTTAGGATTTGTTATTGAACTATAAAACATAGTTGGTTTGTTGTAATTAAATCTTTGCTTTTGTTGAGACATTTCAATTAAATTCACTCCCAAAAGTATTATTTCATGCTTTTACATTTTTATCTGTAAAAAGAAGTAATATCTTATATAAAATGTGTTATTGAAATGATAAATATTTAAATTTATTTGTTGTAAAGCCATAAACCTTTAGTATTTCCTAGAAATTTTATTATCTGGAAACTAACTATTAAAAACTGAAGGTTACAAAATTGTCAGCCATAAAAGCTACCCGAAAAAATATAGCCATCACCTCGCAGCTGTTACAGATACAGATCTAAGAAAGATAGAGTTTCGTGGGTTGAAATTTTCAAACTAGTTAACCAAATTGTAGTCACTCGCTTAAAGTGAACATCGAACAGCCCAAGGGGCAGCATTATTCTAGACCAGAGAGAAGCAGCAAAGTCATCGTTGCCGGCTGACTATCGTCGTCACTTAAATCGTTATCATCTCTCGTTAAGCATTTTGATTTATGGATGGAACAGCCAGCAGCATCAAGCAGCACCATCCAGCCTGCGCTCGTTCGCTGCTGCTCCTGCTCACTCAATTAAAACTGTATTAAATGTAAAATGACTTTAAAAGCGGCTTAGGAGACACGACAGCATCAGCAGACGCCACGAAAGATGAGATGCTGGTTGGTTGGAGCCAGAAGTCTCCGCAAAACCAAGAACCGGTCGGTCAGGACAACTCAATCTTGGCCGGAAGAAGCGGGGCGGCAGCCAGAGAGAAAATATATAAAAACAATTTGTGAGTTTTGATTAAAGTGGCAAGTGGCTAATTGAAACTAGTTGGGTTGGGCCAAAAACACTTGGACTTGGACGTGACTGGAAAGCTTTAGGGATATAATTGCAGCTATTAAATCTGTTCAAGAGAAGCTGCAGCATTTGGTAAAGATTTCAGGTTGCTCAGAAGATGAAAAGCTTCAAATTTTCAAAGTTATTAACCTGCTTTAGTTTATCAGCGGCAAAAGAATAATTAAATTCTTAGATTTGACTGCAGTTATTCGTATCTTGTGAGTCATTCCTAAAATAAGACTTGGAAAAAGTAAATATTTATATTAGAGAGAGAGAGCTACTTTTTATAGACTTCTTATGGTCCATCCTTTCAGTACTTACATTCTTTTTTTAGTCACCTTCCAGGCCTTGAATTAGTCACCTTCGTCACACTCTTGAATAGATATTTGTGGCATGTTTACCTTAACTACTTGACACTCTGATTGAGCAGACACATTACCCCACTTGAGGTTGATGCTCTCCTCTGTGCTCCGCTCTACTCAGCTTCTCAGTTCCTCTCCAGACAAAGTTCTCTGCCCTCCACTCTGGTCGGCTCCTAGACTCTATTGTTTGATTTCATTGGAGTCGTCGATGTCGATGATGATGATGCTGTTGCTGTTGCTGTTGTTGAGGTTGTTGTGGCAGGCAGGCGGCTTTTGTTTACTTAATCACTTTTTATGCGTCGCAGTTTGTTGACGCCTCACGGGGGCAGGAACTTGTAAATACTATATAAGAATATATAGGGTATATAATATTTATATATATATAGATATAGGTTTGCACTAGCCAATGCCATCGTCTTGTTGTCGTCAAGTGCATAATGAAGGCTGCTGAAGCTTGAAGAGCATTAAACAGACGCAATTTCGCAATGAACCAAGTTCTGGAAATGTCAAGTCTGAGTTTGAGCTTATTCAGTGTTCAAGATTAACTTAAATTATATTTTCTATATAATTAAATATTGCATTAATCATTTTTGCATTAAAAGAAAGTCATATCAAATAAGAAAAGTATTTATTTAATAAAAATATAAATAAACAACTGATTTCTTAGTCATTCTTTAAAGATTTCCCAATTTAACTCCCTTTATTTATACCATTTACAGGGCCGTCACACGAAGACTGGTCAATTGGCTGCCATAAAGGTGATGGACGTCACCGAGGATGAGGAGGAAGAGATCAAGCTAGAGATCAATGTGCTAAAGAAATACTCGAATCACCGCAACATTGCCACCTACTACGGCGCCTTCATCAAGAAGTCGCCGCCGGGTAAAGATGACCAGCTGTGGCTGGTGATGGAGTACTGCGGTGCTGGATCGGTGACAGATTTGGTCAAGTCCACCAAGGGCCAGAGTTTGAAGGAAGAATGGATTGCCTACATTTGCCGCGAGATTCTGCGCGGCCTGAGCTACCTGCACTCGAACAAGGTCATCCATCGCGACATTAAAGGCCAGAACGTGCTACTCACGGACAATGCTGAGGTCAAGCTGGTGGATTTCGGTGTCTCTGCCCAGCTGGATCGTACGATAGGCCGGCGCAACACATTCATCGGTGAGTGTTCATAATGATGAGTCACCTGCCTTGTGTCCTACCTGCTAAACTGGCTTTCGCTTTCCCCCCGCCTTTAGGTACTCCCTACTGGATGGCCCCCGAGGTCATTGCCTGCGACGAGAATCCCGATGCCACATACGACAACCGATCCGATCTGTGGTCGCTGGGCATCACCGCCCTGGAGATGGCTGAGTCACAGCCCCCGCTCTGCGATCTGCATCCGATGCGAGCCCTCTTCTTGATTCCGCGCAATTCGCCGCCGCGACTTAAATCGAAGAAGTGGACCAAGAAGTTCCAAAGCTTCATTGACACGGTGCTAGGTGAGTCACTCGCTGCATGCAATCCAATGGAATTGTTAACTGGTTGTTGTGGGGTCAGAATTAATTGGAAAATTGCTGCAGTTGCTGCGCCATTTTTCTCAGAAACCGTCTTGCGGAAAAAGAACCCATATCGGGTTTAGCTTGATTAAGAAATCGTCAATAATATGTGTTACTTTCGCGTTAACTTTGGAAAACCCATAACAAAATCCCATACTAATCTCGTTTTTCTATCTCGAATTACAGTAAAGGACTATCACCAGCGGCCTTACACCGAGAACCTGCTGAAGCATGCCTTCATCAAGGACCAGCCCACAGATCGCCAAGTGCGCATCCAGCTGAAGGATCACATCGATCGCTGCAAGAAGCGCAAGCAGGAGAAGGAGCGCGAAGACTATCGCTACTCGGGCTCTGACAACGACGACGATGAGCCACAGCTGGCCGGTGAGCACAGCTCCATTGTCCAGGCACCGGGTGGCGATACGCTGCGTCGCAACTTCCAGCAGATCCAGGAGGGTCGCATAGCCGCCGAGCAGCAGCAGCAGCAGCATCACCTGATGGCCCAGGCTCAGGCTCAGGCGGCAGCCGCACATGCCGCCGCCCAGGCCCAGGCCCAGCTGCAACAACAGCAGCAGCAACAGGCCGCGGCAGCAGCGGCGGCGGCCGCCCATGCAGCGCAGCAGGCACAGGCCGCCCAGCAGCAGCAGGCGCAGGCCCAGCAGCCACAGGCCAATCGCCAGCAGAAACCGCCATCGGTAAGAGATGCCCCTATAGCCCAAAAATGGACATATTAAACCAGCTATATATGCCCTTACAGCGCCAGCCGATCGAGGAACTGGGTCCGCCGGCACGCCCGCCACAGCGCCTGATCGTTGTGCCGGATCCGCCGCACGCCAATCGGCCATTGCCACCGACCCCCAAGTGCGGGGAGCCGGCGGGACAGACGCCGCAGCAGCTGCAGCGCAACTCGCAGAATAACTTCAAGCCATCGGTGCGTATCGGGCGAAGATTAGCGGCAAGAAGAGGGCAGGGCTGTAAATAAGAATTCTGTGAGGCCAGCCGATAAGGCAATCGGGAAATCGGATCTCGTGGGGAGGTCTCTGGAGCAATGACTTCTCCAGAGTCGGGGGAATCTTTACATGAAGGATGCTCTTACCCAAGCCCCCCCGTATACCACCCGTATATACATACATATATTGTAGCCCCCGTCGAAAATGTAGTTAGATTTTTATGTTGCCCATATGTGAAGCCATGTAAATGTTGAATACCATTCTTATCTTATCCTAATTTATATTTCTCTTTTTTTATTTACATGTTATGTGCGCCTACATAATCTATAAATATACTTGTATTTATATACCATATATATGCATTGATAAACCTGTATACTATATATAATATATATATATATATGCGTAACTCTCGATTTATGATTTGACTCATGTGTACATCATCCCGTTGCGCCGTTAATCCAACGTATGATTTTCGAACGACACTTGAACTACACACTTAAAATCGAACACACAACAATCATGACAACAGTTACCACCAAGGAGACCTGAGGTATGTCCTACGATTTTCAGTTTCTCGAAGCCTGTTTGCATCTTTTTTCTATTTTTTGTTTACTTGCTTGAGTTTTTTATCCTAAAAAGTTTGCATACATTCAAAGCATGAAAAGCGTTGCAGGAAAAGAAATTATTAGAGATTTAGAGAATTTTTAATTGAACAAAAAATATATATTAATAAATATTTGATTAAATAACCTTTTTATTTACATAGTTTTGTCCTGCAACGCTCTTCACATCGATTGTTTTCCATGCATAACACCCCTAAGAATCCTCTCCTGAAAACCCCCCTTTTGGAACTTAGTCAAAATTTATTTACAATTCTAATGGAGGTACACAAAACCCCTCGTAAACTCTGAAACCCAAAAATCCACAAGATCTTTTGCACGTGCCACATTTCTTGACTAAATTTCCAAAGCTTAAGACTGTGGAGAAATCCATTTGACTAACCCCCCAAAAAATAGATTGTAGATTGAGACCAACTGCTGTGTTCATATGGAGCATTGAGAGTTTCCTGTATGATTGATGCGTTTATAAAGCCACTTGCAAGAACCAAAGTAAAATGCCGAAATGGAAATGTTGTCCTAACTAACGTATGAGTAGATAAGAACTAACCACCGACGCTTTCTAACCATATAACGTTTCTCTGTGTAACGCTGATCTCTGGATCCCAAACTCTCACACCACTTTGTTCGCCTGGCGCGATTTGAAAACGTTGTTTTGTTTATTTATAAGGAAAGAAAACCAATCTAATGCTCTCTTACTTCTCGTTCCCTCCCAACAAAAAATACCAAATCGAAACCCGATCAATAAATAAAAAACTACCGTGGTATAATGTGCAAAAACAAAAACAAAAATACACAAAAACACACAAAACACACACACAAAATCCTCCTCTGCCCCTGAAACGAAAACAACAAATGTATTGTAAAAACTGTAGGATCATTTGGATGTGTTAGCAGCACAATTAAATGAATTGGGCGTGGTCTCCTCCCAACAGCCGCAGCCACAGACAGCCGGGATCCAGGGATCCCAGCAGCAGCAGGCGCAACCGGAGGCGCCGCCACGGAATAATCGCCAATCGAGCGGCCTGTCTTCCAGCGGATCCGCATCTGGCGGTTCATCCTCAAAGCCAGCAGCCGCACTGCCCCAGCAGCAGGGCAACAATCATCTTGGTCAGCCGGTGAATCCATTGGATCCGCTGGACAGCAGCGATTCGGATAGCGAGCCGGACGAGCCCAATGATCGGGCCAGGAACGATGGCACACTGCTGGCCAGCGATCCGCCAAAGCCGCTGTAAGTACGAGCACAAAGAAGGGGCGTGGCGTGGCAGTTTGCAAAAAAAGCAATAAAATTGTACAAATCAAAGATGCAATGTAGCAACAGTTCACAGTTCACATGGGGACCGTAAATTAAAGTCTTTTTAATGATTATTTATATAAGAATTTACCTTTCTAAAATTTGAAAATTATGCTTTAAATACTTGGGTCTTGAAAGTAAAGTTTTTTTGAAAGGAATCCAGGTTTTTTTATGAAGTCCCAATGATATAAAATTATAATTGATTCATTTGATGTAATACTTGATATTAAATTTCACTTGAATTCAATTAAAATCACAATTTACGGTACCTGATTAGTAGAACACCATTCATCTCTCTCTCTTTGAATACTAACCCAACTCCACAACATTCTTGTCTCTCACCCATTTAAACACTTCATTGATTACCTACCTATACCACACCTGATACACCTCAACTCCACTCCCATTTCATTTGCATTGTCACCAAAACGACGATTTGCCGCCCCTTTTTTCGTTTTCGATTTGTGTTTTTCTCTGCTTTTTGTTTTTTGTTGGTTTTTCGTTATGTTCAGACCCGAATTTTCATATAGGCCTGGCTTGGGACCGGTTTCCGAGGACGCCAATACGACGCCGTTGAGCCACGGCAGCGGCGGACCGCCAAATCGCCCACTGCCCCCCACGCCGGATGACGACGACCAGGCTGGAGATCGCACATTGATTATGAAGCGCGTAAGTAACTCTCATTCGATATCAACTTCTTTATCCCCCCATATATTATATTAAAATATATGCGTATGAATCTTTCTTTAGTTTAGTTCAGAAACTGTCCATTTAGTGACCCATCCGAAGGCCTCTTGTATGGGCAGTTTTCTGTTTTAGTTCTTTATTTTGATTTCAACTGAGATGAGATGCAAATTAATAATCGGAGGGCTAGGCTAGGCTGACAATTGTACAAACAAATTGTAAACTAGCTTTGGTAGGGTTAAAGGTCTGCCAACCCATAAAAAATGAATTAAAATAAAAACTAGAGAATATAAACCTGAATTAAACCGCGTAATATTGAATAAGTTAAATCTGGTTGTGGTTCTCTTTAGCAAAGAAAAGCATTAAATGACGTTAAAATATATATATAATTTGATTTCCCTACTAAATTTATTTAAATTTGAATTAATCTTGATTTGATATATTGATTCTATTTTAATTTAATAGTAACTTAATGGCGTAAGCAGTGTGAAATCTTTTTCGTGAATTTTACTATCTCTTGTGTAAATCTATTTTCCAAATTCTTTACATTTTATTTCATCCTGACTTGATTTTGTATAAAAATTCTTTTTGTATATTTTTCATTTGAGCCATGTGTGATTTTGCATCTGTGTATGAATATGACTATGAATATATAAGTGCACTGATGCATAATAGAATGTGTCTGACACGATCAAAACATTGTACATACATGACTATATATATATATATATATATATTTGCACTATATGCACAAAACACCCCATATATATAGTATAATATATATATATACGAGCGGAACAAAGAAGCAGAAGCAGAATTCATGAAAAACTTTCCATGCTGCGGTGGGTTTTTTTTTGTGGCAGAAGAATCCCCAAAATTTCTCTTTAATCCGCTGGTCAACAAAAAATTGGTTTTATTGTCAAAACCACAAGGCTAAAGATTTCCCTAGAATTTTTATCCTGTGGCTTTGATGATTTAATCTAATGTTTTGTTGATTGGTGTATTTAGAATGCCTCTCTAAGTATGCAAAAATCCGACCAAAACTTAACATAATTCTTCTCTTGCTGCGTACTCACAAACAACAACAACAAACTACTACAACAAACAACTCCTCCCTGAAAACAAAAACAAACAACAACAACAAAAAAATCCCTCAAATCCTGAAAATCCTGAAATGAAACCAACACAAATAGAAACTAGAGCAGAATAACATCAATCGCCTGCAAAAGTCCGCCTCGACTTCGCATGCCAGTGTGACGCCGCCATCATCGCGCATCCGCGGTGACCAGGACTCCCGTCTGCTGAGGGACTGGGACTTTGATCGCTTCTTCCCCAAGAATGCCAATGGACCGAGAGGCAACAGCAATCGAGGAAGCGAGAACAGCAGCCCCACCACCACGGCCAGCCTGAGCAGGAGCTCGCAGCTGAGCACACTCAAAGTGGACACAAAGCTGCAGCGAGCCAGTGTGGCGGAGGCCATAACGAGACCAGTGCCACGTGGCTATCAGCCGCTGAAGGGCGCCGAGCCGAGTGCCAGCCAAAGTATTGCCAAAGATCAGGGACCAAGTCCCAGTTCCAGTTCCATACAAGCGCACAAGCGCCAGGATTCCGACTCCAAGCTACCGATGAACTTTGTGCGGGGCTTTCGGCGCGAAAACTCGGACTTCTTTCCACTCACCAAGCGCCACTCGGCGGTACTGAGTGGCGGAGGAGGCGTTACTACCAGCTCTGCAGCGGGAACAGGAACGGGATTGGGCACCAGCTCCAGTCAGCAGCAGCAGCAGCAGCAGCCAGCTAGAGCCAGTGCCATGTACCAAAGGAACAGCATTTACAACAGCAGCCTCACAAGCAGCAGCATCAGTAGCGGCAAAAACCAAAAGGAGAATGCTGCCTCCACGCCAGCGGCCAAGGGAGCTGCTCCCAAGCCCTCCAAATCCCTGGCCAGCTTCAACTTCCTGCGACCGCGTCGCGAAAAGACTGAATCCGTCATTGTCCTGCAGAATGCTGCAGTTCGTGCCCAGCGCCAGCAGCAGGCGCAGCAGCAACAACAGCAGCAGCAGCAGGCGCCGCAGCAACAGCAACAGCAGCAGGTAAACGTTCTCAGCTCGCACAAAACAAGAACAACAACTACAACCGAGAGAGGCAAACATTTTATTCAAAAAATGCTGGGAAAACATAAAACTCACCATAAAAAAAAAGTATTGCAAAAAAAAAATGTTATTCCATTTAAATGTGTTTTGTCTTGGCGCCAGAAACGTAAACCAAACCCAAACTACCTTAAAAAAAAACAAGGCAACAAATTGTTGAAATTTACCATTTGTATACGCACACCACACACACACACACCTCACACGCATACATCCACCCACCATGCACTGTCAATAAACATTAAACTAACGGCTCGTAAATAAAAAATGCTAAAACAACAACAGCTGGAAATGTAACAAACAAAAAAAAAAAGAATGATCTGAGGGAAAACATAACATATAACATATAATCATTAGTGTATTTAATTATTCTTTAATTGCTTGAGCATGTTTTTGGTTTCATTTTGGTTTACTTCTAATTATTTGATTGCATTTCCATTTATTTATCAATCAGCGCTACCTCTTAAGAACTAAGCTAACCGCAACCTAAATTAAGTCAACGCTACGCCCGCTCTCTCTCTAATACGCTTAAAAACTCTGTGATTAACAAAAAGCCAATCTGTTAATACCTTCCAACTGGTAGAATATCAGTATATAATAACTCTATAATGCCCCCCCGAGTAAGAAAACAAAGCAAAAGTATCGAATCGAATGCTAATGAGATCAAGTTTTCATACTTGTAGTAGTTCAGGTTGAAGCTATCCTAAACTTCGTGTTTATATGTTAATAATGGTGTCGATGAAGATTTACGATTTGAAGGCAGCTCTCTCAGTGATCGATTAAGCAGCTATTTTGGATTTAATGCTATCATAAAAGTAGATATTTTAATTGTAAATCAATTTAATTGGGTTTCTAAAGAATGCTTAAAATACTAAATAATTTGTGAGGAAATTTTAAACAAGTAAATGATTTGATATTGGCAAATATTCACGAATAACCAATTGAACTTCTATCAGCTAGCTAATTTTAATTAATTATAAACTTGAAAAAGAAAACTCCTTCTTTAGAAGCTGTCTCTCTGCCGCCTCGTATGTAACCTTTGTAACTCTGCTCTGTGTATCATCTTTTTGTATATAAAACTCTATATTTGCTTTCGCTCAAAATTGTTTTAAAGCTTTTCTTCTCTGTACAAAAGACCAATTCGAAATATAAACAAAATTAGAAAAGTTTGCTGGTTTGGAAAGTTAATTAAGAAAATAAATAAATTAATAAAAGAACCGCGAGAGTGTTTTTTGCAAACTTGAGCTCACGTTTTGCCTGCTGAAGTTGCCTGAAGTTTGCTAATTATTTAGTTTAAGTTTAGTTTCTAGCTTTAAAACAAATTTGAGACCTTAAGGAATAGTACGAAAATGATCATTAAATGTGATAGTTTGTAAGCTCAAGGATACACGCCCACACACAATACACACCACTATATGTATATGTATTTAAATGTATATCGAATACGGAGAATCCAGTAAAACAACAAGGCTTAGTAGTGTCGGGATCATCATCTATACATATATATAGGCAACAACAACAACTACCTCAAAGTGTGTCTCATTGGCATTCATAATTATATATTTTGTGCTGCTGCTCCTTGAATCTTTATGTTCTCTCTTGTACGTTCCTTGAATCTCATTACTTTCCGTTTCCCCTCCATTTTATAACCCATACTCTGTCCCACCTACTCGTTTCCCTATTAATTTCATTTTAAAATTTGATTACAACAACGGAAATCTGCAGTATTCTCATAATATTATTATTCCTTCTGCTCCCAAACAGAATCGAGGAGGAGGCGGCGGCGGAGGCGGCGTAGGAGGTGGAGGCGTCAGCGGCAGCAGCGGTGTTGGTGCCGATGGCTTGGGCACTCCTGGAACCAGAACCAGCAGCGTCCTGCCCGATCTGCTCAGCCAGGCATCGCCGGCAACGCCACCGCGTCACGATAAATCATCCAGTGAGGAGGTGAGTGTGTAATATATGCCAATTATCAGTTTTCATCGATTTTCAATTGTGTTTTCCGTTTGTAACCCTTTGTGTCCGTCCACTTTCGAGTTTTATTTATTTACTGTTTCGTTATATATTTACTTTGCGATAATAATTCGTTGTACTTTTGTGTCGTCTCGTCTCTGTCTCTGTTCGAAATCCATTGCCACAAAGCGAGTCATTCGCATTGTCATTGTTGGGATTCACGGCTAGGACTTGAAGTTCTTCCGGAGTCATACAAAAGAATATATAACCATTATCAGTCATTTGATTAAACTTCCCTTATATCACTAACCTGAGTAATAATTTCAAGTACTTTCACAACGAAACCCACTGAGAGACCTTTACGATTTTTCTGATTTAAAGTCCCCCCTAAAGTTAACCCTAACCATAAATGTGACTAATAACTATGAAGAACACCAGAGTATCTCTGCAATAAACATAAGTATTTCTTTGGCGTGGAGTGCAAAGTTCATTATGAAGAGTGTTAAGCAATGAATTGGTCGAAAAATATAATTGCATGAAGCATGAAATCATGAAATTAATTGAAAGAAAAACCCAAGAAACAAAATGTTTAAAATACAAATTTCTTCTTCTATAATTGTGCTTTGTCTTTCCGCAACGTTTGAGCTGATGGCCACTACGATAAATTCTAACCAAATTACAAACAAATTACCAATCAATTACAAAACAAACAAAACATTACAAATAGTAAGTATGAAAAAAAAAAACAAAAAACAGCAACCAACCAAAATCGTTCGACAAAAAACGCTCCTAATTTTGTATAATTTTCTGTCTTGTATAAAAACCAACCAAAAACTCCAACAATTACCCCACAAAAAAATTAAGAAAATACTTTTGTGTATAGTTTTTAATTTTCTCACACACTCTCTCTCCCACTTTCATCACATTTTGTGTGTTTTTTAAGTTAAGGGATAAGGAATGTGTCCTGTGTTCATTTCCTATTTCCTCATTCAATCTGGTTTTAAACGAGCACTAGGATTGTCTTTACGTTTATATATTCTCTCTCTCTGTACAAATCTTCGATATCAGTTTATAATTTATTTCGCAAGGAATATTTCCCATCCGATCCACTGTCTTTTGCGTTGCATAGCAGTTCCGTCTTAATGTCCACTTTAACTAACACATTTCGCCTATAATGGTTACAGTCTCATCTTCACACACACTTTATACACACACACAACAAAAACACTCGAGGGAAATATTTAAAAATATTTGTAATCAATTATTTTACACCAAAGTCTAGTCAATTCGAAAACTTAATTTTTAAACAGTTTTCCAGCTGACTAGTGTAAATTGTAATGTACTTTCTATATTTATTTATTTAAATCATTGGCCTCCAAGGGAAAGACTAATCACATGTCGAATTTATTTATTTGTTTTTATCCCTAATACACTCTTTCAACATTTATTACACACTCTTAACAACAAACCAATGAATGCGTTTTGGCTACACACTTTCGATTATAATTTAAACATTTTCCACATAACGCACACGTACACCCTGTAAAAATGCCCTCACTATGCACTACACACAACCACAAACCCAGCATGTGTAAATTATTTAATTTATTTAGTTTTTAGTTGAAAATTTCAAGACTAATTGACATTTTTTTCTTGCACTTTTTCTATTTTTCTTTTCTCTCTATATATAAACAAAAAAAAAAAAACAAAACAAAAACAAAAAAACCCCACCAAAAAAATCCGAAACAAATCAAATAATAAAACAACAAAAAACCAATAATCGAAATAATCGAAATAATCGAAATAATCGAAATAATCGATATAATCGAAATAATCGAAACCAAAACAGTATCAGGCGGCCATTAGCTCATCCGTGCATTCCACGCCTTCGAAATCCTTTATCGCTAGCAGCGGAAGCGGCAGCGGCAGCGTCGGCGCTCTGGGCGGTCTCGGCTTGGGGGGCGGTACCGTTCTTGGGGGCGTGATTATTAGCAGCAATAATCACTCGCCACAATCGACGATATCGCTCGCCTCGTCCTCGTCGAATTCACGCCAGAATTCGCCAAAGAATTCAATCAGCAAGACGCGCTCCTCTAGCAGTATTACTAATCTTTTGCACAAATCTGCTTCTTCCTCCTCCGCGAACCTACACCACTTGACGCCCTGCTCCTCAACGTCCTCGGCCTCGCTCTCGATCTCCAATTCGAATGCCAATGCGAACAACACACCGCTGCCCCCGCACGCGTACGCCCTGCAACAGAAGCAGCGCAGCTTCCTGACCTTCGGCTTCGGTGCCGGCGGCTCCGGTCCATCGCGTCGCGAGTCTCATGTCAATGTCAATGTGACGCCCACCTCGCACGAGGCGGCCAACGATACGCCCGAGATCCGTAAGTATAAGAAGCGTTTCAACTCGGAGATTCTGTGTGCGGCGCTGTGGGGCGTTAATCTGCTGATCGGAACGGAGAATGGTTTAATGTTGCTGGATCGATCTGGTCAGGGCAAGGTAAAATATTATATATAATAATAATATCTTATGGAAGGAAACACTGATAATACCTTCTTTTCTATCAACAGGTTTATCAGCTCATTTCGCGACGTCGTTTCCAGCAAATGGAGGTGCTAGAGGGCCAGAATATATTGGTCACCATATCCGGAAAGAAAAATCGCGTGCGCGTCTACTACTTGTCCTGGCTCAAGTCAAAGATCTTGCGAACCGATGGCCTGTCCGATGTGAGTCCTTGGTTTACATTTTGTAGTTAAATGCAGCTTCTAATTAATAATTCTTTTTCAACAATTTATGTAGCAAGTGGAACGTCGCAATGGTTGGATTAACGTTGGTGATCTCCAAGGTGCTGTACATTTTAAGATTGTCAAATACGAGAGGATTAAGTTCCTAGTGATTGCATTAAAAGACTCGATTGAAATTTATGCATGGGCACCCAAACCATATCACAAATTTATGGCATTTAAGGTGAGACTTGATTGCGTCTTGACATCATCTTGTATAACTTTAATTTTTGTATTATTTCGCAAAAGAATTTTGGTGAATTGGAACATCGCCCGCTTTTGGTCGATCTAACAATTGAGGATCAATCGAGACTGAAAGTGATCTATGGCTCCGCCGAGGGTTTCCATGCGGTTGATTTAGATTCAGCTGAAGTATACGATATCTATCTTCCCAAGCATGTAAGCTGTGCGCGTTTATATTTAGTATAAATTGTTATTAACTATTTAATTGTTCGTGCAGACTCAGGGTGCAATCATTCCGCACTGCATTGTGGCGCTTCCAAACTCAAATGGCATGCAACTGCTGCTCTGCTATGACAATGAAGGCGTCTATGTCAACACTGTGGGTCGTGTCTCCAAGAATATTGTGCTGCAGGTAAATTATTGAGAAATTTTGGCATTTTTCTTGCTATTTATATTATTTATCCTTATTTTTCAGTGGGGCGAAATGCCCACCTCAGTGGCATATATTGGCACGGGACAAATTATGGGTTGGGGCAATAAAGCAATAGAGGTTAGCTATCTAACACAATGAATTCTATATTCATTATTAATTCCCATCGATTTCTCCAGATACGTTCCGTTGAAAGCGGCCATTTGGATGGTGTGTTCATGCACAAGAAGGCGCAGCGCTTGAAATTCCTTTGCGAGCGCAACGACAAAGTATTCTTCAGCAGTGCCAAAGGTGCTTCATCGTGTCAAATCTACTTTATGACGCTCAACAAGCCGGGCATGGCCAACTGGTAATCGATGATCTTGGCATTGGCAGCCTTTTGCTCAACCCAGCAGCAGTCAGGCAAATGCATAAACATTTTCTTCTTATTTTACAACCCCCCACAAGCAAAACAAAAAAGAAAGTATCGAAAAGCGAACACACACAACATAATTAGCTGTTTTAAGTGAAGAAGAGTGCTTATGAAATTCACCACGACAAACGACAACGTTTCAATTAGTAAATGTGCTAAGAGAGCTCAGAAGGGAATCGACGAGCCTATTATATATATATATATATAAAATAATCTACTTAATATTTAGAGAGACGAACGAACACACATTGCAAGCTCACTCGCCGAGGTTTTTTCGTGAGATCTGAAAAGAACAGAGAACAGAGAACAGAAACCGAAAACAGAAACAGAAAAGCAATTTGTCCCCTTTATCCCTTTCGGTGTATGTATATTAACGTTACATAAAAATGATCACAGATTCATTTCGAATGTCGTCTCAATGATGTTGTTTTTCCGATGATTATGATTTCGCTTACAAGTTAAACTTAAGTTGAAAACAAACAAGCGCAAGAGCATACGAGTATATGTATCAAGGAGAACGTTGCATATATACAAAAAATATATATATAAATAAAGAAATAATAACAATATGCAGTTAGTTTTTGTTCTTGATATTATCAACATAGAATTTATTTGTGCGTTTTTCCGATAATGATATCACACATCTGTTAGTGCAGAGCCAGGAAATAGCGCTCATTTTATGCAGAAGAGAAAGAATGTAAAAGTAAACAAAACCCACTTAAACAAAAACAAAAAACGCCATTGTAAAAACTAAGTGATACAAAAAACAAAAGTAAACAATTAAATAATTGATTAAATGTAAAATAAAAGCCGAAAGCAAAACCAAGCAAGCTTTGCAACAATTAATTGAAATAAATGAACGCGCACCGCACGACGTTTAAAGAGGAGATATGCTCCTTTTGATAACCACAAATCGGAGGGAATTAATTACAAAACGAAGAGGATGATAACCTAGTTAAGCTGCATTTTTTACTGAATTTTTATACAGAGCAAAAAACGAAGATAACGAATATTGATGAACGATCAATGATTTGATAACGGAAGAGTAAACCAAAATTCTATAAAATCGTAGCATGTTAACGAACCGAACCGAACCATTCATCTCCGCTTGTTGTGCATTTTCCTTGGGTTTCTTACAAGCTTACAAGTCTCGATATCAAAAGTGGTCACGTTGCAATATTTATATATCTCTATATCGAACCATTCAAAGCTGAAAAACTAATTCTGCCTTATTTTGTGTCCTTCCCAAGCACTTCTCCTCCTCCACACATCAAACACACACAAAACTGTCTCATTAAGGAAAAGAAAAGTATGTTTAAAATATTGTTTGTGTTATGTAAAATTATTATATGCCCCCCATACCCCGTATTTTATAATGTTCATTGAAGCAAAATGGTAAAGAAATGTGCACTAAAATGCAAGTCTAAAACAAGAAAAAATATGAGTAAAAGAATTAGTAATAAATGCTTACTTTATTTTTAAAATAAAACAAGTAAAATGATACAGAAATGAATGTAAATCTAATTATTATATATATATATAATCTCAAAATTAAAAAACAAAACAAAAAAATAAATGTTATGTGTTTTTACTTTCTTTCTGGAATGGGAATATTGGGTTATTTATTTATAGATAATATTTTATAGCGGCAAGTGTTTTTAATATATTTCCGCGGTAAATGTACAATTAATTATATTCAATTGATTTGACAATTATTTTAGAAGATATTCTATATTTCCAATATTTTATTATTAATTTATAGGCGATCATTAAGCATTAAATGTCCTGTGCACATCTAATGTCCTCAACAAGACCCAAAATATTGACATTTTTAAAATCGATGGCTAAATGTTTTCAGTGTTAGTTTCTATTGACAAATTTAGGCACAGAACGAAGTCTGTGTTAGTTTTTAATTATGTACAAATTAAAATATTGTTAAAAATTAAAAACTAATTTTTAAAAATTATTTGAATTTTATCAATTTATTTATAATTAAAGTTTATTAGCCAGCACTGCCACATTATGAATTTTTTTTACGTTATATATCACTGCTTGTCAGAAAACATCGATAAAGGAAAAATAATTATAAATAAAATAAATCATCGCTCCAATCGGTAATTGAGAGAGGGCACGAAGTCCCAATCGGGAAAAGAAAGGTGGGAATGAATTCCCAATCGGTAATTTTTGTGTGGGGAGAAAGGTGGGCATGAATTCCCAATCGGTAATTGAGAGAGCATTTTCTTTGCGTTTGACGATACTCCTAGTGATGCTGAATACATCGATAGGCCTCGGAAAACATCGATAACATCGATAGATTCGATACTATCGGCGCAATCGCCATCGGTGTTTTGACAGCTCCTCTTCCCTCTCTTTCTTTTCTTTTCCACCCGAAATTTGGTACGTCTTGCATCCGCTCGTGGAAAAAAATAAAATCGCGCAATTTAACAATGTTTATCGCATCATCTAAACGAAATGATACAAGAAACGAGAGGGGCATGACTTGCAAATGCCGATGCGCGGGATATTTCGTGGCCAGTTGCGATGGACGGGCGTTAAATGGCGACTTCTAGCGAGATGACTTGGATACTAATTGTGTTTCTATTGTTTTGCAGCAATGGGTCGCGTTATTCGTGCACAGCGTAAGGGCGCTGGTTCCGTGTTCAAGGCGCACGTGAAGAAGCGCAAGGGAGCCGCCAAGCTGCGTTCCCTGGACTTCGCCGAGCGTTCTGGCTACATTCGCGGCGTTGTCAAGGTGAGTGGAAGCTGCCCCAACTCTGCAGGGCGGGGACAAACAGTAGCATGCAACTCGAAACAGTCTAAAGATGTTTATTTACAACCAAATATACCATATTTTATGTTATTTAATTTCAATTTGATTCTAGGACATCGTCCACGATCCCGGCCGTGGCGCTCCCCTGGCTGTCGTCCACTTCCGCGATCCCTACCGCTACAAGATCCGCAAGGAGCTGTTCATCGCCCCCGAGGGCATGCACACCGGCCAGTTCGTGTACTGCGGTCGCAAGGCTACCCTGCAGATCGGAAATGTGATGCCTTTGAGCCAGATGCCTGAGGGTACCATTATCTGCAACCTGGAGGAGAAGACCGGTGACCGCGGCCGATTGGCCCGTACTGGTGGAAACTACGCCACCGTGATTGCCCACAACCCGGACACCAAGAAGACCCGTGTCAAGCTGCCCTCCGGCGCCAAGAAGGTCGTGCCCTCTGCCAACCGCGCCATGGTCGGCATTGTTGCCGGCGGTGGTCGTATCGACAAGCCCATCCTGAAGGCCGGTCGTGCTTACCACAAGTACAAGGTGAAGCGCAACAGCTGGCCTAAGGTGCGTGGTGTGGCCATGAACCCTGTGGAGCATCCCCACGGTGGTGGTAACCATCAACATATTGGTAAGGCGTCCACCGTCAAGCGAGGCACCTCTGCCGGTCGCAAGGTCGGTCTCATCGCTGCCCGTCGTACCGGTAGGATCCGTGGTGGCAAGGGCGACAGCAAGGACAAATAAGCACTGGTTGCGGCAGTCCGGCGCGCAGGAGCAGCAGGTTCCGCCTGAGATCAGAGCGCCGGTGGCGCTAGCAGTGGTGCTGCTGTTGTGTGCAGCAGCGCTGCTGGAGAGAATGCTATTCTTCATGGAAAATCTGTATGTTGCTGGCATACACTTGATACGGCGGAATAAAACTTATTTGTAAAAAAAATATAAACATTGTATTTGTCTTGAATGTTAATAATAATGGTATTTAATGGAGCTGGATGTGTGTGCCTATGTATGTTATGGCTTTAATCTCTCAGCCGGAATGCAGATTGTTTTGGTTCAACAAAAACAAGTTTCTTTAATTGTTGCTGGTTATTTGTTTGTTTATTAAAGATTATAGTAAAGTTTACTAAACATTGCAGGTTGTACACGAGGCCTTTGTATGTATATATATTTTATGGGAATATACAAAATAATATAAAGTTTAATTATAATTTTGTATAGATTGTATACATTTTTTGATTTTTAGGAATTTTATTAAAAACATTTAGGATAGTCGATGAGTTTTCGCCTAACAATAAAGTTAAGAAAATTAAATTTACCCGAAATAAAAACTAGAGAATAATTCGGATTTAAATAGTCAAGTTTTTTATTTATTTAACTATTAATATTATAATTATTTAATTAATTGAATTATTTAATAGTGGCAGAAAATAACCATGGTGTTTATGTTCGAAAAAGTAGTATTATAATAATTTAGTGTCAAAGGATTAATGCTTTTGTATATATATAGATTATTTTATATATATAGATTATATTTCTTATGCTATAATGATATATATCTTCGAATTATAAAAGGGTTCTATTCTATTATCATTTTTAAACGTTGTGCTCGTTCTGATCTACAATTTTTCCACTGCCAAATATAATAAAGAAACGGTATTTTATTATATAAATATATATATGTATATATATTCACGATTTTTACAGCAGATTTTATTCTTTTATTAATATATTTTAGCAATAAAAATACAAATTAAAAAAATTTTTGATCCGACTTAAGTAGTTTAGTATATTTAAATTTCTATCGCACAGTCACACTGTTGGGCGTTTCGGCCGAGACCCGGTCACGGTCCGTCTATAAGTTGTTGGTGTGTGCGTGAAACAAATCGAATTCCTATAATTTCTCGTTAAGCACTAAACAATAATGGATCGCACTTTCTACGAGGGCTGGCTGATTAAGTCGCCGCCCACAAAGCGAATTTGGCGAGCAGTAAGTAGCAGTGGAAGCCCCACCAAAAAGGAGATAATATGCTGCCAGTGAAAAGTGTTTTCTCCCTTTGGGGAGAAAGAGAGAGCACTAAGCTCGGATCGATCGGGGGAAATTCCTCCGAGTGATCAGTGAAATGTGAAGACCGCAAGGGTTAACGGTAAACCTTAGGCCGGAAGAGATTTCCGCAATCTCGGCATTGCTAGCAGTGTTGTTGATTTTCCAAAGTCCATATCGGCGACTGAGTCACGAAGAAGACAAATAAACGGAACGACGGATAATGGCAGTGGCATTTTTTTTTAAATTACGCTGCGCCTGTATTGGTGGGTGCCTGCCCCAAGGTGTGTGTGTGTGTGTGCGTGCTTGTTTGCCGAGGCTGTTTTTGTCATATAAAACTTAATTCATTTTTAAGCCGGGGAGGGGATCACGGCAGTTGATTGGAATGCAAACAAGCTAAAACCGCAGAGAGGCGAGGCGAATGGCAGCAGTGGCATCGATAATTGCAAATGTGAATGAATTTACGATGGCTTCCTCCCTCTCTCTTTCTCTCTGCTTCGTTGAGGGCGCGCGCGTTTGTGTGTGTGTGTGTGTGTAGGTGCTTGCCTGCCCTGGTGTGCGTTGTTTATGTTTGCTTATGGCGTGGGAACGTGTTTTGGCGCTGGTCTAAATTTACGCTTAATTAATTTTCCGTTTAATGTTTACTTGAGGGAGCTGGTCCCTCGTCCCTCGTCCCTGTTTACCGCCCGCTGCCCCGCTCGTGGATTAAATTACCGCCAACTGTTGCGTTTAATCAAATTTATTTTCCCCGTATTCTCCCCCCGCACTGTTTTTTTTTTGTTGAGTAGAAAGACGGCACAAAGGGAATGAGAATCCCTGCTGCTGTGTGCATGCTTATGTGCATATGTATGTATGTTGCTTGCTTTTATGTGTACATCGGGAACAAAACACAAAATAAAGCAACAAAAGGAACCGAAAAACAATGACGCACTTGTCTTACTATCTCCTGGTTCCAGATTCCAGGTTCCAGGTTCCAGGTTCCAGATTCAATCTATCCAAGTCCTGCCAAAAGCTACAGCTTTCAAGGCAGTTATGTTGTATATATTTTTTGTTAGATGTTAAACCTTTTGAATTAATGTAATTTCAAAGGTGAACATGGTTCATATAACTTATGGTACATTTTTAATGATAACTGATAACTGATAACCGATAACTGATAACCGATGTCTTATGATAACACATTTATGATAACTGACTTAATTACATATTCAAGCATACAAATATTTAATTGCTTGCAGTTTTTGGAGCTTATAAATCTTTACTATTTAAACTATATTGCAAATAATGTTTGTATATTTGCAATCTTCATAATGATATTGAAAATATGTGAAATTATATAGAAATTAACATGTCATCAACAATTCATCAATATTTCATCAACAATTCATCAACTTTTCATCAACATGTCATCAACTTTTCATCGATTAATTGTTGATGAAATGTTGTTGAGGACAGCCTAGGACATGCCCATGTTAAATTCATCAACAATTTGTATGGCAATTCATCGATGATTCATCAACAACACCCCTTCGGCTGTTGATGAATTGTTGATTAAACGTTGATGACTGGTACTGCAGGGATATTTTGTATATTTTGTATATCTATATGTAATTTCAAAAGTAAACATGGTTTTTTAATGATAACTGATAACACATTTATGTTAACTGACTTAATTACATATTCAAGCATACAAATATTTAATTGCTTGCAGTTTTTGGAGCTTATAAATCTTTAATATTTAAACTATATTGCAAATAATGTTTGTATATTTGCAATCTTCATAATGATATTGAATTCAAATTAACGACGACGTGGGTGTAGATGGGTGTGCATGTTGGGTGTGTGTGGCCGGCCATTACCCAAGAAAATGTCAATGCAAAATATGATTCGTGGAAAAGCAGCGAACGCTGCAGTCGCCTCTGTCGCCGCTTCATCAGCCGCTTACTCACCACTGCCGTTGGCTTTTGATATAGGGTAATATAGTATCATATATAGTATATAGCATATAGTATGGTGCTGTCAGTCGGAGCGGCAGAGTGGGCTGCTGCACCCTTTCACACAACCTTCGAACCAGAGTTCATCGTTGCACCCTCTATAATCACAAACAGTATAGCGTGAGTTATGTTTATTTTATTTTATTGAGATGGCTCTGAAGTAAGCTCGAATAACTGCGGATGTTCAGGAAGAGAAATTGAACATTTAAGCCTGCTTTAGGTTATATATTGTGGTTTTTAGCAGGGTATCTTATCACAGAGAATAAGATAAGAATAAGATGGATTTCTCCAGTATGACTAATTGACTTTGTCTTTACTACATACAAATAAGAGACTCCTCCTTCAATGCAAACTCTGCCTCTAAGTATTCATGTTCATTTTTAACTTTGCGTTGATATCTTTGGTTTAAGGGATTCCCCTTTTTGTGGAATTATAATAAGCTGTGCAGAGGCAAAAATAAAACTTATTTAAGGCAGATTAAAAAGTCCTTCACTAACGCCTTGTTTTTCCATTTCATTTTCCTCTTACAGCGCTGGCGTCGACGCTGGTTCACGCTGAAGCAGGGCGAGATACCTGAGCAGTTCTGCCTCGAATACTACACCGACCACAACTGCCGCAAGCTAAAGGGCGTCATCGATCTGGATCAGTGCGAGCAGGTGGACTGCGGCCTGCGGCTGGAGAATCGCAAGCAAAAGTTCCAGTACATGTTCGACATCAAGACGCCCAAGCGCACCTATTACCTGGCTGCGGAGACGGAGGCGGACATGCGTGACTGGGTCAATTGCATCTGCCAGGTGTGCCACCTGCACGACACCAAACAATCGAACGAGCTGCCCTTGGGCGCTGTGGGGGCAGGTGAGTGGGCTGAAACCTTGGGTGAAATCTAAAATACATTTCTATTCGCATTTTACAGATGAAAACCGCACCCAGCACACAAGTTCCAGTGGCGGACTGAGCAACTCCACTCAGAATACTACCACCACTTCGCTGCACTCCTCCGCTGGCACCACACAAGCAGCACAATCGGCAGTCGGCTCTGGAGGCGCTGGAGGTGGAGGTGGTTCTGCCACACAACTTCGACGGCCGGCGGTCATTGAGCAGCAGCCGCTGCCCCTAAGCGCCGGGAACAATAACTCGGACTCTGTGTATGTCAATACCGAGTACAGTAATCGCGAGTCTATGCTTTGCGATGGCAATTTTGATCAGCAGGATCTGCTCTCGGCTGCCCAGCAGCAGCCGCCGCCATCACCAGCCACGGCTCTGTATTTAAATCACAGTGCATTGATCCAGGCCCAGGCAGCAGCTGCAGCCGCCGAGCAGCAACAGCAGCAGCAGGCAGCTCGCCTGGCTGTCAGCGCCAATGGTGTGGTTAGAAAACTGCCTGAGCATCTGGTGCTAACCCAACAGACTTTGGCAGAGGCAGCCGCCCAGCAGGGCAGTGTGCAGGCATCGCCCGCCCTGAGTACCGCCTCTGGGCCCTATATACCCATCAGTGAGTGTTTCTCGGGCAGTCCACGTTACCTGCCGGGTACTGGACCAGGAACGGGAGCGGGAGCGGTAGCAGGAGAAGTGGCCATACCAAACAATCCCACAACGCCGCTGAATAACTTGGACCCAAAGTTTTACGATACGCCGCGCAGTCATAACAATATTGGTCTGAATCTGACCAACGATCAGTCCTACTCACCGAAAATCACCAATTTGAGTCTGGTATGAGACGATCGTTATATGAATTAACAAATCTTTATTCGGTTTAAGCTCATCAATCGTTTCTGTATTTATTTATTTCAGCAACAATTGGCCAATGCCAATGCCAATGCCAATGCTAGTAAACAACGCTCCGACTCCGATTCGGAGAGTGTTTTCACGGATGATGATGAGTGGGCACATCCTTTGCCATTGCGCGAGAATGTGGGTAAGTTGTCAAAGTTTTTCCACCCCCACCGATTTCTTATGCTTTGTTTTTATATAAACATTTGATTTTTCATAGATCGCAGCACCAGACCCTCGGATAGTTCCATCGAGAACGAATCCTTTGTGCTGACCTACTCGCAGCGTTTCTCGAAAATGCCAGAGGAAGGCGGTGGAGCGGCCCAGCCAGTTGAAAAATTGAATTCCAAGCAGGCGGCGGCGGCGGGAGCAGCAGCGGCATCTGCTCCAGGCGGTGGTGACCATCGAACGCTTGAAAAACTGGCCAAGGTGCTAAAGAACAAAAATAATCTGATATTGGACTTTAAGGAGAATGAAAAGTGAGTGTAAATAGTGGACAGATTAGAGGAGTTTTTGTTAATAATATAAAATATATAAACTTTCAAGGATTCCTCGCGATCTGCCGCAGCTCTCTGATACGGAGAACACTTCACCCGCCATTGTGGCACTTCGCAATGCTCATTCGGCATTCATCGAGGAGAGCTATGACATTCCACGCTCCCATCAGCTGCCCTACTACAATGTCAACCAGCTTCTGGGCGAGCGCCTGGTGGTAGTAACCAGTCCGCACAACAGCAATCCGATTGCAGCATCCACACCGAATCTCATGGCCGCGACTGCTGCCGCTTTGACAGCTACCACCACGACGGCAACGAATCCGGGCCAAATTCCGGCTGCATCGCCCACCACCAGTGCGGCTCGGACACTGCCACGTCCTCACTGCTATACAAATGCGGCGCCCACAAAGATGGAGGGGAACGTATTTCGTTATGATTTCATGGAGCAGGCGGACTGTCCGCCAGTTAATCGCAAGCTGAAGCCTAAGCTTGTGGCTGGGACGCCGGCCTTGGAGGACAAGCCGCCAGAGGAGTTCCCAGCTAAGCCACCGGTGGGCGTGGAGCACTTGACCAGCAAGCTAGGAGCTGCCCATCTGCAGCAGCAGCAGCAACAGACCATAGTGGGACCGCCTAGCGTGGATCGAAAGTGCAAGCCGAATGCCTATAAGGTGAGGAGCTATATTTAAAGTCTAAATTCTTCAATACAACAATGTATATTCTCATTTTAAGCTGGGAACTTCGGCTACCATGTCACCGGCTACGCGTCGCTCCTCGGGAGCCCCGCTTTCTATGGTGTTGCCACATGAAACGGACGTTCATTCGCCAGCAGCTGCTGCCTTCTTCCATGAGACGCGCACCCTACCACGGCAGCAGCATCGGCAGCAACATCATCATCATCATCATCCCAACAGTCCTGGCAGCATGTCAGTACAACATCAGCGCACTGTCTCGGCACTCGCTGCCATGTCGAGTTCCGGGGGAGCGTCGGCGGCGACAAAGCAACCACAGCCGCAGGCGGAGCACAAGCTGCAGTACTTAGAGCTGGATGTGACCAACAAGCCGCCGCTGAACAGTTCCAGCATGAACGTTGGCAATCTGTATTCGCAAGGCGGAAACGCAGCCAGTGGAGCCATGCGACTGTCCGCCGTGGATGCAGCCGGAGCCAGGGGTCCCAAGCCCAGCAGCGTGGTGTACAATTCGGTGGACTTTCTCAAGACGGAGGCCTTTAAGCGGATACGCGAGGAGCGAAACAAGGAGAGTACCGAGAGTGGCAAGTAATGGCCACAGCCCAAGCAACTTGACAACGTGCAATAACCAAGGAGACCGACCACGTTGCTGCGGATCCAGAAGTAGTGCCTATACAAAAACATATATATGAAAACAGTGCAAATTCCGATCGTTCACACACTCCCCCACATATCTAGTTCGTAAGTCTTTTAACTTTGATTCCGCATCTATCCTCCATCTGCATCTGCATCCCCTCACCTGAATCTGTGTCACATTTAAATCGTGCTTCCAACACTTCCACATATTTATTGTTAAGCTTCGGAATCAAAATAACGATGTAACCATGACAAACAAGCGGTCTTAGTGCTAATTTTACAAATGCAACCAAATATTTATACATTATATACACGAATTTTATATGGTAACAAATTATTTACAATTCATAAATGTAACGCATGTGTGCGTAGCTTGATATTGTGCTTTAAACAAATATATATACAATAATAATACCAAATGATGTCTTTTCGTATGAAGAAGGTTCTTTTGAAGTATATTTTGACCATAGTTATTTACTATTCAGTGTGTTGGCAACCATTGTTTGGTGTTGAAACAATCCCAATCCCAGTCAACCCAGAAACACCTGGCAACGCACAAATCCACACCAAGTGAACTGTCATTATTATACGAATAGTCGGTATACGCTTTAGAGTTCCTTACTTTCAACCTTATATTATTTGCACAAGAATGTCGCTGGTCTACATCACCCACCACGATGAGAATATTCTCGAGTGTGAGCAGGACTTTGTCATGGGGCCCAAAGCTTCCATCTTTAGTTACAAAAATCGTAAGTTTCCGAGGACTTAAAGGGAATATCCCAACATTATACTCCGCTTGCCCCTCCCCAGCCACTGCTGAGAAGGCCGCCAAGTATGCCAGGAAGCTTCGTGAACGCCTGAATGAGGAGGACAAGAAGCTGTCAGTTATCCTGCAGAGCGATGGCACCCGCATATTGACGGAGGCCAAGAAATCGCTGCATCGCACTATGGGCTATGCCCACACCCCCATCAATCCGCCGAACGCCTTTCTGCGCAAAAATCAGGGCGTCAAGTGGCGTCGCGAGAACACCCACAAGTGTCCCAAGCCTGTGCCTATGCCCCCACTACCGCCGCCGGGCGCTGTCGGCAAGGCAGGCGTTGCTCCCAATTTCATTAGGCGCAACAAGGAGTCGGCAGGAAAGACCAGCGCTTGTCCGCCGCCTCCTCGCTACGTTGACACACCAGCGGGAACGCGTCACAATCTGCTCAGCTCGGGCTTGGTGCCGCAGCACATTGATCGCAAGGATTTCGGTAAAGTGCCGATTTACCTCAAGCGGACCAAGAAGATGCTAGCCGAAGCCAATGCCGTGTGTGCCAAGGAGCAGGCCCGCCTACTGGAGCTGTGTCGCGGCATTAAGGGTTTTACAAGGACCTCGCTTACTAGGGTCGGCGATCCACCGGAAATGCCCGGCATGCGGGTGATGGACAAGCCCGAACGCAACGAGATCCTCGAGGGACTGCGCTCGAGCCTCACCGATATGACCAAGCAATATCAGTCCATGTCGCTGCTCATCGACAGCCAGGCGAAGCGACTGCGCAAGAGCAAGCTGGAGACGGATTTGCGTCAGGTGGAGCAGGATATTTTGCTAATCGAAACAACGCCCATCATCTATGTTTCCGAGTATTAAATTTAATTCTATTCGTGTGTGTCTGCGTCTGGCAGCTGAGTGGGTTTCTCCTTTAGACTTATCCGCTCCGCTCTTAGAAGTGGACACACAGAATCCCATTTGTACTTTAAGGTTGAAAATAAATTGTAACGTTTACGCACTCAAGCGCTCCTCCGTGAAGCTGCCATGACAGAAGGGGCAGGTTATCTGCTGGCCCTCCTTATGCTCGTACAGCTCCTGCAGGTTCTCCAGCTCCATTAGAATCTGGCGATCACAGAGCGTACAGTAGCGACGCTCCAAGCTGAGGGGGATCTGCATAAGGAATATATTTAATTAAAAAACAAATAGTGTATCCTCATTACTTACCTCTGCATAGGACACACAACAGCGTATTTGTGGCATTCCTGATTCTTGCTCCATGCCTTTGGGAGGATCACCACCACCCAGCTTCTCTAAATGTGCACTTATGTGCTCCACAAAGGCATTCGTGGTGGTCTTCAGAGGATGCTTCTCCTTACAGTCGGACTTGAGCTTGCTAATCAGCCGGTAAGCCTCGTTAAACATGCTCCTGACAGCCTCCTCCTGAAATGGCGACAGCTTGCTCAGTGTCCGTAGGAACTGAAGTCTCAGTCTGATGTGCGTGGTGGCTAGCATCGCCTGGAGCAGCTCCAATTCGTCTAGGAACCTTTGGGCGTGCACCGTCAACTCAAGGAGGTTCGAGTGCAAGTGGGAAATGGCTTGCAGGACATGATATTTAATTTTTAGCTTCAGCAACTGGAATTCTGTGGCTTCGTCCACAAATTGAAAGGAATCCAATGGACTAAAGTCGATGAATCTTTGCAGTTCCTTTTCGGCAAAGATCTCCAAGCGAAGTTCAGCCAAGTAGTCGGTGAACGGATCGATGGGCTCGTTAAATTTTAATTTGCTAGTCAGCTGAGCGAGGGACTTATCCGCCATCCTCATCCTGTATCGTACCCACTTGCATAATTATCTGATTCTTCTGCCACTGCTGCGGGTTTATGTACTCTATAACTGATGTATAAAACACGGTCAGAAGGTTGCCGTTTGAACTGTAGCTGAGATCCAACACCTCGAAGTTATCAGGCAATTCCCTCGATATGGATTGCCTTGTAAGACTAAGCTGCTTGCCTTCGTGGCTGATTTGAATGCGTTGAAGGTTTCTGCTACTGTTTCCCACAATATAGCAATTGTGGCTATGGCTGGAGAGACCGGTGATCTTCATTCCGCCGACATAGAGTCGTGTTTCCAGCCATTCGTCCCCCTCCTTGGACCAGGTAAGCACATGTGCCGCCTTGCAGCAGGTTATGTAGTGGCAGCCTCTTTCGGGGCATCGGGTAATCACTCCCCTCTGCAGACCCATGCGATCCGGTTTGCTCCACAACTCCTTTATCAGTGCTAGACGGGATTCATTCGAGGCGGAAACTCTGTACAGTTGGATGATCCCTTTGACATCACCGACGAGCAGAAAATCCTCAAAAACCTGAAGAAAGCAAATGCGATCCAGGCAGGTCTCCAAGACATAGTGCTCACGCAGAGTTAGCACATCGGGGCTCAGGCTAAGCAGCCACAAGCTTCCGCTGGCGGTTCCCAGGACCAAGCCATGGCCGTCACTTCGGCTGGGAAGCCAAGCAAACATCGTGATCCAGGAGCGATCCATTAAAGCCCGATACTTTTTAAAGCTCTTAATCTTGGCGAATTTCATGGGCGGCAGCAGTGAATCCCGCAGGGTGGCGGCTACATTCAGGCTTTCCACACGATTCCAGCTTGGATACCGTGCCGGTTTGCCCATAAACATAAAGGCACCGCGGGTGTTGAGCGCAGCCAGTAACAGATTTCCATTTGGCAAGAGTCCGCTTGCCTTCTTCACAGCCCTCAATTGCGCAGGTGGCACGCTCGTGGAGCACACAGCTGTGTAGACCGGCTCCAAGGTCAGAGCTTGCGCCTCCAGGACATTACAGCTCTCATAGATGGCCTCAAGGCTTACTTGGTTAGCCAAAACATCCAGGGGTCGCGGTTCCGATTCGCTGAACTCAAATTCCGCCAGAATATAGGGAAAGGGAGCCAAACAGCTCGTTTTACTGGTCAACTCCAACGTCACCACGCTCGTTTTGGAGCCAATTAGGGCTATGAAGTCTCCATCTGCATAGCTGGCCAGGAAGTCTTCAATGGAATCCTGACGAGCATCGCTTTGGGCGAGCACTGTGAACTGTAGGTTAGCTGGAAAAGAGAAAAATGGTTAATTAGGATATCGAAATAGAGAGGGAAACATAGCAAATAGAAAAATAAATGCTAAAATTAATCAAAGAGCATGAAAAATGCTAAAAAAAAAGCTAAAAATTTTAAGATTAAGACTCATGATAAGATCGGGAATTAGTACTTTATGAGATAAAGTAAGTTTGTAATGCAAAACATGTTTTCTATATGATTTAAAAACATTTTAAAAGAGTTGCTGATTGTCACAAGGCGACTCCGTGAGATTCATTTACGATTCATCTGGTACGAACAGAGCGAGCACAACAAACCAGCAATAATCAGTCTGCGCGCACACCAATAAAACGCTCAGACACACACACACACACACACACTCACGTTTGCCGACGTCTTGGCCGCCGCTAGCAAATTTCGCCTCAGTTGCCATTTGGTCGCGCAAAGTCCAGCAATCCCAGGCCCAGAAGTATGGCGAGCAAGAAGTTTGGTCTTGATTTCGCGAAGCAGGTGTCCCAGTACGTATCCGGCACTCAGGGATTCGACCGGGTTGTGAAAATGGTGAGATTGCAAAGAAAATGCAACAAATTGCAAGCGGCTATTCGCATGGAAAACAGCTGGGGGGCTGAGCCTGTGGTAGTGTTATATAACCGTTCCCAGTTATCGATAAGCGATAAGCTGCATCGTAAGCTCGGTGGGGATTTTTGAATCCGTTGATTTCTAAATATATTTCTCAATATATTTTATTTATGTATTAAAAGCCTTTCAATTTTCTCATATTTTAGATCACAATCACCGATGGCGGCGATGGTCGTGTTGTGGGAGAGTTCACTGTGGAGAAGGAGCATCTGAATCGCGGTGGAACTTTGCACGGCGGTCTTACGGCCACCATTGTGGACAATGTCACCACATACGCCCTGATGACCAAGGGCTCGCATCCCGGAGTCTCAGTGAACCTGAACGTCAACTATGTTTCGGCAGCTAAGCCGGGTGAAGTCGTTGAAGTCGAAGCCAATACTGTGCGGGCAGGCAAGAAATTGGCCTATTTGGACTGTGTTCTGAGGAGGAAATCGGACGGAAGGATCATCGCCAACGGTGGACAAGTCAAATTTGTGCAGTTCGATGAGGAAAAGAAGGACTCTTAGATCAAATAAGAAAGTGTTCAAATTTTAAAAATAAATTAAACAATTTATCGATGTCTCGATTGGCAAGCAGGGTTCATCGATAGCCTCTCGAAAACAGTTGTTGTTTGTTTATATTTTGTAACTTTTTGTTATGTTTTCGGTCTAGTAAACTTCGTAACTTTTGGATAATTCCCCGGATGTAGTATTGGTAGAGATTCCTGAATATTTAATTACATTATTTCATTACTATGTAAAATATGGACAATTTATCGATGTCTCGATTGGCAAGCATGGTTCATCGATAGCCTCTCGAAAACAGTTGTTGTTTGTTTATATTTTGTAACTTTTTGTTATGTTTTCGGTCTAGTAAACTTCGTAGCTTTTGGATAATTCCCCGGATGTAGTATTGGTAGAGATTCCTGGACATTTAATTACATTTTTTCATTGCTATATACTCTTTCAATTAATCAGGTTTGCGGGAGACGTAACATCTAACCAACAAATTATGGGAACACGCAAAAAGGGCTTGGACTTTGCTAAACACATCACGGAAATTATTACAAAATCAACGGGATTTGAAAATCAGCTCAACAAGGTTTCAAATTCCAAATAAACGGAGTTATATAGTTATCTGTAATCTTCTTCCATTCATTTCCAGGTCACGATCTTGGGTGGCGGCGATGGAACCTGCTGTGCCGAATTGAAAGTGGACCAGGATCATGTGAACATTAGCAATTTCCTGCATACTGGCTACATAGTGACCCTGGTGGACATGATCACCACATACGCACTGATGTCCAAGCCCTGTCATCCCGGCGTTTCGGTGGATATTAGTGTGAACTTCTTGAAGGGCGCCAAATTGGGCGACGAAGTACTCATCGAGGCAAATCTGGTTCAGGCGGGCAAGAACCTGGCCGTCATTGACTGCACGCTGAAGGACAAGAAGGATGACTCGGTGATAGCCAAGGGCACTCAGCTCAAATATGTGAATTTTGAATAGAATAATGCTGATGAATCCTGGTTCGTTAACATAAAATAAGTAAGCTTTTAATGGGAAATACTATTTTAGAAATGTATATATACAGATTTAATAAGAAAGGAGGATCCGCAGATTGAAGATCGAATAAACATTGATTTCTATTTAATTAAAAATAAAATTTACTTACTTAAAATGTCAATGAAATCGATTCTCTTCCAATTTTACTACAGAAAACTTTCCCAGAAACTTTAGAATAATTTAAAAACTCACTTACCTTGAATTTGATTTATTTTCTTTTAATTTCAAGTACCCAAAACTTTCAATAACCTTAAAGAAAACGATCTCTTCTCTATGGGATATATTAATGTGCTTTATTTTATTACATGTGTAGCATTGTTACATTGTTAATTGTTAGTTAATTGTCAATTAAACATGCTCGTTGCGTAATTGCCGGTGTGTTTTTTGTTTCGATTTTCTTTCGCTTTGATTAGAGTGAGTGAGTGGCTACACCTACGGATAAACGTGTACATCGATATGCGTATTTCATGGGGCTCTGTGGCTCCTTCACTTGACGTTCGCCGGCAGCGCGGGGCAGTGGGGGCAGCAGGCCTCTGGTGGCGTCAGGGGATCCACTCCCGGCGGACAGGAGACCTCGCCGCAGCGCTCCCTCAGGCAGTTAACCTGGCCGTGGAAGCAGTTGCACTTGGTGCAGACATCCGGCGACCACACCTCGTTGTTCAGTCGCGTGGTGCCCTTGTCGTCGACGCAGTGGCTCCTCTTGGGCTTGGTGGACACCACCACCGCCGGCTGAGCGGGTGCTGGCGCCAGCTGTGCCACCGGCTGCGGTTCGGAGTCTACGGCATTGCAGGATTCTTCCAGCTTGCGCAGCTTCTTGTGCAGCTTCTTGAGATCCTTTTGGAAACTTCCAATCAGCTCCTCGAGACCACTGACCCGCTCTTCGTTTACATCGTACAGAGACTCCAAGGGACTGTCATAGCTCTCGGCAGTGGTGGTTATATCCTGCTGGTGGAGATCCCGCTTCTGCCTGGGGCTCCTCTTCGTATAAGTTTGTGGTATAAAGGACTCAAAGATGGCCGGTGGGCTGTTGCACCTGCCGCACTCCTGCCACAGATAGAGATTAATGCCGGGGATATCCTCGCACTTCTTGTAGCCACCCTGGTGCTTGGCCAGCACGAAGACGTTCTCGGTAACCTGGTCGAAGTTGTCGCCAACATCGCAAAGGACACGTCCGAAGTTGGACTGCTTGATCTGGACCAATTGTTCCGGCGTGAAGACGCCAGGATTCTCGTAGTACAAGCGATCACCGTCGCGCAGGCGGCGGAACTGCTCAACGAGCAGACACTGGAAAAGCGGACCCACCTTGCCGCCATCCACCTGATCCTCCAGGATGCCACCTAGCCACACGTCCACGTTGTCTGGGTGTCCGTACAGTTCCTTCATCTTCTGCCGGATCTCGGCACTGGTGATCTCTCCCGCCAGATCCTCAAAGTCCTGGGCCACCGTCAGATTGCAGAACTTCCTGTAGACATTGTAACCGGGCATTCCGTGATCCCTGCCTCGTTGGATATTAATGGCAGCCAGATCGAGTGCCACGGCATGCGCCGTCTGGAATAGCTTCTCCGTGAGCTCCGTATTCAAATTCTGATCGGGCGTCTTAAGCTTGGCGGGCACGGCGAGGAATCCCCTCATCAGGGGATCCACTCCACCCTCGTAAGCCAAACGCCAGGGCGCAAAGAAGGCCTTGTGGAGCAGCAGATGGCCCTGGGCTATGGGCTGGAAGGTCTCGTTTAGTCGGTGAAGTATTGGATTGATGATGGTGTGGCCAAAGCGTAGGGCAGCGGTGGCAAACTCATTGGCAATGCTGGGATTCACCGCGGGATCGTAGCCCTTGTAATCGCCCATCATCTGCATGCCACTCTCGCCGATGATCAGGGGAAGCCACTGCTTGAAGGTGATGTGCTGCATCTGGGCGCCCACGATCTTCCTGGCCTCCTGGTACAGCGTATCCCCGTCCCAGTGCGAGTTGATCTCCTTGAGCTTCTTGGCCAAGCGATTGTGCTCACGCATCCAAATGGTGTGCATGGCCAGGAGACCCACTTGCTCGTTGACTCGAATGTCGCCGGAAACAAAGCAGCTCATGGTGTTCTCATCCAGGTTTCGGCGGCAATCCATGCCATCCTGGGGAGCAGCAAAAGGCAGCATATCCTTTTGGCGGGGAAAGTGAACTCCGACCCTGAGAAGGCCCTCCTCCGCCGTGAGATTCCTCAGTTCCTGGGCGAAGGGCTTGCTATAGCCATAAACCTGCGAGGCATCTATATAGGATGTCAGCTGGTTGATCTGCTCCCGATGCTGAACGCTGTCGAAGAAGAGAGAGGTCATTCCGGAGCCACAGATGGCACTGGAGCGCACCACATCGATGCAGCGACGATTGCGGACTCGCGGATCGTTCGGTGGCACTTCGATGGGATAGCAGGGCGGCGCCATTTCACAGCTCTTCTTGCAGTCGATGCCATCCCAGCTCTCCGAGCTCACCGAGGGTATGGCGTGGTCCAGATCGTGATCCAAAAACTGACCCCACTGCATCACCATGTGCGTGATCCTGGCATCCGGTGTGATCTCCTTAGTGGCCACAATTGAGGTGGACACAAGACGAGCACTGGGCTTCGCATGGCCGGAGTATAGCATACCTTTGGTCCAGCCCACGGGCATGCTGAAGCCATTCTCATAAATCGGCGGCGCCAATCTCCGGAAGGCGGTTAGCGAGGCACCCCAAGTCGGATGTTGCAGATTGTTGCAGGTGCCATCGATGCTCCGGTAACGCGAATGATAGCACATATCCGTGCAGTTGGGCATCTCACGGTGCTCCATGCACCCGGAGAGTTCGGCCACCAGGTGAAGGTGCTCTCGCGAGAGTAGATCTCGGAACTCGTACTCCTCGCTGGCCATGGTCAGGTTGTCACCCTCCTGGACATGCTTTCGGATATTCACCAAAGTTCGCTCGTAGATCTCGGCTGCCCGGGCCAGCTGGCGAGCCTCGCCAGTGGGAAAACGAAAGACACGCAGCAGATCCCCATAGTTCGGTGGCGCCTTGTCGGAGCGATTGGAGAAGAGCATGTCCAGGGTGTTGTTGATGGCCAAATCGATCTCCTTGGCCGCCTCGGCAAAGGCGATGCGCACATAGCGATCCCCCGGAGCCAAGTCTACATTGTTTCTGGAAGTTAAACAATTAATTATTTTCTATATAATTTTAGAACTAAAAAACATACTTTAATATTAGAGAATATAATTTAATAATTTCTTGAATTAACACTTAATAAACACCCAAGAAAGTAGCGCCTATTCTTATCTATAAATTGTTCTAATTTCCAAGGAACCAACAGTTGACAACCCATAAAAAAACTCCATAAAAAAACTGCACAAAGCTCTGAAACAATCAAGATATTTTAAGGAATTTGTACATTTTAATTACCATAATGCCAGGAGTCGAGGAGTCGAGGAGTCGAGGAGCCGAGGATTCGCAGGACTCGCCCAAATGGCCGCCTTGTCTAATAAAAATGCCCGACAGTCTATTTCCCTTTTCTTCGCCACGAAATTATGCTGCATTTTTCTCCCCTGGCAAAAAGAAGGAAAATCCGCGCTTTCCTTTCCAGCTGTAACTGAGGGAGAGGGATGGAAAGTGGGACAGGACAGGCCAGGCCAGGGTAGCATTAACAACAATTCATGCCTGGCATTCTGCGCTGTGCTGCCAAGGAATGCTCCTCCTCGAGGAAACTTTCGCCTGTGTAAACTTTAACATTGTGCTGCGGCGGAGGCGACGTTGTAGGTAATAACTTAACGACCATAATACACCCTGTTGCTGCGAAAATAGTCCTGCCACTATCAGTGGTCCTTTCTGGCTGTGGCTCAGGTTCTGAGTCTGGCTCTGGCTCTGGCTCTGACTCTGACTCCTCCTGGCCAGCAGTGGATTTTGTGGACCCGCCAACTACATATTTCTTTACTGCCATCCTGTGGCTGCCCTTTTGCCTGCTGTTCTATATAAAATTGGTCATTGTTTTAGGGTATTTCAGACATTGGTCATTGGAAGAGAAGATGGGAAAATGTAGAAGAAAATTTAGAGAAAGTTTGGGAATTTATTGAAATTATTTTGAAGTGTTTTTAAAATAATCTAGAGAACCTTCAACGATTTTAGATTAATTCAAATAAGAAAGACAGAAAAAAGTAAAGGTATTTTCAACTTGAATCATTTATTTATGAGCAGTTAAATAATTCTTTTAAATATTCTAGGAAATGAAAAGGTTTTAATTTCTCATTGCTTTATTTTTTTAAAATTAAAAATAGGAAAATGTATCTATAAAATGTATTTTAAGCAATAAGCAGTTTGTATTTTTGTGGAAATAAATAGAATCATATTTTCTATATATTTTGTAAAAACTTTTGCAGCTTCCATAGTCGATCTCTTTACTTCCATTAAATTAAAATAATAAAATTTCTACAGCTTTAATTCTCATAATGAATATTATGAATATATTCTTTATTTTTATTTCCCTATAAAGAACACTCCTAAAAAAATAATATATAGTATTCTAGAAGAGGCTTCGAAAGAACGAATTCTTAGCATTTGGAAGAAAGCAAATGTTATTAATACAAAGTTAATCCCTTCAGTGGTATTTTGGCAGTATTCCTGATTTTGATAAATGTATTATTTCTAGGCAAAGGTATCCCTGCTGTCGCCACTTTGGCTGCTGCCTAATTTTGTGTAAAGTTTTTTGTTGGCTTTGGCTTCCGCTCCTCTGCAGTCCTCGCTCTTCACTCTCGCCTTTGCCACATGCTGTGGCGTATGGCAATGTATTTCCGTGGTTAGCCCTTTTGCCAGCAGTACTGGGATTGGGAGCAGCAAGCAGGAGCAGGCGGAGACTAGGATGAGGTTCCAAAGCAGCAGCAACGACAATGGCAGTAACAGGATAAGCCTTTGTTTTACGCCAGCATTACCCCCACAAACTTAGGCGGATTTCTGTGCTTTGGTTGTTGTTTTTGGCCATTGTTGCCGCGGTTGGTTTGGTCTTTCAGCGGCTTTCGCTTACTTTTTGCGGACTGCCGGTTGCCAACGTCACTGCCGCCGCCACCGCCTTCTCAACCGGATTCAAGCTTCACCTCCTGCCGTCGTCTTCCAACATAGTTTTTCACTTTTAGCGCCGCTTTCTCACACTACAGACTCGGGGGGCTTTTTCTTTGTAATTTTTTGCCCCCATCACTGCGGTCTGGCGACGACTGAGGAAGGTTCCCGCCTCGGTAATGAGTAAAGTTTCTAATGCTCCCGGCGAAGAACTGTAAGCCGATTCAGCTTCCGTCATGCCACTAAATGCTGCACCCACCACACACACGGAAATTCAGAGATTTTCCCCTATGTGCACCCCAAGAAAATAATATATTTTGCTCAGTTTTACTGAGGAGTCATTAGCAATAATAAATTATGAATATTTGTTGTACTGCTTAAACTCTTTTCAAACTCTTGTAAAATCATGAGAAAGTTGTGAAGCTTTCTGGAAAATATATTGTAATTTTATAAATCCTTTCATAATTATCGCTTAATAGTTTCTGGTAAAAACTAAACTAAAGGTTAAAATCTTTTCAAATGTCTAGTATTTTTTTAAATTAATTAATTAATTTTAATGATATTTTCCTTTCTTTCTTCCTTTTTTCCCGTGTTCCAAATCCACCGCTTTTCCAGCTTTTCCGCTGCATTATGCATTTGGAAAATGGCTGTGTAAGCAGAAAGTAAGCCGCTGCCTGGCGGTTCGCCTTTTGTGGGCCATCATTGGTCTCCGTTTGCCAGTCGGCGGTTAATGGCCAACTCCATGTTCCCTACTCCCAGTTTGCTTTATTTTTTTGCCGCCTCAAATTGATTTACGGCCTGCGGCGTCAGGGACGGGGATAGGGAGAGGAGTCATGTGGAGACCGACGACCATTTGCTCAATAAATTCACATCGTGTCTCTTTTTTGCGGAACAAACAATTTGAAAACTTCAACTGGTCCGCCGGAAAGGAGAGTAAACGTTGAAGATGGCGGCTACAAGTTCTAATTTTTAACTTAACACGGGAACAAATTTAAGGAATGAAAATGGTTTAATTTAGAACTTTTATATACGATTGATTTCGTTCAACTTAAAGTGCATTAAACGTTTAAGAAGATTTTTAAAATGAATAAATCAATGAGGGTATATAAACGTATAATTTATTAATATAAAAACTGTATTAAAAGTGATTAAAATTGATACTTTATACCTAAAAGAATCAAAGAACTTATCAAAGAGAGTCAGGAAAATGCTGCTTTAAGAGAGAATCATACCAACCATTCCACCTTTTAAATTTAATATTTCGTGATAACTTTAGATATGTTAATCATAGAGTTTTATAATATTCTAGCCTCTTTGCTTAAGTTTGCAACTAAAACCCTTTAAAAATGATAGTTCCCAGTTCTCCCATCTCAGAAATATCTAAATTATACATGAAAATATTTTCCAACTGACTTTCCCAAAGTTAATTCCATTTACCAAATCTAAGACTTGGCCCAGTGTGTGGCCCATAGTATTTCTTGTTACAGCCTGCAACTTGTCAACTCAATTTCAATTTGGGCAATTTGGATAACTTGTGCGGTTGCCTCACCGAGGAATTTCCACTCTCTCTCTCACTGCGGCTCGGTGTGTGTCTTTTGGCCGCCTTTTACGGCAGTATGGGCGTGTGAGTGTGGCACGTAGCTTTTCCGGGCTTAGCACGTTTTTCAGTTTTCAGCTCAGGCGACGTAAAAGTCGCCTGAACTGAAAACTGAAAACTGGAAAAGCTGGGAAATGGCGACAGCAGCAACGACAACGACAACTTTTGTGCTTTCGCCGCCGCCTTTTGATGTTCGCCTTGGTGCATATTTTATTTGCAGTTTAGCTGACAACACAGTGGAGTCCATGTGGAGCAGCAAGGAGTAGATCCCTGGCATCCTTTTGGCCGAACTGGCAGAGGGATTAGCAAGTTTTGAGCAGCTGTTAACTGCTTTTGATAACAGCCAGCCAGTGCAGTGGAGTTTGATGTTTATGCTTTCTGGACGAGAGGGGAATTCATTTATCCCAGAATTTTCATGGTTATCCCTGGGTTTTCCCCAGCCATTTCTGCCACTGTTTCCCTCTCTATTTGGTGGTTAGTTGGTTTCCAAGCAATTTGGTTTAGTGAAGCTTCCCGCAAGGATTAAAAAATCATTTGGGGCCAGGCAACAATTGTAAGCCAATTTAGATGAATTTCAAACAAAAGTTTGTACATTTTTTTCAGCTAGCTTGGAAAGTTGCCAAACAGTTTGGGATTTGTATAGCCTGGGAATTGTGTAACTTGATAATTAAGAAGTTTACATAAATTTATCATAAGTTTATACAGTAAATAAATAAATTTATAGAGTATAAATCCTTTTCAGATATTTTCTTTTTGATTTTTCTTTAAAAAATATTAAAATTTCCCTTTATAATTAGTTTCCTTAAAATAGATTAAGGCCTTTTGTGATTTATGTTCTTAGTGAACCACTGTATGCCTTCCAACTATTTTTTCAATTAATTAAGCAAGTTTACCGCGCACTTAAATGCATTTTAAGTGCGTCCTCCGCTTTAGAGGCGGCTTTTCTTTGCAGTTTTTCCATCAACAGCGCTGTTTGCCTGCCAGGCAGCCATGCAGGCAGTTTCCCCTTTGAGCGAAAGTTTTCCCTTTGATTTTAATGGAGTTTCATGCAATCCCTCGGCCTTCATCCTCGCCGCCTTCGCCGCCTCCGACAGTGCAATTAAAGTTGCGGTCGTCGACGCACAAAGTTGAGCTATTTGATTTTGATTCGGATTGCTCCCTTTTGTCCCGCATCCAACCCATTCCAACGCTCACCTTATGGTCACCAGTGCGGAGGCGGAGGTCCTGCCAAACTGGTTCTTCAGCTGGCACTCGTACCGTCCGCCATCGGGAATGGTCACATTCTTGACGAACAGACTGCCGGCGCCGCTTATTTGATATTTCTCCGTCAGCTGCACGTTCGGATCAATGAGCCGGCCATCGTGGCGCCAGGAAATCTAAGGGAGAAGGGGAGGAAACAGCACAGGGAAAAAAGGGAGAGAATTCAGTAAGTATGAATTATATCAGGCAGGTTTTAACTAGTGGCTCAATAATCATTGAGTCTTTGGAAAATGTAAAGAAAACGGTACCCAAAAACAGGGATAAATTTTCTTTTTTTAAGGTCCTCTTTTCTTCCAGTGTCCAAGCTCAAAAGCGAACCGAAAAGGAAACGTCAACAAGTGGCGCGCAAATAACAGAAGTTGGCGTTGGTTATGGCCATTCCGGAGGAGGAAGAGGAGGAGGAGCATGGATGAAATCCGGGGCAATGGCATTTTTACCTGCAGTCCGTCCTCCGGCTGATCGGCCTGGCAGGGCAGCTCAATGGTGGTGCCCGTAATGGCCACCAAATTGCTTGGCTCGATGGCGACCCTCGGCGGGGACTGGGAGCGTTCCACCTTAATCGTTGCCTCCACGCTCGTCTCCCCGTTCTCGTTGCGCGCCGTGCAGCGATAGATGCCTGTGGAAAAGTGTCCCAAGGAGTGTTGGATTCGATGAAATGTAAACCGTTTTTCCGGCAATCACTTTCTCCACGATTTCCCCGTTCCAGCTTACTTACCGGCATGCTCCTGACGGGCAGCGCTCACCACCAGCTCGGTGTTCTCGTTCTCCAGCAGAAGATCCGCCGAATTGCCATTGGCAAGGGGCTCACCGTTGAATTGCCAGTCGATGGTGGGCAGGGGATTGCCATCGGCATCGCATTCCAGCACAAAGGCCTTGCCCAGTTTGATTGTTTGGCTTTGTGGTGCCATTAAAATTTCGGGTAGTTCTGTGGCAGAAAGAAAGAGGCGAAACGGGGCGTATGAGCGATTTTCGAGCAATTTTCTGCTGCTCCAAATGGCAGCAACAAGCGGCTAAAGCCTAGCCTGCAGTTCGGTTTTTGCCTTTTCTATGGAGTCTTTTGTTAACAGCGGCAACAGCGAAATGCATTACCCAAAGTCAAACACCGAATAGCAACACCAAACTCTCTCTGGGTGTTTGACCCGCTTTGGCTGGCCCACGGGGCGTATGCGTAATATGCAATTCAAAATGCGCGTGGAATACTTATTCAGCTTATTCAGCAGATTTTCAGAGCCATATTTATTTTGACCGCTATATATGGGCATTTTCATAGGTCCAGAAATTAAGGGGAATAATTCCAATTCATATTTTTAAAAGAATTTTAAGGGTAAATATCAAGAGATATTATATAAATAAATTTAAACCTGAATATATATACCAAGAAGTGTGATAAAAGTAGACTCCTATGATGGTTTCTATAATTCAAAATATTGTAATTAAATTTTTATGTAGTATTTTGCTACAAAAAAACAGAAAAGTTTACTAATTTGAAGTGTTTTTCTACTAGAAAAGGTAAATATTATTTTTAGCTTAGCTCCACAATGCTGTGAAAATGTTCATCTATAGAATATTTATTTCTACGTCTGTTTTTATATGAATTTTGATGTTGATGTGCCTGTTTGCCGGGTTAATTACGCTGACCAAGCGCCACACTTGACTGCTTAAATAGTTCATACGCCCCGTGGTCTCCCCCCCAAAAAAACCCATTCTCCCCAGTTTGCTATCCTGCGTAACCGCAGTTGGCAATTTGTGCGTGCTCTCTCCCCGGGCCGCGCATAATAGTTTATAATTTTTGCACTTAATTTTGCAAAATAACGCATAAATTTCGCACTTCATTTTGTGCACGCCGACAACCGCAAATTATAATGAGCCATTGTGCGGCGTTTGCAGCATCGCCTTGGCTGCCATCGAGGGTCTGTCTGGGATCCCATTCCCCCCATTACCATTCCCCAGGGATATATCCTGCCATTTTCTATAGCACCATAAAGTACAGTCACGTAGAAAACCGCTTGAAAATACAGCAATAACGAATGGAAAAACATATAAAAGCTCAAGAGCAGCCAAGCTGTTTGGCGGGAATGCACTTCTTTGGCTTATTTAGTGAGCTCGAAGCTAACGCTTAATGTGCGCCAATCAAACCGAAAGGAACCTATTGGCCATTGCATTAAATCATAGCTGTAACTGTTGGAAATAGTGCTGGGAGGAAAAGGATATTGCTCTGCAGATCAAATTTATTAGCAGAATTTTAATGTATATTTTTATAAGTTTTATTATACTTTTCGTACAATTTTTATAGTATCAAAAATTGTATCCTTCTACATCGACTTCCTTCCCATTCACTGACATCAGTCATATAGCTGTGACAATCTATTTATCTTCGAGCTCCTCCCCAATGTTCACCGACTTTTCAATCTCAGTTGACGTGGCCGTGGCCAGTTCCTGACCAGTCTCAATGTCTGTCCCCAGTTGCGAGCTCGCTGCCATTTTCTCTTTTCCCAGACGAAAACAAATTAAATCGACTGCAAATTGAGTAAAACGCGACAGTTGTGACTCCGCCTGGTGACTGGGTGCAATTGCGGAACTGTGACCCGAAGTGATGGGGCGACCCAAGTGTGAAGTTCCCCACAATTTAACAGAGATGCGAGGCTAAGATGAGGTACTTTTTAAGTGTTTTAGGTGTAGTAGATAAACCAGAAATTCGATCATGTTAAAGGGTTAATTTGCTGAGACCATATTTTGGTTTGATATATTTACTCTTCTTTAAAAATAAATAACTTTTAAATTATTATTTTCTAGCTGTTGCAAATCAATATCTCCTGGAAGCAATCTGTATCGATTACTAGCTCTCCCTTACTATAAAATTCTCTATAAATCAGCAGCTTCCTCTTATTTGATCTCTGTATCCATTCTCTTTTTGGGAAGCCCTTCGAAACACCTAGAATATAACTCTAGACTTCAAAGAATAAATCAAAGATGAAAAATAAGGTATCGGTGAACTAAAAGTCCAATAGCTTTCATGAAAATCTAGGAAAATCTTAGTGTTTCTCAAGAAATCCTTATGTTTTCCCCCTTAGGTACAAATTTCCCACCATGTGTACCTGCCATCCCTGTGGCATACTGAAATAAACTGCGAACATGAACACGGACACCGACATGGACACACCACCCCCCATCCTGTCATTTACTCACCCTTCACCTCGATGCGGGCAGTGGCCTGGACCACTCCCAGGGAGTTACTCGCCTCGCAGCGATACGTGCCGGCCGTGAGTTGGGTGGGCTGCAGCAGGACGAGGCTACCGTTGGCCTGCAGCTGCTGGTTGACTGTGGACTGGGCCAGTTGCCGGCCATTGACGAACCATTGTATGTCCGGCTGCGGCCACCCGGAGGCGGCGCAATCGAGCAGCACGTGTCCGGAGCCATGGAGGGCCACAACTTGGTCATGTGGCCGATGTGTAAAAAGCGGAGGAGAGGGCGCCACAGGGTTCGGATGCGAATGGGGGCGGGGGTTGGTACCGGCATCCGCCCACACCTGATTGCTACGGGGATCGATGAGGTTGGCCACGGGATGGATGTGCTCCCTGGCATTGCCGCCATCGCCATTACCATTGGCAACTACCAAGCGAACGGGCTGCGAACGCAGCTCGCCCATCTCGTTCCTCGCGATGCACTGGTAGATGCCCATGTCCGCGGGTTCGGCGCGACGGATGAGCAGGCTGCCGCTGGGCAGGAGCTCTGTCCTCAACTCTTGGTTCTGCTCAGAGCCTACGCCCACCTCGTTGGTGTTGTGCATCCAAGTGATCTGGGGACGGGGCAGGCCGGTGACCTCGCAGCTCAGCTCCACCTGCTCGCCGCCAAAGGCCTGGACATCTTGGGGCGCCACCAGGAACTGTGGCTTGGCTGTAAAATTTTATAGGTGTTTTATTTTTAGTGTTTTTAAAGGGTAATAAATCCTTTAAGTGCTTAAATCCTTAAAAATATAAATGAAATAACATTTCAAAGCCCTGCTCAGTGTTATCCTTCGACTCACCGCACTTAAAGTGCTGCTCCCCAAGGCTGCCAAAGCTCTGTCGCTGGAGTCCTTGGGGCGAGGCGCAGGTAAGCGAGATGGCCACCAGCTGACGCTGAACATCCAGGTGCCAGCGACGCCACAAGGAGTACACTCCGCAGTTACAGTCGATGGCATTTCCGTCAAGTCGCAGGCGCTTCAGGCTGTTCAGCCTGTTAAATCCTTCCACCGGCAGTTGGCTCAGCTTGTTGTTGTACAAGATCCTGGCCAGAAAGGAGAAAGCAAAGCGAAAAGTTAGAAAAAGAAGGAATCATCATCATCATCATCAGCATCAGCATCATTGTCGACTTACAGGCGGTTCAGGCGCGGCAAGTTGTTAAAGAGCCCATCGGGCAGCTGCCAAATGTCATTGTTCTCCAGGAAACTGCAAAAAGGGAAAGCGGACGGAGGTGTTTTTTGGGGATTTTCGATTTGGGGAAAATTTCAGTGTTGTCACTTTCAAAAATAGAAGAAAAGATGAAGAAAAAAATAACAATATTTACTAGCAAAAGTAAACAAATAATGGGATAAATTGATATCTAAAAATTTGGTGTTTCGTATCATTATCTGCTATACAAAATATAAAATATAGCAATTATTTAATATATATAATATTTAATACAATATAAGTCATTACATACTTGGTTATAAAAGAAATGAAAATTATATTACATTAATTGTTGCTATTAAATTATATAAAATTCTTGACGACAAAAAAGAAATACTAATAGGTTTCTGCGAATTTATATATATTAAATATTTAAAGAAAAATGAAAAAATATATTATATATTCTTTTTATAACATGAGAAAAACTAGAAAGAAAGTAACAGCACTGGTTCGATGACGTTAAGGCGATTGCCGCGGATATGGACAGACACGAGGCCAGGGAGATCCTTAATTAAGGCGGGACAGGCTCACTTACATCGCCTCCAGGCTTCGCAGACGCTGGAAGATGGTCGCCGGTAAGCGGCTTAGACGATTATTGTTCAGATAGAGGAACTTCAATGCGGTGAGTCCTTGGAGGGCACCCTCCTGCACGAAGGACAGCTCGTTGTCGTTCAGGAAAAGCGTCGTCAGCTGAGAGAGGCCACTGAACGCGTTGGCCGGCAGCTCCTCGATGTGATTGAAACGCAAATCTCTGCAAAAATGTTGCACAAAACACAGATAGATAGAGTGAGTAAGTGGTGGACAAAAGTGGAGAATGGGGGAAGCCCCGATGGCAGCTAGAAAAACGTTTATCTGATGGATGGGATGCTCGCTGGACAACGCAGCATGACATGGTAAATGGCGGCTAGGTGTTCTTACTACACTAGGGGAAAATTGGGGAACTTACATTGAATTTAATTGAATTGTTTACTTAATAATTTTGTAGATTTAATATTCATATAAAGACTTAACAATTTAATACAGTTTAAGCTTTTTCTTTGCTTATTTTTGGTCAGTGGCAAGCTCAAGCTTTAACTCAGTGACTTATTTTAAAGTAAACATATATGTAATTATAGTATTTATATATTTATTTAAAACTTTAAGGACTTGCTATTTCCTTCCCATGAAATCCTTCTCCAAGTGCTTTGCAACTGGAAGACTAGCAGTTCAGGCAAAATCAATTTTTGGTTCCGACAAATTGCTGCAAGTTGCCAATGCCAATTCTCGTCATGTGGTCTGCTGCTGCTCGCTCCTTATTTCCTCTACTTCTAACTCCATTTATGGGTGGGAGAAGTCTCTTTTGGAGAGGATTTGGGGGATTTTCTGGGGGGTTTTCATGATGTCCATGCCATGTTATGGACATTTGTCATATGCAATTAGTGCAAAGGCAAGGGGAAGAGCGAAACTCTCCTGGAAAGCAGCTTTCAATGAGTCTATGTAACACACTGAGTACATCCTTAAAGTTGCAAGATAAGTTAAGAAATTATTCACTAAAGCCCTAAAAATATCTAACAATTATTTACACATTTTCCCTCAACCCTCCAGCAAACATCCAATTATTTTCCCTGGCCAAACATAAACCCAAATAGTCAAAGTTATATAGTATGCACATATTCCACCATATCCCTCGGTACCTCGATGGCTCAGCCTCAACTCAACTAAAGCCGCAGCTTATCCGCCTCTTAGCGCGCTTGATAAACCGTTCTAACGACATCCGCTTAATATATATATAGCATACACAGAGTACTATGTAGAACACACCCGTTTACACAAACATTTCGCACACACATTAAAAATTAATTACAAAAAGTTGATGCTCGCATAGTTTATGCCCGGCGACAAAGCAGCCAAGCGATAAGCAAGGGAGCCAGAGCCAAAGAGCCGGAGACCCCGGCAACTCATGTGAACTCATATGCTGCTGCCGGAGTTGTGAACGAAACATAAGCCACGGATTGAGGTCTCTTCGCAAATGCCAAGCTCACCAGCTCACGAGCTCACCAAGCTGCCATTAGCAACGGCTCACTCTACGAAAAATAACGAACTGAAAGATATTTATTCTGAGTTGAGATAATAGCAATCTACAAATATTCAAGCAAAAATATGCAAATAAAATATGGAATTTGTGAAGGAAATTATATCTTCAAGAAGTCTGTATTTATAGCTGATTAAAGAAGATAATTGAATTATTTCGGGAAGCCCCGAAAAGATTAATATAAATAAAAATATTATAAATTAACAAATTCTGGCACAAAACAAGATAATTTTTATAATTGTAGGCAACGAAGTAGTCCCAAAATATAATCTGATTACCTTTAAAAGATACTGTTTTTTTTCAAACTACACTAAATTATTTGTTACACTGTTTGTGATTTGAAAATTAATATAATTTATACAGCATAATGTTAAGTAAAAGTCAGACAAGTAAAGAGATTTGATCAGTTCTTTAACCAACCTACAGTCATTTAATTACAATCTTGTATATGATGGCTTCTTAGACCTTTCCTTTTTTAATTTCAGCTTCAAAATGTTTTTATAAAATCATTTACTTATAATTAATTATTTTTTATTTATCTACATATTTTCGAGTGCATAAATTGCTGTGGGGAAATTATAGTCACGAGAGTATTTGCTGCGGGTTAAAGGATGTTGCTGGAGGAGCGGTTAAAAAAGTTTCTAATCAACTCATGAACTTTGTTGCTGTTCCTCTGTTGGCCGGGTTAGCTGTGTGTTTGCACTGTTTGGCTGTTAGTTGTTAGCTGTTAGCTACTTGCTGGTTCCTGGTTGCAAATTCAATGCGGCAGCGAAAAAGTTTCTTAGCCAAAGTGAAAATTATACCAAAAATGCAGCTGGTGTTGCCGGTTTTGCCGCTTTTGGCAACTTCGCTTACCGCCGGCCGATGTTGCAGCTAAGTTGTCTTTGTTCCTGCGATAATTATGACCCCGTTTTTTGCCTTTTGCTTTCCGCTTCCCGTTTGGCGTTTTTTATTTATTTTTTTTTCTGGCCAGGAGCTGGTGCAATTGGAGCTGGGGCTAAAGTTGTCTAAACAGAAATTATGTTTTGTGGCTACTGTAAACATGCAACGCACAAAGTGCAGCCAAACTAACTAACTACCAACGGCAACTAGCAACTAGGAACTGGCAACTGGCAACAGCAACAGCAACAACAAAAACAGGAACAGCAGAGGCAACTTGCCACTAAAGCACCTACAGAAGCTACACTTAAATAAATACTAGAACATAATATTTGTCTTAATGAACTTCTAATGCGAAAATCTATAAATTATTTTCAAGGTTTGTTAGCTTTTCAAATAAAATAAAAAAAGTTTTTTTGAATGGAAAAATATTTTTTTAAATATTATAAAAAGTTGACAAAAAACGTTATTATTTTCACAAATGCATGGATTCTTAAGAGGGTGTAAATCTTATTTAAATAAATGCCAAGATATATTAAAAATAAAAAGGTTAGTTTATTTATTTAAAAATAAAAAAGGAAACTAACTTTGGAAAGCTGAAGTTTTTATATCCTTCCAGTATGCAATTGGATCACGAAAATCGATCATAACTAAGCCAAAAATTCGAGTAATTTCAAGTCGGAAAGTTTTTCCATGTTAGTTTTTATTAGATTAACAAATCTACATACTTAATTAGGCAAATGTAAAAATTTTAATTTTTGTCAATTTTTGAAAATTTTAATGATGTTTCCCCTTATAAAATGTTGAAAAAATTAAAAAATTTTTTTTTACTAAAGATGCCTAGATTGATTCTGCTTTTAATGCTGATCAAAAATATATATGAAACATAGGGTCGGAAATGACTTCTTCGATGAGTTTTAAGCTTCGGACTGTAATAACTTCTATTTTTAAGCAAACTTTTTGAAAATTTTCTTAGCCGAAAATCGATGCTATTTTCCAGCTAAAATTATTTTTTCTTCTAAAAATTTAAATGGCTAAAAGTACCTTACGAAATGTTGATTTAAGTAAGTAAATATTCTAGTTATAAATTGATTAAGTTGATTCGAACCTGTAATCAAATTGAAATCATTCAATTATGGCTTCCAGCTTCTGGGCAATAAGAATGAAATGCAAATATTTTCTTTTTGCAAATACAAATATTAAATAAATTTACAGAAATTTCCATGCACACGTGCTTCGGCAAATATAAATATTTTATGAATTATGGCTTCCGTATTTCCTCGTTTTATGGCCCAATTTTATGCCAAGTGTGACAACAAAGGCAACTTGCAGCAAACCTTAATTGGTGTCAGCGTTCACTGACTAAGTGCAACTGTGTCTGTGTTTCTGTGCTCAAATTGCAACTAAAGACGAGGATGCAACACACACAGGGAAATAGAAAATAGAAAAATAGGAAAAACAGAAGAACAGAAAAACGGCAAAAGCCCGCACACCACACACTCGCACACACACAGAGAGGACAACAAAAAAGGCAACACAAACAAGGAACGACAACGAAAACAACTTAAAAATCCAGAACAACACTAAAACCACTCACACGTACTGCTTGAGGCCCCCGTCCAACAATAACAGCAACCACAGGGCGAACTCTGGCGGAGATTGGTGAGGTTGGTGGGCAGCCTCAGTGGCTGAGTGGGTCATGCATACGCCCAAATGGAGCCACATAAACAAAGCAGCCACCTTTAGCCCCTCCCCAGACCGAGCTTCGGTTTCGGTCTTGGCTCCAGCTCCAGCTCCACCTTCTGCCCAAGCTGCAGCTCCTGATGAAAGACCCCAAGTCCTGGGGGCAGTCGACCCACTGGCATCCATGTGGTAACTATGCTACCCAAGCCCAGTTACACTACACCAAAAGTAGCTAAGGTTCAGTCTAACTTTTAATATAAATAAATAACAATCTCAAGAATATTATCTAAATTTATAATATTTAGACATCCCCAAACAAGAATCCATTTTATTCTCAGAGATTAAGAACTTGTTCTTTGAGCCAAGTTAAACATTTTCTCGAGTGCATGTTGTGGTGGGCCAAGCAGGATGCAAGGATGCGGGTGGCGGCCAGCAATTTGCAAAGTTGCTCGCATTTCTACCGCAAGAAGGGAGCACAGGAGATGGCGGCGTTGTTGACGATGGCGAGTCCTTTGTGCGACTCCGGCTGCGGCTGCTTGATCCACATTTTTCGCCCTGTTCTTGTAAACTCCATTAGCCCAGCCACCAACAGTCAACACGGAGAAGGAGCCACAGCCTGAGCCACCACAATCCCAGCTGGGGCATGCCACAGTGGGTCAAGCAGCCAGCAGATGGATCAGTCTAATTTGAATCAACATGGCACTGTGCTTCGTTCCGCTCCTTTTCCTTTGACTCCGATGCTGCTATTTGCCCAGACATTGCTGCTGCTGCTGCTGCTCTGCAGAGAGTGCTTTAAAATTCGCCGCCACTTGCCAAGTCCCTTTCTGCATAGCCCAACACCTCGAGGACATCAGAGCACACCACAGTGCCAGTACGGCCAACTTTGTCCTGCTGCCTGGACTCGCTACCATCTCCACTCCCATGCCCATGACGTGTGACAAACGATGGTCCACTTCAATGTGCACACACGCTGAGTGCGTGTCCGGGTTGCCAGAGTCCGCAGTCAGTGGTCCGTAGTCCGTAGTCCCGGATCTCTCAGTCCCAGTCTGATGCCTCATTGAGCCTATACAGCCGATGCACTTAGAGAAAAAGCTTCAAAACTACAATTAACTTAATAGGAATGCAAACAAATGTCCTCGTAGATTTTAAATCTCTTCAAAAAAGATGTTAACCATTTTATTTCATATTTTTATAGACCTTTTAGAACAGAATTTCATTCCACTGCTATTTCCTTTGTCACTTTTGTACAACTTTCAACTTTTAAGCGTTTTTTGTGCCAGTATCCAAGTGCCGGAAACCAGTCCTGACCAAGTGCGTGTTGGAGTTGCTCCTTCCTTCCTCTGGCTCTCCTTCGTTCTCTCTGTGGGAGGTCATCAGGAGCTGGAGTAGGCACCCCCGTACAATGGCCTCATAGTTGGCGTCATGTCAGTTGCGCAACTATTTGCCAAAGCGGCTAAAAAAAAGAAGCAGAAGCCCGGCCGAGCAGATGCTTTTATATGGGGGACACAAATAACTCGCATGCTCAGCCATTCAATCGCGCAGAGCTGGGAAGGGCACTCGTTGCACTCATAGCTCCCCACCAGCCACCAGTCAGCATCCATTATCCTACAGCCACGCCCGTAGCCCACCTGCTGCCTGGTGATGTGCGCCAAAAATGGCACTGCAACGGAAACGGAAATTGAATCTTGAAACTTCTTTCAGCGCTGTGACACTTCCGCCGGCATGAATTTGATAATGACATTTGCATTTTCGCATTATTCGATATTTTCAATTAAATTTGCAAAATGCACAAAAGCGAGTGGGACGAGTGGACGCGTCCGGTGACGCTTTTGCCGTGCCCGTCTCTGTCTCTGTCCGGGTTTTGATGTGCTCCGTATATCCGAATATGCAGAGTTTCCGCACATTCGTTGCCATGTGTCCGTTCCACTGCCTTGACTCCTTGCCGGTGCACAGAAAATAATTATCCTTAACTTAGGATCGATTAGGGGTTACTTTTCGGATAGTGTAAGAGAGATTTATTAAGTGAAAAATTCCAAAGAATGCGTCATTTTAAAATTGTTTTTTTTAGAGATAAGAAAATGTAGAGGAAACTCTGTAATAACTATTTATAATTTATAATTCATGTTAATTGTTCTTTGCTTAAAAAGAAAATATTGTTTAAAGCTGAAATTTCCACAGATTTTAAACCATATCATCCATTTCTATTTTGTTTTTTCTAACATCCAAGTTATTTAATTATAATTATCAATTAATTTATATATTTTTTCCTGAGCGTGTAGCCATGTCTGCACTTAATTAATGCATATTATTGACAAAGGCATGTTCGACTCTGGCATGTTTGTCTATTTACGCATGCCCGCACACACTAGCACGCACCACACACCGCACTATAGGTTTTTTGACCACTTTTGCGTGCCAAAAGTCATTTTTTAAAAGTTGGCCGATTGAAGAAATTTTAGGTGCAATGGATTCACAATTGATCATTGATCAATGTTGCATACCAGAATTTTCGATAAATTGCGCCACCTTACAACATCGGCTTATCGAATACAGCTATCGGAAATGCAGCTATCGGAAATGCGCATATTGGCGTTTTTTATGTAATTTTGCAATCGTTAAAAGTCAAATATTAAAGAATATCATTGGAATTTTTGAATCGTGTTCTAACCAGAGGGGTTTGTAATATATGTTTATGCTTTTCAAAGTTGAAAAAATCTCGTTTTGTCCCCTTAAAATATTAAAAGTGTAAGGTAACCTAAAAAAATGCATATTTTTGATAGTGGCTCATTTTTGAAAAGCTATATAAAGTGAGTGCAGCAGAGTCCATCAAAGAAATGTATTCTATGTTGTAGAGTATTCAATTCTTGTTCAAATGAGTGTAATTAGAGTTGCCACTTTTAACCACTTTCCGAGATATTTTAATTTTTAGAACATAACCTCAGTGTGAAAACTGCTGAGTTGTTCGGCAAATGGCGCGAGGCAGTTGGCAGTTTTTTATTTTTAATTAATAAAAGCAAGGCGTGCCACGCCCACTGTTATTAAAAATATATCAAATAATTATTAAAAAACCCTTGTTTTATATTAAAAAAGTATTTTAAACATATTTGCATAATGAAAAAAATAAAAAAAAATAAGGGGGCGGTGCCACACCCACTTTTTTCTAATTTCAATAGATAATGGTTGTCCTAACCAAATGCAAAAAACCGATTCAAATTATCTTGCTCCGTTCTTGAGATATTAATTTTGGCAAGCAAAAGTGGTCAAAAAACCTATAGTGCACCGTTTCCACTCTCAAATACTCACAGGATATGCCACGCACACACAATATTACGCATACGCTTTGATGTCCAGGATGAAAATTTATGGTTAGCCCCAAAACTGAAGCCAAGAGCGATATTTTAAAGCAGACGCGGCTGCCAGACAGTAAATTGAATGAAAACAATTAGCATTGTGTAGGGTTTATGGTTAACCCATGTGATGCATTTCCCTTGAGCGCTTTCCCCCCGCCGAGGTGATTGGGAGACAGGACGAGGAGGTGGTGTCTGTGGAAGCTCGCTGGTGCGTGCTCAGCGAGCGTTAAGCTGTTTAGTGGCTTCACTAATTTGATTTCAATTAGTTGTCACAATTAGTGAAGGAAAAACCGCAGCAAGTAAATTAGTGTTGGATTTTCCGCAGGAGGGCCAATAGGGAAATGGAATTTTGGTAGTGCATGTTTGCGGTGTCCGCTTTGAGATTTCAGTTTGATTATTTTGGTCTCGAGTGCGGTTTCTGGTGATTCCAAAATAATGCTTAATAATGGCGGAAATTTGGTAATTTACTGGAGAAAATTTCTTGGGAACAGAAGTTAACTAAACTAAAGTGAATTTTCAAAATAACAAACTTTGAAAATAAACGTATACTAAATTATTTGAAAGCAAAAGAAAAGACTTTCAATAAATCACCTCTTTCCCACTTTTCTCTATTTATTTCTTTAATATTTAATTGAAGAAATCTCATATGCTTTCCCTACAAGGTTTATCTTGATTTAAGAATTTGATTTATAACTTTTGCTTATTTATATTTATTGTAAAATGCCGCAAGCTCTAATTTTTCCCTTGGATTAGTTATCGCTTTTCTACCTGCTACCTGGCATCCAATGAAATTGGTTTTCTGCTCAGTAGTTAGTTTTATCATTGAGTCAGTATATTTTCTAGTTCATTGCATTTTCATTAGAGTTAACGCTAACGCTTTGCCTTTTTTCCGCGCAAACACACACACTCACCCACAGCTTGGCTTTTTGCGCTATAAAGTATGCAGCATAAACAAGGTCGTAAACGTGCAGGATGGGGATCGGGTGTTGGGTGTTGGGTGTTCGTTTTAAAGGGTATTGGGTGTGGGTTTGTTACAGGGGAAAGTCACCTTATCAGTGGCAACGCATCAGCATGAACACCTACATACATCCCCAACCCCATCTCAATCCTCCATCCACATCCTTCGGCTGGTTGTTAAGGTGATTCTGGCTTTTGTTGAGCTTGTTGCCTTGTGCTTGTTGGCTCTGATTATGATTTGTCTGGCTTACCCCAGCCTGCCAGGTGAGCCTCCTCCGGATGCCCCGCCGCCTTCGGTACGCCTGATCCCCATTCCCGTTTGCCTGCAGCTTAGGCAGCGTCTTATGACGCCTCCTCCTGTTTCTGGTGCCAGTATAAATCCTTTTACGGTCTGCCAGGTCCCCTGGCTGCCTTTATGGCAAATGTGACAATAAAAACATGATTTAACTTTGGCCTGCCGCACACTCAGGCACACACGCACATACCACACAATGCGATACCGCAGACACACTCAGCGAAAATGGAAAAGAATTAAGAATTAATTCAAAAATACAATTTACTTCTGAAAGGTTTAAATAGCTATAATATTAGTTATAAATTAAAAGAAAATAAAGCTCATATTAGTAAGTAAATAAATAATAATTGTCAAAACTTAACAAAAAGGATCTTAAAAAATTTATGAAACATTAAAATTTCCTAACCCTTACCCTCTATTTTCCTATTTTACATAAATATATATTCCCAATTAATTCCAGTGTCCTGGCCCAGACACAGATTGCACATTATTGTAATAACATGGCTTACAAACACGCAAGGAGCAGGAGCAGCAGCAGAAATAGCAGGAGAGACATGGCCCAGTAATAACAGCAGCAGCTAAGGAATAAATGTGCCTGCACAAGGCGCATCCTTGCAGGCCATGTATCCTGTTTGCTGTTGGGTTGCCCAGGTGATTCCCCAGTGACGATAGTCTGTGGGGCCTCATGACAATTGCTCTGTCACTTTTCTGCGTGTGTGTGTATGGCACTTGGTAATGTAATCCTTCAGCTTTCAGCCTCCTCTGCCGTTTATTTTTGCCCAGTGACATTTTATTATTATTAAACAAAGGCACAGCTACCACAAAGCCCCCTCCTTTTTTAACCCTTGACATTGTTTTATTTGTGGGCGTAAAAGTTCAGGCCAAAGGCAGCTACCAACTGCAGTTGCCTACGTCCTGCTCCCCTCTTTGGCCATTTTGGCTTAGTTTTGAGCCTCTGCAGCTGTGATTTAATTTTCGTTCTGTTTGCTTAGCCCCGATTCCTAGTGTTCCTATCTAGCTATATAGCTTCCATTCCCTCCCAGGCAAATCCTGTGCTAAACTGTTAATGTAATTGTGTCCAGTTAGGACTGTTTGAGATACTTAGAGCACTTTGCGTAATTGGCTCTCGGAGTGTGCATGCATAAAACCCTTTGTTTGGCTTCGATGGAACAACAAACAAAAGATTTTGGGTTTGGAAGTTAGAAAGCAGAGAGAGAGAGAGACAAAGAGCTGTTCAAATCACCTGCTCTGTATTACCTGTACTGGGAAAGTACAATGGCTTTGGTAGAGTGAAAACTAAAACCATTAACAATGTCTCTCTTAGGAAGGCAAAGGCATAAAATGTATTTAAAATTATTTCTTTCCTTGAAATTTAAATGTTTACAGGAACTTTCAACATCAAAATTTGTAATTTCAGTTTATCAAATAATTATAAAACGTAGAAAGAGATATTATTAACAAATTCCCTGTCTAAAGGAGAACTTTAGCTTAATAAATTCCACCATTTTCCACCACAGAGGCATTTAGAAATATTTCTTCCCTTGAAATGTAAAATTTTAAACGGGTTTTCAACTGCCAAAAAAAATAATTTACATTAAAAAATAAATCTATAAATTATTCAATAAAGATATAGCTTGTCTAAGTAAGAAATTTATCTTAGTAAATTTCACCTTTTTCTTATATTTCTTTCCTTGAAAAAATTGTAATTTGAAGTTTAAAAATAATTATAAAAATTCAAGAGATATTATTAACAAATACGTTTTTTAAGTAAAAACTTCTGCTTAATAAATTCCACCTTTTTCCACCTGAAAACTCCTACAACTGTTGGTTCAGTCAGCCGGCAAAAGAAAAGTAAACTGCAAAGCAATTAACATTGTGTCCTCGAAGTGACAAAGTGACAAAGGAAGAGGAAACTTTTTGGTCCAACTCAAATCCTTGAAGCAAAGCTGTGCCACTTTAAGGATTTTGGCTTGGCTGGGGCAGCGACAAGTGAACTGTGTGCCGACTTTGGCCAAGTGTAAACGATAAAGGATTCGCCCACGCCACTGACCGACCAACAAACCAGGACTCCGGACTCCGGACTGCGGACTGCGGACTCTGAACTCGGGAATTCCGGAACTAGGACTGCAGCAAGAACAGTTTTGTCCGCTCACACGGAATTGATATGTGGCTTGGCTCAGCACCGATTCCCGGCTGCATCCGCATCCTGGTCGCCGTGGCTTTGTTGCACTTATCTGCCGCTGCCGTTACGCACAAGTGGCCATGGGCGAAAAGCCATAGGGAAGTCAGGCACTTGAAGAAATAATTTTGTTTACAATATTTAAGGATTGTACATTTAGGTGACCAAATTTTGTAAATAAAGTTTGAGAATAATATATTTAAAGAGTAGTTTTTAATGCTTAAACAATGGATTTATATTGCTTTTATTCATCATGAACAATTTTTGTGAAAATAAGAAATAGAAAAGCAGGAAAAGCAAGAGCACTTTAATTCCTAATTTATCTGTGCTTCAAAAATATATATAATATAATAATTAAATCATAAGAATTATTTTTAATAAATATGGTATGATTTACTGATTTAATTTAATTTATTTTAGGTTAAGAATCCATTTAAATACCAAAAAAAAACTTGCCTTACAAAATCTTTAAATTAAATTCAATGCAAAATCCTTGAATTCCTGAAGCGTATTTTTGCGAGTGCCTCTTGCTGGGCTACCGCAGAATTGTTATATTCAGTAATTATGTCCAATAAGCGACGAAGCGTGAAGCGAACGTGGAGGTCCTGCTGCCCAGGCATCCTGCCTCCATCGTACCCAGACCCACGCCCCTGGAGTTCCACAGCGGAAGGAAAACGTTGTCGTTAATGTTGTCGTTATGTAAGCTAACCCAGTTTTAGCGTCGACATGGCATTTCCTTCCTTCCTGCCAGCTCCTCTGCGTTAAATGCAATCCTTGAACGGAATCCGCAAGAAAAGAATGAAAGATGGTGGAGCCAGAGTGGGCGGTGGGTAAGGGCAGGAGACCCTTGTAAGGGGTTGGATAAAGATTGCTGACTGCATGACACGCCAGAGCAGGCAGCAAAAGTTAAGCCACGTGCAGAAAATTCACTTCCGTTCCGCACACACACACTCGGGCACACGCACACTTGCTGCAAGCGGAAGAGGACTTGAAGAACAAGAGAGCGGCATCTAAACTTGCATTGCATACTTTTTTGGGCTGCCACCGAAAGAAAAACTCCTGCCAGCGATGGAAAATCAAAGGGAGAGCAGAGAAAAAGCCCTCGGAGCGTATACAACATCAAGAAAAAAAGGAGAAGCAGCAGGATGAGAATTCCAGGAGCTACAAATTTCTTGTGCCTTCAAATTGCTGTTTCACTTCCGACTTATCCTTTAACCGAACTGCATTCCCTCAAGTTTTCCCCAAACACAAGAAACATATCAACCAGATTGGCCATCAATTCCTTACATATTATATTTTTTCCCAAGCTAAAAAGCTAGTGTCTATGGTATAGGAACAAGGCAATATAAAGTGGATTTATCTATAATAAATTGAGCTTATTGGAATGTTGAATGCTAAAGGGTCTTTATTTGTATTTATAAATTGGAAATTGTAGCATTAATTAGCGCCAGCAAATGTTATTAACCATTGTTTTTATGACTTAAAATATTTAATTGCTGCTCTAGCAGTATTTTTAGAGCTTAAAATATCACATTTACTCATTTTTCATTAAACAAATACCATTTTAAATTTCTTTCTGTGCTAACCTTGATGTTCCCACCTCTAGTTACAAACGAAAACTGCTCTTGTGGCAGCCCCAACAATTTTCGAGCGTCACTTTTCTGTTGCTTGGACTGCTAATGTGTTGCGCCTTGAAAGCTCCTTCAGCTGCAGCTCATCCGTCCTGGCAGTAACTGCTGCTCCCTCCCATTCCTTCCATTCCCATGCCCAATCCCGTGCCTGTTACTGTTCCTGCTCCATCGACATTTCTACAGGTGTAAATGTCTCGCAAGTGCACTTTCTGCACACATGCAAGCAGGGAGCAGGAGCAGAAGCAGCCATCATCATCATCCTGGCAGCTCCTTGTGGCATGCTTAAGCTGCTTCCAGCCCGGCCAGGCAAACACCTTCCTTGGCTAAAAGTGGCCACCTGGAGGAGCTTTGCCCACTCTTGGCTTCCTTCTTCTCCCCGCAAAATAATTCCCACATTCTCAGCCAGCTCAGCACACCCCCAGCGTGAGTGTGTGTGTATTTTTGTTGAAATAAATTTTATTTAAACTTTTCGCTGCCTCTGGTTATATTTTTTTTGTGTGTGTTATTTTTTTTTTATTCCCTGCAACGTGTGAAATTCAATTATACAGCAGATTTATATGTCGGGCATGGAGCCGGGTGCCTGAGCAGCTCTCGCTGCCACCAAGGGCTTTTATTTGAGGAGCGCAGGGCGTTGGAGGGGAAAAAAACATAGCCCACACTCTCATACAATATATATGCGATATAAAAATGCAATGAAATCAGTTCGCCATTCAAGTGGAAATGGTTTAATATGCGTATAAAAGGCGAATATTACCCAAAGCTCTTGCAGTTTTCTATTTCTGGCTATATATAGTATGCATGTGTGTAGTGTTTTTGTTGGGAATTGTAGGATGAGTTGGATAGCTGAATCATATGGGAAATAAAAAATAATAATCGTGGTATTTTTTTAAGGCAAATTGAATGAGAGATTTCATCACCAAGTTTGGGGGAAACCATGTTCAAAAAGGTATTTTTTATCACAAGTATTTTCAGCTTATGCAGAAGTTGTTTTTTGTTATGAAAAACCATAGCATATTTCACATAGTTTTCAAATAAAATACATGACATTTATAGGTTTATTTTTAACTTTGAGCCATACAAAACACAACAAAAAAGTTTACATTTAGCCAGATGCTATAAAAATGGCGAAAACGGTAACTACAAAGCATATTTATTTAAAATTTTACTTTATAGTTGTTTATGAAAATTCCCAGAATAACTTTACACCTGGTATTTTGTCGGGAAAATAATAAATTAAAGCAGAACTGCAAGCCTTTAATTTGCTAACATTACGTATACGCCATGTGGGCTTCTTTAAATTTGCTTTCAATTCGCTGCTGGCCAGAAAAAACCTTCAAATTTGCCAGCATAAATTACGCATACGTCATGTTGATGCTGGTCACAATCTGCAGTAGCCATTGCCCAGCCAGTTGCCACAGCATTTACATTAACATTATTATGCATCTGTCTGGGGCAAGTTCCTCTGCCACAAGCTATCTGCTCCTCGTATCTGCTATCTGCTGCTTACGTGGAGCGCCACTTGGCTCAGACTTGGACTTGGTCTTGGTCCTGGACTTGGACTTGGACCTGGACCCCAACTCCACTTGGTTTGCCGCCTGAACGAGCAGGGAGCGGAGTGCCACTCGTTTTTATTTCTTAACAAATTTTGTTCTTTTAATATACTCTTTTCAAGAGGGTATTTTGAGTACTTGGATTTAAATTGAATTAAAAGAAATATATAAATAATATTTATAATTTAAATTAACAAAGAACTAATATGTTTTTCCAATACATTTATTTAAATTAAATTGAATCCCAAGGGTATTATAATCTTCGTCTTGCAAAGATAGGGTATTCCTTTTTATTTTTTCCTTGTCTTGGCCATCGCCTGCTGTTGACTTTGTCCCGGTCCACATGATGGTGGCATCTCTCACCTGGAGTGCTGCAAAAGGAGAAGGAGGAGTTGGAGATGGAGATGGAGATGATGCTCCAGCATCTACCAGTTGTTTGCCTCTCTCTCTCTTTATTTGCGGCTCTTATTCCTTCACTTTTGGGCTTCGCTCTGTTGCCATAGCATACTTATGGCAGGCTGCTCCTGCTTTTACTTCGAATGCAGGTCCTGCAACTGCTGCTGATGCCGCTTGTTTCTTATGCTTGACCGGCACTGGCCGCGCATTACACTAAGCCAAAAAGTGGGTCTTAAAATCGGTATTAAAATGATATAAAAACTACTCTAAATAGCCTGGCGTAAAAAACAAATCAATTGTAACGGAAGCTTTCTATGATCTAATATATGTTTGAAATTAAGTAACATCCTTGGCTTGTCTGACTTTTTGCTGCATATTTCTTAGAGTGCCTCCTGTTTCCAGGACTCTGTGTTCTGTGTCCGTTGCACATGCCGATTGCTCCACTTTGACATGTTGCTGGTTGCCATCATGCCCCATGCTCCTGGGCTCCCCATGCTTCTTGCTCTGCCGCCTCCTTTGGTGGCAAAATAACTTTGCTTATAAATTGTGGCATGTGTTTGTGCAGCGATGATGTTGCCGCTGCTGGGTGCATTTTGCACAGCTCTCTGCTATCTTGCTACTTTGCATTCTTTGCTTCGCACTAACGAGCATGCGAAATGACAAAGCTGATGGGCGTGGCAGGACGCTGAGCTAGTGATGAATATTCAACAAGGAAAAATGTTGAGGAACCCAAAGTATAATATCGAAAAGGTTGGACCTTTGGCAGTATCGAAAGCTTTACTTATCAGTCAATAGATATAGTTAGTGAAGAGCTCAGACAATATATAAAGGCAAATAAAATAATCAATTTTTTATCAACAATTTATTAATACTAATTATTTTTACATATTATAATAATAATAAAAATTAATCTGAAAGTCCTAAGCTGACTCGGAAGCAAAGCTATTACCACGTTGTCTTCCCAACTGTATTTGTTATTCAAAGTAGAATATATAGCCTTGTTTTTGGCCCATCCCTAATCAAGACTCTGGTGGCAAATGAAGCAAGTGGCACTTTGTAGCATTAAAGCAAAGGAATTGGAAAGAAGGGAAAAAACATGCAACTTTAAATGCAAATTGCTCGGCGTGACGAGAGACAAGAAGAAGACTCTGGGGAAGGCGAAATCAATAGGAGATTTTTCTATGTCAAAGTGAAGCGAAGCCTGGCTGACGACTGGCAGCTCTGGCTCCAGTTCCTCGATGGCGGAATCTTGAAACCCTTCGAGATGTGGCGCTCGATGTCTCGATGTCCCTCGGAATTCACCCCCCTCTATTCCACATCGCCATACATATCTCTCTGGCTGTGACAGTGAATTAAAAATGCATGCGCCCTCGTCCTTCCTTTTTTTGGGGACTCATCCAGTTGCCTTCGATCCTGTCTCCGTTCAGCTTTAATCACCCGAAATGCAGTAACTCCCAGCCGAGGGGGATTTTTGGTCTACCGCTTCATTTGCATAATTACAAATCATATTACAGTTTCTCCTCCACATTGTTCACATACGCAATTTAATTTTATTTTCATGTTTGCAGCAGCAGCAGCAGCAGTTCGCACTGTCGGTTTTTTTGGCCTGCAAAATATTTATATGGCAACAATTGAAAAAGTCAAACCAGACTGAACTCAACTGAACACTGAACACTGAACACTGAACACTGAAAACTGAAAACTGAACACTGAACAGTGCAAAAAGGCGTAACAACAATAATATTATATTTCACATGCGACGAGAGGGGGGAAAAGCCGGGGAAAACGACACAAACAGAGGGATGGAGAGTGGTGGGTGGCGGGAAAAGTGGAAAAGCGACGTTTGAATGCTCTTTGATTGATTGGTAATTGAATTTGTGGGCAAATGCATTTAGAGGATTTATCGCCAGACAATCGCAGGCAGTCCTGATTGATGGCTCTGGGATCTTAGAAGTATTAGCTTTATTTTCAATTGCAGGAACTTTAATTAAATTGCATTTTGCACATTTAATTGATTAAAATTTTGAAAGTAAGTAGTGAAAATATTGTTTTTTTAATTATACAAAACTAATTCCAGAGGTTATACATTTCCTACTACTTTATCCATTGATACATTCTGTATAATATTTTCAGTATAAGATAAATATCAAATATTATAATTTAACTTACTTCCCTTTTAATGCAACTAAATACCCTTTACTGATTCCTTTGCTTCCTCTTTTTTCATTATCACATAAATATCCTATAATTGTTTTCAGCTAAATGTTTATGTATTGCCATATTTTACCCAAACTCTTGCATTGTCAAAGCTATCTTCATTTTGTTTGTTTTTGACTAGCTTTAATTATAAACCCCATAAAAGCAACATAAATGTCATTAACGAAATTAAACAGTCACAAATCATGAGATTAAGCTTTACTTAAATACACAAAAATCTTTGGCACTAGAAATAATGTTTTTAGATTAGTTTTTTGGCAATAGCGTTGATTTATATAATTTCCCATTGAATTTAAATAGAAAATTGTGGCAAAGTGGTTGCTTGCTAGAATTAATTATATATTAAATTGTATCATTAAATCATTTTAAATGTGTTACACTTTATAATAACAGCATAAGGATTAAATTAAATTATATTGCCACAAATCACTAGCTAAAGCCTAATGTAAAATCACAAATAGTTTTGAGAGGGCGATATATTTTATATAAAATTTAATTTGAAAGAGATTATTACATGCTTTTGATTTATTTAGTTTTTATGCTGACAAATCGTAAGCCCATTAAAAATCTGTGCAGTAAGTTGGTCGTTATTTAATAATTAATAAATTAAATTAATATTTCAATTAAATGTAACTAAAATATAATTTTTATTTATTGTGACATTGTCTTTTAACTTGAACGAAAATTTAATAAACTTAAACTAGAATTTTCCTTTACCTCAAATTAAATTCCCACAAATCATTTCCGACTGCCTGTCATAAACACAGCAACATCTTGAGCAGACAACTTGTCGGCTGCTATAATTATCCACAATCTGAGTCAGATATATGTATATATATACATATGCATGTACCCATTCTTAAGTCTCGACTATTCCCCACTATTCCTGACCATTCAGCCGCACCTGAGCCCCGGAGATCAGGTCCTTCATCCGTTCTCATCGGAAGTGCTGGGCAGGGAAGTTTCGACCATTGGTAACAATTTCAATATTTCCACCGACAAATAAACAGCAAATGTAAATGCAAAATTCCCCAACAGCAGGCTGCAGCAGAGTGCAGCAGGGGTGAGGCTGTGCAAAAAGGAAATTTATGCATATTTAATAACAACATGGCAAAAGAGGAACTGGAACAGGAACAAGGATATGGAGACGGAGGCGGAACGAGACGACGACCGGCTACAAAATACAAGGCATTTCTCACGCATAAATGCACCCGAACGAACGAGATGAGAAATTCAGAGAGGGTTTCAAAGGGGGGGTGTGTGGGGGAATTTTTTAGCACTAAAAATGTGGACTTATAGGGGGGATAAAAACAGGGGGGTATATGGGTAGGCAAAGGGGGAAAAAAATACAGGATAAATGCAGGAGCAACAGGGGAGCTGCAATATATTTGTGCCAGCAAAAATAGTTTTCGCAAATAGTTGATAAGCGAACAAAAAAAAACCCAAAGCAAATATTTTGCGTACATATATATTCATATATTCTCATATTCCGATACAGTTGAACTTGCCTAAGTTGGAAGTAGCTGTTGGAAATTTAACCCCAAAACTAGATCTCAAAGACAAATATTATAAAATTTTAAGCCAGAAGAAAAATTAATTTATTAATTATCCTTAAGAGGACGTCTTCTGAAATTTTGAGTTTATTTGGACTGAATAGTCCTGAAATTTATTCGAAACTGAAGTTGCAAACGTTTATATGGCACTGCCTCTCATATAGATGGCATTAAAAAGATTAAGATTTTAGCTTTCGAATAAAACAATAAATAATAAAAAACTAGTACACATATTTAACTACTTCGCTGCTATCGAAGTCCGACTGTACATCAGCGCCGAGTCCAAGAGTCAGCGAACTGGACGCTAATCAAACTTTTTAATATGCCATGCATGCAACGTGTGGCGACTTTTGTTTTGACACCCACCGCAAGGGAGGGGGAGCAAGGGGCCGGCATTATGAGATATATTTCATATATTTCATATGTGCATAATGCCCGAGTTATTAGATGAAAGATGAGCGGCAGAGGGACGTCGGCCGAGACCAAGGCAGAACAGATTTAGTTCATATGTGTGCCTAGGTTCTGTCATGCTCCATCTGCGTTTTATGTGCTCGTCTTTCCAATGCAAAGATGCACTGTAATAAATTTATCTTATCGAATAAGCCTATAAATGTAAATGATATAAAACTGAAAACCCAAATATTCTACAGCCTAGTTTACTCTCAGGTAATTGTTATAATTTCTCCTTGCTATTTAGTTTTCAAATCATTATTTAATACCCTATATGGTATATATTTTCTGGCAGTTTAAATAAGAAAGTGCAGCCCTTTGGAAGTGCACAAATCCACCGAGAGAAGCCTGCTCAATCCCGGGGAATAATGACAAAGCAACTGCCTCTCCATGGCGGCGCCAGCCAGGAGAAATTTATGTGCTTTATGGGAGGTCAGCTAAAAATGCATCATCATGAAATGAAATCAAGTGCATTTATTTAGCTCTCAGCTCAGGGGGAAATCCCGCCTCAAACAGCTGCCATGTGTGGGTTGGTGGGGCGGAGGAGAAGGCGTGGCAAGATGAATGATGCAGCCAAACGGCCGTATGTTACACAGTTTCGACTTCCATTTAGTTGCAAGCTTAAATACACACGGGACGAGGGGCCAAAAAATGTTTGGCCTTTTGTTCAGTAAAGTCAGGAGATGTGGGGGTTTTTTGCAGTATTATTTTTTTTATATTTCATTCTTTATGAAGGAACTTTCAATGGCGGCTGCTGCTGCTGCTGTGAAGGAAGCGACTTTCTGCTTGATGGATGGACAGTTTGAAAGAAGTGAAATGTGGCTTAGGCCTTGAGCAGGTCCAAAAAAAGGAAAGAAGGAAACTGCAACTGAAGTGTGGAAAGCATAAAAGAATTTACTCAACAGCTTTTTATAAGTTTGCTTGAAGAAGCTGTGAATGGTAACAGGGGGGAGATGATCTTGAGGATCATTAATGGAAATTGTACTACAAGTTAAGTTAGGAAAAAAACAAATCATTTAGATATATATTTTACTTAATATTAATAGAAATATTTATGAGATGAAATAATGAAATATTTAGTATAATTTTTAATTTTGCTAAATAATTTTCTACATAGATTTTACTTTAAGTTAAATAAAAGTTAATCCTTTATTATTTAAATATATCCTTTCAACTATATACTTCCTAAAAATTTTTAAATATTATAAATTATTAGAATATATTACTTTTAAGTCTACTGTGTCCCCAAAACAATGCCTTCTCCATATATATTTTTTTCAGTAAACTATTTTCCACGTCTCCTCTTTTATGTTTGTTTGCCAGACATTTATCTCCAGTGACCCGTCCTTTTACCCCTTTCCCTGCCTCCCAAAATTGTAAACACAATTTTTGCCATTAACAAAATTAAATCAGGAATATTTTCATGAGACACAACGAGACTTGTGTAGGCATGTGTGAGCCATAAAATGCTTTCCCTGCCTCTGCCTGGGCCGGGGAAAATGAGTTTTCTCATATATTTCGACTGCCGTGTGGAGGAACATTTTCGAGAATTATGGAAAGAAAGCAGAAGGAGAATGAGAATCTCTGACTCGACAGAAAAACTAAAAGCAAAAGGCAAAAAAGCACAATGAAAACTGTAGCTGAATGGCAAACAAGTGCAACTTTTAGACACATGCAGTAGTAGGTAATAAATGAAACAAATTAATTAAAAGTGTGCAACGGGTCGGCTACGTAATAATGAAATGCGAATCAGAATGCCAGAACTTGCCGCTCATTCGCTCTTGTTACTATTTTTATTTTCCAGCTTTTCCTCTATTGTTGTTGCGTGTGGTGTGCTTGAGTGCTCTCCGAGGCTCTTGATAAATTATGCAGCCATCACCTTATTTAAAATGAAGATTAATTTAAGTACTGCCAAATGCTCCTGCTCCTGTTAGCTCCTCCCTCTCAATCTTCTCCTATTTAGCTTGAGAAATTGTATTTTGTGTGTGTGGCGAGCCAACAAATAGCTGAGCATGTGAAGATCCTTGCCAGCGAGATTCACAAATGGATGTGCGGATTCACGGGGGGGAATTCGAGTCTGGATGATATGCAAATCAGCCGTTATACAATGGGAAACTTAAACTACTCCAGGAGCTGTTGTTGCCAGATCTTGATTATAAATTCCATTTATTAAAATGACAGTCGTCTTCAGAGTGGTTTCAGTTGCATGTTTTTGGTCTTATTTTGTGGTGTCTTGTGGACTTAAAATGCAATAAATCAAATGCAGGACTGAATAATAGAAGAAAACTAATCTGTATCTGACTATTAAATGTATGCAATTTTAGATAATTTCTAGGTATCGTAATTATTATCTATGAAAAGCGTATTAAGATCATATTTGCGTTGTTTCAAATAAATCCCTACATCCTTTTACAGCTTCTTCTTTATAAATCCCTCATAAATAACTGACTTTAAAAGGTAGTTATAGTAGACCTAATATTTTAAACTTAGAAATCACTTGACAGGTAATAAAATTTGACACTTTCAGTCTGTTAAAAGCGCAAAATCGAATAAAAATCGATTTATTTAGCAATATAAAATTCTTTGACAAGTTTAGCGAGTTGCCGCGTCATCTTATCCTTCTCTCCCTTAAATAAGGATGCATTTTGCACCTGTCAAGCGTGTTAAAACCCATCGTTTTACCCTCGCAAATCCGCGTATCCTGCCCATCATACGCTCAGCAAGTTGGCTCATCCCCGTGGAAATTGAATTCTCCATAAATACCACGAAAATCTTTCTGTGATGCTTTTCGTCTGGTTATATCCTTCAGTTCGGGCTGTTTTTCATACGCTGAATAAGGGGAGTTGAAGGGTATTTTGTTTTGTGGGTAAACTGTCGTTTTATTAATGATTTAAAATATATTATTTGTATCATTAAATTCCTGCCTTTCGAAGCTTTTCGAACGTTGCTCAGGCACCTATTTTTCTTTTACTTTTCATCGTACGAATGCTGGTTAATTGCTTCTTTAAATACTTTTTATAATAAAAAACCTTTTTATATTTAACCGAACTTATATAGACTTTTCCCCCAAATGTATTACCAATTTATATGTATGTATTAAAGGGTACTTTTACATTCCGTACACTTCACCTGCAGAAATCTTCCTTGTTTTCCGTCTGATAACTTGCCTCAGGCTGCGGCAGCTGCTGCTGCTGCTGCACGTCGCAATGTCGCGATGTTGCGCGAGAGGCTGCTGCGTTAGCTGCAGTGGCTCCCGTTCCGTTCCGGGTTTTTGGGACATACCACGGCCTATATAAATATGCATATGGCTCCGCAAACATTTGCCAAGTTATCCGCCCGCACCAATCGGTGATGGGGGCTCGCGTTCGGCTCGAGTTCGAGTTCATGCATATGCGGAATGGTAGAGGGAGGATTGGGGGTTGAGGAGACACTGTGGCCCCCCGAAATTCATGCGAAAACTGCTGACATTTGTGGAAAATAAATGCAACGTCAGAAATATTGCACATTGCATGCAAATACGGGGCGAGTCGCGTCAGCCAGCGTGATAAATATACAAATCCCAGTCAGCTCTTGCTGGTTAGACATCCGTTTAATTGAGTCAACATACAGCGGAGATTCTAGCAGAGATTCGCGGGCATCAAGAGGAGGAGGAGGAGGAGAAGGAGCAGATGGAGTAGGAGTAGGAGGAGCAGGAGGTAGAGGTGGTTCTACGAGAAAGGGGGCGTCAAATTAACGCTGTCAACTTTTCGCAGCGTGCACAGAAAGCATTAAAAACTAATTTATGGATTTGGAAGCCAACTCCCGCGTTGATTTATGTACACTCAACGAAAACAAATGGCAGACAAAAGTTTTTGGCTGGACAAGGGATTCAGGAATAACGTGTAATTAGTTCTTAGTTACTTCTTTAATTACTTATCAGTCTACAAATATTAAACAATACCTAAAAGATCTTGGATTTTAGAGGGGAAATCTCCAAACAATTAACTAGAGATTAGCTTCAATATAACTTAATTTAAAGTTTTCTCTTCTAATATTCCCCAAGTGTAAGAATACTCACAGCACTTGGGTATCCTGCGGCACTTGGGGCACGGCGTTGAGTTTGTTGCGAATGCAGCGCACAGTGTGCTCCATGCAGGTGCATCCGGTTGGGCAGTAGATGGCCCGTGCTCCGCCAGCAAGCAGGAGCAGTCCAAACAGCTGCAGCAGGAGCAGCAGCAACACTCGCGGACAACGCATTTTCAACGATTTTCTGCACGCAAACACTTCCTACCAGATGGCTGTCAATTCAAGAACTGTGCGTTCCTCGGCAGCGGCACAAACTGGCCACGACGATAAGCACCGAACGCGGGCGGAAGTGGGAACCACTACAACACGCTTATCGCTGGCCACTGGCCACTGGACGACGGCGTCTACTCGAATCACTAATCGCGGAGCTGGGAACACTGCGCAAGTGCGCCTCACATATCGCCTTAAAGTCACACGGAGCTGCACAGAGAGAGAATAAGTAGGTGAAGGATTCCTCAATTGGTTTTTAATTAAAGAAAATATATATTTACAAGTATTTCGTAAGCATACTCTCTTAAGGTAATAAAATTATTGTAAGTAATTTAATAATATGCCAAATAATCTTTTAAAAATTGTTGCTGATCCTGTCATTGAAAATAATCTTTTCTATTTATTTGTAAAAAAAAGGCGAAATCTAATTTCTAACTCCCAAACTTTAATTTTATTTTAAACTGTTATTGAATTGGAATTAAAATGAATTGGAATTAAATGATTTCTGTTCAATTTATTAAAGGAATAGTGTGCTATCCAAGTTCTCATCTCTCAATCAAACATATATTTCAGATTCTTTAATGCAGTTTAAATTCACATTCTTTTCAATCTAATAATATTAATCTTTTCTTTTAACTAATTTTCCTAATAGATTTTCCTAAAACTTGTACAGTCTTTATCTGAACTTTAAGTTGTTAACATTAAAATCCAAGATTTGGATGATTTTTTAACAAAAATATGATATTATTCACTCCTACATATTATATTATTTTAAAACTATACTCCCATAAATTTCAGATTAGAATTTTTGAACTTTACAGAGATTTCTTTAATATTTGACCAAGTTTTTAAGAGTTCACCGAATTTCCAACCTTTTTTCAATACTTTTTCTGAGATATTGCTTTCTGTGTGTTGCCGTGATTGTTTAATTTTCGAACTTTCCGAGATTATTTAGCGATTCCGGGTCTTTTCTATCCGGGTGACCGAATGAACTGCACGCGCCAAATGCCGACGAGCATCTGAGCGCCGAGCAAAAAATCCGGAATCGGCATCGCCGAGTTGCACATGCAGCGCTGCCAACGTAAGCAGAGGACTCCGGCAGAGCTGGGATACTCCAGGCCTCCGCCGGATGCAGACTGTGATAACATTTTCCTGAGGCTCTCGGCTCTCGGCTGAAGAGGTTCTCGATATTAGTTGGCCGGTGCAAACGCAAACGCTGACTACGGCAGCCTACGGTGAGGATGTTGGGCATGAATACCATAGTTGCATCGGATGGATGGATTCCCTGCTCTATACTATATGTGTACATAGTAGTCAAGGACGAGCGACAGCCCCTTGTGTTGCACCGGCATTTCTAAATGTATTTTCAGTGCGCAAAGCGAGCGCAAAACAAAACACAACAAGCATACGCCACGTTGCACTTGCCAGCATCGAACATAGCATCAAATGCTTTGGCCCGGCTCATTTTTAATGCATGAAGAGGTGGAATCCAGCCCCTGGCTCGGGACACTCCATTTGTTTTTGCCCTCCCCAAAAAAAAAGGAGCGTGGGTGGTTGTGTATCCAAAACTGCTCGCTTTAGCGTTCGGTGATAAGACGCGAAATCAAATTTAAAAGCTATCAATTTGATATTAGTTCGGGGACCAGGAAAGAACCCTTTGGGGGCAACGTTTGCAACGCGTGCCAGAATGCAGAAAATGCTGTTGGTACTTTTTCTTATTTTTGGTTCTCCCACAGAGAAAAATAAGACCAATATTGGCCATCAATAAGTAATCAAGAAGAAGTAGGTGAAGCTGTATAAATTTTCTTATAGATGGCTTATTACATGTTAAGTAAGGCTGCTCTGAAAGGTGTTAATTTAAAAGAAAAAAATGTTAAGGCATAGGGAATTAGTTTTAATAAAAATTACAAAAATTCTAAAGCTTTTATTCATTGTGGAATTTTTGATTTTATTATTATTTGTCTCCTCATTCATTATCAATATATAACGTATCTATAGATACAACTAAAATGTTCTGTATTGAAATACCTTTCCCTTTCTCCAGTGCATCCTATTTGTTTTTTAGAGACATATGCTGCATGCGCAGCTCATAAAATTTCTCCCCTTTTTTGGGCTGCAGTTTTCATTTTGCCTCCGTTTTTTCGACAGCACTTTTTTGGTTAGCTGTCGAAGTTTTGAAATCAATTTGCAGATGATTTATTATGTTTTCCAGAGGGGTAAATGGGGCAAAAGGAGCAAAGCAACAAAAGGAGCAGCCGGGCGCTGATGAAGGGGTGGAAGCTGTGCGGTGCATACGACGGCAACTACTGACGTTGATGAATGCCGCTGTGTATTGTTTTGCTGTCAATTCCGATCGAATTGCAGGTGAAGCGGAAAATTTGCAAGTTATGCGACAGTTTTATGTGCCATTTTGTTGATTGCAAGGCAAGAAAAGTGGAAATCTATTCGCAAATTGATGGCCAGGCTTAGGGAAATGGGAAAAGAGCACTGGGGAAACAAATTGAGAGTTTGCCAAATCATATATTAGTTATTGCTTTAATTGACAAATTAGCTGTTTTAAATCATTAATAAATATTATTAGAAACAAACTGAATATTAACCGCTCTTTGGAAACAATGCTGCCAGTAATATTTTAAATTTGCCCCATAAGAAACCGTTTTGCACTGCTTGAAAGCCGTTGGGTTGGCATGAACTGCTTAGTGCAAGGTGAGCAACTACATTTTCGCAGTGTGGCTTGTGTTGGCTGCCACACTGCGAAAGTGGAATTGGCTGGCCACACTAAAATATTTGGCATATTTTTACAATTTTGCTATTTTTTCCCCTAGCAGAGCAAACAAGCGAATTGGACTGGGAAAATAGCAGCTAACTCGAAGTTGAGCCTGGAGAAGAACACAGCCGAAAATCAAAAGTCAAAAATCGTTGGCTGCGCTTTAAAAACATGTAATTAAGAAGCAAAACACTGCACAAATTCGCCGATCAGCAGCCTCCATTAAATCCGCGATTGACGACATGATTAGAATATTTTGACGCCTAATTTGCTATGTCCAAGCGCGGCAACAACATTACCTACGTTAAACCGCAGGAACCCAGCTTCCTGGCCAAGCTGAAGGCGGAAATTGGCTACAAAGAAGGACCAACAGTCGACACCAAGGTGCGTTCTTGTGCGGCCCGCGTGCACATGCAGTAATACTAACTCCAATCATCTATGTAGCGCCAGCGATTGGAAGCGGATCCGGATCGGGAGGATTACGATTCCGGTGAGGACGAGCAGCGACCGGAACGCGAGGACGAGCAGCCGCAGGTGGTGGTCCTCAGGCCCGGAGATCTGTCCGCCGAAGAAGCCCAGCTGGAGAAGCAGTTGGCCGCCAAAGGTGAAACACACAAACCTATATATATATGTATATCGTACCTATATAATACATATTTACACGCTTACACACACATAAGAGACACGTACCCGGACAGCTGTGCACGTGTGTGCGTAGGTAGGATGTTGTGTAGTTTGTCTTTCAGTTTAACTTTTCAGCCAGAATCGAGCGGTCGTTTCCACGCCTCTTCTGCCCTCGGTTACATACATACATACATATATATATATATTATATTATATATATTAGAGGCTATATGTTTGTATGACTGCGTGTGTTTGTGGTAGCGCGCGTGTGTTTGTGAATTTTTGCAATTGAAAAAAGGTGGAAATTTAAGCAAATATCGAAATCGGAATACAACAAAACATAGTACGAAAGATCCGGAATTTGAATTTTAAAGTGTAGGTGTTTTTTTGGTTGTGTAAATATTAAGTGTGGATAAAGTGTGGGCGTTTTTTGTGGAGTTTTCATTAAAGAGAGGATGAGGAGCATGAGGGATCCCAGTCTTTTGCATGTGAAAACTAGATAAAAGTGAAAAACTAATGAGTTCTGATCGGTTAATAGTCGGTTACCATTAACCTTTCTTGGAAAGTTCTAGCTTAAAGATAGAAGCTCCACAGAAAGATAGTGCAAATCAATTTAAAACCATTTGAATGCGAATTTATATCCTTTGTTTAACAAAAACTATACTTTTCGAAGGGTTTCTCGCAAAGAAATTGCATTTTATAACTCCCCCAGGAGCGGGGGTTGCCTTGTGTTGCCATGGCAATCCAGACCACCTCCTGCCCTGAGGAATCCCTCTTTTTGCCCAGCGGAGCACCCCTTACACACACTCACACAGCTAGGCCAGCTCACACACACAGACGGCGGCGATGAGGCATACACACTGACATTTTCATTGGGGGCTCCGCTGCTCCGCCAAAGCATAGCATGTGATGAAAATCGTTGGCAAAGCGGGCAGAGCGATAAAGCAGCCGGCAAAGAAGTTAACAACAGCAGCTGCTGCCGCTCGCTTTGTCCCCGTCTCCCCCTCGGTGCTCTTCTTCTTCTGCTGCTGCTGCTGCTGTTGCTTGTGCTTCCTCTTTCTGCCATTCCCTGCTTCCCGTTGCCCGCCGCCGCTCCCCCGCTTCGAACAGCGCAGAAAATCGGGTGAAAACGTGTGCAAGAACGAACGGATGAAGGAGGCGGCCAAAGCGGAGAGACAATGATGAACGAAGCAGGCGAGCAAAGAGAAAAAGCCAAAGTGGCTTGACGACGTGGTGGTGGCGTCTGCGGAGGAGGAAGAGCAAGAAGAGGTCAGGAGGTGAGGCGGCAGCGGAGGAGGAGCACTGCGGGGGCGGGTTGCGAATTAGTAGGTGGAGCAGCAGCAGCAGCAGGAGGAGGAGCGGGGCAATGGATTGGCCAGGGCCGAGAAAAACATCTTGTGAGCGAAAGAAGAGACGAGAGGCGAGAGGCTGCAAGGAAGGTGCAAGTGGGCGGTGCTATCTTCCGATTTTCCGTCTTGCCCTTTGCCATTCTGCAATTTCATCAAACCCAGATACATTTTCTGATCAAAGTTTGGCGATTCATAATCCTAGGTCCTTTTAATCAATTGATTTTCCATGAAATTAATTCAAGTTTGAACTTGGAAAATGATTTGATAAAAAGTTTCTTCTTTTTTGGTTTTTTCAAAATTTGTTTTTCGTTCTTTAAATTTAAGGTAAATCTGTAAACTTATTTTTCAAGTATTTATAGTTTTCTCGAATGAATCTATCTATGCATAAACACCAATCAGTTTTACTGTAGAAACGATCCCTAAAAAAGTTATCACAAAAATTTGTAAATAGGTTTTTTCATATATTTATTTTGACAGTTGTAGAATTTGTTGTTTTAAACAAAAAATATATTAAGAAAAAAGGAAAAGAAACAAAATAATAAGCCCTGTGCTCGCATATTTTTAGAACTTGCCGAGAAGCGTGCGGATCTGACTCAACCGATTGTCTTCAAGCAGCGTGTCAAGCAGCCCATTGTTGAGGCCGATAAATCCGAATCCGGAACTAGCCAGAAGTCCGGCGGTACATCCGAGCATTCCGGAAAGAAATCCAAGAGCAAGAAGTCCAAGGCCACAGCCGCAACCAGTAAGCTTTCCTTCAACGAGGACGAAGAGGACGAGGCAGGAGAGGACTAAAGATTGGAGCTAGTTATCCGGCTTCAGATTCCAACTTGCCAAGTCAAACCCTCGGCGAATGATTAAGGTGAGAATCACTCAAACTGTAAACGCTTGCTAGCCAAGATTAGAAGAGCCTTTTATATTGTTTAAGAATCGAGTTTTGCATTTCCGTATATAGGAAGCAAAGTCAGAATGACGCTGCCATTATGTTATTCAATAATTATGTTTCAAAAGAGGTGGTTTTTCGTATATATTTCAAAACTTCGGTTCAAAATATCCTTACAAATCTTTACTTACTTTTAAACATAAAAAATAAAACTTCTTTTAAAATTCCTATTAAAAAGTTAACCAGAAAGATATTGGTTCCAGTACTGGCAGTCAAGATTAATCACTTGGTTCCAATAAACCTCTTCAACTTGATCCATTATCTTCTTTGAAAGTTTTATAAATTTAAGCTTTTCGAATATAAGAATATTACAAGGTTGATTTTCTAAAATTTTATCATTTAGATGAAATCATTTATATTTAAAATTGATCTATTTATGGTAGGTTATGAAATAGTATAATAATATTATGACACTAGCCAAAGTTTATAGTCTAGTGTCATAAATCGAAAAAGAAATCTTATTGTTCCGATTTATCCCATAGATATTTTTTGATATTTGAAGATCTGGAAAACAATGAAAATAATTGCTATTTTGTTTCATATTTAAAAGGCAAAGTATTAATTAGTGGAACTTACTTCTAAATTCGAAAAGGTCATGTGTATGTATAACATAATGGTGGGACGATAGTTTGCCGTCTTTAATGGTGGCTATGAACCTTAACCCATAACCATAACCCATCGCACTATGCCAGTTGATGATCACGGGGGTGAGATGAGATGAAAATTTAGATGTGGATGGAAAATGAAAATGCGCCACAAGCGGGTTACTTTCAAATTTTGTACTTGCATATAGTCCAAATCGCACACACAAACACCAATACACATACAGTCGTACATACGCTTCATACATATTTAGTTGTATGTATACATATAGGTAGGTATGTACGATTGTACATACCTTTGGCCATGGGTGCGAAAGAGAGGCAGCGTAATCTGAAATAAGTTGGAGGAAGAAGAAGCATAAGCAAAAGTATACAGTTTAAGACGCTCTAGTATATGTGTGTGTGTGCGAGTGCGGGATGGGGGGCTAGAATATTGGAGCTGCAATTATATTTGCCCCAAACACATTTCATTAGCCGCCTTTCGCGCGCTTTCGTTTGAATTTCTGCACATGCGAAAACGCATAAATCCATCAAGTAAACCGGCGACAAGCAATGCCGTTTCAGTTTTGTTTTGTTCATTTCCTTCGTGGCGCGCGTACAATTGTCAAATGTTGTTTTCCCTCCCATTCCACGCCATCCGTCTCCCATTCACATGGCCCAACCACACAACACACACACACACAAGCGCGCATGCCACACCGACACACACACACGACTCGTGCACGCGCCATGCTCTTCACACGGCCATTCGCTATTTAAGAGAGCGCCGTGTCAGCCCACTGCTCTCCGCTTAGCCGGCATGTGTAGCGGTTCCAGCTGTAATATAATTAAACATGAATCTATAATTTTGAACTTATAAATAATTGGATTCATCTTGCTGCCACCGCGGCGACCAATCGATGTTCGATAGCCCGATAGGTTGTTCGTGCAACCATGCGCGCGCCCGGCTGTTCGTTGCAACTCTGTTTTTGCTTTTTCCGCCTCACACATTTCCAGTTTTTGCCTTGTCCGCCGTTCGTTCGCTCGTCTCTTTCGGCGTTCTTTCCACTCTTATTTTTCCCCGCATGCCAACAACCCCAAGAAAAATTGTGAATTTTCCCTGGTTTTTGTGCAAAAACGATCCTTGATTTGTTGTTTTCGTGTTTTGTTTACTGTGATCGAAGGGCAGTGCAAAAGGGAAGCTAAGCAAAACAACAACCTGCCCGAGTGCTCGAGCCGAAAATGTAAATGTGAGTGGCAGCGGCAAAAACAGAATGCCGAAAATCATCAAATCGAAAAGGTTCCGAATTGTATGATGATTGGATATATCCATAAAAACCCCTTAAATATATGTATATGTAATGAGCAGATCCAAGTCAACATAGAAGCAGAAAAACGCACACACACAAACACAAGTGCCGCACACAGACAAGACACTAGCGCAAAAACACGCTCCTGTACCAAAAACAATGCAATAACAACAAAAAGTACTCCACCATGCCGCAACAACAACAACAACAAGAACTAAAAGCTAAAGCCAAACGTCGTCGTCATCCGTCCCATACCGACCCGCCCCCCGACCACCCTCTTCCTCACCTACCGCGTTGTATATATAGATTGTATATATATATATATATATACATATATGTATGTATATGCAAGCGGTGTGTGTTTGTGTGTGCGCCTTTGCTTTGGTATATATGTATGTCTGTCTGTATGTCAGTCGTTTTGTTCGGTAACTGTTCGTACATACAGACGGACGGACATACATATGTACATACTTACATATAAAAAAAGCATACTTTGTATGTTTGTTTATGCCAAAGTATATATTACTTACATTTGTATATATGTACATATTTGTATGCAAATACATTGTAACTCCCAAATGCCATTCCATTCCCCGATTATTATTTTTTCTGTCAGTGTAGTGGCTTATTTACATATTTACATACATACATTCATTACATATTAAATTGTATTTTAGTTTTAATCCAATATGGCAGCCATTTTGTATCAATCCATTCTTTGAACTCCCCGCGCTCGTCGCCCCTTTAGCTATCTTTTACTTTTTCCCTCTGTCTCCGCTGCTTCCTCTTCTCCAACGTCTCTTTGCCTCTTCCTCTTCCTCTTCTCTGGTTTCTTCCTCTTCTTGCTTCCCTTCAAACCGCCTTTTATTTTATTATAATTATTGTTGTAATATTTTCAAAGCAGGAATAAGAATGGTTTTTAATTCACCTAGATTTTTGCACATTTTTTTCGGTGCTTGCTTAATTTTTATTTTCGCCTTTGCCTTCGCCTCGCATTTAGCCTTCCCCCCGCTTCTCCCCCCCTCCCTCAACCGTTCCGTTCTGCAGTCTTAGCTCTTTTTTTATATATATATATTTTTCACTCTTTGCCCGTTGCGCTTTGTGCTGCTCATTCGTTGCTCTTTGCTACTTTAGTTTTCTTTAATGTGCCAATTTTTCCGGTTGGTCTAAAGAAGCCCCCGTTATAATTTGACAGATTTCTCGCCAAGATCCCTTTAGTAACCAACTCTATCTGATAATTCAATTGCAGAAACAAAAATATCTGGAAGATACACGGACTTGGGCACATTCCACGGTACGCAGAACGACGGACACGGATTGCAAATGACTGAAGTCGATGTCGCTTTGCCGGAGGGCGTGGCCGAGCCCACAACGAAGCTTGCCAGCGCATCAAACTCGCCACAGCCAGAGCCAGAGCCGGAGCCACAGTCCCAAGCCGATTCCCCCCCGCAGCCAGTTGAGAAGGAGGAGGAGGAGGAGGCGGCGGAAAAGGAGCAGCCAGAGAAGCTGAAAGGCACTGAAACGCAGCTAGATGGCAACAAGGAGAAGCTGGAAGAGCTGGACAAAAATATCGAAATCCCCGCCGTCGCCGCCGCCAAAGAAGATGATGTTACGGACGTTACAGAGGCCTTGCCCAAGGCTTCGCTGCCCGAGGAGCTAACCGAAGAGGATGACGACGAGGTGGATCTGGATGGCGAGGACTCGCAGATAACCAGCACCAGCTCCAAAGAGCCCAAGCTCAACGAAGATGAGTTGGAAGATGAGGTAGAGGAGGAGGCCACTACGAATGGTGATCATGAACCCGAAGCCGAGGATGAAAATGAGCCCGAGAAAATAGGTAGCACGGCTGAGAATAGTTGCGAGGCCGAGGATCCGCTGGGAGCGGCCACTGTTGAGGATGTGAACCTGCTAAGCAGCAAGAAAGTTGATCTGGAAGAGGGCGAGAGCGAAGAGGATGCCCTGATGGACGAAGCGGAGCTGGATCTGTCGGCGAAAAAGGCCAATGGCTTTGCCAAGCAAAAGGAGAACGGCCAGGCCAGTGCTTCGGAGGTTAGCGGTGTGGTTAACCTAGACGACGATGATAGCGACGAGGAAATGGAGGATCTCACGGCCCACAAGGTGCCGGCCAAGCCCGTAGAGAAGGTGGCTGAGCCCCAAGCCACTATCAACCACAATAACAGCGGCAATGAGTCCTCTGACGATGCTGTGCTCATTGCCTCAGACTCTGAACCGGAGACATCTGCCCCTCTGCCGCAACCTCTGGCGCCTGCAAAGAAGCTATCCCAAGCGTTGGCAGCAGCAGTCGTTAAGGCCACACCTCCGCCTCCAGAAGATGATGACGACGACGATGACTGCGTCGTGATCGAGGACGACACACCGCCAAGTATTTCGCCCAGCATAGGCAAGCGCAAGGGCGAACTGGACGAGCTGCAGATGCAGCCCAGCCACAAGAGGCAGCGCAGCTCAACGCCATCAGGCCTTGGGCAGCTAACCATCAAGGATGCCCGGTCTCTGATGCCGCATGATGGAAGTGCGGCGATATCCGGAGCAGGCGGTGGTCCGCGGGATTCTGTTTACCCGGTGACCATCACGAATGCCGTGACTGGAGCGGCCACCAATCTCGGCATTGTGCCGCCCAAGCTGGTCTCCATGCCTACCATGAACTCCAGTCCTGTGCAGCAGCTGAATCCGCCAACGTTATCGCTAACGGGACTGCCCAGCATGACAAACAATGCCAACCTGCTGCCCGGTCTTACCGACGATATGTTCGTGCTGGAGGCGCCCTCCTTCATTGTGCCGTACATCTACGAGAAGCCGCCACACGAGAACATCTGCGAGGTGGTCAAGGCCATCGAGACCAAGTATGAGCTTTCCGCCGAGGATCTGGCCGAGGCAGATAAAGGGGATGAATTCGACATGATGACCGAGCAAAACAAGGAGGACAAGCCAGCGGAACAGGGCGGCGGCGAGGGAGGCGGCGGAAAAAAGAAAAAGAAGCGCGGCGATGACGAGTCGTGGTCAGAGCAGTCTGATGATGATGACGACGACGATGATGACGACGATTCCGAGTCGGGGGTGCGCACCAAGGTGCTGATAAAGGAGGCCAACGATGATCTGACTGCGCTCAAGGGAGCCATCAAGCCAGCCGCCGCTCTGGCGGCCACCGGAGGTGTGACCAGCACTACGGCGGGCAGTAAACCCGGACAGGAAAACTACTTTGAGAGTCCGCTCGGTAAGTTCTTTATGGATATCGGTGTGGGCCTCGTCCAGGAGTATGTGCAGGCGGATCTGTTGCGGCTGCAGAAGCGCAAGATGCGCAAGGCTCAGGTGGGGTCGAAGGAGTTCGAGATGGCCATCAATGCGCTTTCGGGAAATCTTCAGGCTTCCAAAACGAAAAACGCACCATTCAAGTTCCGGATGAAGCGGTGCGAGTTCTGCAACTTCAAATCGGAGTCTGCCATGGCGATGGCCAATCACTACGAGACGCCGCACATGAACGGTGTGCTCTACAAGTGCAATTTCTGCACATTCGAGATCCGGAACGCCACGGAAATTGTTTACCATATGGAGGCGGTGCACAACATCAAGGCGCGCCTGATAAAGCCACTGCCCTACCACCAATGTCCCAACTGCGGCTTCGAAGACAATGGCAAGGCGAAGCTGGCGCGCCATCAGCCAGTCTGCGCAAAAAAATTCCGGCCGGAGCTGAACTTGGCGCCGCCCAACGACTGGGAAGCACCGGCCAAGATACCGCGCATCAAGCCACGTCACGGTCTCGTCGGTACCGCCACCGCCTATCAGGTAAGGATTTGAAAGTTAATTAAACACAGCCTGTAGCTCTCTAATCGAAATCCTTCTTTACTTTACAGGCTATGGCTGCACAGGCGGCGGCGCAAAAGGCCGCTTTGGCCAATATCCAGCAACAGCAGGCTGCGGCTCAGGCCAGGAATCTGCAGGCAGCCGCCCTGGCTGCCCAAAACGCAGCCAAGATGCGGCAGCGAGCACCCCAGCCGCCCAAGCAGAACATGGTGCGAAATCCAGCGCCGGTGCGCGGTGGCGGCAATGCGATGAACGCGAGCCTGTCGCTGCCCAACAGCTATCAGCTGGCAGCCGGACAACTTGTCCAGGTAAGTCGTCAAGTCGATGCCAGTCCTATGATTCATGTATTAATATCTCACCTATTCCCTCCAGCAGGCATCCAAGAAGCCGATGGCCGGTCAGCCCAGCATCTCGATAACGCCATTACCTCGACAGAGCTCGGTAGGAGCCGCGGGAGCGGGCGGTGCGTCGTCCAGCAAGGTGCCACCGGCAGCGGCAGGGATGAAGCCCGGCCAGAGTCCCAGCGGGAACAACAAGGCGCAGTTTGTCATTTGCGAAATCTGCGATGGTTACATCAAGGATCTGGAGCAGCTGCGCAATCACATGCAATGGATGCACAAAGTGAAGGTACAGCTGAGTTTCCATTTCATTCGATATTCCTTTTCCTAAACATACTCTATTTTATGGCACACACAGATACATCCCAAGATGATCTACAACAGGCCGCCATTGAACTGTCAGAAGTGTCAATTCCGGTTCTTTACGGATCAGGGCTTGGAGCGTCACTTACTGGGTTCACATGGCCTGGTCACAAGCTCCATGCAGGAGGCCGCCAACAAGGGCAAGGATGCCGGCCGGTGTCCGGTGTGTGGCAGGGTGAGTTTCTAGCTTAATGCTTCATTTGGATGGTAATATCTAATTGGTAATTCCTTCTCGCCTGCAGATGTACCAATGGAAGCTGCTAAATCACGTTTCGCGCGATCACCACATGACCCTGAAGCCCGCTCACCTGTCCTACAAATGTACCGTCTGCACGGCCACCTTCGGCATGTACAAACAGTTTGAGACGCACGTATACACGGCTCACAGTACGGTGGCCCGGAAGGCAATGGACAGCAAGAAGAATAGTGCGCAATCGTCGAGCGGCTCGGGATCCGGGGCTGGGATGTCGTCGCGCAGTTCGTTGGGAGCGGCCAATGACTCTCTGCTGAAGCCGCTAAAGATCAACGATGAGATCACGATCATACCGCAACCTGCATCGAAGCCACGCATCACAAATATGGAGAGTCATGTCATAGGTACGTGATTTTTGGTTAGGGTTACGAATGGAGGTTTTTTTAAGGTTTTAAAATTTGGCTATGGCTTGTAAAAGTTTGAAATAGGGATTAGAGTTGTTACAAAAGATTAGGGCTTCGATTTTTCAGATTTAAAATCACTTTTTAATGGGTTTTAGAAGGAAATTGTGGGGCATCCACAAAGAAACATTAAATATATTGTAAAAAATTGTTATAAATCTATATATCGATGTTCTAGTTATATTATTTTTGTGTTATTTTGCTAATAAAACCTTTTATTTCCACTCCGCAGATTAAAGAAGCATGCTTGTTGGATTCATCAACCAAAAACCTAATCTCGCAAAAAGTTTGCAGCATTGACAGCGAGCGCGCGCTTTAACATTTAGTTTCGTTTGTAAGCTGAGCTGTAAGTCGAATTGTATAAAGAGCAACCGAGAGTTGGAGAACCGGCACATAAGTTGAAGTTGTAGCTACTACTAAAATATACTACCACATACACACAACATATTAAGTGCAACTGGATGGACACTGATTTTAGAGACGACAGAGAGACGTTCAACATTTTAATTTTTGTGTACAAGTTTACCCCCTATATTTATATATGATTACACATTATCGATTAATATTAAAGTATATATCATCTATTACCGCCTAAGGACAACCCCCATGTACTACAGTTATAAAGCAACACCACACACACACAAACAAAAGTGAAAAATGAGAAGAATTAAAAACCTAGTTAATATATAAAAGTAAAAGTCGTGCATTGATCTGTTTTAGGGCGGTTTAGTCCCCTTTCTTAGGCTCGGGAACAATTCGCATTGTATCTCATCCATCATCCGCCGACGTCAGAGGTGAGAAGTGATCAGGGAATGCTTTTAGCAGTCACATGATGGGAACCACCTCGCACCAGCCCGATGGCCAGATAACACCAGTTGGACGGACGGAGAGGCAGACAAAAAGAAGAACGCCAGCTCATTTACCTAGCACTAATGCGAAATTTATTTTTACTCTACGACATAGAAAAAGTGAAATTCCAACCGTGTGATGGTGGGAGATGTGACCAAGGTGATCTCTTGTCCTCGTCCAGTCTTGTCTAGCACTGTAGGTACTCTGAAGTGTGTGTGTGTGAAGCCATTAAAACTAAGTAGATCCTAGGGGCATATGTAACATAGGTTTGTATGGAAGAGCAAGCAACGCACTGCATCACGTTTGGCTTTTGTGGATGAGAAGATACACGAACGAGCGACCGAGCGACCTAGTCCTCGGACTCTGCCTGGGCCACCTCGTTATCCGTGGGCGGGTTGACGGGCAGCGCCTGGCCAATGTGCGACGAGGGCGGAAACAGCTGGGCCGCATGCGTGAGCTTGGACAATGCGTCCTGGTCGAGAATCTGTGGCTTGTCAGCGGCAGTTTTGGACTTGCTCAGCTGATAGAAGGCCGTGTCGCTGTGGGTAATGTTCACAATGCTTCCGGTCAGCGGCAGCGTCTCCAGCAGTTCCTGGGGGCTGCTAAAAGCTCCCAGGTTTACGGGCGCAATACCAGTAAGCACCTGGCCAGTGACATTCGTCTGGATGGGCAGCGGAATGTTGCCCAGATCGATGTGACTCTTGTTGCTGTGCGTGTCGTAGAAGGTGAGGTCCACGCGTTCCTGGCTCTCGAAGCTGGTGTCATTCTCGCCCACTTCCGTTAGGATGCCGATCTCATAAACTACCGCCTTGACCACGTACCTGGAGAGGGAGAATTGAATAAATAATAATTTAATAAACTTGTAATTTAATTTACTACAAATCAAAAGTTGATATCTTTCCATATTCCTACGAAACAATAGTTTCTTTTCTTAATAATAATTTATATATTTTATTTTCGGAATATTTAAGTTAGATCATTAACAACAAGATAGAGTTATCAAAAAGGTTTAATTATTAGGTCTAAAAAGGTGCAAATTAATTTGTTTATAAGCTGCTTTCTCTTCGTATTATTTATATTTAATATTCTATTTTTTATGACTTATTTAAAATAGTTATAATTTAATAATATTTCCCAAGATCTGAACTCTGATCCAAGCTTAAATATTATTCCATTAATCTCGAATTTCTGGTAAACTATACTTACAGATTCTTTGGGCTATCGTTGACGCTGGCCCGCAGCTCCTCGATCGTCTGGTTGTCGATGCCGGAGCTGACGTCCAGAACTGGCAGGGAGCAGCCAATGGCCAACAGCATGCCGAGCACAGCGGCTCCAAACACAGCCTGGTGGACCTGCATCTTGTCTAGGTAAAAAGAACAACGGCCTGCTGTAGCCTGTGTAGCTCGAGATGCTCTTAGCTCGGTGCTCTGGCTCTGTGGGATAGTGGCTCCGGTGCCTCGCCTGACTTTCGCGCGTTTAAAGTTAATTAGTGCAGATCGGAGCGCTTTTATAGCAAAACTGGGCGGCAGCATCGACGGATGAGCTTCGGCCCGGGAGACTTTTCGAGGCGCGATTCCGCGTAATTATCGACAACTGTTAATTGCCCGACAGGTTTGCCACTCTGCTCTGCTCCGGCGGGGCTCCAAAGTCTCGCCATCTCCACCAACTCGCAGTTTCTAGGCACCGTCGCCCGGACTTGGCTTCCGTTTCGAACTGGCTGATGCAGGAGCGGGGAGTAAGGAGTACGGAGTACGACTGCCAAGCTGCTGGCGATATTGTTTTCAGACTCTAATTAATTGTGCTCGTTTTGGAACGTGTCCCAGGGACTGTCCCGAGTCGGCGGCTAACCATTTGCCATTGGCAAGGGCTGGCTGACTACGCAAATCTCAAACTGGTGCCAAAACAGCCTGGCCCAAAAATAAGTCCATAAACATTGCACCTCCCGATGACGCACTCGCCGGGATTGCATGTGGCCTGGGGACACGCGCCCGTCTCCGTCTGCGGGTATTAACATTACGCATACGCCCCGGTTGACGTAGACAATGATGCTAAATCGAAGAGCAGGGAGTTTATCATATTCAGAAGCTTCCTTGATTTTCTTATTTTATACCTTGGCTGTTGGCATTACGCATACGCCCAGTGGGTTACTGACTTTGATGTGGGAAATTAGGGTTCTCTATGAATAAAGAGGATGTATAAAGAGGATTGTAAACTAACCTTTCTATAAGAAGCTATTGAAACTCAATCCGTGAGATCTTCTTTCCACCCAGAAGTTAAAATTAAAGAATTTAGCTGACTCACAGCCAGAATTAGTGCCCTGATATTCGGAGATATTGCGCACATCCCCCGCCGTCACAATAGCGTCATATAAAACTGTAATCAAATTAAAAACTTTAAAATTTTTTATAGCACCAACTTTTGGATATATTAATACGAGTTATTTGACACTGGAGCTAACCGCCTCAAGCCGCCCGATCTCTGGCATAACCAGCCCGATCTTGACTTTCATTCATGACTGCCTCTGGATTGGGCTTTTGGGTCTCAATCTTTCTCCAGCGGATTGATGATCCCGCAGTAAACGTTTTGCGGTTGGAGGTAAATCGCGATTTCCAGGCACGTTTCTTCAACAAGTTTTCACCCCGATAATATGAGCATGGACCTTTTGTCTCAGCGGAAAATTTTCAAAATTAATTTGCACATCAACTTTGTGCCGGTGATCTCATGAATGCTCTAATTATGAAGTGTTAAAGAGCTTCGGTAATTGCAATTGCCGCCAAAGTGCAGTTGCCTTCGGACATTCCAAAGATGCAGAAGTATCGCATAAATATATTAATGTTTAAAAAATATCTAATTTGTGGTCGCGATTTCGGGTGAAAAGCGCGTGTTTATCGGTTGGAGAATACTTGTATGTTTTTATTTACTTCATGGCAGTTGTTTTTGACATTCAAAGTCTCCAAAATAATATTGTTTTTATTTTGATCGTTTTCGTGGAATCGATTTTCGGCGTTTATTTTAGTAAATATATGTTAATTCGCACAATTAAGACAATCAACTTGGGCTATAACATCGCTGCGGCGCTTTCAGATGTGTCTCGAAAAACTCCTGGGTCAGAAGTTTGTAAATCCTTGGAATATATTTAAGTTTCTCATCTAATTGAACTTGATATAAGCCAGCGAAGCGAAGGTTAATATATTAACCTTTAATTTGGAGCAAAGAACTATCAGAGTAACTTCTTGTCTCTCTTAAATATTTAAATTATTATTAAATGGAATTAGCAATATGATTTTTTGTATATTAAATATATATTTCGCCAAACCCTTTTACCAAATTCAACTTAAAGCAAAAATCTGCATATTTACTTTATGTTTATTTATTTATTTATTTTCCAGCATTTTCTGGACCCTTTTCCCTCAGTGTCGGTTATCCGGCAAACAAACAGAGAACCCGGAGGAGAACAAATATATATATATAGAATAGGTTTGGGCCCAAACATCATCGGAGGAGTAGCACGCGCAGGCACCGAAACAAGTTCGGCAAACCAAGCGGCTAAAAAGTGCTAACTGAACGTTATAATAAAGCTTAGCCTTAGCCCCACTTTCATCCGATCGGCGGCTCAGAAAACTTTAAAAAGTCGCCGGCGATGCTGCCGTAAACTTATTTCCGATCTGAGCTTGGAGCTGACAACACAACCCACGGAAACAAATCAGCAGCAGCACCATTGGCCATGAAGTGCATTTTGCTAACTACCGTGAGTAGAGATTTTTCCGATAAGTTTACCATAAGGAAAAAAGAATTATGGAGTTGAATATTGGTAATAAAGAAAACTGATTAGAGGACATCATAAGTATTATTTGTGTGCGTTAACTTTAATATTAATTATTGCCAAGAAATATTTAGAAGTTAGCAACGCTTCTCCTTATGATTTAAAAAAATTAAAAACTCAATGAAAATCAAGAAAAACAAATATTTAATGCTTATCTTGATAAAATTATCTTGTTAGAATTCAATTATTAAAATGACTTCCAAACAAAAACTATTTATGTATCCTACTTTAATTTATATAATAATATCCCTTTTCTAGTTGCTGGCGAGCCTGGCTGTCTCCTCTTTGGCGGCCCCCTTTGACTTTGGTGATATCTTCTCCAGCTTCCAGCCGCTGGAGAAGCAGGATGTGGTCAAGCGCCAGGTGCAGGTGCAGGGCAATCCTGATGCCGAGCTGAAACAGATATCATTCCATGGCCTGATCGGTGATCTGGAGGACAGTTTGTTCCAGTCGGCGCTGAGCCTGCACCAGGCTAGTGCCCCCGGCAGCGAGGTGGAGGAAGTCAAGCCTGGCCAGGTTGTGCAAGAGGATGAGGAGCATGCGCTGACCAAGCGTTCAGATGAGTCCACACCAGCTACCACGGACACGGAAGGCTCCACCGATGATGGCCTGGCTCGCAAGATTCTGGTGCAGACCACCAAGAAGGTGCCTGGCAGCGAGGACGGTGGTCCGGCACACCTTATCATTGACCATGTCTCCGTGCAGCCACATAATGGCGGAGCCCTGCCCCTGATTCCCACCTTCCAGGTGCACCACACCAAGTTGATCTCGGCCACCATCAAGGAGGACTCGAACAGCGACAGCAGCGATGGCAAGCAGACCAAGATTAGCATCACTAAGACATCGATCACATCGACGGCGCCTCTGGAGAGCGTGGAGGAGGCGGTGGCCGTGGCTGCGGGTGCCAGCTCGAGCTCTAGCTCTCCGAGCACCACTACAGAGAGCGCCACCACAAAGGCAGCTCAGGAGAAGGAGCAGACGGAGGCGGACAAGCCAAGCTCCACTACCGTTCTCACTATTGTTACCAGCTCCAGCTCCAGCTCTAGTTCTACCCCTACCCCTACTTCTACCACCACCACCGAGGCACCCATTGAGAAGCTGAAGAAGGACGAGGAGAAGCTGAAGGAGAAGGTGGCCGAGGTTGAGGCTGATCCCATCATCCTTTCGGCTCGCGTTTAAGCAAGCCGACCTTTTGAACTAGTTGTAGCCCATCCAATCTCATCTCAAACTCACATATTTATGACACGCCAAGTTCAATTAAAGTCATGTGATTCGATCTTTATTTGCATTTCCAATTCACACGGCGGAGAATGGGAATTCTGCCAAATTTGAGGCTCTAATTGCTCAGCTAAACACCAGGCCATATAATGAAGCCCGGCAGCGGAGAGAGATTCACTCAGGCATGGAGAGACCTTCCCTTCCCAGAATCGCGGAATCTCCGGCGGGAAAAACCTTGCGTGTGGATATGCAAATAGTACAATCGGTTCTCCTCTACCATGAGTGTGTCTGTGTGTTTGTCTCTCAATTGGGTTAATTAAATATTGCCAAAAATGTTCAGCGAACTATTTAATCGATTTGTTTATGTATTTTTGACCAACAATGATTAACACTCCATTGCTGGCATGATTAGTCAACAAATTGCAAATGAAGTGCTTTCAATTCGATTGGCAATTTCAAGAGAAAGCGGTGGAAAATAGTTTTTCCCCAAGCCCCAAGCAATTACTTTTTTATGAATATTTTAATGGAGATCATAAAAAGTCGAGTGTATTTTACAATATTATTTAAAGGCGTGAATTGTTTATATTTATAAGGGGAATGCTATGGCCAATTTCACATCAAATGTTTACTGTTTTATTATATATTCATAAAGGCAACGCGGAAAGTAATTGACATTCTATAAAGTTGAACTGCTTATAATCTAAAATTTATTAAAATGTAAAATTATACTTAAAAAAAGGAAATCTGAAGTTGTCCAAATAATTTTCCCTATTAAATTTAATCTTTAAATATACAAATCTTTGTCCCATTTCAAAGTATTTCAGTATTTCTTTGCTTTAACAAAGCTATAAACCTCCATCGCCAGCAGAGGCTCATAAAATATTATAGTTCAGGTTGCATTTTTTATTTCACAAGTGAGTTTAGTTTGTTTTCCAGTGGCTCTAATGTACAATTGGTAAATAATGTTTATCAAAAACAATTACCCAGGTCTTGTAAAGTACATTTAGTTAGCTGCTTCCTTGGGTGTATTGGGTGTATTGTGAATCACACACGATAAAGAATCCGCCGCCGCCTCTTCCTACACCCGCACTCAATCAAATGCCTCCAAAGGGTAGTCTCACAAGTACGAAATGGATGATAAGTTCCAGTGCACGAGCCAACGGCCTGGCCGGTAAACAATTGCGATGAGTCCGGTAATATCGAGTATACGCAACGTGAGCGGTACACAGAGAGCGAAAATTATAGTAAAATGGAAGTTTTTAGGGGAAATAGTAATAGCAGAAGATTGTGGCATTGGATTTTGATTAAAATTGCTTCTTTATCAATAACAAATATTATAAAAAATACATAAATTATAAATACAGAATTTCTACCTTTATCCTTCACTAGAACAGCCAAAGATATAGATTGATTATGAATCCAAATTCCTTATAGAATACAATTATTTCTTGCCGTGGACAATTGACAAGTCGGTCAGTGCTGACGTTCTCATCAGCTGTGAGTTTAAATTTAGTCTCTGCTAACTGGCAAGCTATTTGCTTTTATTTATTTGCCCGCCTAGGGGGCAGGTACTCCTCGTTGTGTTTATATCTATTGTTAAGGTGATAAAAACATGGTAAAGATAAAGGCAAAAGCTCTGAGCTCTCGCTGATAAGGTATACACCATTCGATTTGTATTACAAATCGACCTCGACGGCGGCGGAAGATATTTGCACTTAGCCAATTGTGAAACTGCGCGCCGGAATCCGCTCCGGCCTAGTCACCGTGCGATCCAGGCTCGCGCTTTTTGATAACAACAGGTGTAACCCTTAAAATTTCATTATGGCTTTATCTTATCGCCGGAGAGCCGATGTCGAAGAAGAGCGGGCATATGGGTGTCCATGCGATGTGGAGGCTCAGTTCGAAGGAGGCAGCCGGCGAATGCGTTTCGCCTCCTCTTGGAAAGTCGCGAGAAAAGAGTTACCAACACGGGTGAGATAACGCTTATTTGGTGAAGGTGATGTTTATGGCCAACATTGCGTATACGTTATTGAAGTGACGACAGCGTGATTTCCTGCGCTGATTCATCCAATCGATTCAAATTGAAAAGAACCTCCTCGCGCAGGGATGATTGAACTGATTGAACTCTATGGTTCCATAGAACTTCGGTACTCCCTCCGCCTCCATATATGCAAAATCCCCCTGGAAAAACCAATCAGGCTGATTAGATATCTCGCCGAATTGACGAATTGTAATTTCAAATTGAATTTATAGCCCCGAAGCGTGCGTTGTCTTATCGAGTAACCAATTGGCTGGCCCAGCGATCACAGCAGGTTGCACAACGCCAGGAATAGCGAATCGAATATATCCCAGGAATCGACAAAGTACAAAAAACCAGCACCAAAATGGGTATGGGCACTGGGTTCTCGAAGTGCTTCATACTCTTCATGGCAATTGTGATATTGGTAAGTGCCCCCTCGGCAAGATTATTCAACCACATTCCTTTCGAATAATCGATCGTAATTCCGGTTTAGCTCCAAGGCGTCGCTTATCTGGGCTTGTCCATCTGGGGAATCACCTTCCGCGCCTGCCATGATGCCACCAATTTCGAAGATAATCCTTTCAAGTTCGCCATGGAGTTGATTTACTTTGCACGTAAGTGTGTCTATAGTTTAATCTTGAAAGCTAAAATTAATCAAAATTCGGGGGAATTTTAAATTCCAAGTGATATAAATTAGTTGGTCTTAAAGTTCAAGTCACCAGATTAGATCAAAAATGCCTATTGAAAACAATCTAGGCAGAAATTATGATCATGTGAATGAAAACGAAACAATTTGACTGTTTAGAATGAGTAAGAAAGCTATAAACATTATCTTTTGTAAACGCAAAATGATACACAACACGGAAGGTTATTAAAAAAGTTTATGACATTCTTTAAAAATATATCTGGCAATGATTGACAATCACCATTTTACTTGGAATAATTCTAAAAAGCTCCCTTATTAAATTCTTTTACAATTTTGACTTCGAATATTTGCATTCTATTTTTAGAAATGAATACAAAATATATTTTTTAATTTCCAGAGGAAGATTGCGGTAATCCCACTTTGGTGGTTCAGGGACAGGATTTCCAATTGTCCATGGATTGGACCACATCCTTTAAGATCACCAATCGGGAGTATATCTTTATGATCACCTATGCAGTGGTCAGTGGCCTGTGGGTGGCCACCTCCGTCTTGATTATCAGTGAGTTTTCCTAGAAACAAATAAGTTTCCTTTGACAATTTAATAAGAATAAAAATGTATTGCAGCCACGCTTTGCAATCGCACTACCAAGCTTATCTCCGGTGTGGTCTACTGGCCCTGGTTCCTGTCTGTGCTCGCCGGTAGCGTCCTCGATGTGGTGGCCTCAGTGTATCATGGAATTGACTTAAGCCATACAACGGTAGGTGATAAAATTATAGAATTTAGCTGCAGATTAAAAAGATTAACATATTTACCAATTATTAATAAATATTCCCTCCTCTTACAGTCTTTGGAAGATGCCCTCAGCTACATTGGAGGCTCGGCCAATACTGAAAACAATTTCTGGAGCCTGCTGCAGCCATTCGGTGTCTACTTCTCGACGCCCTCCATTGTGATGCTTTGCCTGACGACCCGCGTGGCCATCATCTGGTTGCTGAACATCATTGGCGCCAGCTTCTGCCTGTCACTGTCCGGAATCATGGCTCAACAGAATTCAGCCAATAGCAAGGCCAAGGTAGTTACCAGTAGTCAGGCCCCCACACGGCAGCAGACACCTCAGCCGGCTGTGGTTGCGGCACCGCAGCCCGTGGTGATGGCTGAGGTGGAGACCGTGGTTCTGCCAACGGCACCGCCAGAGACCCAGTATCCTGAGCAGATCCGGCCCAAGCCATTGCCCATCTTCATACCCGCGGAGCAGAACCTACAGCGTCAGGATTCGCGACAATATGCACCCGGAGATCGCACTACGCTTCAGTCGCCGGTGATGGTGCTGCCGCCGCAGGTGCCACAGCAGCAGCGAGATGTGGTCTCCCAGCAGCCGGACATTAACACCTATCGCACCACCGAGGCCCATCCCGATCGCCTCAACTATCCGCCGTCGGAGCCAGCAACGCCGCGTTCGCCCTCGCCAGCTGTCCAGCAACTGGCGGTCACCTCGCCACTAAACAATCGCTACAGTGAAATGTATCCAGCTCCGGCCAATCCCCGTGTGAGCGAGGAGCTGCGCAATCAGATGCCGTGGTCGTACACCAGCATGATCACGAAACCGCCTCCGCCACCACGCAAGCCGCAGCTGCAGGTCCAGATCTATCCGCAGATCCCGGAGCCCGACTATGCGGATCACTAGAGAGGAGACAGTGTGCAGGAGAAGGAGCAGCTCGACGCTGATTGCTGGTTAATCAGCACCTGGAAGCGTGGTTGTGACAATGTTTTGTGTTATTGTTAACTTTATTGCATAAAGCTAAAGCTGATGGCCAACTTTTTCTTTGAATTGCTCGAATCTTCCCAAAAGGAGATCCCGCTTGTGCTGGCTGTGTTCCGCCACTAGTTTCAGGGCCTCGTTGATGTCTAGCTCCAGGGACTCTCCCTCGCTGAGGTGCACTTCAAGCTTGGGTGCCTCGGCTTGCACAGTTTTTGCGCCCACAACTACGGTAAGCGGATGTCCCAGGCGCTTGGCCTCCAGCAAGCGTTTGCCAATGGTCAGCTCCTTGCGATCGTCGTGCAGCAACTCCTGGTGGCCACACAGCTCGCCTATGTTGCCCAGTAGTTCGTTCTCTATGGCCTCCGCAGGTTGCTGCTCTTTGCTGCCCTGCTTTGGACCTATCAAACACACATCATAGGGAGCCAGGAGCCTGGGCCAGCGGAGTTCCTGGTCTGAGGAGAGTACTTCCAGCGCAGCGGCTATAATCCTGGTGATGCCAATGCCATAGCAACCCATGATTAGGGACTGCGGCTTGCCGGAGGTATTGAGGAAGGTGGCACCCAAGGGTTTTGAGTACTTGTCGCCAAGCAGGAAAGTGTGCGCCACCTCAACGCCGCGCACAGTACTTAAATGTGGGCTCTTACAGCTTGGGCAGCTGGTTGGGGACTCCTCTAGGCTGGATTCCAGAACTTCAGAGTTGCCAGCAAAGCCACAAGAGCTACACTGCAGCAGAGTGTCCTCTCCCACGGGTGAAACGTAGTGGTACTCGTGGGAAAGGCTGCCACCCATCATTCCCGTGGCGGCATTCACTAAAATTACAGCGCTTTAATTAATTAATTAATTAAGCTCCTAAAAAAACCTTACCCTTTACAAATGGCACCTCCAGCTGTTGGAATAACCTATCATAGGCAGCACTGACCGTGTCGTACGTTCTTGTGGCTGTTTCTTCGCTCACATCGAAGGTGTACATATCCTTCATCAGAAACTCTTTGGCTCTCATCAGGCCAAATCGTGACTTGAGCTCATCCCTGAACTTGGGACCGACTTGGTAGAGTCTCAGGGGCAGCTGGCGATAGGAAATGGGCGAAATGGTGGCCAACATGGCAGTAACTGCCTCTTCGTGGGTCTATTCAAGACAGAATTAAGCTTATTCATTGGGAAAATAGCCACCCGAAGCACACTCACTCACTGGACTCATGAGGAACTGCTTGCCACTGCGATCCCGCACCATATAGAACTCGGATATATCGCCCTCCAGGCGACCCGTCTTCTTCCACAGCTGCGTGGACGTCAGAATGGGCAGGCTGATCTTCTGGCCGCCGGCTAAGCCCATGTTGCTCTGCACCAGGCCAATCAGCTTGTCCACCGACCGCTGGGCCAGGGGCATTATCTGGTAGGTGCCATTGCTCCCGGACTTGACCAATCCCAGTTCGGTGAGGAGCTGGAATAAATATTCGATTTAGTTAGGAGTGTTACGAAAGCCATGGATTGCCTGCCCTACCTTTTGACTGCGCGACAGTTGCTCCGTTTGCTTGACCACCGCATTTTTGGGTGTAATCAGCGCCGGGCAGAAGAGTCTGGTGGCTTTGTTCATACTTTAGTTTAAGTTAATAATTCCAATATTTCTTATTTTATATTATTTACGTAAAAACACCGGTGCAGAAATAAAAGCAATAACGACAGCGTAACCGTCGCTGCGAAATTTGAAAAATACCTGAAAAATACAGTCAACAGTAAAAAATTAAATATTATAATAAATATATTTAAAAAATTAATTAAAGAATAAGTTGAATATATCACAAATAGGTATACTATTAGTTTTTATTAAGTTCCATTAATTTCAACAAAATAATCGAAGTATTTCCAAAATATTCGATATAAACTAATAATCGATATCGTGCACATCTAGCCGGCTCGCTTCACTAGCTTCCATTGTTTTTATTTTCGGGTTTCGAAATGATTTCTGCCTTCCAAGATCTGTACAAAAAAGGACTGGATGCCGGCGAGCAGCAGAAGCAACGTCAGAGGGAGCTTCTCGAGCAGCAGAAACGGCGTCGCCACCAGGAGCAGGATGTGGCCAGGCCGCTGCTTCAGAAGAACACAAACCCGTCCGAGGTGCCGGCGAAAAAACATCAACGAAAGCAACGTGCCGGCACTGGACAATATAAGCGCTGTCTCTTCAGGCCGCAGCTATCGGAGTGGCTGCGCCAAAAGCCAGAGGAATTGGACGCGTGGCAGCTGGTGCCATGTCCGGCCGGAGCACGCTGCCTTGTGGTGGCGAAGTGTGGAAGGACGAGGGCGTATTACAAAAGCGGTTGGCAGTTCGATGATTTCCGGTCGACGCTGCCCGGAGACCGGCTTCACCAGCGATCGCAGACTGTCCTAGACTGCGTTTATGTGAAGGAGACGGATTCCTACTATGTTCTGGACGCCATCACTTTTGGCCAGCAGGAGTTGCAGGAGTGCGAGGCAACTTTCCGGTTCTACTGGCTAAAGGCGCGCTTCGATGAAAATGATTACGCCAGTCTAAGTGAGCACAATGAGAAGTCGTTGTTCCTGCTGGATCACCACAACTTCGAGGACACCTCTGCTGTGGAGGAGGCCTTGCAAAAGTACCCGCTCTGGGAGGAGAACAGGCCACCTCTGGATGGTTTTCTCTTCTACCATAAGGAGGCCAGCTACGTTTGCGGCTCAACTCCTTTGGTGTGCTGGCTGTTCCCCTTCATGATACCGGATGTGCTGGGACTGCCCGTGAGCGGCAGCTACACAGCTCCAGAGGATTACCAGCCCACACAGCCGATTCAATACATGGATGAGTTCGATCGAAAGCAAAAAATGAAAATACAGGCCCGCTTAAAAAAGAAGGAGCGGAAAGCCGTCCCAGAGGAGGAGAAAATGGAGGCACAGGCTGAGGAGGAGGCGGAAGACAGCGATGAGTTCGCCGCTTTAAAGGGACTCCTCGATCAGCAGCGGCGACTGGAACTTGGCGAACTAGACATGGACTGCGAGGAGGAGGGGGAGAAGCTGCCGTCAGCTGTTGCCGATTGCTAAGGCAGAACGGGCGCCGGCTTAGGGGGTGGCTTTTCTGCGCCTGCGCTCTGCTGGCTCGGCCCTGGACAAATCGGCCTCAGCTCGCGCCCAGAAAAAGCGCCCAGGAAAAGCAGCCCAGATTTCGGCCACACAAATATTTGAATTGTTAATTATTAACTCATTAACGAAAAAGAAAATTGAATTCTCAACCAGTCAAACAATGGTCATTCAACGAAGTTGGAAGATACCCACGGACATGGCGGGATCCCAGAACAACACATCAACATCGACATCGGGTGATGTGCAGCAACAGCGCTCCTCTCCAAGCCTGCAGCTGCAGGCAACCAACTCCTCCTCCGATGACTCAGATTGCTCCAATCAAACTACACATTCAATGGACACACGAGTGGCCAGTCCGGCGGGTGAATCCGGCGTTCGCAAGCAGCCGGAAAAACAGGATGGCACCGTCGAAACTATTACACTTTCCCTGCTGGGCGAGTCCACGTCTTCAGAGACAGAGCCCGTGCAGGTAAGTTTGCTATCTTTATCTCAACTGAAAGGTGAAATCAGTAGACCTTTTCCTTCAGAAATTTGTAACCACGGCAGACATGGCGGAGACAATGTTGCAGCGCATTCGCCAGCGCTTGGGCGGCTCTCACAACATGGAAAGCGGCGGCAGTGCCGAGTCCGCCATGAGAGCGCTAGAACTGTTGAGAATCAGTGTGCAGCAATCCTTTGATGCGGAGGTCAACGAGATAATCAAACGATACATGAACGTAAGATAAAGACAGCTTAATGAGACCTCGAATCCACCATCTGCTTTTCCATATCCAGAACTACTTTAAGCCCGCTTTTGGCAACATCAAGGAGAATCTAGGCCAGCACTCGGTGAATGAGGAAACGCTTCAGAAGATGTCCTCCTGCGCTCTGCTAGAGAATGCCAAGGCCCAGTACACCAACTTTGTGCGACAGCATCGTCTGATTACCGGAGCTACCACAGAGCAGCAGCGATTGGCCCTTAAGCGCACAGCCAAGCAAGAGATTAGTCCCAATACAAAGATCTATGTGGCCAGCAAGCCTATGCCCTGCACGGCCGCCACAATGAACCAGTTGCAGAGTACCAATCAGCAGCAGATAATCCTCCAACAACCCGAGATGCAAACAGTTCAACCTCTGCAGCAGCAGCATCAGGAACAGGCGCCACACCAACAGCATCGTTCGACGGTCACTCCTTTGGTAGGGGGAACTCTGCCCACTCCTGTGCGACGGCAGATCTTCTGGAACACCGCACAGATCTCAACCAGCACCAAATTCGTGCTGGATGTGCAGGCAAATCTAGCATTTGGTTTCGGGACCGATGGCAAGGAACGGTTGGCGAGCAAGCATCCGGAACTGATACGCTATCTGCCCGATGGCGAGGACAGGGAGTGGCTGGCCACCCGTGGCATTATTCCTGCCGAAAATCGCAGCTCCCGCTTCCTGTTTCTCATCTACGACGAGGTCTGCCGCTTGCAGCAAACACATGAGTTGTATCGCAACAAGACGAACATAGATCTCTCCATGATGCTGACCTTCAGCGTCACAGATGCCATGATCCACAAGATGCGCCTTTTCTTTGTGGATCTGAACATCAAGAGTCGCGGCCTGATAACCAACTCGTACATCCTGCCCAGCCAGCAGCAGCAGCAGCAGCAGCAGGTCCAGTCGGGTAGCGTCAACAACAGTCATTTGAGGAACGCTCTGCTCCAAGGAGCTTCGGCCCAGCAACAGCAGGTACCCACGCCGCCGGCTGAGGATGTGGTGCTCAAGGAGATGCCGGCAGCCTCGCCCACGCCTTGTCTGCAGGGCCAAGTGGTGGGCAGTACAACGACGCCGTTGAAAAGCAAGCTGGTGGCGAGTTCTACGCTGAGCTCCTCGCATGCCACGCTCACGGCGCTGCTGAATAATGGAGGTGTGGTAGTGGCAGCAGCTTCTCCGGTCAACTCCTCACCCAGCACCAGCGGAAAGTTTAGGAATTAAAGGTAGTCAATTGAAGTTAAATGTTTAGTAATTTATTTCCCAATTTATTTACAAGTTTCTAATTAAAAAGAAATTATTTTTAAGATAGTAGATTTTCATTAGTATATAAAAGGATAATAAATAAAGAGTATCCAAGTGGAAAATTTAAGAATTTAATAGTTGTTTAATTCTGATTTTTAACTTCCACGTTTAAATTTAATTAATGCAGATGGGCAGCATTGTTTGCTAACCCGCCAACCCAAATGGGTAGCACTGCTGCGTAAATTACTCTGAGGTAGAGTTTAGTTTAAACTGCACAAAATCTTAATTAAAAAAATAAGTTATATTTAAACTGAAAAATATGAAAAATATTTAACTTTGGGGGTCAGAGGTGGTAGCTCTTGGAATTGAAGAAATTATTCGCCTTGCGTTTACCATTGTTATTTTAGGATGCAGAATTAAATCGAAGGACGAAGGACTAGAAGGACAAAGAAAAAGCCTCATTTAAACAAAGCATGCGGCTAAAATGACATTTAATTTCGTGTTGCATAGCTTTATGCTTTCTGCTATTTAGTTCTTTTACATTATTATTTAGTTTGCCAAATTGCTTGTTTCAAGTATTTAAAATTGTGAAAATGGACGTGGACATGGCCCTTTCAACCCTAGGTGAGTGACCCTCCTCAGCTGACCTTTTTTTAATAATACATTTCCTAGGTTTTGGCTGCGCCCAGGTGGTCATCATGATCGTGTGCATTTTGCTCGCTGTGTACACTGCGGCAGAGGCGTATATAGTGGGTTATCTACTGGTTCTGACTTCCTGCGAGTTCGCCACCACACCCGGAGAGAAGACCCTTCTGGCCAGCGCTGCAATGGCTGGCATGGTGATTTCCGGCTTTTTCATCGGCGTTTTTGCGGACAAGTACGGCAGGAAGTTCGCCCTCCAAACGACGATGCTGGGATCGCTCTGCAGCTCGATCATATCCTCTCTTTTGCCGGAGGTCTACTCGATGGCGTTCATGCGGTTCATTGTTGGCTGTTTGTATGTATTTCCTGTTCCGCATCAGCCTTTTATCCCATCCACTATATATAATACTTATATATAGCCTGAGCGTCCCCGCCGCGGTGACGATCGGCTATCTAATAGAGTTTTTTGCACCGAAATATCATGCCTTGGCGGTCAGCGTTCAGGTCCAGGGAATAGCCTTGGGCTTGTTCTATAATCCTGCCATGGGATGGGCTATCCTGCCCGGCCAGTATAGCTGGAGGATCAGCAGCAAGATTGAGTTCCGCACGTGGCGCTTCTACATGTGGGTGGTAACGGTTCCCGGCTGGTTGGCCCTCATCGGGTTGTTCTTTGTGCCGGAGAGCCCCCACTTCCTGGTGTACGCACAGCGCATGGAGCAGGCTACCAAAACACTTCAGTGGGTGTGCCGCCTGAACAGAAAGAAATGGGACGAACTGGATATAACCCTAATGGACAAATCAGCAACGCAGCACGGTCGTATCTCTTGGAAAGAGTCCATTTTCGAGACCCTTAAGCTTTTCAAGCCTCCTTTTCTGCGGAACTTTCTCATCTCTGTGTTTTACATATTTGGAATTTTCTTTATGTGAGTTCACCCGTCTTCCAAGTGATACATTGATACAAATTGCCTGCCTCGCAGTTCTATTGGTTTTGGTGTTTGGTATCCGGCCATCCGCAACGAAATAAGCACAGGTTCAAAAACGCTGTGTCAAATCATTCAGGCCAATACTTTGTTCCAGTCAAATGCCAACAAGACGAAGCCCTGCCATGACCAAATGACCAACTTCATCGATCCCATGTTCTACGCACTAAACTATGTGATAATGTTCATTGTGGTCACCGGCCTGGTGATGTGCCTCTATCGGAGGTATGTGATGGCTCTGCATGTGGGCGTGGCCTGCCTGTTGGGCGTATGCCTGAACTTTATCAATAATCCGTTGGGCGTGATGATCGCCTTCACCCTGATGCTGGTCGTGCCTGGAGTCCTCATCGGACTCGCCACATCCGCCCTGGCCGACTGCGTGTCCGTCGAACTGCGCGGCAAGGCTCTGTGCTTGGTCAGATCGCTCGCCCGACTTGGAGCCGTTGTGGGAAGCAGCTTGGTGGGATTGTTAATGAAAGTCTCGTGTCCGGCCACGCTCAACATATTCGTAGTATATATGGCAGGTAAGGGTATGACACCTTGTCACAGTATTTACGGATGTATGTTATCTTTCTTTTTCTTTATTTTTTATACATATGTAACTACACATTGATATAATTATGTATTGGACCTTGAAGAAGCTGGGTTTTGTTTTTATTTTGCCTGTTAACTTTTTTTTTTAATTTTAAAACTACAAAATTTTTGGAAATAACATTTGCGCAACTTTTAAAACTAAATAAAAAACAATACAATTAAAGTTTTTTTTTTAATAATCCACAAGCACCTTCTTATACTATAATAGTTATAATTAAATCCTTTTTATTTATCTTAAAAATAATTCATAAGCTTCTTAAACTAAATAAAAAACATTACCCATTAAGTTTTTATTTAATTTTAGTTCTTTTGTAACAAAAAACTTCTACAAAACAAAAGACTTAGGCAACAAACTTCACTTCAGTACCAATAACATATTTTGAAAGAAATCGCCATCAAGCGGCCACAGTTTGAACTACAGCTTGTGGGTGAACGGAAAGGCAGGGAAAGAGCGTGATGGATTTGCTCGTTCTAAGCTCTTTCCCCCTCTTTCCTCTCACCCACTAGCTTTAGTTCTAACTGTGGCCGCTTGATGGCTTAATTCTTATGACCCTTTCAAAATATGTTTTGAAACATATAAAATAAATTTGCGAGGCCAGCTTCTTCAAGCTATGTATTGATTGTAAAATCTTTAAATTTTGCTTACAGTTTGCGTGGTATTGGCTCTCTTGCTGCCAAGGGGAATATAGATCCCCACTCGGGGTTTGGTTTCCAGCTGAAAGGTATTGTTTCTCCCTCAACTAGACGCGAATGGGGTCCTGGTGCTGGAGAGTATTTCCTATTTTAGTAAAATTGGAAGCTATTTCTTCAAGTAATAATTTGTAAATGAAAAAAAAGTACAATTCACAATTTTCAAATAAATATTTGATGTTTATTGAAACTCAATTAGATATACATATAATTGTGGTTCTCTTTTGGGTTTTTGTCTACAGTTATGTTTAAATATAATAATATATATATTTTAATATAATATGTACGGGGTTCATATGCAAATAATTCACATCTGTGTATTTGGTTACATATTGTGTGTGTGTGTTGTGTTGCTAAGTTTATTTGTTTAACAAGTTAGTTATAAGCCTTGCTACAGCCCATCGGCACTTTTGAAGCGCAATCCTCCCCACAAATATTTCCTTCCAGCCTACAACGCTACACGCTGATATGGTGTTATTTTTACAGTGTTTCCAAGGTACTCCCATACCGGATTAAGTACAATACGTATTAGAATTAGAATTAGAGTTAGGGTTTAGGTTTAGGTTTAGTAGAAAATAGACCAAACACACCTAAGACATAGTAGTGGCCTAAAAAGTAGCTCCAACAATGAGTCCGAATATCAGTAGTTAGTAATTAAAGTTAGTTTATAGTAGTTTTAATTTTGAGATAGCACAACCATTTTAGTTTTTGTTTATAGAACAACTTGGGCAAGTGAACAGCCGGATTGCAAAGAGTAATAAGTTAACCGAGAGGAAAAGAGGAATATATCATTGTGTCTACGTTTCACTTATCCTTTTTTTTTACCCTGACTACCTTGACGACTACCAAGTACTTAGAAGATACAACAATGGCTATGCTCAGACAAATGGATTATCTGCTGTACTAAGTATTTGTTCTCCTTTTATATTTATGTGGCTTTAAAGCAACATCTAACAATAAGAAAAGCCCGCAGCTGCCCTTGAAACGGATAGATAACAGATGCAGACCAAGATGCAGATACAGATGCAGATATAGTTAAAGAGTCGTTAAGTTTAGCGAGGAAATGGTGCTGAGTTAAAAGACATTAACTAGCTTTGCGACAGTAAAAGTTCCACACTGTCTCTGCTCCGCATTTTAAGTACTTCCCTAAAGTGTAAGCCTTGTATAAAGAAATATATATATATATATATACATATATATTTTGTAACTTTAGTTTGAAACTCACAAGTCGTTAGGCTGAACGTTGATTAGATATTACGAGTAGATTTATACACAAGTTACGAAAATGTAAATTTTTCACTTTTTCATTACAAGAGATTGTCCTGTTTTTTTGTCTGTGTCGGTGTGTGGAAATAAAGGAAGCGAAGGAAGAGAAGGATGTCGGTTTATTTGCTGTGTTGTGCAATCAATGCCCTACCATAAAATGACTACAGTAAATTCGTCTTAATCACGCGTTAGTCGCACTCGAATCTCAAATTTCCTACAACCACACACAAGCCCACACCCATAAAGATTGTCGTTTTAAACTAGATACATTTCGTTCGATTCTTTAGATATTATTCCACATCATTTCGATTAGATTACCGGTGTTCAGATGTATAGATTTTCCAGATACATATTTCGTGTGTTAATTCTTTTGGGGGGAGAGCAGTTGAAACCTTTGCGGGGTTTTCAGCTGTACAGATAGGCTCTTTTATTTTTGGTTATTGATTTTTTAGCGCAACATTTAATTAACACTTAATTGGATATATGCCTTCGTTTAGCTAACAAGCTTTAAATCCCTTTACTCCCGGGGGGAAGAGACCCTAATTGTCGGATCTCCCCGCTTCGTTGCCTCGAAAATTTCAACATTATTGTTATTTTTTTGGTGCCCCCTTTCGATCCATTCCCGAACAACATTAAACTTTCACAAACACAACAAGCAAAAATATATATAAACGTGTCGCATGTACATATATGCTTCTGGTACTCCATTTCCTCAATTATTGTGCTGTTCTGATATTGGTATTTCCCTTTTTTTAGTGCTGCCTAACCGTACCTTACTTACAAAGCTCTCTCACCACGAGTGATTAAAGCGCAGGAATGCCAGGACAGGACATTCCTGCATTAGTGTAACATAACCCCATACCAATTTTGAACCAATCCCATCCAATCTGATCCTCTATCTCCATGCCAGCCCGTGTGCTAAGCTCATTTGACTAAGACTAATACTTATACAGGGGGGGGACATAATGCTTTTGGGTTTGGGGGTGGATATCTGCATGGTAAAGACGCTCTGGGATGCTGCAAACGATCCAGCTTAGGCGCTAACAAATTGAGCTTGCAGTGGTAACTCCGAATCCCCGGGACTGCGGCACTGCGCCCGCAAATGGTGGACGGCGGCTGCGGTGTTGTTCGGTCAGGGAGAGTTGTCCGAGTCGGAGCCGCCATAGCTGTGCATCGGGAAGAGGGGATACCAGCCGTCGATGTGCTGGCCAATGCTCACCTTGTCCAGATTCACCTCCGTGCCGCCCAATCCCTGGTTGTGCTCGAAGCCCACGCATCGCTGCCACACCATAATGACGATGTTGCGCCCAAAGACGTCCGAGCTCTGTGGATATATATTTGCATGGAGATTCGCAATTCGTTATTCGTTATTCGTTATTCGTTCGGGTAATTACATGGCGTCCAATAAAAATATGGCGCGTGCCCAACGGGGCGCATCGCATCAGCTGCCTGCGTGGAGGTTTAACGCTCTACATACTCTGTGTAGCTTAAATGGGTCTTTAAAGGGTTTAAAAAAAATATTTAAATTGTCTTTACTAAATAACTAAAATATATTAATTGTTTGGAAATGTAAAAGTCAAGAAAAATTGTTAAAATAAATCAAAATCAAATATATTCAAGGGCCCAAAAAAGGATGCTTTTGAATATTTTTAAACAAAAACAAAATTTAGAAATTAAAATAGAGGAAGGTTTCAGCGCTTTTATTTGCAAATATTAATGTTACAAATGCATATACTAAACAAATATAAATTTATTAGCTTAAATAAGTAGAAAAAGTACAAAAAAATGACGGACACAGAGCATGTAGAGGGTTAAAGTCCTGGCCATCTGCTGGGCAGTCGCCTGCTGGGCGCGGAAATTGGCCTCGTCGATGCGTTGCCTGGCCAGCAGCCATTAATCGCATTACAATGCAGAGGCGGCAGGTAATAACATCCTGACATGGCCATGGTCAACCAGTGCCAGTGGCTGGCGAATACCCAGTCACATCCCCGTCCTCATCATCGTTATCATCGTCACCTGCCACGCGCGACAGAGCACAACGGGCCATTTGCTCACCTGGTACTTAATGGTCTGGCGGTAGAAGGGCTCCGCCGCATGCCGCACCACCCGCGTCTTCTTCTTGTGGCGCAGCCGGTCGCCGTCCTTGATGTAGCACTTGACATACGTATCTGGCGGCGTCTCGCAGTCCTCGTTGACAATGTTCCTGGCGCAGATTAGCTGCAACGATGGGAAGAGAAGCCAAGAAAAGGATTGGAGTGTCAATATATGATATATGTTTATCCATTGACTTGCAACTGGCGGATGGAATTTTTATTTCGACAGTGCCCCCACTTACCTCCACCTCTACGTTCCCCTTGATCTTGACAAATCCCATCTTGAGCTCCCCGTAGCGTGCAGTGGTCAGACGATAGCCCTTCGGATGGATCTGCGAGGGGCCCAACTTCAGCCCGTAGCTAGACTCCCCGCCCGTGATTGGTGATGTGTTGACATAGCTGCCGCTTAGGGTCTTCACCACGCTCTGCTTCCGCTGTGGACTGTCCCCGGTGCCACCACCAATGCCACCACCCAAGCTGCTGTCCATGCCCAGGCCCGCACTGCCTCTCTGGTACACGCTGCCCTTGCGGGTGGGCGTGCCCAGGGGCGGCGTCTCCGTGACCTTGGCCACATACATGCTTCCCTTGCGCTGCAGCTGGGTGGTAGTGGTGCTGGCCGCCGAAGCTGGAGCCAGAGATGGAGACTGAGACTCGCCCAGCTGGAACATGCTGCCCTTGCGCTGCTGCTGCAGCTGGCCGGTGGAGAGCAACTGGCTTTGCCTGCCTGTGTCCTGGGTCACATTCGACACGGAGGCAGCCTGCTTGAGCCGGGAAAGAGCCTGCTTGGGACTCTGCGGCGGTAGCTGGCTACCCGATCCCTTCCAGCGTGGTCGATAGCGCTTATCTTCGTCCTCGGATGGCGGACTGGTGTCTGCATTGCCCAAACCCAACGGCAGATGCTGCTGCTGCTGCTGCTGGAGTTGGAGTTGTTGGAGCTGCTGCAGCTGCTGTAACTGCTGCTGGTGCTGCTGCGTCAAGTCCAGGATGGAGCTCTTGCGGCTGTTGGGTCCGCTGGGCAGGCCTACTCGGCTGGTACCTGTCCGGGGCGAGAGAAGGATATAAGAAGGCAGTCCCTCAAAGAACTCAACAAAGGCTTTCGAACTCAACTCAAAGAACCAAGTTTTTACGGGGCAGTGATGACAAGTTATCCTGGGGCCAAAGGGTTAATAAGGTAAATGCCAAGATGATGGCTTGTACCCTGCTAACAATTGTCCACCTTGAGGCTTACCATCACCGTTTATTATTTTGGGGACGGAGAATGAAGGTGGCTAGGACTAAGGACTAAGGACTAGAAAACGGAGAAAAGGTGGAGCTACATCGAACAAAGCATGCGGCTAAAATGACATCTAATTTCGTGCGGTATAGCTATATATGTATTCCCTCTGCTTTATTATTTTTACTTAGTTTTGCAATGGCTTGCATGTGGTCGTGTCCTGCCTGTTGACTGCGCGTATCACTGCGCATATAAAATCTATTATCAAAAATTTAATGTGAAAGCCGGTTTACTTAGCAAACTGTTTCCGTTCTTCAACTGACTTCACTGCACTTGCAAAATAAATACGAAATGAAATGACGACCGATATAGATAAGGCCTTTACACTAATGGGTAAGAGTGATCATGCCAGCGCTTCTTTCTTTTTCTGATCTCTTGTTTTATTTGTAGGCTTTGGCCGGACGCAGATTGGAGTTTTCATTTGCTGCTTCCTCCTGCAAATGTGGGCAACCAGCGAGCAGATGGGCTTCGCTGTGATCGTGGCGGCGGCCACATGCGACCTTCATATATCGAATGAGCGTGTCAGCTGGCTTATGAGTGCCAACTTCGGCACCCAGTTGTTCCTCTCGCTAGCCTGGGGTGAATTAGCGGATCGGTATGGCCGCCGTAAGACAATTATAGCCACGTGTCCTCCTGCCCTAATTGTGTCCTTGCTGTCTGCCTTTATGCCGGAGTTCTGGTCCTTTATGGTCATGCGGGTCATTGCGAATTCTCTGTGAGTAAGAATCGATACACTTGATCCTGACCCAGAAGTGTTCTTCTCCCATATTTAGTTTAGGCGGGCCGTTAGGCGTTCTGACGACCTATCTGGGCGAGGTAACGAAGTTATCGCTTCGCCCGAAGGTCCTAAATTATGCCAACTATTCCTTTGGTATCAGTATGATCCTAGTGCCGGGTAAGCTACGAGTTCGGTTCTTGGCGTCCGCCAATTAAATAGATTCTCTTTCCCCCATCCGGCAGCAATGGCCATGCTAATTCTGCCCTTAGACATGGGATTTGTACATCCCTGGCGTGTCCTGCATTTGGCAAACTTAATTCCTGGTTTATGTGGATTTATTCTCTTGCTGTTCTTGCCCGAGAGTCCCAAGTTCTACTTGTCGGTGCATCAGGAGGCGAAGGCCATGAAGGCACTGGAGAAGATCTGTAGATACAACAAGGGCAAGGATGTTACACTGTCCACCTTGGGTATTGAGTCGATTACGCAGCCTCACTTGGAGACCCCGTAAGGTTCCATTTTATGATTTGCCTTTATTTGATTTCCTAGTAAAATATTCCCCTTATTTTATATTTCCCAATCCAAAGAAATGCCGGCAACTGCCATAAGGCCAAGACTTTGTTTACGAAAAATCGCAAGTACATGATTTTGATGATGCTCATCATCGTCATCGACGCCGGAATGTGAGTGGGTTTAGTATGTAAACTAAGCAGAGAACTGATCACTTAAGATCCTGGCACTCATAGTTGGCTTGTTACAGGGGCTTCGGCCTGCCCGTTTGGATGGTGCGCATCCGAGTGGCAATGATGACAAGGGCTGAAGGACCTACCATGTGCGAGCACATGCATGAAGTGCATGCCTCGGAGAGGACTAATGTGAGGACAACTTAGTACTTCGCTTGGTAATCCTTCTCATTTGTTAATTTTCCGCCAGTGCGACCTGGCGCACAGTGACTTGTTGGAAAGCATAATCCATGGCTTTGTGGTGCTAGGTTTCTTCATAATCACAAGTCTTCTATTGTATATCCTGTCGCGTCGCGTGGTTATGCTAGCTTATATCGTAGTAGCCGTCGTTGGCTGCATGACTTTGAACTTTGCGAGAAATAATATTTTGATATTGGTATGTTTCTTTGCCTTGATCGATGCCCCATTGTGCAGCGTTAGGCTGTTGTTGTCATTCCTTATAGATCTCATACCTACGCACCTAAGGTAAGCCTCTATACAAAAACTAAATATCCTTAAACGCGCAGAGTTTTTTGTGCAGGGGCAAGGCCATGGCCATTCTCTTTATGCTGGGTCGTATTGGTGTTTTGTTAACCAGCTTGTTTGTGGGCTATACCATGGGATGGAACTGTTATTGCACCTTTAATACCCTGATGGTTATTTTGGCAAGTGAGTATACATATATGAAAAATATATCCTTATATTCTTTTAACTGTTTAAAAAAAACAGCGTCTAGTATTTGTGTTTATTTGTTGCCTTCGGATCGTCGCATTCGGGAGATGTATAACACTTAACTCAAATTAAATTAAATTATTTATAGAATTGTAATAATTAAGTTTTTCATATCGAAGTCCTTCAATAATAATCCATTGTGTGTGTAAAAGGCGCTTGTTTTATTATCAAAAACTTGTCGAGCAAGAAGTACCGAAAAGGGAGTCTCAGTCAATCAATCATTCAATCAATTGGGCGCTTATCCAACTCAAGTTTAAAGAGCCACGCTAAAGGATTATGCCCAGAGATCAAATATCTTTGTAAAAAAAATTATATAATAAAAATAAACGTCAAATAAACTTTGGCGACAGATGTGCGAGTGTGTTTTTGTACAGAGCCACTCTGCGGGTGTGTGTGTGTGGTGTGCCAGGCGGATATGAAAGTGCGTAAAAGGCAAAACGGAAACGGAAGCCAAGGCAATCGCTAAGCGGCTTAATAATAACTGTCGAGCAAGAAAATCGAATTGCAGGGAAAACGAAAAAGGGCAAAGTTAGAATCGGGAATCAGAGGAAACGAAGGAAACGGAGAAAAAGGAGAAAACATATTGGTAAAGCCAGGACATGGCAGAAGAAGCTTTCTTTTGCTGAGAAGGCAGAATAATAGGGACATATACCCCAAGAGGAATGGAGCTGTCAATTCCGCAGATATATATATATATATATATATTCACGTACAGAATTTGTGCAGACACAGACTCTGCTTATTTTCATATTTAACGGCTTGTTTGTGGCTCTGGAAAATGTGTATTTCAGCTTTGTTCTGTTATCGCGGTTTTATTTTCTTTTCTTCTGTCTGCGAGTTTTCATATTTCGCTTTTAAAAGTTAATTTCAAGGCTGAGCTATTTCGCCGTTTTGGCGTTGAAGGGTTTATGAGGGCGGCGAACTGTGGCGAAGCCAACAGGTAATAAGACGTTTCTCCTGGCAAGCCACCCATCCAGCGACTTTGCATTTGTTGGGTGTTTTTTCTTTACTTTTGTTCGTTCTCCGCCCTGCATATTTTGTTTGTTTGCTGACAACTTTTTTCGAGGCTGTGAAAATAGCATCAATAAGCTTAAATAAGCCCCAGCCACAGCACAGCTATAGCGACTCGAAGATGTCCTGGGACTCTCCTCCTTGACTGGATTAACCATACAGTGTACGTGGGCGTTTTTGTGTGTGTGTTTCTAATGAGATTTTCGGCAGCTCCCCAACATGCACATATGTATGAGCTGGGCATATACGTACATATATTTAAGTACACATCCTATATATATATAAACGGATTCTAAGTAATTGTGTGCTTGCAAGTGGGCGTTAATTAAGTGGTGAAACATGCAGCTAGGACTCGCAGGGAAAGGAGGAAAACCAAAATGCCAAAACGCAACTCAATCTCAACTCAAGTTCATTTTGCATTCTTACCAGTGGTGGGTGGTGTTTTATTATTTTTTTTAGTGTGGATTTTTTGCTATAAATATTTTGCAGCTAAGCTCAATTTGCAGGTCTTAGCATTCTTTTGTTTTATTTTGTATAATTTACAAAGGGTTTTCTGTTTTGCTGTTTTCTATTTTCGGTTTTTAGTTTGCAGTTGAAGATTTCTACCATTTCTGTGGTTGGTTTTGCTGTTGGTGGTGCAGTGTTAATCGTCCCATTTTATTAGCTTAAGCAAAGGAATTACGGATACTGAATATACTGACAGGTGCTGAGGGCTTTAAACAAGTGTATTGTGGCTTGGAGTTAGTGCTTTATGCTTCAGATTATTCGGTTTATTGCTTTTAATTAAGTTTGTTGTGTGGCTTTAGTTTAGGTCATTCATTTAGTGTTTTGTCCAGTTTGTGTGGGGTGTGTCAAAGCTTTGATAATGCGACACCGATATTGTGGCTAATAGTGGGAAAGATATGGAAGAGATATTAGAGAAAGAGAGAGAGATTATATAGAGGTGTACGATGCAATGTCAGAGATATAAGTAGTATAAGGTGTCCATTAAGTGAGAGCCAAATAATGATCAGACACAACTAGCAGCAAGGCACAGTTGAGGTTGAGGATATTTTGTGAGGATAAACAGGAAATGCATAGAGTCTGAGTAAGGTATATAGAGGGAATAGTAGATAGAAGACATCAGCAAGAGAAATTCCTTGCAGCAAGTGTTAATGGTTCAGTAAATCCTTTTTGGTGAAATCATAAAGCTTAGGCTTAGCTTAGGATAAATGGTGACATGAAATAAATCCTGGAAACTAATAGTTTTAAGCTTTAATTATAAATATTATTTATTTTAACCTGGCAAGAAATTATTCTAAAGAAATTATTGAAACCCATCTAGAAAGTTATACATTTTGTCTACCCAAAGTTTATACTTAATGTTGGCTATTGAAAATCTCAAAATAATAAAGAAATATTACTTCATGTCACTCTCTAGGATTTTCCCTTTTCAGAATAACACCCAAAATGATATAACACCCCCAAACTCCCCTTAAGTCCCCCATACTCACGTCGCGATCCCATACGCTTGTGCTGCTCGGTGCCCAAGCTCATGGTCCGTCCCAGCTCCCCGCGCACAGCCTTCAAGGATTTCAAGATCTCATCCGGATCGCGTCGAGCCACAGACGAACGGCGCCGGCCCACCAAATAGGAGGTGGGCGGCGTGGCCATGGCGTCCTCCTCTTGCAGCCGCTTTTGTTCGGCATCCTGGAAGCTCGATCGACGCGAACCCGGCAATGAGCGCGAGAAGTCCTTGCCCAGCTGGTAGACCTCCACCTCCATGGTCTCCGACTGCGAGGAGCCTCGCCGCGAGCCCGCAATCCAAGCATGATCCGGATGCAGCAGCGATGTCCCATCTCCGATGGAGTCTACATCATCGGAGATGGAGCGCTGCATATTATAGTCGCGCCGCAGCAGTCGGGTCACATCGCCGCAGGGAGCACCAGCTCCGGCAGCAATGGAGCCGCGTGGCGACACGCTAGGTGACTTGCTAATACTAATGCCACGCAATCCCTTGGTGTCCTCCAGCCGACACCAGATGGCCTGGTCATCGAGGAAGGCCTGCTGCAGCTCAATGCTGCATTCGCCCAGGAAGATGGATTCGGTATGCGGTACCAAATCCCAAAGTTGGATGTCTATATAGCGATCCATTAGGGTGTCGGCCTTCACATGACCAAAGGTCAGCGTGGCATTCCAAATTGGATTCTGGGTGGGACGACTGACCTCCGTCTGCTGCACGCTGCCATCGCCGCTGAGGGAAGTGGGAGAAAAATACTTTATTATTATTACTTGGAGAAGGGGAGATATTTTGATGGGGGAAATAAAAAGTAAGGTAAGCACTTGTGTGAAAAATAAAAAGAAAAACGATTTTTCCCACTAACCATTTGGGTAGAATGCGGACCTTGGCATATGCCTCCGGCAGATTGCCGTGTCCATAGGCCTCATCCCTCAAGGCCAGGTCATCGCCGGCCATTAAGGAGACAACAAGCTCGTGGCGCTCTGCATGATACCAGACCTGGATCTGGACGCGACCGGTGACCAGTTTCTCGCGGGCAATTTGCTCCTGCGGCGAGGCAAAAGCTTGTTAGTGAGGGCAGTCACGCTAACTCCGAATCGCGAAGCCTCCTCTCGCTATTTATTCAACGCTTAACAAACGCTAGGAATATGTCTAGATAAACTAGATTTGATACAAGTCTAGATTTAATATAAAAATATATATATGTCTATAGTTTGGTGCCTACACAAAAGCGTCGTCGTCTGTGCTGCCTGGCCTCTATTTACATTTACTTTTACAATTCTTTGGCCTGGCTGGCTTCTGTTTTACTTTTTGTTGTGTTCTGTAAGTGTGTGTTTGTGTAGTGTGTGTGAGTGTGTACATAACTAAACAACAAATTAAAGCAATCAAAACGTAAATAAAACTAATTAAACGAGTGAGAACGAAGGCGGGGTGGGTGGTCTGGTGGCATGCCAGTGAAAACTACACACAAATCCCCTTCGGGGAAAAGCACACATAAATATAATGCAAATTATGATGTTGGCATGTGTTTTCTATTTACAAAAGGATGCACTGGGATGCAGAGAACACACACACACACAAACACACACATATACACATGCACAGATGATAAACAAAGGGAACCGCAAATGCAATCTGCTTCAGGGGCCGCTCTACTCTGTGTTGTCTCTAGTCCTGTGCTTTGTATGGACCCCCAAAAGCGGAAGTCATTGCGGCGCAGTTGCGCATGAAGGTCCTGGCGATTGTTGCTGCCGGTGCTAGTTATATGTGCACAGAGAAAAAGGTTGGAAAATTGTATGTGATTCGTTTCCAAAGATTATAAAACTGCTAATAATACATTTCGATCATATATTATCCTTGGAGAGGCAGTCATTTAGGAAATACTTAGAAACCTTGAATCTGCAGGAAGTTTATTTCTTAATCTTTTGTTTAGGTTTATTAAAAAAAATGGTTTTACAAGAAAACCGGGTAACATTATTACTTCAAAACATCTGTTTTTTTTATGGTATCTGACTCCTTGATTTGATTTCATTTTTCCCAGTGTCAGATAGTTGGTAATGGCGCGTACCTTCATAACATATTCATGGCGTGTACATGCGCGGCGGCAGTAGTGGCAATAAGAACAACTACAACTATAGCTCTGGCATCGCCGAATTGACTTTCTCCATGGCGGATCTGCAGCGGAAGCCGCCATATTGCAATAACGTGTACCAAGCGGAAATGGAAGCACACACCAAGCACACCACACACCCATGCACATATATTCCAAAAACTGCGAACTGTTGCTCGCAAAACTTTTTTACGAGCAAGCAAAAAAAAAGCGGGGGAGGGAAAACAAAAATTGGAAGAGAAAAAGAAAAATATTGCCGCGCGCACACACTTCTCATCTGTGGGTGGAAATCGAATTCGTGTTGGGACTCTCTTATAAGGGGCGTTTATTTTTATTTTTATCTACAGGTAAGCAGGCACATGTACTTGCAGGATTATTGGAGTTTATCAGGCATCAAACAGGCGCCGGCGATAAAAGCCTAAGCACTTGAAAAACTTTTCCACGAGGCGGAGAAGGAGGAGGAGGCGGTCTGTCGTCGATAATAATAATGACGAGGCTCAGGTCTTTGTGGATCCTTCCATCCTTCTGGCCTGTGGAATTGTTGTTAAAAGTTTTCTAATTTTCGACATTTCAAGCATTTTATGCCTCGCAGCTGTCAATTAAAGGGCGACAGGCGATGGCGACCGCACCTGTTGCTGACAAGTCTGCTGGCAAGTCGGCTAACCGCGGGTATACAGCGGCAAGACCCAGGCTCACTTGACACCTGGCCTCACACACACATACACATAGATATGTATATATATATGTATGTATCTATATAGATTTGCCCCCTTTTCGCTGGAATATACAAATATATAACTCAAAGTGACACAAAAGTTTTGCGGCAAATAAAGTTGCGTATGAATAATAAACGGAGACATGCCAGAAGTAGTTGTGAGGGGAATTATATAGAAACACAGAGAGAGATAGACATAGATATATACAAAAACGATATACTAGCCACTAATCGTATATATATTCTACATACAGGGGGATATTTACAGAATGGGGACCAAGTTTCTTGCTTTTGAATTAAATTCATTATGCACATTATGTGTTTAATAAATCAATCAATCAATCAATCGCTCCGCGGCAAGTCAATCAATCTGCAATCAATTTTGATGACAGTCTCGGTTTTACTTCCGCTCCTTCTCTCTTTTTTACTTAATTTTTTCGTACATAAGTTATATATTTAAGCTTGTTTTGATCTCGTTTTCCGTTAATGTTTCCATATATTCTGTTTTATTCTGTTACTGTTTCTGTTTATAGCCATAACTCGTGCCAGCTGGGGTTACATTTTGTTGGTTAAATGAAAATTGAGTTCGTATACAATCCGTAATCGGTGGTAGTTTATTTATATAGTATTTTGGTTTTTGCAGGTCGGTTAAGGAGAAATGCTAATCGGTTTTAGATTAAGATTCAAGATTCAAGAGCCACTAAATGCTAGTCAAACAAATTTGTAGGCTTAGGCGTTAGGTTTTATGCAAATTAGGCAAAATGCAAACAAATCAAAGTGAAAATGGAACTCAAATCGCAAATAAGGAAATTGAATTGAAAACGAAGAAACTTAAACATTTCTGTGTGGTGTTTATATGTTTCTTTCTGTTCTGTTCTGGGACCCTGGGACCCCAAGTATCATACTTTAGATGCTGTTCAGGAGACCCACTCTATAACTAGGCACGAACATCGGGTACATTAGCGCACAATAAGCTTTTGTTTGAAACCAAAAAGTAGGTATAAAATGTGGTTCGCATCGGTGTGAAATAAATACAACACTATAGTTCATAGATATATGTATGTAGGAAAGACGGTAGCGGACAGCGGCATAATTACGGAGAAGAGTCGGGTTTTATGCAAAGCCAAACTGAACAGATCCAAAACGAAAGTAAAGGTAAACATTTGCTAAGCGAAAGCCAAACAAAAGCTCATAAATCGACAGGGAGAGAGAGAGAGAGAGGGCGAAAGTGAGTGAGGAGGGAAAACAGGGCGTATACGCAATAAATAAAATGGAACCGAATCGAAACTGAAACGGAAACGGAAACCCAAACCAAGACAGAAATAAACGCAGCATTACATGAAACAAAACAAGGAGAAAGCAGCGCACTTTACAATACATATTGATGGGGGTCTTTACAAAATGTATATTTAGTATACATATATATCTTAAATGAACCTGGCTATGTTACACACTTGGTCAGGGGTATAATAATTATCATAATAGTAGTTTTCTCTAGCGGGCTGTTGGGGGTGCTAAAAACTGTACAGATAGGGGGAGGGGAGCGGCTACCCGAGTAAAGATATAGCATTTATATATAGGGGTAGAGGCGGTGGATGCTTAATGTACAGAGAGTACTGTGATACGAGTTGCTTTTGTTCATTTACCATTTGACTGATGGCTTCGGTGGTGGGGGTTTCGGTGTTTCGGCGGATCTGCGGATGCGGGTCTGCTGCTAAAGCGGCTGCTGTGCGAAAGGATATAAAGCAAGTAGTCCTGGCAAGAGAGATTCTCAATTGTTTGCACGCGATTCGGTTTTGTTTTGCAGTTTAAATAGAGAGACTTTATTTTTCACATTTCTTTTGTTGCTTGTTTTTGTTTTGTTTGTTAGCAGTTTTTTGTCTTGTTTTTAGTTTCGTTTTTAGGTTTCTAGCACATTGGTACGCTGGTATACGCTTTAGTGACTAATAACTGAATGTATATATATATATTTGATGTATCGTATAGCGCAGATATATATATATACATATATATATATATAGAGTGAGATTGCGACAAATTAATCAGTTTTTCTTCACATTTTAACTCTCTTTCACTCCAGCCCAATGACGTTGTAAAGGTTTCGTAAATTTAGTACATAATTCAGTTTACACAGGTATAGTTTACAGTTAAGGTTACAGTAATAGTTACAATTAAGGTTAAGGTTACGATTAAGGTTAAGGTTACGTTTACGGTTACGGTTACAAGTAGGAAGTCTATACAAAAGGTGTTGTGATCGAAATCAATGTCAAGTTATCACCCATCTGACAGGAGTTACATAGCTAAAAAGCATTATCTTTGCTTCTAGGTAAACGAGTAAATTCAGTTAGCTCTTTCTAGTTTCGAAAAATGATTCGGCACTCTCCACCATTCCCCACACTTGAAAACAAGTCAGTTATGTTATGTTATGTATACGAGTAGGTGGGCTCCGCAGTGTTCTCCTCCGTTTCCGTTTCCGCCTTCAGTTTCTTTGACATTTACAAAAAACACAAAAGAAGAGTATGCTTTTCGGGGCTACAAATAATGCGCACAACTCTCGGACTTTAGTTGTGTGCCCATACACATGTTATATTGTATAATATATTTATATATATGTATTTATAAGGAGTCTCGGGTACTTAAAAACACATTAAACATTTCAACAACAAACTACTACTTTTTTCTTTGTTTTTGTTTATCCAATTTGGTTTGGTTTTCTGATTTGCTTATATCATAAAGTCAATAATAACATTTAAAACACACACAAATATTTGTTAAACTCTGTTCGCTACAAACTTTGCACTAGTAACATTTATAAAGATTTCGGTTTTGTCGCTCTATAAACTATATATATAAACAGGGAGGTTTACTCAAATCCCCTGACAGGGTGCCCAAGGGTAAGCAGGATGCTGCCAAAATCCAATGTAAAAATAGGTCGATTTTGAAAGTACTAATCACAGATTACTTTCGGGCAGCTTGCCGGGCAATTTAAAGTCTCAACCCCCTTTTTTTTAATATTTAATAACTGGCCAAAGCTCAGACTCAGATTGGCCATTTTACGAGTATTTATTTAGTTAGCATAACGACGATACGCGTCTCTGTTGGTTTTTGTTCCTTTGTTATTATTGTATTCGATTCGCAGAGATCGGGGCTCTGCTCAAGCGGCTTGTCGGAATTTAGGTTTAGTATTTAGGGAGTAGCTCATAATTCGTTTCTCGAGTGCGAGTTATCATAGACACGAACGTTATCAGTTAAAACTTTATCTTAAAACCCTATTGTTGGTGCTTTGTTCTTACTGTGATCTTCGGTGGAGGCAATTCGATTGCCCCGCGAAGAAGTCGAAGGTTCAACCGAGGAAAAACAGATTTGGAAATGAGAAGAAAATTATGCAACAATAATACAGCCTGTATCGGATCCACATCCTTGAGCATACACATATCTATAACTCGCGGGCTGTACTATATATGGTATTTAGGTTCGCTAAGGCTTAGTCTCTATATACGTTAGTTAGGCATGTTAGTAATATATCATATCATATATTAAATATATATTTTTGTAGTATTTATTTTTCTCGAAATCACTAAGTTCTACCAACACCGAAAAATAAAATGTATATTCAAGTACATCTGGTGGTTATTATGACAAAGAATAGCAATATATGAACACATTTAGCCATTTCGCATGGTTAGTAATTATAATTTGTAGTAGAATATCAACGGGAAACTCAAGTGTAAGTTGAAAAATCAAAAGAAAACCCAATGGAAAACACATAGAAATCAGGAAATATATATTACTCAGTTAAGCTACGGTAAATATCGGGGATGAATGTGTTTTATTTGGTAACCAAAAGCAAAAGTTCAATCAGTGACTAGGAAAGGTGAGTTTTATACGAGTATTATACGATATATATATAGTATATCATGGAAGCTGCTGAAGAGTTCAATTCATTTCGTGAGAGCACTTTGTGAAAGCTGAAATCGTGTGGAAAACTGCTGCAAATGCTTAAGCTGCATTTAATAGCTACTTTATATATATATAGTATATAGTATGTATATGTTATCAGTTTCTTGTTTTTGGTTTTTGGTTTTTGGTTTTTGCTTTCAGTTTGGGGCTTTAGTTTGGCTTGCTGCACATAGCTCGGTGTGTTCTCAATTATGTGGTACGTTTTAAATTAATATAGTTGTATATATATAGTGGTATAAGGTATAGTATGTTCACTCTTCCTCGACTGCTGCCGCAGCGCAAGTTCTCTTACTCAAAATGAATAAAACAAAATAGTTTTATACCGGAGTTTTTGGTAATTTCCGTCTAGTTGGCGATGCTGGTGATTTGTCTGTTGTGGTTTCGGGTTCTGTTTTTCATTATCATTTTTTTTTCATATTGTGACAAGAAACGAGAGCAACAAATGAAAATTATGTAAATGTCATAGCTGGGCTTTATTATATATATATATTTTTTAAAGGCAAGTTTATGTTGGGTTTTATGTACAGGTAATGGGATTTCTTAATGGGTCTTATCATAAATCAAGGATCACCTTACCCGCTATGAGGCCCAGTCCTATGGGTCCGTCTCCAGAACGCCGCGGTCCACTCTGTCCGCCAGCATTGCCCGGCGGCAGATTCTCGTCGAACAAATCGCACATCCGGAAATCCGTGGCATGCTCCACCAGCAGCTCCACAATGTCTCCGGTGCGGTCCATAATGGAGCAGACCTCCTCAAAGCTCCGGTCGATCAGTGACATGCCATTCCATTCAAGAATCTATGGAGAAAATAATTAGTTAAGAGTTTGATACTGAAATAATTTCTATTGAAAAAGTCGATTTTATATTTATATTGATTTAAGTATATATTATTTTCTTGACGAATAATTAATTACCAATGAGAAATATATATTTTCGTGGCTTTTTAAGTGTCTGATATGTGCTTTAATTATTCCTATTGCTTATACCCATTCTATGTTATCCTTGCTTCATTTATTTACAATTTAAGTGGTATTTATTCCTGGAGAAAATCAAATAACCATTGAAAAATGGCTTGGTCTGTAAATAACAAATATTGATATGCCATTTTCGCTGTATTCACTCTGCATATCCGCCTCCGAATTGTGTCAGCAGCCAAAGGTCATCAATCATGAGCTATTAATTTTGGGACTGGCAGCTGGCAGCGCGTGTACTGCGGTTGGCCGCACTTCAGCACCCCTTTTGAGGTCCTGCCAGCAATTATTCCAGCCAGGCTTAAATATTTCATTTCCTCCGAGTGGCATGAAATCTTCGGATCCCTCACACTCACCTTGTCGCCCTGCTGCAGCCCATTCTTCTCCGCTGCTCCGCCGGGAACCGTCCACACAATGTAGGCAAACAGACGGCCATCGGCTCCAGTCTTGCCGCCGACGACGCGCATCCCGAACCCACGTGCTGTGCAGGATGAGACAACAAGACAACAATGTAGTCAGATTTAATAATAAGAGCCAGCTCACGCTCTTGGAGATTATGCCAAGAGGGCAGGGTGGAATAATCAATAGACAGAGGGGGAGAGAGAGGCGCTTGAAATGTAACAAAAAATCCAGGGACTGCGACTAGGCACGTACTCCAAGATACAGATACAAATTTCGGGCATGTGGCAACAATTTGCGTTGATTTCATTTGCACTTTGCAGTGCCCAAAAACCCGTCAAAATAAACCCAACCAAAACTGAACCAAACCCACACGTTGCGTATACGCCATGTCGTCCCGCTCTGTTTGTGTCGGTGTCTGCAAAGTTTTTCTGCTTAGTCAGCGAGGAGTTTGCATTGGATGCGATGCTGGTTCTGCTGTCCGCTAGTTGTATTTGTCTTTTTCGTAAAATTGACACAAATTTATTTGTGCGACATTAACTTGACCCCTTCAGACATTTGTTGCACTTGAAGGCAGTGTGTAAGTGCAAGGATTTTTACTGAAAATATCTCCAATTAAAGGGAATTAATTACTTTCCCTTAATTTCAATGGCTTCCTTTGCTTAAATTGGAACCCTTAAAACATTCCGTTTATTTAAGAAGGCGGTTGCGTTGCGAATGAATCCAAACAATTTAATTAATTAAATTGCAATTTCTGTGGTGGGGGAAGGGCTTGGTGGGGGCTGTGCAGTTCAGTTTCAAGTACTTATCATTTGGCGCAGAAAACTAATTTCAACAATTTGTGCACCGAAAACTTAGCGAAAGCGGATTTCCGTCGCCACTGCCAAGGGCCGCAGGCCAGGCCCAGGCCCAGGACAGACAATGGCCAAGAAAGTTAACCAGCCAGCAGGGGAGCGAGCAACGATGACAATGAAATGCCGTTGCCAAGGTGAGCGTCTCCCAAGGAGCTCAAGGTGGAGCTGTAGCTGAACCTGAAGCTGAAGCAGGAAGGACACAGCAGGAAGGACAGCTGAGCTCAGTCCAAGTTTTGCGCAGGAAATGGCGGCAAACTTGGGGCCCCCGTCAGTATGCAATAAAATGTTGCGCATCCGCTATCCACCATCCGCCATGTTGATTCAGGCGCATTGATACCCAATTAGGATAAGGCGACATTTTTTCATTCCCCGCCCGCTTCCTGCCGCTGTTTGCTGAGTGTGTTTTAATCAAAAGTTTTTTTCCTGGGCTTCGGCCTAAAGACTGCAATAAAAACGATATAAATAAAACGCAAATCCTTTTGCTGTCAGCGTGAGGAAAAAAGAAAGAGGAAAATCAAGGAAGCGAGCCGTACACAGAGATTATTAAAGGAAAAGTAATTATTGAGTATTCATAATACACATAATTTAATTAAAATTAAATTAACACCAAAATAATATAAGCAGCGAAACGTGGATATTTTTTAAACTTTTAAATCAATCATTTTTAGTATAAACTTTGAAATTAGAAGGTAAATCTATAATTTTCGTAGGAAGCATTGCGTCTAATTTTGTATACATTTTTTAACCCTTGCAGAATTTAATTTTATATTATAAATTTCACAGCGTTCGATATTTTCAATACAGTTTCGACAAAATATATATTTTTTCAACGTGTTCTAATATTTTTTCCACTGCAGCTTATTCTTTTGATGACCCAACAGTTTTTGGGTTACTCGCGAATTCCGGCCATTTGCCTTTAAGCCAGCACTTAACATGGCCGAAATGCGCGAGCTGAGTGAAATTTTCGATTCGTTTTGGCCATAAAAATCATGGCCGTCCGAACCAAGCTGGACTGAATTGAGGTAAGGTTCTCCTTTTTCGGCTATTTCCCAAGTCCTTTGTCTCATTGTTCCACTGCCCAATGTCCGCTGGCCCTTTTCCGTGCGTATTTACCATTCTCTCGGTCAGGTTGGGGCTTTTATGATACAATTTGTTTGCCGGATGGCCAACGATTTTTTATGCGCCCATCATTGGGATTTAATAAGCCCGAGTCCTGGCCACACACACACAAAGGTGTGTTGTTTATAGCCAAAAAAAAATGGAGGATGCCAGAGGGGTCAAGGGGTTGTTCCAATTTGGGGCAGTGGCAACCTTTTCCTTTGTTGCTCGAAGGCCGTAAATATGCCGGCAAATTGAATCAACATATGCACGTGCTAGCAGGTCATTCTCAGGACGATTTTCACTTTGAAAAGGAATATTTCCTTAAAGATTTTCCACTTTAATTGGAAAAACTATCTGTCCAAGGCCCCTTCTCTCTTTGTCGCTCTCTGGGGCTTCCTTTTTTTCTTTGGCAACTTTATAATTTGTGTCCTGGCAGTGGCAGGGACACATGCTCCACAACCTGGGTAATGGCATTAACTGAACAAACTTTTAGCTGACACACATTGAACGACTTAATCGATGCACACAGGTGTGCACTGCAGCACACCTTGCATCCTGGCAACCTCGTATCCTTGCTGCGCACTCCCTCGAGGCTGGTGTGGGAGGTGCCACAGGAGCGTAAGCGATTTAGTGGCTTCTATCAGTTGCCATAAAAATTGACTCTTAATTAAACTAGCAAAGCGAGAGCCATGCAAGAGATAGTGTTAGCCATGTCCTGGCCATCAGCATATCAGCATTTCCCTAGATTAAACTAATAAACCATCTGAACGTCCTTTGGCAGCAACTAAGTCTGCTCGAGAGCGCCTTATGGAAAAATCCCTCGATTCGAGTCACTTGCGGAGGTGGAAAACTATGAAAAGGCAGCCAGGCGAGCAGAGGCGTGGCCGCCCAAGGATGTGGATATGGCCACCTGTTGGCCACAGAAGCGGAGCACGCAATGCCAGGACCTCTGGTTTCGTGATTCACCACAATAAATGACTGTGTGTGCGTGGCTCATGAGGCTGCATAAAATTTCATTAGGCGTGTTAAGGAGCCATTTGCAGGAACACCTGCTCCTTCCCCCGAAGGCGAAACCATGTAGAAACCCACCAGCTGCCCGCAGGCGATTAACAGTCGCTATCGGACATCGTTGCGAAACACTTAAAGCGATGCATAATTGAAGGCCCAATGCCGACTGGAAACAATTCAATTACATGGCCCCATGGATGGATCTCTCTCTCTCTAATTAAACTTCTCCATTAGCCATGCATGTGCAGCGGCTAATTAAGCTTACAGGTGCGTGTGCACCTGTGCACCTGCCAATGTGTGTAATGTTAATGCAAAAAAACGGAAGCATGCTTCAGGGTGCAGCACCGAAATTACAAGGCATTGCCAGTCAACGCGGCGTCAGTCGATATTGGTGATGGAAGGCAATATCGTAAGACAGCAATTGCAACAAAATATATATAAAAATATATTAACAATAATAACTATGTAAAAAAGATCTGGCATATAAATCAGAAGGAATGTTTTTGTTATTGGTTTCTTACAAGAAATCATTTTTATTTTACAGCAAATCCTATAGCTTAATAATAATTAGAGGTAGCAGTACTTATTATCCTTTTGTTTCAGTCAAATTTTATATTTAAAAATTCAGAAATTAATGTTATAATATTTCTAGTATAAAACATCGTTTATATTCCCTCGTTATTTGTACCTTCCCAGGTCAATATATCTAGGAAATTGCAGCACAGCTGTGCCTTAGCCACAAGCCATGTGGCGTCGCGTCCCGTCTCCTTGTAGTCATCTCCTATACATTCTATATGTGAGATGTGGTTAAGGCGACGCGATGCTCTGCTCTGGCAGGTACAAGGATAAGGATATAAGGATATACGGCAAATACCAGCAGCAGCGGAGGCAAGCCAAGGAAATGGTTTAGCACATTAAAATTCCACTTGCTTCGCTGCATATCAAATAAGCCAGGGGTAAGCAGCCACTACACACTGGCAGCCAGGCGGGTTTATATAGAGACAAGGCTCACTCCCGAGTGGGTTTAACTCATGATATCGCCAGGATACACCCACATTCCTGCATTAGCTTGCAGCTGCGTACGCCCTGTGCCTGTGCCACCTATTTGTTGTTGGTTATTGACATTTCTCTGTTGTTGTTGTTGCCGCTGCTGCCTCTTTTTTTTATGATATGCAAATTGAAATTTTATATTAGCAAGCGCACGTCGCACCGGTGGCTAACCGATGGGAAAAAAGGGGTAAAAGTTGTGGGGAAAAACTCCTGGAGGCAGCCAGCGGCTAGTTATTTTTTGATTGGAATTATAGGCGGTTGTTAAAGGCTTGCCAAGGAATCACAAAATAGACTTACCATACGTGGGCTTGAACTTGATAATTGAATAGTTTTGTTTTGCCTATCATCAAATCTGCTTAAATCTAATTTATATTTGAAAGCAAGAAAGGAAGCTAATTTAAGAAAACGAACCTTTTTAATTCTCAATATTAAATAATTAATTGAAATGTTATTTTAACGACAATCACTGAAATATTGGGATTTAAAAATCGTTTTTTTTTATAACTATTTATTTATTATTTATTATTATTAATACGTAAGAATAAAAACGCCATCAACATGCCACAGTTTGAACTACAGCTTGTGGGCGAGAGGATAGGCAGGGAAAGAGCGCAATGGATTTGCTCTACGCTACTATTAACATCACTCAACTTAAGTGTAAGAGCAACTAGAAGTATTGTCTGAATGAGTGAAAACAATTCGGCCACAAATTTATTTGCATACTTTCGGGCTGTGTCTGGTAAAGCGTAAGAGCAACGAGTGAAAGTGTTTGATGAATGAGTGGAAAGTTAAGTGCACACTCAAATAAATTAACCCTACTCTCATTTCTGTTCGCCTGGTATTTCAAATCGCTCAATGTATGGATTTGTTACTATTGTAGGCCAAGACGAGGCTTCAGTTTGGGATATTTTCAGTACAAATTCACCCGCTGCCCAATTTGAATTACCAGGCGAACAGAAACGAGAGTAGGGGTAATTTATTTGAGTGTGCACTGAAGTTTTCACTCATTCAGCCATCATTTCCCCTCATTGCAGAGATCAGAGCATGAAGAGAATGAGAGAATGAGTGAAGTGAGTGGCCAGACAATGAGTGAAAACTTCAGTGCACACTCAAATAAAATAACCCTACTCTCATTTCTGTTCGCCTGGTATTTCAAATCGCTCAACGTATGAATTTGTTGTTGTTGTAGGCCAAGACGAGGCTTCAATTTGGGATATTTTCAGTACAAATCCACCCGCTGCCCAATTTGAATTACCAGGCGAACAGAAACGAGAGTAGGGTTAATTTATTTGAGTGTGCACTGAAGTTTTCACTCATTCAGCCATCATTTCCCCTCATTGCAGAGATCAGAGCATGAAGAGAATGAGAGAATGAGTAGAGTGAGTGGCCAGACAATGAGTGAAACCTTCAGTGCACACTCAAATAAAATAACCCTACTCTCATTTCTGTTCGCCTGGTATTTCAAATCGCTCAATGTATGAATTTGTTGTTGTTGTAGGCCAAGACGAGGCTTCAGTTTGGGATATTTTCAGTACAATTCCACCCGCTGCCCAATTTGAATTACCAGGCGAACAGAAACGAGAGTAGGGTTAATTTAATTTAGTGTGCACTGAAGTTTTCACTCATTCAGCCATCATTTCCCCTCATTGCAAAGATCAGAGCATGAAGAGAATGAGATAATGAGTGAAGTGAGTGGCCAGACAATGAGTGAAAACTTCAGTGCACACTCAATTAAAATAACCCTACTCTCATTTCTGTTCGCCTGGTATTTCAAATCGCTCAATGTATGAATTTGTTGATGTTGTAGGCCAAGACGAGGCTTCAGTTTGGAATATTTTCAGTACAAATCCACCCGCTGCCCAATTTGAATTACCAGGCGAACAGAAACGAGAGTAGGGTTATTTTAATTCAGTGTGCACTGAAGTTTTCACTCATTCAGCCATCATTTCCCCTCATTGCAAAGATCAGAGCATGAAGAGAATGAGATAATGAGTGAAGTGAGTGGCCAGACAATGAGTGAAAACGTTACTGCGCACTCAAATAAAATAACCCTACTCTCATTTCTGTTCGCCTGGTATTTCAAATCGCTCAATGTATGAATTTGTTGTTGTTGTAGGCCAAGACGAGGCTTCAATTTGGGATATTTTCAGTACAATTCCACCCGCTGCCCAATTTGAATTACCAGGCGAACAGAAACGAGAGTAGGGTTAATTTATTGAGTGTGCACTGAAGTTTTCACTCATTCAGCCATCATTTCCCCTCATTGCAAAGATCAGAGCATGAAGAGAATGAGATAATGAGTGAAGTGAGTGGCCAGACAATGAGTGAAAACTTCAATGCACACTCAAATAAATTAACCCTACTCTCATTTCTGATCGCCTGGTATTTCAAATCGCTCAATGTATGAATTTGTTGTTGCTGTAGGTCAAGACGAGGCTTCAATTTGGGATATTTTCAGTACAAATCCACCCGCTGCCCAATTTGAATTACCAGGCGAACAGAAACGAGAGCAGGGTTAATTTATTTGAGTGTGCACTGAAGTTTTCACTCATTCAGCCATCATTTCCCCTCATTGCAGAGATCAGAGCATGAAGAGCACGAGAGAATGAGTGAAGTGAGTGGCCAGACAAGGAGTGAAAACTTCAATGCACACTCAAATAAAGTACCCCACTCTCATTTCTGTTCGCCTGGTATTTTAAATCGCTCAATGTATGAATTTGTTATTGTTGTAGGCCAAGACGAGGCTTCAGTTTGGGATATTTTCAGTACAAATCCACCCGCTGCCCAATTTGAATTACCAGGCGAACAGAAACGAGAGCAGGGTTATTTTAATTGAGTGTGCACAGAAGTTTTCACTCATTCAGCCATCATTTCCCCTCATTGCTAAGATCAGAGCATGAAGAGAATGAGAGAATGAGTGAAGTGAGTGGCCAGACAATGAGTGAAAACTTCAATGCACACTCAAATAAATTAACCCTACTCTCATTTCTGATCGCCTGGTATTTCAAATCGCTCAACGTATGAATTTGTTATTGTTGTAGGCCAAGACGAGGCTTCAATTTGGGATATTTTCAGTACAAATCCACCCGCTGCCCAATTTGAATTACCAGGCGAACAGAAACGAGAGTAGGGTTAATTTATTTGAGTGTGCACTGAAGTTTTCACTCAATCAGCCATCATTTCCCCTCATTGCAGAGATCAGAGCATGAAGAGCAGGAGAGAATGAGTGAAGTGAGTGGCCAGACAATGAGTGAAAACTTCAATGCACACTCAAATAAATTAACCCTACTCTCATTTCTGTTTGCCTGGTATTTCAAATCAGTTTGTTGGGCATTTTTTATTGCATTCGACTAGCAAACGGGTTGACCATGCATGCCATACATTTGCCAAAACATTCGTGGGGCATTATTATTTATGGCCAGCAGGGCGTGAAGTTTTTCATTTTCCGAGTTTCCTTTTTTTTATGTGGTTTCGCCATTCCAGCCTCGATGGCCTGGTATTTAAATTTTGCCTTGGATTCTAATGCCAGGTCTCACGTTCCTGTCGTATTGATTTTCATGCTCCGTGGGTTGCTCCGCTGTCGATAATTAAAAATTCATTTGGCCTGCTCGGCTGCTCTGACTGGACCCTCGAGGTATGCAACACAAAAATGCATATAATTAAAATACATCCACAGGAAATGTGAGAAACAAAAAGGGAGCGAGGCAATAAGGACCTCACACACACACACCCACAAACGACATTGCCCAACAATGCCGAACAGCTTAATGTCGGTGCTGTTTGGCATAAAATATATATTTTAAAACCATAAAATAATAAAAACAGTAAAATATAACTTACAAAAGTATCGTAAAGCTTTATTTCGTTGTTAAATATATAAAAATATAAGTTGTTTGACAGCAAATATATATTTTAAAGCAATAAAATATAAAAGACGTAATAGAAAACAATAAAATATTCTTAAAAAAATATCATAAAGCATTATTACTTGTTAAAAATATAAAAACATAAGCCTGCAAGGGGACAACACTATCCCAAAGAGCTGTGGTGTGTCCTTGCCGCTGCAGCTCGTCGCTCGTAACTCGTAACTGGGAGCCTGGAGCTCTCTGGTGCCTTTATGTCGATAAAATCCTCTCAGTTGCTTAATCTGCTACCAGTCTGCTTCCGCTTTGGGTTTCATTAAGGCCCACGGGGGCCAAACCACATTATCCTTGGCGCCCAACCCGCAACCGTAGCCAAAGCCTCGAATGCCCCTGCACTTTTGCCAGGGGGAATTAAGTAACCCACAGACCCAGACCCAGACCCAACCTCTCTGGAGCAGCAGTAGCAGCAGTGGGAGGACGACTCTCTGCCCCGTCGCTCCGTCGAATTAGCATAACCAAACGTTGTAATGAGTCCTGTTTACTTGCCCATTTCCGGTGCGGTGCCAAGGGCAGGACATCAACCGAAGCCGGATGGAGCGGACAAACAATCCTCACTCACTCTTAGTTTTACACAGGGAAAAAATAATACTTTTCAAAGGATTTTTATAGATAAAAAGTGTTGAGAGAGTCAAGGAGGATTTAAAAGGAATAAATACTTAAATTTAATAAATATAGAGAATCCTTAAAAAAACCCAATTTCTCCCTGTGCACTCTCTCACTCGCCCTATCTCAGCCACACATTAAGGTAAAACCCCGGCGGCTTTAGTCCTTAGTGCCTAGTGTGTGCCTTGGGCCCCCCGAATCGCAGTCCCTAAGCCCCGAACAAAAACTCACTGCGGTGCGCCTTGTCCGTGGGATCCCGGCGCAGAATGATGCGCCGCTTAGATGCACAAATCGGGCCGGAATCCACGTCATGTATTACAATTCGAATGGCCTCGCCATCCATGGAGGTCTGTCGACGCGGCGCCTCCAAATCCTCGAGATTGGGACCGGTAAAGGCCGCCATTGGAGGCGGTATCGATGAGGGTGGCACTGCCGGCAAAGCACCGCGATTCTGCAGCATGGCAATATCGGGTCTGGAAGGCAAAATAAAGGTTAATGTTCAGGTTTAACCCAAGGTATTAATATAAATAAGTATTAAGTACTTACAACTGCGAACCGCGTCGCCGCATTCGTCGGTCGTCGTCGACGGTGAGCACGGGACTGCCCTTGTCCGGCGAACCCGGTGAATCGTCATTTTGTATATCTTCCGAGGCATGTGGCACCCGGAAGGAGGGTCTTCTCGAGCCGGGCAACTGGATGGGCGGCATAATGCCACCCTCGCCCGGAGACCGCTGCAGCTGAGTGGCAGGAGCGGCACCGGCCTGCACAAGTCCGGGTGCGAACACGTCGTAGGCGGACTTCCTGAGATTTGATATTAAGAAGCAATTAGATCCAAGAAAGTCTTTTAAAGAGTCAAAGTTAGAGTACCTGCGCGGCATGGCTGGTATACCGAGTCCTGATCCATCTGCTGCCATGCCCAACGCCGGACCGCCACCGCCCATGCTGCCACCTACAGGTCCGGTCTTCATATCATCATCGTAGCTATGCTGGCGCGCCACCCTCGAGCCCCTGCGGGACTGCATTCGCGACAGAGGCGCTCCAAATGGTGGCTCCTGTCCATCGCCGCGCGGCGGACTGTTGGAGCGACTAGGCGCCATGCTGCGGCCGCCTTTGAGTTGCTGCAGAGGGAAGAAGGTTTGCTGGAAAGTTCACAGAAATTTTTAGATTATTCCAGGTGCAGTACTCACCCTTTCCAGCTCCTTCAAGGACGCGGGCGAGACGTCCGAGTGCCGTCGCAGCTCGGGACTGCGTGGCGGGGCTAGGGCGGCACCATTGCTGGGCGCCAGCGTCTGCGTGGAGCTGCCCAGCTTGGCGTCCGAGTGACGTCGCTGCAAGGCCTCCAGCACCGGGACGTCCAGCATGGAGTCCGTCGAGTCCTGCGGAATGCAGACCCGCGAGGCCATTTTCCGCCGGCAAACACTGCATCGCCACATGGTCTGGGAAAAGCGGAAAATCAATTTTCATTGCTGTGGCAACGCAGCAGCGTTAATTAAAAGCGCCAGCTAAGCTCCGGCATCTATTTGCGGCCGCACACTGTTCGCTTATATTTATTTATGTATTAGTGGCCCCCGAAGAAAAGCCATTATGGTGGCCAGCGAAAATAAATATTAATTACTTTCTGAACAAAACTTTTCGCCCCCGCACGTTGCAGAAAAATTCTATTTCCAGGAAAGGTAGAAAAAAAATCCACCAGGTGCGCCTGCATCATCCCCTCAAGTCCATGAGTCCGCGAGTCCTTCGCCTCGCTGCATTTTTCCTTTCCCCCATTTTCCTTTTTCCGCGTCACACGCCCGCACAGAGCTCGTTACATTTCCACCTGACTGCTGATTCATTTTGCCCAGCGGCTTCAATCGTCATGTGTGTCACCATCGCTCCTTTCCGTTCTCCTATTTCTACCTTTTCCGTGCCCGTTTTCCCACATTTCCAATGGCAGTGCCATTGGCGGAAGCTGCCGCCATTGTAATTAAGTCGAGGCACGGAGAGAAAAGCAGCTGAAGAGGTCATTCACGATTCTAGTTTTATGTTTTCCAATGGTGAAATAAAAGGTAATTTGTATTTTTCACACACTTAAAATGCCCTTGGAACGAAGTTACCGCCTAAGAAGGAGCCTAAGAAGAAGCTTAAACTATGAATTGTTTTTCTGCCTGCAATTATGCTCATGTCCTGCACTGTACTTCCGCAGCTGCAACTAGAGCCCGGCTCTGGTTTATTGCCTCTGAGCTCCCCCAGTTGCGTGCTCTGTAATTACACGGTGCTGCGGCACTGCGGCTGCCAGTTCACGATCCCATCGAGAAATCGACTGAAAAGTTATTTCCAAGCTGCCAGAGCCACGTCAGCTTCATCCCGGAGAACGCAAGGAGAGGCTCATGAAAATTTAAGATTTATTTTGTGTTCATCGCCTATGCAAAAGCGGCGAGAATCGATTTTTATTTTGATGGTCGGGCATGGAAAGTGAGAGCTTATGTCTAAGCCGGAAGTGGTATATAAAGCAACAAAGTAAAGGAGCCATTCTCCTACCAGGGATTAGCAATAGAAATCTGTCGAGAGAAATCTGTTAGTTTTCTTTTGGAAGACGCCAATTTATAGTTATCCTAAAATCAGTGGCCTTATTTTGACTGGGAAATTTAAATATAAAACTATCTATATTACAATTTTAAAGTATGCAGTGACAAAATATTATTTAGTTAAAGGGCAAACAAACTTAGTTCTTCAGCATCGACTTCCGGTCATTTCCGGCAAAGGAAACTCAGCTTTATAGGTCCGCAAAGGTATCGTCTTCCAGAAAATAAAATCAAATTCCTATGCTTCTATAACCATCCACACCCATAACTACAGCACAAGGACACCCAAATGCCTGGTTAGTGCTCTAAATGATTATTTTAGCAGCGAAGCCTCCGAGTGTCCAGTGATGAGACACCGCACCGCACACAACCCGAGACCCATAATTACGCTGGGAGGTGGTGAGGGAATATAACAGGTTGTGGGTGGAACTTCGTGTGTGTGTGTATGCCTGTGCGTTGTAGTCAACGCCCATGAACATCAATTTCAATTAGCCAAAGTGGCCAGGTTGACAGACAAACGTTAAATTTTATGTTCAGGGCGTTGGCGTTGGGCTTCTTGACAAATTACCACAAGTTCGGGGCAAAGACAATGTTGCATGGTGTGTGTGTGGTTGGTTATCAATGATCATTATGCGGCAGCTGATGATAGGCGACAAGTGCAGCAACCATAGATTCCCCCAGACGCTGAATGCGAGGGAGATGCGCCATTTAATCTCGTTAATTCGTCCTTTATCTCGTTAATGGCCCGCGATGAATGGAGCCAGCTTCACTGACCATTGTCACCGTGCCCCATTGTGGAAACCCCTTTTTCCTAAACCAATTTATGTGCACTGACCCATGGCGTCCGCTTATAGTGGCCACCCACGCAATTATGGTCACTGAAAAAATTCTCAAAAATCGGAATCTCCTCTGTTTTGGGTATTTGATTTTTTTTAAAACTTTCACCTCGATTTTCATTTCAATATTTACTAAATTAAATGTTAATTAAAGCTGTTACTGATTTCCATTCCCCTTCTTTTCGCTCAGTGCTGGTGTCGCCCCTCCATATTTTCTTATTAATTAAGTGTCGCTGCATTCCTGTGTGTTTATTTTCGCCCCGCGCCCACGCGACCCTGGGACATTGCCTAGTGGCCCGGAAGGTGCATTCTGTGGAGGTTCAGCTAGTGTCCTGCCAGAGTCCCAGCCCTAACTTACCGCATCCTCGTGCTCGTCCAGCTTACTGTAGCTGGCACAGTCCTCGCACACTCGCTGCTGGCACTCGAAGCACGTCTTGTGGTAGTCGTCCGGCTTGAAGGACTTCAGGCACACCCGGCAGGCGCCGGCCCTTCGTCCTGGCTCCTGCTTGGCCGCCGCTCCAGCTCCTGCCCCACTGCTGCTGCTGTTGTTATTATTGTTGTTCAGATTGCCGCCGGAGGAGTCCTGCTGCTGCTGTCCTTGCTGCTGATAGCTGGGCGAGCCATAACTGCCGCTGGTGTCCGCATCCGTTGGAACCAGCGAGGGGCGTGGCGACATTTTATTAACTTTGAAAGGAGACAACAGAAAAGAGGGAGGCATGTAATCAATTACAAGGCAACCGTGCGGGGAGAGGGTCTGCAAAGCAGCCCTTAAATAGGACTTGTTGATTTTCCGCTGATTGCACGGACTGACCCCAAATGCAACAAAAGGGCGCAGTGTTGGCAGTAGGATTTAATTTGTAGGTTGTGCAAGGAACTTAAAGACTTATGGTAAATGGGTTAAAGGTATTTTGTTAAATTGTACAAGACTTGACAATAAATATTTGAAATACCCAACTTCGAGTTAATGTGTAAAATATTCCAATTAGTTTATTCCCCAGTAATTATATTTGTATTGCGAATGTTTATTAACATTAACAAAAGCCAACAGAAAAGCGGAAAAGCATGTAAGCAACTAAGAGGAAAACAAAGGGGAGAAAATAACTCTCCCCTCCCCAATTAAAACTTGTTGATTTTCCGCTGATTGCACAAACTGACCCCAATGCATAGAGAGTGTGCAGTGTGTGTGCTGTGTGCCTTGAAGGCTCACTCCATTCCATGCTTAATTTGTTGTCAGCACACATAATTTGTTTGGCTTGCTAATTGCCAAAAACGACAGGCGGCAAATGCAATAAATGAAATAATTATCTAGTGCAACGAACGCCTATGATGACAGCCTTCGGAATTGGTTACAGTAAAAGGTCAAAGGGAAGCAGCCAAAATGTTATATCAGAGTAATATTTCCCAATGTTTATTTCACAAAGATTTAATTTCATTTGGAATCCCATTAAAGAATTTTCAACTATATGCTTGGTTGCTTGCAAAAATCAAAATTTAATATGCTAAAATCCGAAATTGGGTTGCTCCAGCTAAGTTATGAAATGTTCGTTGTGAGTGAATGGAAGCACTCTCTCAAATTGCATATATATTCACTTGTGCAACGTTTGATTTCTCCTTCTAAGCGAACGCTTTTTCAAAAAAAAACCCTGACAAACTGAAGCCTGCTTCCTCACACATTTATATGATTATATGCTCAGTTGTGTATTCTATATGTTTTGTAGGATATGTGCTCTATATTTCACCCTTGAGAAAATGGTGAAAAGTTTTATGCGGAGACAAGGACAAAAGCAGCCGCTGCATTGCTCATACGCACAGTTGCACCTTGTGCTCTCGCCTTTTGGCAACTCGCGCTTGACATTTGCTGCCGTAAAAGTGGCAAAAGCAAATGTGAAACAATGCAAGCGGCCAAGTGCGGAAAAAATTCTTTTAAAACTATAGCGATTCCGCCCTGCTCAGGGACCCACAAAAACTGCACAACTATTAAAGTACTTCCTAGGGTTTTTCCTCTTCCCCAATTATGTGTCACCTCGCAGGAGGCGAGAGAGCACTTGGTGAACCGCAGAATTCGTTGAGATTTGCCAACTGCCCTGCAGGGAGTACTTCAGTAAGAGGTGACTGCAGCTGCAGGAGGTCCCTTGCGAGGCTGAGATTATCTTGGAATTAAGTGCAAGTTCCAGGAGGATGTTGAAAGTGGCAAAGCCAAGTATTTGACAAAAAATTATGTGTGTCTCCTGTTTTTACGAGCCGGCTAAATAAACATCATGAAATAAGATTTCATTCCGTTCTAATAAATCGGATGGCTTCGCAATAAAATCAACAAGCCACAGCCTCGCTTAGCTGGTGGCCAACTAAAATGCGATAAAAATAACACAAGAGTCAACACAACATTTTCATGTTTCCCTCCTGCTGCTCGCTGCTCGCTGCTCCCTTTGCTCCTCCTTTGACTGCCACTAAATATATATGTATATACGTATATATGTAGTCTGAGCTGAAACAGAAGCTGCTGCCAATTTTATTGACTTTGGTTTTGGCTGCGAGCAGCATTTATGGTGCCCATAACAATGACAGTGTGAATGTCGATGACTCGGTAATGGCACTGCAGTGGATCTACTGGAAGGAACCCCTGACTTTTTGACCCCTTGCCTAACACTTGTCTGCAAGTCAACAGATCAACAGAGAATGAGAACTATTTCTCTAGATAAATTCAAACTGAGCAGGAACAGAGTTTTAAATTTAATGAAATTATGGAAACATTTTCTGCCAGACTTAAAATTTGTTTGAATATTAATTGTAATAACTATTTACCTTTAATTTCCGAATTTTATCTATTTCTCTACTTTTCCCTGAAATCGAAGACTCAATTTCATGTGAATAAAAGATTTCTGTCGACCTGTGTAATTGAATCAACGATGAAAACGAGCGCCCCAGCAAATATTGCGTATACGCGCCGTTAGCCATCGCGAATATTGCGTATACGCGCAGTTAGCCCGAGCGAATGCTCATTGCCATTGACTTACGTGCACACACGTTGCTCTCTGGTCTCTGCCCAATGCTAGCTTTCGGCTTTAGCACAAAGTTTGCACAAAGTTTAGCGAGCAGCTTTACGGCAGCACTTGTATGAAAATTCATGCTATAAATTCGCATGCACTTACGGCAAGGATAAACGTAGCCAGAAGCAGGAGGAGGATACACTTACCTTTGTCTGTGACGGTGAGCAGCGACGAGGATAGCGTCGCCTTCATCTTGTTCAAGGCACCCGTGTTGGAGGCCCCACCGCCCGAGTCCGTCGCATGCCCCTGCTGGCCCTGGTTCGCCTGCTCATCGGTGGCCACCATCTGCGGGAGAATCGAAGGAATGCCAGAGAGGGAATATTAGTAAAGGGAAAAGAGGTCAGCACGGTATCGAGCTGTGAGCTGTAAATCTTTGTTTCGGCAGCCACAACATAAAATGTTTACGAAAACGATGAGATTATTGATCAAGTAGGATCAAGTGAAGGATTTTAGTGGTTATTTTAGGAAGTATTTTTTAAGTGGTTGAGGAAAAATAAAGCATAATTCTACTTCATAAATATTAAATACTAAAATTTAACTAAAACGACCTGAGCTAAAGAGCTTTGAATTTATATTTCCAGAGACATCATAAAATGCTTGTAATGTTAATATGCTGCAGGTAATTTTCACGAATCATTTTCAGCTTCGCTTAAGATCAGGTGAACTAGATGCGTGTTGCCATTAAATTCCTGGTGAAAAGGCAGGTTTCACTTTGAGTAAGGAGCAAGGTTAAGGTTATTACCCTGCTGCCTTAGGATTCCCTGATTTCCGCTCTGTTTTTTTCTTTCGCCCAGTCATTGCGAGCACGCAGGTGAAAGTAACGCGGTGCGTTTTATTTGATTTTTTCCTTTTTTTTTTGGTGGAGACTGCTGCTGCTGCTGGAGGCGTCTCAAGCGCAACAAATTGCCAAGAAATCGTAAAGTGTGGCAAGTAATTTTTGATTAAACAACGCAGGAGCAAAGGCGGAATCCTGCTGATGCCAGAGAGCCTTTCCAAAAATTGCCGTCATTCTTTTTAATGCACAGACAGGAAGGGAGGCTGCAAAGGGGGCGAGAGGGGGCTTACTTTGCCAGGCAGAAGAATAACAATTGGAGGCGACTAGCCGACCGACGAACCCCGAAAAACATAAGTGCTGCTCTGCTCTGTCAGCATTTTATGAAGTGGAAATTTTCTATTTGCCAAAACGCCAACGAAACCGGAACAAACACCGTGCGGATGATGCCTCGTACACCGGGGAAAGTGGGGTATATATGACTGATTAGAAGAAATGAATATAATAGAGGGAAGCACTAATTAATTCCTACTAATAATATCTTATACTTCCCACTTGGCCATTTTACTTCATTCAGAAAAAGAGAATATTTAATTGTCTTCCATTTAGTATATCTAACATCATCAGACTAATCTCTTCTTTTTAAGCATTATTTCCTAATTTGTAAATCATAAAAAAATCAAATGCAAGCCTTATATTTATACCTCCGCGAAGGTATACTAACTTTTTTCCTATCCCAATTTTTTTGGCTATGTAAAATATATACTCAGCTGGCCTCTCGCTCGCACAGCGCAAATTACGCTAAGTGCTTTCGGCTGCAGCGTTTTCGGTTGCCTACCTTTATGTAGAGGCAGCAACAGGACCAGGAGGAAACGCAGGAGGAAGGCCAGAAGCATGGCTTTTTCCGGGGTTACAAGGGGTAGTTCCAGCGGGTACTCGAGGGATTCGAGCCGAGAACTAAGCGGCATCTAGTGTCAGATTATGGCCGCTTTGTGCTCTCAGCTTGGTCTACATTTTTGATGATGTCATTTGATGTCTTGGGCAACGGTAATATTCATGCTGCGGATTTACGGGCTCCCGTTTGCCTTTCGTCCTGCGGGCACCGCATGAAATCTTAGTGTAATGTATAGTTGTTTGTTCGGTGGCCATATTTCAGGGACTTCCCCTCTTAGCTCCACCTTACTGGGAATCAGTAATGCCAGAAAAATGACTCAAAAGAAAAATAGATCAAACGAAGAGACCAGGATAATAATATAATTATAATTTATATTATATTTCTTGGATAATGGGATTAAAAGGTGTGCTTTTTGAAGGTTATTTGTTTGTCTACTTTAAGAATTTCTATATTTTAAAGAACCTCTGCCATCTGTTAATCCTAAAAATATTAAACCAATATAGTTTGTCTAATTAAAAACAAAAACGTAATTTACTTTCTTTACATTTTTGATAAATTAAAAATTTTTCTTGTACTAGAATCCTTTGAAAAGGGATCCTTTGGAAAATTGTCAGCACTGTTACCTCTACACACTCACGTACTACACACAGCCCTGTTAATTTATGTGCTCAGGTGTCTGACGCCATTTTTCTTTCGCCCAGGTAAACTACTCAGCATTCCTTTGGCTGTGAACTTGCTCCCTACTCCCTTTACTTTCACAGTTTTCCTCACAATTTTGCTCTCGTTTCTCTGCTCTGTTGCGGTTGTCTGGCTCGCCTGCCTGCACAATTATTACCGTGTTAATTTTGTCATTTATTATGATTTTTTGCCAGAGCCCCGAAGCCGCAAATAGTTTCATGTTTAGTGCCAAAAATTATGTGTTGACATTTAAGAGCTGCTGCTGTTTCCCGTCACCGGGAGCATCACATTTTCCCCATTTCCCCCATGTCAAGCAATATGTGCGCCCTTTATGGCCGCAAAGTATGCTACATAAAACAGCAGTCAATGCGAAATGAAATGCGGCAAAAGTTGGTCGCGAAATGGAGGGAAAGTTCACAGCATTTTCCGCTTTGTCTGCTTGCGAAACGAACGCGTTTGCATTCCATTGGCAGACTTCATTGAAATGCCGTTGAAATGGAAATGGTGGAAATGGAAATCAATAGCAAATACTCCTCGACAGAAAGTGAAATGGAGGCGGCGAGCAAATACTTTGCCACTTAAAAGTTGCGCTCGAAGTTTATAACGAATGTCTTGCAGGAAACGTGAGGGCACGGCCAGGATAAAAAATATACAAAGCAATGATGGATGTGATATATTAAGTATTATATATATTAAAGACATTGATTTACCATTTATTTTGGCTCTAGCGAATAAGCTAATGTCAGGCCTAATTTACGTATTATTTATTTGTATGTACAACCGAATGATTTTTCCCAGTGCAGTAAGTAGTTTCTGGCTATGCCACGTGCTTTGCTGCAAGTCCTGCTCATCAGTTGCCTGTTGCAAGTTGCCTGTTGCTGCTGTTTATGGCCTGCAGCCTTCCCAGCCAGGGACAATAATGTGCAGGGCCACCGAGCACAGACAACGGCCAACCGACTGGGACACGTGTGGTCAGAATGGGGATGGCCAGGAGCTGTCCGGAGGCAACCGCAGGCCAAATGGGTAACGAGCCAAGTGTGGCAGAGGAAGCAACTTTACAGCGGCAACACTATTACGAGAATTGCTGCAAATAAAGTGCAGGAGGTCCTGTTTATGCCATGTTCATGGCTGAGTGAAGGCAGGTCCTTTGATGGGCCGTCGCCAAATAACCTAGACGGGTATTTGAATGCGAATAGAAAAAGTTTGCAAATTGCAAATAGCGAAAGGCGAATATCCCTTGTGCTAACAGACTTGCTAACAGACTTGTCAACGGCTCATCATTGTCCTGAGATGGGTTCCAAGTTGAACTTGGACCGCTTTGATTTCGTGCTTCATTTGGTCTAATCAAACTTTTTCCCAAAAACTCGCTCTCCCTCTTCTTAGGCCGCACATACACACAAAAATCTGCAGCATTTAGTTAGTTTGGCATTTGCTTGTCGTCAGCCGTTCCCTTCTCTTTAGCTTTTCCCTTTAATTTCCCAAAAACTTGGTTTTTATTAACTTTGCAAAGAATTTTGTGCCAAACAGGAATTTCAACGGAATTTACACTTTTCCGAGGTCCTTTCCTTGCCTTTCCTTCTTTGTGTGTGTGTTATTTTTGGCTTGACACCAGCTCCCAGCTTCACATCTCATGTATAATTTTATTCTTTTGCTTTTCCCGGCTGCCGAAAACAATTTCCGCATTATAAAAGGGACACCGCCCGAAGGATATATATATATATATGTGCTGGCAGGTGCAGGTGCTCAGCAGGATAATTGAACCACTTCGATTGCCAGTCCGTTTGCTTTTTTTTTTATGTATTTTTGATATTTTTCGGGCCCATAAACAAAAGGGAAAATCAGTCAGGCGGCCAAAGCATTTAAAGGGCTTTTTAATTAAAAAGTTTTGTTTGCCTACGATTTTGCGCCCTTCCGGTTGAGTTTGTATACGTTTTTCTTCTATTTTTTGTGAGTTTTAACCTTGTTTGAAAGGGTCTTAAAGGGTTAAAGCCTCTGATTTAAGTAGAAAATTTATATTTAATGTTTTCTCAAGGCAATATATTTGTTTTAAATTATTTAAAAGTCTCAAACTTAACTGGTTTATATTTCAGCTCAACTGTAGGTGAATCGAATTAAATTTGTAAGCCAAACATAAATGATTAATTAAATATTAATCATATTAAGCGTGATGAATTACGGTTCACCTGTTAAAACTAATTTTGATAGTAAAATATATATATTCACTACTCGAAAAAACACCCTTTCTCTTATCTTTAATACTGGTGTAACTCCTTAATGTATGCATTTCATGAAACACACAAAAAAATAAAAGCAAGCAAAGTGAAATGAATTCGGTTTTCATTTCATTGCATTTGTTTTTGTTGCATTTCATTTGGGAGCTTCGAGCTTCGAGCTCCACGCTCCGGATCTGCGCTCATTAAATTTTCAGGGCCAGCCGGGGCCAGCGCGAATAATTAAAAAATCACAAATGGCAAATGAAAATGAAAATGAAATTAAGCATAAATTACGAGCGGGCTGCCGGTGACAAGGCTCTGATTTATATATATTCATTAATTAAAAATCGAAGTGTCAGGCGGGAGAGCACTTACCTTCTTCATGAATGACATCACATTGGTTGGCAACATTTTGACGGCTGTTATTCCCTCGCTCTGCAGTTTGTTGTTTTCTTGGTTGGAGTGGTTGTGTGGTTGTCTCTGGTATTTCTTTCCGATTCGTTTTTCGTTTGTTTGTATTTAAAGTGCAATTAATCACGCATCCGCCATGTGGGACGTACGCTCGCTGGGTCGCTCGCTCGTAAGCCGCTTTTAAGTCATTGCGTTTTCGATTTGGCTGTGGCTGCTATTGTTGCTGCTCCTGTGGCTGCAATTATCCTTGCTCCTGGCAGCCAAACCATATTGTTTGGGCCATTTTTCATATACGGCCATGTAAATAGGCATTGACATTGGGATTGTGCCATTCACATGTTGTCCCAGCTCGCGGATTTCGATTGATTTATGCGATTTATATGTGCTCTGTGTCCGGTGTCCTGTGTTTCGAGTTCCGTGTCCTGCGTATTGGGTCTCGCTCACTCCTGACCCTTAATTAACTTTGGCCATAATTCACAGGCGTTATTATTGCCACAGTCTGCAGCTGCTCGTCGCGGCGGAAAAGCGTGGAAAAACAGCTACACCGGGAAAGAGGCAGAAAATTATAATTAGTCATTTTTGTGGGTTGAGGTAAGAAAAAAAGGGGTGGGTAGCTCGCTTTAAGTGCTACGAATAATGGGCCAACCGGCTTACACCGTACTTAGCCGGGTTCCATAAATTTTCCTACGATAAGCATCGGGTTTTTCACACACACATACATTCACTCACGCTCTCAGATTTTCCTTTACTGAAAAGTGGCGAAAAGTCGAGTTGGGAAAAGTTTATAAGACGGAAATAATGTGTCGCGTGGCATGTAAAAGTGCCTTTTTTCATTGTGACCTGTATAATGGGCCAGTCCTGGCTTTTTGCTAAGTAGCTTAGCCAACGAAACCTTCAAGTTAACTCCGAAAACTGGTATTCAATAAGCCAGTTTCCCTGTTTCGACACAGGTTGATTAGAGGGAAAATATGGTAAGGATTACAGAGGAAAATTTGGATTAATAATCGAGTTTAAATGACATTATTGATTAAATTTAAAATACTACAAAAATTATTTGCTAGTTGTTAATTTCCAAGCATAAATTGTAACTAAAATCTATTCGATTTTTTCTTTCTTTATTCCCAAAAAATTTCCCAATCAGATTACCGCTTATAATCCCCATTGTTGTTGTAGTTCTTCTCCCCATAAAGTTATATAGTTTTTTCTTCCTGATAAGCTCCTCTTCTAACCACTTCGATCCCAATGCTTTGGCCAGCTTATCGGGCATTCACTTTAGCTGAGATGTACACATTTTCAAAGGGGGATTGCGATTGCGAATGCGATTGAGTTTGGTTTTGGAAAGAGAGAGAGAGAGAGTCCTGGGCTTTGCCTGTTGCCTGGAAATGGAATTATTAAATGAAATGACCCACATAGCAATTCAATTGTCGAGCGATTCACTCGATTTGAGCTGCAGCTGCATACAGAGAGGTTTATATGGGGCTATATGTATGTATCGCAGTGGCTTGCTGTTGCCCGGATTACCAACAACAACGGAGTACAGGCTACGGATTAAAGAGCCAGCGGAGGAATGCCGATCAAGTTTCAAGTTCGAAACTTTGGCCAAGTCATTGGCACAGAATGCAGTTAGTAGAAGGGAGGTTTTCTCTGGCCATTAAGTGTTGATTGCAAAAAGTTTTGGGATGACCATGGAGTCAGAATAATAAAAATAATAAACCGAAAACGGTTATTAAAGAATTAAATAATTAATTTCATGAAAACAATGGCTTAAATATATTTATAAACTTTATTCGAATATTCTGATAGTTGAGAATAACTTTAAGTTAAAAAAATATAAACATAACATTAATATCTCCTTAAATTATGATATTTCTAGCTAACAACAAAGATATAAAGTAAAGGAAATCTATGCCATTTCTAGTTAGCAATTCCCCATATCTCGAATGCATTTAATGCCAACAACGAGTTGTTGTTTTGGCCATTGCAAAAGTTCGCATAGGGAAAAGTTCATAAAAAGTGATTCGAGTTCAGCTTGAGTCCTTCTTTGGGACGAAACGATAGCCTGCGACATGGGAATGCGTTTACGCCAAATGAAATTCACGACTTTTGCCAAATGAGCTTGGCTCTGGCAAGCGAAACTTTGAAATTGTATTTTGGGCAAAAATGAAAATTAGTTGCCGCTTGAAACTGTCAAAATGCCAGCGACAGGACATGGCTCAGTGCAGTGCCTGGCATTCAGCGTTCAGCATTTCGCGCAGCGAAATCAGGACGACGACGATGATGATTTTTTGGTGGAAGATGTAAGGCAAAGTGGTTACAAGTGTTTGTACGGGGGCGGAAAATGGGTTGGCAGAGAGAGGGTGAATGGTGGGAAGAGCGACGACAGGCCCGCTCTCGGGCTTACACAAGCTTAGCGCTCAAGGATGTGCTCATAAATTGTAACTTTCCGTTGTTGGTGTTGGTAACAAGCATGAAATCACATGAACACACACTCGGCCGGGCTCAGAGGCTGATGCTGCAGGATTCTCCTGGCAAAGTTCCAGTCCTTTGCCCAACTTCGGGGCGGCTGTAGTTGGCACACAGTTAATTAGCGCGAAATTGGGAGAATGAGCTCGGCAGATTCTGAATCGGGATATGGGCAAGGACAGTGGGTTCGCCCACAGACAGGCACCCTGTGCATGCTAATGAAACTGATCAGATTGCCATTAGCGTTAGAGGTTAGAATGTGTGGAAATAGTGCATGCATTAAATAAGGTCTAAACTAGATTTATCACCCACACGCTTAGATCCAGTCCAGTCCAGGACCAAGGACATCGCAATCGTCACGCACAGGCAAACAAAGCTCGACCGAAAACAAAAAAAAACCGAGCCAAATCGAAATTGAAACGTTCGAAAATAAAATAAAGGGAAACCTAGAAAGGGCACTGGGAAAAATTGATTTATTTTAGGCGTTTTATTTAATTATTAAATTGAAATTTTATGTAATTAAAAAGGAAAAGTTAGTATTTTATTATACAATTTAAGAACAAGCCTAAATAGATTAGAATTTCGAAAAAAGTGACTTTTAATATATAAATTTAGAAGTTTTAATAAAAAAAACTGGTAAAAATGACTTTAAACATTAAGGAAACCCTCTAGAAATTATTTTCAAGACAACATAAACACTTTTCATAGATAAAAACTATATCAATCTATCAAAACGTATCCTATAAACTTAAGAAATCCCTATTTTCTGACTCTGTACACTGCGGCAAACGTTCAGTGTCCGGCAATTTATTGCGACTCATGTCACACAGGGTGTCAAAGTGAATTGTTATGCCGGAACGTGTGCGGGACACAAATTAAGTGCAGGCCGGACCGAAAATAAATGGAGGAAAAAATACTGCAAAAAGCAATTCCTCAGCCAAATGAAGCGCAACAGCTTCTGAACCGAAAAGAAAATAATCCAACTACAACTAGCAAAAAAGTATTGTGGAAAAAAACCAGAAGCAGCATCAGGTCCAATTGCAGTTGAGAAATCGCAGCACAGTTCATAAATAAACCGGACAGCAGGGGGCATATCCGCCGCCAGTCCTATTCCCTGCCGCATCCTTGCCGGGCAACCGACCTCATGAATGGCATGAATGAAGCGTTGTCAACAAAGCCAAGCATTGGGGGATTTCCCCAGCGAGTCTGCAGCTTACAGAGTCCACCATCAGTACTCCCCTTCCCTTTATCCCTGTTGCTCGGCTTGTTAACACTCGCCTTACTGCATGCATTTATTGTGGTCGTCAAGGACCTGGACCAGGACCCGGTATAAGACCAGCTCCCAGTTACGCACTTTATCTCTGTTGAGGTGTGTGCGTGTGTCACTGGAAACTACTATGAGACATCCTGCTTTATCGATCACAGGAAAATTAATTTGCCAAAGCGAACAATAGAAGTTTAGACTGTGGGCAAACTTTAAGTCACAGGCAGAAAGGTTTACAGTGAGAACTTGAGCTACAAGGACACATAACCTAGCTTATAAATTGTTAATTTTTTAAATATATAAGTTGCCAACTAAAGGAAGGAATTTATAAAGAAGAAAATAATTACTGACTGCAGCTTAGTTTTCTACTAACAGAAATTAGCCATAGTTTTGTAGTTTTCACTTATTCATCGACTCTGTTATAGCTGTTTCCCTCAGTGCCGTTCATGACAGAGGACATTGCTAGCCAAACAGGATTTTTAATGAACCTGCGACCGCCTGTTTCCTGCCTGTTTGTGTTTGCTCTTGGCCATCCCACGGCCAACTGGCAAGTGCCAAACGGACGCGAAGTCAACGCCTGGTTGTCGCTGGCTAATTGACGGCGACGGGCTTACGTGGCGGCTACGCGATTTCACTGACTTTTGGTCTCTGCCCGTTGCCAGCCTCCTTTCGGCTATATATCCTTTATCCTTGGAAAGGTTTAATTGCTGGAAATAAACACAAGAAGAGTGAGCGGAGATGCTCCGGATTGTCGGCATGTTGTGGGCTGACCGAACAGATTGCTCTGCCTTTGACTCTGATTCCGATTCCGATTCCTATTCCGGGTTGAGCCGAGCTGAGTCCCGGGGCCTGGAGCAGATGGCATTCCCATTGACATGGCCATTTCCATCAACTACCCCCTCATTCCCATGCCAAACACGTACGCAGCGAAATGATATAAAACTACGCCCACCGAAAACACCAAAACGTTGAGCTTTTTGCTGGATAGAACTCTGCTCCACAAACAAAGGCTGGCAATCGTTTAAACTGCTGCCAAACTCAATTATTCAAATGGGGGAAGGCGTACCCTCTCCTCTTGAGGTGGAGACGTGGCACACACACGCATGATGTGCCTCAAGTGGCACTCGCTTTGCGGTCGCTGCAATTTGACATTTAATCAAAGCGAAAGCCTAACCGACAGCCACTCGAGTAACATGCCTCGATATCCATTCGAGGGCCCGTTTTTGCGGTACGGAAACGGAACGGAGAACTCCTGCAACTCCTGGCGGAGCAACCACTCCAGCCCACTGGCAGCCTGTATCCAGACTTTCATCTTAATTGAAATCGAATCAAAGTGTTTTCACTCCACCAAATGAAATTGTCTGCTGCACGCATTGTTCTGCTTAGCTTAGCTCTGGCTCTGAATCTACTTTCTTGTTTGGCTTTTGCCAATCTGTTTGGGCCAACTGTTGCCACCAACTAATGACCTGGCATTGTTCGGTCCTTGATTTTACACTCAATTTGGCTGGCATTGTGGCTTATTGTTTCATAAATTATTTATTAGAAAATTTTATTTGTCCCAGGCTATCTATCGTCTCTCCTGTATCGCCCTCCGGGAATTCTTGGCCTGGCCTGGTTTGCCCTTTGTATTGTTGGCTGCTGACAAGGATATGAGGTTATTTGATTACCAACTCCAACTGCAGTTCCACGAAATAGCCGGAATTGCGTGCCACGACTGACAAAGGCGATATTGGGCCACCAGATTATGGTAGCAATATGGTTACATTCGATTTTCCTTGAGCTCTAGATTGAACAAAGCTTTCAAGGGGGAAGGGAGGTAGGGGGAGCTCAAAATGGGCACCCAAAATCCATCGTCCAAATGCACTATACACAAACACACACATCGAACGGCAGGCGAGTGCTTAGCAAATATTACGCATACGCTCTGTTTGCTATTAGCCGGAATTACGCATACGCCCTGTGTGCAGAGCAGGCATTAAAGCACGGCAAGAAAATTGGTCTGAATAAATATGGGAAAATCTTAGAAAAATTTATCATGTCACGGGATAATTTATTAATACTTTTTAAGCAACTTTCATAGTACTTCAAATAATGTATGGATTTTTTAAAACAAATTTATTGCAATTCAAGACGAAGTACATAAAAATCAGACAGACAATTGGCCCTAATAAAATAAATATAAAAAAAAACATAAATATCATAAACATCAAATATAAATTTATTTCCCTTTAAAATTGAAATCTTCATCACAACCATAAACACCTGAAAAATATAGCATTTTGTAAGTTTTCCCTCTAAAGCCATGTCAAAACACACACCACTTTCCTTCGCACGCAATATGATAAGTGGTTTTAATAAAAACTAACTTAAAAACCGGTAATTTAAAGAACTGTAAAAGTGGGTTTTCCCTCCCTGTAGACACACCAGGACAAGCGAAGCCAAAATCGACTTGATATGGTTATGGATACGCTGCTCAGCTGGGCGAGCGAGCGCTCATTAACGCTTTGTAAGCTGTGTGCAGCTTTCCCCATTTTCTTTGCATGACAACACGCAACGCACGCCCCCCTCTTTGGGCTGAGACGAAGGATATGTTTAGGGGCGGGGACAGGCGCCTCCCCCTTTTGCGCATTTATGGTGTCGCGACGTGGCAACTCATTAGGAATGCGTGAAATTCAACGCAGGAAGAGGAGAATCTCCAAGGAGTAAGGATGGGTATGAGCACGGTTATTTCAGTACATAATTGTCGCCAATTCCGGGGGCGGTAGCTCTGAGCTCTCTCATATAAAAAGAGCATCAGGAAACGCCACTTAATTCCCTTATTAGGGCATCATTTTTATGCATCTTTTGATTCACCGCTATCCCTGCTGAGACAGTGCAAAAAACTTTATATTAATTACGCACGGCTGGCATAGAAAATTAAATCAAACGACGCAACAAAGAACACAAAAGCCGAGTCTGGTAATAACACAGAGTATCCCCAACCCAAGACCCCACCGAAAAACCAGCAAAAAAAGGCTTAATGGTCGTTAAGCGATGGCACGACCGTAAAGATTTCGAAAGACTGGGCCAAAGTGACCGCAATTAATTAACCACAAGGCGGCAAATGCCGCTGGCAATAAAAAATAATTATAATTATTTTGAGCAAGTGCGCGGGAGATGAGGATCGAAACTGTAAAGACCACAGTACTCATTGTTTAAGTAAATTACTTGCAAGTGTAAGAATAACTAAGGGAAATGTCATTAAATATATAAACTTAATATATTTTAATATTTTTATAGAACTTCAAATTCGTTGTTCTATTAGTATTCAGTTTAAGAAAATTTCTTTTTATTTGGAATTGAAAATGATAACAAAAATTGCTCTAGAATAATTTATTTTTATTATTTTCATTTACTAAAAATAAAATCCAATATCTACTGTTCAAAACTCTTTCGGATTCGGGGAAAATCGCCTGGAATATAATATAAAAGCGCTAGGCATTCATTGCGTAATTAAATGCCGGCGGAACGTTGAGCTGGGGCAAAGGTTAAGCTGACTGGCTGTCAAGGCTGGGCCTTTGTTCTCAAACATATTGCCGGTTAATTATTCAGCATTAGGCATGACATGGCAGGGCAAAGCATATGCATGAATGATGTACCAATGCCAATGTCAATGTCAGCATCATGGCCCAAACTGTCGGCCAACTCAACTCTAACTAAACTCAAACATGCCGCGGTAAAAGCAGCTCAACGGCCTCATGAACTTTTGCAGCGCATCTAATGCGAATTCAATGTCGTCCTGGCCTTCGTCCTTCTGTGGCCCCTAGCCCTACTAACCCTCCTTTTTAGGGTCGTGTCTTCAACTCGTCCTTGGAAGGTCGACCTCGTGGCTCGTCAGCAACGCTTTGGAAGCAAAGTCAATTAAAAATATGAGCGCAAACTAAATAAATTGTCATAAATATGCAGAAGAGCAGAGAAAATACATTTTTGCCAAGGATGCTGCCACAGCTGGGAATGGTAAAAAGGATCAATACTAAATAGTGAACTTGAGGCTATATATTTTCCCTTGTGAACCTATAGTTGAAACACAAAATTTAATCTAAGAAAAACTAATTTTAAATAAACTTTTTTATCAAATTTAAGGTTGTGTTTGTAAAAATATTTTGTATTATTAAATCGATTATAACGTTGCTTTTATACTTTATTTTTTGACTTTTTTATGGTTTCTTATTGTTTCATTAATTTCGATTTTCGATATATTATATATCTTGTCTCCCTACTCATCACTAGTGGCAACCTGGATTTTGTTTGAACCATCTCAATTACTTGTTGTGTACCCTGTTTCCACCATTATGCATAATCATGTCGCCGGAGCCAGCCATCTCCATTTACCCATCGATATCTATGACTTGGCGCGTGTGTCTCACAGGGCGTATACTTGATGTCCCTGCTGTCATTATTGTTATTGCTCGCAGTGCTGCTGCTTTTGCTGTTGTTGTTGTGCTTACTTATCGCACACACAACACACAATGTACAACATGTGTCTGGCCTGTCGCTGATGTCTGTCTGCGGTTGTGTTCTCTTCTATATAAAACAAGGTTTTCCCCGGCGCCTTGAGCTGTCTCCGCTCAGTCAGTGGGACATTCCTTGCATTTCTCACCACAGGCAAGGCAAAGGCAAAGGCACAGACGTGTAAATTGCATTGCCAGTGCTCGGAGGGATACAAGGAGAAGAAAATGCCATGCAAAGTGAGTGTATTCTCATTCCCAAGAATCAGGATATTTGGCATTGTTCCACGGCCTTTTAAGTATATTAGAATATTGGGAATTTATATGATACTCGTTTTCAAAGGCATTCCAAAAATTCTAATTAAGATGCGTGATTAAATTTTGCATTAGCTTGGGAAGCTATTAATTGGATCACTACATTAAGAAGTTAATTTTAAGGCATCATTAAGCCTATGACTATGAATAAATGTAATTTTCCTTTATGGAGCACCTTTACAAATGCAAATTCCATATTTAAAATGCTTATTCCTCTTGAAATATTTAACAAATCTGTGCGGCGGAAGGTCAAATGTCATGCCAGACAGACAAATATTTAATACCCACAATCGCACACAATCTGCCTCTGCCCTTTTTGCATTTAAAATTTATGAAATATTCAGGCATATATATTCATTAATTTGATTGCGAACCAAGTTGATGCATTTTTCATGGGGCATGTTGCAAATTGGCTTTGACTTTTCAGCGAAAGTGAACGAAATGAATTCGCAAATTGAGCTAATTCAACCAGATGAAGCACTAATTATGCGCGATTCCAGCTACGATTTTATGGCCAGCCTGCAGGCGAATTCAATTAAAATCGGGGTACAAAAATCAACATTCAAAGCCATATCCATTACCAGATAATTTATGACAAATCGAAAAGTAGGGACAAGGCAAACAAACACGAAGAGAGGGTGAGAGAGAGAGAGACTCTGCTGCTTTTGATGTTTTCCTCCCTCTGGCTAATTGTAACATATTGCGTATACGACGCGTGGCCGGGCGGCTAAATCATTTTTCATGATAATGTATTTAGCATGCATATTAATCAAACTCACACACACATACTATATATACCACACACAGCAGGATATGCTACAAGAATGAGAAGGAAACCGCAGCGAAGGCATTCTGTTATTGAATGCCACAATTTAAATTGATCCGCAAGCAATAGCAAAGCAATAATAATTGCTGCGGTTTTCTTTCGGGGGCACAGACAAGGCCCAAGACGACCAAGCCCGATGGCAACCGAAGCCATTACTCGACCGCATTCCATATCCTGGCAGTGAGGATTCCCCGGCTTTTCGGCCTGAATGCTGCCTCTGGCAACGCATATTGTTCGCTTGCCTGGGATTCTGCAGCTCAAACCTAATCATCTGCGCACAGTAATCCCATCATTTGTAATGCACACTCACACAGGGTTAGCGTGGGAGGAGAGCACTGAAAGAAACTACCAGGAAAATCTTTGATATTTTGTAAATAGATCTCAAGGATAAAGAACTAATCTCAACGGTGCCATGAATGCCATTTAGTTTGCTTACACAACAGAAACGCCTAAACAAGCTTTTGTTTATACTTTTTCTTTGTGTAATCACAGAAATACAAAAGGAAGTCGGGTAGGCCTCTCATCTGGCCATTGTGGCAACAAATTACCTGTGCGATTTGATTTCATTTCCGTTCTGCTGGCGCTGCCTACATCCTTCGCCTCACATCCTTCTCATTGGCTTGTGGTTCAGTTTCAGGTTCAACTACAGCTCCAGATTCGGTTGGAAATCCATCTACAACTAAATCATCATTGGCGATGGGTCGGCCTCCCGCTGTTGTTGCTGCTTTTCTCGTTGATGTGCATTCGGTTTTTTGGCTTTCGATTCGAAATCGTGCTTTGTGTGTGTGTGGGAAGAACAGGAGAGACTGGATGTGAGCATATCCTGGCATTAGACAGCTGTCGGTTTCGAAATGTGGCGCATAAATCAAATGTTATATTTGATCAGGCGGAAAGCTCTTGGGCCTGGGCCTAAACTGCAATCGGGCACGAGCTCTCCCTCACTTTTGTCTCAAATTCATCAATTTTCATCGAAACGAAATCAATCTTAGTTACAATAAATTTAATTTGCACACCTCTTTTGTGAGAAATTTGTATCCTGAAGAGAAATGGTATTTAATTTTGACTTTTGGGTGGGTTAAAAATTAAGCTCTGTTTTACTCCCTGAAATAAAAACATTAGCCTATCAAATCAAAGCTATAAATAATTGCCAAGCTATAATAAATTCCATCATATTCTCAAGTTTATCGATTCCCTTGCCCAAATAACCAAATATCTCTTTATTAATACTTTATCACAGCAGCAGACTTGTTGGCTGCTTGCCATATACTCCAAGTACTAAGTACCTACTAAGCCTGGCTCCTTCCCAAGGGCAAGCAGCTGGCGGGGAGGGTGAAGGTATATTTCTATCATAAATTCGGATGACTTGGAAACTTTTCGATGGCTGCGATGTGGCATTTGTGGGCCCTGTTGCCCTGTTGCTATATAGCCATGGCTCTAAAGCCTTCTTCTTGCGGCTGTTGTCGTTACTCTCGTAATTATGAAAGTTGGCCAACTGGGCTGCGGTCGCGTTCGCGTCCCTTGGGGGCATCATCCAACTTCTTGACAATGCCCACTGCCCCATTTCTTCAATTTAGCCTTCATTTTGAGCCTTGCAAGAGCAAATTGTATTGCCTGCATGGGTATTGTAAGTCCTATTTGGAAGCTCCTACTAATGATAGTGTGGGTGGAATTTTGGGCACAGGACATCCTCATTACATTCGAGGACTGGCACATTCAGAATGCAAAATTGCGGCCAAAAACTTTGTGACTTGGAGAAGCTGTTGTTGAAAGTTTATTTAAATTAGTAAATGAGAAACATAGAAGTGTAGTTGTTGGCCCAGGAAGTTGTCAATGTCAGTGGCAGCACTCGTCCTTGGCCATCCGTCGACAGCTCGAAAAACAAGGGCATAAATTAGACAAGGCGAGAACAGTGGTCGTTAGGGACATGTATTTTAAATTAATTAAGGAAATGTGGGATTTTGAAAGAAATAATGAAAAAAGTAAGAGAAGATTAAGGAATGAACAAATTGAAAATATTTCTTTTCCTAATAAAAAAAAGGTTTGGCTATCACTTAACTTTTAAGTGAAATGTTTACATTTTTATAATCAATGTAGTTACATTTTGACTGAGTTTCAGGCCACTGTTCCTTAGCTTTAAGCCTAGAAATCTGAAGTTTCATGAAGCTCAAGTCCACCAAGTCCAAGTCCATTTTCGACAGCATCAAAGTCAGTCAAGCACACGGGCCATAGCCCAAAAAACTTGGCCAAAAGTATGCAAAGCCCGGGCCAGAATGGAGCAAAATTATGAAGCACTGCCAAATTCGTTAAAATTGCCAGACAGGACAGCACAGCACAGCACGGGACAGGACAGGACAGACATACAGGCAGGCGGCAGGCGCTCGTTCAGCCAGTTGGACTTCCTGGACGTAAACGTGCCAAGAGCTTTGGGGACTGAAAAAAGTTAACGCCGGCCACGTAGCCACTTCACTTCGATCCCCATGCTAACTTGTTTTTGTTCAATCAACAACACAGGGCCATTGCCATCCATTGTTGGTGTCGTTCTCGAGGCTTTCAGCCCCGAGCCAGTGAGCCCTCAAGTCTTCGCAGGACTGAGGACTCAGCCTTTAGCGCCGCTGTCGCCCGCTTGTTTGTCTAAGCCCAGTGAAGTGTACCGAAGATATTTGCGCCCGATATGCGTTCAGGCATTTCGGGTTAAGAAGCAGTTTGCAGGAGAAGCAGCGTCTAGTTTGTGCACAGACAGAAAATGATAACTTTGGGGCAAGATAGCAGGAAGGTTTTATGTTCTCGAAACTTTTCTCTGGCTTACTTATTAGTTTATTAATTTTTTTAAATTATAGAAATCTATTTCGTTATTTATTTTAGCTTCATTATTGCTTTAGAAGGCTTCACAAAAATTATTTAAAATTGTTTTCCTCCGTGTAACTGCTTATGGTTAAATGACTGTATCACTCAATACCCAGAAATATGACAAAGAGAGTACTTTGGGACTCAATAGAGCAATAACCAGGCGGCTGGCAAACAAGTATTTTACTTGGAACGCTCCTTCTGCCTAATGAGCCATCCTGTCGGAGCCGGATTTCACATCCTGGCGACGGAAGAGCACCGGACACACGTGTGCCTTTGATTTGAATGCGACAAAAGAAATTAGTTCCATATGCAATAGGAGGTGGTTTAGGTTGGGGTCTTGTTCACGCTCCGAGGATTATTTGGAACAAATACAATTATTCCTGACTGTATGTATGAGGTCCTTGTTTTCTGTTATGCTGAGCCGAAAGTCTTGTTGCCGAAAAATCTCCAGAGAGCTTTGCAAAACAAAAGTTTTGGCCGTAGGCCATAAAATATTTTATGCCACAAAATAGACAATACACAATGCACAGCATTTTCCCAGTACTTAAATGTGTTAAATTTTTTATTGCACAGCTTTAAAGTCTCTGGAGGGAATATAGGATCCCCGGACATTTGTTTCTACTTCGAATATCTAACTGGAGAGAGCTGGAAATTTATGGAGCCATTCATAAAGAAGCATTCATTCATTCAACCTTACAAATACTTCCAATTTGCAAGGAAAATCGTAAAAAGTCCTGCCAAATTGAAAACGATATCAATGCAAATAAATAAATGTACATATATGCGGACAGAGTATATTTCTCGGAAGGCTATAGAAACGGTTAGCTAAAATTATTTAGTCTGCATATGGCAGGAGCAGCAACACCAGCAAAGTTAATAAATTCCCAGAAAGCAAACTTTATAATCTAATCTCAAGTTATTAGCACCCGCTCTCGCTCAGCAGGAAAAAAAACAAACAAAAAATGGGGAAATGGAAAGTGACTGAAAGGAGGATGTGGAAGGAAAACGCATTCACTTGTGGCATCGCTGTTATATATATTTTTTTGTGTGTTAGCGACATTTTTCCAGGCGAGGGCGGCGCAAAAAACTTGATTCATGGACCGCTCTTTTTTCTATGGTCAGTTTTGTGAGTGGTGACCAGCGTTCAACGAGGCGTGGATCCCTTTCGGAATAGAGTCCTTTTTATGGCCCCTTGTGGGCGGTTGGTTCGCAATATCTAGTGCTGGCAGCTTATCCCATTTCCGGACAGGATTTAGGAGGATTAATATTAGATTTGTTAGAGATTTTGTTTTCTTAAAAATGTGTAATTTCTTAGGAAAGGACTGAAAATATTAATTATTATAATAAAGAATTTTTTACAGACCTAACATTAGGAAATTTTCATTTTTTAAAGCCAAATATTGATTTGTTTTACTAAACTTTGTCAATTCATTCCATTTTGTTATAATAAATATCCGCTATTTTATTTATTTTGTAATCTTTAAACTTGTACACATTAATTCTTGTAATTAAGGCTTTAAATAATTGGCTTCTACTTTTATATTTTGTTCTTGATATATGTGGATTATATCATTATTTAAATTAAATCTAAAATTCAATCAATGTTTCATTTGATTAAATTCAAACCAAACAAGTTTTATCTATATCCGCTTATTTTTAAATATATTTTTTTAAGCCTCAAAGTTTCTCTGTTGTTTTATTTTCTTTCGCTCCTTTCAACTAGTAGATTTCGCCAGACATCACTGTTTTTAGTGGGTGGCCTGTGCGTTGACGGCAAGTTTCACAAATGATTTCACATTTTTGCATAAATAAATGTCAAGTGTGCGCCGGAGCATGCTGAGAGTTGCTGACAGTTTTCTAATAAACCCAAAGAGGCAAAGAAAACAGGATAATCAGCGCGCACGACAGGGATAAGGGAACGGAGCCCCAGCGAGCAACAAGTAGGATATACAATATGAGAGCGAAAGAGTCCTTGTGTGTGTGTGCGTCCACTTTGGCTTAGCAATAATAATAACCTTGGCTGCCATGATGCCTGCCATTTTTCAATGTATGTGTGTGTGTTATGTGTGATGTGTATGTGTGGGTGGTTGGTAGGAAGGTCCTTTCCCCATATGAAAATGACAATTTCCATTGCCACTACACAAAGGCCCGGTGCTGGCTGCTGCTGCTGCTGGTGATGCTGCTGCTATGGTTATTTTAGGATTCCCCCGGCAACGTTGGCAATTTTAATAATGTTTACTTAAGGCGTAGCCTTAGATCATCTGACTTGAGGGGGTGGCGTTTGGAAAATGTGGGAAAAGTGGCAGAAAATAAGGCAGAAAATGTGGTAAAGGAGAACGCACTGCAGCTCGCCGTGTGTGCAGCGAAGCATGCCAAATGACAGCTGCTACCAGCTCGTTGCTGGAAAATGGAAAATGCCAGAAGCTGGCCATAATAAGCAGGCCATAAGATGCAGCACACTATTTGCAGGCATGCCACTATGACAATTCCTACGTGTTCCGGGTGTTCTCGGTGTCCTGCGGTCCTTTTCTTCATCTTCTGCCGCTCCTTTTTGAAGGCACCGACCCATTAGACCCATAATTTATGTCCCACTCCAAGTCCAAAAGTCACATTATCCCTTTTTCGCACAGAAAGCATTTATATAAATATCATTTTAAGCTGCAGCTGCTGCCTAATGAGCGGCTTAAAGTGCCCCAATAAAGGTCCTGCTTCCGCTTCCTGGAAATGTATTTCTGTAGCTTGAATGCTTCTATGAATCACAGCAGCTTGCAATCCTCAGTCTGCTGGGGACTTATCAAAGGACCTGCAGTAGAAAATCAACTAGTGGAATTTGCATTTAAAATGCCTTTTGCCAAGGGCAACTGAATTGCTCGGCAATCAGATATCAAGATCCAATATTCCTAGTAAATTTCAGAAGCAATTCCGAATGTTGCCATTTATTTGGACAAGCAATTCGGTTCACAGTGCGTATGCGTAATACGGTTGCATCTCAGATGCCGTAGAAATTCCAGGCAAATTGATGCGGCTTTGGTGCGAAGTTTTCTTTGTTTTGCGTAATATTTTGCAAAAAAAAAAATCGACACTCAGTGTAAGTATGTACCTAATATCTAATAAATGTTTGGCTATTCTCAGATTCCAAATATAGATCGATTTTCAAAGATCCAAGGACAAACTGCGCTTGAAATTCTTAAATAACTATAGAAATAAGACGATTATTTCCCTCTATAACGATATAAACTTCCCTATAATGCTGCAAAATTAGCAAAACAAATGATTTCGGTTCAATTTACTCACAAATTCCCGGGAATTTCCTTTACTTTGACACCTTAGAAACCACTCAGCCCACCGTGCGTATACGCAATAAGTGCTTATTCCCTTTCCCCCGTGGCACTACCAGGCAATATTTGGCATAGAAAGAAAGGAAAATGGCTTTGATTTGCATTTAGGATACTTTCAGCTCGGCTTTGTTTGGCCTTCACATAAGACTTTCGCCGAGAAAAAAAAAGAAGAAAAAAGGAAACATATTGCCGTTCATGCGTTTATATTGGAAAATATTGATTTACCTGCTATCAAAGACAGCTGCGACTCGACATCGACTTGTATTTGCCCTCTTTCCCGCCTTTATGTATTTGTGTTTGCATTTGCCAGGACCTTTTAGGATCCTGTATTCGCTGTGCTATGCCTTTATGCTCCAGTTGCGGCCCATAAACGCAATAATCAATATGGATTGTCGGGGCAAAGGCGCGCAGGTTGAGGATGAGGGAAGGATACAAAGTGCCAGGATCCAGGCTCCACCAAGTAGTCCACACTGGGAAGGACTCGACTGAGAGGACTCAACAAGTGCAGCTCAGGCCACATCATTAACATTTGCCGGAGCAGCACTCAATGTCAAGGCAAAGACGTGGCTGGAGGCTTATGGTACAAAAAGAAAATAATATATCCTTGCACATTTCTCGTGTATTCCTAAGGTCACAAGGGCTAGACGCCAACGAGGAATTTTATTTTCCTCACCTGGACTTGTTTTGGGGTCTTACAGAGGGCTTATTTTCAGAATGGCCTTCAATGCAATGCGGCAACAAATGACTAGGAAGCCGCAAAGGAATTTAAATAATTTTTTAAAGGTTTTTTATGTGTTCGGGGGGAGAATATAGGTTACAGAATGATACATATAAAAATAAGAATGTAGCCTTAATAAGTTCTTCAGAAATCACTACTAAATATTCCAGAAAAAAAGGGTTCTGTAACTTAATCCCTACGCAGAGTTAATGGAACATTTACTTATAAATTAAGACAGCTATAATTTATTCTCAAAAGTTGCCAATACAATTTTTTCCTGTGAATTTGATTCAGTTTCAAAAATAAGGACACCTTTGACTTTCTCACTAGAATCAAATGAAAGCACAAAAGGCAAAGAGTTTTAAGAATTTCCTTGCCTATTTTCAACTGTTGATAAGTTGACCTAGAAGTCGGTTGGGAAAATTCTTTAAAAGTAAATCTGGCAGGCAATCATTTCTTTCTTTTCACTCTCTCTCACTCGCTAAGGTATTTTTAGAAATGCTAATAATTCACTCCGAAAAGTGTGAGCTGCCTTTTGGGTCGTTCCCACACATTTCTGACTTAATAAGTTGACAGGAGCAGTCAATCAGCGTCGTGGCTTCCACCTACGCACATCTCCAGGGCAGGGTTTCCCATTCAGGCAGCTCTGATTTTCCCAGTCTCTACAGCTCAGAATTTTCCCCACACCAGTTTGATTTCCCCTTAGAATTTTCCCCACACGCACACACACAGATGACTGTTCGCTGCGTGCGGCAGCTCATTTAAAAATCATTGTCAGAGCCTGGCAAACTGTATCTTTAATTAGCACAAGGACCTCTCCGGAACAGATTTCATGGCTCGGCACATGTTAAATGCAAATGCCAAATGCCCTGTGTAATGGCACAGCTCATAAAATCTACCAACTAATGCCGCCTTCCACAACTTACACGCACTTTCGACGGCTGTGTAGCCTGTTGCTTGGATCTCTCCGATTTTACAGGGTATATATATGACAGGGTGGAGGATTTTAAATTTTGTGAAGTATTCTTAAAATTATTAATTAAAACGGTTGAAATGGTTTTAGAGGAATTTTCTTAGTTAAATATTGAGAGTACTTATAAAGAATCACAGCGAGAAAGAAACTTAAAGGATATAAATTTAAATAAAACATTTTAATTGGAAGGAAAAATCGTAGTTTTATTTTTCAATTATCCTTACTTTAATCTTTGAAATAGAAAAACTATAGCTTTTCCATGTGATGAAATTATTAATATAAGCTACATTTTAAAGCCACTGAAACTAGATAAATATTAAAAAACATTACCTAAAAGGTATTCCAAATTTCACACAGTTTTCATTAGCTTTTTTTGGTTGCTTTTCTGGTAAGGATATTCAGGGAGTGATGGTGCTCGCAGAGAATGTGGTTCGCTTTGTTTGAGCAAAACGTTACTTTGCGCAAAATTATGCAAATTTGATGTGCGTTTTGTTGGCAAGAGAAATGCGTTGGTGCCTCCTGCTGTGTGTGGGTGGTTTCTGTGTGGTCTGTATGGTCTGTATGGGTTTTTTGGGTGGTTTCTGGGGCTGCAGCGACCGCATGCCAGCCAAGACCTGAGCAAACAGCACAAATGCGCAAGTTGCTCGGACAGCAGACAAAGTGCAGGGCAAACAGAGCAGAACTTAAAACAGTAGGCACACACACACTCACACACACATGCACACATGGCCCAAAACAAACGAAAGTTGCTGGAAATAAAACCAAACATTTGTGTTCTCAGTGCCGTCCTGTTAATTTCCCTGCTTCCCCCGTCCGAAAACGAACTTTAACTTAAACTTTAACTACCACAGCAGGTGCTGGCAGCATGGCAGACAGGTACGACAGGTACAGGCTCTCTTAAAGATTCAGCAAAATCGATGGCCTCCAGAAAAATAATTCCTCTTCCTGCCGGGTATATTATTTTCCCTTATTTTAGCATTGGTTCCTTTTTTGGTTACTTGCTGCTGCTGCTGCTGCTAGCCAGGAAAAGTCCTGCTTGTCTGAGGGCTAATCTGATCATAGCGGCGTAGCTAGAAAAACAATTTCTACAGCAAATGAAAGAAAAACACGAGATTCGGCCGAAAGTTTTGTTGTGCCGCCTTTGTTGTGGGCGAAGCCGGAAAAAGGAAAGGAACAAGCCAGGACCTTGTAACCGGAAACCACTCACACAATCGCTAAAATACACACACATATGGGCGGGCAAATAAACTGCTCATTATTATGCAAAGTTTTCACTTTTTCCCTATCTTGCGGAAGTGTAAGTTGAGCGGTTTCACTGAGGCAAAAAATAAAGTTGGGAGCTCTTTAAAAATGTAGGAGGTGCTTACTAAATGTGATTTATATATTTATATGGTATTTTCTAGCTGAATAATGTTATAAATGCATAAAATAATTAATTTAAATCAGGATTACATTTAAATTTGAATTTTTTTGGAAATAGAATATATATATTGGCTGAAATTTATTTAGATTTTTCTAGAATACTTAATTAAACTAGAAAATTTGTAATTTCAAGAAAGAGCTTCTGAAGTAATAATGAAAGAAAATTCTTTCTGAAATTCAAAGATGATTCCTTTTCTTTATTCCTGAATGCGTTCCCAAATTTCAAATTATCCTCGCACACATTTTTCTCTCCATGTCCCCGCCAGGAGCAACAGTCGGTCGGATAACACTCCCTGGTGCCCCCAATTTAATTGGCCCACTATACGTATACGTAATACGCATTCGAGTCTATATATATTTGTAAGGGGAGTGGCCCGAATCCGAACAGACGCTGGCATATGGCCAGTGGACCCGGCCAGGCTTAATGCTCGTATTTCGCTCCGTTTTCCGGCTAAGCACACGCCTGGGATTTCGGGCCTGGCCTCTCGACAAACAAAAATGACTGCACATAAAGTCTAAAGCGGACTCGCGGCGCAAAATGTGAAATGTGAAATGCGAATTTGCCAAATATGGAATTCAATTTGTGGTATGCAGAAGGGGAAGGCGGGGAGCAAGCAGAATATTTGGCAAAAAGCGGCGCCTAATGCGACAGAAAATGTGTTGCTGCGCCACGAAAAATGAGTCAACACAACACAGAAAATGTGTAAGAAAAAGCGGCCTAAGCCAAATTTATACATATATTTGATTTATGACCAAGCTCACTCAGCAGCAGAAAAAGTTTGGAGCTCTGTGCCGGCTTGGCTTTGGCAATTTTAAAGAACGAAGGACGAGGGCTTGCCACCAGTTACCAAGAAGCAAGTAGCAAGTACCAAATAGCAGCCAGGCCACCACCAATCACCAATCAGCATATGCACGGCCACGCAAACAAACGCAAAGAAAGGCGCTGCCACAGAGACCAAAAGCCACATTAGGGTGATTCTTTGAAGTCTGTGATTATAATAGCTAATTGACAATGTCTTAGAGGGTTAAGAAAATATTATAAAAAAATATAAAAGGAATTTATTTAGGCCTCAGAAACAAAAGAACCTCGAAAATCCCAAGAAAATATTAAAAAATATATAACAATTGTTTTAAATCCCGTGATATATACTTGTAAGCTGAATATTCAAACTGAAAATATTTGTGTAATTTATAAACAAGTCCTTGAGTCCTTTAAAAAGACAAACACTTTTGTAAAACATGGAATTTAATATACTCCAACATAATTACCTCTCTCTCTTTGTAAACACTTGAAAAAGGCAATGATTATTTTTAAGTATACACGATAATATGGCCTAAAATTATTGCCTGCAAGGATCACCCTAACACACACAGCCAACCACCCAGGGTCGCCTTGAAGTATGCAAATGAAAGCGACCGTTAAACATGCCAGGAAAACACGCCTCAAAAACAACTGGCAACAAAACCAGAACGTAATTGCCTCGTTTCATTTTTAATAACTGTCAATCCTTTTGGCTCTTTTTCCCCTCTCCCTTCCATTTTCCATTTTCCCTTCATTTTCCCCCTCATTTTTCCAAGGGAGCGGCAATTGCCTTGTAATTTCTGCGCCCATGAGAGCACATGAGCGGCAATACCACGAAAACCTCAAAAACCACAGCCACGAAAACCTATGAAAAACAAACCGAAAAAATGTTGGCATTGTAGAGAACATCCAGCTGACACAAATGTAAAAAAATAATAATAAAATCTGCTCACAAGCCTCAAAGTTTAGGCAATCAAAATAAATTGAATAAATTCTGGCAAGGAAGTTATTTAGTTCCGAGCTAAAATGAGGAATATCTATATGTCATAACAAATATATAGACTTCTCCTTCACTCAAGGATTTTGTCCCATAAAGGGTATTTTATTGTCAACGAACCGCAAATAGTTTTTGCCCCATTTCCTCTCCTTTTTTTACAGCCAAAAGTTGGGCCCCAGCTCTCTGGTTTGATAAATGTTTGTCCCAACTTTTGGCACAAACTGTTGCTCTCTCGGCTCTCGGTTTCCACATTGCATTGTAGCGATATCAGCCAAAGCCACAAAAAGCCACAGAAAAACCCAAAAAAAAGAATAACAAAGTGGAAAAGCCGAGGAAAAAATAAGGAAATTTACCTAAAACTTTAGGCAAACAGCGTGGCCTTGGGCCCAAAGCTGCGCCCTGCAATATTTAGCTAAAAAGCTGGGTTCAACTTTAACATTTTGCCAGTGCTGCTAGGTCTTTCCTTTTTTTATCAGAGAATTTTATTCAATGGAAAAAATCTATAAATTAATATTGTAATGAATCATAATAATAATAATATTGTCCTAATCATTTTTTCTTATATTAAAAGCCTTGTTTGACGTAACTTTATTATCTACAAAAATTTTCGTTAAGGAATTTACGTAATAAATAAAAGTTTTTAAAATAAAACTAACCATGATTTTGTTACCCATTTTCCACACTCTTTTTTATGCTTTCCGGGCATCACTGCATTTAAGGGAAATTACTTTCAATTTAAGTTTACCCCAAACCAGACTTTATTTTTGTTGAACTTTCTACTTTTCGTATTCCGTATTGCTTGTAGCCTGTTGCGGGCTCTGGTCCCCGGCAAATGCATTAATCATTTCGAGTACACAACACTGCCACTTCAGTTCACTTCAGTTTGGCTCAATTCGGTTGGGTTCAAAGTGTCAAACTCTCCTGTAAACGTGGCCCTTGGGCGCCAATTACATTAATCAAAGCATAAAGCATAAGCTGCACTCATAACACGACTCTTAGCTGGCTCAAATATTTCATTAGGCCAGCCCAGCCCAGGCCACTCCAACCCCAAAAGCTATCCTGCGGCAATCCAATCCAGTCCAGAACCGCCCACGAAACAACCCACACTCCCCCCAGCTTTACCCGAAAGGGCATAAAATGTCAATTTTGCGCAAAAACTGAGAGCGAGAAAAGCCAAACAATGCGGCAAATTTTGTTTGCGAGGAAAAGTGATGAACACTCTTAGAAAATTGAATGAATTCGGGATATCATTCGAATTTGAATAGATAATTCAATTTCATTTTTAATAGATATCAAGCTATAATTATATATAAAATATATTTAAATATTTTCCAGAATTTCATTTGTTATATTTTAGCGGAATTCTCATTCAAAGCTATTTTAAATATTATTTTTTCGAGTGCCTCGTTGGTATCACCAGCTAGACAGTTGCGCCATTATCAGCTGCTTTGAGCGATTACACCTCGCTGGAGCAGGGATGAGCTGGGAGCTGGGCACCAGGGAGTTGGGAGTTTCTAGGACACCCTTCACAGGATGAGGAGAAACACGGAGGACAGCTTGAGTTGAGTTGGACGCGGGTCAGGGTCGCGTTTAGCAAAATGTAAACACAATGCGGCGTAGCAACGCCTTGCTTATCTACCTTCTGTCACCGTCTGCAAGGATATATATCCATACATATATATATATATATACATCATCCTTGTGCTTCCTGGCACTTTCTCCGACTCCCCGCTTTTCACGGGGCCGGATATTAAGGCTAGTCCGCGTGACGGTAATGGCGACGCCAACTGCCGGCGGCCATCGTAGATCCAGATCCTGAATGCGACTTTAAATGGCACAAGGAAATTGTAAAATTTGTAGCATTTTGTCACTGTCCCAGAGATCTTTTTGCGGATTTTTGTAAGCTTACAGAAAGCGTTGCTATCTAAATGAGATTGTCAAATAAAGTAATGTCCTGGCCGGGGCGGGGGAAAAGGGAAACGTAAATTAATTTAGCTAAAACAAATTAATTAAGTTTCTTAATGTGCTTCTGCCATTTTCATAATGATTTCGTTTAGGGGAAGATTTGTAAAATAAATAATTGTTTACAGACTAATTCATGGAACTGTCCATTTAGGAAATTAAAGAAAATTATTATCCTGGGAAACTATTTATCTATTTTTTTCTTTAAATAGTTTTCCCTTTAACGTCAGAAAATGAAAATTACTAAAAATTGGATTGTAATTCACTTGAAACTCACTTTATTTCATCGAAATAATTCACGGGCCAAAAAAAGGAGTAATTTATTTCTGCCACCACCACACGCACACACACAATTTTTTCCCGGATAGTTGCTTTTTATGGGTGCAAGAGTTTTTCGGCACATCCACACATATGCAAATTATCCTGTGAACGAGAGCTGCTCCGAGGGTAAACATTTTAATTGAGAATTCGTCGAGCCGCAGAAAGTAAATAGAGGAGGGTGTGTGCAAACGACAAGTGTGCGCACAGAATCCTGCGAGGGAGTCCTGTGTGCAATTCTCCTTCACATCTGCTTCTGCCATTTAGAACCATTTAGAATGTATAAAAAAATGCGAAAAAAGGAGCAGAAAAAGCAGCACTGACTTCCTTGATGAGTGGACATGCCAACGAAATTCAATTAATTACATTCTCTAGTAAATGCTATCTCCTTTTTTATTTACACAGGGAAAATATAAGAATTTTTTCAGTAAAAACTCATTTAGCTATTTAAATCAGAAGACATTAAATATTTTGTAGAAGTTTAAATGAATTTTGAAAGCATCTTTTATTTAATTCATTTAAAACTGCCTAAGAGGAAAGCTATTTTATTATGCATATAAAGTTCATAAAGATTTTTTTTAATCCTGCAACAGAATACCTTTACATTTTTAATGAACGAATCAAGGAACGTAGAAGCATATTCAATTCAATTCAATATTCGTTTTTAAATGCAAGAAGACGATAATTAGCAAGCATACATAACTTGAGATATAAATCATATTGGAAAATAAATTTATTTTTCCCACAGCCTCGTCGCCTCTTTACAGGATATTTGCCGAGCAGCCAGGAGGCAAAAAAACGACCCAGAAATATACAACAAATGTGGGAGCGACTTATTTAAAAATGTAAAACAAATATTTGCGTCTGTGGCCAGCATCATTCACTTTATGCGCTTTATGTCGGTTATTTGTTTACGCATTTTTTATCTTTTTCCCCGGGTTTTGTTTGCCCGATTCGGTCCGGTCAAAAGCCGCCCTCGGAAAACGAAATAAATATATATAAATATACATACAAAAAATGCGTTCACTTTGCTGCTTTATTAAAAATTGTTGTGCAAATGAAGCGGCAATTTGGTATTTTGCATCTCGCGAAATCCGGTTTACACGAGTCCTTCATTATTCACTACAAAACACAACACACACACACACGTGCCGTACCGAAAAAATCCTGCAATACGGAATAATAAAAAAGGGAACCCAAAGGGAGCAAGCCAGACTTAAAGTTAATTAATTTTTGCTTTTGATTAAAACGCAACCAGAATAAGCCAAATGCGCTGCGGGGCAGCCAAAGAGGCAAAGAGGCAAGCCAGGCGGCAAAACAGGGGCGTCCCTAATACACACAAAGGGCTTAATCCTTTGTGGGGATCCTGGGGCCGCACACACACGTGTGCGTGTTATTGCGATTGTGCCAGGGCCTGTAACAGGGCAAGGATATGGCCCCGAGCGTGTTCAACATTTTAAACACTTTGACTTTGGAGACATTAATGAATACATTGCCACAGAGCTGAGCTACAAAATCGGCTAGGGAGGATATATAGCACTCTCAGAAAATGGGCTTTATAAATTCGCATAGGAAATATTCATTTCTTTGTTAGTTTTTAATAAGTAGAACAAAACCTGAATACTACTTTAAAAGTTTTAAAAGATTAAATTGTTTGTGTTTTTTTTTTTTAATTTTTTGATGAAGCGTCTTTAAATTGTACAAAATCTATTATGTTTTTCCTAAATATTTTATTATGAATTAATTAGGATATAAATTACGAATTAGAGTATATACTTTTGTCAATTGATAGCTTTTTCCTATGCTCTATGGAAGACTTGAAATTTTCTCATTCCTTAATTAATATTTTTATGTGCAATTTTTGGAAAATTTAAAATTTCAAAAATTCATAACTTTGCCAAAAAAGCATTAATTTCAATTTGGAAAACATTTCTGTGCTAGTTTTTAGTGGCTTAACAACTCTGCATACTAAATTATACGATTTTAATATTGTTCAATTTTTGCAATTTTTTATGATGTAACCCCTTACAAATTTTTGGAAAAATTAAAAAAAAAATTTTTCTGCAGGACACGGCTAAATCGATTCAGCTTTTGATACTGATCAATAATATATATGATTTATAGGGTCGGAAATAACCCCATCGTTAAGTAGAAGCTTCTGAGTGATAATTTAATGCCTTTTTTATACCCTATAAAAAAATAGCCAAAAGCAGTTTTATGTAATAAAATTTTAACAAAACCAAAAAGAGGATAGTTTTAATTTTTAAAAACATTCACTTTTATATTTATTAGATTAATTTATAGTTGAATAATATTTCCTTTATTCAATAATATATGTTTCAATAAATATTTTAGCTAAGTTATGGCCTGTATATAATTTGAAAATATTTTTCTATTATATATATATTTTATATATTTTTAATACATTTTATAACGCCTTCTATCAGCCATTTGTAGCTTTATTTCGAGTGTGGCAACCGACGTGCAGTTGTTTAAAATGCCATTAAACTCACTGAGATGGGCAGCCGCCTGTCAGAATGGCCAACTGTCCATTTTCCCCCACACTCTCTTGATTCTCCTGGCTTTTCCCGCTTCCGCTTTTGCCAGCCACAAATTTCTCGCTTTTCCTCGCACAATATTTTCCCACTCTCCCTCGCTTTCCCGGGAGCTGTCAGCATGCATAACTGTTGCTGTCAGGATTATGGCTTGTCATATTATGTATTATAGAGTATTTTATTTGCTTTCAATTAAAATGCGTGTGTCACTCGGCTGCGCATATAAATTGCCAACAATATAAGACGCAAATTTATGCAAACGAGCCGAATGAGTTTTCTTTTTTCTCTCTCCCAAGTTTTCCCTTATAGTTCTGTGCTGCTGCTGCTGTTATTGTTGTTGGCTATTCTCTGTGCGGAATGTGAAATGAGTTTTGCCGCTTGATTTGCATATCCGCTGAAAACAGGAAAACTAAACAACTTTGTTTACTCCTTTTTCGTTGTGGGCCATAAAAAGTTGGCGAAAACAGACAGACACAAGGAAGTAATATCAATACACAAATTGTGATTCTTGTAAAAACAATCAAATGAATTTATAAAATATGGCAATGTCTGTGAATAAAATGGGAAAACAATTTGGACTGTTTGTGGCATCTAACTCATATTTATTTTATTGGCTGTATATTAGCATTAATGGGCAAGGTAAATATAGTAAATATAAATGATTATTTAATATTTGAAATGGTTTCTTTAATATTAAAACGAATGTTACTATTGCTACTAATAATACAATTTTAGAAGCCTTTAAATTTAAGACTAGTTTATTTAAATGGTTGTCAAAATTGAATTAGCCCCTAAATCCCATAACGGGAAACCCGTTTTTCCTGCCAAAACAATTTCCAAGCGAATCCCATTACAGAATATTATTCTCCGAAGGGAAAACTCATTTGTGATAACCCCAGCATTTTAGTATAATTAAATTTAATAAAATCAATGAAACCTACTAGTTGAAAATGCAATTTGGAATACAATTTCAAAATGATTATTATATTAATTTTCTGTATATATGAAAACCTTTCAAGTTCCTTTCAGATTTTATGAACAATTTAATGTTCATCAACATCAAGGTGGGCGGTGTCCATTCAATGGTAAACCCCGATAAAATTAAGTTTTTGTAATAAAAATCAAGCAAGATATTAAGCTAATGCCCCTGACCTTAATGGCTTATATTTTTCGTTTTTTACGCTTTTGGTTCAGTGAACAAAATGCTTATTACTGATTGATACGAATCTAAATTAAAATGGCATAATAAAAGCACTCTGGAGCAGACCTTGGCCAGACAGGCGGACAGGTGTAAGTTCATGGTTCTGAGTGGGTTTTCGGGTCGTTGGGATTGGGTGCCCTTTCGTTCCTCTTCTACCAAGAGTGGAACAGAGCAAACTTTTGGCCGGGATTAGGGCCAAGAGTAATGACAGTTGGCCAAGCGCAGTCTCGGAGACCAGAGTCCGGAGGCATTATTGAAGCCTCACACCCGGGTGCTGGCAACTCCGGCTGATTGCCATCGATACGGCAGGCGGGTCACGTTCATAAAGTCTCAATCGCCGGAATCGCTGGCCCAGGTGCCGGAGACAGCTTAAAGTTGGCCCAAACGAACCAAAAGTACAGAAAATAATATTGGTTTCTTAACGAAACTTGAAAAATGCCGAAGAAGTCTGAAAATTTCTCTGCTAATTCTGTGAGATATTCCGTCAGGTTTCTCGACACTTAAGCACCACCTTTCCTATCGGCAAAGCTAAATCCCAATGGTGGCTGCTATTTAAGCTGCTTTCTTCTCTCGCCTCTGGCAAATGATTAACTTAATTATAAATTAATTAGGCGAGGGGTGTGGGAGGGCGAACAGCAGCTTGGGAGTGGCAGCGACATCAAAGTATCAATAATTAATCGCCTTGATAATGTTTTCAATTTCTTGCTTCATTAAGTTGTTTTATTTTCCCGAATGCGAAGAGGCGTTGGGCCGCCCGTCTTTTCTCTAATCCCCCCGGAGGGCTCGTGGCTCCGTCCAGCTAAGCCTGGTTAATACATTTTGAATTAGTTTTTGCAACACAAGAAGCACAAGGAGTTCATGACTTTCCTACAAAAATCAATAGCCATCGAATGGGTCCGTTTTCTCTTGCGATATTTATAATTTCGAAAAATTAACGAAGATCTAGTGGTTATGGTTTTGTTTCCTCAATAATATATTTATAAGAAATATAAAAATTTTATTTTTAGAGTCTCAATCCTTTCACCTTTTAGATTTCAAAACAAATAAATAATAAGTGAAGCCACTTCACTTTCACTCCACCCAAACACCATTTATTTTGCAATAACAAGAAACACTTTAAGCCCGCTATAGCCTTTTCCTATATCTTCCAATTCAAAAAAAAAACATTCATCTTTAGCTCTTGTTTACCAACAGTCAATAGGCAAAACAATAATCCAAATTTGTTTTTGCCATTGAAAACAAATGGGAATCTCCAAAAATCAATAACCAGAGTCTGGGTATAAAGGTACTAACATTTTTATGAAATTAATTTACGACCCGTAGAGGGGAATCCCCTCCCCGACTGATGTATATAATATTTTTGCACATGTGAATGAGCAGTGAATAGGGAACAGGAAATAAAACTGAAACCGGATGTGCGCCTGATGGCCAGACCGGAAATTAAACTATTTGCTAGCCTGCCATGCGAGTACTTTGCACAAAGCAAAACAACATTTTTGACATTGCTGACACTCACCTGGTTAAGGTATAATTTCAGTTAGTAAATTTTTTGCTTTTTTGTACATTTAGAATTATTAGAGAACTTTCTTTTCTGTTGTTTCGGGGGAAATGTAAAGTATTTTCTTTCAGGTAGCGTGTGTTAGGCGCGCGTTTTAAAGTCACTTCGAGAGGATTTTCCGACACCTCGATGGCTGGTACTTGTACACCGCACACACTCGCACACTCACTCACAGCGCAGCACACGCACACAGAAGCACACGCACACCTTTGGCCGGGAAAGTGAGTTAGGAAAAGCTATGTGGCTCCTCCTGGCTACAGCTTTGTTTTGGGGGGATCTAATGGCCAGGATCTGTTTTTGTCAGCCTCCGCGCTTGATGTCCTGCTCGCGAGACGGCTCAACTCGAACTGTGACGAGGCTGGTCCTTCGCATTTGGTCCTTCGGCGCGCCTCCTGCGCCTCTCTCACTCTCACACTCTCTCTCTGTATGGTGGCTTGCTGGCCCTCTCTCTCTCTCTCTCTGTCGCACACTGGAAGGACGACTCCTTGCCAGCTGGCCCAGCATTAAAAAGTAATATCAATTTCCACCTTGCGAAGTCGCACGAAAGCAACAGCTAAGCGATTTCCCTGGATGTGGATGTGGATGTGAATGTGTCGGTGGCTGTGGATGCGGATGCAGGCAGCTGCTGACGATTGTGTCCTGCTGCTGGCCCCGCCCCCCACGCCCACACGCACTTGCCTTGGGTGCGCGCTCTCTCCGTGTTTTCCTTTCCCGCAGTGAAAGCCCGACTTTCACTCTACACGAACGCACCACACGGCAAGGCGTCCCGAAAATGTACCCAAGTGGAGACTTTTCATAATTGTTGCATGCCAGGACATAGGACATAGGCTAAAGGACAAGACACGATGATGATGTTGATGTACGATCTCGTGATGGTTATTTTCGGAAGGGAAATCGATTGTTTTTCATAGAAATAATACTAATTTAAAATTTCGAATCCATGTAGATAGCAATATAAAGGAGATCATTAGATATCTGGGTATTTTTAAGAGTCCTTTACAATGAGAAATTAATTTTATATTGTTTTGTAAATTAAGGGAGAAGTTCTTATGAAGGGTTTTCTATAGTTAAATTAGGTCGGTAGAAATGCAGAACTTAAACTTTGTTTAATAATCAATTAATATTTTGGCGCTTGTATTTATGGCGTTATTTAATTCTTATTTAGATTTAAGCAAGATATTTATATACTACTTACATGAATTCCTGTGAAGAGCTTTATTGGTTTTCCATAATTATTATTAATTCCAATTTTCCAATATTTGTAGAGGTTTGAAATTTTAGTAACACCTAAAAAATAAAAGGTAGAAATAAGTTCTTCAATATAAAATGCTTTTTAAAATAATTGAAAATCCATTTAATATTTTTCTCGTACATTTCGTTGAGTGCCCCATAAGCCCCCGAATTAATTGCGTTATTTTAGCAGCTTCGAATTGACTTCGCCTGAATACAAACTAAGGCACTAAGGCACTGGGCACTCGTGCCCACACAGACCATGGAAAAAGCGCAACAGGACCAAAATAATTGCGCGTTAAACATGTGCCAGGCAACACACACACACACACAGACAGAGAGGTAGAGTGTGAGGTGAGCGGGTCCTAAACGAGAGCGAGAGTCCTTCGGCCGAGAGAGCCTCTTAGGACGACATTGAAAGCCGAGGATAGCCGAGGCCCAGAGAGCGGCGACTGGAAATGTTCAACTGGTTGCGTTTTCACAAGCAACAGGATACGCTGGAAGCCAGGCAGAACATCGCCAGGGACGACAGAAACATCGCACACTCACACTCGCACAATAGGAGCAAACACAAGCAACACAGGAGCCTAAGCAGGAGCAGGAGCAGGAGCAACAACCACAAGGCATCGAAGGCAGTCGCGTGCTTTAAGCTTGAATACCAAAACAATTTGAGCGCACAATAAAATTCAATGGGGGCTCCCCAGAACAGGGAGGCGGTGAAAAGGACGAGGTTAGGCTGGGCAGAAAAAATGGGAAAAGGAAAATGTGCCAATGCGAGGTGGAAAAGGGAAACTAAGATATGGCGGAGAGTGAGGTTTCATTGCGTGTGAAAGGAGCAGCAGCGCCTGTTGAAGGACGAATGGCATTAGAATGCTGCCAAAGGAAACGTACACACGAGATGTGAACTTGGAAAAATATCGAACAATTAATCGAGAATTAATTGATTCATAAATCTGAAAGTGTTATTTATATAAAATATTTTTATATTATTAATTTTTTCCTTAATTGTTATGATTCTTCAAGAAGTTCTTGATAGTTTTTAAAAACATTTTAAATAATATTTTATTTGCTTCAAAGCTTTAAATTCTTGTTTAAATTCGTTGGCTATATAAAAATATATATTCATATATCAAAAACCTATAAACACATCTCATAGAACATTTTACTTTTCCTAAATGCCAAAGAAAAGCCCATATACTCAAGCCCTTAATAAATATTCGCAAACATATTTTCTGTCAGTGTAATCAATGTTTACCTGTTAGCCAGCCAGTCATTGAGGGATGTTTGGTTTGAGTCCTCACCACTGGAAGTCGGGATGTTGACTGGCGATTTTCGCAGGACTCGCAGGAAAAGGTATGCAGCGTCTGTCGATTAAGATGCCGGGGATCTGAAACGGGGTTATTGTTGGTGTTACTTTGTGTGTGTGTGTGTGTGTGTTGCAAGGGGGGGCTTATGGCCCAGGACTCATGACAGACAACAAGGACCTGCCTGACTGCCAGGACGGCTGGGCTGGCAGCTTATCAATTTGTATGCCTGCAGATATTTATTTATGAATATCCTTTGGACCCTCGGTTCTCGCCCGCCTTTATGGGGTACACGAAATGCCGAAATGCTGAAATGCCGCGTAATCCTGACGCACACCTTTAGCCTTCGGCCAAGGGTCCTGCCTGCGTCCATTTTTTTTTCGCCGGCATCGTCCTCTGCTTTATGTGTCTCTGTCTCCGGATCCAACTTCTCCATTACTCTCTGCCTTTTTTTTGTACATTTTTTGTTGTTGTCGGGGTCTTTCCGTCGTCTCCGGCATTTTCACGAGCCGTTGCTTAATTTTATTTTTATTGCAGATTGATTTTTTCAGATTAAGTTTTCCATTTTACAAGCGTCGGCGGCTCTTTTAGCATTTTTCCTGCAATTTTCTCTCATTTTTGTGGCTGAGAAAAATGCGTTGCCTACTTTTTTGGGCGAAGTTGACTTGAGGCTAAGAATTATTAGGGTTTAGGAATTATTTATTTCTTGAGGAAACTATTAAATATTTTATTTATTTTTAAGGCTTATTAATTAGATAATAGATCAAATATAATGAATCAATTTAAATTTAATACAAATTTATAAAGATATTAGTTAAGGGAGGCTTTTGTTTTGATATGTGCTTTAGATATTCTTGTTATAATTATTAGGTAAAATATACCTACATAATTTAATTCCTTTAATTTATATTTCATGCCGAAAAGTGCCACAAAAAATCCTTGAAAGCTCCTCCTCTTTAGCGTAAATTTCAAGTGATTATAACTTTCCCAAACATGTATATTTTTTTAGAAACATTTTTTGTCGTCTGGCAAAAGAAATGTGTTGTGCCTACAATCCCGGCTTCAATTAGCCGCGCAGAAAGAAAAAGAAAACAAAAACATAAAGCAAACAAACTGGCGAGCTAGACCCCTCCCCCCGTCTGTCTCGCCATTTTTCCACCAACCATTTTCAAACAGAAAACTCCAAGTAAAAGTAAAACATTTTCATGCAAATGCTTTTGTTTAACCATGGAATATCCCCGACATTTGCACACATCCTCGCCGAGTCCTGCGAGTGCGAGTCCTGCGCGTGTGAGAGTCTTGCGGCGAAAGTTTTCACCAGGCACGCTCGCAGCCAGTGCAAACAAAATCAAACCGAGCGCAGTAAAGCAAACCAATATTGACCCACGGTCAGGTCAGGTCCAGGGGTCAGAGAGTTGGGTGTATGTTGGGAATCTAAGACTAGAAGGACAGATCAATAAAAAAAAAAAGGAATCCAGATGGAACAGTATGCTGGGATATCCTGTGTACGAGTTTTCTGGGAACGTGTTGAATATTTCAATTCTAGGGGGGCCTAACTAAGAAGTTTCCATTATTTTTTAACAATAAATTTATTAACCAAATACAGAATTAAATAATGTAATAAAAAATCCAAGTGTTGGAATTTCTGCTTTCTATCATCTGCTATCATCTATTTACTAAGGCAAACGAAATCCCTGGCTAATTGCTTGCCATTAGATTGGCTTAGGAATCTATTTTTTTGTGAAATGGCCAACTGCAAGTGCAACTGTCATCGAGTTGGATGACCAGCTGGCATTTTATCCCTGACGTTTATGTCAACTAAATGCGTAAGCTTATTTAGCATTCGCCATGACACTCAATTAATGGCGACTGTCGAGAGAAAGGACCAAGGACTCAAGGTCTAGGGACAGAGGAATAAGGTTCGAGGTACGAGGACTCGAGGTCCGCATAATCCTTTGCGCACTTTCAATGGCTACAACTTAATTATGTGGAAGCCCCAAGAAAGACAGCCCGAGCACTTGACGCTAATGCCGGGGCCACTTGAATCTCAAATCCCCAGCCTCATCCGGTTTTGCATTTCCTGGCGCAAGAGATGACAGAATTAAGAGGGAACTGAAAAAACTGGGTCTATCCAGAAAGGGAAATATTCTATACCAAAATACGTTCTTTTTTTCTATTATTTAAAAAATTTAAGGAAAATTATATACCCTTCCTTTACAAGTTTACTAATCCAAAGAAACCAAAGCATAACTAAATTCAATTGTTCATAAATCCTAATAAACCCACTATACCCTCAGTTGGGGCAACCGAAAAAAGGTATGCGAAAACACAACTTGAGTGCTTCATTACGATTTTAATTTGGCATTTTACCTGCCCGACTGCCTTCTCCACTCCTCTCTCCCCCTCTCTCCCACCTTGGCCAGTTTGGTCTTCTTAATTAGAACAATTTGCCGGGACGACAAGTGGTCTTGACATAAACTTGAGTAAAATCGCGACAAACCAGCCATTGTCATTGCCATTGTTGGAGTTGTTTTTTGGCGTCCTGCCTGCCTCGTCCTTTTTGCTGTTGTTGTTGTTTTTAAATGTTCAATGCAAATAGTTTAACAGACAGATTTTGCCTACGACCAAGTCTATTTACCAAGTCAAGTTAATTGAATTTTCACGCCGCTGAGCTGCCACCGAGAACAATGGCAATGGTGCCGAGCCGTAGGCTCAAAACGCTTTATTTGACAAAGTAATTAACTCTGAATAATGTGCGAGAGCAAGGAAATTGCCAGCGACTGGGTCATAATTTGTTGGTAGCTTGGAAATTCCTTTGTTAATCGAATGGGAAATGCGCGAGCTCAATCAATTGATATCGATCAGTGCGAGTCGCATAGCTGCTGGCGGGAAAGTGAAAAGTTCACACCATCACCAGAAATGAAACATGGCCAACAGCCAACAGTTTGACTGATGGCACAACTCGGCTCAGAGGGGGTGAACCATTTGGGGTGGTGGCGAGGTGGCAGGGTGACGAAGCGGCAGCCCTCAAGGACAGCCAAGTGTGGGGCGGCGGTCTTAGCCAACTTGTTGCTTTGGGTTGGCCATGTCAAAAGGCGAAAAAGCCAAGGCACATTGCATGGTGGCTCCCTTTTGAGGCTTCGGCTAGAACACTTTGGGAAACCTCTGTAGGTCAGTGATCAAGAGACTTAACAGCTTGTAATTCCACATGGAAAGAGATGACATTCTCGGTGAGACATGGTCTATAGCTAAAATCCCATAATAAATGCGATGAGCCCTACAAAAAATCTTTTAGGATTTATTTTCCTTGTGAAATATGCCTAAAAATTATATTTTGTAACATCATTTCAAGCAAACACTTCTCAATAAGAGCTTTTTAGACTAAAAATACCATCAAGTTTCATTAAGTATTTAATAACTGAACCTATTCCCTCCTAGCTTAAAGATCGCCTACAACTGCAGCAGATACCTTTCGCCAAATCCTAATTTATTTACTCGCCCATTTCCTGCTAAATATCCGATTTGTGTCCTTGCGAAAAATACGAAATTCGCCGACATAAATCTCAATTTAGTCGCCTTCGCTTTCGCGTTTCTGTCCTCTGCTTTGGGGGTCACTCCTTGTCGGTTGGGTAGCGCAGCTCAAACACAATTAGAGGAGCGTGGAAAGACCACCAGCAGGAGAAGTAGCAGCCAGGACTCCGGTGACAAGACGGAGTGGGCGTGGGTGAAACTTTTCGCTTTGGTAAGCAACTGACGCCATTTTAATAACGCAAATTACAGTCAGCGTTGTATAAATTTAGTTCGCAATAGGTGGCTGTGTGGATTCACGTGGGCGGTGTTCGGGTGGCTAGGTACCTTTTTATGGGGTGGCTTCAGGCTTCAGTTTGAGGTGGCCCTGAGCAACTGTTGCTGGCACATATTGCAGCTGTTGTTGTGGAATGTTGACGCTGGCTGCCTGGCTTTGTTGTTTTCGCCATGGCCGCCAGCAACAGAGAAACAGAGCAAAACAGAGCGCCAAAAACAACGCGGAATGGATGCATAAATTGCCATGGATATATAGGCAAGTTATTAAAGCCGTTGGCCTGGCTTAATTGGGCACATTGGCTCCATCGACTCAATAGAGACTTTAAGCCCCACAATGACAATTGTTGAAAGGGGAATTTAATTGCAAACAATAGCTGGCTTACCGGGGGGCTTAGTACGCTGAGAGTGTTTAGAGAGAGACTTAATCCACTTTAAACTCGGCATTGAACTGGTCACGAAATGAGTTTAAAAGCCAATTTAAATATGAGCGATATATTTATAGAGCAACGGTGTGACATTTAATGATAAATAAGGTAGAATAATCAGGCTGCTTCTTTGGTTAAACAAGATATTTCTTCTTGTTTTTTTAATTACTCAACTGAGTTGAGAGGTCAATTTATATAGCAGAGATATTTATAGTCTAAATACTAGAGTATTTAGAATTTATTTTAGTACAAATAATATCTTGAAAGGATTTACAAGAAATGGTAAATATGTATAACCCTAAAATGTATGCTATACTTTTCATAAACTAATAAACCTTGATTCCACCATACTAAAAATAACCCTTGCCAAATCAAAACTGTGGATAAAAATGAATAAATAAAATAATTAAAAAATATAAAATAAAATCTACAATATTCAAGGAATATTTAAGCGTAATAAAAGCAGCAGCAAAGAACCCAAAGTTACGCCACGATTTTAACCCACTAATGAGCAGCCGAAACTCTACACTCTGCAGAGCTCTCACCTGATTTTCCTATTCAAGCCAGTAAATTCATACAAAATCGTATAATGGCAGACGCCAAGGGAGGTCCTTGTTCTTAAAGGATTGTTGTATCTGCGCGGGACAGCAAGGGGCGCACAGCGGGCGCATCCGGGCTCCTTTCACGTCCCTCTGCACATCCTTTCCTTTCGAGAACAGTAAGCCAGAACGCCTGGCAGCCGTCCAACTATGGAGGATACCCCACAATTGTTGCCATGGCTACTCTCATCAATGTGCTGTTGCAATTTTGCGTCATATTGTTTGCTGATTTCGCCTCTCGGGGGAGAGGTTCCAAAAATAAACAAGCGAACTCAACTCGACTCGATTTCACCAGGCACAATGTGTGTGTGTGTGTGTGGGTGGCTTTTTGGCCGCCAATCAAGCAATGGCCGCTTTTGGCTAATGATAAGCCTTGTTTTGTTGACGTTGTTGCCGCTGCCGCTGCTGCTGCCACTGCCACTGCCTGCCATAAAATCATTATTATTGGCGTATTATGCTGTCAGTGATTTTAATTTAAATGTTGAATTTATCTTGCGTCCGGACGTAATGCGCTTAAATTGTGTATTTATTATGCTTCGCAGAGTTTTAAAACTCGATAAAGCCGCCGTGCGGGCGGAGAGTTATTTGTTTGGCTTTCGGTTTTTGGGAGCCTCTAATCGTTTTTAATAAGTAATAATTAAGTCCAATGAGAGCGTATTTTTTCTAAAAAATTAATCATCATGTTCATCAAGTTCTTGCATATATATCTCTTGCTATGATTATATCTTTTTCGTTATACCTTTTATTTGTTGCCACACAAAAAGACGCAGTTTTTATGACGTGTTTGAGTTTATTCTGTATTTCTGTATTGTATTTAAATGAAATTGTTCTCTTTTAAACGCAACGCACAAAGATTAAATTAGATATTTAGGTAATTAAATTTAGAATTAATCAAACAATATGTAATAGTTATGGTAATTAAGTTTCGGTTCTAACAGTAAACAGTAAACGTACTCATTAAAATTAATATATGTATTGTGAGTTGTTATAATGGAAACGTATCTCATTTGTTTTTGTTGTGTGTTTTAAAGCGCGTCGCCACTGATAATTATTATAAAATTATAAGCTTCGAAATCAGTGTTTAAAGTGGATTATTTTATTATTGCAAATGTAAACAAGTGTCCGTCGGAGTGATTAACTTTTTGCGGTTGTGAAATGTGAAATATGAGAATGCCTTTTTAGGACTAGAGCTAAATGTAGAGTTTATATTTATATATTGTAATTTGCTTATATAAAAATATATATATGTATGTATATATTTATATTGGTGTATTGAGTTGTGGGTTTTTTTTTCTTAATTTTTGCCTTTATTTAATTGGTATTTTTTTGCTTGGCTATTACTCTCGTTTCGCCTTTGAAATGTGTCAATTACCCTTAATATTTATTTATTTAAACTTTAATTTATTTTAATTGAGCGGAGAAACACTCAAAAATATGTCCGAATGCTTGGCATGCTCTTTCTCGATTTACAAAATACACTTAGCATTACGAAAAGTTAAAAACACTTACAATTCCGAATTGCGTTAAACACGGTTAAGAAATGTGCGTTAAGTATACGCCGCAGGACTCGAATTATTTATTACCTTTACGAGATAATTAAATTATATTTATATATTTAGATATCATTTATTTAGAATTAATTTAAGTAACGGAATTCGCGCTGAACCATCGATAATTATCCATAAATATTTTCCCTAATTGGTTTAGAAGACATTTTAAAATGAAAATTGATCGGAGTTTTTAATTTAAAATTGTTGCTTCTCAACTACGTTAAAGGCTTTTTCTTTCCTTGCAGGAAATACTTCTCAAATTGTGTGTTTTTGTGTGTGTGTGTATTTAATTTTAGAATTAAGCCTGGCTTGGGGCTCTAAATAATTTAATTTCATTTCATTTTAAATAGAACTTAAAACAAAATTACTGAATGTGTTTCGCTTCTCTTACGTGTCGCTTGCCGCGATTCTCATATATATAATTCTTCTCTTTATATATCTCTGCCAGATCTTTATCCTCATCGTCCCGGTCCCGGACTCATCTCATTCACGCTCTCCACTCGCTGTCTCTCTACATCCTTGTTATCCTTTTTAGATAGTTAGATTTCACTCGCATTATTTTCAAATTGGAATGACCTTCATTAGAAACATGTACTTTTTGTTTTTTCTTCTCTCCTTCTCTCTCTTTTTTCTCTTCATTTTGATCTTTACAACCCATTTTTAGGCTTACGTTTTAATTATAGTTTATGGTTAAGTTTTACTTGTTATTCTTGCTTTTCTAAATGTTTTGGCTGTTTTTTTGTTGTTGTTTGTTTTTTTTTTATATAGGAAAAGGTGCAAAAGTATGGTTTTCTTTTGTTTTTTGGAGTGCTTTTACTCCCGGCAATTTTGGCTTTGTTTTTTGCGTTTTTTTTTTCGTTTGTTGGAAATAGTAAAGTTTCGAAATTTCAACTGACGTTCAAATATTTTTAAATGCATTTAGAAAATAAAATAGGATTTGTATGTGTGTGTATTGTGTAGGTGTGTGTGTTTGCTTTCTTCTTCGAAACGAATCCTTGAGGAATACATATATATTTTGTTGGAGAAAAGTGAGCACCACGCTGGATTGTGTCTATGTTTTGTTTTCTTGATACGGAACAAAGGTTTCGGGGAAATATATATATTTAACACAGAACTGCAAGGGTTTTTACTCTAACAAAAAAAAAGGGTTTCTTGCTTAAAATTCAAATCCGAATCGAAGGAAAAATAATTTTCTGAATATTCTCCTCTGCCTGAATATCTCTAGTTTTTCTTTTTTAGACTGTAAAATCCCCCGCCGCCCAGTTCATCTTGTAGTCATCCATGTTGAACAGATCGAATATATCGCCGCTGGCATTAAAGGCATCCACTGCTCCTCCTCCTCCTCCGCCGGGGCCGTTGACAGAACCATCCATGCCCGTTCCATTGGCCATGCAAGTCGTCGTCGTCGTGGAGTACTCGTTGTGTTGGCCCACCTGCGGTTGGGTCACCGCCTGCATAAACGAGTTGAGAGTGCTCTCGAAGTCATCGCAATCCATGGGCGTGCTGTGGCCGTTGAAGTGGCCATTCACCGCCGATGAGGTGGATGCTTCTCCGGCGGATCCCACGCCGCCCGTATTGCCATTTCCCGTGACATGCTGACTCAGCTGAGCCACAAAGCTATCGGCATCAAAGTCGACATCAGCGCTGGGATTGTTATTCAGGAGCACGCTGTCCGGACTGCTGGCGTCCAACAGCTCATTGATGGACGGCTGCAGGCTGGGATTGAGATCGCGTCGCAGGTTGTTGTTGCTGCTGCTCTTGGCGGGTGCGGAGGTGTGGCAGTAGCTGCTCGAATCGTCGCCCATGTCCATTTCCAGCTGCTGCGACATCAGCTCCAGCAGCTCGTACTCATCAAAGTGATTGAGCTGCTTGGCGTCCGGACTGTTGTTGGGCTTTTCGTTGCCGCCTCCAACGCTGTGACAGCTCTTGGGCGGCGTGCTGGGCGGCGGTGTGGCATGATGCTGCTCCAGAAAGATGTCCAGCGTCTTGGCCACACTCTCCGCATCTATGGTGGCGCTTGTGGCGTCCGACTGCAGGGGGGAGGCCATATCTATGCTCTCAATGAAGCCGTGACTGGAGTAGCTCACATGTGTGTCATTCGTCTCCATGGCCATGGGCGTGGGCGGTGCCTCCAGCTTGGGCACTAGCGGCACTATGCTAGCTCCACCCGCCGCCGTCGTGGGTGTTGTGGTTGTCGCTCCATTAAACATCGACAGCTCGGGCAACGGCGTTAGCGGCGTAATGGGTTCCAGAGCTGCGCTCTCCGGTAGCTCGCCCTGCTTGATGAGTATGTCTAGGACATCGCTGACCTGTTCGGACTTGATGCCCGCCGACTTGCGCTTGCTGGCCGCCAGTGTTGGTAGCGGCGATGGCACTGGCTCCTCCTTAATCTTGACCAGCGGCATAAGGCCATTCAGTGCCGCCGCCTTGCTGGCCGCCAGCTGCTTGGTGGCCTCCTCGTACTGCGGCGGCGGTGGAGGCGGCGTTGGCTTGATGTCCAGCTGGATGAGTTGCTGCTGGACTGCAGGCTGGAATTGCTGCTGCTGCTGTTGTTGCTGGAGCTGTTGCAACTGCTGCTGTGTGATTATGGACTTGGCCTCGATGGGAAAAACAATGCTGGGCAGGGAGTTTGTGCGTTGGTGGCCATTAAGAAGTTTCTTGGGCTGAGCTGTGGCTGCCGGAGGAGCTGCTGCTCCAGCAGGTGCTCCAGATGCTGGTGCTGTTGTGGTGGCCGTCAAGCTGATGTTGCCCAACGTGTGCGCCGTCATATGCTGATCATTGAGGCCCACCAGGAAGATGGTCTGATTGCCCTCGTTCCACAGCAGCCCCAGGTTGTTGTGCTGCTGTTGCTGCTGCTGCTGGGGCTGGGGCTGGGACTGTTGTTGGTGCGAAGTGGCTGGTGTCGCCACTGTGGTGGCCGCCGGCTTGGCTGCCTGCAATATGGTGGCGTTGCTGGATTTCTTGGCTATTGTCTTGGCAGGCGTGGCATTGTTTACGTGATTGTTGTTCTGGTTGAATGGAATGAGTACAGTTTGTGTCTTTTGCGTGAGCAGGCGCACCTGTTGCTGCTGCTGCTGCTGTTGCTGTTGTTGTTGTTGCTGCTGTTGCAGGGCCTGCTGTTGCTGTGCGGCAGCTGCCGCTGCTGCCTTTTGCTTCTGGATCTTGGCCTCCAGCTGCTGCTTGACCACCATCTTTTGGCTAATGGGAGCTGGATTACTCGAGGAGATGTTACTGCTGTTGGTGGTGTTGGTAGCTGCTGGCTTTTTAACCACTGTTCCAGCCTGTGGCTGCTGCTGCTGCTGCTGGACCAACCCATTTACCTTGTGGGCGCTGGCTGAGCCTGTGGCCTTGACCGTCACTTTGGTGGGTATGCTCTTCTCCAGCTGCTGCGGGAGCACTGTCAGTGTCTGCTGCTGTGGCCCATTCGATGTGGACGTGGTCGTGGTGATCAGCGTAATCTGCTGCGAGGGCAGAGCATTCACAACCTGATGATGCTGCTGGTTCTGCTGTCGCTGACGGATCTTTTGTAATTCAAGTTGTGATCGCTGTAGTTGCCGCTGCAGTTCATCAATCTTGCGCTGCTGCTCCCTTAGCAACTCCTCGTTAGTCAGGATAATGGTGGCCGTTTGTGGCTGAGGCGGCATCAGCGTTTGTAGTGTCATCGTTTGCGAAGTGTCCAGTTGCTGCTGTTGAACGACGTCCATCTGCTCGTGCTCCATGGCAACGGCTTCCGAGACCAGCATAGTCACCGGCGGCTGTTGCTGTTCCACCAAACCGCAATTGCTGGTGTCCATGGCATCGCTGATAGTGATCACCTCGGTGGTGGTGCCAGCCGACGTGGGGGTAGCAGCTGCGGTAGGTGTAACTATGCTGTCGAGCGGCTCCAGTGGCAGATATGGTTTCAGACGCTCAATGAGATGCGGCTTGGGTCCAGACACGGGCAAATTCCTTCGCTTCAGATGCTGCTTCAGATCGGAGACTTTCATCTTCTCCAGACGCGTCATATCCGTGATGGAACTGGCGGTGGACTCGGCATAACTGGTGGCCGGACTTGGCGGAATCGAGGAGCTGACAGAGAGCGCCGGCGAGGGCATAGGAGGCGGATGCTGCTGTACTTGAGAAGTCTGTTGTTGTAGCTGCACCTGTTGTTGCTGCTGCTGTTGCACCTGTGGCTGCTGTTGCTGCTGCTGAGGCGTAGCAATCAGCGAGAGCGTCGGTGGAGTGGGTGCCACCGTTGGTGTCGCAGTCAACATGGTGGCATCGCCAAAGTTCAATGGAGCTCCGCCGCTGCTGCTCGTTATGGAAATGGTGTTGGGCAGACTAATGGGAGCAGGTGCTGGCGCCGATTGAGAGGCCAGGGCTGGCACTGTCTTCGTAGTCACCGTAATGCTATTGCTGTTGGTCGTTGCTCCTGGTACCGTTGGCAGTGTAACTCCCGACGCCGAGGCTGCCGCCGCTGCTGCAGCCGCAGCTGCCGCTGCCGAGGGCAGGATGGACTGGTTCTTGTTGAGGTTCTCCAGGAACTTAAGCAAGCAATTCTGCTGCTCCAACATCAGCTGATAGGATGTCTCCTCCGGCTGTGTCTGATCCTGCTTCTGGCCAGCGTTGGCGCTCGGCGGTCCTTTGTATTCGTGGAATTTAATGGTACGTGCCTTTGAAACCGGCTTTGACTTGGACTTCTTGCGGTTCTTATCCTTTCCGGGAGCATCGGACTTTACGGAAACGGGCTGCAGATGCAGGCGCGTCGTGGTGTTCATCGGCGGTGGTGGCGGCGAGGCGATGGAAGACAATGGACTCAGCGTGGATGTGCTGGAGGCCAGGGAGCAGGGCGAGGCCAGCATGGGCAGGAACTGTTGCTGCGCCGCCGACACTCCGGTGACGCTCTGGCAGAGCTCCTCGAACAGATTGGCCGTCTCCTGCTTCACCTTGATGTTAATATTGGGCAGCGGCGGCGGTGGAGGCGGAGGTGGTGGCACAGGAGCCGGCACCACCACCGTCTTGAGCTGTGGTGGTATCTGCGGCGATGTGACCACCAGTTGATTAGCAGTGGGCATCGTCAAAGCCATCGTCACAATGCCCGCTGAGGCAGCGGCCGCCTGGAGCACATCGGTAGGGGAGCTGCTGGCAGTGGCCACCACCACCATGGGCTCATCAAGACGCGGCGGTGTCTGTCGCGTATCGCTCTCCGAGCTCAACGAGTCCTCGTCGAAGGTCACATAGCTGTGCGGATGCTGCGGTCGCGTCAGCAGACCCTCGCTGGTGGCCTTGAATGAGACGAGGCCCTCCTTAACGATCTTCTCGATTGGCTTCTCCGTGTGGAGGATGTTTTTCTTGATCAGCTCGAGCGGACCTGGCCGATGCTGGATCTGAGAGTTGAGCTGATCCGCCAGCCGGGCCTTTTTCAGCATTCGCTGCTTCTCTGCCAGACTGGGATCGATGTGGCACTCGTCCTCCTCCAAAATATGCAGACGTTCGAGATCCTCGCGATTGGGACGCTGCTGGATTTTGGCCTTCAGCAGGTCGCTGGTCTTGGCGCGCTCCAGTTGCTTGCATTGTTCGTGGATGGCGGGCGAGGTTTTAAGAGCTTTCGGGGGTAAATAAATAAAATTATTTTAATTAAATTGTCTTTATTTAGTTTTAACGTTTCTGTTAGTTAAATTCTTTAAGGAAATAGGCAGGCCTTCAAAAGCTGAGACTGTAAAAACATTTCACATTTCAGTGATAAACATTCCAAGGTAGAGATTTTTTCTAGCTCATCATCATCTAATAAATTTAATGCACTTTCTAGGACTCTCCATAAAAAAATACCCTCCCCCTTCTTGATGACTACATAAAGTGTATGTATAGATTCCTCCTGATCCTATGGCAAAAAGTTAGCTTTTGCCTCGCTCTCGGCACTGGCAAATTCATCATTTAAATTCAAATTCACTTTCGGCTGCGTTGAGGGCTTTGAATTAGTTTGTAAATTTGCGTATATTTTCCAGGATTCTTTTCTGGCTTTCCCTATTCCGTTTGTCCCGTATTCCGTCCGTCTTCGTTGCGCATAAATTTGAAAGCCATTGAAATGAAATGTTCGGCAGTATTTGCATATCCTTTTTGGCCAGCCGCTCGCAATTGGCCAATGGATTGGTGCGCCACAGCAGATGCTTTGAGCCGGCTAAGTGGGGTTAATGTGTATTTTATCGATCTGATCTGACTAAGCGGCTAAAATCGGTGGCCTGTGACCTGAAGGGCTAGTGCCCTCTATCAGAAATATGAAAACTGTGTACTTACATGGTATGATGCCCTGCTCGACGAGTTGCGAATGTGGCCGTCGCACCATGAGCTTCACTTTAAGCGCTGGAAAAATTAAGAACATTTTTTTAATGAACAATAAGGTATAAAAAGTATTAAAATTTATTGAAAAATAAACAAAATATACTCTAAAAATTTGAGAAATATTTGAGAATTTCCAAAATATTTTTATTAAATAAATAACACATATTTTAAATAGATTTCTAAAGCCTTAAACAGATTTCTCTCAATTCAAAAGATAACCCCTTAATCCCTCAGCTCTGAATATCCTTACAAGTTGTTATCACAAATCAAAAACCGCAAATTAGACGCCGCAAACAATCATAAATTATGAAACAATAGGTTTTTTTTAGGAGGGAGTAGAGGAAATCAAACATAGAAAACCCATAAAAAACTGCCCCTGAAAAAAAGCTGAGGGAGAAATAATTTTCGTGGGCGCCAAAGTTTTTCTGCTGGTTGGTTTTCCTCAGCTTTTCCTGCTGCTTTCTCCTATCCCTAGCTACTTTTTTTGTTTGACAATGCCAGGGCAATAAATGTCGAGAGGCAGCTGCAAATGGAAAAAACAAGGCAACGCGAGGAAAAAGGAAAAGTTTTTAATATCTTTATGTGCGGGCTATTATGGTGTGAACAATGTACAAAATATATACATACTTAAATATATATATATATATATATAGAGAGAGAGAGATGCAGAGACATATATATATTTGCCAGGCTTTGACTTTTGAGTACAAAGTTTTTGGTGCCCCAAAATTAAATATTTAAGCCAAAGTCACCATGCTCAGAGAGAGACTGACGGAGCCTGGGAATTAAGGTGTGCGGTCCCATGGGGCGTATGCGTAATAATCTGATTAGATTGCTCAGAGAGCGTCTAAATAACAGATTGATGTCAATTAATGTGACAGACAGGCGGCAACATAAATAAATTCGACTTGTACAAGCCACCAAATACATTGACTTTGTAAGATGAGACCCAATCCAAAGACTTCAATTATAAACGCAAAGGCGTATAAAATAATCAATTAATGTGGACATTATCCTTTCATCATTAAATCCAAATGGACGATTAAATGCGTGCAAGCATTGTGTAATGTATTTTTCCCCCTCTCTGCCTCTTGGCATAATATTAAGCATACGACCTGCCCGCCTGGCTGGCTGTTGTCCTAATATCATTACCTTCAATTAGCATTCCAGGCACTGGCAAAATTGATTCACAAAATGGCCAGCCAGCCATGTAATTAAAACGAAATAATGCGCATTAAGGAGATGGAGGGACAGAAAGACAGAGGGAGAGAGTTGGGCATATCCTCTTGCTCTGTCCCAGAGTCAAAGACTCTCTGGTGGGTAAATAACATCCTGGGAGCCGCAAATGAAACGAAAACACAAAATCTTGTGGCCTTAGGCCAGTCCCAAAGGCAGGAAAACCAAACCCAGGGAAAACTGTGCTAGCCACTGCACTGAGTGTGTGTTTGTGGTTTCTGCCAAGGACTTGGAAGAGCATTTAGGGATCGGAAATGGACATAGAGCAGGGAGAGAAATGCATTTAGCCATTTAAATATTTTTGAAAAATATTTCTAACTATTAAATAATTATATAATGTAAATAATGAAGTATTTAGCTATTTTCTTGCTTTAAATTTCCAACTGATTCTATTTATTGCAGTTTTTTCCTCAGTGCTCAGTGCACTTCTGGCACTTGATTCTTCTACGGTTTGTGTGCATCTCGATTGTGTGCAATCCAAGTAAGTGGGTTAGCAGAGGCCTTCACCCGCACTCACCGCATCTAAATCCTTCCCTTTTACCGAAAAAAAAAACAAAAACAAAAACACTTGACGCCACAACAAAGTCGACATCAAAGTGACGATGACGTTATTAAAGTAATTTTGGGCTCTTTGTCGGAAATCATCATAAAAAGCCAAGAGAGGCTGCCAAGGCGCGTAATTGTCTCAGACGGCGCTGGCAGCTGTTGGCGATTTTACGATTGAAGTGTGCCACACAAAAATGTACACAAAAAAATGTATGTACCTATAAAATAAAAAATAAAAAACACACACTGCGAAAATAAATTTAAGGAAAATTATTTAAAGATTTTTTATGGGTTTGTTCTTGAAGTTTTTGATACTAAAAATACTTTGGCCCGAAATATTTTGTAATACAAATAATGACAATACATTAGCCAGTATTTCACAAATATCTTAGCTATTTTCGTAACAAATTAACAAGAAACCACAACAAACACATGAAGACAAGTCTTAAAAAACAGTTAAATACATTTATCTTACTCTAAATAATTTCATAATTTTAATTAAATATTCCTTAGGCAAAATTCTGTCTCTGCAAATATAAGCGAAAAACAAATTATGCTTCCCCATTATTCTCAGGTCCAAAAAAACTTGTTATTGTTTTTATGGCCGCCAAAGAAAACACTCTGATTTTTGGCTCAAGTAACACCGATGGCTGGAAAATCTCTTCGATGGATTTTCGGTGACTACACCGTTCGTGTCGCCCCTGTAAATTAATTATGCGAGCGAAATATACCTTTTCTTGAAATCTAAATCGTCGATACTCTGTTTACGCCCCTGCGTTTTGCACACCTCCACAAACACACACTCGATTGATAAAAACAATAACATAAATTCCAAATTAAACACATAAAAGTTTTATGCGAAAAGCAATAAATGTGTGTAGACATGGCCAGCGAATTCTTATAGAATTCCTGTTGGTATTTTGCTGCGGTTAGCTGCCCTTCGCCAAGAGAGTGAGAGAGAAGCCCCCAAAGAGGCGGAGGTGGCGAAGGTCAGGTAAACAATTGTTTGGGAAAGCTATGGCAGCATCTCGTGAGAGGAAGAAAAAACCAGAAGTATATATATACATATATATATAAGTATAAGCATGTGTTGTATTATAAAATCGATTACGTGATCAACGCTGCTAATACTAAACGAAGACGCCATCGTCCCAGCTAGGCAGATGAATGAAATGGCTTTAACAAGCGCCAGAAAAACAGTGGGCCAAAGAGGAAAATAAGTGCTCACAAAGTGGGTTTCCTAGGGGGTATTTTTGGCATGCTTCAGAGATGGAAAGAGAATTTTAGGAGATGGCTTCGTGAAACAGAATGTTAATATATTATTCTTAAAATATTAAATTACAATTTAAATCTGGAATTTTTTATAAAACTGGCAAAGAATCTGTAGTTAGATACAAAAACAAATACAAATACCAAAGAATTATACTAACTTTGACTTTCTTTTTTACCTATCCCTATCGTATAATTTTAAGAGTGGCTTTGCTATCAGTTTGTGGCACTCCAACCTCGTAAATCATTGCCAACTTATCCCACGTAAAATGTTAAAATTATTCTAAAAAATTTAATTCTTAAAGCTATATACAGAATTTTGTTCATCGAATTTTGCATTTCCGCTTATATATTTTTTCGTGTGCTTGCCATTTCGAGTCGCGTGCAGCGTGTTTATTTGTCAAAAGTTTTGTGCATTTTTCGCTGGCGATGCCGCCATCATTGACTGCCAACAGCCATGTGTTTATAATAATTTTTTCCTTTTGCCAAATGTTTACACACAGGCACACACACATGCTGAATTGGGAACCGGGGAACTGACCAGCAGTGGTTGTTGCTAAAATGCAGTTTAATGTTAGATAACTTGTGTTCGATGCCTGCCGGAAATTTTGCTCTTTTGCTTTTTTTCAACACGAAATTTGGCAAAATTGTTGCAAAAGATTTTTGAAATAAATACAGGAGAGAAGCCTTGTTTTTATAAACATTTAGTAGAATGAAAGTATTTTTTGGTCAGGGTCAGGCCATTGTGTGAACTTTCTTATTGAATTTCCTTATGTTTTCTCAAATATTGCCGCGCATTTCCGGTTTTCGATATTTTTCTGTCATATTTCTACCGAAGTGCAGACGACAAGAACTGTCAAAACTATTAGCGACTATGCAGCTATATATCTACACAGAATCTGTACTATATTCACAGACACACTCAGTCATTTTGCGGTCATTCAAAGTGTATAAGAATATTTTTCTTCACTCAAAATGCCAAGAAAATATGTAGGCCAGCAGAAAGGCAGAAAAATTTTGACAAAAAAAAATATAAAACGCTTTGGAAACTTGCTATGAATGGGTTTCTTGAATGGGCGTGGCACGCCTTAAGGTTATCCTAACTTTTTTCTTTTGTTGTTATTCTTTTATTAAATTGTGAAACTCAATAAGCTCAATCTGACGACGAAGATAAAACTAGAGAGCAAGAATAGAAATTTAAAAAATATCTTAAAATAAAAATAAACCAAATAAAAACAAAACAAAAACAAAGAATCAAAATTAAAAAACAAATTAATAACTTTATAAGCCTCGATCATGGCCATCAAATCATGAAATATAATGAATCCAGAGTATAAGAAAGAAGAGCAAGTAAACTATCAATGTTACTATCGAGGAATCTGTTTATATTTTAAATTTATCGATGTTAGGGATGAGGGATACAAAAATATTTGATAATTCACTCGAATTTTATATATTTACAATAACCACACTGGTTCTTCATATACAAATTATATTCCTCTTGGTATTTATTTCTTTTCTTAATGGAAAAAATATTTTTAAAAGGGGAATCCTGTCTAATTCTTACTATTTTCCTGTCATTGCCATGAGATGACTTCAATTTAGCTAACTACATTAATTCTACATTAATTCCAGCCACACTCACATTCTTTGTTCTTATCCATGGCCGGCTGAAGGGGACTGGAATCGACGATGGCCTTTGGCGGCGACTGCCTGGCATCGTAGCAATCAGAATTGTTGCCATCATCGCTGCTGCCCAGGAACGTTGCATGCAAACGCTGTTCACCTGAAAGCAAAGGTAAATAATTATTATTATTTGGATTATATTATATTCCGAAATAACTAACCTTCCGACATGTCGTCGTAGGCCTCGTGCAGCAGTATTATGTCCTGAAAGGTATGCTCCAAGGCCTTACCGCTTAGCCGGGTGGCCAGGAGTCCGCTGCAGGCGGCGCTCGATATGAGCTCAACGGTGGTCAGCGGCGAGGTGGAGATGGTGGCCAGCAGCGAGGAGCTGCCGCTGCCACTGCCTCCGCTACCGCTGCTGCTGCTGCTGCCGCTGGTGCTCCCGCTGCTACCGCTGCTCAGGCTATGTAGCGAGGCGGACTTGACCAACTGGCCCACCTTCTGACAGCTGCTATTGTTGCCGGTCTTTTGAGTGGCCTTCAATGTCCTGGACAGGCTCTTTGTCGGCGACGTGGAGGTGGATTTGTTGAGAAACCGGCTAGCCGTTGCTGCACCGGCTCCCTTGGCACTGGAACTGGAGTGAGAGCTGCTCCTACTGCTGCTGCTGCAGCTGCTCAGGCTGCTGCTAATGGATTTTTTCGATGAGTTGGAACTGACGGAAGAGGCGGGCGAGGCCGACGATGAACTATGGCCCAGGATCACCGCCGTTTGCTGCTGCTGCTGCTGTTGCTGGAGTGTATTTGTGGCGAGCTTGGTGTCAATGGTAATGGGTATGACACTGGTGGCCACCAGTTGGTGGTGCTTTTGCTGCTGGGCCAGCTGCTGATGACGCTGCAGATGCTGCTGCTGCTTGGAGCCGGATACTCCGCCGGCCGAGCCCTGGAACCAACTGGGAAAGTTGCCCTTGAGCGTGTCAATTAGGTCCTGATCGAGCGTTAAACGCCACGATGCAGGTGCTCCGTCCACGCTCTGCGTAGACTCTGTAAAAATTAAAAAAAGAAAGAATATGAATTAAAATTTTGCAAGAAAATTATATTAAAATATATAATTTACATAAATCTTTGATTCTCTGCATTTTCAATTTCCCTAAACATTTATTATGATCAACTAGTGGCTCTGCCTTGCTGCCCGCTGGTGTTCTTTGGTATTTATGCTAAGCACTGCCAAGTAACCTAGTTTCTTGGCCTGAAGCAATGGCAAACCCCAAACCCCTCCCACCTTGGACCACCCCCAACCGAATGGGACATAGAAAACATAGCAAAGCGCGTACTTGGTATTTATTTTTCAAATTCTTTTCTATTTCGCTTCGCCTGCGATTTTGTGGCACTTTTTGGCTAGAGAATTGCCTGCGGCGAAAAAATAGATACAGATACAGATATATCGAGATATACCCTGAGCTGCGCCGTGTTATACATAGACGCTTATAAATTTATAATTGCAATTTGCCGAATCACTGGGCGCGCTGCTGCTGCTGCTGCTGCTGATGCAGATGCTGCTGCACTTACTCGTAACTGGTGGCGACAGTAATGCGCGAGTTGAAATGCGACGAAAATCTTGGCACTCGACGGCATTGCATCATGCGAAAGCGACATTCCCAGACACGCCTCGGATTATGCAATATTGCGCGCGGCAATAAAGCGACTATTTTCGACCCGATAGCGGTATAAATAAATAGGTGCCACTAGAAGAAGTACCTCGTAAAATAATGGCCAAAAAACCTTTTCGCGAGACACATGACTGACATGCACTTGTCAAATGTTCGGCTATTTTTGGGCCTGTTTTTGTGTGTTCCTTTTCCTTTGATTGTTATTTTTGGTAAATCTTAAAAAGGTCTGCTTACATTGTTGTTGCGGATATAAACGCTGGGAAATATATAGACACGTGCGGAACTGGTTGAGGTATGTAAGAAAATGTTGTATGAATTGGCAATTGAAATTAATATCTTCCCCATGTTCAATGAATAATAACTTGATAATTTACTCACTTGCTTAATGAATCGAATTTAAATAGAAAATTTCTCTATTCCTTTAAGAAAACGAACTTTACCAAAATTCGAGATATTTCTTTTTCCAAGTGTGGATATTTTTAGAGACCTCATCGAAAATTGTCGCATTTAGGTCGCCTCCAAATCTCTTTCTCTACCACTTTCTGTGCGCTGCGTGGGCCGAGAAACTGTGACACTTTCTGCTTTTCTGCCCCGCCTGTCTTGTTTGTTTATCTAAACTAAATTTAAAAATTGCTACGCAAATAAATAGATAACTGTGCCGTTCACTGCATTTTGCATTTGCATTTTTGCTTGAGCATTTGCTGCGACATTTATTGGTCATTAAGGCGAGCGCCAGAGCGGATTCAAAAGCATGCTTTTGCAGCAGAAGCAGCAGCAGGGAATAGCAAAAAGCAACAGGCGAGCCAACAAACAAACAAAACAAACATACCGGGCAACCCAACCGAGCAGGGAACTGCTACTACTAGTAACATCACCAGGCGACGCCACCAAAACAATTTGGCAGCTGAGGCAGTAAAAGAAACGCTATAGAACTAGCAGGAAACACAGGAAAAAATAATGGGTTGCCTTACGAATTTGAATTGAAATCTTTTGAGGAATATTTTGGATAAAAGTTTGCTTATTATAAACTCTAAATAAAGTAATTTTAATCATACTTTTGTCAGCATCAAGGCGCAAAGTAAGTACTTACAGAAACCCCCCATTTATTTCCTGTGCACCCTTCGATGCCCTGCCCCAATCTTTGCTCGTGTGTTTGGTGGCGCGACATGTTGTGCACACACGCAGGCACTTGCCACATGGCACATGGCCTGTGGATGGTGGGTATCAAGCTGAGGGACGGGCAGGAGGAGCCAAAGACCCACCAACCAAAGCCATTGCCAATTCTATTTTCACCGCCAGCAGCCAGCAGCAGCAGCAGCAGCAGCAGTGAATGCAAGTGGTTTTCTCTTGGCCAAGATGTCCACCGGTTAGACTCCTTCACCTCCTCGTCCTCGTCTTTCTCTTTGTGTTTGCCCTCTATCCCTCCCCCCAATAGAACAACAACGCCTTGGCCATTACAATTTGTCAACGGGGCGTATGCGCAATGCTGAAGCTGTTGGTGCTGTCGCTGAAGCAATGGCAAAACAATTGAATTGACAAAAGAACCGAGAATGAAAAGGAAACCGCTGCTTCAAAGGCGAAAAATTAATGAATCGGAAAGAACAATTGAACAGCAGGGGAAATTGGCCAGAATTAGTTGGCTTAAAATATGCTAAACTAAATATAGAAAGCAGCAGCAGCAGTGCAGCAGTAGGGGAATTGGAAGTAAGTACAGGAAATAGCAAATAAAATTTTAATTTAAAAAAAAGGTACATTTAGATGCTTAAATCTATATAAATTAGATATATTTACATAATGGTTTAACTTAGGTTTTCAATTAAATTAAACCTCTCTTTCCTCCTTTAAGTTTTCTCGATTTAAAATCAAAATTTTCCCATTTTCTGCACCACTTGTTGCCATTATGTAAATTATAATCAAAGGAAAGCATATGCGGCAACCCTTTGATGAATCAATAAATAGAACAAATACACACCCAGCAAACACACACACACTCACCCACCCAGACACACACCGAGACCATTTTCCAGAGATGTTGACAAAACTATAACCTTGAGTGTGAATAATATAGAAGAGACATACACATACAGTGGAACCCAAGGGAGCGGAACAGTTTGAAAAATATAGGACTTTTGGCCCGAGCACTTAGTTTGATTTCATGGCCAAAAGCAAGGACAAGGACTTGTAGCTTCTAGGACTACTACGTCTGTATGGTATGCTCCATGACCAAAACTAATCATTCAAAGCGGAGCCGAGCGGAAGTTGTGGCGGAAGTTGTAGCCCAAGAAGTGTGTGTGCGGGGGTGGGGAAAGTGTGTGTGGGGTAGTTTGGCATGGTTACTTGGGAGTAAACATCAATTATGTATGCTGGAATGCCAGCAGCCATACACGAATCAACGCGCCGCAAAGTATGCTACATTGCGGTTGCCTCTATCTGTGAGTGCGAGTGTGCGTGTGTGTGTGCTGGCCAACTTCCTTTTTGGCAAAGGAAACAGGAAACAGGATGCTGTTAACGTTACAATTCGACATAATCGATGCTTGTCGTACGAAGAGGTCGCATTTAACCTGGCAATTTGTCAGTGGCTGCATAAACATTAACTTTAATTTGCAGTTTATCTTCTCCTTGTCCACCTTACCAGCGCAATAAATCAGAAAAAAATAAATGGAGTGAGCCTTGAAAACAGAGAGAGAAACAAACATTTTTCCTAACCGATTTTAATGTTTAATAAATTATATGGGAGCTAATTATGATTGTAACCTACAAAACCCTCTGATTCTTTTTATTTTGAATAATATCTGGGGGCTGGATTCTCCAATTGTTCTAAACTCAAATAAATCTGAAACTAAATTTGAATATATTCCCTTTTATTTTTGTGTTTGCTCACGTGAATCATCGTCATGTAAGAATCACTTGCATTTCAAGTTATTGGAAACGTGCTACCTGATGACTTTTGCACCTCGTGGCAAATCGTGACCACTGGCATTGTTTATTTGTTTCGCTTCAGCGAAAAGAAAAAAACAATCTGCGAGATGCGACGTTTACATATTCATTTGAATGCCAATAACAGCTGCAGCGAACACCGCTGACAGCTTCGACAAGCGAGGATTATGCAAGCGCCATGAAAATAAAAACCGAGAAAAGAACACCCCCGAAAAAAGTCGGCAAACGAAAACGAAGGAGGAAAAATCAAATGGATCTGCAGCAATAACAAACGGGAAAACGGAAAATCGCTTGCCATGTGTCGCTGGGTGGGTGTACTATAATGTACATGTAGATGGGGCTGCAAATTGAAACGTATATTTGTAAACAATACGCAGACGTCATAGACAAAACTCATTTAAATGGGAAAAACATCCAGCAACAACAGCAGTTCAACGCCAGAAAATAGTATTACCAACGATCGGCAGTACTAGCAGTTTCAATAAAAAAGTAAACCACAGCAAATAGCCAAGAAGCTCTGTTGATCGTTTTGCTAAATGCACAGAGAGAAAATTGTACAGAAATAATAATAATAATAACGTATGATATTAAGTATAAAATATATATATTTTTTCGGGCTTTAGTTTAATGCAAATAAAAAACTTTAATATATTTTCCCGAGTGCCTTTTCAAAACGACTGAATTAAACGTTCTTTCCATTTTGGTCATAATGCTAAAAACTTGTTTTTCCACTCGCTTTGCGCTCTGTCGATCCAAAGATTAATCCAATATATATATAATACAACACAATCGATGGCGAACGTTATTTTATAGTTTTTAATATGCATAAAGTGGTATTGCCTTTTTTGAATTACCAGCAGCGAACGCCAGAAATTTCGCATGTTATCGCAGCCTGACAAGTGTCAGGTAGCTGAGCAACAAAACAACAACCACACCAAGTGAACAACAATAACAAATTTCAGGAGCATGTTCCAAATAGTGCGGAGTAAAAACAAAACAGAAAAATACAACAGCAAAAAATCAACAAAACATCGGCATTGGAAGTTGAAAAATATTATATTGGTCTTTTTTTTGGGCCTCTGGCCTTATCAATGGCATGAGTCATAACGATGTTTGTGGGGGATTTTTTTTTAGTTTTTTGTTTAGGTTTAAGCAATACCAGTTATTATTTCAAAGCTTGAACGTATAAATTATTGTTTTTTACGCGTTTTTTCTTAGAGTTTGTCAACATTTTCACTGGAAACATATATAAACTCATATATTTTCACACCTTTTCAATTGGTTTATGAGCTCAAGTGGTTTTCTTATCACTTTTAGTTGGTCTTTTTTATTATTGATAGAGTCAAGTTTTGTTATTGTTTATTTAGGGCTTTTTGTTTGAAGACTTTTAGGGTAGATTAAAGTCTATTTAATAAAGAGAACTTGTATAAATTAAATTTCTCACTTGGCTTCCTTGATACATTCAATTATTTGTAAACGATTTCTTAGATTTTATTTATTTTGTATAAAAACCCTGTAAATAATTTATATACAATTTTTAATACCAACTTTTGCTAAATTTAACAATGAAAATCACACCTTTCTTTAAATTTCAAGGCTTCACTGGGTCTTATTGATTTTGGTAAATATTTTGTTTTTTTGTTTATTTTTGAGCTTAGACACTTTCATATCAGCGCGATAACACAAATCGTTAACTGATTCATTAAGCCCCTATCAGTCGGCTTGGGAGTGAGAAAGATATAGTCATTTTTATATAGTATATATAAATATATAGAGAAACGCTTCTGAAATCGCGTCCGGCGTGAAGAGAGAACACCGGCAAACTGAAATAAAAAAAGTGAATACTGAAACTGGTCGAGCGGCTAATTTTTTTTTTGTTTTGTTTTGGGGGCGCTGCTTGATTGTGGAAAGGGAAGTGACGTTTACCTGACCAACTGACTGAGTGACAGAGGTGGGCGTCAACGACTTAACTGGCATTAGCGTTGTGTGACGTTTTCGAACGCGCTCTTGTCACTCTTCAAGCTAAAGTTCTAGGAATCCACTGAGAGAAGTTATATGGTAATAATCACCCCATAAAAAGTATATATTTAAAGGAAAATAATGTGAATAACATCAATAACTATCTAATTTTAATTTGAAGTTCTTTCAAAAGTCAACTATATTAATTGATTCGTCTAGAAGCAAAATAATTATTGTAAATTAAAAGATTATTATTTTTAGGTACTAAACAGGCCGATTTTCTACTAGATCCCTGATCATAATAAGTGATATAATCATTTTCTTAATTTATTTAATTTTTTCCTCTCTATTTATGTTGACACATTTCTTGCCGCATTGTGCTGATGGCTTCTGGTGGCAGTTGCAGTTGCACTTGCCTTTTTCTACGAACAAAAGGCTGCTAATAAGCGCCAACTGGAAACTAAAATTGAATTAAAGCTGTGTTTTTGTTCAACTGTTGCATGCAAATGAGTTGCGGCAACGGCGACTTCAATGCCTGCGGTTTCCAACCAGCCAGCCAGCTAGCCAGTCGATGATGTTGCCTTTGCTGCTGCTGCTGCTGCTTTTGATGATGATGATGTTGCTCCTGGCCGACGTCCGACTACCTGAACCTGAACAATTGCTCGACAGGAAAAGTCAATTGGGCAGGCACACCCGCAACACACACACACACCTCTCAAACACCAGAGAGAAGGCTCTCGGCTGCTGTCGGACATGTTTTGCATGCAAAGCTTCCAGTGACGTTGACTGGGCTTTTATGACCGAGGAGTCTATGGGATGCGTGTGTGCAGTGGCAGAAAAAGGATATTCCATTTGGTTTGATTTTGGTAGTAAAATCATACAACATATTCTAAACTGTACAACCAACCAAAGTTAAATGATACTAAAATGTTTTAGAGAATATTTCAAATAAATTTCTTTACCAAACTGTAGAAATATATATATTTTATAAGAGGTAAAACAACTACTTTATCCTCAACTTCTAAAGAGAACATTCCTCAATAAAATTTCTTCAAGTGTCCTTAGGCGTGGCCACAGGATGCACTTGCTGCACATTGTAACACTTGAGCATACAATGGCCAGTGGTCAGTGGTCACTAGTTGTGCATTTTTTGGCCAAAACACACAACACACTGGACTGATTGAATTGAAAGTTAATTACAGTAAAAGACAGGTAGGTTTAGATAGGTGTTGGTTGGAGATATTCAAGGAAAGTGTAATGGAAAATCACAAACCAAATCGATGTTATCCTTCGCAAAGAGTTCCGCCTGCCGCAAAAGAACTCTCGTATAAATAGACCCAAAATGTGTGTGTGCGTGTGTGTGTGGGTAGTGTCCTCAATTAAAATTAATTATGCCCAAACGATACGCTCAATAAAATTTAATTTGCGAAAATATGAGCTAAGAAAATGAGCCACATAGGAAAATGTGACATTTAAGTGCTGATGCCGGTGGCGAAGGCCTCAAACCCAAACTATTCTAATGCCAAACCACACATAATAATTGAAATTGAATTTTCAATGATAGCATAAAGACTAAAAGACAGCCCAACGATATAGGATATATATATAGATATAGATATACCCACCCCCGTGAGAGCTGGGCGGAGATTTTGGCAAACTATTTATAATTTGGCAACTGCAGCTGGCAGTTCGGTTCGCTTGGGATTATCCAATCCAATCCAATGTTTGGATATAAGTACGTGTATCTAGATATATATATGTGTATTCCTGTGGCAAAAGGCAGTCAACAGATTCTCCAGATCGCCGCCTCTTCGATTTAAAGATCAACAATAAACACATTGACCGGAATCTCGTTGTGCATTTAATTTATATACGTACGAGGCTCGCCTCCTGCTTCATCCTATTTGCTTTATCAAATCAAATCGAATCGTATTAAAAATAAATAAAATTAAAAGTGTAAAATGCACAGGCACGCACACATAGGCAGGGCCATGCTGCGTGCCAAGTGGAAAATATTTCGCAAGTTTTTCTAAACTGAATTGTAGTTGTTGTTGTTGTTGTTGGTGGGGGGTTCTACACATTTATTGTGTGAAAAATACTATATATATATATATATTCTAGTATATATATATGTATAGTTGAACGAAGGCAGGCTGACTGTGTGTTTTGTTTAGTTTTTGTACACATTTAATTTGCCATTGTTGTTGTTGCCTCGTCCGCCTTCTATTGTTGTTTTCTTCTCTTTTTTTGCCGGCAAAACAAAATAAAAATAAAAATAAAAACCGAAAAAAACAAGGCATAATAAGAAGGAGCAGCAACAACAAAAGGCGTAAAGCATAAAGGGGAGATGAAAATGAACATTTTTTGGCAAACAATTCAGGGCTAAATATTTTGTTTGTCTTGACTATGTGTGTGTTTTTATCACGGCAGCATAAATTCAAATTCACAAAAACCCACTAAAAACCTAGGCGGCAACAGGAAAAATCTAGATAAAATCATCAGCATTTTAGCAATTTTCAAGTCCCACATAATTTCTGGGCGAATCATCTGATATTTTTCGCGGAGAAGATACTCAATTCCTGTTTCCTGATGTCATTTAGAATAGTTATATATGAAGTGTTTGAATTATAATATAAATATTCAATGATAAAATCAAGGTGAAAGTGTTGGGAAATCATTATTCGATATCTTTCCTTCCTCTATTTATTTATTTGTAGTTTATTATACCCTTGCAGGGTATTATTATTTTATAAATATCATAATCTTTTCATCATCTTTTAAGTATTAAGTAAATATTTTGGGGATAATGCAAAGTAAACTTCTTGTTAAAAACATAACAGAATTCAAGTCAATCCTCAATTACCACTAAACTCCTTCTCTTTTCAAGGAACTCCTCCCAAACCACTATCCTTGAGACTTTTCCGAGTTATTAGTTAAATATTCAGCGTTGTGCCAAGGTAAAGTTTGGTTTAGTTCAAAGGGTTTTGGTCGAAGAAGGTTTTTCGGGATTGCCTTTTGGTCCACACACACACACACACACACATTTAATTGGAAAAATGCTTAATTATGCATGAAACATACACATACAGACGAGGGGAGATGAATAATTCATGGCTGCCGAAGGCAAAATGGAGATCGACTGGTCTCTCCTTCTCTCTCTCTGATTAAACAGCGCGCGTTGCTAAAACAAACAAACAAAAACACACACACACCATACACACAGCTAAATACAAAAAGCATAAGCAGCAATATTTTGTAGCCTCTAATGACGTACACCGCTCTTTCCAGACGCCGAAATAAAAAAAGAAAATTCAAGAAAATTACAAGCAACGACTATGGAATACCACGGCACTTGAAACATTGTTAATAAATATGTTACTGAAACGGCTTTGCCATAACCATATTAACCATATTTCAATTTAATCCCTAAATTGACAAAGTTCTCTGAGTAAATTTAATCTTCCAAGAACACAAATCTCTCATAAGAACAACATACCCCCAATCACTGCAAGTACCCTGTAAAAATATTGGAAAAACTTTTGCCTTTGCAATTTGCACGTCAACATTTTCCCCCCGAAACAGCAGCAAAAATACTAGCAACATCCACAGCCAAAGTAACACCAATACTAATGGCAAGCACAACAATATTTTTGGCAACGTCGGCGGTCAAGTTTGTGTTGTGATATTGTAAAGAAGCCTCCGCCTTCGCCGCCTCCCCCTGCTCCTCCTGCTGGCCATACCCTTCCGCCAAATAAACCAAATCCACCGAACCGAGGACAGCCAATATGGGAACGAGGTGAGAATTGATTGGACAAGGCCCTCATTAGTTGGAGAATACAGTCTTGATTCAATAACTCGGACTTTTGGAAGTGCAATTAGGTTTTATGGAACAAACTAGTTAGTATTTATGGAGCTAAGTTTGAGATTACCACTTCAACTCTTTTATTACTTTAATATGGGTCATAAAATATTAATAATTTCGAATAGATTTTACCTGTGAAAACGCCACCGTATTTCTTACTAATCATAAATTCCCACACTCACAAATTTTGGCGTAGATTCCAATCGATTCCCCCCCACAAAAAGGAAGACTCACCTGCAAAGATACAAAGAAGAAGACGAGAAAGTAATTAGTCAGAGCACAAAATAAACAAAAACATAGCAGCATGTAATTTGTCTAAGAAGCATCAGCAGAAGGAGACTCCTAACATAAAACCAAAAGACTGCACGGCTGTCTCTGTGTGGGATGTCAACTGATTGCGCATACGCCCCGTTGGTCAACGCACTTTCCAAGGCTGCGACGATGAAGCACACACACACAAAAAAAAACCAAAACAGCTGCAACTGGCTCGCCGCTAATCATAATTTTGATCTACAAATTAATTAGCCTGCTTGCGAGTGTGATTGCAATTTATTGGACACCAATTGAGACGAGAAATTCGCAGATTCATTCATAAACATTACAGAATAGTGACGATAAAAGGGAAATCGGGGGGCGCACATCGCGCATAAAACTCAATTTATTAATTGCTAGCAAATGTTGAGCGTGTGTGTTGCAACAGTTTTCTTAGTGCAATTATGTCGTCATGTTCGCGCCGCGAAAGTTCAAAGTTGCAAAATCTCTTTAGAACATAAAAGTTTTTCGCACGTTCTGCACATTTTCCCCAGAGGGGGCCGGTCTCGGACGACGGGAAAATCGGAAGAGGACCGGGGACACCGTGTATAGAATTATTCATGGTGAATATTTCAACGGTTTGGCAATAAACCCACTCCTGATGCTGCCGCTGCTCCTCCTCCTCCTCCATCTCACTCTGCTCGCGGGTCCGAAATAAATAATTGCAAATATTATTGGCCACTCAGCGTATGCCAAATGGCGGCAACAACAATAAGGACTGTAAAAATAGCAAAATGTTCAGTTTCGCATAGTTTCGCAATAGTTCAGCGATGACTCAAAACTGCAACTGTCGAAAATTATAACCATAAAATAAAAAGCGCATCATCGGGGTGTAGAAAACCGAGTGTGTTTGTGTGGAAAATATTATTATTCATTTTGGCAGAGAGAAATTACAATGATGAACTGGGATCTGACAGCTTGAGGAGGGTTATACCATAGGTTTAGTGAAATTCCCGGTCGGTTCTGGTGCTCTGGTCAATTGGCAGGACTTTAGTCTCGAGGCAATTACACGTAGCCGGGACCCATTTGAAACTATTTCAAGGTCTCTTTCTGTGACGAGACTAATCAATTTGAAACCTAATATACTAGTCCCCAAAATATTTTGATTAAAATAATATAATCTCTCAAATAGTGTTTGGTTCGTGGCGGGACCAGCAGTAAACTGTTTGGCATTAAAATGGTTTTTAAAAATCTTATTTTTGCGGATGCTTGTATAGAGTATAAAAGCATTTAATAAAACTGTATAATATTTATTTTATTCGTTACTTAATTTGGATGCCAAAAACGATTTAATACCCAACTCAAGGAAACCATTTATTATTTATTCTGATTTTTCTTTCAGTGATGGTAGAGAAGACTTTAAATAAAATAATTAAAATCAATAGCAATTCAAATAAATAAATAACAAGAAATTAAAGCTTAATATTGATTGAAAACAATACAAATAAATTCAACAAAAATAAATATATAAATTAATTTGACAATATCAAGAAAAAGAAATAAAGATCCATAACAATAAATATAAATACTGAACAATATCAAACAAAATAAAGAAAGAACAATAACAATACATTAACAAAAATAAAATTTCTATTGATTGCAATAAACAAAAATTGTATTTATTATTCGTGTTGAATTTCTACATTTTCATATATTAAAAATAAATGTATAAATGTTTTGAAATCAAATTAAAAATCATACAGTCTTATTAAAAATATAAAATTATAAAATTTTATTGTAAAAGTCACTCTTAAAAATGGATGCACCTCCTATCAATACATTTCCCCCTCTAATTGAATCACCTAAAGACTTGCTTGACTCATTTAGTTTTTATTATTTATTTATTTTCTCTGTTAATCACCCATCCTGGCGCTTATTCCTTAAAGCCTTCTCAAGTCATCCTTGGCACATTGCCGGCCATTGGGTTTAGCTAAATTCTGTTGCATTCTCATCCTCATCCTCCTCCTCCGCCGACGCCTCCGCTTGTAAACGCTGTTGCCATGCGGGCGGCTGCTGTGCCTGACCGCCATCTGCCCACTGGCAGTCAGAGGCAGCCAAATGCAGGCCCCTGAGCAGCGCCAGGGCAGCGACCAAAACCGCACGTCACCCGCATACACCATTGCTGTATGTGCAATAAAAGCGTTTTGCTCTGGCAAGGCAATGTCGTGTGCTACGGGTCATTTGGCTTGAATTATGTGAGCGGATTTTACACAAATTTTACACAATTCTATATCAGAAATTCCATTGTGAATTATTTGGATTTGGATTTTCTTTTTTGTTCGTGCTTCCCTGGCCATGAATAAATTGGTGTGTGCATGTGTGTATTTATATTGAATTTATGGTGTTCAACTTTGTATGTTTTTGGCCGGATTAAGTGCGGTGATGCATGGTGCGGCAATTGAGATTTAATTAAAAACTTAGTGGGCCAGCAGAAAAACACATACACACACTTTGATTTATGATTTAAGCCAAATAGTTTTAAAGCGCCGCCATTGCAAGCGTTACGGGGATAATTCCTGTATTTTGCATATTAAATTTTGCATATAAAATAAAACATGATGTATAGAAAATAATCATAATTTTCACACTTGAAAGAGCGACACAAGACGACGACGCCCAGTCGTATCGCGGCTTGTGCATTATTTCTTAATTAAATTTATTAATTGCACACAACACGAGCCGACGGCCGTACAACGGGGCGTATGAGCAACGCCGACGGCCGTACAACGGGGCGTATGAGCTACGCCGACGCCCCCACACAACACATCTAGAGAGGAGACGACAAGAGAGAGAGGCTAAGAGAGCTTGCGGAAAAGCACAGAAACGAGAGCAAGAAAAACCATTTGAATGATTCATTTACGTGCCGAAAACTTAATTGTGCTAGCAGGTAATCCGCTTGCCAGTGACGCCAACGGCAAAGGGGACAAAACCTCATTCATCATCACAACCATCGCCATCGAGTTCTTGGCCATCTAAATCAAAGCTTACCAAAAGGGGTACTAGAATTTTTCATTTAGTAAATAAATTTGGGAAATAGAATAAAATTCAGTTACAGGTTTTGTTGCTAGCTTAAAATTTTATATTAAAAAATAATTGAATATCTGCTAAAATATTTTTGATGGCTTCTCTCAAATTCTTTTATGAATTAAAGCCATAAATAAGCAAGAAAATTACTAAATATCTTTGAGCTGATTTTATGCTTCATCTGTATATTATTTTCGCCCGTCACTGGGGCTTTTTCACGAATTCCCTGAATGACTGCATCCGAAGCAGCAGCTGCTGTCATCCTAAGTATATCACCGTCATTTTTGGTGGCTGTCAGAATGGCGAACTCTGGGGCATTTGTCACCCACTCACCTTTGCCCCGCCAAGTGCCGCATTTTCCCCACCCCAACAACAATTAGTCTGAATTCTCAAAAATGTGTCATATTGCGCCAAAATAAATACAATATTTATATATATATATTTTTGTGCTTCGAATATTTTTCATCTATTTCGGTCTAAAACCAAAAACAAGCACAGCCCAGCGGGATCTCTCTTCTCTCACTCTACTAAAAATTAATTAGGCTAAGGAGGGGGTCCTTGGCCACGGCCCGCTTTCCATGACAGTTGTCGACTTAATTCAATTAATTAGATGACATTTTTGAATGCACCAATTTCCAGAGAGAAAGCCAGAGCTCTCTGCTGCACAGAAAATTTTGTGCAAATAAAGCAAATATTTTTGAATTAAAGAAAATAGTTTGGTGCGTTTTGGGGAGAATATTCCACTGTGAAAATAAATTAAGGAACTTGGGGAGTTGGATAGGAAGAATTTTTGAATATCTAAAAAATAAATTCCAAATATATATAGAAATTCTTAAATTGATTCGTTCAAAGTTTCCATAGAAACTTTAACTTTCGTATTCCTTTATAAAATGAAATAAAATATAAATCTTTTTTTTTCTGAATAAATAAAATCCGAATAAGTATCTACGCCCTGAAATTTACATTTATTTTCGTTAGTTACTTTTTATTGTGCACTCCAAAACTTTTCAATTTCAACTTTTTGTGCATTTATTTTTTGGCTAAATATTCCAACTGCATATTTTTCATTGTGTGTACACATTTTTCCCATTTACAGCCTTCTCTTCTCATTTGAACTTTTACCTTCTGATTTACCTGCGCTGGTCTGATCCGCTTCATTCTGCAGTTTCCTGAATTTTCCCGAATTTCTCTTTTTGCGCCCGCTTAGAGCAAACATTTGCATAATTTAAGTTTGATGTGAAAAGTTACGTGTGTTTTGGCTCCGCCAGCGAAATGACAACAAGCTGCCTCCCTAACTGGCTGGCTGCCTGGTTGAACTCAACGCTTCAATTGGCTGCGAGCACAGGTGCAACGGGTAACAGGCAGGTGAGGAAGAGAGGCGAAAGGTAAGAGGTGAAACTGCAACATTGTTGGGATGAAAAATTGAGAGCTTAGCGGCATTTTCCGGTGGAAAATCAGCGAAATCAGAGAGGAGGTAGAGAAACCTTGTCGATGTTTAACTACAGGTGTTTGGCTGATGTTGCACACGGATTTACATTTAAATATAAAAGTAGTAATAGTAGAATATTCACCAAACATTTAGCTGCAGATTTGTGGGGAAAATAGAAAGAAAAGTAGCCAGAGAAACAAATATATCTTTAAAGAAATGGGTACATTTAACTCTTAGCTATATGGAAAATGTTATATTAATTATAGTTATAATTCTCCTGTAACCATTTTCCTCAGCTCTTTTTTGAAAACAAAAATCAAAATTAATGCTATTATTCTGCAAACCACTGTATTTTCTTTTTTTTTCGCTCTTAACTATGCGCTTTTGTGTCGTCTTTGGTCTCTGCGTTGTTGCTCTGTTTTTGGTAATCTGTCTGATTATTTAACTTGCGCTAAATACAAATATTTAGAAAGCAAGGAACAAAAAATTTAGAAAATATTTTGCGGCAATTTTTATGTTATTTTTCTTGGCAGCTCCCCGGCTATTTTGGATATTTTTCCCTCTCCGCCGCCGACACCAAAGAATGAGGGTCATTAAGACACACATATACTTAGTGCTTTATGTATATATCTATTATATCTATATGCGAACCGGGGGCATTATTCTTTTTAATTTATTCGACTTGGGCTTAGAAGGCGAGTGAATAATTGTTACTTAATGCTTAAAGTAGAGGTCAAACCAGGGGAGCTGTCAAAGAAGTCCTCAAAACGGGGGCCTTGCGCTGGATAACACCCACCTTGCCACCGCGGACTGCCTCAATTGATCTCAAAAAATGCTGATAATTTGCAAAATACCGGCCGGCATCCGCTAAATATATATGGATATATTCGAGGGGAAGACTACAAAAAAACAACACTCACAAAACTAAACACTTGGCCAAGTCGGGGGCGTTGAGTGCCGAACATTTGTGCAAACAGTGATTAATAAATTGTTGGGATGTTGCACAATAAAACTAAAAAACATGTCAGAACAGCAGCAGCTGCTCAAACTTGAAATATATTTCGTATTTTTAAACAAACGAAACCCAAATACTGATAAGAAATTGTATATTTTTTAAATGAAAAATATGTGCATATTTTAAACATAATTTAATCTGCATTCCTTGTGTTCTTTACCCAACTTTGAACTCGTTAAATGTAGCGCAGCAACATCACCTCATTAAATCAGCTAATTTTCCATTAAGTCCAAAACAGAATCCAATTTACCAGCCATCAAATTCATAAATTATAAACATCGCAGCAACGGCAGCCAAATAAATATCTCAATTAAGAGCCGGGGCGAATGTGAAACATGCCTAAAAATCGCAATAAATAAACAACAAATGGCCAGAAATAAATGGAAAATGTCGCTAAAGAAATTTGCACCGCAACAAACTGAACAAAGTGCAGCGCCAACTGACACATGAAGCAAATTAAGAGCACCAAATGACGCCCACGATGGAGAATTCTGGACGAGACGACAACGACGACGACGATGTCCCGTCATTTGATGGATTCGCATGGAATGATTTTAATTAAAAACCTGTAAATCTCACCAATCTGTGTGCAAATTAAAAAAGAAAAAACCGAAGCTGAAACACAACAATTTCGGACATTTTACGTATGCCCATAATAAAGTTGTCAAATATCCTCCCTCCCGGTGACTCGAATATGCGCATAATTATGATGGATGTGCGTGCGACATTTGCCAATTGATGGCTTTGGCTTCTGTTTCGCCTTTGTTCTAAAATTTTCATTCATGTCCCCAATGTGGGCATTAATCATTCTTGTTTATGCCAAAAAAAAAAGAAAAGGGCAGTGGAAATTCTTGTACTGTCTCTATACCATTTTTGCAATTTATTAGCATTTAATTTATTTATTATGCTCGTCTTTGTCTGCGCAGTGAATGTGTTTGTTCACCACAGCGACAGATCAATTCATTTGCATTTATTTTTGTGGAAGTATATTTTACAGTAAGAAAATATATAGATAAAAGGTTGAAACATAATCAGGAATCAGGGAAAAGTTCCCAATTTTTTTTACAAATTTATATTCTACTTTATTTTCCTTCTATTTACTACTAAAAGATTTTTTAATATTTATTTTATAGCCAAAACTAGCATACAAAATATGTTCTACCTGAAAAAATATCTCCAACTAGATAATAAATGTATTATCTGCATTATCCATCTTTTTCGATTATTCCCAAACTTAATCAGATTCCAAATAGCCTGTTGGCTTTCTTGAGGGACCTAGCAGGCGAACATACGATGCCTTGAATGCTTGAAACCCCTAAAGATCTGAATAAAAAAATATATATATATATATTTATATATAAGCTATATACATAGTGCCACCTTAAGGCAACGTCAAAGGTAAAACTTGGAAAATCTAGACAGAGAGAGAGAACGAGAGGAAAATGTGAAATGGGAACGCCACAAATCTCCGTCTCCGAAAATAGATGCTCAAACGGGCTTTTCCGAGGGGACAAAGGGAAAAATAAAGAAACAAGACAGACAGTCGGACGGATTTGAGTTGACTTCTTCTCCGATTCTATTCACTGCGAAGGCGAAAAGTTGGTAACAAAAGTAAAAGTTTATTGAGGCATCCCATCTAAGCTGATTTGTTGTCCAGCTGCCCGGGCTTTTTTCTTAGCGTTCGCTTGGCTTTTCCCATACTTTTTGTTTTTCCTTTTTTTTTCTTTGTAAGCATTGCACAAGGGCAACAGTTGTCAGCTGCTTCGCTGCTCCAAATATTTACATGGAATGCGTGGCGGCATTTTCCACCCTCAGAATGCGTGCGTGTGCGTAAAAATTTTCCACTTTTCCACGCCGGACGGCGTAAATCAAAAGGTGGACTAGCGTTGGCCCCCGAACATAACATTTTCACGACTGCACTTCGCTTTGAAGCTGAAGCTAAAACTGAACTGTCAAAGGTATTTGACAGCAAAGATTTTCGGCAAGATTTTAGGGAATGCGGGAGTTTCAAAAGCGGTTTTCATCTTACATTTTCGCATTTTCGCAGGAAAATGGGAAGCAATTTTTAAGAGAATTTTATGGAAAAGGTTGGGTTATAATTACAAAATGAATTTAATGATTAAATAATAAAGAATATGAAAAAATAGAAAGGTTTTCTTGCTAATCGCTTTTATAATGATTTAAGCCAGTCTTTCTTTAGTAGTTTAAATAAATTTCTTAAACAATTTCCTTAACAACCAAAAACTATACCTTAAAACGAAATACAAATCAAAAAACAGTACAAAAAAACTCGTAATCCCTCACCCGCCGTAGGCCTTGTTCTCACTTTTCCTTATTTTCAATTCGCATTTGTTTTTCTTTTGAAGTTATTTACATGTGTTGCCGCCTGACAATTGGGGGTACTTCACTTTCTCCCCCTCCCTTTGGCACCCACTTTGTCTTTGTATTTTACAGCATTTTTCCTTTTTTTTTCGGCACATAAAATACCAGCGGTTATTTGGCACAGTCAGCTAGTCAGCGCTTTTCTTTTATTTGTCTTCGTTTTTTTTTATCAAACGTTCAAAAATTTGTTGACAACATGTTGCGACTGATTGTTCCCTTCTCACCCTCCCTGTCGACCTTTATCGCTTTCAGCTTCTTTTTGCTGTCTCGTTCGAACTTTATGTTGTCAGTTGAACAAATCGATTGATTGATTTCTCAGGTGTGTTCAATTGCACTGACAATGACAACACCGAGAGACTTGCCGGAATAACGATGGAACTTTAGATACAATTTAAAATAAACTAATGGGTTGTTTTGAATCTTTTAGAGATAATAGTAGTTTCGAAGATCATTTTTCAAGATATATAGATATATATTTAAAATAATATTACCTGTATCAAATATTATCATTTTTATTTCTATTCGAAATTCCCCATGACCATTAGGGTTTTAATCATTTTTACGTTATAAATTGATAAAAATAAAGGTTCTCTATATAATTTTCAGTACAGGTTCCTGAATTTTCGTATCTGGCATTCGTTTTACGCCCATCACTAACCCCAAGCCAGGGGGAGTGAGGAGGCAGGGGCCGTTGATACAACGTTTAGTTTTGTGTAACGCCATTTTATTTTTATGAGCGATATACTCCCCTCGTATGCATGTCTGCGTGACAGAGAGTATCTGTGTGGGCGGTCATGTATCTTTTAGTTTGGTTTTTCGTTTTTTCTTTTATTTAGTTCTGGATACCAAGGGGTGTGTTTGCATTTGGCGGCTAACAGCGGTTTGATTGAAACGCTGATTGTTGGAGCGTAGCAAATATTTACAAATGACAGCAAGGCAAACAAAAAAAACAACAAGGTTAGAGGTATAAAAAATAAGGGAATATTGTTGCAATCATAAAATGCACACAAAAGGTTTTACATATAGAGTTATAGCAGCGATGAAAAAGGTTGGTATATCAATCCAGCTGAAATAGCTTTAATGAAAAGAAGTAAAGAGAGATTATCTTAAAGATAGTTAAACGCAGAAGCTCAGGAGTGGAGAGCTTTCTGCTTCTTCTGTGGCAATAATCAATAAACAAATGACATTATTAGTTACTAAAGTTATAGCTCTATGACTCAGCTTCTTTAACTTTCCATTTCAATTCAATTCCCAATGATCTGTGAGCAATTGGCGACCTAAAATCTAAATACGGCTCTATTTTTGCCAATGAGTTTTTTGGTATGCAAAAAAATTCGCTTGATCTGTGCTGAACCAAACCAATCGGATGCTATACTAGCCCATCCCCTTCGATGTGGTCAGCCGCAGCTATAAAGTAAGCAAAGCCAAATAAAGAATCTAGTTGTAAATAGCAGAAGGACTTTCTGCGGTTGCCCTGTAAATTAATTACGGCCGGGGCCAAATAAAAGCCCAAAACAAAACAATTTTCCAAGCACAAAACCGAAAAACCTAAAGCCGAAAACAAAATACGAAACACACAACTCACACACAGCTGGGAAACAGAAAGGAAAAGGCACAACAAGTAAAAGTCACAGGGAAAATAATAAAAACAGCAAATAAAATTCTCGTCTGACGTTTGGTTTTTTGCATTATTTTTTATGCAGACCAAAGCAAGAATAAAGTAGAAAATTATCCAACAGACAGAGCCCGAGTAGTCCTAAATAAACAAGACCAAAAACTGCACGGACATGGAACCCGGTACGGCTACCACCAGCTCCCCCACTCCCTCCCTGCCCTATCTTTTATTTTCCGACATAAGCGGCCAAGTTAAGTTTCGAAATTATTCGGCCAGGCTGGCCCAAGGAAAATGCATTAGAATCTGCTTTTCATGCATGCAAAAAGTACAACAAAAAATAAATGCGAGGAAAATAAAAACAAGAGAAGACAACGAACGACGACGACGACGACGATGGCGTCGACAAGATGCGTGCCAAGTTATTTGCATTGCCGCGTATCTGTGAGATGCTTTTTGCGCTTATTTGGTCTAAAAAAGCGTCCGCCTATTGCTCTGGGCTCAGAGAGTCTGACAATGCTTAGGATCCGCAGTTCCCGATGCCCGGCCCGATCTCCGATCTCCGATAGAATCCCCAGCCCCATTCTAGACCGCCGGATTTCGCTCCGACTGACAGTTGGCTCGTGTCGATAAAATGTTGCTGCTACGGCTTAAGTGGCAAATGTTGGGCCAAAATCTATTTTTATGCTTGCCGCCGGACGTTGCAGAAGCCCCCCTCTACCAAATCCCAACGTGTGCAGCATAAATTAAATATTTTTTAGCATTATGTTGAGCCATTAAAATACAAATGGAAAAAAAACTGCTCAACTTTCAAATTAAATTTAAAAAACAAAGCAAAATAAATATATGTTGGGGAACAATGCAGAGTCTAGTGAGGATTAATGGGGAATTTTCAAGGAAAGCAAATAAATATATATTTAAACGGGCTAAGCTTTTGTTTGTTTATGTCAATTCATTAGTTTTTGATATTAAAATATCACACAGAAAAAGAAGTCACACCAAAGATTTATTTATACATTGAATGCGTATTATTAAGCTAAATATATATACCCAGAAGCATAAATTTCCAGCAATTGTTCAAGAAACTATTCCAAGTCTAAACATTTAGAATAATTCTCTGGAAAAACCTTTTCCCTTGTAAAAGTAATAAATGTTATGGTGTCATACATCATACTATTTTCTAGCTATTTTCTGTGAAATGTTTACAAGAAATGGATATCCCGGCCAATTACTGACAAAACTTTTCCACTTTTCAACAATCTTTTTCGAATAGGACCGAAAACCGGCAATAACAGACAGTTTAAAATCAAATTACTCACATAATTTATATTCACAGGGCCCCGAGAGGAGCAGATATATATGTATATATATTCGAAGCAATGCAAAAACTTTCACAGAACGCCCTCGCACTTTCACCTCAACACCTACACCTCCCCACCTCCCTGCTGTTGAATTTTCCGATGTTTGTTTGCTTGTTGTTGCTGCTGCGGCTGCGGCTGCGGCTGCTGCTGCTGCTGCCCCGTACAATATTTGTCCTTCATTTGAAAGTCAAATGCGTGTGAAGCAAAGAAATCTGTTGCTTTTCCCGACCAACAACAAAACCGCCCTGGGGTCTCCAAGAAAGCGCCTCTGCGAAGACAACAAAATTATTTTATAGAAAGGAATGAAAACGGCCGAGAGACAAACCAGAAGAATGTATGAAAAAAACACAACATAAATTCTAAAAGGCTGACAAGCATATAAAAAAAAAAAAAAAACAGAAGCATACACATATAAAAACTATGGTTGGTCGGGAGGAAATTGGGTTAAAAATAAATGCAGGCCCATCAAAATTTATGGTTATGATGTCGCTGGTTTTGTTCGAGCAATTAACAACGACGACAGACGATAAGGAGCCCTGCCCCTACGAAAAATATATAATAAAAACCCTTGAGGTGCGAGAGGCTGGAACCCAAGCAAGGGATCAGATCAATAATGCATAATCACATCAAAAATGTTTTAAAAAGATAATGAACTTAGTTTTAGATATAATAAACTTTTAAAATGAGTAGAAATGTGTTATCCCTCATATCATCTTCCTTATCTATATTCTTCAAAGCGAATATATTATTTTTGAAATCCGAAAAAAAAAAGTATTATTAATCTAGACTCCCAAATACACACAAAATTCATTAATATTCACATGACTTTTCCTAATTAAAGCACTGCTCCTCAAGAATGCTTTTCAAACGCAAAACTAAACGTTTAATCGGTGACTAATGTACAAATATTTAAGTTAACAACATACACAACAAATTAACAACAAGAAAAAAAACAGCATAAACATAAACAATTTCAGATGGGAAATGCGCAACTGAAACCAATAAAAAAGTCAGCCCAAAAGCAGACAGATTCGAAGCTAAACAAGCCTGCCGCCCAAACGCAAAAAACAGATTTATGCAAATCAACAAATTTCCATCTAATTGTAAAGAAAAACTATAGATGCTAAGATGAAGGAGGAGGAGGAGGAGGAGGAAGGGAAAGGGATGGAGGTTATTGGCCAGGCCCATCAATTAGCGGCACCAGAGATCCAGCCATCGGAATGGGGCATTAACATGTGATTCGGCCGAAAAGTGTTAATTGCCATTTGATTGTTTCACATTTCGTAGGCAGCATAGCAATTTATGCAACAACAAAAAAATGTTTGTAAAATATATATTGCGCCTTGTCTGGGCCTACATTTTCATTATGGTGCCGCCGGCTTGTCCATACATTTATTATTATTATTTTTTTTTTTTTTGGAGAAATTGGGACACAGCTAATGGCAAAATATTACCAAGATGTCAATGAACTGAAGTGTCTGCATGTGTTCCAGCACCAACAGATTTCATTTTGTTTTATTGGACACAAAGTTCAATGTTCCAAAAAGAAAACTGTTGAAAAATAAATTAGCAATTAATAATAAATACTTATGCATCATACTTTATAGGGGAAGAACTGAAAAAATGTGGAGGAAAGACAGTTTTGTCTGGGATGTAATATTTTTAATTTCTTTAAGTAATATTTCTGCCCAATAAATAATTTATAAATATTTCATATACCCAAGAAAAAAACTTTATTTAAATAATTCTCAATTCCAAGTAACATTATTTATGCTTTCCTCTTTTGGAAAAGGTTTTTTCCTAGGGGAAATGTTGTAGCTTATCATAATCTTGATGCCACTTGCCATACTTTTCCCAATAAACATTAAAAGTTTCCTGGGTAAATATTCTACAAAATTGACCCCCAAAAATGACAGCCTTAAAGTGTATCACCGTTTCTCTCTATATATATGTACATACATAACAATTGACTCTCCAGAGAGTATAAAAGCCAACACTTTAGCATCAACCGAAAAGTTTCTAGTGGCAGCGGCGGTGATGGCGGTGGCAGCACATCTGATTACGTATACGCCCAGTTAGCAGCTTTGGCCAACAGCCAAAAACCGACTTTGATGCGTTTTTAAGTTGGCTCTTTTGAGTGCCATTTTTTGTTAGCCCAGTGAAACTTTTCCATTACCACATCAACAGGACCGTAAGCCAGCCGGCGAGCAAGCTGCTTTTGGGTCAAGTCGACATTAAAATAGTTTAGGGATTTGTATTTATGTTGATTGCATTGTCGGGCCAACTAACTGGCACTGTGCACGTGGATATATGTATATACCATATGTATGTAACCCTTTGCAGTTTTGGGATTTGTGTGTGTGGGGAAATTGAAAAGTTGTGTGTGCTGCCAGAGATATTCCAGAGATTTGTGTCATGTCAACGAGTGTAAAATGCAATTTCTTTCACTGCCAGGGGAAAGAAATGAAAAAATAGAAGAGGTTGAAAGGGTAACTACCGGAAAACTGGGCTTTTCTATATTTTTCTGAATATTCTATTTCATAGAAAAGGGTTATTTACTGCCTAAAAAATGTATAAAGAATATATATTTAATAGTTTACAATTTTTAATAGTAGTTTTGCCGCAGTAAAGTGCACATAACCAAGTAGCAATAATTTTGACTTGTAGAAAATAAAATCGTATCCCTAAAAAGTGTATAGCAAAAAGGTATTTCAAATGTGCAAAAGAGTCAAACTTTAAAGTGACCCCCAAGCAAGTATAAAAATATATCCGCAAAATGCAAGCGAAAAAGGAACTCAATTCGTGCCACATGCACCTGTTTCAACTTCAAATTCACGAGATATCTATTTTTATAGGCGGCTGCGATGTCTGGCTTTATTCTCTCTCTCCCTTTTAGCCATATTTTTTTGCCTGACCCACATTGACAATTCCATTTTATTTTTACTATTTTTTTTTCTTTGTTTTTGTTGTGTTTATTAATATGCAGGAGGCAAAACTCCGCCCAGCTGTTGTCGTTTGTTCAACGGAAATGAAGTTATCTGACTTATTGCTGGCTTTAATTGCATGGATACAAGAGCGAAAACTACTTTAATTAAAAGGAAGCTGCAGGAAGGCAAGGACTAATTGTTCGCAAAGTGCAGCAATTAGCAATCAAAGGAATGGAAACTTAAATTCATAAATAAAATATATTTGTTTGCTTAACAAATATAACAAATGTGAGAGGCAAAGATACCTATGGATTTATAAATTCTAGAAAAATTATATTTAGAATAAAGGTAGTATATTTTAAGGGTGCCTAAGATTTAAATATCCATAAAGTGATGTCAAATTAACCTATCAGTCATATAATATTATACTCTTTGTACCCCTTTTAATTTCCTAAACAGTATGCACAGCACAGAATCGAAAATATATATATAAAAGTATTTCAAAATTGGCAATACGTGAAAAATGCCTGCCTAATTTAAGAAACATTTCACGTAGTTTAAAGAGATTTCTTTGGCGGATCCCTGACTAATTAGCCACACGAATCACGATTCTTCTCGATGTGGTGCTGTGTGGTGCGGTGTGGTCCTTTCTGGAAGACAGTCATCTATCGCTCAGCTGTCTCTCCACAGCATACGCCTGTTGGCCATTTATCTATATCGGAGTGGCATTATAAATACAATGACCACAACTCTTGACATGCCATGGTCAAATTTTTGTGCATTTGTCAAACCGAAAATAAATCACAAAACGCCAAACAAACAAAACGCAACACAAATGACAATTTTCTTTATTTCATTTTTGTTTTTGTATAATTTCTTTCGTGGTTCATTTCTTTATTTTTTTGGCAATTGCGTTGCGTGTTTGGATGCTGCTTTTGTTTAGAAAGAAAGGCCAGCAGAGCGAAGCGAGGTGTATTCTATGCACTCGAAAGCAAATGGGGAATCTGACACAGTTTTTCTCAGGCAGAAAGAAAGACGGATTCAAATGCAGATGCCACGCCTACGAGGCAAGATTAGGCACCGATTCCGTTGACAGCATAAAGAAAAGTCTCTTTACACATAAACAAAAAATAAAAGAAATGTATATATCATAACGCGGCTAAAAAAGCGAATTATATGCAAATGCAAATTTCATGCCGCATTTAAAATAGCCACTGCAATGTCTTGTAATTTATCAACGCCCGCCCGCACTTGGATATCTACACTTGAGGGCAACAAATTAGCAGCGAGCGCCTTAAAAAAAATTAAATAAAAGTACCTCTAACTAAATTTTTAGTGCTGTTTTTAATTTAAATTCATTTTTGGGATTTCAATTAAGCTATCAAGTAAATCTACAAGGAGGAAGTACAAAGTTAGAACATTTTCTTTGTAATTTTAGATCTCAAAATCCGAGTTTGTATTTAATTTCTTTATTTTATTAAATACTTTGTTATTTAAACAGCATCCTGAACTATTTGTATTCCATTTATTGTACTGTAGCATACATTATATGATCTATAGTACATATAGCGTGCCTGGCAGGCGTGTGACTGCTGCTAAGAAACCGACGACGATGTTGCAATGGCCACGGCGAATGCAAAATGCAGACATTTCTTGACACTTCTCTAAATAGTTTTGCGTGCGACGCGCAGCCGGGGAAAAGCCAAGGAAAATGCGAGAAAAGCGTGGCGGTGGCAAGATGCGGGGATGGTGGAAATGTGAGGTAAAACGCACACGGTCACTCGAGTGCCAAAATGTCCCCGCACGCCATTAAAAATGTTGCGAAAATTACACAGCAAACTGAAAGGTGTTCTAATGAGGCGTGCGCCGGACTCGTACTCTTTTTCCGAGATTTCTGCCTGTCTGTGTTTTCTTTTTTGTGGGTGGACAGAGGTGTAAACAGGAGGAAGAGGAGAGGAGAGGAGGGGAGGGGGTGTGTGTGTGGCCGAAGTGAGCTCTCTATCCGCACACAAAATAATCATAAAAGTTTATCCGATGTTTATGGGCTGGAAAGCAGCTAAATGGGTTTGTCCTGAAATTAATTTAAAAATGGCACTTTCACGTCTCGAAAGATTGTTAAATATACATTTGAGTAATTGTATATATAATTATGCATATATAAGTTACAATTTAACTTCATTTCGTATAAGGTTTTACTACCAAGATATTAAAATTTCTATCTTTTAGATAATTTCAGTTTACAAGTCAATTAAATGAGATATTTAAAGAAACAATTATTTTATACAGAAAATAAATAAATAATATATATATTAAGTAAATTTATTGATAGGAATTTACTTAGTATTAAAAAACAAATGAGATTTCATTCAAAGTTTTACAAAAAGTGGAAAGAAAATATTTTCCCTGCTCACCTAAAGCCTGCCCTGTCCTTGGAAAAACAAATTTTACCTGAATTACTTATAGGCAACCAACCCAACACATCCTCCTCCTTGAGCCACAATTTTCCGTACTTAGACCAGCCATTGGCCTCGATTTTAATGCTGCAATTTTCATTGAAACGAGTTCAAAATCAAGGTCGCCGCCATCGTAGTCATAATGGTCATGCTACATCATCCCGGTCTTGGATCTTGAACTCGACCCCGGGACCCAAAGCGATGCCATGAATACAAATTGTTGCATTTACAATAAAAAATTCATGGGATTCCGTTTCAATAAGCGAGCCAGGAGGCAGTCGTTGGCGGCGGGCAAAATAAATGCAGCGCCGAGGCAAGGCGAATCTGTTTATTAAATAAAAGGCAATGTGAAACATGAAGAATGACCTTTAGAAAGACAGAAGCACATGCTTCTTGGCATGGAAACTTCGCTAAATTACCAAGAAAAATATATATTCCAATCCAGAGAAGCTGTAGGGAGAGTAAAGGGAGGGGGATACCAGGTAATTTGTTTATCCGGCAAAAGGAACACCTGCAGATTGGCTACTTGAAAGCCGAGAGACAAGACCCCACCCCCTTTCACTTTCCCCCTCTATCTCTTGTGTTTTCCCCTCCCTGTATCTTTCGCATTTTTCCCCATTATTCTGTGCCATTGGAATGCAGTAGTTTCCATGGGCAACACGAAATTATTGCGCTCATTGGAGGAAAATGTGAGGAAAAGCGCCAGACTCAAAGGAGCTAATGCAAAAACGAGTACAGATGAAAATATTTCTGGATAAATTAATGATGAATAAATGGTTACTCTTAAATATAAAATAAATATAAGTGGTGGTTAAAATATATATTAAACTCATTAAGAAAAATATATTTTTAATATTTATTTACTTTGCAAGATAATTATATAAATTCTGGCCTGTAATATACTATATTTATGTGCAAATGTGCAATGATATATTTCTTTATAGGTATCAAATAATATATAAATACAATACCTTTTAATGGTGCTCCTTAATCTTTGATTTTCACACTCAAAGCTTCCACTCATGTAGGACCCAATATACCCTTTCCAAATATTCAAACGCTTGCTTAGATGTATCTACACACACCCTCATACACCCATCCCCACCTGTTTTCCACTTTCCCCCCCACACACCCACAACACGCCCACATATTGTTTATTTGCACAAATGCGTGCGCTTTCGTTTTCCCAAAATTTCCAACGAATTTCTTGGCCAGCAAATTGCAAAACGAGGTAAAACTGGACAATGAGGGATATATAGACGATGCCATACGTTGGGAGATATGTATATGTACAACAAAAACTGCCTGTTGCTGTTGTTGTTTAGGTTTTATTATTTTTTTCTTTTTTTTTTTGTGTGCTTTCGAACATGTGTCTGCAACATGCAAAAGTAATGCACAACTGGTACACGGAAAAAAATATGTTCTATCAAATGTTGTATTAGGATTTTCTGGAAATTAGTATCTCAAGTTTTTCTAAAGAAACCTCTTCCCTAAATCCTCAGAGATCTATAAAACTAAATTCCATATTAAGCGCCGATCAAATCCCTTAATTTTTCTCTCTGCCGCAAGTACTCTTTTTTTTGGCTTATGGTAAAAGCAAACTGCGATCGATTCTCTTGGCCGTTCTCTTCCTTGGCGTGTACATGAATTTTGACTTTGACTGGACGCTGCCATTTAATGTATGTAAACATTGCGCAAGCTAAAAACCAAAACAACAACGAGAACAACGAGAGGGGGCGGCGGGAGTAATAAAATTTCAATATTCATCATACGCCCCGTTGTACGCGAGGCGGGTGGGTATAGCTGACTGATTCAGACAACAACCGAAAATTTGACTACAAAAATGGGCAAAAATGCAAAAATACAAAATCCATGTGTTGGGTGCGCGGCGCTTGGCTTTTTCGGCAACAAAATTTTGCGGCATGTTTTTCACACATTCGCGCGCAACGAGAGGAAAAACAATCGACAACATGCCCATGCCCAGGCTGATGCTGAGCTGATGCCGCTCTGGCTGCCATGGAAATTCACATTTTCACATTTCAGTAGCGAAAAACCATATTCATTTTCATTTATTTTCCTCCTACGCTATATACCATTCGATACAATATAGGGGAAACGATACGATTCAGCCCGATGTTGTTGATGATAATGATGATCATGATGATGTTGACGATGATGCAAGTGCAAATTTATTTGCCACTTTGTTTCGCTCTCCGAGTTGTAAGTAGAAAATTTTGAATTTCCCATTGGCCAGAGTCGTGGTCTGGCTGGAAAAGCCTCCAAGTTGATTGATTTTTCAATTGCAAACTGAGTGCTTTCTGGTTAGTAGTTTTTGGGGTCCACAGTGAGGGAAATTGTGGATGAGTTAAGATGGAAATAAGAATGATTTTTTAAGGAAAAATGTTCTTGAAGTTCTTTGAGAAATTTAAGGTTTTAAAATCGAAATGAGCTTTTTGCTTACTTTTATGTAAACTATTTTATGGGAGTCTTATTTTCAGTATTAAAAGTAAGTAAAAGTTTGCGTATTAGATTTGATTTTCCTACTATTTTCCCTCTGTGCATTAACCCAGTTCAATGAGCTATTGGCAGTTGAGTGAGAGACCTGCCTGACTGATTCCCCAAAAATGCTTCACTAGAAGAAACAAATGAAAAATTCAAAAAATTCTATTCCCCCTTTTTCGAATTCACAGTTCAGCACGATTTGTGGGCTATCCTCCCGCCCAAGAGGCAAAATCGAATGAAAGATGTCAGAGGAATGCCCCAGCAGAGGCAATGGAGGTGCGATGATGCCTGGAAATAGCAGCGGCGACACTCATTTTAAAGTGTTTAAGAGCGTTGCTCAGACACACACACAGATCGGCAACAACAGCAACACAACACACACCTTGTGCCCCACTCAGCACTAAAAATTACATGGGAAATGGTCGTAAAAACAGCAAGGGAAAAAAGAAAAATCGGGCAGGGAAAATTGGAAAGGGACAGGCGTCTGTTTCGTTCTTGATTTTCATTAAATTTGTTGATTTTATTGTTGTTTCTGCTGCTGCTGTTGTTGTCGCAGCTAATTTTGCCGGCCAGTCTGGGTCTCATTTTTCATGTAAATAAAAAAGCCGTAAACGAAAAAATCAAAATGAGAAGCTGCAACGCCTAATCACAGCCATTAAAATTACTATATATATCAAAGGAATAAAATATATATATATATGTACTATATATGCGCGGAATATATTGAAAGAGTGTCAAGGCTTGGAAAATTTTACGTTCCGATTAGCCACAAGAAATGGAATTTTCCGCCCCCCTCGCTCTGTCTATATATTTTGTTATTTGTAAACAAGATTGCATTGTTGTAAACAAGTCGTCGGTGTGAATATGGCCAAGATGATTTGGCTTAGCGCACGTCCTCATGTTTTTGTGGCTTGTTCATTTTTTTGTTTCGGTTTGATTAATTCTTGGTATTAGAATAATTTATTTATTTTTAAATGCCTTTTGTGAAATAGTTTATTTATCATAGCTTGATGAGAGAAGATTAAAGGGAGAGTTATGGGAAATCTAAGAATTATTATTAGGCATATTTCATAATATAAAGCTTTTTAGGAAACCCTTAAATCTTAATTAATATTCGAATAATATGTAAAAAGAAAGAAAGTATATAAAAGAATATATATTAAAGCCTTAGCTTCGCCCTGCTGTTAAAGGTGAATTGTTACGACATATCCCTTTCCTATATGCATTGCATATTTGCGTTGTGTTTTCTATATCAAATATTTTCCGCATGATTTTCTGGCTCTCTGGCTGCGTTTTCTATGGGAGGTTCGCCCACGCTTTGTTTAACTTTGGCATATATGCTCTGGGTTCCTTTTCTTTCTACATTATATATTCATACAATGTCTGCATTTGTTGACAACATTTTACATTGCTTTATTTTTAACAGCTCGTTAGCCAAAGGCGGAGAAGGGCTGCGGGTGGTTGGCTTTATTTTTTGGGTGGGCCGATGGGGTGTGGTTGGGTCAGTTTGACATTGAGCGCGTGCCAAGCAAAAACGCACGGCCAGAATTGAAGAGAAAAATAGCACAAAAAAAGGCAGAGCACAGCCTCCCCTCATTAGGGACAGCACATCTGGTTAATTAATGTAAATTAACTAAATTTAAGTCATAGGATTTTATTTATATCAAATATAACCTCCGAATAATCAAAGTTTTTTCTTTACGTTTGCCTAAAGCATTGATCATGCGATTATTTATAGTTGGAAACCAATAAAAACTTTTAAACCTAACAAGAAAATTTATTGGAGATGGAAAATTTGTGAAATATGTATTTAATTTTAGATTTCCTATTTCGATAAAGGAACTATAAAAATTAGAATATTATAAAAAGAAACCAAAATGGAAATAAAAAAATGTTTCTTATGATTTTTGCAAAAAAGTTTACGAAAAGCATTTAAATTAAATATTGAATAAATCTTTAAATATTAAATTAAATCAAGCTTCCACATAAACAATATAAGACAAAAATTATAAGCTTATTTAAAACCTTTTCCAGTAATATTTATATGCTTTATTTTTATAATAAAACAAATCTTCAGCCCCTAATAAAAACATAACGTCTCCGTTGAGGCTTGTTTTTTAATTTTGCTATATAAAAAATATATAATAATAATAATAATAGCATGAAAATCCTCTTAAAAAATTAATTTTCTTCCAAACAAGAAATATTTTGACATTTCCGGTCACAATTTTAATTTTGTCAAAATCCCTGCAAAAATTAATTTTCAAAAAAAAAACCGAAAAAACAACCAAAGAAGATTTCTCTTCTCAGCTAATTTCGAGGCCTATTTTGCAGCCGGTGGCGTTGGCTGTCATGATGATTTCCACCGAAAAAAATGTTAAGTAGACGCGTCAGCAGTTTTTTTTTTTCATTTCTAGTACAAGCAGGAAAAACTAAGTGCCCAGCAATTGCTGCCCAGAGCACCAGGGCACAGCATCAAAATTTAAAACAAACAAATGGAGCGGCAGGAAAAAAAAAACTGAGCAATGAGCACTGAAAACTGAAAGCCAAAGAAGCAAAGTCAGTCAAGTGCTGGGGGGAAAGCGGGAAAATCGGGGGAAATTGCGCATAAATCTTTCAATTGTGTTTGGATTTTGGGCCGAAGTTAATAGCCGGTGGATTCGAGCCCAATGGCGGTGGGAATCGGTTAACGAACCCGCCCTGAATCTGAATCGCCGATGCACTTTTCAGGCCTTTTGTTTATAAGGTTAAAGGGAGGATCTAGATACATTTTTTTTAAAACATAGCATCTTTAGTTTAGTTAAAGAAAATCTTAGAGAGTGATTACAAGAGTACAAGATAGTTTAGGTTTCTAAAAATTCAAATTGAAAAGGTGTTCCCCTGTTTTAAAACATTTATATTTACAAAATACCAATTCTAAGTCATTAAATCAAATAAACAATTATAGTTTTATAGAAGAATTATCACAAGAGGACTTTAGAAAATACATAATCATTAATTATGCAAAAGCGTTTCCTTCTCAACAGTTCAACTGATGCACTTTCCCCTCCCTATAAACGTTTTTAGTATATAGTTTTTATCAATAGATGGATGTAAGATCTAGGCATACCCTCACAATGTTTGCAACATTTTGCTGGTGGCTCATCGCTGGCGGAATCGGCAATGACCGGCATGGTCCCGAGCCCGAACCACTGACCACTGGGTACTGGTGGCTGCCGCGAGTGGATTTTGATTCGGATTCCAGGGGGGCCGGAGCTGCTCAGAGAGGCATCTCAACAGGGAAACACCACGGCTTGGACGCACTTGCCACTCGCGACGTTGTTAAAGGATGCCAAAGACAACACACAGCCACCTGCCCATAGAAATCCGTGTTCTCTCTCGTTTTCGGTTTTTTGTTAACTCGTTTTAACAATGGAATGTTGGCATTTTCGTGACACTTCTTAGTCTAACACGTATCTTTATTTTTTAATTTTGATTTTTGTTTAATTTCAAAACAGAGAAGGATCTCGAGATCGATCTGATATAGATCCGATCGCCGTACGTTATAGTCCGCTACTACTGATGTTGTGTTAATGGTTCTCGGTTCTGCTGTCTGTCGTCTGTGTGGGGACGTCACGCCAGGCTATTTCTAGTCTTTTTCGGCTTTCACATTGCGCTTTTCCGTGGAAATCGCCTGAGTTCGTTCGAGAGACGTTCAAACGTGAAACCTCCGCAGAGACCACTGAGTAGATATTCCGGGCGCGCACGCCGTTCTGCTCCCATTTCGAATAAGCGAACAGGCGATTTTCGAAAAGAAAATGAAAATCTTTCGGGTCCTCTCGCCACTGTTAGATAATTTGACTTTTTCACCAGTTTTCCTCAATGAAACAATGAACTTTCACATTTCCCAAACGAAAATGCGTTCGCTCTTTCGCTCTCAGCGTTTCGAAAACGCTTTTTCGAAAATAGAACCAAGAAGATCCCACTCTGTGTCTTTCTCTCTGTGGGATCGGCGCACGGCTCTTAATTTCGAAAAGTTTTCAAAAAAGTTTTCGCCTGTGCACCCTACACAAAAATTGAGAGTTGCCATTTGGTCGGGCATTTAGGATATATCCAACGTTTTGACATCCTAACTAAGTGGGTTTCTGGGTCAAGGCATGTGCGCACTTAGTTTAATCTTTTTTTTTACTGGGTTTTAAATTGGGCAAAAAAAATCTAGCGAAGGTCTCTTAAAGGTTGAAGATGATTGGAAAAACAGGAGGAAAAATCTTGGCTGTCATAACTCATTAAATAATGGGATATTAAGTGTTGCTTTGTATTTTTTATACTAAATAAAAATGTGTTAATTATTTTAAAGAAATATTTCCTATGAAATTAAGGAAATAGTAATTAAGAAACAGACTCAAAAGGATCATACTGTTAAATACATTTAAGCAATTACATAAGAAACATTTAACATTCAAAACCTGAAATAATTATCATAAGAAGCTTTCGTTTTTAACCTTTCAACACTTTATAAAAAGTATTTTTAATTTTTTTATGTTAATACGATTCATATCCAAAGACTTTCCTCAAGTTGAATGGATATTTAAGGAATAAAGATCGTAATTATTTATCATTATAATATAGATACGGATACATCATTCATAATCAGACAGAAATGAAACATTTAGCAAAATTAATCTAATATAAAACCAATGCGTGATATTAAAGTTCAACGTATCCTAAATTCAATCAAAAATTCCCATATAAATATAGCCTAAACTTGTTATATATTTTTATTTATTTATGCGCGACTTCCTAAAATATATTTCCCCATTTTATTCAATTTTTTTGTCCAGTCGTCGGAGACTTTTCTTCTATTTCTATTTTTCCTTAGCCCCATATCAAGGAGCAACAATAAGATATGCCAAATGAAAAATGCGAAAAAATAATATTTATTATTTGGCCGGCATCCAATGAGATCTTAACTGCACAAAATCCTTTGCAAAGCATCCCCCGAGCTTCAACGACCTTGAAAAGCAACATTTTCTGAAATAACTTTCGCCCGATCGGAGCATAATTTCTTGCGCCAATAAACAAATTCACAAATTGGGCAATTGGACGGTTGGGGAACCGATTCCAGATATAAAATATAATTTATGAGAGGCTCGTTGAGTTTTCTAAACACAGAACAGCGAAATCAATTCAAATTCGATTCTGGTGGGCCGTGCGAGATATATAGAGAGAACCACCTGCATGACTAATCCCTCGATCAGCATTACTCTTTCAAACTAAACTGCAAATGTAAATTTAGAACGGCGACAACAACTAATTTGGTTAAATTTAGCACAATTATATTTTTTATCGCAAATAGAAATAAACATTTAAAAGAATAAAATAAAAGCACAGGCCGTGTATGTACTAAAAATAAGAAAATTGACTCAGCTCCTCTGGCTTTTGTTGTCGTCGCTGTCGTTCTCATTCGTTTGATTCGATTTAGCGACACAGAAATTCTCGACATCGACGAGGAGGAGGAGGAGTGCAGAATTTTGTAGAAAATCATTTTTCAAATTTATGGCCAAATTGGGCGCAAGTGTTCGACGACGTCAAAAGACTTTCTAACAACCGCCCAGTGGGTTAATTCAAGGAAAATACGGGGAAATGAGCGGCGGATTTGATTGTGTCATGGTGGACAGTGGGCGTGTTTTTTATGACGCCTTTACGTGGGCACAGCCCAGTCTCTGGGAACTATTCCCAGGCCCCCCTTCGAATACAGTGAGTATCGGAAATATTTAAATTTAAGTGGATTAATTAATAAAATAAAAATAAATAAATAAAATGCATTCAAATAAGTCAATTATTTATAATATTATGAAACAAAAAACGACTAAAAATAAACCCAAAATATTTGATATTACAATCTGCAACCTCTTCCATACGCCACGCACTGTAAATACTTATTGCTAAATCCAGTTTTCCTCAGATTTTTCATGTTTCCTTTAGCCTTTGCCTTGCAGCCTTAAATTTTGGAAATTGTCATAAACAAAGCGAACAATTTTTCACGAGAAACCTCATATTTATTGCCATTTTCACAATCCCATACCATTTTCTATTTTCCATTTGCCGTTTTCCATGCTGCTGCTGCAAGTGCAATGTCAGGGCCAAACAAATGCACCGAAAAAAAAGGGAATTTATGAATTTATTCGCGAATTTTGCCAACCGCCGGGTAGAATTTATAGTGCACATGCTGCAAACATAAAAATGTACACTCACATCTGTGAGTGTGTGCATTTAATTGTTGCCACTGTCAAGCACCTCGCCCAGGGTCACATTCGAATAGTTTTGGCCAATGAGTTATGAGTGGGCTGGCATTTATGGCCCACTGTGCAGCCCAGCCCGGTCCAGACACCCCACTGTAGAGCCGAATGTCTTAATGCAAGGCATTGCTTATTTATTTATTTTCTTTATTTTTTTTATGCATAAATTATAAAGCGGTAAGCATAAAAAATATGGGAACGTGAAGGCACCAAGACTAACGCAAATCGAGAGCGTCAGAATTTTCTTACTTTTTGCGTGGGCGAAGAAAAGTTTTCAGAGGCAAAGGCCGAGTGAGGAAAATTGAAAAACATTTTTCGCCGTGCGAAAGTTCCTTTGGTGCTTTTACTTTGACGTCGTTTCATAATGACGAAACGGCGAGCATTTAGTTTTAAAGCAGCTATAAACAAAGATCATCGGAAAGACAGCGGGAAATTTCAAGAGATATTCGTTCAGGAATGCCTGCAGTTAGTATAAAAAGTTCAAAATTAAATAATTTGCAGTTTTTAAATGGGAAAATATACCATATGTTTGGATAAACAAAAGAAGGAAAAGCCACTGTACAAAATATATACAATTTATCATCATTTAAATATGTCTTTGTTATTATTCAGAACCAAATTTATGAGCAATCATTATCACTATCTCTTTTAAGTTCTAAAACAATTAATTATAATATTAAATCCTCACTTATATCTCTTATTTATTCCCAATAAAAACCTGTCCCCAAGTAGCCAAATTAAATTTCCCAAAAAGATTCAAAACAACAGTTCCGATTTCATAATCTGCGATAATTTATGTGATTACTTAAATGAGCAATGTAGAATCGGGGCAAGATTGTGAGAAAAAAACTATGCCAAGAACATCTAATTGGTCCAAAACAGAAAAAAAAGAAGCAAAATAACGATGAAACATTAAATTTTGTCTACACTGTCTGTGAAAATTATGCCCTCACTGTTGTGGGTGACCAGTGGCAACAGGTAGAGATCACGCACTGTCAGCAGATACTGTTGGCCACAAAATAGATAAAGAAAACCAAGGAAAAGCTAGGGAAATGGATGGCTGACAACACGGAGCACAGCCGCTGCAATAAATAAATATTCAAATCGGCTAATATTGTTACAAAATACACACAAGACTTGTAAGGAATAGTATAGGGAGATGATCGAATATTGAATACTCTTTGGGGTTTATTCAATAAAATTTATTAATTCAAAACAAGCTAACGAAGTGCGGAAATGCTTTATTTTTAAGATATATAATTGGCTGCAGCGAAATAAATAAATATATATATAATAATATATAAATATAAATATATACTAAATAACTATTTATCATTTTTTAGATTACAACAAAGCCCTCTCATTTATTGTATGAATATCAGAGCAACAGAAGCGAGAGCTAAGGGAAAATTAAATCATAACAACTGCGGTTAGCAAGTATAAATAATAAATAAATTTATAACCCCGGAGATACTGATATCTTGAAAAATATACTACATAGGAATTAGTGATATGAATACAATATTTACATTCAAAATTATCTGTTGGATCCTAAGCTCGACTCCTGCCAGGCGTACACAAAGATACATACAAAGGTCGTTCATCAGCATCCTTCGGTAAACAACAAATTGATAGTTTTAGTTCCAGAATGTTTGTAAATAAATGCGAACAAAGCAAAAAAAAAACCCATTGCGGGCAAGCAAGCCAGACTCCAATTGGAAAAAGGGCGTCGCAGCAAAAAGAAAGAAAATCAAACAACAAACACATCGAAACGCCGGCAAAACAAAGACGCGAAGCAGAAGCACAAAGCAGAGCAGCGAGCGGAGAATAAAAGGAGACACGATAAACGACAATAAAACGCACATGAATAAAAACACATACACAAGTTCTGTTAAATAAAAGGGGCATGCAACGAAAGTATGAAATTTTAGACGGGGAACACACGCACCCACTCGAAGGCGCGCGCACACACACACACACACAATTGCGCATCCACAGCTATGTATGTATATAAATAAAACAATAAAACAGCATAAAAAATAGCAAAATTACCTCAGCGCCCGTTTAGTAGTGTTGTTGTTATTGGTGTTGTCCCCTTGCTGCTGTAGTTGTTGCCGTTTTCTTTTATTAGTGCCTGCGATTGTTATTGTTGCTGCAGCTGCTGCACTTTTTGCGTTTTCCGCGACACATGGACGGCCGACGATGTTTGTAATTGTTTATTGTTCATTGGGGCACTGAACGGAGGCGGAAAAATCACTTTAAACAATTAAATGTTGTTAAAATCTACTTTTTTGTTGTATGTTATTTTCGTTCCGGCGTTAGTATCGAGTACTCGATATCGAATGTTCCGATCGAATATGTAAATACATGGGCAATTCTCTGATATCGAATGCGATATTTTTGTACGTATTCAAACTAAAAAAGAAAACGTACCCAGGCAAAATTATAAAATTAAGAACCATTTTGTGACTGAAAGTAGTTGCTCGCAAAACTTGATTTTCACTTAAATCGATTCTCCTGAAATGTAATTAAAAATTTGAATACATCGATTTCGGTTGGTTACACTCGATAACCCGCGGTCACACTGCTTGCAACCCTGTACAGACGCCGACTTGGTAAAAAAAAAATATAGGAGAAAATCGAGCACCGGAAAAGCGGCGAGGAAGCATAAAAGTAACATTTAAAAACGAGCCACAGGTAAACAAAGCGGTCTGTCGAGATTTGGGAGACAATCCAGGATAATTAAGAACAGTTGCAGACTTGCTGAAAACGTGTCCCAGTCCGAGGAATAAAACGCGTCTGCGAACAAGATGTCGGACATCTCCAGCGAGGACCTGCGTCGCGAGATACAGTCGGTGTTGAAGGATGCTGACCTGTCCACCATCTCGGCCAAACGGGTGCGCGAGCAGGTGGAGGGCAAGCTGAACTGCTCGCTACTGAATCGCAAGAAGGAGTTCGACAGGATTGTCATGGACGTGATCAACGAGCAGCAGGACGAGGAGGATGACGAGGACGATGACGGCAAGGATCCGGACGCCGATCCCGACGATGAGAGCGACTCCAGCGAGGTAGAGAACATGAGCAGCAGCGAAGAGGAGGCCCAGAAGCAGAAGAAAAAGCCGGGTCCCAAGAAGCGGACGCAGCCCATCAAGCACAAGACGGGCCCCAAGAAGAAGCGCAAGACCCTCAACGCCGACGATTCGGGAACGGAGAGCGATGCTGGATCCGATTCCGATTACGAGGTGGTGAAGAAGCCGGCCGCTAAGAAGAAGGCCAAGTCTGCCGGCGGCACTACAGCCAGTGGCGCCGCCAGGAAAAGCACGGGCTTCACGCGAGCCTATAACCTGTCGCCGGAACTAAGCGCCCTCATGGGCGCCCCATCCCTGCCACGCCATGAGGTGGTCAAGAAGGTCTGGGCCATCATCAAGGAGCGGGATCTGTACGATCCAAAGAACAAGCAGTTCGCCATCTGCGACGACGAGCTGATGAAGGTGATGAAGATCCGGCGCTTCCGCACCTTCGGCATGTTGAAGCACCTCAAACCACACTTCCTCGACTAAGGCCCCGATCCTCTCCAGATGCAAATACGCCACACACTAGCTTAGTTTCCACCGCTGTCTCTCCTGCAAAACAAAACTGAAACAAAAATTGTCTGGCAAACTTTCGGCTCCGCTTAGATTTGTTTGTTCCACTTTTGATTAAGATTTAGTTGGCATGTTTTTAGCATTAACCATTAATTAAGACGCGTCTACACAAGCATTTTTATGTAGTCTATGACATTTTAAGTAACCTAAAAAAAGTTTATACAAGGATCAAGCAAGAGGTATGAGGAGAATAACAAAGAAATTAAGACAAAAAAATACAGAACGAATTGTATAATTTTTTGGTAACAAACTCTCGTGTGTAGTTTACATTTTATAAAAGTATCAAAGAGAAAATATAACAAATTTAAGGCAAAAGTATCGATTAATAAAAAGAGAAATAGACGAGTGATGCATCTGAAATATACTCTGGCAAGTGGTGTTCTATTTATTCCGTCTTGGGGAGTCCTCAAGAGGGTGCATCGCATCAATTGGGAACAAATCTGGCTCAGATATTGAATATCAAAACCATTATCTACAAAGGTTATTGCTCAATAAAGAATCGTTTTTTTTTTTATTGTTTTTGCGTTTCTCACAAATTTTCTTACAAACATTTTTCACTTTTTCTCTAATATACATATTAGGTGTGTATATGCAGTGTATATATATATATATATATAATTCTCGATCTGATATATATGCCAGCGTGTATATAATTGAATAAATGGAATTACTTTGCACTGCATTTCTATCAACACTCCTCTCCGGACGAAACGAAACGTGAAAAAGCGGGGAGCAGCATAAACATTTAACAAATTAAGTACGTAAACAAATACGAGACGATAAATTTCGATTACTTGACATAATATCGATAGGGCTGTCATAATTGCAAGATTTTTTAGATAAACAGTTTACAATTTATAATTTGATAATGTGCAAATTTGCATAAATCGAAATTGACTCTTAGCTAACAGCAGATGTTCTAAAAAAAAGTAATAAACATTAAAACCATTTAACATAAAGTTAATAGTTCAGATATCTACAAAAACAAACATCTTTTGAATTATGACAGCCTTAAACTAGAGTTAATTCCTTCATCAAGGCTGATATCCAGTTATTTAGTTAGATATTCAATCCATGATCAATCAAAAGGAATACCACAAATTACGCCAGCAAACGAACTAACTAAAATAAATTCAAAAAAACAACCGGCTATATAAAACGATTCAAGGGGGGTGTAAATTCTTAAGGGGCAAGATTAGTTAAGAGTTAAGTAAGAGAGAGTCCAGGGGATTAGTAAACAGAGACAATACTCCTGCGGCTAAAGCGAGTTCTAAATACTATATATCGAAGACATTGTTAAATGCTAACAAAAAAGCAACCAAGAATTCTGCTCGAGCTAAACTAAGCGATACAATGGTAATAGTAACTTTGTGTTCTCCTTCTCCGTATCATTTTGTGTGTGTGTGTTTGTTGTGTGTAGTTCGTGTGTCAACAATTGTTTAAATAGTTTTACTTCTTCGCAAAGACAATACTTTCGTTGGCGTTGTTGTTGTTGGTTGTTGTTGTTTTCTTCTCATAATTGCTGGTGTGTTATTGTCCGCATCCGTGCCGCTCCTTTAGTGCGTTCTCCGTGCGTTTAGTAGCGGTAGTAGTTGGGCTTGAAAGGACCGGCCTTGTTCAGCCCCATATACTTGGCCTGCTCGTCGCTCAGCTCCGTGAGGTGGGCGTCAAAGGTGGGCAGGTGCAGGCTGGCCACATACTCGTCCATCTTCTTGGGCAGCAAGTAGACGTCCGACTTGTAGCGACCGGGCGGGGCATTAAAGAGCTCAATTAGGGCCAGCGCCTGGGTGGCCGACGTGATGGATACGGCAAATGATGGGATGCTGGAGCAGCTCAGGTTCACAAGCCTGCCCTCGGCCAGCAGGATGATGTACTTGCCTTCGGGCCAAATGATGTGGTCCACTTGGGAGCGCACCTTCTCCCAAGTCAAATCCGGAGTGCGTAGGCCGTTCACATCGATCTCCGTATTGGAGTGACCCATGTTGCAAACGATGCAGCCACTCTTCATCTTGTCCATGTGCTCACGCACCACCACATTCTTGTTGCCTGTCGCTGTCACCACGATGTCCACGTTGCGGATCACCTCGTTCAGCTTCACCACACGGAAGCCGTCCATGCTGGCCTGCAGGGCGCAGATGGGATCGATCTCGGTGATGTACACAATGCAGCCCTAAAGAAATGGGTTTTATATATCGGAAACCTTATGTTATTCCATTTACTCCTCACCTGTCCCTTCAGGGCCTGGGCACAGCCCTTGCCCACATCGCCGTAGCCGCAGACGACGACCTGCTTGCCGCCAAACATGACGTCCGTGGAGCGCTTCAAGCTGTCCAGAATGGACTCCTTGCAACTATACAGGTTGTCGAACTTGGTCTTGGTCACCGAATCATTCACATTCATCGCTGGCACCGTCAGTTTGCCGGCCTTTGATAGCTGATAGAGTCTGTGCACTCCGGTCACGCTCTCCTCAACGATGCCCTTCACCAGCTTGAACATGGTTGGGTACTTCTTCAGCATCAAGTGCGTGGCATCGCCGCCGTCGTCCAGTATCATGTTGGGCTGCCAGTTTTCGGCGTTCACGCAGCGATCAATGCACCACCAAAAGTCCTCCTCCGTTTCGCCGCGCCAGGCAAAGATGGGGATACCAGACTCGGCCAGAGCGGCAGCCACTTCGTTCTGTAAATGATTTTGGATTATTAGTGGGATTCTACAAAGAAGTTTAACGGTTTACTTGGAGTTTTTAGGGGTCTTAAAATTTGTTAGAAATATTTCTTTCTATCCTTTATGTATTATCTACACATGGTAGCTTCATCCATCATTTAACTGTTTTCAATTGAATTATTTGTTTTTAATGCCCAAGATATATGCATACATTAATTTATCATTCTAAGAAATATTTAAGCCTGCGATTAGGTTCCCTTCTGACGCACAATTTATTGCCTTGAAGGTCATAATTAAATTTAGAACAATTATTGCCGAGTACAAATTAATCTGAATGGTTCAGAGACTCTAAAAGCTATATAATCCAGGGTAATTTTGGGCTTAGGGGGTATAGGGATCGGACAACTTTCAATAGTACTATTCAATGTTGTATGGAATGTAATTTCTAACTTTGAAAACAAAATATTAATGGTTTAAAGTAGGAAAAATAATTTGTCTGTTAAATCGACCTTTAATTTATCGATTATTCGACGATTAATTTATCAATAAGTTTGGAAATTTTCTTTTAAATAAAAATATTAATCCACTAAAATGCATTTTTAAAATATAGTTTTCTACAAGAAATGAATAATATAAGTAGCCTTATAGTTTATCACTGCAATAAAAGCTAGAAATCTTAAATAAATATGTCTCAGCATTGTGCAAAAGTCTCCAATATCTCCTGATAAATCGAACCACGCAAATGCGGTGTAAACATGGGGTAATATCGGGCTTATATCTGGACTGATAGGGGGTTGGGCTGCACCCTCTCTAAGCACAGCACTTGGCACTTGGAAGTGGGAACTCGGAGCTGATAAGCCTCCAGGTGATACAGGTGAATCAGCGTGACGGCCTGTCGGGGCCGTTTGGCGATAAAAACCTGGCACGGATGGGGGAGGCAACTGTATGCCCTGGCAGTCAGATCGCTTCATTAGAGACCCAATAAATTGTTTAGAGTGTCCCTCTCAGCAGACTCGTGATAATTGCATCAGTTACGGAGCAGGACCGAAGCCCAAATCGAAACCGCAGAGCAGCGAATCGATGCTGGAAATGGAACTGCTTCGGCTGCGGCGACCCAATTCAGGGCACATCAATTACTCAGCGATTGCCAAACACTTGAGCCGCGGGCGCTTAATTGATTAACATGGGCTTGATTGATCATTTGTTTGCGCCGCCGCCTGGCGTGACAACAATTGCCTCCAAGCAACAAGCCACAAGCAACAAGCAGCCAGCAGCCAGATCAAGTGACCCAAACTCGAATATAAATGTGCATTTAAATAGATTTAAATGAAATGGAAATAAGTACAAATCTAAGCTATCTGTCTTCGTGACGAATAATAAACTGTTCGACAGTTTCACTTCCAGCACATGACGTTGCACACTAATGAGCAGCGAATAAATAAAATAAATTATTATATTTTAAGCACTGACGTCCGTTGTTGGAACTCACCTGCGTGGAATAGATGTTGCAGGCGGCCCAACGCACACTGGCCCCCAGCTCCACGAGCGTCTCGATGAGCACAGCTGTCTGGGCATTGATGTGTGTGCATCCCACGATCTTGGCATCCTTCAGAGGCTTGTCCTCGGCCGCTCTCTTCCTCAGCGCCATAATGCCCGGCATCTCCTGCTCCGCAATCTCGATTTCTCTGCGTCCGAAGGCATGTTGGGCCGCAATGTTCCGCACACAGAAGTCAGAGCTGCCCCTGGAGTTCTTTTGAACCTTTTCGCGTGGCGGCACATCGTCCCCGTCCTCGCTGCTGCCCGTGTAGCTGGCGGAGCTGAAGGAGTCCGTGGAGGAGGCACTTAGCGAGCGGCTCCGATAGCGACTGGTCTTCTTCAGTGCCGAGGATTGCTTGGTGGCTGGCGGTGGCACCACAACACTGGCATCCTGCGGCGCTGGTCCCGCCTGCTGTTGCTTGTCGCCGCCGCCAAAGCCGGGATCAACGACAACAGTGTCGGCTAGGTTGTTCATGGTTATGATACGGGAATAGTTGCGGTTACTTTAATGGGTATTTTGAAGCTCTTTTGTGCTTTGGTAGTGCTGCTTTCTTTCAATCTTTTCAAGCTCTCTTTTGGTGCTGCTTTAGGTCCTACTTGTTGGTCTCTTAAGGTTGGTTATATTCAATCTAGTTCCTCAACTCCACCGCCTGCTTTCCCTCCTTCAATCTGTCCTGCAACCAATTGGCTCAACCGCCACAGATGTTATGTAAAGCCTGAAATCCAAGCAGGATATATAGGATATGGCCAGAAAACGGCCTGTGACACTCCCAGGGACGAATGGAACCAACTCTCGCAGCCCAATCACGTGATATTCCGACTTTATGGTGCCGACAAATCGACGCTTTAATTGTTTTTAAGTTGGCTTCGGCTTCTCCTTTGTTTCACCTCTCCTCTGTTTTTGTTCTTGTTGTTGTTGTTGCTGCTCCGGCGCTGCTGCTGCTGCTGTTGCTGCTTCCTCTTCTCCGTGCGTTTTTCGGTGCTGTGGAAGGCAGTTTGCAGGATTGCGGGAGGTGGTGTTATGGCTATGGCCGTCGTCGGATAGAGCTGACGACGTTGTTGCGGGTGCGGGTGAGCCCAGGCGGTGATCCAATGGCCGATCGTTTATTGAAGTTGATTTTATCTGGAGAAAGAGAACTAAACGAAACCGAACTAGAGATGGAATAAAATCGATTGCATTGGGGACATATCGATTGCTTGAATCAGCGATAACACATCATTTAATAAACAAATTTCAAAAAAAAATATTCGAAGTTTATTTACAAATATTTAATTGCAAAGAAATAGTTAACATACACCCGCTACATCCCCTCCTTCATGTAGCCGCACAGCTCGTTGTCATCCGCCGTGGTAACCAAGCGCGCCTCCGCTGTCAGTCCTTCTTTGTAGGCCTCCCTTTTGTCCACCACCCGCGACAGCTCCTCCAGCGCGAGTGGTCCCTGCTTGGCATGCTTCTGTATGAAGTTCGCCACCATTTGCCGGTCCACCACGGACATCTCCAGGCTGCGGCTCCAGGCTAGCAGGGCCAACGGACGCTCAGCACTCAGGGCCTGCGAGGGCGAGATCAAATGGCGATACAGGCAGCCGCTCACCATGTGCTGCAGCTGCTCCACTTGGCCGGGAAAGGCGCAGGGATGATAGAGCATCACAATGGCGCCCTCAGCCAGGTTGCGCAGGTAACGTTGCGGCGGCAGATAGGAGTAGACGCCATATTCAGCAGGCAAAGGACGATACGCGCCACTGGAAAAGAAGATTTAAGCTGAGAAACCATTGAAGGGAATACAACGTTAATTGGTTTACTTGGTAACTGGCAAGTGAGTGTACTCGATTGACTCGTTCATGCACTTTGCTGGCGGCAAATAGGCGATGGGCAGAAAGTGCTCTGTGAGCAGAGCTTCTCGGGTCAAGTCAGGCTGGTAAAGGCTGCGATTGCTACTGATGCACAGGTAATTCAGGCTATCCCGGATGTCATTCGGATCGTAATCCAGCCGTAGGTTGCTCTGAAAATGCAGAAATGCGGATTAAACAACAAAGTAAAGTGGGAAAGTCCCTTTTTAATCACTTATAATTAGGGGAATTCCCTCTTAATCTTAATCACTCACCTTTCCGTCATCGCAGATGATTTCTTTGATAGACTGAGTCTTCTCCTCGGCCAGGGGCTTTTTATGAACTTTGTGTGGTTCGTTTGGACTTTGGGGAAACCATTTTCCTGGCCAGCTATCCTTGGGAGTGGTGCTGCCCTTCTCCATCTCCTCCTGCGGCGTCGCCTTCACCACATGCGGTTCTCCTGGCACATAGGGAAACCATTTGCCCGTCCAATTGTCAGCGGCTGGTGTCGTTGCCTGCATACGTTGCGCTTTCTGGGGGATGTGGGGCTCGCCGGGAGCGTAGGGGAACCACTTGCCCTGCCAGGCGTCGTCTGGGCCAAGGGTTGGCTCCAACATGTTAACATGCGACTTCTTGATGGACTTGGCCTCGCCACAGGCCAGGCCGAGGCACAGAACGGCAAATAAAAGCAACATAACCGAAATAATGTAAATAAAAGGCGAACAAAAGGGAAAAACAAGCGAGAACGAAAATAATTAAAGAACTTTTCGTGCGCACAGCTGTTTTGAGACTTGGCGATGTTTACCATTTGTTGCGTGACCACCGCCTGGTCACATTGGCCCAGCAACAAAAAGAGAAAAAACAAGACATTTGCAACTACGCTTTATTTATTCGTTATTTTCGTTATTTTGCAAAAATAATGCACATATATCGGTACCAGAGGTCGCCTCCAAGCAAAGAGAACCCTAACAAGTGAGTTGTGCGAACTGAAGGGAGTTTTAACTGCGTTTATTTGCCACCTTTCCATGTTCCCTTAAAAGAAAACAATAACAAAGGTCTGGTGTTGCTATTGTTGTTGGTGCTGCTGCCCTCGCTGGAGAAATAAAGTAAAACGCACAAAGCGGAAAAGCGGAAAACCTTGGGATCGAGATTAGAGGCCTGACCATGTCGTGGTTCAATCCCTGGGATGGACTCAAGACCAAGATGTGTCGCTACCTCCTGCAGAGGTACTTGGGCCAATTTTTCGAGAATAACTTGAACTTGGAGCAGCTGAAGGTTGATCTCTACAATGGCAAGGCGGTGGTGGAGGACATATTCCTGAAAGTGGACGCCTTCAACGATCTCTTCGAGGACCAGGGCTGGGCCTTTGAGGTGGTTTCGGGTCACATCGGCTGCCTGACTGTCGTCGTGCCCTGGAATGCGCTGATGACCAACGACAGCAGTCTGGAGATCTCCAACTTGACGATAACCCTGCGGCCTGTCACGCGATACCAGAGCGGCACCACGATGCTGGAGTCGATGTGGTCGTCGGTTAGCAGCTCCATGCAAATGGCCGAGGAGTGCATGAAGCAGGTGGACGACGATGTGCCCTTCCTTAATCACAACAACGCCCTGATTGGGCTGGAGAAGTTCGCGGAGACCATTGACAACGTGCTCAACCGCATCCGCGCCAAGCTGACGAACACTACGCTGAATATTGAGTATCTGCTGCCTCGTTCGGACCGGAAACTGGTGCTCTCCGTCCAGGCCAGCCATGTGGAGTACAAGAACAAGACGGGCTACGAAATGATGTCCATGTCCACGTCCCAGAACACCGATGTGGAGACGGACGGCCACGAGGAAGACCCCAATGGCAGCTTCAATGCCCTGCCCATGATAGCTAAGCACAATTTGGTGATCGAGGGACTGAGTCTGCACACCTCCGAGGTGCTGGACGTCTTTCTGCCCACTCCCTACGAGCAGCTGTGCAAGATCGTTGAGCTGAAGGGCGCCCAGAACATACAGATCAATATCAAGCAAACGGAGAACATCGTGGGGCCCAAGGTGAGCCTCGAACTCAGTCTGGACGACATCTACTTTATGCTCACGCCCCGGCAAATACACCTGCTCATCGAGCTCTCCAAAGGCTTCAATAGCGGCGGCCAGCAGGAGCGTCCGAAGAAGGGACGCAGCCTGAAGTCAGCGCCGCCCAGTGAGTACCAACAGCAGCAGCAGCAGCAGCCCACAAGGATGACGGGAATACTCGGCCAGAATGCAGACTGGTCAACGGGTCTAACGGAGCCGGAACCTTCGGAATACTCGGGCGGCTTTGCTCCCCGCAGTGTTTACGCGCGAAGCAGAAAGATGAGCGAGTCCACCAACAGCATGCTTACATCCTGCACAAATACGCTGCAGCAGGAGCTGGGCTACACGGAAAAGTCCGGGGAGATACTCAAGTTCAAGGTGCAGATCTCCAAGCTATATGGCGTGGCGCTGCACAACGATATTCTCGTCCAGAATACGGCCAACATTGATAGCTGCAGCACGGTTTTCGATCAGACAAGTTACCTTCGATATTCGGACACTGCCAGTGTTTTCTTTCGGGGCGCACTCCTCGAGAATCACCTGCCCCTGGAGCAGCAGCACTACCTCCTGTTGCGCGCCGCTCCAATAATAGTGAGTGGCAGCCAGCAGCGCTACTTCCAGGAGCTCACATCGAGAACAACTCTGTCGGCGACAGCGGTGGATCTCTGCGAGGTGCTTGGCCATGTCCGTGAGCACCTGCTGCTGTTCGATCGCCAGCGCAACTGCCCGGATGGCTATCACATCCGACCCGAGATCGTGATTACGCAGAGCTCCTCGTTTATGTTCAAGCAAAACCACAATCGATGCACCAACAAAGTCGAGTGCATTCTGGACGAATGTACCGCGGAGCTGGATATATCCATTTACGATCGACTGGGCGCCCTCTTTGGCTGCTCGCCCTTTGCCAGAGATTCCGATGGTGTTCCTCCGGCCGATGCCTATCCCGATCCCGATCCCAGCCAAACAGAGCTGAGTGTGAAGTGCGAGAATTTACGCCTGCAGCTGCGCTTCCCAGTGGTGGACGGCAGGGCGGCCAACGATCCGCAGAAGATTCCCTGGTGGCAGAAGAACGTGCGTCAGGACTTCCTTGCTCTCGAGTTCCGCTCGCTGGTGGTCAGCTTCAGGTCTCAGATTAGCATTGCTTCGGACGAACTGGACGCCTATTACTGCGATACGGACAAGCAGAGCGCAGTGCATCTGCTCAGGTGCCAGCAGACGAACAAGAAGATCCAAATCGATGTGCTCCAGCTCATGGAGAGCAGTGATGGCCGGCCGACGAAGCCACCGCGGAAGTCGCCCTTCAGCTCGAAATGTACCTTCGGCTATACGTCACATGTCGAGGGACTGGACAGTAGTTTTGATAAAACAGATTCCCTTTTGCCCGGCGACACCGAGGAGATCAACGAATTCTGCGACAGCTGCACCCAGTCCTCCAAGCTGAAGATCTTCGCCTTCATTCCGCTGGTCAAGGTGGTGCTGGAGTCCAAGGCTATGTACGAATTGATATACAATCGACTGAATGGCGACCTGTTCATGTGGGAGCCCCGTTCGCCGCACTACGAAAGCACTCTGGAGGGGGAGTCGAGAGAACCAAAGCACCTGGAGGCTGAGCCGCAACTGGAGGAGTTCAGGCGGAATCAACTGCTAAGTACGAGCGCCATGGAGAGCAGCATTTATTTTTCCATGGCGGAGACGACACTGCCGGCTTCTGCTCCTTCCCCGCCGCCACCTGTGGCCAAGGTTCGCAATGAAGCCTTCTCCTTCGAGCTATTTGTGGAGGAGGGATCTCTGATCCTGTTCTCTCACTTCCTGGATCCAGAAACTAATCAGCGGGGCAAGGAGTGCGGCAAGTTCCAGGTGAATCTCAAGGAACTGCGTCTTTTCACGGTCAATGGCCTGGACAACGATGCGAATAGAAGCTTCTTTTGCATTCAGCTGGGCGAAATAGAGGCCCTGCATTGTGGCAACACTCAGCAGGATTTGGTGCTGGCTTGGAGTGATGCACTGGACAAGAACCTGCTCCCCACCATCCACAACTTCCCGAAGTCGCAGCAGGCAGGCGACAGGAGGCGGCTCGAGGTCCTGTCCGTGGTGGCTGAGATCAAGAAGCAACCGGAGCAGCGGATAAAGCGCATGAAAATGTCCTTCGGCATCACGGGTGCCATTCTGCAGCATCACTCGTGCCACTCGGAGCACAGTTGGCTGAATCAACTGATGGACTTCATGGACGTGGCTGACTTTCCGATCGAGGAATACGAGCCGTTCGCTTTGGTCTCCGAGCTGCAGCTGCACGTGTGGAATGCCGGGATCGACTACCGCCCGAGATTCTTCCCCCAGCGCGCGTTCCTGGACCTGGGCTACTGCACATTGAGCAGCAACATAATATCCTCCATGAGCGGCTGTACTCTGCGGCTCCTGGCCGAGGATTGTGTGCTCCAGTTGGGCTGGCTCAAGGCGCCCCAGGAGGCGCTGATCCCCGTGCTGAACTTGGGCCTACTGAACATATCTTTCAGGTTGAATGAGGAGGGCAAGGGACAGCCGCGCGTGGATTTGCGCTCCTCAATTCACGACATGCACCTGAAGACCTGCTACGACTCGGCGTCGGCTCTGGCTCAGCTCATAGCTTATGTGGCCAACGACAGGGACCTGACGCCGCCGCCCGAGGAGCCCGTTCCGAATGAGGACGCCGCACACACCGAGCCCAAGTCGTTTGAGGATCAGGAGGTGAGCGATCAAACCCAGAACCATGTGAACAAACTGATGGCCGATGCCGTGATGGATGTGGAGTGCTCGCCCAATCCCAAAGCCACCAAGTCGCCAGGTGGCCGAGAGGAGGGCATCGAGATCTTCTACTTCCCGGATGAGCCCAAGGAGAAGAGAAAATCGACGCCCGTCAAGCCGCAGAGCAAATCCCTGATGGTGGAGAGCCCATCGGTGATTGGCGACATCCTCGACTTTGAGTCCAACGTGATCCTGCAGTCATACTACGAACAGAGCCAGGTGCAGCAGCCGCAAACTGGTCTCGGACTGGGTCTGGGTCTGGCTGCGGAGGTGCAGCAGGAGCTGGGATCACTGGGCAACGGATCCCTAATGGAGGAACGCGACTTCGATATTATCCACGACGAGGAGATCTCGCGCATGGACAAGTTCGGTGTCAAGCAGATCTACGTCTCCGAGGAGCCGCTCCAGATTGTCGACAATCACTTCTGCCTGCCCCACGAAAAGGTGGATCTGCTGCGACCTCCGGCCAACTTCCCGGTGGCCGAGAGCAGTTACACTCTCTGCGAAATGACCTTCACGTGGCATCTTTATGGCGGGCGGGATTTCCCCGATGAAGCGCCCAAGAAGTCCGGATCCGCGGCCGCCGCCGCCGCCGCGTCCACTGGCTTTGGCATGTCGGATACGTACAAGTATGGCGTCTCCCAGGCACAGGATCAGGAGAAGCCGGAGAGGAAGGGTCCGAAGAGGGGATTGCCCAAAGAGCCCAAGGGCTCGCATCGCAACTTGGAGGTGCTGGTGGAGATCCAGCTGTCGAAGATTCGCTTCTCCTACGAAACCTATCCCCTGACATCCATTTACTCGTCGCGTCAAGTGCTCCTGGTATCGGAAATCGAGATCAGGGACCGGCTGCGCTCGTCGGACATAAACAAGTTTCTCTACCATCCCGCTGGCAACAACTTGTCCCACAAACCGGACGAGAATATGGTGATAGTGAAAGCTCTGAATGTGCGCCCCAATCCGCAGAAGAGCAGCGCCGAGGAGTGCTCCCTGCGCGTCTCCATTCTGCCCATCAAACTGAACATCGACCAGGACACGCTACTCTTCCTCGAGGACTTCTTTTCGGGCATGTTCCGGAATTCAAGCAGCAACAGCAGCAGCAGCAGCTTCTCGGGCAAAGCGGCGGGCAGTGGCTCCTCCAATTCGACGGACATGCCGGTGATGTCGGTTAGCAAGCTGCCAGACGATCTAGCCGACGAGCTGCCCGCCGAGTCTGAGGTCAAGGAGATGGTCGAACGGAATCTGAATGTGCTGATTGAGGAGAACAGCCTGGACGCGGAGCTGGAGGAGGATTCGGCCACCGCTCCGCCCGTGTTCTTCCGCGAGGTGATCTTCAGTCCGGCGCTGCCCATTTGCTTCGATTACCATGGCCGGCGAATCGAACTGTCGCGCGGACCCGTCACCGGACTCATTATGGGATTGGCCCAGCTCCAGGGATCTGGCATTTGCTTGCGCGAGATCGTCAATCGGCGGGGAATCCTCGGCTGGAATAAGCTGTGCGAATTTCTGGCCAAGGAGTGGCTGAAGGACATCAAACGCAACCAGCTGCCCAACATCTTGAGCGGCATAGGGCCCACGAATGCGGTTCTGCAGCTCTTCCAGGGCGTCTACGATCTCTTCCGGCTTCCCATCGAGCAGTACAACAAAGATGGCCGGATTATTCGCGGCTTCCAGCTGGGCGCACAGAGTTTCACAGCTCGCACAGCGCTGGCTGCCTTGGAGATCACCTCGAGGATCATACATTTGCTGCAATTTACAGCGGAGACTACTTTCGATATGCTATCGGCGGGGCCTTCGCTGAAGAAGCGGAAGGGCGGCCGGCACGGCGGGAAGAGGCGGCGCCAGGGACGACCCAAGGATCTGCGCGAGGGCGTGGCCAATGCCTACACCATAGTGAGAGAGGGCATCAACGAATCGGCCAACACACTCATCGAGGCGGCGATCACGGAGCACGACCAGAAGGGTTATAGCGGAGCTGTGGGCGCCGTGGTGCGCCAAATTCCTCAGCTCGTCGTCTGCCCCGCGGTGCTGGCCACCCAAGCCACCACCAATATTCTGGGCGGCGCCAAGAGCTCGCTGGTGCCGGAGGCCAAGCTGGAGGCCCGCGACAAGTGGAAGCAGGAGATCCACTGAATGGGAGTTAGGTTTACGGTAGCTGTAGTTCACACGGGGCTAACAACACAACAACGCAATGTTTTTCTATTGTTTTACTAACAATATTTTACAAAATAACAATGTATGTACATAAGCGAAGCTGCGAGAGCAAGCACAAGGCGGGACGAGGAATGCCGAACGCTGATGATTCCGGAAGGGGTGTGATTGAACTTATCCTTTTTATTAAGCCATATTTACAGTACATGAAAGTTATATTTTTTATTATTTTACCAAAATAAAAGTGTATATAAACGGATTTGCTGGGCGGTACAAAGGTATTTGTTCCTTTTATTTGGTCAATACTGATGCCAGTCACTCTATGCCTGCACTGGATGATGGGCACCGCGGCATTGCGAATGGGAGTGACCGACCTAAAACCATTGGACTTGCGAAGACGCTTTACCACCTCGTCGTACAGGATGGGCGGATCGGTGCTGGGTGCCAAAAACAAATCAATGTCGCTCTCTAAGGAAACGGATACGGATTTGTGGAAGATGTTCATTGAAAGTAGTAAGTGGACTCACCTTTCAGGGCCAATCCTGTCGCCACCGATCCATAGCTTTCGATCTTGACTCTGGCCTGCAGCTCCTCCTCGATGCAGTGTCGCACCAGGAAGTACGAATTCTTCAGCTGTTTTAAATCAAAGGCGTAGAAATTCAATACCGTGCGCAGGTGGTCGCCAGGATCGGTTTCCTCGAGCGCCTTTAGCAGATCGTTTCGCAAGTTAAAGGACATTTTAATGCTTGGCAATTTTAATGCACTTTGGGAAGATCAGTGATTTGGCAAACAGCAGATGATTATATTTCAAAAAGCGATATCCGATACACATGTCAAGGCATATCGATGTACATTTAATGGGGAAAATATCGATGTACAATTTTTCGGGCCAGGCGCATGGTTTACGTAAAGGCCGGTGATATTTTTTGTCTAAAATAACGAATCCCCGAACAAAAAAAGGGAAAATAAGGAATAAAACAAGTGGATAAATATGTCAACTGCCCTGACACGTGTGTGGGAGCGCTTGCCGCTGAAGAAGCAGGCGGCACAGAGCGGCATCCGTGTCTTCTCCCAGCAGCAGCCAGAAGTTGGGGATGAAGAAGGTAAACAAATCCGTTTAAATGTTTAAAAAATTTTAACAATGACTTTGTTGTGTTTGCAGAGTTCCGGGTTTTGAATCTGCGTACCGTAAAGCAGCAGTTCCAGCGACGACGGGAGGTTAGGCGCGATCCTGTGACCCCGCCGCGCACCACCCGCATGGCCGTGGACCAGGATTGGACCGCCGCTTGGCCTGCACCCAGATCCTTCCATCCGGCCAGTGTGCCGCTGCCACTGCGCCAGGGTTTCACGGAACGCGGAGCCGCGGCTCCCTCGAAGTTCGCCAATGCGGAGCTAATGAAAATCCCCAACTTTCTGCACTTGACACCGCCCGCCATCCGTCAGCAGTGCGAGGCCATCAAGAAGTTCTGCACTCCGTGGCCGAAGGGTCTGGAAACGGAGGCCAAGTGGCAGCGTCACTTTCCCGTCGAAGTCATAACCACGGACTACCTACAGAGCTTGCCCACAATCCGGAATTTGGAGGCGCGAAGAGTCACTGTCTCGCTAAAGCTCTCCGATCTGAAGTTCGATGCCCATGCCAGGGATAAGTTCCTGCGTCTCGTCGGCGATCGCTACAACAAGGACACGGACACTGTCACCTTCGTCACGGACCGGTGTCCGCAGCGGAAGCAGAACTATGACTATGCCATGTACTTGCTGACTGCCTGTTACCACGAATCCTTTATCACCGAGCCCTGGGAGGCAACCAAATCGGAGGCAGACATGGAGGTCTACGTGTTCGATCGCAATCAATCCAAGATCGCCGCCGAGGGAATCCTCAACTGGAATGCCAAGGCGGGCGATAATAAGCTTTCCCCTCCGCCCGCCTATGCGCAGTGTGTGGAGCAGTTGATCAATGAGGGCGAGAACGAGTACAATCTGGCCCAATACAAGGAGGAGGTCAAGAAAATGTTAAGCATTTAAGCAAGAACCTTGCAGGGCAATTGTAGAGAACCAATAAACCGAAAAGTTGTTAGTAATCAGTGTCGGTTTTATGGTTTATTTGAGAAATGGTAAAAATAGTTAAGATTTGGTATTAAAGTTCAACTTTTAGTGCTCGAAAGTCTAGTTTAAAAAATCAAAGTGCCCTCCATTCGGGGTGAATGTCTAACCGAACGAACAGCTGTGCCGCTGTCACCTCCGCTGCGAACGGCATTAGAACAGCGCTCCCAGAAGAAGAAGAAGTACCACCAGCAGCAGCAGCAAACCGAGCCAAAAAAAAGAAGCGAACAAAAGACCAAATTTCCGCGGACGTGGAAGCAAACTCTTGTTTTGTTAATTCATATTATCTAAGGAGTACACAACAATAGAGGCACTGCCACACGGACAGGTGAGAAAATGCATGAAGCTCGGCCAAAAAAATCATCTTTTTCTGATAAGAAACACACTCATCTGCTGGTGGTGACGTTTCTACCTGTTTAAAAACCATAAAATTCGACAAATTCATAAACAATACAAATACAAATTGGTTATTTATGATATAAACATTGGCGATAAGGTAATGTCAGCCGGAAGTTAGCTAAGTGCTTGTCCCAACCGAAGTTTTTATCTCAACTTTTCAAATTAAAATGTCTCTCTTATCTTTGGGTTTGTACTACTTTCAGTTTGCCAATGAACTCACGTTTATTTATCTTTTCCTCTTTTTGACGTAATTCTAGATTTTTGCTTTCCGAGCGTAGACCACGTCTGCAGCTGATACACTGTAGTCATTAGGCCACCAGAAACAGCTGCGGAAGCACCTGAGCAAACACACGAGGTCGCCGCTATCCATTTGGAGTTTTAGCTGCACTCCATGAGAGACCAAAAGATTTGGCTGACGGACACGTAACCACGGATACCGCTCGGATATCCATCCGTCCAAGATGCGGCGACCCAATCTCAAATGGATCGTGAAGACGGCCCTGCTGGTGCTCGTCTCTCTCACGCTGTTCATACTCATCACCAGCTGGATCTCCTCCAGTCCGTACAACAACAAGGTGGTTCATCATGGCGCAGAGCCTCAGCCGGAACATCACGGCATGGAGCCAGTACCAGAGCCCGCTGCCCGTGCGGGCGGCGTTCAGAAGGTGCCATTGCCGAAACACAAACAGCCCGAGGTTAAAAATGATCCCGAGCCCGACTTTGATGCTGAGGCCGAGCTGCAGAAGATCGACGAGCCCGAACCCGAGCAGGAGGAGGTGCACAATCCGCGGCCCGCTCAGCAGCCAGAGAATGAGATACTCCAGGTGGCACCGCCCGCCGACGCGACGGTGAAGAAGGACTGGCACGACTACACGGCCATGGCCAGGGATGAGCTACGTGTGGGCCTTGGCGAAAAGGGCAAATCGGCCCGTCTGGACGACGAATCGCAGCGCGATGTGGAGCATCGCATGTCACTGGAGAACGGCTTCAATGCCCTGCTCTCCGATTCCATATCGGTCAACCGATCTGTGCCCGACATCCGACACAAGCTGTGAGTATGGGGACTTAATCACATATTTGGTCAGCGCCCAGTAGCTCTGATAAGGCTGTAATTATCCAGACTCTGTCGGAAGAAGCCAAAAACGAAGAAATTCGGGTCTTAGAAGTGTTCATTCCAAATGAATGTATTCATTTTTAATGCGATAAATTCGGGTCTTAGAAGTGTTCATTCCAAATGAATGTATTCATTTTTTATGCGATAATTTCACAAAAAGAAAAGTATATTTGATTTACCCAAACTATCAATATTTTCAGTTGTCGCAAGAAGGAATATGTGTCCAAGCTGCCCACAGTTAGTGTGATCATAATTTTCTACAATGAATACCTGAGCGTCCTTATGCGATCCGTGCACAGTCTAATCAATCGCTCGCCGCCGGAGCTGCTCAAGGAAATCATTCTGGTGGACGATTACAGTGATCGAGACTATTTGGGCCACGATCTGGAAGCCTATATCAAGGATCACTTCAGTATTGTGAGGATTGTGCGATTGCCAAGGCGCACGGGCTTGATCGGAGCCCGTTCGGAGGGAGCTAGAAATGCCACCGCCGAGGTCCTCATCTTTCTGGACTCCCATGTGGAGGCCAACTATAACTGGCTGCCGCCATTGTTGGAACCGATTGCCCTAAACAAACGCACAGCGGTGTGCCCCTTCATTGATGTTATTGCCCACGACACCTTCCAGTATCGGGCACAGGACGAGGGAGCGCGTGGCGCCTTCGATTGGGAGTTCTTCTACAAGAGGCTACCACTGCTAGACGAGGATCTGCAGCATCCGGCGGATCCATTCAAGAGTCCTGTCATGGCTGGCGGATTGTTTGCCATATCCACGGAGTTCTTCTGGGAACTGGGCGGCTACGACGAGGGACTGGACATTTGGGGCGGTGAGCAGTACGAGCTCAGCTTCAAGATTTGGATGTGCGGCGGCGAGATGTACGATGCTCCATGCTCCCGAATTGGTCATATATACCGCGGTCCAAGGACCCATCAGCCGAGTCCACGAAAGGGCGACTATCTGCATAGGGTGAGTCAGATTAGTGAATTAAGAGGATTGATTAAGGTGTAATACATCGATTAGTATTAAAGAATTTATAGCAAGAGAGAAGTACCGATATGAGAGATCATAGAGTAAATCATAATTCATATGCTTTCATATCTTAATAATTTAATTATTAACTTTTTTAACATCAATCATAGACTTTTGGTTTAAATATTAATTTATTTAGATTGGTTCAATCCGTATCCGTATTATTAATCTCTTACCATCCCATTTAAAATTGTAATTTTTTAATATATTCCTCAAATAGTATTAAATTCAAATGAAAAGATGTCTAGGAATATAAAGAAAGTTGAGCATCATCAGCACCAGAAACCAGTTTTGCGATCTCAAATTCTATATCTCTAATCATCATAAACTAACACAAACGTCATTCTGTCGGTTGCCAAGTCAGCTTGTTTATTGATTTAAAAGCTACTTATACAAAACACCCTTTTGGTTGTAAATTTTGGCCTTTAAATAGAATACAAATGAAATTATTCAATTTAAGGTCTCTTATTAAATGAATACTGTAGTATTAATCTTAACTAACGATTGGTTCAAGTGGGACAAATTTGTTTGTAGATTAAATACAAACTTTTGTTGTTAATTTAGGTCAACGAACTTGGCACATTTTTGTCAACTGTTAGCACAAATTCCCAACAACATTTAGATGCCCATATAGATTGATATGTATTTAATCCCAAAGATATTTACAGTCCCTGAAGTCAATTATAATATTGTGAATTTTAAGATAAACTTGCTTATATTTATTTCTTAAATTTTTATCAAACTTATCAACTATTTTTCTCAACTTCTCTTCGCAGAACTACAAACGCGTGGCTGAAGTTTGGATGGATGAGTACAAGAACTACTTGTATAGCCACGGCGATGGTCTCTACGAGCGCGTAGATGCCGGCAACTTGACCGCCCAGAAGGCCATTCGCACCAAGCTAAAATGCAAATCCTTCAAGTGGTTCATGGAAGAGGTCGCCTTCGATTTGATCAAAACCTATCCGCCCATTGATCCGCCTGCGTATGCACTGGGCGCCCTGCAGAATGTGGGCAATGAACGGCTCTGCATGGACACGATGGGCAGGAAGAAGCACAACCGCATGGGCATGTACGCCTGTGCCGATGACATAAGGACGCCGCAGAAGACACAGTTCTGGGAGCTGAGCTGGAAGAGGGATCTGCGACTGCGGCGGAAAAAGGAGTGTCTCGATGTCCAGATCTGGGATGCTAATGCCCCCGTTTGGCTATGGGAATGCCATGGCCAGGGGGGCAACCAGTATTGGTACTACGACTATCACACGAAGCTGCTGAAGCATGGCAAAGAGGGCAGGAGGTGCCTAGAGCTGCTGCCCTTCACCCAGGAGGTGGTGGTCAACAAGTGCGATGCCGACAATGTGTATATGCAGTGGAACTTTGGCTCGTTCAACAAAACGGCGCTGGATGACTACTCCAAGGAGCTGGTGCTCAATCTTTAGTCGCTGCAGCGCATGCAACGCAGCGATTGGAATCACTTGCCATGTACTTAACGATGTTCGATGTAAATAATTAGGGTATAGATAGATTTAAAGGCTCTATTTGGCCCAATATACAAATTCCCACGACTCAAGCGCACATTCCGCATTGCCGCATTAAAGACTCGTCATATATATTGGATTTAAAGGAAAGATATATATAGATTTAAAACTAAAAAGCAATTCGATGTTTGCCTTGAAATTGTCATAAGTTTTTCGACTTGGATGTTTTTGTACTCTGACAAAATTGTTTTCCATTAAAATGTAGCATTACAAAAATAGTTTTTTATTCATTGGAGTTGTGAAGAGGTTGAAATGAAATATAATTAAGACGAGATAGTGGAATACCTTTTGCCAGGTATTATAGTTTTTAAACTCATTGAAGGGATCCTTTCATTGGCTTAGTTATGTTCGATTTTAAATTCAGCCTCCTAATCCCTGATCCCTGCAAAAGTATACCAACTTAGCAGTTACCTTCCTTTCCTGTTTTAACCCATTTTCAGTTACCAAAAAGAAAAAATACGGTTGTGCGAGTTTAACTTTGTTTTTTGTTTTATTTAATATTAATATCTGTTTGCTTTCCATGCGCGTACTTTAAATAAATATAATTTATGTTTTGCTTTATTCTCATTCATCATTCTGTATATACGTTCTGGGTTTTTGTGTATCGTTTTACAATATGTATGTATGTATCATCGCTATATCGTATATTCCGCCGATTCCGCACCCATATTGTTCCTCCGTATCGGGAGTGCGTGCGTGCCTTATCTTTGTTCTCATTTCTGATTTCTGATTTCCACTTAATACTTATGCTGCTCGGTTTAATTGGGTTCTTGTTTGCTTTATCATATGCCAATATGTGTATGGTTTTACATACTATATATACTATATATAGAAGTGTTGCTGGGCGCCCCGCTAAACTCAAAAGTCGGGTGAGGTGTGTGTAACTTATAAATGGCAAAAGATTTGCTTTTATTTGAAAATGATAAAAAAGCATTTACAAACTATAATAGTTGCTGTTGGCTTGCATCGTAATCAGTTAATCAATTATCAATTATCATAATTTATATTAATATATATATATATATATTTATATAAACATTTAAATATTTATCAAAACATGTTTTTTCTTGTTGCTCAAAAGTCTTCTTCGCTGCCTTACATTTACATTACATTTACGTACAGTACGCACCTTACGCGTACTGTTTACATATACGATCGAAATTAAAAATCGTATTTATCAATAACCGTTTTCCTTTTGCATATCCTTGCCTTCCCTCTCGTATCCTCTCGTTTCTTTTGTTTTGTGCAAAATATATTTATATGTATAATGTTTGTTTTCTTGTGTTCTCGTTTTATTTTTAGACTAATTTGATTTGAAATTCAGTTGCGCTGCCACATTTGCATTCTAATCGTTAATCGTTAATCGTTAATTGTATTTTACGTTTTTTGGATGGATGCAAATCATTCATTGAATTTTTTATACAACAATTACAAATTGGTTAGGCAAATAAGTTTAGTTTTAGTATTAGTTGTTGGTTGTTTAGTGCTTAATACTTGATTGGTTTCGAGTCTTTTTTGGGTTTTTTGCCTTTGAAACTAAATCTTGCAGAAATAATAATAACTAGAATTAACCCATTTCAATATTATGATTTTTTTTTTGCCTTCCATTTTGCTTAACATTTTTGGGCGCATAAATAAATATGTATATAACTTCGTTTGTGTGTGTATTTTTGCTTAAACTTAGTTTAAATTATGATTAAAGTTTTAAAAAATGTCTTGCTGCCTTACATTTCATTTCATCTCATCCTATCCCTTGCGTGGAGCATGTACCGCTCCCTTGGTTTGTCTCTTTGCCTCAATCTCAAAAATATCCTTTTTCCACACACAATATTCTCTCAAATCTTTTCTAGTTGTAGATCTTTTAGTTGTCCTGCACCATTTCAAACTGCGCTTACTTTTTCATTGGTTTGTTATCCTGTTTATAACGGTAAATCAGCTGAGCATATGCCAAATTTATCTCCAGTTTGAAAGCGAAGGAGCGCATTCAAGTAAGAGAGAAATTTGAAGGTCCTCTTTCCTCCGTCATTGATCAATTCAAATTCGATTGAGACTGTACTTGATTCGCAGGCAATCCCAAAGGAAAGTCAAATTGTTGAATAGGAATAATGCAATTGAACTAAATTTAAAACTCTGATACATAGTGTAGTGTAAAAACGGCTTTTGGGTTTACCAACTATTTTCATTTGTTGTCTTGCGAAATTCTTTACGTTTTTCTAGTTGCGTTTTTTGTTTTGTTTTGTTTAAAAAATGGTTTATTTGTACTTTTGGCAATGATCTTTCTTTTGTTTCAACTTTTCCACTAACTCTTAATATGATTTCTTTTTACTTTCTTTTAGTTTTGGTTTTTGTTTTTAGTAGTATTCGTTTTTGCTGTTGTTCTGTAGTTTTTTGTTTGCTCGTAGTGTTTAGTTTTTTGTTTGTAAAAAATAACTCATTTAACAGAAATCGTCTTAAGAAACTAAAGTTAATAGTTGATATTTAAACTAGCTGCATTTATCAGTTTAGAAACTTGTTATTTTTGAGTGTTTTTTGCTGTGTTTTTGTAGAGAGAGTTAATTGTTTTTTTTTTCTGTTTTGTGGAATGGTGACAACTCTGGCCTGGCAGCGTCAACTGTACTTTTTCGACTGCAACTCCTTTTTATTTTTTTACGCACTTTTCTTCCTCTCCCTCCCCCTATGGCACACGAAATCAGATGCTTTTACAAAAATAATTAATTCTCCGGCCACCGTTTCATTTTTGTTAATTTGAGTGAATATTCAGTCATACAGCCCTGTTCCTAGTTTCCATTTAGATTAACATTTTGGCAATTTGAAATTCTGGAGCAACTTTAATTAATTTAATTATTTTCTTTTTGGCTTTCTGAAATTTCGAAGTCTTGTAAATTTTAACAAACAAACTTAAATAACTCGAATTCGGTCGGAATTGAAAGCCAGAACAGGACTGATTTAGTGTGAATGCTTATGATTAGCGCTATCTTTCGGGAGCTTCCAGTTACCAGTAGTAGCCCCTCAGGCGGAGCAGATTTAGGTCTGCTGCTGCTGCGGCAGCTGCTGCTGCATCGGCTGTTGTTGCTGTTGCTGCGGGATGGGCGGTGCTCCTGGACCAGTGGTGATGGGCGGCTGGACTGGCCCATTGCCAGGCGGACATGGCGGCGGGCCACCACCGTTGGGAGCGTTCGTGGACGAGGTCGGACTGCTATTGCCCTCCGGATAGGTCCCCGTAACCACGCACGGATGCATGGGGAACAGGGTCGTCCACGACGTAGTCGTCAGTGTTGGTGCGTGGAGGGCAACCTTCTCGTTTTTTGACTGCTCACTGGATTGCGATTGCGACTTCTTGGAGTCGGCGCTTCCCTTCTTCTTTTTACTGCCACTGGCGCCGTTCTTCATCTGCTGTCCATTGGCGGCGGATGCGGAGGATTCCTTTTTGACAACCGGCGACGCCAGTTCGTCCTGCATCATGGCATCCTCATCGAGTTCATCCAGATCCTCGCCAGCTGCTTTCTTTATCAATCGCTCGCGCTCCTCTTTGGCTTTGTTGTCCAGATCCGTGTTGATCTTCTTCACCCGCATCTTCTCCTCCCACTCGTCGATGCCGTGGCGCGATCTGTTGAGGTTCCGGTGCTGGTAGAAGATCAGTGTCATCCGCGTGGGATGATGCCGATCCGGCCTGCGCACTGCCGTTGTAGCGTGCATCTCGTGCTTGGCACACTCGATCAGCACACTGCCATGATTCAGGGCTATGGCCACGCCGCCCATTTGCGGATCCTGGAAGGCCTCGATGTTCTCATTGATCTCGGCCACCTCGCCGATGGGTTCTATCTTGCTGGTGTTCGTACTGCCCGGGGAACCGGCTGGCGGCGCCGTTGAAGTTGTTCCGGTGGGGGGAGCACCCGATCCCGTGCCTGCATCGCTATTGGGCGCCTCGCCCGCCGGCGTTGGTGTTACCACGTTGTCGCCGGTGCTTTGGCCATTGCTCAAGTCGGGTAATATGGTCTGCGGGGCTTCCTGTTGCTGCTGCTGCTGTTGCACCTGTTGCTGCTGCTGCTGTACCTGCTGCTGTTGCTGTTGGTGATGGAGTGGAGCGGGTGCCGGTATACTGGGCTTTTGCAGGCCCACACCCGCCGCAGGAGCCACTGCTCCATGCGAGGCTATCAAAGAGCCCGCTCCGGCACCACCAGGAGCTCCTCCCGAGCCGCCATAGCCAGAGCCCGTCGTCTGATGATGTCCATACATGTTCCAGTTGGGGGACGGAGGCGGCGGCGTAGGCGGTGGCGTCTGCTGCGGATACATGCCGTAGGGTGAGTAGGCCTGGTGATGGTACCCATAGTTGTAGTTCATGTTCTGGTACGCATCGTAGGCGGAGTAGGCCGAGTGCGGGGGCGGCGGTGGCGGCGGGTACATCTGGTAGTTGTTCGGATACTGCGCCGTGTACTGGGCCGTGTAGTCGCTGGGCGGCGGCTTGGGCTTCACGAATCCCTCTTGCGGATGGTGATGCGAGGTGGTCAGCGGCGTCATTGCGCTCATCGGCTGCATGGCGGTCAGGGCGGTCAGCTTGCTTTCCGTCAGATTGGGATGATGTGAGGTGTGATGGTGATTTACCAGCGTAGTTGAATCTGGATTCTCCTCTCCGCTAATCAGGCGGCTCTTGAGATCACCGGGAAGGCCACCGCCGGGCACCAATGTGGCGCCAGGTCCCTGCTGTTGGTGCAACTGCTGCTGCGCCTGCTGCAGTTGCTGGTGCTGCTGTTGCTGGACCTCGGTGGCCACTCCACCTGGATTGCTTAGGTTTCCAGAGGGATTTCCGCCAACCAATGTCTGATAGCTGGCGGCACCGTAGCCATTGCTCGTCTCAAGCTGCGTGGGCGTGACTGCAGAGGGAATACTTGCGGGAATGGCTCCTGGTGGGGCTCCCACTGAAGTTCCTCCTGGTCCTACCGGAATTGCTGCTCCTCCAGGGGCCCCTCCCAGTTGAGGCTGTGCAGTAGGCGTTGTTGGTGTCAGTGGCGGTGCTCCAATGCCCGCTGCTCCTGCTCCTGCCACTCCTCCAGTGGCTCCCACCTGCGTCTGCATGCCCATGGGAGCATGTGGCGTAGGCCAATTGCCGTAGTAGTTCCTGGAGTCGATATAGGAGCCCGTCTGGTAGTCGTACGAGTAGGGTGAGTCCAGAACGGTGCTCGAGATCTGGTTGGACTGCAGCTGGGCGTCCGTGAAGGTGTCTATCATGGTAGCCATATTCATGAGGCTCGAATTCGAGCTCATCAACTGGCCAGGTTGACCGGGTGTCTGGCCACCGTTGCTCTGAGGATTGGCATTGGGATTTGTGTTGGGATTCGGATTGCCGGCGTGCACCGGCGGAGTACTGAAAGCACTGCCAGCCGGACTGGGATTGTTCGTCACTGGGGTCTGACACCGCGGTGAAGGCGTTGAGGGTGGCGCCGATCCCGGCGTGGAGGCACTGGAGTTATTCGACTGACTGGACTTGCCCTTGGCCTTCGCCTTGCCACTCGCTCCATTGGCCGCCACTCCGGCGTTGCCATTGGCGTTCTCCTTCTTGATGTGAGCCCCGCCCAGGGCTGGTGGACTGCTCTGCTGGCTGCTGCTACTGTTGGCCTGGGTCTGCGGCTGAGCACCATTGCTGGAGCTGCTCTGGCTGTTGCCATCGCCCACGGCGTCCTGGTCGCCGTCCGGCGGCGCCGCATCATCGCCGTCCTTTCGCTTCTTGCCATGCCTTCGACATGGTATCAGCGGGGTCGATCGCACACGTACTTCGCAGGGAAATCTGTTGGGGAATAGCCAAGAGATAATGGATATATATTAGCACAGTTCGGTTGTGGAATCCTTGGAGCCTGCTGCTCAAAACTCAACGGTACACTCACTTGTCCAGCATTTGGACCGCTCCGGTGCGGTGCTTGTCCCGCTGCCCCTCCACGCTCTCGAACTCATCCGTGCCGTCCATTGTGTACAGTGGCAGGACATGGAATTGCTCGTCGTCGGGCAGGCGGGTATCCCGATTGCCGGGCTTCAATAGCGCCACATGGACCGTACATCCATCCTGCATGTTGTGCAGATCGCGATGCGAATGGGCACAGAAATCCAGGCAAGCTGTGACGCCAGAAAAGGGTTTACCAGGCTCCAGGCCCAGCCGACAGTCGGAGGCCTCGTGCTCGTACTTGGTCTGATTGTCGTAGGATCGTGGGCACACCTGCTTGAAGACGGGCGCCAGCAGGGTGGCAATAAGGTTCATATGATCCTCGATGGCTGCCTCTTCGCTCTTGACCGACAGCCGGAATTTGCGCACCGTCTTGGAACGGGCATACTTGCAGCCATTGTAGTACATCGACCAAGAGCAGCCGAAGCTGTACGAGGCGCCAGATGATTCCGGATCGAGTCCTGCCATTAAAAGGGATATAAATTAGATTTTTTACTAATTATTTGATCGAGTGGAAAACTCACCTTGGCAGGCACAGGTGCGATTCTCATTCGTGGCGCATCTTCGCGTCGTGGGTAGGCCATACTTGTTGAGCTTCGGTATCAGATTCTTGTAGGCATTGTCCGCCTCCAAGCGTGGCATTCCATCCCAGGCCACCATGCAGACCACTATATAAGCAGCTATGCATCTGCAAAAAGGAACAATTAAATAAATCATGTTTATTTTTCTTATTTTCGAGAGAGCCTACCTGTGCCCCGGTCGTTTCTTTACCACCACCAGTATCTTCTCTTCGAGATCAGCCCTTCGGATAACCCACTTCGCCACGGGACATCCCTGTGAGGTCTTGCCCTCCTTGCCCGTATAGACAATCTTCTCGATGCGTAGCTGGCGACCCGTGAGATTGCATCGCTCCTCGAATTCGCGTCGCAGTTCCATTAGCGAAGAAGCCGTGCCTGGCGAGAAATTTAAATTAATTAACGAAATTTCAATCACAAATTTTAATCAGAAAACTCACCCAGATGCGTGTAGTAGGTGCCCGGCTCTGGGGGATTCTTATCGGACTGGAAGCACTCGCATTCGGGTATCTCCGTCTTGTTGCCCTTCTCCAATCGGTCCGTGGTATCGAACATGGGATTGATTTTCTCGTGCTTCACCACAATTTCGGGTATCTCGTCGGGCTTCTGCTTGCCCTTGATCTTTCCCGCGCCGACCACGGGCTTGAGGCCATTGCCATGGCTATCGATTAGCTCGTCCTCATCGATTAGTTCCTCTTTGGGCTGAATACCCAAGCCCAGGCAGGTGCCATCCTTGAGATGTTCTGCTGTCGGTGGCCGTGTGCCGCCCTGGCGGCAACAGGAGAAGCCATTATTCAAGGGTTTTCCCTCACTGCCCAAGTAGGCATAGCCTCCACCATGTCCCAGCATGCCCATATCCTCCAGCTTGGGCTCCAGCATACCATGATGGCCGTGGAGATGCGGTGGAGCTCCATGCCCGAGGGCATATCGGTGTGGCGGTATTGGATAGGCCGGTATATCCTTCTCGTAGTTCGTGGGCAGTGGTATGATGCTATTGGTGTCCGGCTTGCGATCCAGCTCCATCAGGCTCTGACCATGGCCATGGATCTGATGGATCTGGGGCTGATTGCTTGGCGGTTTCGCCCTGCTCCCATACGTGGAGTGCTGGTAGCCGGGCACAAAGTTCTGCTGGAAATTCTGCTGGAAGCTACTCGCACCAGCGCCGTAATAAGCGGAATTGTGATGATACCCAGCATAATCCTGCTGGCCATGTCCATGGTGCTGCTGCACCGGCTGCCCCTGGCCATCGTTCTGGCAGAAGTCAGCGTATTGAATAAAGTTCTGATAGTTCCGCTCATAGCCCTCCATCTTATTGGGCTGGCCCAGCAGTCCCGGCTCCGTCTTGATGTAGTGCCCCTGGTAGTCCTGACCCGGCGGCACCGGTCCGGCACTGTGTGGATGCGGCGGGTAGTGGGCACTGAGTGGTTTAAGTGACCCACCACCTCCGGGATCTGTGGAGTTTCGATCTCGATCGATTTCAGCCGCTGCTTCGGCTGCCGCCGCCGCTGCTGCTGCCGCCCGGCTGGCCTTGCTCCGGCTGCGTGATTTCTTGGGCGGCGCCACCACCGTTTGGATGGGATTCGTGGCGGGTGTGTTTAGGGGTTGCGGCGGATCCGCTGCATGGCTGATGGTCGTGTGCTGTCCTGGCTGGTGTTGCTGCAGTTGCTGCAGCTCGGGATAGCCGCTCACAACGGATGGTTTCTTGAAGGAGTTACTGTGATGCGGCTTCCAGATGTGATCGCCACCACCTCCGATGGGCTCGGCAGGGGTCACCGCTCCACCAACTGATTGCTGCTGTTGCACTTGCTGCACCTGCTGCTGCTGCTGTTGCACTTGCTGTTGCTGCTGCTGCTGCTGTTGTTGTTGTTGTTGCTGCTGCAGGGGCAGTGGATGTGGATGGGTGGGCGTGACACTGCTCGGCCCATTGGCGCTCAGCGCCGCCTCGGGTCGGAGATGGTGGCTATACGATAAAAAATGACCGGTCTGCTGTTGCTGCTGCTGCGGCACTTGCTGCTGCACTGACTGCTGCTGCTGTTGCAGATCCGGCGGTGGATCCTTGGGATCGCTCTTGCGCATAATCATGGACTTGATGCGAGTGTTGAGATGCACCCGCTCGCCCTGGGGATAGCCCTCTCCCACCTGCTGCTGCTGTTGCTGCTGCTGGGCATTCCAGTTCCAATCCTGCATGGGCGGCGAGGCAATGTGCTGCTGTTGCTGCTGCTGCTGGGATGGAGCCACATAGGGCTGAAGCCCATTTCCTGTGGGGGATTGATGCTGCTGCTGCTGCTGGAGGAGGCTACTGCGGGTGGGTGACTGTGGCACAGCCTCCACCGAGGAGGCGGGCTGCGGCACAGCTAACGCTGGCGGAGCTGGTGTGGTGGTGCCACCGCTGATCGGGGCAGGATTGCTGGGATTGGAGTTACTGGTGTTGGCGTTGCTGGAGCTGGAATTGCTGGTGGTTGTGTTGTTGTTGGAACCGCTGAAATCGCCTGAATACCCGTTACAGTTGAGTGAGCGCGGCGGCACGCTGCTCACCCGCGGATATCCAGGCGTGTCGTTTCCCGACATCGTCTTGTTCAGTTCCGCTCCCAGATGTTGCTGCTGCTGCTGCTGCTGTTGTTGCTGCTGCTGCTGCTGCTGGGATGGCGGCACTGGAGCGGCCGTCACCTGGCCAGCATAGCTGGGGGCAAAACCCGCGACGCTTTGGAGACCCACCTGAGGACCCGTGGACAGCTGCTGGCTCTGGAAGTCATAACGCTGCACAGGAGCCGCATACGGTGATCGTCCATAGTTGGGATCAAATCCCAGGCCCGACTGCACGTAGCCGTTCGAGGGATAGGCATAGGATTGCGTCTGGAAGTCCAGTGAGTTCAGGGACGTGATGGCCGGTGTGTTCTGTGGTATCTGCTGTATGAACTGGTTCTGCCAGCCCTGCGACGGATCCGCCTGCCATGTGGGATAGAAGGCCATGGGTGCCTGGAAGGAAGGAAAAGAAGGAGAATAAGAATATTAAGAATTTCATTTAATTTTTATTTTAATTGTTTTCAACATTTTGTCTATTAACTCTAACTTTTATTTCCATTTAGTGTCTTATTAATTAACTAAAATTGTTTAAATTCTTCTTCCAAAAGAAAATATTAAACTAAAATCTAATCTGTATCTAATTTCAGCAGAGAAAATAATAAACTCTTTCCCATTTCCACTATAAAATTAACTTTCTTGTTTAATTTCCATTAAATTTTCCTAATGACTTATGGCTACTTGAAAAAGTAACTCCTTCCTTGGTTGACTTATTACAGGTTTGTAGCCCATTAATTCCAGTCAGGTCTAGACGAGGCCGAGCCTGGGTTTTATTAGCTTCCCCCTTAGCTAAGGCACTTCCTGCGATCCTTCACAACCATTCATAAATAAACATTTCGGCCATAAAAACAGTTGCAAAACAATGAATTATGAAGCCGAAAGCCGAAAGCTGAGCTGCCTTTCATAAATCATATTTTGTGTGTGCCCTAATTAGGCTCAGTCTAATTGGTGGTAAACTCATTCTACCATTCCCAAAAGCCCTCCCAGAGGAAGGTCCTGAGAGTTACAACTTCCGCGGCGGTTTTTTGTGTCGGCAACTATTGTCGTTGTTGTTGTTGTTAATTAACACGCCTCAAATTATGCTAGGAAAAATAAACAGGAAAGCCCCAAAAAAAAAGAGGGAAAATAAAACGAGGAAAAAAGGAAATAAAACAAAGCCAGACTCAACCCGTTTTCATTTGCATTTTTACGAGCTACGAAGCGCACAGTACAAAAAAAGTTATGAAAGTGAAAGCCTTATGAGGGGGTTGGGGGTGGGGTGAGTTTTGCAACAATAAAATCCGAAATAAAATGCGAAAAATTAAAACACAAACAAACCAATAGCAAGTTCAACTGCCTTGCCAATGGCTTCCTGTTTTTGCTGGAATTTCATCCGCACCTGTGTGTGCTCTGCTCTGCTCTCTGCTCTGCGGTTTGGTTTTATTTTCAAAAAGCATTTAGCCAATCATTGATAAAAATCGACCAAATCTTTATGAATGAACGAGCGTGTCCAGATATATATATATATTCCATACGCTCTCTATAACATACGGCCAGTGAGTGTATGTGGGCACAGCTGCAGTTGATTGGGCCTCGGGCAACGTGACGTATACGCAATGTGGCTGAATGGATTTATGGGTTTGCCTGCTTGCCGCCGGTGCCGATGCCGATGCTGTGTTTTGCATTTTGTATATTTTGCATTTTGCATTTCGTATTTTGCTGTCTGTTCTGGGCTGCTGCCTTGAAACGGAAAACGAAATGAAATCCAATTGATTGAAGTACGAGCAGCGGGGAAAAACGCAGCGAAGGTCAATGGCTTTTAATTGGAAAATCGAATGGAAATTGAAATTGAAACTCAAGTGTCGCTGTGTTCAAGTCACTTAATAGTTTATAAACAATTGGCAATTATGAATAATAATAACTATTAGTATGAGTTGATTGTATAACTATTTTTTGACTTTCCAAGATTAATTAGGATAAATTTAAATATTTAAAAATAAATTAAGTAAGGCTTTAACACATTTATAAGTCATTCTAAATAATAATTGTTTTTATTTCTTTTTAGCCAAGTTTTGCTATATCTGTTAATATTTTCCAATAAACTTTAAATAAGAAATAAAATAATAAACTGCCCATTACTTAAGGAAATGTAATAAAAAACCCCTAGAACCATTTTAATCCCTGACTTGCTAATATTTCAACCTAACAATGATCCCAATTAAATTATTTTTTATATAAAATCTTTTAGAAAAATCGGAAAATCTATAATGAACTCACCATGGGCTGTTGCGGTTGATCCTTCATGGTTTGAATTTGTGCGGTTATCTGGTGCTGCTGCTGTGGCAAATGTTGCTGCTGCTGCTGTGCGTGCTGTTGCTGTTGCTGCAAGTGTTGCGGCTGCTGGAAGTGCTGCTGCGCTTGCTGCGGCTGTTGATACTGTTGCTGCTGTTGCTGCGACAGGAGTTGCTGCTGCGACAATAGTTGCTGGTGCTGCTGATATTGTTGCTGCTGCTGTTGCTGATGTTGCAGATTGCCTGTTGCTGCTGCTGCTGCGGCTACTGATGGTGTATTTGGCGATTGCTGCGGCAACAGTGTTGCTGCCGGCACTGGACTTAGACGAGGCGATGTTGCTGATGCAGCGGCTGCATTCAGTTTGTTTGCTTTGGTGGAGTTTTTGCGGGCGCGTGACTGCTGGAAGAAATAAGGAAAAATAAATAAATAAATAAGAGAGATATTCGCTAGTCCAAAAAGTGCAATAAACTGCTGATAAAGTTGGCTAAATTAGTAACCCTATATAACAAGTTGTGCCTGCTGATTGCTCTCGTAATTGCTTACTTTAAAATTTATATATTTTTTAATTAAGGAAATTTGCTAGTGGCACAAATATTTTAATTGCCTCCCTCCCCTCACCCTAACCCCCCACCCAACTGATCGCATAAATTATGCTCAGGCTTCGTTCACATAATTTCCAACTTGTTTTCAGTCTACGAACTCACGCCGGCAACATGTAAAATTTATGTTGCCCACGATTTATGCGCAATTTATTTGTGCAGCCAAAAACAACAACAAAAAACAGAGGGGTTGGAGAGGGGGTTGAGGGGAGCAGAAATGTTGCAAAAATTCATAGGAGCAACAGCTGCGGTTGCTGCACTAAAATATGTGGCTCTCGCCATTAAAGGCTTTCAAAATTTATGTTCATAAAAGAATCGCGCTGGCTGTCGTTGCTTCTCGAGTTTTATTTTTGTTTTTTTCTTTTCGGCCAAGGGATGCAAAAATCTAATGAAGGAATATATACATATATGCAAAAATAGTTTTACGCTGCACTGGGCAGGCAGGTCAATCGATAACGGTCAGGTTAAATATATTTTTTATGCAGAAAACTAGAAAGTTTTTTGCTCAAACTATTTGGGAAAAATTGAATGGAAAGAAAGGCAGGAAGCCTTAAAAATAAATGTGACAAGTAAACCACTTTTGCCTTGAACTATAGTTTGTGGTTTGTCAGGGAAAATTATGAACAAGATAAACAAGTAATTAATAGTGTTTAAAGTGTCGAAGGGAAAGAAATTTAAACTTTTACACGTAGTTGAGCTACAAATTAAGCAATATTTTCTCTCCGCAGAAACTTAATTCGTCCAATTAATGAAGCACAGCTTCTCAAACAATTTAAATACAGCTGAATTCCTGTGCAAACTTCAACCTCGAACTAAGGAAAAAGGGATTACTTGGGGTCTGTCTGTCTCCCTGAATAAACAATTCTTGCAATAAATCAACACAACATACACACACACTCCTTGGCAACAAATATTTCTGGAAATATTTCTGCTAATTGCGAAAGGCACAAATCAAAAATGGAAGGGAACTGGAAGTGTGTTTGTTGGTGAACGAACAGACAATAAATACAATTTGCATACAACATGAAATAGCAAATAGTCAAAGCAAATCGTTTGTGCAAATTGGCTGCAATAAAGTGATTTATATTTTGCACATGTGTGAAATAATATTTGCCACCTTGGCAAAAAGGGAATATCTATGTATCTGGGCATAATGCTATGCAAATAAATCCAACAATGCTAGGCACCCCCTCTTGCCTCTGCCTCTGCCTCGTCCTCGGCCTCCTCTCTTATCTCCGACACCAGGTGGCAAACGAAGCAGCCAAATAACTTGGACAAACACTGACTAGGAGGGGGGATTTACCTCCTTTGTGCAGCTTTCTAAAAATATTTATATATATGTATATATAGTGTGTATGGGTATTTGCATTGCAAACAAACGAGGGACGAGGCAGGCACAAACGCAGGTGCAAAATTAAAATAAATTTGCACGCAATTTCCAATTGAAAATTGCCAATTATTTTTGCTTACATTTCCCAGTCCCAATTTCTTTTTTATATCTTGTGATTTTTAAAGCAAACAAACTGAAAATAAATGCTTATACTGTGGGATTTATATTGTTGGGGAATATATTTAATAGAGAATTGTGAATTTAGAAGGGATTTTATATAGATTTTAACGAAGTTTTTAAGCTTCTAGCTAGTTTTTTACAACTAAATAAGTTATATTAAATTATTCAAGAATTTCTTGGAGATTAAATTGGAGAGTAATACGACTGGACTAACCTTGGTTTTAAATTTAATCTTTTTAAAATATTACCCAAGTTCTTTTGATATAACCAAGGTTCTATTTGAAGTCCAAACCCCGCAGCCTCTCCAAGAACACCCCATAAATATATGCATTGAAGTATTAATTAAAGTTTTGCAAACACACTGGCGAAAAAACATTTGCTTAGACCTCGACAAGCTAGCTAAAGGCAAACAAACACAGAAATAAACAAACACCGAGCAAATGAAAAATCGTAAAGAAAGTAAATAAAAATTATTTTCAACACCGCCAGAGGGATATGGGATCTTTGGGTAAATGTTTTTCTAGTTTTTCCAGCTCATGTGTGCGTGTGTTTTAATGCATTTTTCCTCACTATTTACCCAGTTCATAAAAGTTAATTAAATTTTTATGATCGCCGTATTTGTTTCTTGGTAAAATAAATAAAACATGCCAAGGGAAGAAGATATAATGCTATATATATGATATATCTATGTATGTATACAGAGAGATAGTGCGAGATTAGTGAGTTGCAGTAACAGCCACAACGGCCAATGGCCCTGAGTTCTTAGCTTACCCCTCCCCTCTTTTTTCTCTGAGTGTTGAAAAGAAAATTGCGCGCTGAGTAAACACCAATTAGTTGTGTCTCTGTGTGCGTTTATCTCCCTGTGTGTGTGTGCTTTGGGCCTGTGTGCGTTACATTGCCTTGATAAGCAGCAAACGGAGCGAAATAAGGTTAAGTAAAGGTAAAAACCTTGGTGAGACAGTAAAAAATTATATATAGTTTTGGGGGGAAAAGATTATTTAGGGGTTTCGACTAAAAAAAAGGTATAAAATACTAAATTATCCTTTTTACAAGGACTATTTTGATGGCCATCTTCTCAAATTGTATCTTTTTTCAGCTCTTATAGTAATATTTTCCTGAAAGCCCTGCAATTGAATATTAGCTAATATTATTCTGTAAACATTTATAAAAGTATTACTCCTTTTCCAGCTTTAATAATTATAATTTTCTTATTCTCCCTAGACTTTATTTATTAATATAATATAGTTATAAATTCTATGCTAATTCCTCTATTAAACCCCAACTATTATTGTTGCCAGGCATAACCATTTTCCTCCTCAACTATTCCCGTCCCACTTTCACGCTGATAACAGCCATCATATAACACCTCTCCTTCCCGCTGTCTCCCCCTCGGTGTGTGTTTTTATAGTGTGCTCATAAATTACACACATAACAAAGTATACAATATAAATTATTTACATGTCCCCAAAGTCAAAGTCTGCTGATAAAGCCGAGGGAACGAGAGGAAATATAAAAAACAAAAACAAATCAACAGAAACAACCAAGCGAATGAAAATAAGACAAGGTAGGGAGAGGAGAGGAAAAACAAGGCAGCGAAAAATAAAGAAAATGCAGCGGGTATAGTGTAAATATTGTAAATAAATCAAATATTAGTTATTGTTTATTTCCTTACTTCATGAGCGCCTTTTTTATTTATTTTAAATGTTATCAGCAAGCTATTTATCTAGTGTCATGTTCGGACTTCAATTGGAAAATGTAAAAATAAAAGAAATAGGTGGGGAAAAGCAGGGGAAATTAATTTGAGTTTAGAAAGATATAAAATTAAATTAAAAAACTTAAGTTGAAGGCAAATAAAAGGTTCTTAATTTGTTAGTACTCAGAAAAATATTAAATATGAAATTATTGTGTTAAAATTATGCGGTTTACTCTCAATATTTAGTTTCAGTTTAAAAAATCTATTTAAAATATCTACTCGCTTCCATTAAAATAATTTGTATCTTGTTTAAATATTTACTTGAATATAAGTTAACTTTCAAATGAAAAAAATGCAAAAGAATTAACTCAAAGAAACCAATTTACTTTTAATTGCTTTGTTCTAATGGATAAAGAGAATTCGTTCTTTGGCAAAAAAGCTGATTAAATGTTTACAATTTCTTGTTGGGAACCCACATCCCTTTTTGCAAGGATAATGGCCAGCAATTAAAGCAAATCCTTATCGAGCACATTTCTGCTTATGCGGCAGAATATTTCATTTCCAACCTCTGGTAGACTCTCGGCCAGGCACCATTTGCTCTAACGGCAAATGCAATTTCTATGATTGCATCCAGACATTGCCTGCATTTTCCATTTTCCTGCCATAGCCAAGCGGAGGTTTTTCCCCATTCTTATGGTCGTTTTCCCTGTCTTGCTACCTCCCTTCCCCTCTCTCTTTCGGTTGAAACACACCTTTGGGCTGCTCAAATATTTAACTTGTATTTCGCATTCATGCTAATTTTGCATTTTCCACAATTTTACCCAAAAAACCCGCTCCGCTCCCGCCATCCTTGTGTGCCCAGAATGCTTCTTCTGGCGTTCGTCGTACTCTCTTCCTGATGTCCTGCTTTATTCAATTCTATTATCCTGCAGCATTTTGGACTAGCTATGCTAGTTTACACAGAGAGAACTGTGTTACTTTTTTTTGAATTTTCTTAAATATATAAAAATGTATGCATTAAAATTATTAAATAAATATTATTAAATATTGAAGTGATACCTAGAAACTTGTGGTTATTACCCAGCATCCAAAACCTAAAGAGAAAGTAGTATCACTGCTTTGAAAACAGCTGTCCTTGCCAGGATCTTTGTCTGTTTAAACTTTAAACTTTTTTATGTTGTAAAAAAATATTCGAAATGTTAAAATTTTGTTTAAAAATGTTTAATTCATTTTCTTTCTGCTCAATATTATCTCAATTTTCTCGCTGTGCCCTTCTGCTGGTGGCTCTTGAGTTTCTGGCGGACTGTCTGGACTAGTATCTCCGCACACCCCCGCACACACCCGTATAAGTAATTGCAACTACTACTGGGTGTGTGTGTGTGTGTTTGCTGTAATTGTACGTGTCGAGTGTGCGCCGTTGAGCAGGCTACACTTTATTTTCCTCTCTTTTTCCAGCTGTCTTGTTAGCATGTGTCGAGGGCTCCACCATCTCACTCTTGCCCAGAGGGTGTATGTGTGTCCTGGGTGTGTGTGCCTGCAGTGTGTGTGTTTTATTCAATTTAGCTTTCAATTAGGCTGCAATTGTTCGTCCGTAGCTTGAACAGTTGCATTCTTAAACAGCCTCGCCGCCGCCTTAACCAAACCGAAATCGAAATAATCCAAAGTCCTGACATTTGCCCCCAAAGAAAATGCCTGGCGTCGACGATGACGACGACGACTGACTAATTCAATTTACGCCCTCTGAATTATTAAATTCTCAGTTAGTCAATTGGTTGCTTTTCATCAAGCCAACATTGATTGCAGTAGTCACTCACTGCCACTCACTGCGGCAACATCATCATCATTTTGATTGCATATTTGCGATAAATTAAATTGAAAAAAGGCCAGTGGCAAGGGAATATAAATAGATAGTACTGGGGGAAGCTATTTATAATCAGTGCTAGGTACTATTTTTTATTTAAAATTAAAAAGGAGGAACAAAATCTAGTATTGCCAAAAAAGGATGTGAATTTAGTCAATTAACAATGTTTATTTTATGCCAGAAGCAGAATTTATATAGAGATATGTGCATTTTTCAAAAGGATTCTATTTAAATACGATTCTTAAACATTTTTTACATAACAATATAAATAAAAAGTTCCTTCTATATATATAATAATTCCAATCTCTCTCCAATCTCCAATAAATTTTAATAAAATAAAACTAAGAGTACCTAGCTAAGTTAAACACAAAATATAAATAAGTACCCATTCATCACTGCGTTACAAAGCATTTTACTGGCTGGGTAATCAATAGAGCAAATATTTGCAAAATCGCGTTTGGCAGGGGGATGTTGAAATAAAAAAAAGGAAATCAACACACTTTACATCCCGAAAAAGTCATTTGGAAATGGATGGAAATGCTTGTTACATAATGCATTTCGTTGCGCTCCGCCCTCGCTTTTCTTCCTTTTCCTTTTTTTTTGATTTTGGAGGAAACTCGTTTGGATGCTATGTGAGTGCCTTCTCTTTCCTTTTCCCCAACATCTATCTCTGTCTCTGCTCTGCTCTGCTCATTTTTTATTTGTTTTTGTTTTTTGTGCAGCGTCAGCTTCGTGCTGGCTTGTTTTTGTTTTAATTATTGCCAGGCATGCCATTAATTTTGGCATGTCGAGTCGTTAACGAATTCCTTGGCAGTTCTCTGCTTTTTTTCTTTCCTTATTTATATTAATTTTTTTGTTCGTTTTTAGTCTTCTCTACTCTTTTCTTTGCTCTTATTTATTTTTCCTTACATTTTGGTGCTTTTTCTGACACGCCATGGAATGCTTTATTATTCTATTGTTCTCTTTACGGCTTTAATTTTTAGCTGAGCTGTTTGCTGTATCTTTAATCTGTTTTTAAGCTGGCATTGCTTATTGTTGCATATTTTGTTTGTTAAAAAAAATATTGTCTTGCAAATAACTAATTACTTATGCCTGTTGTTGCTTCACCTCTCACTCGCTCAACAGAATGCATTTTATTTTCTATTTGAGGAGAGTCCTCGACAAGACTTTTGGCATCGCCGTCGTCGTCGTCGTGACAAAAGTTAATTACAAAGTTTGCAGCGCGGAAACTGCCAAATGAACACGAACAAAGCGGAGCCCCAAAACGCAGATACTCGGTGGCATGCAACAGCAAACTGCAGCAGCAGCAGCAGCAACATTGAATGCAACAGCAACTGCAACACATGGAAAACGATACAAAATCCATTGTTACAGGGGAAAAAATAAGAAATATATATTATTATGGATTATAATATATATTAATTACAAAGATTGTTAAGAATTTAAGCTTTATTTTAAACTAATATAAATATTTTTATTAAAAACAAAAGTAAGTACTGTTTCTTAGTTTCGAATTCCAACAAGAACTACTAATATTTTTAGCATTTAATTTAGGAATTTTATAGTAAATATAAAAATCATGATTTCCTGATTCTTTGGTCTTAATATTTAAAGGGAGATTCTATAATCTTTCTGATCTTATTAATTATTTAAAAAATTCCCCCAGTGCATTGAAGATATAGAGAATATCCAGCAACGTCACAGGCAGTTAGGCATTGTGGATATACACACATGGCTAGGGGAATTGGCACACACCACACACACTCGCTAGCACACACACATTCGGGCCAAAACAAGTGACTGGATCGCATTGTACAATAGAAAGTTAGCACAGCTCGTTGAAACCCGGCTTTTGGAGCCAGGAATGGGAAATGGAAAATGGAAAATTCGTAATGGGAATGGGGACAGGGGGATTGGGACTTAAACTGGGACCTCAACTTGTTGGATTCGCAGGGAAGATTGTCTACATCCGACAGTTGGACGACAGCCGAAAGCTTAACGAAAAAAAGCGATCGCAGAAGTTGACACTAGTGTGAGAAATTTGTCATGATCCGGGGTCTGGGAAATTGTAGAGAAAAACACCAGAAACTACAGAGGCAATTCTTTTAAGGGGAAGAGAAAATTCTAAGGAATGTGACAAAGGGGTGTGAAAGTTATACATATTAATAAATAAAATATATATAAAATAACGTCTGAAAAATAATTAAACTCGTCCCATTTTCCCTCAAATATTCAAACTTTACAAAGTTAATTTGAGTATAAAGACAAAAGCTTCTTTATTATAATTACCCACAAGCCAACATACATTTGCAATTAGTTTCTCCTACAATTTATTGAAAATGTCCTTTGTCCTGGTGACTTGAGAGTACTTCCGCTCAATTTACCTTAATATCGTGCTCTGCCACAACACCAACTTTTGCCGAAGGACTTTGCCACAAAATTTGGAAATGTCAGCAATGTCCGAAATTAACCATTATTATTTGGAAATGGAAAACTCATTAAGCGGAATATTACAATTTATATGCCAAAGTGCTGGCTGTTGGCTTTAATTACTTTGGCTTACACACAAAGTAACAGCAGCCGAAAGTACTCAGAAGAGGCGTTGCTTTCGTTTGGCAGCTGCTGCAAAGTATAAACAATTATGCTAAAATGCAATATTTACGGCCTCGTCGACTGTTATGCTAATCACGTTGTTTATGCTGTGCGAGAGTGAGTGTGTGTGTGCAATGGCTGTTGTTCTGCTTGCTGCTGCTGCTGTGTGTGTATGGTGTGTGCATTGTCGATTGTATTTGCATACAAATTGCAATGTAGATGAAGAAGCGGCAGCGGCTGCAGCAACAATGCAGGAACAAGTCTCGCATAATTACAGGCAGAAAGGCCGAAGAAGGAGCCGAGTTTTGCAGGCCAACATAAAATGAAAATATTTCTCATTTTAGCCTGTTATTAAATATATATTTGGTAGGTAGAGGTTTGTAATATTTTTGAGGGATTTTAATTGACAAGAATAAGGAATTTTTTTATATAGAAAATATACATTTCTAAAGGTATTATATTTAAATGTTTAGTAAATGGAAATAATGTGACTTTTTAATCAAGAATTTTATGTAAATTTAATTTAACTAAAGAAAATATTTAAAAATTGTTCTGCTGCCTCGATAAACAATTTTAATTGTGAATTGTCTGCGAAAAGTAACTACCTCGGATTCATGTGATTGGAAAAAGTAAATTGAAGCCAGCAGCAAAAGCAACAACAACTGCAGCAGCAGCAGCAACAGCAACTGCAGCAGCAACATTGTCAGTTTGCTGTTGTTTTTGCCTCATCGCTTATTTATCCTTTTTAGCTGCACGCGATGATTTAATGCCTTGTGCCACTTCATTTTCAGGCTATGCTGGCCATATTTAAATTATTATTATGCCAGGCCATATAACAGACACAACAGCAACAATAACAACAACAACAACAACTGGTACAACAAAAAATATAATTAAAAACTTGTCTTCAATTGCCATAAATTCACGTCAAAGAATCTCGTTGCAAAGTTGCCAAATAGTACAACAATTTCAGTGCTGCTCCACTCTGCTTTCGTTATTATTATTACTATTTTTTTTTTGTTAACAACAATCTCTTTGGCAGGCCGGCCTGAAAATTGAAGTCATTATTATAATACTAGTTTCTGTTATTTTTTTCTATATATCTTTATTTGTTGTTGGTAGTAACCGTTTGTGCCGCATAAACTAAACTAGTTTTGTGGCTTGGCCGCGATTTGGCCAAGTGGAAATGTAAGTATTTGCAACAGTTTTTCCCCGCAACAGATTTCCCACTTTGGTTATTAGATCAACGTGGCTAATTGCCCGCAAAATAAATACAGAGATAGAGAGTGTGTGTGAGTCATGATGAATGGGGGAAGCTTTTAACTCTTTTTTTTTAATTTTTTCTGAAACGGAAATGCCAAACTGGCAACTCAATTTGAGAGCCATCTTTAGGGGTAAATAAAACTTAATTTTTGCACTTTTAGACAGCCATGAATCACTTTTATTGGATTTACTTGTTTGCATATTGCGTATATATATTTTTTGTTGCCTTTGGCATATGGCATTTATTATTATATTTTGATGGGCTGCCAGCGTTTAGTCATTTAATGAGTAAATTGTTTTGCAAATCAATTGGAAGTCAAATTAAGTGTTTTTCTAATGAACAAAGCAGCGTCGTAATTTGCATATTTTATTCAATTAAATGGGATTTGCGAACCTCAAAGTTGCTCCATAATATCGAATTTATGTTAGATAATTGCTTATAAGCCATAAACCTGTCCATAAATTATTCTCTAATAAGTTTAAACCATATATTTCCTGAACTAACTGGCTTCTAGTTAATTAAAATAAATTGTATTTAATTAAGATATTTTTCTGTTGGATTTTTAATGTTTTTTTCTGTATTTGCTTGATGATAAATAACTCTTGCCTTTATTTGTGCCAAAAATTTAGCTCATTTATTTATCAAATACTTGATTTTCATTTATACATTATCTCCTGTTTTATTTCCTTGTTTTTTTTTTGCACAGTTCAATTTGTCTTCATTTACTTTGCATTTTTGCTTACTTCCCTTCTGCACGATTATTGATTTACATTCGCTTTTACCCCACTCAACATTCATTTTGCACACCTGTGTGCCACGCCCCCGCTGCCCACGTGCCTCCCCAAGTTGCCCCCCTCGGAAATTGGCAACGTCATCGGTTACCAAGTCCGAGAGAACAACAAAATAAACAACGAAATCAAAATAAATACATTTTTCCCTCGCTTTTTTTTGCTTGGCAACGCGAAACGCAAAAAAAATACACACAAAAAAAAAATGAAAGAATAAAATGCATTTGTAAAAATAAAACCATCAAAAATTAGGGCACAGCAGGAAAAAATATTGTTTTAAATTAAAATGAAGAGATAAGAATCATAATTTTATAAGATTAAATGGATTTTAAGTCCTTTATTTATCAAAATATATTTTTGAAATTACTATTTATATTATAATTAATATTAATGCTAATATTTCTCTCTGTACTCACAACTAAAAAAGCTTTATTTATAAAACAACAAAGTAGTCAAGAATGATAAATATTTATAAGCCATTAATTATAAAATACAAGTCAAGTCATTTCAAGTAATATAATTATATATTTTTGTATAGTTTTTTTTCTATGAACTAATCAATATTTTATTTATTCCTGTGCACAATTAATTCGCAAAGGTAACAGCAGAATAAAAAATGCCAAAAAAAAACCAACAAATAAACACATTGAAAAAAGAGCAAAAACGGCACGTGAGTCGGCGTATCAATAGCCAGGGGCCAAACCCCCTTCCTCACCGCACAATGGCCTTTGGCTAAGCAAATAAAAAAATAAAATACAAGAACTACACGAAAAAAAGATACATTGAAAAAAGATACAAAAAACGAAGGTTCGTTTGCAAGTGTTGATGAATGAGCTTTGGACTTGATGTGGCTGCAGTTGCTGCTGTCGGCCGTTGATGTGTGTTGTCGTTGTCAAGTGCATAACAACGATAACAACAATAGCACCAACAAAAATAAAAAAAATAAATAACAAAAAAATTACTAAAAAAAAGAACAACAACTCTGCTGGCAACTACAACCAAATGACTCAATTTACAATTGTAAAAAAAATACGCCTTGCTGTTGTAAATTGTAGAAAATGTCAGCGACGTCACAACACACACATTTTTTGCAGTATTTTTTATGCCTTCTTTTTTTTAATGTTTTTGTTGTATTTGTTGTTATGTGAATGTTAAATTTTTGTTGTTCTCGTTTTTGTTGTGTGTAGTTTAAAGTTTTGCTTGTATTCCGCTCGAGCGCTGTGTGTGCTTTGCGTTTATTGAACTCGCTCGTCGGCATGAGGTTAATTGACCTCGTGCTTAATGCAAAAATAAATATAATTTTTTAAACAGCGGCAGCAACAACAACGAGAACGAGAAAAAGGGTCGCAGTGTGTGTAGTTTGTGTGTAGTAAGAAGTTAAAAAAAAGAAGGTAAAGAGCAAAGCAAACAAGTCAAAATGAAAACACGTTTAAAGTGTTTAACATACAAAACTGATATGCGTAAATATGTAGGCAGTGATATGTGTCTAGCAACCCCAAGAATATATGTATACATATATATAGGGTATGAAAAGGGGTTAATGGGAGAATGGGTTAAGCCTGGATTTAGTTGGAAAGTATTTTAAACGACTTTATTATATGGTTTTTTGACTTTGATTAGGTTTTGAATCTTGAAAATATTTTAAAAGGCCTGTTTAATATAGTTTTATATCCAGAAAATATTTTAAAAGATCTTAAGTATCGTTTAAACCCTTTTTTAATTCTTTAATTAATATTAAAGTCACCTTAGAGAGGTGTCACTTACTTTATCGCTCCCCAAAAAAAACCCACATAAATGGCATAACTTTTGGGCCACACATTTTTTCCCTTCATCACGGGAATTGCATTTACATTGGACATAATAATCCTGGCACTCGAGTCTATTTGATATGCACGTCACACTGCCACCCACACGATATCCGCTGAATGGTTATTTGAAAAATTTCATTAACTCTAAGTCTATGCAAATGAGCCATGAATTGACGGCGAAACCAATAATGCCCGTACGCACACAGTCGAACCATCCACCACCACCTGCCACACCAAAAAAATCATTGAACAATTTATTCTAAAAAAAGGCGAATACCAGAGAATTATCTTGGATTATTTGCTTGTGCTCGTTTCGAGTACTCTCCCCGCCTATATATAAATGTATATCTTGTTCGATGTTTGTTTTAAGCTAAAATAAAATAGTTGCCTACTTTTGGTTCATTGAACTGACTAAATTAGAAACTTTCCGAAACTGAAATATATTTATGAATAATTTATAATTGAAATTGATGACCCAATAAAATATAAATAATATCTTAAGGGGAATTCACTCTGATCTCATCAAGATTGCGATTTATTTCAATTCAATTTCAATTCCAATTAAATGTTACTTTATGAGACAATCGAAATATTCGCCATAATAAATCTAAATCATTTTTGCCATGCCATTTGCCTGACATGCATAATTTATTTGCTAAGGTTAATGCCTCAAAAAATAAGCCCAGTAAAGGAAGACACACAATACAAAAAAAAATAATAAAATAAAGTGAGTTGAAAATGCAAAACAACTTTTAATTATGCATAATTATTTCGGTTAGTTGGACGTGGCTTCGAGTCTAATTAAACACAATTAAAATGGTTCTTTTCTTTCTCTGAATTGTACAAAATGCAAATGAGGAAGGCAAGACGGATGATGTTGAGGGAAGCAGGAGGGGTTCAGTGACCGCCGAATAAGTGAACTTTTGGCCAAGAATGTTTCCTAAGAGGTCTTCAGTTTGAAGTTTAAGAGGCGGATCAAGAGCTCCGATCATCCATTTATCCATTTAAGATTCAAGTGGAGCCCCGAAGAGAAATCCTGCCCTAAGACCCTCCGGGGATTTCTCTTGTCACATTTCTGGGATTACATTTTGGGATTACTTCTAGCTTCTAAGCCAACACAGAGCTCTCGCTGCTGTGGCTTATCCCACGTCATTAAGTTACTTAATCACTGTATTTAATTTCCTTACGGCCGGGCTCATTATCTCGTCGAGAGTTACTGGAGAGTAAAGTGGAGTTTGGCAGGAGGGGAAACCCGGTGTGAGTTGGAGCGTACTAAGTACAAAAAATAAAAGAAAAAACCCAGAGCATGAATCACTCATACTACCTCCGATTCGGCCAGCTGGTTTTGGCCTTTTCTCTCCTGCTTCTTTCTCTGTTCACCTCACTTTATTTATTTTGCGGAAATGTTTTCCTTTCCTTAGAGCGTTTACACCAGAAACTCGTTTCGCTAATTGGCCCCAAAAACAAAGAGCTCGAAGAAGGAGAAAAAAATGCGAATAAATTGGCGACAGACATTAAGTGACTTGTCTTGTTAGCCCGATTCCAATTCAGATTCAGTCCCCACCGCCCCGCCTTCCACAGATTTCTTACCAACCGGCGATTTGGGTTAAGCACAATGTCCAGAACACTTACCTGCAAGGGAAAGCGAAAAAGTGTTAATTAGTAAAAGTCGGTGGAATCAATAAAAAGTGCTTATTAAATATTAAGGCTTAAATGGAATTGATGTTGAGGGAAAACTGTAATCGATATGTGGCCTAAAATGCAACCTTATTATTAATTCTTATTAATTCCAAATTAAATTAAAATATTTTAGATATTTTATATAGATTTACATCGTTTTCTAGATATTCTGCATAATGGCAAGAACGAAGGATATATAAAAAAATCCCTGGTAAGTGTTTATCTTTAGATAATATATTTTATATATACTTTTTAATGAGGAAAGATAATGGTCTCATTACTTGCTATAACTCCAAGATTATCGATCATTTCTGGCTGTGTTCCGGATTTAGCTTGGGGGCCACATAGCCATCGTAATTATACCAATTGATTGCAATTTATAGGAAAATATTCTTCGGTTGACCGAAGGCCAGTGCCTTGGCTGGGGACAAAGGAGCGCAAGGAGCGCAATAAAATAACCTCGGGTTAGTGGTTATCCTTGAAATAGTACAATGCCTGCCATGGCGGAGGCTGCGACGTCGGCTGCGCGACTGCGCTGTCTGCCAACAAAGCGAATGCAGTGCGACTGAGATGGGGGAGTGCAGATGGCAGGAGCAAGAAAGAGAGAGGGAGCCAGCATAAACAGGCTCCAGATACAGAGGGCGAGCGACGAGATACATTGAAGAGGAAAAAAAATGAGAAGAAGACAAACTGCTTTCAGATTGAGAATCAGATTCTTTTCTTCTCGTGCTTCGTTTTTTGTTGTTGTGTTTTTTCTTTTTGTATTTGCTTCTTTGTTCGCTGCCAAGAATAAAAAACAAAGAGAAAGAAACTGAGCAGCAACAACAAAACTCGATTAACTCGACATTAATTTTAATTCGACATTTGCCTGTTTCTGCTTCTTCCTTTACCTTACTTTTCTTTTTTGTTGTTTTTGTTTTTTTTTTATTGTTTGCCTTAATTTTCTGTTTTCCTTATGTCCTCTTTTTAATGTTTGTTTGAGTTTTAAACCCCATTTTATGTGGAATTTCTTCTTCTGATTTTTTTCATTCCCTTTACAGGGAAAGAAAAAATATCTTATTAAAATTGTTAAGTATTTCAATGGTTTTTATAGCCCTAAAAATATTTTATTTCATAACAAATTATTTATAAATAAATGTTTTAGAGATTTAAATATAAATTAAATATTTTACTCTACCCAAAATGATTCAAATTCAATATTTTAAGTATTCTTGGGATCCTAAAATATAAAATAAATATTTTATTTCATAAGAAGTGGATTTAAGAATTCCAAAAATTTTTGCCTTGCAGAAATCAAACCCCTTTAAATGTCTTTATTAAAATCTACTTTTCTTCTATTTTATATTCATAAATTTTAAACATTATTTCTCTCTCTGTAAAGGCAATTAAATGCTGGGTTTTTTGTTTTTAATTTCAACTTTTTCTTTGGTTTCTCTTTTTTTATTATTATTTTTTGCCTTGAGTCTCTGCCAAAATGCAAAGTGTTTTTTATTAAACGAGTTCTATTTCCGTTTTTGGTTGACTTAACGATCTGATCATAAATCATTGGAGGGTCTTCTGCGTTTCCACCTTTCAAATGAATGGATCTCTGTTCCTAAAGAGCAGATGCAATCAATGGAGTCGTAAAAACTTATTTAAAAGCAATTCATATTTATATTAACGACTTCCCTTCTCAGAGGCCCAAAGGAAAGGAAACTCATTCTAATAAAATCAATTGAGGGTTTTCAAAAGAGAGCTCATTATGACTATGATTAAGTCATTTATTTAAGACCCGCAGGCTGAAGAAGCTATGAATATGAATAATATGAAAAGTATTTATAGAAAAGCAACCGAACTAAGAGGTTGTTATTTTATTTTGAGTTTCTTTTTAAAGCCTTTACCATTCTAATGTAATTACAGGCAGGAAAAGATACTTATAAGCCCATTGATCATCTTTAAAAATATATTTAACTGCCAAAATCGGTTGTTATTTAATTTAAATATTTTCTATACAAACTTTATTAACCAAATTAAAATTTTTATGAGCTACTTTAATCAATAAACCCCAATTAAATATACAAATTCAATTTGAATTGACTGCCATAAATAAATTTTAATTACAAATGAAATACTTCAATGGCAAGGGAAATCCCCTTTACGAAATTCAACTTAAAAACACCTGGGATATTCCTACCAAAAGTAAATTTTCCCCCTCCACTCCAGCAGTATCTTCCCTCATATTTCACGATATTTTTGCCTTGGAACCCGAGACCATATCATACATCATATTACCAAATAGAGCAGACTTATCAGTAGAACAGCAGTTGCCTTCAACAGAATGCTTTATGGCACCCTTCCCCTTATCGAAAACAAAAACAAAAAAGAGCACAAGAACCTCTCTTGTTTTGCTTTTTTCGGGAACAAAAATCTAGGGCAATTAATGTTTCACTCAATTAGTTTGTTCAATGCCGATTTGAGAAGACATTTCATTAATTCCGCCTTGCTCACAGCGGAAGTTGCCAATTATCAGAGTACAGTGAGTCACACATAGCCACACGGTACAGAATCGGATAAAAGTCTATACTATATGCTATATAAGCAACATATACAGACATATACAGGTTCTATATTCCAATTCCTAGCCAAAAAGGCAATTAACAATTGAGGGACGCATTGTTTATGGGGGCCATGGAGTAAGACATTTTCGTTTAATTAGATTTACTTTAATGTCTCGGAGCTTAAGGGCTCTGCAAAGGAGATGCAGAAGAGCTTGGGAATACGACTTCGAGGGCCATAAATAACGATAATGCCTATAATTGCCAACAATTCATTATTATGGTAAGATAATTTGATATAAATGGAGTCTACGTGACCCCGACACACAGCACACACAGCCTCGAATGGAGACTCCTCACCACTTCACTCCCCTCCACATCACTCTCATCCTACCCATTAAACCTCACACAAAAAATGGGGGTAAAAAAACGTTAAAAGCAAAAAGAAGACGCTCCCAAGGTGTCGGAGTTGCAAGTCTCCGGGGTCTCCTCTCCTCGAACCTGGCCCCAAACACTTGCCTCGAATCGTGGACACTTTTATGGCCACATTCGCCACGGCCGATGGGCGAATCAATTATTCCGGCATCCTTTAACTAAACTTTTTTTGCAAAGGTGTAAAGATACATTTGGGGATACATTTGCTATTTTTAAGGAATTTTTTGGATGTCTGCATTTTAAATTAAATTATTAATAAGGCTTGGAAGTATATTTACATCTATTTTATTTATAAGGCTTACTTGGTTTTAATAATAATCAGGTTTATATTTCCCTCTTAGTCCCACCTCCCTCTCCCTTTTATTATGCAAAATAAATACGCCCTAATTGTTTTTAAACCATTTTCCTATATAATAATACCCCTCGACGTCCAGCCAAATGAATGCTTCTTTGGCTAATGGCATTTCCTGTTTCGATTTAGTTGCCAATCAAGCGATGACTTGAACATTTTCCATGCACTTTTATACAATTTAATGCAATATAGGGTCTTTCCCCACATCCCCGTCTTCAGGGCTTAATTAGAGCTTGCGCTTTTATAACTCATTTCCTGTGCGGCAACAAAAGAAAATTCAATCAGCCAAGGCATTCATTTTCTTATTGTATATATAAGAAAATGTTAATCAAAATATATAAACATAAATCTCTGAGGCAAAAAAAAGAAAGGAGTGGGTCAAGGATATATAAATATTAATAAATGTAAATGGTAAATATCATCATAATATAAAATGACAAGCATTAATATTAAATTAAAATTTATACGAATTTCAAAGGGAAATTGTTTTGTGGCGATTATGCAGCTTGAAAAACAAGCACAAAATAGCAGAAAATTAAATATGCAAAATGGGCAATAAAAAATATCACAATTTGTTTTATTTAGAGAGAGAATTAGAGGTGTTCTTATTATCAATAAAAATATTCACAAAATATATATTAATTACATATTTGAATACATAACTTAAGAGGTACTTTTAAGGTCCTCACTTCATTTACTAAACATTTTCGTTGGCAACTCCAACTTAATTAAAATAAATGTAAATGAAGAAACCATAAAGTTGAAAGTTTATTTACATTGTTATTGCAATTTTGTGATTGTCACTTGAATTGTTGTTTGCCTTTATTGTTACTGCATTTGTTATTTATTTATTTATTTCCTTTTTTTCTTAGCTTGCAGTTTTTCCTTGTGGCATTTGTTGTTGTTATTTTTTTGACTTGCGGGTCCCACATTGGCATTAAATGAAAATTTATTTCACTCGTTGTTGTGGATGTGAAAATTGTTTCTCATGTGGAAAACTATTTTTGCACTCAAACTAAAAGGAAGTGAACAACAAAAAAAGAAATGTGTCAATTAAATTTGAAGTCTGACAGCAGTTGGCCTGGCCATTGACTACAAAGTATCTAGTAGATGTATCTGGTAGATGTATCTCTCACCATCTCGCTGGCTAGTCAGCTTTCTTTGCCAATTTGCATTTTGCATTTCTTGTACGTCTCCAATTTGTTGGCCATATTTGTGGAAAATAAAATTAAACTGCAGTTTAAACAAAGCAAAAATTAAAAGCAAATATTGCCAAAGACAGAGGAAGTAAGAGGGAGAAGGAGCGACACATTTACATATGCAAACATGACATAAAATGTTTCCACCCCCCCTGCCACGCCTCTTTTATGCACTGGGAGAATATATACATTAATTCAAAGCATATACTTTCGGTAAAGTTAATGTGAATAAGAAAAAAACCCCTAAAATGTTTTTATTAAAATATTCTTCAGCAGAATTACAATTATTTTTGATTTCAATTATTACCTAAGACTTCATATATTTATTATATTATATTTTATATGTCTTCCTTATTTCGGAAAATATTTAAAAATATACTTTTTTCCTTTTAAATATTTATTTTCTTTCCCTCCATTTTTCTCTCTGCACATCTCCTTGGGTTCAGAGTGTCTTCGGTTCGAGTTTTTTGCCCCCATGCCGTCTGAATCTTTGGGTCTTGCCTTGGACGCTCTGCAGGAATTTTAATAAACGAATGTCAATATTTGCCCAACATAAAGCAGAAAATACAACGAGCTCCGGGATGGATCCACAATTGTGTAGTTGTCTTCGCAGTGAAAGCTGGAGAGAGGAAAAGTGGGGAAAAGCCCTCACATACTGCCCAAAGTCAGTCAGAATTTGTGTGTGATGTTTGCTTGAATTTTGTATATTTTTTTTGCAGCTCCTTCGATTTTGGGCAATTCAATTAATCGGCAATTGGAATGCAATTGCTGTCACAGGTGTTGGAATCGATAAGCTAAGCTAGAAACTGGAATTTGAATTGCCTACGGAGTGTGTTTATTTGTGGGAAAGTGTTGTGCAGAGTTTGCAATTGTGGAACGAATTTTTGGGTAGCCAATAAATTGGGGCAATTGTTTTTATTGTGTGTCCATTTAGTGTGTTAATGAATTTGGCTTGTATTTAGGTTTAATTTGTAGCAGAAAGTAGAAATTCTTTAATAAAACTATTCATTCATCTAATTTTCTCTCTCTCTACAATTTGATGCCAAAGCAATTGCCTGTAAATTCCATTTCAGAAACTATTCTCTGATAATCAACCTTTGCATAAGGTCCTGGAATAAGCAAAACAGGTAAACAAATGCCAAGGCAATTGCATTTCCATATCTGTACATCCATCACAGGGGAGATACTTTTGCGTTGGTTGGAAAAACCAGGTGAGGAGCGGCAAAGAGTAAACATTCCCGGGTATAGATTACAAGGTAATCACCTAACACCTGAGCTAAGACTCTGATAAGGCACAAACTATCCATTCCGTTTTTACCTGCCTTTTTCCCATTTGTCGATATATGTTACTATATGCAGAGGGAGAAAAATGATGAAGAAAATGTTGTAGATTTTTTGTCGAAATTTTGTAGATTTTTGTGGATTTTTTAAAGACAATTTTTAAGTGGATTTCTGGGAAAACTTTATTGAATCTGAATTAATTATTTGGTAATAATTATGGTGACTTCTTTAAGTTAATGAAAGCCGATGATAAAGATGTATAATCATTATTAATATTATATATTTCTATTAAGCCTTTTCTTTTCTCTTAAAACCTTTCTTTAAAGTGTATTTATGCCAAAGTGTTTCCCATTTTGTATCTTTTTCTTCTCTGCAGCTCTCTGTCTCAAAAAAAAAGAAAGAAACCCCATGCAAACGCACTCGATAATCGTTAGCAGTTATCATGGTTTTTGGCACTACACGACAGCTAAAAAAAGGAACCTAAAATAGCGATACGTACTCTTACGTATGCATATATATATATGTATATACCAGATATAACCGAAGAAGTGCTTTGGCAACACTCCGGGCCAAGGAAGGGCACTCGATCTCGGTTGCACCGTCTTCTTGCAGAAAAAACACTTAACTATATAGCGTTTTTTCCTCCTCTCTACGATTTTTGCTGCTTTATCAATTTGACACATTGACGTTGAGCGCTGAAAGTGCATTAAAGTAGCTGGCAGGATGCATAAGATACAAAGTGTAACTCGAAAGCAAGTTTTCCACTTTTTCTAGATTTTTCCTTGATTTTTTTTTTATTGACACCTGACCCGATTCACGGTCAAACCCGATGACAAATTGTGGAAAACAGAGGGGCGAGAAGAGAGAGGGGTATGCTGCGATGGAGATCTGCTTGTTAGCGCTTTTGGCATTGTTTGTGCACTATTCTTGTGCCTTTTTCTTAGACTTGGTTTTTTCTTTTCTTATGCCTCACTTTTCCCGTCCTTTTTCAGTATTTTCCCCTCTTATTTCCCCCATTTCCTCTCTCTCTGCATACCCCTAGTTTAGTTGGCTTTTTTGCTTTTGCACGCTTTTTCGGTTTTTAGCCAAGTCATGGAGCCGCATTTCTCACATCAAAAGTGGAGATCCAGGGCGAAGGGGGGGACTCCTCTGTTCTCAAGCCCAGACTAAAGCCCCCAGACAGGATATGAAAAAGTGTCGGTGTATAATGGGCAAAAGTCTAAGATATATACACAACACACACAACACAACAAAACAAATACCAGAGTGCAAATAAAGATGGTAAAATGCACTTAAACTCAAGTGAACTCTGCTTGTGGGTACAGAGAAAAAAGGGGTAACTGAAGCTAAGAAGTAGTTTCTTGGAATAAAATTGAAATTAATTGAATTTGAATTTGTTGTGGGTTATTTTTTTTTTATATTTTTATTATACCCCGGAACTCGGAGTATAATCAATTTGCTGCACTCCGAACTCATTGAGTATTGCTCATGACTCACTTTTATTTCTTGGGTAATTTGTATGAGTTCTAATTTCTTTATAAAGACTAGTTTATCGGTTATGCTATCTGAAAAAAAGAAAAAGAATATTTCCTTATCTGATTTATTGATTCTGGCAATTTAAAAATTGAGCATTACGTAGCAGGAAAAGAAAAACAGGCTTATCTTTAGAAATTGATTTCGCTTTTTTATCTCTATGGTTTTTAATAAAGATTAGTTTATTTGTATTACCTATTTTTGAATATATATCTTATCTGATGTATAGGTTTTATATAACCCTAACGAAAATGTTTATTTACTTGATGAAATAATTATGAAATCATATATCTTTAAAACTACAAACTTTCAATAAAGATTACGAGATTCTGGGAATGAAGAGCTTCCTAATAAATTTTATTTATTTAGTTAATTTTTCTGCTCGGCTCTGTGACATTTTTTAATGACAAATATTGGCCATGTTTGGCTCTCTTAGTGGAGCATTAAGGCTGCTTCCCTATAAGGTCCACTGGGCCAAACTGTTGGCCATAATAACCAAAAGGCAGTGTAATAAATTTTAAATAATTACCTATTAAGGCTTTACTTTGCCCGTTGTCTGTTACGTACACATGAATCATCAGCTCTTGTATATATGTATATCTACATATATATACCCTGATGTACAGATATACAGATATATATACTACTTGGTTTGTGGCCATAATGGTTTCAAAGCAAAGAGGAAGAAACATGGGGAAAATGTTGGCTCCAAATTGCTGTAATTTATGATGATGTCCTAGATTACATTGCAAAATTGTTTTCTTTCGATTACAGTTGCAACAAATAAAGATATATACAATGTACAGATATATATGCATTTAACTCTGGGATATAACTTAAATTAAATGTAAATATAATAATGAACGTGTAGCATAAATCCATGCGTGACAGTTTTAAGTCCCCTTCCACCTAAACCTACCACTAAAACTGGTTGCGACAACTTTCTATATAGAGATACATAGATACTTAGATACATGTGGCCGCGGCTTCCTTGAGCCGAGCGAAAAGCGGACAAAAAATTAAATGCAAAACTAAACCTAAATATTTGATCTAAACTATGCCAACCTGGTTTCGTTTCGTCTCAAAAAAAAATAAAAGAAGAGAAGAATAATACAAAAAAGTTTCTATTATGTCTTGGGAAACTTAAGCAGTTGATTTACGGCCTCGGGTAAGTACTTTCCACATGTGTGAGTGGGTTTATCTGCCAGAACCTTGATATACTCGCATATACTATATAGTCTCTTTTTTTCTTGTTGGTTTTTTTTTCAACTATCGCATTATTTATGAGTTTGTTTGTGTGTGGGTCATGCTCACCCGTCTCTCTCTTCTATCAGCTCATTACAATGATTTATATTCGGCATTAGATAAATGCTATTATATTGTGAAAGTAGTAAATGCGCCGCATATATAGTATACTTGAGTATATATTTTTGTATATTTATCAAATTTCCCCTTTCTAAAATTAGTTCCGCAAAAATTACGACTTGCCAAGAAATACTTATGTACATTTTACAATCTGCCAGAGGATTATAATGCGGAATGCAACAATTTCTGTCTTAATAATAGACAACATTGTTGGAATTTGCTTTTGAATGCTAATTGAAAACGCCAATGTCCTAATGAGGCATTATCTAAAAGGCAAAATGACTTTGGTCAGCTGTCGCCTGCATAATATATTTATTGGGACTATTTATAGTTTACGTTTGAGACTTTCTTGTATTTATTTTACAATTAAATATATAATAAATAAAGGAAAACATTGAACAAATTAACAATCAATCATAAATAATGTCAAGCCTTCAAGGTTTTATTGTTTACTGTGAATAAATATATTATTTATTTAATATATTGTATTTTTTATATACCATTTTATCTACAAGTCTGAGAAGAAGAAATTCTGGGTAGATAAACCTTTAAAATACATGTATTCATGCAGGTGTTATTCGTTTATAATTTGGTTAATTTGTTTGGAGATATATTCCTAAAATATAATACAAATTATATAATTAAAACATATCTTGTTATAAATTCTTCATATCTATTTCTGTTATTATTTCCCAACACTTTCTTACCAGTTAAAAACTCTTTTAAAAATATTTCTATCCAATCATTTCCATCTTAACAATTTTCCGAAATTAGTTATTTACAAAATTTCATCAATTTCGTGTACATTTCCTGCATTTTCTTTTAGCCCAGACATGCAACAGCATTTTTTCCAAGCTGCTTGTTAGCTTGCAACTGCAACATGCAGCTGCCTTTCTCACATTTGGGGTTATTTTTGTTTTTATTTCTCAGTGGTGGTGGTGGTAGTGTTGCCTTTAATGATCTGCACGATGTTAACTTTAATTTATGTATAAATTTAATTTAATGCCGGAAAAAATGCATAAAAATGGCTATTTTGTAATGAAAATTTGGCAACAAGAAAAAAGGGAGAGGAGGAAGCAGAAAAATAAAATAAAAACTTTTGCTCGTCTGCTCAAATGTCAGGCAGTGTCATTGTTGGGGGGTTTCTTTTTGCTTTTGTTTCTTTTTTATTTTATTTTCTTTTTCATTGATTGCTACTCTTAACTTTTTGGTTATTTTCATTATTTAGTTTATGTAATTTTCTTGGAGTTTCGTTTCGTTTCATATTTGTTTGATCAATTTCGGTTTTTTGTGGTATTCAATTTGTTGATCAAACAACTTTATTGTTTGTAAAAGTATTTATTTTGTTTTCTTTCCCTCGAATTTCACCCATTTAATTTGGATTTTTGTGTGAGTATTTGTTGAATGAAATTGTTTGGTCAGAGCTTGTTAATGCTTTATTGTTTGTCATTATTGTTTGCTTAATTTCAGTTGCCTTTATTTATGTTGCCTAATTCCGGCTGGGAACTTAAATATTTAACTAGTTTTTAGCTTTTAATATAAATATATTTGAGAAACATTTAGGGATTTGTACTGCTACTAAAAATATACATTTTTTTTCTGTATGATTTATTACCAAACTTTCGAGCTCTTAAAAACCCAAACCATATATAATTCCAGCTTTATAAGGCTGTGGTAACCATAATAATCACCCATTAATTCTACTCAGACTGTGGATAATGAAGTAATTAAAATTAAAATTCGAAATGAGCGCACCTATTTATCCCACAGCCAATCAATTTAGATTACACACAACATATCCCAAAGACGCCTTTTACACACAACTAGGGATTTATGGACCATAACACTGGGGAAGGGAAGGGGTATAAAAAAGAGATATTCCCCTTCTTCGGAGCAGCTGCAATACCTGAGATTAATGAGGGTAAAGAAGCCCCGAAGACAGTTGTCGGTATAAAAAAGGGTTGATAAGGAATTTCGATTAGAACAAAATATAAAACAAAAAAACAGGGGTTAGATAACCTTCCCTCTCAGAAAATTCCTTTTTAAAGCAAGAGCCAAGACATATGCATATATATTAATGAGAAAATTCTTATAAAGACATGTGATTCTTGATTGCCAAAATTTGTTTTTGCTTTCATAATTGTTGGCAGCTATATATATCTTTTTTTGTCCCTACAACGTACAAAAGTTGAGAAATTGCGTGTGTATGCAAAACTTTTACATGGGATTTATAAGCTGGGCTAAAGTTTTTCCTCCACTCGAAAGTTTCTTATGTGGAAAAAATTTATGACAGTTTGGGAAAAGTTTTGTGTTCCTTTTTTGTCCCCCGCTCGAAGAACAAAACAAAAAAATTACTTAAAAAAATGACAACGAATTGTGCCGCAGAGAAGAGGAGAAGAAAGCATCACAAATTGAAGGCGCTGCGTTCTGCCCAAAAGGGGCGTGGCAAACAAAAAAAAAATACTAAGGTAGAGAGAAAGCAACTTTTATGAATTGAATTGCATAAATCATGTGGGGAAAAAGTTTTGTTCTCTCTTTGGAGAAATGAGATGAGAAATAGGAAGGGAGAGCGAGAGAGAGCAGAGCTGGTCTTGAGGATGCTCAAGGTAGCGCCTATTTTCAGGCAAATAAATTCACAGAGACACGCGGAAATGCAAGGAGGGCGAACCGGGCGTATACTTGATATGGTAATTTATTATGTTTTTATTGCCTTTTGTTGTTGTCCGTGTGTGTGTGTGTGTGCGATGAGGCAAAGCTGCAGCCCTTGCCTTTGCCTGGTCATTAATCTTTGTTATGCCACTCGCTCTCGCACACACACACCCATGTGAGCCGCACATTTCCCCTTTTCGCAAAACAAAAAAAAACGTAAAGAAAACCACTCACTATAAGTTATCCTTTTGCTTTTGTTTGCAACTTGAGTAGCGGCCAAAAATGCCGCCACGCATAAATACGAGTCTATTAAAGTTGTTTTTTTCTTGTGCCATTAAAAGAGGGGCATATCAGACCCCATCAAGCGTCTCAGACAGCTGATAAGGGTTTTGAAATAAATGGCAAAAATATTTAAATTTTGCCAAGAACATTTTTAAATTTAATTTTATTAGTATTTCAATTTTTGTTCTAGAATTTTGCATAGAATTTAAGAAAGACAACGAAATAGTATTTTAAAGTACAAAATGATGAATTTAATAAGCCAAGCTAAGACTTTTAATTAAATCCTTTTAATTTTTGGCTCTAATTTAATGAAAATTCAAATATTTATTACACTTTCCTTATATCTCCTTCCCAAAGGTCTGATAAATTTCTCAAAAAAGTAATCTGAAATAGGGAATCCCTGGGTCGTCACAATAACACAAACATAACTTTCTTCCTGCCTTTGTTGTTGTGTGTGTGTGTAGCGCAAAAAAGAAAAATTAAATTGCGCAGATAAATTTGCGCAACGCTAATAAATTAATATTTATGGTTGCCTGCCCTGCATAATTGTAATTCTGGCATTTCTATCTCTCTTGCACACTTAGCTTCATACAAAAACGGGTATTTGGTGTAATTTTCGCCATTTGAAAGCCTGTTTATATATGTTTTAATGTATTTCGTATCTTGTATCTTGTACTTTGTATCTTGTATTATTTTTGGTGGATTTGGTAAACTTTCTTTAATACCTTTTGGGGTTAGGTTTTGTTTATATAGAGTTTATATTTAGATTGGTTCGCTTTGCTTACATTTTTTGTACATTTCCCTTGGGTTTTTATAAGTTTTAAGAATTGTTTATACTTATACTTTTTATTCCACTAATTTCCCTGGAGTTTTCATATTATTTTGTTTCAGAATCCATTAATGCCCATTTAATGCTGGCTCTCTGTGATTTATTAACCCATTATATTCTCTAAAATTCCTATTTTCTATCTAAAACATGTAATGTTGTGGCTTTTTGTATTTTCTAGATTTATTTCATGTTACTTTTTGCACATTTGGCTCTCGGCCATCACAAAAATTAGTGCAATCCAACATAGTAAATGTATCGCGACGATGCACATCATATAAATCTATATATAAACCACGCGATCTCGTTATTCTATCTCTTACGTTTGTTGCTCCTCTTTTTTTACTTTGTGCCTCTTTCTTCCTCCTTTTTTTTTTGAAGTGTTTTTTATGTCGTGCCATTTCAGCGAAGCTCGGCAACAAAGCATAATAAAACTAATTGTCTGCGCTTCGCTCTCACACACAGATACTCACACACACACTGATGCGAGCATATATTCGCAGATAGTTTCGCGAAAAAAGCGAGAGAAAGAGAAAGATGGGGGAATGGGAGAAACGGAGAGACCACATGTTTGCCATTCTGAGTGTTTCCTTCGTCTGGAGAATTCGCCAAAAAACATAAGAACAAATCGTATAAAAAGAAAGGAGAAAAAAAATTTTAAAAAAGAAGCGTAAAAAAGAGGAAAAAGAAAGATATATTCACATCTCTGGCACAATATTTCTTTGCTTTCCCTTTGTTGTCGCACTTTATTTTCCTCTTTCTCTGTGGATTTTGTTTTCCTTTTCGTAATTTTGCATTAGTCTTTTGCCCCTTTTTACACCCTCCTAAAAATGCGCACACAAAGTTTATTTGTATTTGCAACTTCAACTTTGTTGCAACTTCTCTTCTTTTGGTTCGGGAAATCTGATCTTTGAGAACAAAAGTAACTTTTTTAGGAATTTATCAGATTCGAATCTGCCAACTGACAAGAGATTGAAGAAATTCCAAAGATATTTAGAGAATTGTTAAAATTAAAGAATATGCTAAGATGTATTTCCTGGTTTAAGTTTCCTATTTATAAATACTGATTTGAAAATATTCAAGAAATTTTCCTTTGTAATCCCTTAAAGTTTTAATGGAGAATAATCATAAACCAATTATATTGTAAACTTAATTTGTTATTTAAGTTTTAAATTAAAACAGGAAAAATTCCCTTTGAAAGATTTCAGAGACTTTACCCGACAAATTTTAAAAGTTTCACCAAGTGTTTCTGAACAAAATAACAATATTAATAATAATCTTAATTGTTTATGGAAACTTTTCAACGTTTATAACTTATAAAGTTTATAACCTGTAAACTTTGAGTGGTTTTCCCATATAATTTCAGGTTATAAAACGTATCTGAACCTTATTCGTTTTATCTTTCAGTTATAATTATATATTGGAAGTAACAAAAGACCTCAAGGTTAGGCAATAAATGAGCAATTAAATTAATGGAAGTGTAGAGAGTGGATTTCTTTAGTTATTGAAGCGGAGATGTTATTAAAGATATATCTATACTCCTATAAATTATACATATTTGTATAAGTTTTATGAACTCCTTTGAAATTTTATTATTAATATTTTTGTTGCCTTTTTGTAAACGAAAAAAAAGTAATTAAACAGCAAGCACCATCTAATTTACAAAATATTTCCCCATCATGTAATCCCCATTTCCCAACTCCCCCCTCCCCCTGCCCTTAGAAAATCCAATTTCCCGCTCTGTTGCTGCCATGTTATTGCAGCAAGGCGCATTTTCGCTCGGTGCATGCCTCATCGACGTCATGCAATGTGCAGATACAAAGCTTCAAAGTAACACAAAGTGTATCTGGCGGGATCTGTGCCGCTTCTTTTTTTATTTTGGCCACTCGCTTTGCGAGCGGGAAACTTAATTAATTCATTAAAAATGTAGGAATTGCATGCTTTGGTTCGCTTTAAGTAAATGAATTATTAATGGCAAAAGCCGGAGGGGTGGGGCTGCTCTATAGAATATATATAGATATATATCTAGTTTATATTTATTCCTGAAATAGGTTCTCCCGGATGTCAGCACATTTTTGCAAGTGTAATCAATGCCGAAGAACTTCTTTTTTGTATTTCGTTGTATTTTCTCGATTTCTTTTCCATTTATCTCTTGTCTTCGATTCAATTTCGTTTCGTTACGCTTTGATTTTAATGCAAAAAAGCTGTTGTTATTTCATTTCTTTGATTTGTTTGTTCACTCGAGTACATTTATTGATTATATCGTAGTCGTTGTCGTCGTATCTGAGTGATTGAAGTTGCCCCATTCAGGCGAGCTTGCCATGACTGACAGAATGTTATTTCCCAGCAGCAGCAGCAGTTGAAAATCCCAGAAATCGAATATCGAAATTCAGAAATCAGAAATCCGAGTCTCTGTTGGGATCACAACCTTCGACATCCCGGGCTTTCGTTCGGGATTCGTTTCGATCATCCACAAAAAATCAGAAAAAACCATTGTCACGACCTGCCATGACTTTTGATATTCTCAGGGCAATGAATTTTAAGGTTTATTTTCTTGATTTTCGATTAGTTTTAATTGGATGACTCTAAGTTCACTTTGCTGTATAATATATATACATAAAATTCATTTTATTTTGGAAATGTAGTCAAGAATTTTAATTAAATTAATATCATATTATATTCAACTGTCTTTAAGGTTGAGTTCTAATTTAGAAAGAAAGAAAATGCTAAAAAAATACTAAAGGGATGTGATTTAAAAAAATTCTTTTAAAAGCCAGTAAACTTTGAAGTTTTAATTTTTTTCAGCTAGATAAAGGTACTTTACTTAACTATCTTCCCTGTTTATGATTGGCCTTCTTTCTTTCGTTTCTTCGAACATTAAATAAATGTTTTCCTTTTATTCCAAAGCTAAAAGTTATTTTCCTCTTTTCATTGTTTTTTTTTCTAGTTATTATAATAATTTCTAGCAAGTTTTAATTAAAGAAGTTAAAAGTAAATTCTTAACTGCCATTCGATTCGAATTTCTCAACTATTTTCAAGGGTGGTTTGTCCTCGTTCCCTGCCCTTTGTCCCCTCTTTGTTATTTCCTTCTGCTACCTTCTAAGGGGTGGGAAATTCGATCAATAATAATCTACATAAGTTCACTTAAGGCCCAGAGAGGTAAACCCTGAACATAAAAAAAAGAAAAACAATAATAAAGAACTAGCAAAAATCCCACCATGATTGATGCGAGTGTCGCATATCGATTTTAAATCCGATTTTAATAACCTAAAAATCCCCAAGCAAGATCACTTACTTTTTATCACGTTTTCTGTTTGTTAAAGCTGCTGGAGTATCATATATCTGGTAAAAGATATATATACATCTAGTAAGTATATATGGTATATGGCAAGTCTAGGTTGGATTTAACGATTTTGGATTTGCGTTTTGCGTTTGAGTTTTGCGATTCAATTTGATTCTTTTGCTCTTATCGGGGTTTGCGTTCTTCAGTTATTAATATACTTTATTTTTATGGCTTTTGTTGTTGTTGTTGTTTGTTATTTTAGAAATAGATTGCACGGAATTATCAGATTTTTTTTGTTATTATTATTATTATTATCCTACTACGTATTCATTGAATATTTATATGTATTTATTTATTGATCTTTTTTGCAGCGGCAAAAAACACACAATTAAACAATTAAATTGTTTATGTTTGAATGCTATTTACACAATTATAATTATTAACTTTAGTGTGTATTGTTGAACAATTTTCTGTTGTTTTCTTTATTGTAATATTTTTTCTTCATTTATTTATTGCTGCTGCTGTTGTTACTGTTGTGGCGGCTGATGTTGTTGTGGTTTTTTCGTGCACTTGGAATGACATTTTGAATACAATTTCAAAGCGCGCGCAAATTAATTTGTATTTATTTTCGATCTCCTCAGTGTGTGTTATTATTCCTACCTCCCTTTCTTCTTTCTTTTTCCTATTTTTATTATATATTTACGTTGTTGCTGTTGATAACGAAATCACATTTTTCAATTGGCAACTGCCCCAAATTTCATTTAGTTGCTTGTGTTTGTTATCTCCCTCGAAACGGAAATAAACAATCAATTTTAGTTAAAGAATTTACGCGCACACACACACATATACACTGCGATTCCAATTTCCTTGAATATAATTTATTGAATTTTTTTGAAATTAATTTTATTTGCAATTTCGAAGCCCTCGTTTCTTGAATTTATCTTGCAGATACTCTAGTATCTTGTTGTATCTTTGAGATGCACACACACAATGCACGCGGGCTGGCGAGGGGCGGCCGCTTACGGGGGGTGGTGGTGGTGGTGGTGGTGGTGCTAACCGTTTGAGTAGCTGCTCTGCTCTGCTCTGAACCGGGGCGAGAAAAACACCGGGCAAAAACCGACGTTTCACGTTACGTCCTCGAGGAATCGCGTTTACAGAATGAATCTGAATCTGAACGTGGAGTGTAAGCAGCGTAAAAGATACAGATACGACGGCGACGGCGGCAGCGACGTTCGTCTTGCGCGACTGTGTCTATGTGCGTGTGTGTGTGGGGTCTGTGGGAGAGCGCGGCGCGCGAGTGTGAGTGTGGAGAGAGCGCATGCGAGAGAGAAAGCCGAAGGGGCAGCAACAAAAAACGTGTTTGCCGCCATTGTGGAGCTCTCGGCTGTGGCACGCTCTCGCCGGCTGGCCATGACTGCGCTGCCAGCGTCAGCGTTAGCGTCTTCGGATTTCCCTATGTGTATGTGTGTGTGTGTGCTTGTGTTGCTACGGAAAAAAGGCAGTAAAAAATAACTGCGGTAAACCGAAAAAGGCACAAAAAAAAAAGTGAGAGAGAAGTAGGAGTACGAAGAAGCCGAGCGGGGAACGACCGAAAAGAAAACAAAAACTGAAAATGAAAACGGGAGGGAATTTCCCAACCCCCCACCCTACAGAAAATTCTTTTCAATTTATTTCCCCCCCAAAAAAAAAATTACTTCTTAAGATTAGTGATCTTTGCACCTTTGTTGCATATTTTTAGGCCACTTACTAAGCGTATTTCCCGTACATTTTCCGCGATAAGCTGTGATTACTCACCTGAAACGAAACGAAAGAAAAGCAGGAAAATTAGATCGATTAGATAAAGCCAGGGGGGAAGGTAAATGGAAGGACAATCAGGAGGTTAAAATACAGGGGGGAATTTAAATCAAGATAGGCTGGAAACTTCCTTTGATGATGATTGGATTTCAGAGCTACAAATTGCCAAGGAATCAGGTTTCAAAAGATACAAATTTCTATTTCAGTTGGGGAGTAAATTAGGTTTTGCAATAATAAGTCATTTATATTTACAAGCCTATTTTCTATTTAAAATCTTGACTTTAATAAATACTTAATTAATCTAAAAACAGGAGTCTAGTTTTGGTTAATTAAATATAAATCCCAATTAATTTTCTCTATTTTCCTACAAGCCATATAAAAACTCTTAAAAAATTAACACTTCTCAGAAAAATCTATCTCCTCAAATATAAATTGAAATAAATTGAAAATAGAAAATTCATCGAAATTCTCCAATTATTTCCACGAAATGTAGAATGCCAACTAACTATTAGCGTTTATTCCAATTGGCAAACTTTAGGTTCCTGCCGGTAATCAAGATCGAGTTGGAACTCCGATTTGGTCGGGTGTTTATCTGTTGCCATTTATATTGATTTGGGTTTGGGTTATACCCATATACTATATATCGTTATGGCAGCTGAGACGACATCGAAGACGATGATCAAACTCAATTTAAATTGGTTTCCTTGAATTGCCATTCCCCCCTCACAGCTAGCAGGTTCCCAGTTTTGTCCCTTTCGTTTCTATCTCTACTTTTGTTTTGCTTTTGCTCTTTTGCCACGCAACTCGACTCATATTGCAAAAAAAAAAAAAGAGGAAAACTTTAGCCGGCAATATTTCATGCCACCCATTAAGCCATGCCACCCACCCACAGCCCCCCTTCTACGCTCTTCCTGCTGGCAATTTCCGCCCCCTCGCACAGATACAACTACAGTGGGGTTCAGAGGAATAGTACAAAAGATGGTAGTAAAAGCGATAAATAAATAAGTTTAATTAAATAATAAATAATATATACATTATGATATAATTAAATAAATTTCCCCATCTAATACTATTTATAAAAAATATATATTCTATTCCAAAAGACCTAAAAATTTGTTCCCTTCTGTAATTTCCTTTATGTGCGTGGGGTAAAAAAGTGGCTTCATTACAATTTTCAATTTTGTTTTATTTTCTTTTTTTCCTGCTTTTTGCACATTCTATTTTTTATTATTATTATTGTTATTATTATTTCGCAAAGTTAAACTGAAAAAGTTGAGGGCCTGGAAAATGCTTTCCTAGCAAGCACAAACACACACACACAGTCACATAAGGCAGCTGTTGTCTTGCATTTATTTATTTTGACTTGGATTTTGTTTTTCCTCTTGCTGCCTTTGCATTTTCCGCTTTGGCTTTGTGCATTTATTTTTCTTAATTTTTTTTTTTTGTTGATGCTTTGCCTTTGTGGTATTTTTGTGTTTTGTTTTTGTTCGATTTTTGTCTTTGTTGTGTTCGCTGACGCTGCCTCATAAGTATTTTAGTTTGCTTTTAGCTTTTCCTTTTTTCGCAGTCTCCATTTTAGCCGGACTGCGTTTTAACCTTCCGCTTCGCCGCCCCCATTGGAAACTCCCCCTAAATTCGTCTCAAACCGCCCTAAAATCCCTTTAAAAAAAACCCCCAAACCCCCTTAAAACCGCTCGATTTGGTCCATCTCCTCTTTTTGGCCTGTGTCTACGCCTTTCACGAGCCGAGACAGTCAGAAATATCCACACTGGGAAAAAATATGTGTTTAAATCTTTGAGATAAAGTAAAGATCCATAAGAATAAACTTAAACTGCTTAAAAGAATAATATCCCTTAAAAATTGCTTTCTCCCAGTGCTGGACACCATCATCGACCTCTTTTCTGCAGTTGCAAGCGAAGTGTGGCCAGAGCCGGGGGTAGTTGGGTGCCGAGGGGGTGGCAATTGAGGGGGAGTGGGTGTGTTTTGGGGTGTACGTGTGCATGTGTGTGTGTGTTTTTAGCCGCAGCATATGCCGGCTTCTTCTGCTTCTTCCGCTCGCTGTCGCTGCGATTGCTTCTTCTTATTCTCACTGCTGGCTGCCTTGCCTCTGCTCCCAGCAATAACAACAAAACTGCAACACTCACACACAGAGAGTGGAAAAGAGAGAGCAAGCTGGAGAGCGAAAATAGCAATAAAAGCAGCAAAAGCAAAAGCAACAGCAACAGCAATGGGGCAACAACAATCGACAAGCCTTTGGGGTCATTATTCTCTTCGAGTCGCTGTCGCGTCGCTGCAATATCTGCTGCTCGGTGTCTGTGTGTGCGTGTGTAGCCTTGGTGGTTGCTGTTGCACACACAAGCACAAGTTGGGGCAACTGCACACACACACACACACACGCTTACAAAGCTCTTTTACACTCTGGCCCTCTCTGTTGCTCTTGCAGCTTTCGTTGTGTTGTTATTGTTGTGCCTCTCCAAACAATGTAATAAAATTCAATTATTCTCGTGTGCGTCTTGCACTTTGTTTCGTCTTTTGTCTGCCCCCAGTGTGTGTGTGTGTTGGTCTCTCTGCACGTGTGTAAGTATGCGCGCAATTCGCGAATATCACAAAATGCCAAAAGCGAAAAGTACAGGCAGCAAGGCTCTTCTGGCTTTTCGGGGGAGCAGGCAGCACCACCAACAACAACAGCAACATGTCGCCTCTGCCTCCTGCGCCGCCAACGCACACACACACACACACACACACACATGAGAGCAAATTGCACAAATACTAATGCAGGTCTGTGCTCTTGCACTTTCTTAGCTTGCACTGTGGGGTTTGGAAGCGATCAATTAGTCCAATTATTGACTAATTCAGGATGAATTTATGAAGATTTCTTTTAATATTGAATATAGGAATTGTTAAAAAATATATCGAATCTGATTCTGATATATCCATTTCAGATTTAACCTAAACTAAGATCAAAAGATCATTTGATTGTGGCCCAACGGCTTTTGTATATTTTAGATATTCGCTTAAAAGTAGGCAATACTTTGCCAAAAGGACATACCGGTTTTCACGGTTGAGTTTTTGAGTTGCAATTTTCTTTTATGGATCCCTAAAGTTATGTTTTTAGTTTATATTTCTTTAAAAATGCATTTTCCTGCATGTTGCCCCACCGTGCATTGTCGCCGAGCAGCTGCTCTTGCCACTTCTGCCCCTTCTCGACCCCTTGCTGGTGCTGCCCCAGCTACTGCGCTGTCGCTGTCGTCGCTGCATTTTGGCGTTGGCGTTCTTTTTGCGCTTTGCCTTTTGGCTTTTCCTTCATATGCGCCTCGTGGCCTCTTCCTTTTGCGTTGGCTACTCCTGGTTCGACTGCTCCTTCTACTTCTCCTACGCTTGCCATCTCCACATCCGCCTCCTTGTCCCCCACCGTTCTATGTTTCTGTCTCTGTTGGTCTTCTTTGTTGTCTCGTCTGCATGCTGTTTATGTTGTTGTTATTGTTGCGCATTTTGCATAAGCAGCATCATCTCTGGTCCATCCTCCGCCTTCTTGGCCGCCTACTCATCATCCTTCGCCACCTTGCTTGGTTCCCTTTATTTTTGTGTTCTTCCTCACCCTCATCTTCTCCTTGGCATTGCCAATTTTCTTATTTTGTTAATTTTGCCTTGCCCTTTTTGTTGTTGTGTTCGCTATTTGGGGACTTGCTTGCACTTCCCGCATGCCCGCCGCTTCTTTTGGCCCAGCAGAAGAGTTAATGCAGCTGCTCTCTCTGAAGGGGGGGCCGCCACACTCTCTCTCTCTTTCTCTCTTTTGGTCTCCTGATGACCTGCGCATGCGTTGCATTGATTGTTTTTGTAATGTAAAAGCGCTGTAAGCCGCCGTCTCCCTTCTTCTTAATCGCCGCCCCCTGCCTTCAACCCGGCGATCCTTACTTTTTTGATTTTCCATCTCTTCCTTAAATTTCAAGGCTTTTACTCGTTTTTTTTTTTGTGATTTGTTGGCCAACCTCAACATTCATCACTCCAAAAAGTTTAAATGACAAATCTAAAATAAAAGACAAAAAATAGTAGGGGAAAAGGACGAGAAAGGAAAACAAAGCAAATGCAAAACAGCTTGCAAGGCGGCGCTGCCGGCGCCGCTGTCGACGTCAGCTGCGCTGTCGCTGGTTTCCATTTTGCCTGCAGCGTATTTTGTAAATTACATTTCCGGCAATAAATTTGCATACCTCTGGCATCTTCTAAATTGCTATCGTTTGTTAAAAGCGCCACCCGAATTTTCACTCAGTCACCCCCTTTTTTTTTTGGTCGACCAACGGAAGGGGAAGGGGTCGGAGGCGATGTTGGGGTGCACCTTGCCACCCCCGCACAACAAACATTCCTTTGAAAATTCCTAACCTGAGCCGCACCTTCTTTTCATTGCGGAAAACGAGAGGGATGAGTATATGTACATATATACACGCAGAGCGCAAAAAGTTGGCCAATAATTTATGTAATAATCGATGTAATCTTTATAATTGGATTCCTTAAAACCATTTGAGTATTAATTTTAATTAAAAAAGTGGAGGAAAGAGCGAGATAAATGCCTTAAGAACACTTCTTCTTTCGCATTAAATATGAATTTTAATTTAAAAAGTAATGGGAAAGGTAAGAAAATTGTCCATTTCTCTTTTCCTTTTCGTATAAAACATTGCCTACTTTTTGGTTTCTGTTTATAGCGATTTTCTTAAATATTTTAAGCATTTTTTGAAGTTTTATTAAACAAATATTTTCCTCTCTGCACATGTAATTGTACAAATGAATAGAAAATAAAGTAAACAGGGTGAAAAGGAGAAGGCAAGAGGGTGGTAAAATTGGGGTATGAGAAGAAGAAGGCCTCCTCCGGGGGTTGACTTCTTATGGCTGCTCTTCTCCCCCTTTTGTTCTGCCAAAATTCAATATTGATTGTCCTGCAATTAGAAAAGTTCTCCCAGCCGTGTCTCAGCGACTTTGACTTTCACTGCTCAAGGATTTCGCTTTGGTTACTGCAGCAGGATAACAAAAATGAACTAGCAGAGAACTTTTGCTGCAAAACTAAACCCGGCTACCAAAAGTCTGGCACTGGCAATGGTTCTGACTCTGACTCTGACTCTGGCTCTGGATTTTTCCCCAACAACAGGTTGTTGCATTTCGAATACGTGACGACCCCAAATAGTTGGAGTTGCTGCCTCCTGCCTGCTGCTGCTGGTGTTACTGCTGCTGCTACTGCTTTGAACTTGCATTACACGTATCCTGGCCCTGGCACAGCACGCAGAGAGAGAGAGGGAGTGAGAGGAGCAGGATCCAGAGGGTATTCGGATTCCAGCGCTTATATAGGTCGACAAACTTTTGCGGCACGCTCTCTCCTTCCTTGTTGTTGCTCTGCCGCTGCATAAAAATTCAAATTTCGCGTCTGGCCAAAGCCAAAGCCAAAGCAACAATGAGCCAAAATGCAGCTTGATGTAGTCGACTTGGCCAATATCCAGGAAAAGTACCAGTATTACCCATTATCTATCTGAGAGTTAAGTGAATTTTAAGAGTGGGAACTAAGTAAAATTCTCCTAATTCTTAACAGAAAAATATTTAAATTATTTAAAAAGTGTCCCTTAAATATTGTCCATAAATAACTGACAAAATATTAACTTGTTAATGTTGTAGTTTTTAAATAAATAAATAAATATCGTCCTAGTTATCCATATCTAATAGTATTTTATCACCAACCCAAAAGGACCTTGCCTTTTCCCTCCGAGTGCCGGACAACCCTTTCTTACTGCTGCTGCACTTACACATCCCTTTTGGACTGCCCACTAACGAGAGACTGCCCCATGGTGTGACTGAAAATAAAAGTGCAAATGTCCTCGCCAGCCGGGAAATTGGACAAGGTTTTAGCGCGCGGGACACAGACCCAACGACGCCGGCAAAGCACCAGTGGAGAGGAGTGCGCCAGTTCCAGGTCAGGCAGTCAGGGAGTCAGGCAGCCGAAGAGCCGGTTGCATTTCCAACCAACCAAAAAAAAGTAAAAAAAAAGTACGAAAAAAATCTCGCGCGTTGGCCCAAAAAACGTTTCTCTTTCGATGGCCGAACTTCTTTTTTATGGCTGCACCACGCGGCGTATGAGTGATGCTCTCTGCGTTCGCGTATATATGTATGTATGTATGTACGTGTGTGTGTGTGTGAATGAATCTGTGGCACTGCACGCGTTGCATGCGAGTCTCCATCCATGTTCATTCATCGCTGGCCAAGCGAAATCAATCGGCAGGTGCTTTGTTTTGTGATTTCGCGGCCTTTTCCACGCCTACTCTACACGCTTTTCCCGCCCTCCCCCGCCTTGCGAATTTTTGTTTGCTGATAGTTTTGACCTGGTTTCAACTCACGAGTTTGGTTGTTTTCATACCCTTTACTCGAACATATCAGGGGTATATCTTTATGGTATATTTTGTTAACAAAACTGATCAATATCTATGGGAAATAGGGAATCTATCAATATTTTAGGCAGCTATTTATTTGTTTTTAAATGTCTAGCAAAATAAAACTAAGGAAGCATCATATTCAAATTATTATTTAGCCTGAAGGACAACAACTATGTATATTATTTTCCAGGTATTTTATAGTCGTGGCATTGCTTTCCTTTTTTGTGGCTATGCCGATTGCATGCGTAATTGATGGCCAACCCAAACAGCTGACATTTGTTTATGCCCGTCCGGCCGAAAGCAAACCAAAACGAAAAAAACGTAAACAGGAAAAAAGGAAATATGTAAAATGGTGAAAAAGGGAGCGTCAACCGCTTTGGCGGGCGTCATGGAAACGGAGAGTACATGTGGCCAGGACACCTGGCGTGGCTGCCACCGCACCGCCCACATGCATTCATTCATAACAATTTTGCCGCTGTCGCTTTTTTTTATGTACAACTTTCAAGTTCATAATGTCAACCTTCGTACAAATACATACACACCGCACACACACACAGACAGTGACATGGATAGGGACAACGCACAGGGCAACACGCCCGGGAAAAGCGGCTAACACAGACAGCGGAAAACGTTTAGCTCATGGAGTTTGAGGTCCCAGAGTCCCAGACACGGGATCCCCGAGATTTCTTTGTGCCAAGGAGGGTTTCCCTTTTTATTTTTCCTTGCGTCGCGCTGCGGGTCCTTTTTACTTTCGCACGCGCTGCCATGACGTTGCATCCACATCCTGGGCTCGTCTCCACTTTTCCTCTGATGAGAAACTTTATTATTTCTTTTTTTTTTGTATTTTCCCTCCTCATTTGTGTGTTGCAACAATTGTGTGTTCCAGACTCTGCCCTGGATTTTGCCACTTTTCCTCACTGTTTTCTGCGCTGCTTTCCTTACTGCTTTCCCTTTGTTATGCAATTTTCTTTTTTGGAGGGCGACAAAATGGAAAACTTCTTGTCTACAACGGAAGCTGCCACTTAAAGACAAAAGTGACTAAGTTTTTTGATACTTTTGTAGACTTTTCACTAATTTTTTCTTGCTGCTATTTTGGGGTTTTTCTTATTTTATTTCATTCCTTTTTTGTGGTCTAATTTTAACTCTTTTTGCTTCTACAAATGGTTTTGCAACGTGTTTCCTCTTCGTTCTTTTTATATTTTTACTAGATATATTTTATATTTATTTATATTTAATTAAATACTTGAATCTCCTAAAAAAAAGACACCTTTTAAAGTTTTTAAAACCTTTCCTAATTGCTTGTTTAAATTCTTTAAATTTCTGTGTTTTAAACTTTTTTTTAACAACTTCCTTTAAACATTTATCCCCTCGATTTTTTCCATTTTCCTTTCTAAATAGGAAAATACTTGCAAAGGTAATTAAACCGCGCTGATTAACAAATTGCAATCGTTGAGGTTCATTGACACGGTCGCCCTGCTAAAAATAGAAATCAAAACAAGGCAACTTTTCGATGGGAATGAAAAGCGTTTCCTGGGAGACGCGCCCAGAAGGAACAAAAAAAAAATAGTAAAAAGGAGCAGCGAGGAAAATAACGAGGAAAACCCCGTGGAAGGCGAAAAAATCGATATGCCTCAGACATAGACAGCAGCAGCAGCAGGCAGCAGCCGCGTTCAAAGTTGGGGGTTGGAGTTGGCAACGAAGGGTAGCAAAATGTTGTGCAAACTCACGCGGTAGACACACACATACACCCATACAGAGACTCCAAGTACACACACACACACTCGAACGAAGCTCGTCATGTCATCGTCCCTTTTTGGCATTTACTTTCATCGGCATTTGCGCTTTGGCTTCCTCTTTTTGGCGTTACTTCCGCTTTTGGTTCTCTTCCGCTTTCCTTTCGCCTGGAATTTCCTTTGAGTTTGCGCTCAATTTTCGCTACTTTTGCGCTTCTTACACTGGGCAAAATAATTGAGATCAAGAGCTGTGACTTATTTTTTTAAGCAGACTTTACTTTTCTTAAAGAATTTAATGCTTAGCAAGGAAAATGATAGAGATATTCAAGTTCTAAGCTCAAATAAATATTTTCTTCTTTATAAATATTAATATTATTATTATTTTATTTATTTAATTTTAAGATTTTTTCTCAAAGTGCTCGCTGATTTTGCGCCTTTGTCTCTTGTACTTCCGCTCTTGCCAATTTTTTTGCCCATTGATTTTCGTAGTAATTATTTTCGGAGGGGTTTGGGCTTGCAAGGGGGGATCTCTGTATGTGTGTGTGTGGAGAGAGTCTTGTTTTTGGGTTTTTGTTTTTATCTGGGGGTCCCTTTTATTGCGCCTCAGTTCCTTCCACTGCCTGTGCTCTCACCTCTTCCTCTTCCGGCATTTCCCCCGCACATTCCTGCGGCTTAAATTGCTCTTATTGTTAGGTCCTGTTTTTTTTTGTATTTTTGATCCTTTGGGGGTGGATTTCTCCACATTTGTACTTCCTTCACCGCCACTGCCGCCATGGCGTATACGTTATTTTATTACATCAAATGTTTTACAGGCACTTTTGCCTGCGCTCTTTCCTCCCTTCGCACTCTCTCTCCTCGCCTGCTCTCTCTCTCCATTTCTCTCTTTGTGGGACTTTCCTCAGCTCGCCTTTCTCTCTCGCAGGCGATGTCGCTGCCGCCGCTGACGTTGGCAACGCGACGCTGCTGCCTCTGCCGGCGCCGATGTCCTGTCTGCTTCTTCTTCCTGTTCTTAATTGAAATTTGCGGCTTGCATCAATATTTGCTTTTTCCTTGTGTTTTCCACGTTATTAAAAACCTTGTGCAAGTTTTCTTTTTTTTTTGTTGTTGTTCTTCCTCTGTTGTTGCTGTCTTTGTTTTGCCGTACAATATTATATTGCAAGGATGGGAGGAATATGTGCGAAAGGTCCTTTTTCAGGTCCCCCCGTTCGCTTTGCGGCTTTGCCGATGTTCTCACTAATTTGTTTCGCTTGCGAAGGAAACAGTTTTATGCATTGGATACATCTCATTAAAGATTTAAGGATTTTTGTGGAAAATTGATTCAGAATTTTGAGTTTTTCTATTTGAAAGAATTTAAGTCGAAGGATAGAGAAGCTATTTAAACAGAGGAAGAATATCTCTGCAACTCAGTAATGTCTTCTCTATGCATTTTAAGGCATAAATGTTTTTTTAGGAATAGTTTTCATTATCAAATCAAATTTTTTACCTACTTCTTGTTTCACTTCAAGACGTGAAATTCCTTTTTAAATCACATCCTAAATACCCCAGTGAATTATGGAAAATATTTCATCCATCTATTCCGAATATAATATGCATTCAGGACCTTAACTAATCCCAAAATGAGCCCAATCAAAGCCCTTGGCTTCATCGTACATCACGTTCAAATTGGATACGTTTTCACACATCACTGGTTGGGGGCTAGTAAAGGGGTAAATATATATACATATATACGAAGCTGTCTGAAATTATGCCTAATTGAAAATGCATTTTAAAGCAGTTGCCGGGCGAGTGCATAGCCTCCTCCGACAATGCCATGGCCAACGGAACGGAACTTCAGCTTCAGCTTCCTTCTGCAATAATTGCCATACGCCAGGACCTTGCCCCCTCTCTCTCCCTTCTCCTGCAGACTCCGGGGCCGCCCTGGCTCCCCCGTTTGCCTGTCTGGCACTCGAGAGGAGCCGAAGGCTGAAAGCTGCAGGCTGAAGGCTGCCAGTGAAGGCCGCCTTCTGCACACTCCAACTTGGCTAGGACACAGAGAGAAATAAGGGGAATTTAAGGAGAAAATTTATGAAGAGTTTAAAGGAAATCGAAAGGGACGATTCAAAGACTGAAAATGCACCATAACAGGCAAAAGGTGGACTTCCCTAAACCATAAAATTTAATTTATCAACACCACCAGGCGAGATGAGAAACACATTTTAAAATCAATTTAAATGTAAGGAAATTGTTAAAATATTAATTCATAGACATATGACTAATATTTTAATTGCATATCATTTTAAAATTAATTTTTAATTATATATATTAATGACTAAATATTTCCCTCAACTTTTCCCAAGTGCACTTTCAGCTTTTAGCTTCATATGTCTGCTGCTGCATTCTGCATGGGGGAATTTGCAACTGAAATGCATTAATCAATCATTCATTAAATCAATCAATCAATTTATGTATTCCTCGCGGTTTTTTTATGTATTTTACTTCCCCCGTTCCTTTTGTCCTTTGGCCGCCGCTTGGTTGTTTAGCTTGAGAGCGTTTTGCCAGTTTTTGATTGATTGCCATTAATAACTCATTTTTTTCCTCGTAGCTTAGCTTTGTTTTCCCTTATGGTTTTTGTTTTTTGTTTTTTTTTTCTACTTTTTGAAAATTTATTTGTTTTGCTTTGGAGCTGCTGAGTCGGTTTTGATGAGTCTGTGCTGTGGCTTGGCTGATGGAAAACTATGGAGTTGTTTGGCACTCGTAATTGGACAGGGACCTTGGGGAGGTGAGTTGGAGAGTTCTGAACTATTTTCTTTTCATTTTAAATCCATCTTTAAGCTTGAAATAATATTTTTAAAATATTTTAAAATAAACAAAGCTTTTTGCTTTCTCCATTACAAAAATGTAAATTATCCCTCAGTAATTCTACCAATATTTTCGGACTCTCATTACCCATAAATTACTTATTGCCATAACAACACTGCTCATTTCCTTTACATTATATATAAATATATATATTATATAGATGCATAACAATTTGCAACACTGTTCGATGATTCAGAAATCGGTAAATGCATTTTGCTACTTATTTGCATATTTGAGTGAACATTTTCTCTCTTACTCCTACCATCTCGCTCTCGGCCGCCTGATTGTACTCTGTATGCTCTCCAATGTTAAGGATGCGCAGAATATCCTGCGGCAACTTGCCACAAAAGGAGGAGGAGTAGAAGGAGTGTCCAGGATTGCATGTAATAAAATGCATGGCAAATTGCATGCAACATGCGAAAGGAGTTGGCTTACACAACATTTTAAAGGTTTACAATAAGAAATATATATTTGCAATTTAAAGGATAACTTAATTAAGAGAGAATCAATTTTGGAGTCTTATTTGTGTGATATAAAACCCATTTCAATGAAGATTTTACATATATAAACTGATGAATATATTTTAAATAAAGAAACATTAACCTTTAATGAAAAGGAAACCCAAAATTAATTCAGAATAAAATTATTAAACTAATTTTAATCATATAAATCTTAGGGGAATGTTTTTTAATTTAATAATTCCTCTAATAAAAAATATATATTAATTCCCTATCAAAGGCCAATGTAATAACTCTAAAAATGCCAATGAAATCAAATTCTTCCCTATTCATTTTATAGTTTTTCAAGTGCCTTCAATTAGCCAGAAGTACGAACTCCTTGGCAATTATCCTGCATTTACTTACGCCTCCTCTTCATGCAATTGTTCAATTCGTATTTCGGAAAATGGAAAGGAAACTCACCTGGAAAGAGAAGAAGCAATTAAGATAATGATTAGTCAAATGTAAGATATGGGCAGGCAGATGAAACTAATTTCGAAACGAGGGGGAAATCGATGCCGGAGAGGGAAAACAGCTTGCTGGAGCGACAGGTAGTTTAATTTATGTGAATGCCCGATGTGCTCCACCCCACTCCTCCTCCTCCACCCACTCCTTTTTCATCTCCTTATACATATATATTTTTTCCTTGTGCATTTTCGCTTTTTGTTTCGCCCGCGCGCGTTGCCTGTTCCCTGCCATTATGCTGCGTCGTTTTAATGGCCAGAAAAAAAACACAAAAAATAAAAGGAAAAAATAAAAAAAAAAAAAATAAAAGAAAAAACGAGCAAGTCACGAGCTTCCCAACAATGGCGATGCCGTCGGCAGAAAAAAAGGATAAAAGGCAAATAAATAAATAAATAAACATTTTGCCAGAGAGCCCCGAGAGCAGCACAAAAACAATTTCGTCTGCGAAGTTGCCCCAAAAGAAGAACAACAAAAATTATGCGCTCTAAAAATAAAACGCAACGAAATCAAACCAAAGACTCAACTAAAAAAAGAAGTACAACAAATAATAAAGGAAAAATAAGGCAAAAAACGTGACCGCGCATTTTTCAATGTCAGACGAAAAGGTTTTTCATTGCTTCGCTGATTACTTCAATTTTCTAGATTTTTTTAAGGGTCAGATCTTGTGTTATATAAGTTATATTTCCCTATTATACATATCATACACTATATAACCCCACGGAAAATGGGCTAAAATCCTTTTTACAAATTTCTCATGTGTAAGGAAATTGTTGTTTGCCTTCGCTTGAATTTTTATTTTATATTTTTCTATATATTTTTTTTCGTTGCTTCTGCTTGCCATAAAGAATTTACGCTACATAAAATTTAATAATTTCATTTTTTATAGTCGCTTGGATCCTTGCCTCCATGTGTGTGTGTGAATTATAGCATACTTTTAGGCGTGTGCCAGGGCAGGCGCATTATTTCAGCTTTTATGGCTTACATAACGAGCCAAGCGGAAATAGAGAAAGAAAGGCCAAAAAATATATGTGTGTATGTGTGGGAGCGAACACAAGATGATATTTTTGGGGGGAAAAAGTTAAGCAAAGAAAACTGTACGGAAAATAGGGGAAAATTGGTTGCTCCAAAAAGCCGTGAATAGCCACTAAAGAAAGCCCCGATATAGCCCATTAAAATAATGAAGGTAAAGCTATATGAATATTAAAATTCTTTGAAATTATAAAGTTTTTTTTTGGGATTTTTGTGTTATGCCTGAAATTACTTTAAATTACTTTTTCCCTGCAACCATGAATAATAATAATAATAAAGGTAGGGAAAATTACTTGATGGCAAAGAATTTCTCTTGTAATCTCTTAATTCAGCTTTTCCTTTCAATTTCTAAATTTAATATTTTTAGATCCCAAAAACAAATTTAAATTCTTATTAAATGCTTTAGTTATGATTTTCAAACTCTCCCCAGATCTTGCTCTATTTTTAATTATTTTAATATCTGAAAAGGTTCTTAAAAACTCAATTCCCAAGTAAATAAATATATTTCGAGTTACCCATAATTCCCCTGAAATCCAATTGCAACATTGCCAATATTTGCCATATTTTCCCCCCAATTCCCTTTTTCTGCTTCAATCATAATTTATCCAGCGCCTTTTTCGTATCGATTCTGTGGATATTTCTCATCGCCCGCTTCGACTTCTCTTATATATTTTTTCGTGTTGCTCTTTTCGCGTTAATATTTCACTAATGGCATTGGCTGGCGAAATTGCATTACGCTCAAGTTGACTCATTTTAATTGAATTTTAACTTCAGTTCGAAATTGAATTACGTGCCATGGGGCCAAGATGAGGTGCGGGTGGGGTTGGGGGGTTGGGGATGGTATTTCCCCGAGTTTGGTAAGTGTGCTCATGTGTGTGTGGACTCTGTGGAAAATATACGCTGTTGCTAGTAATGAAAATTCATGGCGCGATCTGAGCGAGAACGAAAAGCGAGAAATTGCATTAAGTCAGTTGCCATCATTTTGGGCCAAAATGAAAGCTGTTTGGGTGTCCCTCGGAATGGTTAAATGCAGCTAGCCAAAAATTGTAGCCAAAGTATTCTGCAGTCATTTAACATTTTCCAAACCCCTCTTTGATGTGTCCAGTATTTTCCGCCATTTTCCACACATATTTTCCCAGCTTTGCCCACAAGAGCTTAGCCCCAACTAAATGCCGGCACCATTCGTGCCAGAAAGTGACCAAATTCACTTTCCTTTCATTCTTGCATAAAAAATTTCATTATATTGCACTTAATTAAAAACACGCCTCTACACTTATAAAAATATTAAATACAATTGGTATAAAAATATAAAATTTTTGAGAAAGAATTTATAGAGAAATATAGAGAAGCCCACATTCTTTATTTTTTCTATAAATTCTTGCCAAATAATAGTATATTTATTGAAAGATCCTTGCTAGTTCTTAAAATATTAATACAAAAAAAATTTTAATTTATTCCACGTGTAATCATAAAAAAGCCCCACACAAATATCAGACTTTAAGCCTTGGTCCAGACCACACCAGACTGCCCTCGCCTCTGGCTCCTTTTATTCTCCCTCTACCCTCTTTTTTCGCGCTTTTAGCCTTTTTATTGTTTCCCTTTTTGTTGTTTTTTTTTTTTGCCGCGAGCCTGGTCAACTGGAAAAAAGGCAACAGCAATAACAACATCAACGCGGACTGGTTCGTCGTCGTCTGGCAACAACCTACCCAATCCCCTGCCCCCTTTTAGTGCCTCTTGTTTTCGCATTGCCGCGTCGCTAAAAAAATTTTTGCTGTTTGATTTTGGACTTTGGCAAAATCCTTTCGCTTTCATCCATTTAAATAAGCGGGTGTGTGAGTGTGTGTGTGTGTGTGGGATGCGGAAGCGGTAGAGTGGTAACTACAACCAGACTACACACAGTATTTGGCCAAAAGCCACACGACGAAGGACACTAAAAATGGGCAAAAGCGATATATAGCAGGCGGTGGCGGAAAATCATATGAAAAATTGCAGACCAGAGTTTCCTTTTTTATATTTTGTAATATTATTTTTACATGATATATATGGGTTCTACTTTATTTGGAGATGTTTGTTAAGTCCAAAATTGAGTGAATTCGGTTAACAACGTTGAAATTTCATTAGAAAAAAGTAATATGAAGATTTTGCAGGTCAAATTATTTAATTTATTATTTAAATTTGTTATTAAATTAATATATTAGAAGATCCTAATAACTCATCTGTATTTCTGGCATATTTTTCAATAGAAAAATCTTTACTTTATCTTTCTCTAAAAATACTATTAATCCCTGGGGCTAATAACTCCACCATTCCCGCCTGTGTCAACCCATTTTTTTTAATTGCCTGTCTCGGCTGAGTTTCTGCATTAATTTTCATATCAAAAAGAGTACCACAAAAGCAAAAAACAAAAAAGAAACTAATTTTCCATTTCGTTTCTGACACCGACTGAGCCTGAAGATGGGAATCTTTTGGCGGCGGAGACTTTTGCCACTATTTTATTTATATGCCTCGAAAATGCAAAAAGGGCAACGAGACGAGACGAGAAATGGCAACAAAAACGAAGCAAAATGCGGCCATAAACAACAAATCATGCCAAGAAACAAAAAGCGGGAAAGGTGGCCAAGGGGGCCAGGGAGGGGGATTACCAGACGGTCTAAAAATTCAACATAACCTCGAATGATTTATGGATGCCTGCGAATATTTAAAAGGTACAAGGCGAAATCCACAAACACACACACAGAAAACAAAAAAGGCAACACAAAATTGAGCTCGGATTCTGCAAAAAACAAAGGGAATACACAAGAGCCGACAGGGAGAAGGAGGGGAGAGGCAGGGAGAGGATCTGCAGCATCTTTTTGCCTGTGGAGCTTAAGTGCATTTTGCAGCAAACAGAACAGAAAGGACATAAAAGCTCAAAAAGGGCATGCTACCAACAGCAACACAAACGCGGCTAAGAAATGTGCGAAAAATTAAGAAAAAAACAGGAGAGGGAATGTGAGAAACAGTGGTTAACAAAATTGTTTAAAATATATTTACAAAATTAGGTATTTTATACTTGAATATTTAAGGAATAATATAATCACAAATATTTTATTGAAGCCTGTTTATTATTATTTACTGGTTAAAATATATATTCTTTATTTTTGAGTTCTATTTAATTCTATTTTGAATTATTTAATAATTTAAAAGCCTTAAGTGAGATAGATTTATGGGTTTATTTAATTAACGTAATTTATACTTGAATATTTAAGAATAATAGGTTTAATTTAAGACTTTTTATTCATTTTTTAATGTTAAAGAAAAATATTCTTTAATATATTTTTTAGATTTTCTATTAAAAATATTCTCTTCTTTCCAGATCTCATTTTAAATTCGTGAATTAAAAACAAGCTGACTTTCCTGCATTGTAGATTTTTCTAGGAATAAATAGTAAGTATTTAAAAATCTATAAAATATATAGCTCATATATCTTATTGATCCTTTGTTATATCCTCTAAAAACCACTGTATTTACAGGCGCAAAACTGCTTAAAGGAATTCTGTAAAAATTTACGACAAAAAGGCGTTAAGCTTGTTGTTGTGACTGTTGCTCTCCGGCTGCCAGAAGGAGACAATGGACACATAAATTGCATTTTCACTTTTAATATTTTTCCAAACCAAGGATTTAATGAACACAGAGCACAACTGTAGTTAATACTCTATAGTTTACACTCCCTAGTTCATTTTATATAATTAAGGAAACTTTTTAAATGAATTTTAAACTCCTGGCCTAAAATCGCAACTAGTTTTGTGTCTATCGATAGTATTCCCCTCGATTTTCCCCATTTTATAATATTTTCCAACAACAAAAGGCTTTGAGAACAAGTCAAACGAGTGCTGGGGGTCAGCTAGAGCTAAAGCCAGCATATATCTCATGAGTCTGCTGCTGCAGTAACCCCAAGGCGCATTCTTTTTCCTTTATTTAATATGCATGCAATTGTTGTCTGTCTGTGCGAGTGCGAGTGCCAGTGGAGAGGCTAAAAATATGTTTAAATCGCGCCCCGAGAGAGCCAAAAAGGCGAAAAAATAAAGGCCAGAAATGCTTGAAAACGGGTTTTCCTTTAGTTTGTTGCTGTGGCATTGTTGCCAGTTTCAAGGCAAGTTGCAGCTGGCCAACTGGCTCTTAGCCTCTCTTGCTAGCTGGTTCTTGGCTCGCTTACATTTTGGCCGTGACCTTTGGGGCTGCCTTCGTTACCCTGGCCTGGCTTTGGCTTCATTAAGACGCGCATAAATATTAATTAAATGATAATCCCGCGATGCGCTGCATACTTTGTGGCGCCTAATGATCATCAAAGCCAGGTAAAAACACGCTATTGTTAATAATAATAATATTAAGCGTGTTTATCTTGCTCACACCCACACCGCGAAAATCTTTTCCCTGGGGGTGGGGTGAAAATCGGAGCCAAAATCGAGAGGGAAATCCTTACAAAAGCGAACAATTTATCAGGGTTTCTATGGAGCTTCGCGAGCAGCTTTCTTCGTCCTCGAAAAGCTCTAAAAAAAAAGAAATAAAGAAAAAACACACGCAGGACTTGAAAATAAAAGAAACGAAGGCGAAGGCACAAGCAAATTGAATTTTCCCTGAGCAAAATTAAATTTTCCAAGGAAATTGAATTTTTTGATTAGTTTGCTTTTTGCATCTCCCTCCGACACACACACACACAGGGCAGGCGGGGAAAACAAAAGTAAAAACTGAAAAGCGTAAGGAAAATGGCAGAAGACGAAGGAGCTGCCAGCAAGCTTTTGATTTAAAAGTAAAATGAAATTAAAAATACGTTTTTTTTGGGCCAGGGAAAAGCGAGCGGAAAGTCTTGCTCTAAATTTACAACATTTTTAGCGCAAATAAATTGTGATGAATTTTTTTTGAGAATTATGTACGCCACTTTGTGTGAAGTATTATAGAAAGTAATGGAAGATATTGCAAGTTTTATAAGTTTTTTAAATATTAAATATAGACTTCAAGGAAGAAGAAGTAGAGAAATAATTTTAAGATTTAATTTAAATATTATTTGTGACATGGCATTAAATGGAAAGTACCTAAAACAAAATTTTTAAACATTTTAGGCACTTAAAAAGGTTTCTAAACTTAAAAAATCAAACGGGTTTCTGTGCCTGTCTTTTTGGTTGACAAAACCAAACTAAAACTCATGGAATGCAAAAGCATCTTTTAGTTTGTTTGCTTGTCTTTATCGTCTAAATGTTGATCTTTGGTGATTGTGTTTTGTTTTTTCTTTTGCTTTGTTTGTTTGCTTATTGAATAATTTGATTGCAAGAGTTGATTGCATTTGGAAATTATGTTTCTTTTGGCCAAATAAAACTTGGCAGCGGGGCAAATAAATCAAGATGCGATAATAAAAAAGGGCCCCTCACAGCGGGGTGGAAAGGTAGACCGCAGGTTCTTATACTTTTTCTTTTCTTTATTATTTTATTTCGTGTTTTGCTCTCATTCTCTTTTTTAATGACGTTACGCCCGCTTCCTCTTTGGGAGAATATTTTTATTTAAACTTCTCGATCCATTTCAATTGAATTTCGTTTTCATTTTTTTTTTTAATTTTGTGTAGAGTTTCACGTTTTTATACCCGGTAATTGGGGGAGTTCAAAGGGGGTATATGTATTACCGAAAATGGGAGAAAATTCCAAGCCAAAGGGAAAGGCTTTTAAAGTCCTTTATTATTTTTATAATAATTTTTATGATGCATCTAATTATATATTATAATTATTTGCAGATAGTTTTCCACCGCCCTCTGAAGTATGCAATCTTTTGCACCAACAAACCAACGGGTATTCAATAGTCGTGGCTTGCCTTAATGGTTATTTCCCCTTTCTTGTTTCAATTTCTCGTGTGTTGTTCCCCCCTTTATGTTCTTTTTTTATTTTTATTATTTTCCTGGGTTGGTGCGCATCGAAGAAGTATTTTTAATTTTCTGCCTTTTGCACTTTTCTCAGCGTTTTTACCGGGCCATAAAAATCATAAAAATAAAACTTAAACTCGAATGAGCGAACGAACTGAAAAGGAAAAGCAAAAGCAAAAGGCAAAGGAAAACGAAAATGGAAACGTGTACGAAATTTTGCGATTTTAATTAAATGATATGAAAATTGCAAGCAGTCGAAAAGGAAGGAAGAACAAAAGCAAAAAGTTGAAAAAAAGGCGGTTTGAAGTGTGGGTTTTATTTTGGGTTGTATCTATATATGTGGGCGTAGGTGTGGCCACGCCCAGTTCCTTCCTTTCTTGGGCGGGGGAGTGGCTCCTTTGAGCGTGTTTCGTGTTTGGCAATTATCCCGAACTTTGTTTCTTGGGTTCGTCGCTCCTTTTGGCCCTTTTTGCGACACTTGAACTGCATTGCGCGGCCTTAAAGCGAGCACACAGAAAGACAGAGAGAGGCTGCGGCGGCATAATGGCAGCCAGCATTGAATTATATGATGTACATATTGAAACCCATAAAAACAACCGACAATTCTGCAGCACAAAAAAATACAAAAATAAAAAAAACCAAAAAAGAAATCGTGGGCAAGGCGGAGGTGGTACAGAGCTACATGCACAAGGAAAAACAAACAGAGGCAGACACACACAAACAGTTGGCAATATTAAAAATGTTGCTGTCTCTGTGGGTGCACTGGGAAAAATGTGAAATAAAAATTTGAGCATTTCTGAGCATTCCGAAATTTCAATGCAAATTTCCCTAAGTTACGAAATTCTGAGAGGGTCTTCTAGGGAGAAGTCCTGCTAAAGGAAATGTAATACTACAAAAGGGAAAAAACCTCCTTGAGAGCAGCCAAATTCACAAAATTCCAGTCCAAGTTAAGCGGGTTTTTACTAGTTTTAAATTTCAGGATGGTTTTTCTATTAAAATTTCCCCGAGTTTTAAATTTTTTGAAGATTTTTATAGAAAGAAATATCGCTTAACTTTGAAAGAAGAAAAGCCTCCTTGATGTTAGGTTTACAAAAGCAAAACTTCGAAAATTTTAATTTGGTTCCAAGTTTCAGAATACAACTTTCCCATTTCCCAGGTTCCTGATAACTGACAACTTGAAAACCTAAAACATGCTTTAGAAAATTACATTTTAAAGGATTCTTTCCTTCTCCAAAATAATTTAAATTACTTATTTGTATATTTTGTTGACCTAGTTTTAATAGATTTATATATTTTTTTATATTCATTTATTCTCTATACTAATTTATAAAGGTTTTTTCTGTCTGTGCCTTTGAGAAAACACTGAAAAATAAAAATAATAATAATAATAATAATAATAATATAAAATGGCGTGCAATGTGTGCAGTTTGTGCTCTTTTTGCTCGTTCATTTTTTGTTTATTTTTTTCTTTGCTCTTCAGCTTCAATTCTTGCTCTTCTCGAATGCAATATATATTCTGCGTAGCGTTGATGTTGTTGCTGCTGTCGCTTTTATGGCTTTAGTTTCTTGTTGTTGCAATAACAACCAGCAGCAGCAACAGCAGCAAAAGCAACAATATGTGGCAGCAACGTTTGCCACGTTTTAATGGAACATTAAAAGCAGCTTGCGCTGGCTGCTTAACTGCCCGCCCCCCCTTTAACCCCATCTATAACCCCTGCGTAGAAACCCCATAAAGCCCGCACAAAACCCCTTCTAGAAGCCTCCCTTAAAGAACCCACAAAATGTTGAGCAGCTTCACAAAAGTTTGAAATTAAAAGCGAAAACTGTTTTATATCTGCTTTTGTGCTTGTTTGTGCCAACCCACGTTTTGTGCAACAAGATGTTGCATTTAGCTGGCGAGATTCATACGAACAACATTTTTGAATATTCCACTTGATGGTTAATTGTCTGAACAGCAAAGAAGGACTTGGAATAGTTATATCAAAGTAATGGGAAAACTCTCTAAGCGGTTTCATGGTGTGTTAAGGTTCTTAAGTAGGGCTCATAAAAGTGGTTTTTATATGAAATAATGAAAGAGAGGTTTGTCTATTTAAATGATTAATCAATAAATTAAACTCCGCTTTTCATAGATTTAAAAGAATTAATGTAGCTAAATCCCAAAATTAAGAAACCTTTAAAAAATTTAAAATCATTTTAAGACCAACCCAGAAAAGGCAATGAAGTGGGAAAGCAATTAATATTTCTAACACACAACTTGATTTCAGAAAAAATAGTTTTAAAATTGAGATTTAATTATGTTCAGCTTTAAAATATTTCCATTAAATAAAGAATTTTCTCCATCTATGGTATATGTAAGCACTCTAGAAATAAGCTTGCAACAGAAATATAAGTAATCATTTCGCTTCATTATTTGACAACTTCCGACATCCGGTTTTAATCAGAGCAAAAAACAGAGAGAAGTGAGGGAAATTGCAGCTAAAGTAACGCAAAGTAAAGTACAGAAAACCTAAATAAACATAAACTATGCCAGTTTTTATCAACGTTGTTCGGGACAAACATTATTTACTCGTAATATCTTTCTACTCTACCCTCCCCCATCTCTTTCTAACCAATATTGCTGTCTTTATTTGGCCTGAGCTCTTGTTAGTTTTGTGGCTGTCGTTGTGGACATTGTTGTTGTAGCTGCTGCTCTGCTGCTGCTGTTATTGTTGTAAACTTTATGCATTAATTTTACATTTTCCTGGACCAACATTGCCTTCTCGGTCCGCATTTCCCCCCAAAAAAAGTACCCCCCAACCAGAGGTTGTATCTGTGTACATCTTGTGTGTGTGTCTGTGTTTGCATTAACTCGCCACATGCAAAATTTACGTTTATTTATTATGACCCCCTCTGAAAGTCCCCTTGCCCCCAGTCCTGCTATGCCATCACGCCCCCCTGAACTGCATCCTGCACTTGTAATAAAAAATTGTCCTGAAAACTAATAAAGCTGGAGAGAGAGAAAGAGTGGTAAGCACATTAAAAATCAAAATTAAATTATAGTTTTTCAGGGAAAAAGTTTAAACATTTTTTGGGTTATATAAATTGCTAAATTCTTTAGGATCAGGTTTACTATAATATTATTTTTTTATATTTTCTAAAATTTTTTAAAAATTTAAGCTTAATCAGAGCATTTTTAACTTCTCTCAGAAATATGATCTGTATGCACCCCCTAAAAGTAGGCTATACTCCTGTCCTTAGGCAAGGATTTACCAATTTAAAATTTTTATATTCGGTATTAATAACACATAAAGAAATATTCAAATTTCTCAAATTTTCTAAACGTTTTTGGCCCAGTGTCCCAGCCTGCGGCAAAAATGTGCAGCCAAACATTTTGCGAGATTTCATATACATAAAAGTTATGTAATTATCAAAGTTTTAATGCACCTACAGCCGGAGATCTAAAAGGATGTGGAACTCATGAGGGGTGGCTGGCGATGGAGCGGGGAGTTTGTGCATTCTGGAACACATATATCACTTAACTTATATCACATGTTTCATATATTCCCTCATTTTTTTTTGTTTGGTGTGCTGGGAATGGGTTTATGGTTCTGACCCTTTCTTTACTTCTTTTATGGATATTTTTCTTTTGGTCGAGCAAAAGTTTTTCGGGAATTAGCTTTTGGAAATAGTTTTGGGACAGGAAATTGAAGTTGTCTGGCGAATGGGAAATAAATGAAAGATTTTCGAGTGAAGGTAAAAGTTTTGGGGTTTATTTAGAGAATTGTTTTGAGTAAGAAAAAATATTAAAAAAATATCTTTAGAGTATTCCAAAATACATAAATACTTGCGAGACTAGAAAAATCTAAATTGTTTCAATGAAAATTTAAAGATCTTTTAAGATCTTTTCTTTTTAATTACTTTTTACAACCCTTTAAATATAAAATAGAGGCCTTTAATTGGGATCATAAATGAGTAGAAATATATCCATAAAATATTCAGATTCCTTTGAGAGTACATAATTAGCCGCTCAATTTCCTCGACTTCGATTGCAGTTGGCATTTCCCTCAGCCTCATCTGCTTGCTGCTGCTTTTGATGCCTTTCCCGATGTTTTCCCCGTCTTATCTCGTCTATAAATATATCTCATTTGCATAAAATTCTAATTTAACTGCTGGCTTCTTCCTCTTATATTTTCCTTCTTATTCTTGCTATTTATTTTCTGCCAGGCAGCTTTTCCTCTGGCTCCTACTTTCGGCCCGTTTTTATGATGCAATTTATTTTATTTTCTCTTCGGTTCGCTTTCCAGCAGAAATGTTCCTTTTTCTTCATGTTATTTTTCTTGATTTCAACATGGTTAAGGGGGGTTACGAGGGAGGCGCTGAGGGGGGTTTAGAAGAAGTAGAAACAATTTTCGTTTATTTATTTTTGTTTTTCCTACTTCGTCTTATTGTTTTCCTTCTCTGAAGCTTCGCTTCGATTATTTTCCCTTCATTTCTTTTTGTTTATTTTGTTGTGAAGTTTTTTCCTGATGGTTGTTGGTGTTCTTGCTTTTGTTTTTTATTATTATAACCTTTGTTATTGCTTTTGTTGTGGCTGCCATACACACACACACACACACCCGCTGACATTACTTATATTTATATGTTTATTTTATAGTTTATTCATGCAAATTGCCATAAAAATTGCCTTTATTTTAACATTTTTATTCGCCTCAATTTTTAAAGCAATCATCAGGGGTTGTAGGAATACATATCAATATATACAAAAGTGTATATATTTATATATATATACAGCCACGTAAGAAAATCAATAAACTTCCTCCGAGTTTTTCAGTTGTCTTCGCCGCTTGTTTTCTTCTCTTTTTTTTAATTTCTTGTACGCGCAATTCGTATGAATTATTTATAAGCCTCGCGGAAAAAAATAACGAAGGAAAACCCCCCACCATCGACATAAGCAACAATTTTTATGGCCCCGACATACAGCATTATTTTCTTTCTTTTTTTTTCCTTTTTATTTATATTTTTTATTATTAGCCGCTGCTGGAATTTCTGGCACAAAAAAGTGGCCAGCAATTTTCTTTAATGCAAAATGCAGAAACCAGAAATAAAATAAACAGCTAAAAAAAAGTTCCGCACACATAAAATATGCAAAATATTCAAATTTTCGTTTTTTGAAGTGAATGGGAATTTTAAGCAAATGAAATGCGGCATATTCTTTTTTATTTTTGCTTTTTAGGGTGGCTAAAAGGGTTGATTGAAGGTTTCTTCTGTTGTTGTTAATGTTTATGACAAAACGTTGGGCCAAAGTTGGCTTCTTGGAAAATACAAAAAGCATTTGTTTATTTAGACTGCGGTTTGAGGGCTTCACCCTCCATAAAGAAAAAATGATTAGAATCTTTACCAAGAACTCAGTCATGTATTAAAGCACATTTTAAATGGAGCAAATTCCCTGGCCAACTTTCAATATTTATGAGTCAGAGAATATGGAAGAAATGGGGTGTTTTCATGGAGTCAATTCTTGAAAAAATATAAATTTTACTTTTAAATGGGTAAGGTTTTTTTTAGAGGAGACTTTTAAATAAATTCTGGGACTTTTGTATTTAATTCTTAGCAGTATAATAAACAGGAGATCTTAGGAAATAAAATTCTATAAATTGTTAAAAAGATGAATAAAATATTCCCATAAATGCATCACTGATCATAATTGAATCTTTCTGTAGGGTAATAATTTCAGATTTAATTTAAGAAACTTCCTTAAAATTTATGTAAAATAAAACCTAACAGAACGAATGTAATTCATGGCTCACTCTAATTAACTTTAATGCTGTAATTTATTTCAAAATGCTAGTAATTTCCCGACAAAAAATGTAAAATCAACTTCGAAACACCCATCAATTGAGTAATAATTTTTAAGTAAACAGATTTATTTAACTGCCGCCTTTGGATGTTTTCTTAAAGAACTTGTCAATCTGGCGACCAGCACTGGGGTTCCACCTCCCCAGGCCACGCCCACATTTTGCGTTATGGCCCCGTAATTTACTGCAATTTGCTGAACGTTTTTCCTTGCACTCAACTCCACCCTGAAGTACCCTCCCCTCCTGACCGTCAACGCCCTTATTTGGACTGAAAAAGGACAGCTGCCTGCCAGTCGCCTTTTGACGCTGCTCAATTATGAAAAATAATTTTTTAATTTGTTTGTTTTCTGCTGTGGCCTTTTTATTTTTAGTGGGATTTTCGTTTAATGAATTTACTTCTGGCCTTTTTTAAATTTATTTTTACTTTTACATACATATATATATATTTTTGTATTTATTTCCCTGCATCGACGTCTTGTGTCTGCTGCTCCTTTTTGTGTTTTTAAGCATATAAATTATTAATTTTAATTTTCTGCATGCATACTTCAGTGCACAGTCAGGACTTTCCAACGAACACACACACACACGTAACTACTTCCTCCCATTTTTCTCTCTACCTTTTACCCCACACACGCACACCCATTTTCCTTGCCCATTTTCCTCACCCGCTTACTTTTCCCTTGTCATCAGCATTTTGCCAGTGTTCTTTTGTGTGTCTGGCAATTAATTTTAAATTGGGCGTGCATACGAAAAATATTCGTAGTTTTCTTTCCATTTCACCAACACTTTGCGCTGGTTGTGTGGATGCGTAGCGGATAAAGTAGAAATAATTCAACATTAAATGAATTTCTGTGGTGTTTTTATGCATTAATGCGATTTCGCCAGGAGGGCTTTACATTTGCCCTCCGTTGACTGTGAATAATGTTGGACACATTTAATGTTTTCTTTTTTATTTTATTACGGTTGAAATGTAATTTAATTTCGGAAGATTATAGCGAAACAATGGGGAGCATTTGGAAGTTATGGAAGTCTTCTTTAGCCGAATTGAAGTCAAGTTTTAGAGATTCAGAATTTTGTTAAAAAAAACAATATATTTTCTAAGGTATTTCCTATGAAAAATATTTCTTAAAATTTGTATTTTCTATTTAAAGTCTGTAAGATTTTTTTAGACTTATAAAACCCTTTTATAGATTCATAAAATATCTTTACTTTATGAAGAAACCCAATTTCAGCTCGAATAAATTATATAAAACCGTTTTCTTAAATGTCATAAGATCCTAAATTTACTTAAAAACATCCTCAATTTAAAATATATTTTCCCCTAGAGAACCTTGTACCACTTTTTTAATAAGCCTTTCAGTTATTTTAAAGTTTTCTCTTAGGTTCCCACGATTCATCTGCTGAAAATAGATTTCTTGTGAAGCAGAGAAAAAGTTTTCCATTTTTTGTTTCGTATTTTACTGGCTTACATTTGGTGCCAGCCGCAATACAAAAAAAAACATCAGTGGTAAAACAATTGGCAAAGTCCAGTAAGTTTCGTTGTTGCTTTTTTATTTATGCGGATTTTCTTTGCTCTTTTTTTGTTGTTGTTGTAAACTATTTTCCTGGTTTTTAGTTTTTTGTTTGCCACAAGTTCTCGAACCAGCCCAGCCCAGCCCCGGCAATAAAAATAATAACAACTACAGCCAAGAGGAATGTGTACAACGTACAACTACACAACGTCGAACTTTAATTGCATAATTATGTGCAGTTTGCAATTTATCATTTTCATTTTTCCATGTTGTGCCTGGCTTTTTTCATCTTCTTCAACTTCAACTTCAGCTTTTTCCCCCTTTTTTCCCTTTTCTTGTTGCAGTTTGCTTGTCTGTAATTTATGTGTTCACTTCTCAGCTTTTTCTGTGTCTACTTTTTGCCTCGAATGGTTGGGTTTTCTTGTTTTTTGTTTTAGTTGCTTTGTGGAGGTAAAAAAATTAAAGAAAAAAATGTAGAAGAATCGGAGATCGAAGCTGAAAGCAGCTAAAGTGAAATTAAATTTAAGGTAGCACAAAAATGGATAACACTTTTAGTTTAGTCTCAAGATTTATTATACATTTTTCTTGGCAATTTACAAGAGGCTTCTAAATTATCTTTAAAAAAAATCCAGAATATATAAATAATATTTTATATTCTCTTTATTTCGATTGCTTTTAAATGTTGAACTTAAAGTTTCTTTTATTATTCCTGCCCTTGTCATTGTTTTTAATGTTTAACATTTTTCCTTTTAGTATCGCTGCCTTTGCAATTGTTTTTAATGCTTATGCTTTTTCCTTTCCCTTTTATTTCCCCTATTTTTATAAATTGTCTTTCTGTCTGGCTTGAGTGTTTCTCTATATTTGCAGATCATGCAGATATTGGCCTTGATGTTTAATTTATTTTTTTACGGCTCCACACCCTTGCCTTGCCTTGCCTTTCCTTTCCCTTCCGATATTGGTTGGTTTTTTCGCTGTCACGCCCTTGGGTCGTGATCTCGGGGCGTGCATCTTTATCCTCATCGCAGACCGATTCCTGCGTGTGTTCGTGTTCGTTCCCTTTATTAATTATAATTTATGTTCGACTCGGGTCGGGATTATCATCTCTCTGAAGCGTTTGAAGTTGCCAGCAGAGCAGCAACCCTTGGAATGGTGGGGAGAGGGTGTGAGGGCGTGGGAACCGCACTGCTAATCAAGCAATTAGCGAATGCCATCAAATGTGCATTAGACAGCAGACGAGCAGAGTCCAGACTAGACAGATTTCAGTCGCTCCCCCAACCCTGCCTTCCTTCCGGAATTTTCAATGATGTCTATGACCGTTTTGGCAGCTTCGACGAATTTTCGGGGGTAAGCAAGCGAGCAAGCGCCGCAGGACAAAGAGAGAGATTCCCGGGAAAATTGAAAAACAAAGGAAATTAGTTGCAGTATGTATGCCTGGTGGCATGGTGTGCAAAAAGTTGACTTCGCCACAAGACGCAGACGGGGGCAAAAACAAAGCTCGGGAAAATGGCCGGCAAAAACGTACCACGTTCAACGGGTCGTATGAGCAATGCAGCCATTTTAAGGGTTGCAACTAATCGCAGACAAAAGCCAGTCTTCCTCTGTGGGTGTGTGGGTGTGTGTGTGTGTCTGTCTGGCAGACTTCACATGTAAGTAGAAGGCTAGACTCTGCACTTGGCCAAAAATATGGGTATTTTTAAGAGATGTGAATTATAATTTAAATAAGGTGTTAATTATATTATTTATATTTTTATATTATATTATATAAATATTTAAAATAAGCTTGGTATTATTTTTCAGCAGCTTTCTCTTGGGATCAAGGCACTTTGGCTCTTTAAAAAGGCCTTAAAGGCGTTGATATCTCAGAAAAGCGTTGATATTTCCCTTAAAAAATGTATTTCTTTATCCCAAAAATTGTTTTACAAAATCTGAGATTCTGTTAACTGCGATCCTTTCTTTCATTTTACTATACAAATTTAATTTTAATGTATTTCCTTCTCCCAGAAATGTCTTAAAAAATCTAAGAACCCTTTCACTATTTCCTCAAGCAATCCTTCGCATAAAAAATATCTCATCCAAGTGAATACATGTGTATTTACATCAATGATGACAAAGAGAACCCACCAACACTTATTGGCCAACATCAAATGTGGTCAAGCAATTAGCCAAATGCCCGGCTAAGTAGGCAATGAAAAATTTAAAGCCACGCGGCAAGAGCAGAGTCCACAAATAAATAAAAATAAAAGCAATGAAATACGGGGAAAAGTAAAAATATCCATGGAATAATAACGGGGGAAACAACCCCCAGGAGCGTACTTAATGCATGCCAAAATTAAAGCAAGCGTCCGCCTGCCCCAACTCCCCCAACTCCTGGCAAAAAACCACCCAACCTCAACACCACCAAAGCGACGAGCACTCAGACAGACACACACAGATACACACACACACACACACACACATGGGAGTGGGCGGAAGGGGTGGGTGAGAAAGAGAGAGAGTTGGTTTATATAAGGCATTATAGACGCGCATTTGTGTTGGGGGTGGCAATTGAAAAGCTTTACTGCTCTGGCATTGCCATCGCCACCTCCGTTTCCATCTATAACTTGCGGGATACCCTTTTTTTTTGGTAAGTGCTGAAAAGAAAGGGTATGCTGGTGAATACTATATTTGCTTTCTTTTATAAATTAGAATTGAATTCAATTTATCATTGCCTACTTAGCAGGGCATTTGGCTAATTGTTTGATCACATTTGATGCTGGCCAATAAATAAACATGTATTCACTTGAATAAGATACTTTTATGGGAAGGATTGCTAGAGGAAGTTAGTGAAAGGGTTCTTAGATTATTAAAGGAATTTTTAAGAATTTTGATTTTAATTAAAGCATTAACAGGGTCTAACTTTAAACTTTTAAACATTTAAAAAAATAGCATTTTTAATTATATTTAAACTCTTTCAAAGCTAAGGGTATATATAAAACTTAATTTTTAAACAATTTCTCTTTTCAAAAATCCCATTTTGTTTTGAAATACCAATACCCCACCTAAAACTTAACCACATTCGCTATCAAAATCCTTGCTGGGTATCAATTGAGTTCAATTTTCTTGCCAGTGTTTTGCCTTCATTTTCTTTGCTTACTTTTTGTCCAATATAGCTATATAGGTATATATACATGCACAATATATATACGCATTCGCATGTACATATATATATATATCTTGAACAGAACGTAGTGCTATGTATACGGTTTTGTGTGTGCGAATATAGCTGCCATGCACATTTATCAAGTGTATATATATATATATATATAGGAGGAGGAAGCTGAATCCGAAGCAGCCATTATGTACGGGCCATGAAGTTGGTGGAAAGCCAGGCGAAATGGGGTGTGGCTGGGTGGAGGGGTTGGGGGTTGGCATAAGACACAAGAAGGCAGTAAACAAAAACAAAAAAATAGAAAACAAAAAAGAAAAACGACGGCACACACACACACACATAGAAGAAATTAACGAGCAAACGATTTTTATGGCAGTATTTTGTGCCTTAAAGCGCTTAATGCGATTTATGTGTGTGTGTGCGGCAGTGTTAGTTGAAAAATGTTTTTTAAAAATGACAAGCTTCGAAAGTTGAAGCAATTTATGTTCATTTTAAATTGAATTTCAAATTTATTGCAGCAATTTAGCCTTTGTAAGTCTCCTGCGTCAGTGTGTGTGTGTGCAGGAAACGGAAGTGCTCGGCTTTGTTGGCAACTGCCTCTGTGTGTCCTCCGTGTGCTTCTGTGTGCGTTAAAAGTTGTAAATTTCATTGTTGCCGGCAAAGAAAATTAATTACGCAAAAAAAAGACAAGTCAAACAGTAAAATTAACGAAAATTGAACTTGCAAATTGAGTTGAAGCTTTTCTCTGGGAAAAACCACTCACACAAAGGTACTTGAAATGCAGAAAATAAATCTAGAGAGCATTTCAATTTTAGTTATTTTGGGTGATTAAATGCACTCTGGCTCAGAAATATTTACTTGAGTCATTGATAATGGCTCAAATATATTACTATTTGCATATTTACTTATTATTCAAGGGGTACTTTTGATATAATATCAAAATCAAAGCCAGAATATATTCTTTTAATAGTTTCTTAGCTTTTTAAATAAAGTTTTTATTATATTTTCCTTATTTTCAAAACGTATCTATTTTCAAATTTCATTTAGAAAGCTGCTCAACATAAATAAACATTTTCCCAACTTTCACAGAACATTTATCTCTTACTTTTCCGAGTGCCGGAATTTCCCTCAACTAATTAAAAAGAAAATAAAGGAAAACAGAAGCTTAGAAGCAGAGGAAAAATGTCAAGCAAATTCCGTTGAACTTCTTCTTTAGCCGCCCGGCCAGCAGGTCAATCAACTGTGCAGTCAAAAAGGAAACCTTTTCCGCTAGAGTCCTTCTTGTCAGACGCTCAGCAGACTTGTCTGGCCCGCAAAAAGGGAATATCCCGGGGAAACCAAAAAAGGACATGCAAATGCCGCCCTCGAGCAACAGTTGATAAAAGGGCAAAAGAGAACACAAAGTTACGAGTCACAAAAGGTTGACGACACCAGAAAGGATGCGGATACGGATGCGGATGGCAAGGACCTTTTTTTTTAGGTTGACTGACTCAAGGATGTTTGTGCCAAGCAACAAAAACAGCAACAGTGTCGGCAAAAGGGTCAAGTGGCAAAGCGTGGCGTCAAGGACGACGACGCAGGGCAGGGACGACGACGTAAAGGGTTAAATTAAGCCCATTGACCTTTTTATTATTAGACGAAGGCGTTTTGTATCCCTTTTCGAGGGCGTTTTTTATGGCCAAACAAGGCGACGACCTTGACCCATAGCAGCAGGAACCTTGACATTGGACTGCCTGCCTGTCGTTGGTCTTTTCTGCTTTCCCAGCTCTCTGGCCTTTTTTCGTATTTATTTCCATTTTTTGTTGTTACTTTATTTTTTTCCCTTGGCTTGGGTTTCAATGAAGGTGCCACAGGCGTGTCCCGTTCGGTGGCAGTGGCAACTGTTGCAGGTTGCGTGGCCGCTTTCAGCGCTTTCATTGTTCGACTTAAGACCGACACGGACAGGGGGACTGGGAATGGTATCCGTATCCCGATCCCTCATAAGCGGGGAATATATATATACATATAAGAAATAAAGACAGCCAAGTGGCAGAAGCGGCAGCAACCGCAGACAGGTTGCCTTTACTCTGTGGACACCGAGCGACACGCCGGACGGGGACGGGCTCACGTGCTGCGTGTGCCAAAAGTCGCCCTGTCGCCGGGCTCCTCTTACAGTTTGGGACATCAGCAAAGGGACACTAAAAGAAATGGTTGAAGTTTATTACTCAAATACATTTTAGTGAAAGAAAATAGCTCTTCTCAGGGAGCACATTGCTAGCTTCGAGGGGAAACGCTTCTATTTATATTTTCCGACTTACTTCCCGTTGAATTTTAATATAATTTCTTGGCCTGACTCAAACTCTAATAACCCAGGGATATTCCTGGTTATTTTTTTGCTCTGTGTAGCAAGTGTTGCTGCTGTGTCTGTTGCTGCTCGTTGCTGGCAGCTCGTTGGTGCCTCCAATGCGGACAGTTGGACGACAAATTGTCTGACTGCCGCCTGCTGCTGCTGTTGCTGCTGCTCGTGGGTCTGTTTTTTACGAGCTGTTTTGTAAGCTCTCTTGTATCGCCATAGCACGTAGGAGTCCCAGTCCCAGTCCCAGTCCGGATCCCAGTCCCCCTCTTGGCGTGGTTGTTAGCTGCCTGTTGCTGCCGCCTGTCACGGTTGGTGGTACTGTGTGCCACTGAGGTAGCATTCGCCAGCCGACTTGGCGCCGACATCTTGGCATTTACGATTATGTCTGCCGGCAGCAGTGCAACTTCTGTGCCGTCTTTTGGCCTTTTTTTGAGCGATGGCCAGGCCAAGAGGCGGAGGTGTGGCCAAAGTCAAAGTCAAAGTCAAAAGACTTAAAGAGTCTTAAAGGGGAACAAGTCGTTGAGCGGCTTTTCAGCAGGCCTAATTAGACGCTAAGTGAAGTGAAGTGGCGCTGGAAGTGGCTCCCCGGCAGTTGAAGTTGCAACCACACGGCATGCCCCCCTCTTGCGTGCCATGACCATGTCCAAACATTGTGACAGGCTGATTGCATCGCCGGCTTGCTGCCAACGCTGCTGCCTCGCTGTTGCCTTGCTGCCATGTGTTGACTAATTGCCACCGGCTATGGTCGTTGTTCGGAGTACTCTGGTGGCCAGAGGATGGCCCCATTCCCACAGAAACCAGAGTCGTGGGTGGTTCATTCATAGGCAACGTGGTTGTGTGTTTGCAACAAAAAATGCAGCAGCGATGTGTTGAAACACCAGGCAACAAAGTTTGGGATTCTTTTTAAGGTATTGATTCATACATAAAATTGAGAAAAATAACCTTTATAAAGATTTGTAAGCTTGATATTAAAATCAGGAAATTTCCAAAGGTTTTCTAATATTTATACAAGAAATATTAATTTAAAAAAATGAATTAAAAACTGGAATTAATCCAAAATATAAATTTGTATAAATTTCCCTTTGTATCCCCAAAGAAAACCCTTAACCAGCAGCCTAGTGTTGGCTTTTGGATGACAAACTCCAGCGGCATTCTGAATAAAACCAATGTATATGCAGATTTGCAGGCAAAAGAAGAGAAAAAACGAACAAGGCCAGAGGAGAGAGTCAAAAGCAGGGAAAGTGCAACAAGTTGTGGTCGCTGTCAAAGGACTGGACTGCCGCCAACCCGGACTACCAGTCCCTGGCCTGACATAGACTGCGGACACGGGTCTGGTGGACTGCGGACTGTGGCCTGGAGCTGGTGACTGCAACTGCGACTAGGCGAGGCGAGGCCATCAAAGCCAAAAACCCGACTCAATCCGACCCGGCCTGAACTGAACCGCAGTGAAACGGAGAGCTGAACAATGGCCAACTGGCTGGCTGCCCTGGCCCAAAAAATGTTGGTAACTGCATGCAAACATGAACATGAAGGCCAACAGGTGCACAGGAAATAAAGGGGATCAAGCAATTAAGGGATAAAATATGGAAATAAATATTATAAATATATTTAATAAATTAGTATAGCGTACAAAAACTCCTTTGAAAATATATTCCTGATCAAATTCTGTATGTAGAAAATCAGTAAAAAGTTGCAAAATTCTTTACAGTGCACGGATGCGATGCCCCTGGCCGCGATGCAGGCATCAAAGTGTGCCGCCAGGGGAGTTTTTCAGCGGGAAAAGCGCGGCCAACGATGAGGCTCGTAGGGAGTTGAAGGGGAGAGAGAGGGAGAGAGTCATGGAGTATGAAGTGGATGCCATGGATATGCCCCTGACCGTGGCAAAGCTTGTCCTTGGCCAAATCCCGTGCCAATGGCTCTGCTGTTAATTTCTGTTCTCTCCTCCTCCTCCTTCTTTTTTTTTTTAGTTCCTGGCAGTGCAACGCGACCTGAATTTTCCGCCAACAACAGAAAATAGAGCAGTAGCCGTGTTTCTGTAGCCGTGTCCCGGAGGTCTGCGTCCTCCGTGTCACTGGGCCACCAAATACCATCGAAAATAAAAAAGAAAGAGCCAACTTCAGTGCACTTCACTTTCCCCTCTAAAGGGAAAACTTTGCAAGTGTTGCCGGAAAACTTGAAGGAAATTTCCCACTGCCAAGGATAGGGAGCCTGCCTGTGGGGCCTGGAACTCGAGGGGGAAAACCTCCTGCCAGCTAGGAATCAGACAACTCAGACACCCAGACAGCTAGCAACCTGTTGCGCAGCTGATTTTATGGCCAAAAGGAGCCACGCGTGATGCAGCCGGCTAAGAGGATATGTCTTTTTATGGGTCGACAAGGAGTCCTCCAGATCTCTGTGTGTGTGTGTGGCACAACAGGGAGTCGCCCTGCTAGTCGCTGTGACAACATAATCAACGCCTCATTTGGCTTGGCGAGTGCCTCCTCGAGAGTCGCAGATGTTGCCACAAGTTTTCGCTTGCCAAACAAATCGCTGGCAACTGATGAGAGATGCGAGTGTGGGATGGCAGGCATCATCAAGTGACTAGAGTGATGAGCTGGATGGAGCAGCTATCACAAGGGGAAAGTGGAGTTTATGCCACTGAAAGTGGAGATGTGACAGACTCTAAAATATGCAGAAGTTTGTGATTGTTTTGTCATAAAGAAAGATAAATATTTGAATTAAAAAATAAAAGACTCTCCTCAATCTTTAGAAAATTTCTAATTAAATCTATTAAATAATGACTAAGCCTTTAAAATTTAAGCTTAGCTGCTGGTTTTAATCGTAAATCCCTGTCATATTTTGTGGTTTTTGTGGTACAAAGGACCCCAAATAAAACCCTAGACCCTTTTGCCTGTGTCATTCACTCTATTAAGTGGCCTTCATTCACATTCACATTGAGTGTATTAGCTTGTGTCAAGTTTTTACGATGTCCCCGACCTTGAAATCCCAATGACATCGAGCTGACTGGGGGATAGCCTGCGATGTGGAGACGTGGCCTGCGTGCTGCTGGTGCTGAAGCTGCTGAAAGGGAAATCCCCTTTGGCCGCATCCGCAAAAGGTCAAAGTCACTGGCAGCCGGTGGCAATTTCCTCGGGTTTCCCCGGCTTTCCCAGACCCAAAACGCAAGACTCAAAAGGGCGGCGCGGAGACAGAGACCCAGTCTCTTGGCAACAATAAGTAGCTGCTGCTGGTGCTACTGCTGCTGCTACTGCTGCTGGTCTCTGGCTCCTGGCTTTGACTCTGACTAAGGGTCTGGGCTCTGGCTCTGTCTCTGGGTTGCCGTCTGCGTCTGGGTTCGCTTTGGCTCGGGTATCTGGCGCTTCTATGTACGTGCGGCTTGTGGCTGCCACATCCTCTGGCACAACACAAGTGGCCTGGTCTGGCCTGGCCTTCCTTTGAGCAAGTCAACACGGCACCAGGCACCAGGCAGCAGGCAGCCGGCAGCCGGCACCAGTCACCAGTCAGTGAGCAGGCACAACTTTGTCTGTTATTTTTCTCGTTTCCTTTTTTTTTGTGCTGGCAGATTTTTATGGTGGTGACCCCCAGCTACGTGCGGTTGGTGGCCTGCGGCGGAGATTATGTCTGGATGTCTGGTGGATGCCCTGGGTCTGGGGATGGGTATGGGACTGCGACTGGGTCTGGGATTGTCTCACGGGGAAGCCGATGACGAACGCTAAACAGTGAATAATTTTGTGAGAGGAAAATGTGACTTCAACTGGGATAAATATTTCTATTTCTCAACAAAATATATATTCAAGAACTTAAATAAGCCGTTGATATGCTTTATATATTATTTTTAAAACAATTTCAATATGGGAAAAGGACGTGAAATATTTTATGGCATATTTAAGCCCTATGAAGATTTGTAATTTCAGTAAAGAGACCATTTTCAACCCTATAAATAATAGCTTTTCCTAATTTTCCATTAGAAAACCCTCAAAAGGCATAAAATTCTCTTAAATTCCATTCAATCTAGTAATTTCTCACAGTGTACCCCTTCTCCTGGCAGGCGACGCGCGTGATGACGTGGCAAATGTGGCATTGGCGCGAAAAAAAAGGCAGCCCATGGAGTCCCCCGTCGTTGGGGGTCTGGGTCTTGGGTCTTGGGGATATGGAATCCGGAATACGTAATCTGGGGTTTGGGTTTCGCTTTCTGTAGCTGTTGTTTCTGGGGTCTGGGCCGGGGGACTTGGGGAAATCCCTCTCGGGCCGCAGACAGAATGTCTGCGAGCGCCGTCGCGTGACTTAATTAGTTCCCATGAATAAAATAAAATGCGGAGAGGGACGAGGAGGACAATAAAGTCAAGTGGATGGTCGTCACTTACCCCAGTTGTTGGTGTCCCATTGCCGGCGGCGATACCTGTGGCGCTTCCCGCTCCATTGCCGGCTGCAGAGGACTTTCCCTTGCCGCGGCCACGCTTCGAGTCCGATCGAACGGGTTGTCCATCGGCTCCATACACAATCTGCAAGGATAAAGGAGGAGTTCAATATAGTAAATGCACTATTTAAAGGCTATAGTATTCAGTTATACTATTACATTTGCAACTTTTCAGTTGCACAACAAATGTTCCCGATCGATCTTATTGCCACATTTTGACCAACGTTGAGAAGGTCGGGAATAAAGCATCATCCGCACTACCATTTTTGGCGGCACTGGCGGTGGCTGCGCACTGAGTGTGATGGGCAGCTGCTCCAGCTGCTGCTGGGACTCCTCCTCCTCGGTGGGCGGCTTCTGGCCGTGCCCACCAACTGGATGGCCACATTGTCCTTGAGACCGCGCACGCAGTCAATGCGCGTCATCTCCGTCATCGCGCACATTTTCGTGGCACCTCGCGGAGCCTGCCCCAACTGGTGGCCACTTTGGAGGCGGGACTGTCGGCAGCGCAGGACTGAATGTACAGCTTCTGGACGAGCTCTGTACTGTGCGTGCCGGAGAACTGTGACATCCTCCACCTGATCCTCGCCCGCCTGTTCTTCTTGCTGGCTACACTGTTGCAGCAACTCCTCGTTGGTGGTCAGCACTGTGATGAAGGAGGAGTCCTCCGCGGCGGATGATTGACGATTTTTTTAATTAACAAAACGTTTAGTAAGTTTGTGAAAAAAGCGCGAAATAGTCGATTTCCGATTCCGATTTTCCGATTTTCTGATTTTTTCGATGTTTTTGTTGAAATCGATTATCGATTAGGAGTTTCGCAAACGCTCTCTCAATATCCGGTTGGCAATTCATGCCCCCATACAAGAATACCCCTCAATAACCGATCGGCAATTAATGCACATGGAATAGAGGGGCCACATAATAAAATAACATTTGAGGAATTATTAAAAAATTTGTTTCTTAAAAATAATGTGCAGGTTTAGGAGCTATTAGAAATCTGCCGAGTCTCCTTTGGTTAGCATTATGCATCCTAACTGCCACTAGAATCCTCCGATATCAGAAAAATACAATGCATTTATAAGGGATAAGTGTCCCGAGGTACTCAAAATATAATATAATAATAATATATTTCATGAATAATAAGAATAGTAAAATATAACATTTAATATTCAGCATTCACTTTTTAAATATAATTACTTTTTTTGTGCCTTGTATTTATAATCAATTATAATAATATAAGAGGCTGACTCAATATCTAAGAATAATGAAAATTGCATTAATAATAATTATTATTAGTATTACATTTAATATTATTATAAATCAGCACTTACAATTTAAATATATAGACAGACTCAAACGCTCAGAAAATTGCATTAATAATAATGAGTATTAAAATTGCATTTAATATTATTATTATTTAGCAGTTACTTTTTATATATAATAACTTCTTTTTGTATTTTATATTTATAATGATTCATAATATAATAAAAGGCAAACTCAAAATCTTAGAATAATGAAAATTTTATGAATAATAATAAATATTAATATTGCGTTACATTAAATTAAATTCCCAGATTCTTAAATTTAGCTGTAGATTTATTTTCATATCTCCACATTTTTAAAATTTTTTTTATTATTTAATGTATTTATTTTATAAAATTTAATTTGCTTTACTTAAAAATCATTTTAAAACGCATTTATAATAGTGATTTCAATATTATTTATTATTATCACATTATTATATTATTAATTTACTATATTGCCCAATCTACAAATATCGGTTTGCTTTCTTGCTGCACATTTTAGAAAACAACCACTGCTGCCAGGAGATATGTATATTATATTATATATTATATTTTAATTTCCAAATAGGGTTTTAACTGAATAATAAGGCGGCCATAATTTATAATTCACTCATCCAATTTTATTTACCAAAAATTTGCGAATAATGAATTCATTTTTCCTGTTAATTTATTAATTAGGTAAAAAATTAAATGTATCAAAAAACATATTTTGCATAATTTAACATTTAATTTAAAAATTCCTGCAATATCACCAATTCCAATTGCACATAAATAAAGCTAAAAAGCTAAGAAAAACCTGGTAAATAACTTGGAATAATTTAAATTTTGAATTTGAACGAAAGATTCGTTGTAATTTTTGCGCAACTGAACGAAATCGAAATATATACATGAGAAATTTTACTCGTATTTTCCATGTATTTATACAAGTATATTTACAGGTATTTTACATTCAGGATGTCCTTACAAAGCAGTTCAAGCAGTGTGTAAAGGAATATTGTTTGATTCTGATTTGATTTTGAGACTGCTTTGTAAAATGGGGCTCTTCTTTACCGACCCGTCTCCCCCTTCAGAAACGTTGTGCACAGAACTGCACGCTGGGCGATGTGCATTCCGGAGCAAGGATTCTGATCCTGGATAGCTTCCCAGGCCTCTGTGGAGCGATGAAGCTTGCCACGCCCATGAAAACCGATTTGGGCCCGACCCCCGGTCGTCGCTAGATTGCCGTAAATAATATAAAGGAGCCAGGCACAGGCTGGAGGTAGACGTTGGACTAGGGTATAGTCTGGGACCCGATTTTCCTGGCTACCAGGATCAGATCCTGAAGCTTATGCACTATCTGGAGCAGCGCATTGAAAAAAGCAATGGGCTGCGCTGCAATTTGGACATTTATAAAAATATAAATCTCCATAAATCACATCTCCCTCGAATAAATTTAACAGAAAACTAAAATTCTTTCCCTAAAATCTGCCAACAAAGAAAACCTATGAATAATCACTTTTAACCTCTAAAAGGAACTAGCTGCCATATTAAATTACTTCTCCACCATATGCTTGCCTATATAGATCGAACGATCGAAACGAAATCCAAACCATAGATAATTCCAATAAGCATGAAAACGGCTGCCTCGAATCGCTTCTCTTCTTACTTGTAAAACCCCAAATCCCAGTCTATTTCCGGCACAAAGTCATAAATATCAGCAGAGCCGGAGCTATGGCAGAGCCTGAGACTCGGTCTTGGGTGTCTCTCAGAGGAACCATTAATGCCAAGTGCTGGGAAAGTGAGTGAACGAACGGTAAAGTTGGAAAACTAAATGTGAAAATGTGGAAATCAAGGGTAGCTGTGTGTGAGTGTGTGCGCAGGCGTGCATTGCCTTGCCCAAAGAGTTTTCACTAAAAATAGATCGAAATGCTGGAGATGAGGAGAGAAGCGACATATGGGCCCCAGTTCAAGATCGAGAATATGCATCCAGACAGCTTCGCAGGAGTGCCTGTGGAATGCCCTTGTCTGCCTGGTGGCTGAGGCTTTTTGGCGGCTGATTGACAGCCGAGGCGACTTAACGGTAAATAAGCGACGCCATCGGGAACATGGAGAGAAAATGTGGGTAATTAAGCGAGATATTTAAGGGAAATTTAAAAGGATTTTCAAGGATCTTGGTATAAATATTAAATAAATATATATTTTAATACTGAAAATCTATATTGCTAAATTGAGCATTTAGTTCTAAATATATAGGCATCAATTTCTGAATAAATAAACTATAAAGAAGCTCTATCCTTCAGCTCTTCAGATTTAAATAAAATGTTTCAACCACTTTTCTAATTGCTTGATATTTTTTCACAGTGCCACAGAACTTCTCCCCAAACCCATTGCCATACCAAAAACCAAGCCATGCCACACCATTTCCATTTCCATTTCCATATCCATTCCCATCTTCATCTCCATCTCCATCTCCATCGCCAGGCTGCATTTACATTGTTGGCACGCGCAGGCGCGCACACATGTTGCCAGAACATCAACCCCCTCTCCCTCATGGGGGATGCGGATTGAGGATACCAATCGGAATCGGAATCGGGGAACTGGCAACGAAATGCGTCTGCGTACAGGGCGTACTTTACAATTTTAGCAGCAGCAACAGCAGCAGCAGCAGTTGTCATTTCGGAAGCAATTATTTTTAAAGGAGAGCCCAAGTAGAAGTCACAGTTGCAGTTGAGAGCGTGCCAGCCCCCCAATGATGAGGCCAGAGACTGGGGGAAAAAGATGGAGACAATGTCACTGGGGTCCTGGGATTACGAGTTGGGGTTCTAAAATTAGTCGGGAGTTTGTAGAGAGCTCTTGAGGTGATTTCTTCTTCTACGGAAACTGATACAATGACAAAAGTGAATCAGTTTGTGAAGTGACTGGGGTACAGTTGTGCTTAGAATTGGAAGAGGATTTTTTTAATTTATAAAAAAAAAGATAAAAAGGAAGAGTTTTAGAAGGCATTTGGCAAGGAAAAATATATTTTTCCATCAATTTTAATATTTAATAGAATTTTAACTGGAAAACTAACCAAAAAATTAAGTAAAAATTCTATAAAGCAAGACATGAATTTCAATAAAAATATTTAATAGAATTTTTGGAAGAAAATGAACCTAAAAAGGCTATGAAATTTACAAAAGCTTCTTTAATAATAACTGCAATTTGAAATTATATTAAGAGTTAATTAACTCCAGTCTCATTTCCCCATTCAATCATCTTCACAATCACAATTAAGTTAATAACTTTAATTTATATCAATATTACCATACGCTGGCTGCATATTAAATCCCCTAAAATTTTCTTCAAGGACTCCCTAGAACAGCAAAAAGAAACCCAGACAAACAACTTAAAGATGCCCCCCAGAAAAGCAAAAGCAGAAGCCGCCAAAAAACAAGGCCAACGACCTATAAAAATGGGGCCAAAAGTAGGCAGCACACACACACAACATAACAAGAAGAAACCAAAGAAAAACAGACAAGAAAAACCCTCAAACACATGCATAAAATCCGGCGATGAAAGCTTCATCATTTCCTTGGCAACAAAACATAAAAAATCGATGACAGTTTACGAGCCTCAAAAGAAGCCTTCTGGAAATCAATTTTATTTTTTTGTTGCATTCCAGCCAGCTTCCTGTGTTGAAAGGTTCCTCTGCAGCGCTTTTTTAATTCGATTTTACCATTAAGTGCAGTGGCAGGACTCCTTTTTTTACCCTCTGAGCTGACTTTATTAGCGAGCTTTAACAATGCAAAGCAGAAACAAAACATAAAAAATAAAGCCAGACTAAAGCAAAATGTTGGAAGAGCCACAAAACTCATGTTGACTTAATTGGGGCTATTAGTTTGTTTTTTTTTTCGAATATTAAAAGGATGACTCCTGGGGCAGGTGGCAGCTGCTGCGATGCCATAATGAGCCAATGCCGTCGGCTTTCTGGGTTTCTTGATTATTTATTTTGCGAGACGAAAGAAAGGAGGGGGGATCGGTATCGGGAATTGGTAACAACGGGAGCTAAGGTGGAGAGCAACAGGTAGTAGTAGCTAACCGCAGGCCACACGCACATTCAAAATGAGCCCAAAACGAAGGACTGACCTAGCCCAATGGGTTTTGTGGTAGGTTCCGAAGTGGAAGTAGCGGCGGGAAAAGCCAGCGGGGCATTTTCGCTTTTTATGACACAATTTTGGGGGGGAAGGACGACGACATAGAAGGAACAAAACAATAACAAAAACAGGGAGCAACCCCTCGACAGAGGAAGCTCTACCCCTCCTAATGAGCCATAAAAAGTTCCCCTGCTGCCCTTGTGTCCTGTGTGTGTGTGTTTTTCGGCGAGACTTTTGGGCAACCCTTCGACGTCGTCCTTCTCGTCGTGGCAGATGTATTAGATGAAGCACCTACATACATACAATCGAAGCCACCAAGAGACCTGCTCCACATTTGAGTTTACACTGAGGGAAAGAAATTAGGAATAAATGTAGAAATTTGTGAGGAAAAAAATCCTTGAAAAAGGCCAGAATTATATTGGGTTCTAGCCTTCATGCTTTCCTAAAATCTTTTGTAATCAGGAATAAATTAAGTAATTTTTCAAGGAATAAATCCTTTGTAATTTTAAGGCTACTTAGAGTCCTTGAAATATGCTTCAATTAAACAAAAATGCTGCTCTGAAATCTCCTTTATTTCCACTCAAACTCAGTTCATAGCTAAATTATTTAAAGGCCACCTCATCCCTCCAAGACTGACTTTTGTACCACTTAATTCTCTCCCTCTCTCTCTTACAACAACCTTGACCTGTGCCAAAATAAACCCCCCACCGCTCCCTGCTCTTAATTACAACCCTTTCAGAATTCAGAGAAAAAGGCAAATCGATTTTCGTAGGCAAAACATTTCAAGGTTACAGCCAAACCCACCAGCAGCAGCCCAAAAAATGTTTGCCACCTTAATCTCTGTTTATTTTGATTATCACTTTCGCTTGAGCAGGAGTGTTGGGAGGGGGGTAAGGACGAGCTTCCGCTTCCTGATTAGCCCCGTCGCCGGCGACCTTGAAGGTTGTCGAAAATACAGACTGGGGAAGTCGTCCTGTTGATGATTCACAGCAACCAGGAGGGGAGCAACATGGCCGCCGCCGCAGCCGCCGCCTGTAGGATTTGCTTTTTATGGCTTATATCCCATTTTGATTGCGGCTGTCAGACTGTTCTCCCGTCTCTCCCATGGTCTCTTTTTTTTTTTTGAGGGTTGACTTCTTTGGGTATGTACGTACGTATATTTATATATCTGTTATGAGGGTGGGTTTTCGTTTCATTTGGCATTGTAATTGCAGCCACCCCTATGCCACTTACACATATAAATCTATATATATATATTTATATATAAATATACAGGCTATATATATATCTACACTTTCTCCGGGCAAGGAGATGCGTCATCCAACGATTTGTTACACGTAATTTAGATGCGAAATTTTCAATGTCAATCGTGGGGGAGGACTTTGTGTGTGCGCCCCCTTGAGATGTAACCGTTTTGATATGTGCTAAAAAGCTCACTTCACAATTTCCACCAAGGTCAAGTTCAGCGAGGGGGGGCGGGGCACTGCCAGAGCTCTTTATTGTTTGCATTGAGGTAGCGGAAAAGCGGAAAAGGCAGCCCACGAAATGAGTGATAAAAAAAGGGGTAAAGCCAGGCACAAACAAAGCACAATTTGTGTTGCCTTGTGACACAATTCGAGGGTCTCAATGGGTTTGGCTTTTATTATTATTATTATTATAATTCCTCGTTCCGATTTCGTTTCTTAATTTCGAAGATGGGGGCGCATCGGAATCTTCATGTTAATTGAGCGGATTTATGGCATTGGGTTAGTTAGGGGTAAGGAACAGCCTGGGAAAGCTGAAAGGAATTTGAATTTTGTGATATTTATTGGGTTACAAATTTAAGATAATGCAGAGAAAAATTTATGTAAGATTTATTATTAGTTTTTTACTTATTTAAATATCCAGAAAATAAAGATTATGTATAAATTAATTTAGTGAAATTCAAAGGCAACTTTGAGTAAGAACTTTCTTATTACATTTTATGTAAATATTCACAAAAAATGTCTGCCAGAATGATATTAAATATAATTTATAAGTAAATTTCACAGAACTTATAGAAAAAATGAGTGGAAAATGCATTATTTGTTGTTTTTTTATACAGGTAACAAACATAATTTGCCAGAATCATTTAAAATATAATCTAGAAGTATAAATGAAAATAATCTATCTCACAGTTAAGGATATAAAATTGTTTTAATATTTTTAAAATCTGATTAAATTCAATTAAAATTTATAATTTGAATTTATTTATTTGTCACACACTTAATGTCTTTTTCCCAGCTTATTAAAAATTCTTTAATTAAACGCGGGCACTCTCTACTTAGACCAATCTAGAACAGCTGTGTGATTAAACCCGAAATATAACCTGATATATATCCCAGGAGAAAATAGCAAATAAAAAACTCTACTCAATTAGCTTAAATTTGGCTCTCGTGGCACTGCAGATGCATTAGCACAGGGAACAGGGATTTTCTGCAGGACTACTACTAACCGAGGATAATGGACTAGAGATAGTGGAAGTACAAAACCCCAGGGCTAATAATACAGAAAGTGAGCAAAAGCGAAGCGAAGGAGAAAAGAATTAATTTGAAATTCCATTTCGTAGATTTAATTGAGTTGAAATCAAATTAAAAGCAATTTATTTTCAACCCTCATTGCGAATTTTTTTTTCTGCTGCCTTTTCTTGTGTCTCCCTTTTCGACGCACGCACTATCATCGCAGCACACCCACTGCCACCCTTACTCCTCACCCTCCCACCACTCTGCACTGGCTTTTTCCTTTTTTCTCAGTTTTTCCATCGTTTCTGGTCTTTTCTAAAAGTGCGTCGTGTGGTCCATGACAAAGCAAGGGATGGAGTTCGGTGCAGGAGTGGAGAGAAAAAGAAAAAATAAAAGAATTCCCGACTCGTTTTTGGGGTTGCAAAAATTTGTTCAAGCGCCTGCATTTGCCAAAAGGAAAATCAATAAAATTGTGCCGGTGCCAGGCGTGTTATCCTTTATCCTCCGAAGTTATCCTGCTTATAGCAGATCCCTGACTGCTGTATTTTTTTTGGCATTGCATTAATTTATAATTCGTCGCGTGGCATCCGCTAAAATGATTTATGCAACTCGCATTGCAAATTAAAAAGCCATTGCCGCCCGCCGCGTTGCATATTCAACAAACGGAAGAGGAGAGCCGGCATAAATGCGGGCTAGAAACTTTTTGCATCCACTGTGGACCAAAACAAGAAATGCAAATAATGCGCTCCAGTTGACACAGCTCCGGGAAGTGAGAAGAGGAGCGAGTGCTCCAAATTGCATTTGATGGAGCCACCGAGTTGGTTCGTGGAGCCACTCCACTCCACTCCAAAATACTGACCATTAAATTGCATTAAATGGGAGAGGAGAATTATATTTTTTGTGGATTTAGGAATTTGAAATACCCTTAAGGGAGAATTGAGAATTGTTATTGAGAAGGGTTTTATATACTGCCAATTTTTGAAGACAGAAATGATAAAGAAAGTATTCTTTATTTAAGGTTTACCATTCAGTTTCTTTATAAATCTATATAAAACTTCATTCAATGTAAAAATCCCACTAAACTGGAGTGTATTTATTAACTAAAATTCTGTTAAAAATATATAGAAACAATTATTTATTTAATTAAACTTTTACCTCCAAGAAAATCGTATGAAATTGGTTTCAAAAACCATTAATATTTAAGAGAATATAGCTACCCTTCTTCACATATATTAACCGCATAATTAATGAATTTTTGCAATTAAATCCCTGGGCATCATAAATCCTAATAGAATTTAAGGACTCATAGAGCGTGCAGGCAGGGCAAATAAATTGAAAATAAAATTCAACAACGCGCTTTGGCAGCAGCAGAAATGTTGTTTAATTTGGCAGCATCAGCAGGAGCAGGAGCAGCATCAGCATCAGCATCAGCAGCAGCAGTTCGCACAACTTTTCGCAGCAGCAGCAGCAGCAGCACCAATCGCAGTGGCTGCTGCGCCAAATGGCAGTGGCAGTGGCAGCTGCAGCAGCAGTTGCTGGTGTGGCGCAGTAAAAGTGGCTTTTGTACGTGCAATGACCTACCAACACATAAAAAATGCAACGCGAAGGCACGAATCGCGCTAAAATATGCAAAGGACGATGACGATGAAGAGGAGATGTGATGCCGGCAGGATGCCAGCAGGATCCAGCAAAGATGTTGCCTTTGCCGCCATTCCAAAGCCCCCCCCAAGGCAAAAGTTTCCCTACAGCACCAGCAACAACTCCATTTGCAAGGACAAACTTGGGGTTCTGGCAGGGTCCTGGCAGGGTTCTGGCTGGGTCCTGGCATCCAACTTCAATAATAGTCAAGTGCAGTGAAGCGTTTTGCCAACTGCAAACCTTCGTTTTCCCCTGGTTTCTTCCCCGTTTTCCCCTGCGAGACAAAATCAAAGCCGAGGCTTCCTCCACAATTCTCCTCATTTTATTTGGCGTTTTCCTTCACTTTTTCTTTTCTTCTCGGGCGGTTTTTTATTTTATTATTTCTTTTCTTTTTATTTTTTTGCAACATCCTTTTGGCCAGCACGCATTTCCCTCACTTTTCTGCCAGCGAAATTTTCGCTTGCCACTTTCACACACAGCCATGCACTTGGCGTAAAAATGTGGTTATATATTATTACAAAAAATAAAAATAAAGTTTATTAAATTGAAGAAAATATTTTTAAGCAATAAATTTATTCAATTTGTTAGGGAATTTTAACGAAAAAACCCAAAACAGTGCTCATAATATGAAATGCTTTGAAATATATTTTCAAACATTAGAACAACTTTTCCTAGCAAATAATTAATTTTTGAATAAAATGTTAAACTAATAAAAAAGTTTAAAGCATTTATAAACCATTTTTAAACATCCTTTTATCTTCTGCGAATTTTTTCCAAGTGCTCAAGTGTGTGTGAACTTTGCATTTACCCTTGGCAAGGACTTTCCTTTGCAGCAAGTGGAAAGCCAACGAAAGCAAAAAGTTTTATTTGCACAGTTTTCTTTTTCTTAAACTTTTGTTGTGAGAAAACCCTCAAACCTCACCCCCCTCAACGTTTTTGCACAGCTCAAACTGCTGGCTTGCAATTTGCTCAAACAAGTCTAAATATATATACTCAGTTATATATATAAGTATATATATATGCTTATGTACTTTCCTATATATATGTGTACATATGTATTTCGCTCGCAACAAAAGCTGCCGCCAAGGCGAAATATAAAGCGGGGGAAAACTGTAGCACGCTTTTCAGCGCTCGCTTAGAAAATTTCCTTCCACTTGCTAAAAACGAGGGAAAAATGGAAAATTTTTATAATTAACGGCGACAAAGTAGCACACAGCAGATGCAGCTTCTCAAAAAAAAAAGGAAAAAGAAAGAAACATGGCAAACATCGGCTGTGTTTATCAGAGCCAACAATCATTGGCGGCTGCTTGGGGTTAAAATGCATCTTTAGGGGCACCTCTCACAAGTTTCTTGATTTCCCTCTCCCTATATATGCATATATATTTTTTTATTTTTCCTAGAATATTTTTAGGGTGCCTGCCGCCGACGACTTTTCCCCACAATTTTCCGCCTGTCAACTGCGAGCCTGTGAAATGCAAATATTTATACCCAACTACTTGAAAGCGCCGAGGGAAGAATGGCAAGAGTGCCTCGGCCTCACGCGCAAAAGTGCGTCATCCTTGGGCCACAGTGAATATCAATTAAGTGCAACGGCAAAAACTCTCCTTGACACTTTAGCAAATCAAAAAGGGCAAAAGGATGTGGACTTAAATTAGCCCAAGTCAAGGGCTCGAGCCGCTTTTGATGTCAGGATTTCGCCAGTGAGTTGTGTTTAAGGAGAAGTGCATTATAAATAATTGAGGGTGAAGTTTTATCCTTGTAGAAATGTGATAAAAAGGCTGCACTTTGAATTAATTTATGTTATCTTTTGCGGTGATAAGTGAAGTAAAGAAAAAGAGGGGATTGCAAAAAGAACTTCAGAACCTTTTGATGTCTTCCAATTAGCTGTTAACTCATTTGTGTGTAATTTCTAGTGCAGAAAGTCTTAAAGGATATTGCTTATATATTTCTAGAAATAATAAAACATGAAGCACTTCCTTTTCCCTTAACTTTAATTAAGTACAATTAATTTCCAGAACTCCCATTAAAGTTAATTTTAACGCTCCTTCACTGTAACCTCCTGAGTGGTGTTCATGTTCTTCAGAGCATTTTGAAAATGGTAAATGGAGTTCAGTGCGTTCAGAGAAGCCAAGAAGCCATTGCAGTGCGTCTTTTCTTCTTTCTTCCATTTTGTGTTTTCCGTTTTTATTTTTTCTTTGCACCCTTAGCCAGGCTAGTTGTTGTTGTCCTGTACGCAATGTGCGTAAGGAGAAAGCTTGTAAGCAGGAAGAAAGCTAGAAATTGTGAAGAGTGAGCACGGAGGTGAAGTGTATGTTGAGGATATATATTTGCACATGTTCCTTGTACACATAAAAAAAGTAGAGCAGGGTTTTTAAAAGGGATTTAAACTAGATTATTGATATTAGAAATTTAGCAGGATTTTCTTACAAATTTTGATAAGATTTTTAAGAATTTGATTCTATTAAAACTTATCATCTTGAACTTGTAATTAAAATATAAGAATAGTTTCCTTTGAAGATGGAATTATATACATATACCATAGATATATAGAGCTTAAACAATTTTAAAATTCTGAAAATTGTTTAAAAACTAGAAAGGACTTTCGAAGCGAAAGTTTGTATATCCTTTTTAGTATGTTATTGGATCAGGGGATCAAATGGTTAATAAAAGTTGCTTCGTCTTATGATTTGAATCCTTTCGAAGGAGTCTTTAATTTGATTCTTCAAAATCAAAGCCCCACAATTTTTTTAGTTAATATTTGTTAATTTAAATTAAGCAATTAAATAATAAATTCACTAAAATCATTTGCCCTGTGTAGCTGCTGTGCGTGTTGAGTTGGTTATTTTCCTTCCTCTTATTTTTTCGCATTTTCTTCCTCACTCCTCTATTTATTTCCTTTTTTTTTTGCATAAAAGCATGCGTGAGTGGGTGTTGGTGTGTGTACAAGTGTGCGTGCATATTTATGCGTATTTGTTTGCATAGCTGATGAACAGCAACAGCAACAACAACACTTTATGAGTGCGTGCCAGCAGCATTTCCCCATAGATTTAACCCCCTTTTTATTTGCAACCCCTTTTGGCGCCCCCGGGTTAAGCATGCCCTCCCCGTGATATCCTGCACTCCTTCTGATATCCTTTGGGGGCGCCATTGCAATTAGAAAACTTGCATTGCAACTTTTTTTTCGTCCTCTTTTTTTTTGCGGCAACAACTTGTAATGCAATGCGCTAAATTGTTTGATATCACACGGACATACGCACACCAGCGGCGAGTGCTAAGTGCAAAGTCCTGCTAAAAGTTTAGCCGAGGCACAGCAAAAATATATATTTAAAAATAAATATACATTTTTTTGGGAACTAAAAGGGGCTTGAAATTTAATTAAATTTCTTGTTAAGAAAAGAAATTTCTAAGAAATCTACTTAGAGTGAAGTGAATTGGGATCAGAACAAAGTTTAGAAAGGATATTCAAGTCATCGTTTTTGCCAATTGAATTTTGTAAGAATTTTGTATTTGGTATTATTAAAAATTTTCAGTGATTTAGAACAGTTTATAGTAATTCAATTTTATAAAGTTTTAGCGTACCTAATATATTTTTTAAATTTAATGTTTAACCATTTCTAAACCAAACAAACAATAGTCGTTCAAGGATGTTAGAAAGGTTAGCAAACATCCTTTTAAATGCCACCCAAACCCCTATTTTATTTATGTAATATTAAGATGAATATTCCTAGTATCCTTGCTACTTTCAAGGACCCTCTTAGCTAGATTTCTCCCTGTGTACTTCCAAGCTACGTGCTGTGAAATTCTTTTTAGCGCATTTCATGTTGCACGTACCGCTCATTGTTGTTGCTGCTGCTCCTGCTGATTCTGTAGAGTTTTTTACTTTATTTTATTTATACATTTTGTTGTTGTTGCTGTTGCTGTTGAAAAACATTTCTTTAATTTTTTCCTTTTGCGTTTCTTTAGCTTCTCGCTTGTCTTGACTGCAAACCACCCCCACACGTTTAGGGGATGTTTATGCGCGGCAGGACTTTCGTACTTTGGTAAATGACTTGACTTTGGTCAGAGAACTGAGACGAACTTTTAGTTGTTAGCGGCAGCAGCACAATGAGTTGTGGAAAAAAACCTGAAATTAAATTGATTTTTTCCACTCGCTCGGCAAGGATAACAGAAAACCTAAATGAAAAAAAAAGAAATCCACACACAATTCTCTCAGTTATTCGTGGCAACTCTTTCGCTTGCAAAAACAAGCGAGAAAACAATTTATTGTTTCAATTATATTTTTCAATTTGCGCCGACAAACAAAAGTCCGCCAAATGCAAAAAAGGCTCTCAGCTATAAATAAAATAAATAGCAAACGAACTGAAATTTGTTTTCTCGCAGCATTTTTTCCAATCTTTTTCTCTGTTGTTGTTGTTTGCCAGGTTTATGCGCGGAATGGAAATTGTCAGAGGCGGGGGAGGAGGCTGGGGGCTTATATGAAAGTTATTGAAAGTAAACATGATAAAATAAACTCCGGAAAAAATATTATTCCACACTTTTTTCAAACGCCTCTCTCGCTCACTTTCTGTGTGTAATGCAAGCAAAATTGTCTCAAATAATATTTAAAGAAAATTAAATTGAATTTACGGCGGTTCCTTGTTGTTTTTTTATCACAGTGAGAAGGGGGGAGGGAGGAGGGTTTACTGAGTCCTGGGAAAGGAAGAAGCAAACAGAATGATAAGCAAAAATAATCAAAAATCGATTTGGCAAGTGCGTCCTTCTACCGTTTCTCTGCTCTTTATTTTTGTTGTAACAATATGCCAGAGAGTTTTCCATTTCCCGAATTTCTGTGTGTATGTTTGTTGTTGTCAAAATGCAATCATTTTGTATTTCTTGCTGTTGTTGTTTGAGCCTGATAGGCACTTTGTAAGCAAAGCACAACAAAATAAGCAAAATAAACCAAAGCAAAAAGTGAACAAAAATAAAAAAGAAAAAAGAACATCGAGCCAGAACTTTCTCTGTGTGAAACATTTGGAAATTGAAATTGTAAGTCGGGCTTTTTGGCCTTACTTTTTATATATTATGTGATTTTCTTGTTCTCTCTTTTTTTCTGTATTTTTTGATTCACTTGACTTAAACGGATTTGGCACAGCCAAAAAAAAAAGGGAATATCAGCTAACAGGAATGCGGCAGCAGAGAGCAGGAAGCCCTAAAAATTGGCAGGCAATGCAGGAAATGTTCTACATTAATATTTTTTGGGGATAACAAGAAGAGAGAAAAGGAGATGGGATTCTAGATAATTTACTTACAAGTATTTTTTATTAGAGCAACAAAATATTGAATCAGGTTTGAATTGTTAAACAAAGAAAACCTTTTTAAACCTTTTACAATTCAAATAAAATTAGAAATTATTCATTTCTAGACAAATCGTTCAAAAAGTCATATAAAAACCTTATTGAATTCCTCCCTCTTAAATTATTAAATTAAATATATATAATTTTCCTACTCAATCGACTGTGATAATTACGTAAAGCTTCAACCCCGTTTAGTGCCCCATTTAGCTGACTTTTTCTAGCATTTTGTGCCAAAGGCCTTTTAGCAATTAGTAAGTTTTGTAACCTGCTGACCCTCTGAGTTAAGTATTCTCCGTGTGTCCGTGTGTATCTGTATCTGTCCTGTGGCCTATGGCTGCATTTAACCCCTCGGAAACTGGACTAAATGACAACCGCTTCCACCGACTCCTCCCCCTTCCGGCAGGGCCCTCATTTTCCAGCCAGTTTTTTTTTTTTTTTTTTGCCTGCTTGGGGTGCGAATTTGCTTAGTTTGTCGCGCAGTTAGGAATAAGCTGGTAAAAGCTGTGAAAAGGGTCCAACAGCGACGACTATGACGACGACGACGACGACGAGTCGGTCAAGCTGAAAAATGCACTGCAATTGCACCTTGCACACACAGCTACACAGGCACAGCAAAGGTGCACTGAACAAAAAAATCTATAGATATGTTTTAGCAAGAAATTTGTTTAGTTAAAAGGTTTTGCCTTGAAAGAAACATCACTATATCAGAAATATCAAGCATTTAGTTTGATTTATTGTTTAAAATTATATGAATTTCTTGTTCCAATATAATTTAAAGTTTATTTCTTTATTTTAATTTAAATTCCCATTTCTTTTCATGTACCATTTACCCCTTTTTGGCCATGCATCGCTGGTATTTAAATTGAGCCAGCGGGCAGTGAAAAGTACGGAGGGGTTCCCGGGTGAAATGCACTTCAAAAATAGAAAAAAAGGGTTCCATGGATTGCACGCTCCTAGGACTCTGCATGTGCAGCCGTATCCTTGATCTATTTGAGCTCTAACTGACTCTCTCTCCCTCTCTCTCTTTCTCTCTGTTGCTCCTGCTCAGGTTTTATTTTCCCTGTTTTTCCGACTGGTTGCTGTGGCAATTAGCGCCAGAGTTCGGTGTCTCGGTACTTTGTTGTTTGTTTATTAATAAACAATAACAGGAACAAATTGCTTAATTGCTACATTGCACCTGCCCAACCCCCGCGGCAAAGAGATCTTGACTTAATGCTTCAACAATCTTTCTCTCTCTCTACTTCTCTAAGCCTCATTACGAAATGGATTTGTTATCTCATTAAAGCGAACTGATTTTCCACTCATTACGGAGGGAATAGAGGTGTGAACTAGAGGTGGAAATAGAGGGGAATAATAAATTATTATAAAGAGAATATATAATTATGATAGAAACAGTATCTAAACCTTTACAAATATTTTTATAAAACCCTCCTAAAATATCAATTTTAATATGTATACTACCTAACGTTCTCTTAACGATATATATTTCGCTATAAAACACCCATCTCTAGTTGGAAAATCGAGGGGGGAAAATGTATTGCTATGCGGTAGTTTTGTCCTTTGACTCTTACAAGGATACTTGTGGACGTTTTTTTTCCTCGCCTTGTTCGCATGCAAATTGTCATCAAGTATACGCAGCGTGTTCGCTGCGTAATTATATAACATTAATTTGCATGCAACTTGTCCCGTTTACTCTCTTTCTCCACTATTTTTCTCCTCGCTTTTAGTGCAATCAATGCAAATGTTCGCCTCGCTGCTGGCAAATTTAACAAGGATGTGAACATTTATTTATTAAAATTTAACAACGCTTTACGATCAGCACAGATTTATATAAATGTGTGCCTCTGCAGCAAGAACCACCACCAACCAGTGGCACTAGTCCAGCGCAGCAGATCAACCCAATCCCAGACCATCCCATAGCCCATACCCATACCCATTCCCATTCCATCATCATCCATCCACATGAGCAGCAGCAAATCTGTTTCATAAATACACCAACAAAGGCATTCAATTGCGCAGACACAGACACACTCTCGAGCATTTTATTATTTAATTTATGCGGAGACAACAGAACAAAACACAACAAAAAAAGTTGCTGCTGGTAAAAAAAGAGCACCAAAAACTACCACACAAAATCTGCCGGCGCACAGCCATAGATAAAAAGATACAATTGTATCTGCAGAGTAAACAATGGAAATTGTGCAAGGCTAACATTCTAATGTTCTTATTAAAAATGTACGATTAAAGAGGAAGTTGACAACAAATCTTAACTGGAAGGGGAAGGTAATTATAGTAATTTAAAGTTTAAAAAATGTAAAATCTTTCTAAATTAAATTACCACAAAATACTGTATAATTAAAATGGATTTCCAAAGCATTGACAAGCTTAGATTTTTGTAAAAAAAAGTTTCTGTTTCAGAGCTTTTCTTGGAGATTGTTAAAAAATTAACACAATAATTTGGATAGCTCAAATAAAATATTTTACATAAAATTACCACACAATTACACATATTTTAATTGGATTTCCAATGCATTGCCTTGACTTAAAATAATCTCTTTTAATGTTAATCCCTTTATAGCTTAACACTTTAATTTAAAATGCTTGAAAGCCTTGTGAAATCCTATGAATCCCATTTAAGAATATCCCCTTTTATTGGTCTGATTAAATGTGATTAAATATTTAAGTATATATGGTTATATTAACCCCATAATTATTAAATAATAATTACTTAATGCCCCCAGCAAATGCAAATATAATTTTATGTAAAAATGTATACATACGGTTTTGGCTTTGGGTTCCTGCAAGGAGAAAAAAATATAGAAAATGAAAATAAATCAACTGTAAATACAAATAAGCTCTGATGCATAAAATAATTAGCAATAATTACAAATAAAATAAATCCGAGGGAGGTGGAAGTGGGTGCCAACCAAAAATTACTCAATGCTGAAATGGAGGAGGCTGGCGAGAAATAAAATCCTATATGTATAAACCATATACTATATACCATATACATATATATAGCAACTGGCGCGGGCTATCAAAAAATAAGCCCACTAATTGGCTGTCATGGCGGCAATTTGCGTGCCCAACATCATCAGGAAAGCTGCAGAGAACCCATTAAAATGATAAAAGCAAATGCGAAAAAATTGCCCGAAACAATGCAAAAATGTTAAATTATGGTTTTTAAAGTTATGAATTAAATTCTGGCAATTAAAAGAAGCGCACACACCAGCACACCCGCATATACACAAATCCTGCCAAAGCCTAAGCGGCTTAAAATGCGAGTAAAATAATATAGAAAAATCATTTATCAATTCCATTTGTTCGTGCTTGCTCTCTGTCTCCAAAGGACATTGTGCGTGCGTGCATGTGTGTATGGCAGAGGGCTTAAGTTTTACTCCAGGATCTGGCTTAGGATTCGATATATACAATGCGAACAGATGTGCAAGCAACCGAGCTAGAGAGAGAGATATAGAGGGAGGAGCTGCAGATGCACGATTACTAGTTTCTGCTCCCTGCAACAGATGAATATGCAATCCTCCGTGGAGGAAATAAAACAACGGAAGCTGCCAGGAATTTTCAATCCGATTTTGTGGCCAGGCCACAGGACAAGAGCTGAGAGATACACAGGAATTAATTTGAAGATATTTACTTGGGATTTATGGGTGCGAAGAAGAAAAGAAAATGCATCTGAATGTTTAAGCCTTTTTAACTAATAAATACATTTTTAAAAATTCTTTATTTCTATTTTGGTATTTTTTCTTTCAGTGCTTCTCCATCTGAAACCTAAAACAAAAACTTTATCTGGCCATCGAGAGCTCACAGAGCATTGAACTCGCACAACCCAAGCCGAAACTCAAACTGAATTTTGGGTGAGCAAATGGGAGGCATGCCTGGCAGCATCTTTTGGGAATTATCGAATGACAAACGCACGTATTGCTGCCTATAAATTGAATGATTGAAGACAAGGACAGACTGAATATTGAGAAGGAAACAGAAAGAGAGAGGACAGTCGTGTGCCTCTGGCCAAGAGCGACAATTAACCAAAAGACAACATATTTTTCAGTTTCAGTTTTTTGGCCCACAAACAAAAAAAATTGAGGAGGGGAGGAAAAAGCAAGCAAAGGAAAAGAGATAGCAAAAGGTGAAAGGGAAGGACACTGGCAGGATGAAAGAGGAGTTGCCCAACTGCAACTGGATATCCCAGGAGCACGACCACGACGGCCGAGTATCAGATTGCACAACATAACATCCTCATAATGAAGACCAGACGAGAGCATTATGGCCAACGTCATCATCATCATGGTACTCATCGCCACCAAGCGTTGCAGTTGTGGCTCAAGTATCCTGTGGGTGTGTGTGTGTCTGTGTGTATTATCCTGTTTTCCTGGAGCTGCAGCCTGGAGTTGCTTGGCGCTTGCACAAGGAGAAACAATTAATTTAAAACTGATTTCTAATAAATTCTCAGCAAAAGGTTAGCCTCGAAAACATTCTTATTTAAATAATATATAATATTTATATAATATATATCCCGAAAACCCCTTTTTTTAATAACATTTATTACCCTTATATCATAATTTCCTTCCAGTGCCATTGCCACCTTGACAAGAGCTCTTGTTTTTCCCCACTCTCCCCCGCACTTCGTTGCTTGTGTGTGTTTGCCGAGAGTGTGTCACAAGAGGAAAGAAAGAGAAAGAGTGGCTTGCCGCAGGAGCAATGCACTCGTCCTGGCCCAAAGAAGGACCCAGGGATACGGATACGGCGAGTGATTCGCCTGCCCGTATGGAACATATGCATTTCGTATGCATGAGGCGAGAAAACCTTTAAGTTGTTATGGCCTGGCTGTTGGTTTTTAGTGACTTCAGTGCATTTGGCTCAATGAAGTTGGACCGAGACGTGAAATGAAAATAAGAGCAGGGACGAGGACTCTTCCCTCTGAATGAAGTCAATCACTCAAACTCCCGCAAGGAACAGAAAAGCAGAGACTCCAAATGGACTTTCGGGGTTGATTCCTTTTGGAAACCAACTTTCCTTTCACTCCCAGACACTTTCAATATTTGCTTCGTCTTGTTGTTGATTTTCTTTCATTTGTAAAACCCAAAAAAAAATATATACATATATATAAAAAAAACGGGGAAAAAATGTACAAATTTATAATGAGAAAATTCCTAAGAAAAACTGCATGTTTAAAGAAAGCCAGGAAGAAAAAACGAGAAAACCCCAGACAAATTGAGCGACACAGGAAATATCCTCTTAGATAGGCCTGTCCAGATATTTTTTTCTCATTTTTCCCCCCTCATTTTTTTTTTTGTTACTGAGCCGAGGAAAACTTGAGGTGGGAGTGAGTTCGCCCGGCAATTCAAATAGCCAACTTAATGACTGCGCCCGAAGGTCTTTTCAGCTGATTTGTGAAAGTACAAAAAATACAGAAAATTACAACAAAAAAAAAATATTAAGAAAAAACCAGGCGGAGGATGGCTGGCAAGAAACTTAAAGTTCAGTTTAAATAATGAGATATTTTCTGAAGAGATGAGAACACTCCAAGGTGCATTGATCCGCATTCAATGCGAAACTCAAGAATGAAATAATTCACCATCGAAATTTATAGTCAGCGAAGGAATGAATGAATGAATGAATCGGATGGAGGGACAGGACCAGCTGTGAATTTTAGCTGAGGATCAGAGGCAGAACTTCCCAGCAAAAAAAAAACTGAAAAAATGAAAAGCCCGCGAAAACATTGTCATTATAAAGTCCAGGGACAAAGGCATAAATATATAAGTACATGAGTAATTTCATTTTACACTGGACAGCAGGGGAAATTATAAGGAAAGTGCAAGATTATATTAAGTATTTAAAAAACTGAATATAGGACATATCTGGTTATAATTATTTTGTAGTTTATTTTATATGTTTTATCATAACAAATAGTTTCCTTATCAATTTATTGAAATAGATTTGTTGTTCATATTTAATAGAGCTTTAAATTAAATGTTTTTAATCAATAAAAACCATTTCTTCGACCCTAACTTTCTTATATATAAAATCCAAGTTTCTGCCGGCAATAATGACCCCTCGATAAGACCCAAACCCAGTGACATAGTGTCCCAGTGGCGCACAGCCCGACATGTGAGGCAGTTGGACAATGAAAACCCTGATAATGATGTTGCGGATGGCGATGATAAAGCAAAGGAAGATATAAAACTAAAGCGTCAATTGTCCAGAAGGCTGGAGGATATCGGCACGAGGAGAGGGAAACTATCTGCTATCTTGACTCGTATCTTGTAGATACAACCCGTCCATATTGACATGTCAAACTGTTGCTGGCTCTCGTCTCGCGGTGAAACTGCGAAATTTACAACTTTATCTATGTGTGCCGTCGGTGTTTTTTTTTTTTTGTAATTTTTTCTGAAGCGGTAGAGCGATCTCTGCGTGCCATTTTCTTGTTTGACGGCCTTTTGTGTAGCGCTCCTCTCGCTCCTGTCAACCTTAATTGTCCGCCTATGCTGCCTCTCTTTCGCTCCGGGCATCTGCCCTCTCTTTCCAGGCTCATATATTCTCATCGGGTTTTTTTTTTGTTTCCTGTTTGCAGTCCGCTGATCGCGCCGAGCACTCGCTTATTTATTTATCTCTGTCTGTCTGCAGATACAGATACAATATGGCATAGTATCTGTGTGTGCCGTCTTTGTTTGTATGTGCGTGTGTGTGCGATCAAAAGCCGCGTTTGTAACTTGTGAACATCTGCTCCTTTTATTGTTGTTTTCGTTGCCTCGTTTTCGTTATTATCGTTATTTTTATTGTTGTTCTTATTTTATACCATATATGTACATATATGGTTTCTGCATTTGGTATTCTTGGACGTCTGTATTTATATTTGAAGAAATAATATTATATCAGAGCAATATGGAAGCGTCTATGTCAATATGGGAAATACTCCACAAATACCTTAAGTATTTCGAGGGGGTTCTTATGATTTGGCAAACAGCAAAAAGGAAAATTGGAACAAGGCCAGAGAAAAGTACGTAGACATATATAAGTCAGATATAAACAAGGCTTGAAAGTATGGGAATATATTCTTCCTATAACAAATCCTTCTTCTCTCCCAAAAAAATCTTTATAAAATGTATAGCAGTATAATATAATATTTTTAATAAAAATAAGAAATATATTTCAACAAAAATCATTTATTTATTACAACAACCTTTTAAAACTGTTCTTAATTCTTCCTATTAAAATTGTTTCTAAACACTCTTTCCTCTCTAAAAATTATAATAAAATCTATAGCCAAAGCTGTAGTTAAAATATGATTTAGTTAATTATTTTATTTATTATTATTTAATGTATTTCTTTACTTTGTAAAAATACGCAATTTCTTCCAGTTTAAACCATTTAAAATCATTAAAAACCCTCCAAACTAAACCTTCTTATATTTCCCCTGAAAAATCTATAAAATTAAGATGCTCTCCTCAAGCAGCCCTGCTCATATCTATGGTTACTGATCACTTGAAACTCCTTAGTGGTCCTTGGGCCATTGAACTTGTACCCGAACTTCCACTTCACTTGGAAACCAAACCAAACCAATCCCGCAGATTTCAGTGACGACATGCAGCGCAATTTGAGAACCTCGGTTCGAGGTCCTCCTGTACATACACACTCGCATACATGTGCAACCTGATTTCCTTTCGAAAAGGACACGCTCTGCCTGCGGCAGCGGCATCTTAAGTGATTTCGAAAAGGAGCTGAGGATGCGATGCGCGGATGTCGGATCACTCAGCGCAGATACTCTCGAGTGCACCTCGTACGCAACGCCGGCACTTAGGCACACACACGCTCATACACATGCCGCTCCTCTCATTGTAGGTTACTAGTTAAACCAAGGCAGCTGGAGACGGGCGACGGGAGACGGAGATGAGAAGAAAGAGCCTGTCTTGGCACTTGGCTGCGGAACATCTGTTGCGCTGACATAAATCCTGAGTGACTGACCGCTGGTGCGAAAGACCGCGAACGTGAACGTGAATGTGGATGCGAATTGCCCGCTGGCTCTCTTATTTTCTTTAGAGGAGCAGGAGTAGAAAACCAGTTCCAGAAGATTTCCAGCTGCCCGTTTTGGCACAGTGGTTAAATTATTTTAAATATCCTGAGAAAATCAAATCAAGGCAGGTTGAAAATAGGACTTAAAGGAGACTAGATAAGAAGAGATCACAAAGGATCAATACAATTTAAAGTCTCCTAAAGAAATCTAAATATATTAATATTTGGCATTGTGATCCTTCTGTAAAATTTGTATCAGTAGAAATCGATATTCCTCCCACAGTACCCTCCAATTTCATTGAGTAACTTCTGGCTTCGCACTGAATGAATCTGTGGGATACTCCACATTGAGCCACGCTTTTCGGTGGGAAGTTCTGGGCTTAACTTATAGTAAAAGTTTAAACTTGGACTCACCTTCTTCTCGGTGAGCTTCTCGCAGCGACGCTGCTTGCAGATCTGGTGGCTCTTGTCGTTCCTGCAGGGAGCACACTCGCCGCAATTATCCTTGCGCTGGCATCCCACGCATTCGCCGCAACGCTTGCGTTTCTTCTTTGACTGAAAGAGAGAGCAGGAAGAGGAGTTGTTGTCGTTGGAGTGGTTGTGGTTGTGCGGATGTTGTTGGTGTTGGTTGGGGTGTTGGTGTAGTGGGTGGTGGGTGCGATGATTGTGGGCGGTAAGTGGCGGGGGCAGTGTGGGTGGCGGAAGATGGTGGCGACGACCGTAGTCCTGTTAATCGCAGCGGTTGCCAGTTCGCCCCCGGTTTCGCTCGTTTATCGGTTGGGGTTATTGGAAGTTATTGGAATATATAAATAAATATGGCAAAAAGTGTTTTTAAATCTCCAAAAAGGAGTTCAAGGTACTTGCCATCTTTGCAATTAATTCGCTTTCAATATATTCTTTGTTAAATTCCAACAACCCCACCTGTGAGACAGACTTAAGACACCTACCTGCTTGTCACATCCACTGGCATTGGCATCATTGCTATCCCCCATTCCGAGGGCACTCAACGGACTCTTGAAGTTGGCCGTGCTGGAGACGGCATCCACTTGGCCAGGATTGCTCGGGTCTACGTCCATGCCGCTGGCCTCGCTCTCGGCACTGGACTCCAGCGAATTGGGCCGCTGTTTCCGCCGTTCTTTCTTTCTGGCCTCCAGCCGTGCTATCGGCGACTGGAGCAGCTTCTCGGCCTTGACCGGTGTCGTAGTAGTGGGCGTGGGCTGGCTGGTGGTGTGCGGTGTGTGGCTGCCACTGCCACTGCCACTCGCCGCCTGCGGATAGCTTGTGTTGCTATTATTTCCATCGTACGACGTCGGCGTGTGCATCCCCATCGGTATGGGATGATGTCCTGGCTGCTGCTGCTGCTGGGACACATGCTGTTGCAGCGGATGGTGGATCAGGCCACCGCCGACGCCACTGTGGCTGAGATCAAAGTCCTCCTTCTTCAACAGCATCTCAAAGTCGCTGCCTCCCGTCACCGATCCTGGTTCCTTTTTTACGCCTAGAGGCGTAAAGCCGGGATACAGAGGTATCTCTCCGTAAGGATACCCAGTGCTGGTCCTGTGATGGTGATGTGGATTCAGGGCATGATGATGGGCAAAGGCATTCGGCGGCGGTGGCGCCGGAAAGCTGCCTGCCGATGGCGGCGTAATGCTGGCCTGCAAACTCGAGAGTTGGGTCAATGGTGAACCCACACTCATCATGCCCGGCGAGCTCACCGAAATGCTAGCCGGCGACATGGCCACCGTTTGCAGGGAGCTCATAGTGGTGGCCCCAGCTGGGGGTCCTGGAACTGCTGCTGCTGCCGCTGCAGGTCCTCCTGGCACTGCTCCTATGGGCACTGGCATAGGTGTTCCATCCGGCAGCAGCTCATTGAAGCCATGGAATTGACTCTGGAACGAGGGCAGCTTGGAGAAGGGTTCAAAGCCGCTCTTCATTTGCTGCTGCTGCTGCTGCGGGCTGCTGCTGCTGTGGACCATTATCCTTGGACTCCATTTCCCAGGGACGCGTATAGCTGCCGTTTGAATTGGAATTGGAGTTGTTGTTGGTATTCGTATTGTTGTTGGCTTGACTTCCTACTGCGGCGGAGGCGGCGGAAAGGGCATTGGCATCAGTGTGCCGCTGCTGCTGCTGCTGGCCAGGATTGCTGGCGGCCACGCTAGCATGGTTATTATTACTGCCATTGCTGCTGCTGCCCAAGGGGGCTGGAACCGTAGGATTGCTGCTGCTATCGTTGCTGTTGCTGCTGCTGTTGTTGCCTGGATTGGAGTTACTGGTTGTATTGCCATTGGTGGCGGCCGCTGGCTGTTGCTGCTGCTGCTGCTGCTGCCTGGCATAGTAGTCCCAACGTTGCTGCTGTTCTTGGGTGAATTGCTGCTGCTGCTGCTGCTGGGAGTGTTGATGCTGCTGCTGTTGGTACTGCTGCTGCTGCTGTTTGCTGCTGCTGGTGGTGGTAATGATGCGTTGGATGATGGTGATATGGCGTCGTATAGTGCTGACTCAAGCTGCTCAATTGATTCAAATGCGTATTGTGCAAACTGGACACAGTGGCCTCCACTGATGTGGGCGCGGCTGTGGCTGCTCCGGTTACCAAGTTGCCCACAGTATCTACTGGAACGCCTGTGCTGCTGCTGCTGCTCTGGGCTAATATTGAAGACGCCATTTAAGCACAAACTTAAGCATGGCTATGCAGTGTCCTTTTGTCTCAGATCCTTAGCAATTTGTACTGTGTGAGTCGTTTTTCTAAATTGTTTTTTTGTTTGTTTGTACACTCTTCGGTTCACTACTTATGTTGAGGTAGTTCTTCTATTTAAAATTCTTGTTTCTTGTTTTTCTGGCTAATTGTCTCGACTTTAATTCGTTTCTATAACTATATATATGTGTATAAGTTGAAGCTACTCTTGTTTATGCTTTGAACTCACTGGCATTGCTTGTGTGATGATTAATGCAAAATTTGATTATTTGTAAAGTGCTTTTATTAAATTGTTATTTTTACTTTAATATTATTTTGTTTGATTTTATTTAGCTTTTAAAATTTGTAAGTTTGTTTGTTTGTTGGTTGGTTTGAAAACTTGTAAGATTTGTTGGTTTTGGTATTTTGTACTTTATTTTTGTTTGTTTGTAAAACGGCAGCTATGCAAAAATTTGTATTCTTGATATTTGATTTAAATTTGTTGTTATTTTATAGCAGACTTTAATCGGTTTTTGGTTTTCTTTTTCTTTATGATTAAAAATCCTTGTAAATTTGTAATTTGTAAAATTTGTATTTTGTATGCGTTGTTTGTTTGTTGTTCTTTTTGTTGCTGTTGTTATTTAGTTGTATTAATTACTTGCTGTTGATTATTTATGTTGCTTGCTTTTTGTATATAAATTGATTAAAGATTTTTGTACTCTGGTTTTTGCTTCGTTTCTCAATTGAATTCGCCGTTTTGCTTAATATGTTTTCGGATATAAAAATAGTTGCAGCTTTTGTTGAAATAATTTAAGTATTTTTTTGTTGTATGTCTAGTAAATTGTACTTAAAGTGTAGGCTTAAAAATCTTTGTCTTCCGTTTGTTTGTTTGTTTTGGGTTCTTGGCTTAACAATTAATTAAACATTAGCGCGTTTGATAGTATTAATATTATTTATGTATATATTTCATATAAGTTTTGTGTGTACTTTATTATTAATTCATTTTATGTTTGTTTTCTTGGCTTTTGTTGCAAATTTTGATTGTGGGCCGAAAGGGATTTTAAGTTTTCCAAAAGTATTTTTTGTTGTTTGTATCCTTATTCCTCAAATCCTTTGACTGAAAGCTGCAAGAGAAAAACAAGGAAATTTGGTTAGTTGAATTAAATGAATTGTAGGTTTTTTATAAACAAAAATCCTGGCTAAAAAAGTTTCCCATTTCTTGAAGGCTTCGTTTCCTGAGTTCCTGTTTCATTTTTTGTTGTATTTTTTTCTGCTGCTCAGTTGCTTTAAACATCTACAAACTTCAACACATAATTATGGTCTTTGACTATATAATGAGCGGCCAAGTCAGCGAGGCAGGAAGCGGCAAAAAAAGACAGAAAATAATAAAAAACGAACAGCACAAAAAATGAGCTAAAGGACACTCACTTCTGGCTTTTTATTGCCGCTGTTTTTGTTGCTTTTTTTTTGTTGCTTGTAAGTTATGCTGCCAAGTTGGTTTTGTTGTACACACACACACCACACACACACTCTTGTGAAAACACACTCGCAGCCGCGTATTTCAGTTGCCTTCAACGCCGTTGTCATTTTCTTGCCTTTTTCGCCATTTTTTAGCCCCGCTCTTCTCTTGTATCATTTTTTTTCTTATTTTTATTCTTATTTTTTTTTCCTGGCACAGGTGTACTTTTGGTTTCTTTTTTTGTTGTTTTTTTTTTCCTCATTTTTGCCGTGCGCGTCCTTTGGCTTTTTGCATTTGGCCAGCGAACCTTTCGTTGCGCTTCAGAAAGTTCATTGGGCTCCCTGGTCTCTGGGCCTTTTCATCGTCATCAACATCATCATCATCATGATGATGATTATAGCGTAAAAGATAATGGTGTTATATGCACTGAATGTGCCGCAAGCTGCACCAGTTTTCTGGTTTTTGTGTTTGTTTTTTACAAGGAAAGTTGCCTAAATGCAGGGCACTTGAGGTGTTTAAGTGAGTGTAAATTTGTTATTGATAGGCTAAGGTAGGGTTTAAGGATTGAAAGGAAAGGAAAAGGTTCCAGAAAATTGTTTTAATAATTATATATTAAGTTAACTTTATTATTTTAGTAAAAGAAATAATTTTTAAAATGCATTTGCTTGCTTAATCGGATAAATCAATACATTGATTCTTGATTCTATTGAAAAAATTAAATATTTTTAAATTCCTTGCTCTAAACCTGAACACTTTCGCCCATTAATAGTTTTATCATTCCTTAAAAAATATAATTTCCATCAAAAGTTAGCTCATGGTCACTGGGTGCAGTGGTTATAATTGTGGCTAAAATTCCCACCCATTGAAGTCATAACCTTCATGATTTCCCACACCCACAAGATTGCAATTTGCTTCAGTTTTTTATATCTTCTGAACAATTCCACCCCCGAGCCTTGGGAATGCACAAACTTTTCGCCCGATTTCGGTTGACAACTTGCCACAGCAGCAGCAGCAGCGAGTCATCTTCGCGTGGCATTGCTCCGGGGGACTCCTTCCTTGCCTTGAGCGCCTCCTTGACTTCCTTGAGGTTTGGTTCCCGGGCTTAGTCTGCACATTGTTGCAGAACGACAATTAAAGTCTGATTATTTTGTCGACTGCAATTTGCGTGCTGCAATTGCCTTCAGTCTCTCTCTGCTTCTCTCCTTTGCATTAGTTCTTCTTTTGCTTTTGCTTTTGCTTTTGCTTTGTTGCAAGTTGCAGTGCCTTCAATAAAAAACGGTAAAAGGCCAACGGCCAAGCGAGGCAAAAAAATACAGAAAAAAAGGAGAACCTGCAGCGGAAAAAATAATAATAAAAAAAAAACGAAGAAGAAACACAAAATGTTGCAGCTGCCACAATTTGCTGCACTTTCCGTTTTATGCGATTCCGTTTCGCGTTTCCACTTCTTCTGCTGCCGGCCTTTCATCCTGTCCTGTTCTGCAGCTGTAACTGTTTCCCCTCCAACGTCATCTTTAGCCAAGTCCTCGTCCTCGTCCTCGTCCCCTCCTTCCCCTTCCTTTTCCTGGGAGAGTTACGAGTCTTACGCTTGACATGGCGCGATAAAGATCCCGATTCTGAACCCGATCCCCATCCCCATTGACCACTCGCGATTTGCCAAAATTGGGCCAAAGAGTTGGGAAAAATAATGGCAACATCTGCAGGCTGCAATTAGCGCTTCCTTTTTCCTTGACCCAAGCCAAATCGGGAATGCACCGAGAGAGTTGCAATGTCATTTCATATATGGGTTTGAGAATATATAATATTATTAATTGCAAGTCTGTTAGAAATAAGACTTTTCCGAGAGTTCAAAACTAACATATTAAAAAGCATGTCTTTCATTTTTCAGATTATTTTTTATTGGTGGTCATTAAGATATCGATTTTTAAAGTTAATGAAGGAAAAATAACAAAACTTAAATGATTTGTATGTCTAGAATGTTTTTTCTTGAGTTCAGCTGAGCAAGATAAAATAATTTATAAGTTTTATAAGCCTCAAATATAGCCTCCATATACAAAGGAAATTTAAATTTTTCTCACTGTTTAATACAGTTTCTCTGAGAGATGGACACTTCCTTCCCTGGAGCTTCGTTTCCGTTAACCCCTTTTTCAGTGATATAACACCAAAAAAATTATATAAATTATTTAACCAACCTTCCCGCCAGTCGCATTTCAAACTCCTTATCTTATCCAGCCTTATCTCTGGTTGAAGCTCTCAAAACGAAATTTCAATGTTATGCATGGTTTTCACAAACAGGGTTTTCTATTACCAACTGCCCCAGTATGCCAGTGTGTGTGTGTGTTCAAATAAAAAATAAAAAAAAAACATACAGAACCATAAAATAAATAAAAACCAGAAAACCAGGAACAATGACCGCAATTCACTTAAATTTCTTGTTTGCTGCTTACGCTTACGCTAAATGCAACACATTTTTGCAACATGTATCTACGTACAATGTATGTACATACAACATTCTTTATTTTTCGCATTTTGAATTTAGCAAATTAAACACGCAGCCCAGACGCAGGCAATACTTATGTATATATACTATGTAGTATATACATATATGATGTGACTGAACAATGCGTCATTTTGGAGAGAGAACAAAGTTGCTGTCGAGGAATGAAAATGGTAGCTGAAGGCGGCATAGAATCTAGGTGACTGCGAGGGCTGTTTTATTTTTTTGGGTGTAAATAGGTGTATATATATGGCATGTGTATATATATATAGTCAGGGGTAGGGAGCAGATCTGAGCCCGGTAGTTGCATGTGCGAAAAGCGGAGGAACAACAGAAACAAGAGCAGAAATCTGGCACAGGATCAAGGGGACTCAGGTGTTTTCCGAGGGAACAACCAAACCATCTACCTGTGTGCTGTTTGACTTTGTATTTGTTTGAACTCCAGCCAGGAAAACAGAGAGAGAGGGAGAAAAAGAGAAAGTCGGGAAAATGGTAGAGAAAAGTGGAAAATATGAATGAAATTTAAGAGAAGTCTAGAGAATACTAAATACCTAAGCTAGCTTATAAAACTAAACTTAAATCAGTTAAAAATCATACTTTTTGATAACAAAATCAAAGCAGAAGAAATGGAAAATTCTTTCTATATATTTTACTAATTTGCAAACTTAAGTTTGTTTTTAAAAGTCCATAAAACCCTTTGAATTCGGATACCCCTTAGCCCACGGCTAGAGTTCTGATAGCAAGTGCAGCCAACGACTGTTGAGCTGTGGAGCATGTTCCGCGGAACCCTGCTGGCATCCTGCAGGAGCCTCCCTCCTTCCCTCCTCTCTGTCTGTCAAGCTGACGCTCCATTTGTGCAAATGAAGGGGGAGCCCTCCCTCAATCCTCCTAGCCCCCCAACTCATTCACTTCAATGTAATATTTTAATACTTTATCTGAACATTCTGCGCTTGTTTACAACTTTTGCTGCTCTCCATATATGAGAATTGTTCAAAAACAGTTGGACTAAATATTTATTAACATTTTTCCCCAGCATTTACTGCAACTATTTCGGTGCATAATAAGTTTGCATATATTAATGCATGTTTTACAATTGCCAAATGCTCAGCTGCTGCTGCTTATTGCCAAGTTAATGAATAAAATTCCTGTTTTGATGGGGTGGAATCATTTCGTTGGCTAGCATTAACAGAAGGAAGCCCTGCAATTTGGTTACTGTGCGGGGGAAAAAAGACTTTTATTTTATGTTAATACTTTGAATTTGCCGGCTAAAATTGCATTTCTTGTGAAGGTGGTGGTTGAAGGCACTTGATCAAATTGATATTGCAGGGGTTTTGTAAGGTAAGGAGGTGTTTTGAAGACACCTGATAACCTGGTTTAGTAAAAAGGAAACAGAGGGAGAGCAATTTCTAGGCAATTTAAGGGAAAGAGGAAAGGTAAATTCAGGACACACATTAATCCATATATGGAATTTAATTATGAAGAATTATTTGCGATTGAAATTGTGTAAGCAATAAATTTATAGAACCTAGGAATATGTACAATAGATGAAATTTGCGAGAGCCCTTTTAAAATATTGTATATTCAATAATGAACCCAATTAATTAAAATATAACGTACAATTTAATTTGTTTAATTATTTCCTAAAAACAAAGTGCAATGATATCATGTTTAATTATCTTTTAAAATATTCAAATATTTCTTTCAAATAATTTCAAGGGATTTCAGGAAGCGTATTAAATATATAGTATATTTTATAATAAACTCTGTAAGTTACTATATATATTTACTTAATTTCTTCTTGAAAACAAAGTACAGAGATATCATATTTAATATCTTTTTTAAATACTCTTTCTTCATTAATTCGCTTCATATCTGTTTTCTGGTGTGTGTCACGTGTAAATTGAGTTGTGCCAAAGGTAGGTGGGTATGGCATTCAGGGGGGGCTGTGAGGGACCAAGGGTTGTGGGCTTGAGGGGCAGCAGGTGTGGATGAAATGAAACGTGCTGAGCGGCACAATGAAGCCATGCAAGGAGCCGTGAGTCGAGAGCCGAGTGAGTTATATGGAGCTGGGAGTGGAGGCGGAGGAGGTGGAAGTGGCAGCCTGCCTGCCTGTGCATACCCAGCTGAGTATTAACCGCGTGTGTGTGCGATGACTATGGTTGAATGTACGGAAAAGGATAGGGCTCCACACTCACACCCAGTAGGGTACTTAGTTCCCAGCCTACTTTCGCTTCCCGTGAGTGCGAGTGTGTTGAGATTTACGAGTTTGTCATTTGCTTCGCATGCTTTCAAAGTCACGCACGTTACTGTTAACGAGGCGGGAACGTTTTTGGGGGGCCTTCATGTTCGCCTGTTGTTTATTTTTCTCTAGGTCAAAGCCTTAATTTGCCTACCTGGCCGCATGTCCTACACCACCTACATCTCATCCACTCTTTCTCATTTTTGTTGGCTTGTATTTCATGAATGAAAATGGTCGGCGAAAAATGTAAACAAAAACCCAATGCGCAGCATTCTGTGTTTAGTTCCTTGGATAAATATAGAATGTATCTGCTAAATTCATTGGGGGTAAAAGGCCGCCGCAGTTGCTACTGTAGATGCTGCTGCAAGTCATAAAATTGCAGGCGTCCATCGACATATTGCATCCAGCAGATACAGCTGCAGCCATCCATGCATCCAAGATGCACAGATACAGATACATTTAGCTGGTCGCCGTTGAACTTGAACTTCTTATGCCGGCCTGCGCCTCAATTTGTTTGGTCTTATTATTTATCTTTCTTTAAATTCTCGCTTTATTGCCATGTCAAGGCAGCGCCAGGGAGTGGGCTGTATCTGCAGTTGTACACTGGGCCAAAAAAAGGTGCTTAAGATAAGTGAATAATAAATATATCCAAGGCAAAAAATAAATCTTAAAATAATCATTTTCTATCACTTAACTCTATCCATATTCTTTGGTTAAGAAACTTATTCTATATATTTATTCATGCTTATTTTTCCCTCTGTATCCCTTGTATATGTATCTGTATCTGGCGGCCTCCCTTTTAGGTTCTTTTCTTTTCGCTTTCTGTTGTGCTTTGCTTTCTTTTCCTTTTTCTTTAGCTTGTTGTGTTGTGTTTTCTTTTTTTTTTTTGTTTTTTTGAGCTTCTGTTTCTGTTCCGAGCGCGCCAAAAAAGTATCTTGAAGATGTGCACTCGTGTTGCTGCCTTTGGCGTACGCACGTTACTGTTAGTTACGAGTATCTGAAGCCAGGCATCCGTATCTCTCTGCGACTGTATCTCTGTATTCGTGGCTGTCGCTGTGCCTGTGTGTCGCTGCTGCTGCTGCTGTTTTCATTTGGTGGCACGTTTTCAGGGCCTGGGAATGGCATAACTCAACTCTTCAGATCCAGAACTTTGGCTCCCGCTCCCGCTGCTTTTTAATTTAAGTTGGCGGCAGAATGCGAAATGTATCTAGCAGTTCGAAGCTTCTGACAGCAACAGTTTGCGTTTGTTTTGGCTTTCGTTATTTTCTGTTGTCATTACTCATTTTGTGAAAATGTTTTGTGGACATGGAGAAAAAACTAACTTATTTGGGACTCATAAATCAAAGAAATTATGTGTTTTATTTCTGTAGTAAAATATAAAATGAAATTTCAATTCCAATTTACAATTTGTATAAAATCGTTTATTTTATAAAAAAAATTCCATCGAAACTATAAACAAATTAATATTCAAAATCCTCTAATTAAAATCGTATTTATCCTTCATAATAACTCCAATTTTCTTTCTGTGTTTCAGTCCCAAAAAGATGTGCAAAAGTTTGTCTTGTGGCAGCGGTTTACTTATGCGTCAACTTTATTGTTTTATTTCTGTTTGTTTGGCCTGCACTTCGCCCATCAAATGGCGCACAAATAAAGCTGCTTAGCTGCCGAAATTGCCCGTTTAGATGGCTGTGAGTCCTCGAGATTTTCACCGGGGGCTCCCCTTTTGAGCCTGCACTTATTGTAATTTGATCCTCGGATGACCAATAACAAAACGAATCGCAGTGGCAGCAATAGCAACAAATGTTATCTCGTTGTTTACGTGTTTATGTCTTTAAAGTGTTTCCTGTGGGCCCAAATAAAAACAAAATATAATGCAAATTGCAATTGGAACTTTTGTTTTGCTTTGACAGCGGCCTGAGGTGTGTGGTTTTGGGGGGAGAAGTCTTGTATTTACTTTAGTGGAGCTGAGAATCTTTATCTATTTGTTTATGTAATTTAATTAAATGTTTTTTATTTTAGTGTTTATAATAAAGGTAAAGTCTTAGCGTATGTTTGTTATCAGTTTTTATAAAAGATTTTTAATAAACAATTGTACTGACAGTGATTTGTTTTCGTATTTAGATCATAATTTTAAATATTTTTCCTTTGAGTAATTCTAGGTTTTAATTTAAATATGCCTTTTAAAGAAATGAGCCTTATTCAAGGCTTATTTAGTTATTTTTGTGATGCTTCAGAATTCGATTTATTTCAAATCTTCTTTTAAAATTTTTGTATTTGTCAAATAGTTATTACGTTTCTAAGAACTTATCTTCTCCTCTCCTTCCCTAGCTGCCTTTAAATTTTTCAGCTAAAAAAATATCCCCAGACAAACCTGTGTTTGTTAATCCATATCCTTATGCGCTTTCCTCGAGCTCAACTGCCTTTGGAAAATGCTGAGGCTGATGCAGAGTATTTCTGGCTATTGGAAATGCAGGCCAGGAGTTTCCTTATCCATGCGATGAAGACCCGATTACCGTTGGAAAAGCCGCGAAAAACCGCACGAAAACGAAAGTAGATAGTAATAAGCCGCGTCGCGAAAAACGAAACGAAAGGGGAACGAAACTGCAAAGGAAACTCGAAACTCGAAACTGGATTTTCCGAACCGAGATTGAAATTGAAATTGAAATCGAAACTTAGAACTCTGGCAGATGCAACATCTGCGGTAAATCTCGTTTTTATATAATTATTTTGTTGTGGTTTTCGATCTTGTTTTCACTGGTCACATTTGTTAGATATTATTTAGCGAAACTGGGACAAGTTAGTGGGCGAGTCCTTGAACTCCCTCTCGATCACATCCGTGGAAAGTGCGTGTTGATTGGCAATGGAAATTATATCATTGTAAATAGTTAGTTTTGTTTAGCTAACTGAAAGACGCGCTCAGCAGTCGCACTCTTCGCACTCGCTTCTCAGCGCTCGAACATTTTATTTAGCGACGGCAGCGGTGCAAAGTTTTTGTTCGTAGGAAACTTTTCACCCGAAGGATACACAACAACTGACGACGGGCGGCGTGTGGCAACAAACCAACCCCGATGGATGCCGCACACCGCCGCATGCAACATCGAACTCGGGCGCACGTAAGGCAGGCACAACATGTTGCTAGCAGTAATGTGTGGGGGTTGGATTTGCCATTAATATTATTTAAAATACTATTCAATTTCGAATGATTTTAGAGGTGGAAGTGAACTATTTCTGTAATATTATAATTTTCTATTTATTTTTATAGTAATGACGAAATAAATTTATATTTCAAATGAGCTAAGCCAGAAGGACCATTAGGCTTTTTTAATATATATTTATATTTCCTTTATTATTCTTCTAGAGATATTACCCTAATCACCCTGTTGCTTGAAGTTCGATCTCTAGCCTCTTTGGTTGCCTTACAACCTGCGATCGAGCCATCGAACCCGGCTTGTTGCTGCTCAGCTGCTAAGGTTGGTGTTGCGGTTGCAGCCTTTGGCTCGAGTGTCCTGGCACAACACACTCACACAGATGGATAGCCACAGCTGCATATCCTCTCTCTTTCATTAACACACACAAATACAAGGAGCCAGAGACACGGATACGGCCATGCGGCGTTTGAAGTGCGCTTTTGTTGCTGTTGCTTCTCCGTTTGTAGTTGTTGCTGCTGCTGCGGCTGCTGCTGCTGCTGTTGTTGTTTTTGCTGCTGCTGCTGCTTCTGCTGCGTCGCTGTACAGTTGTTGTTCCAATTAAAAAAATTTTTCCCTAGTTTCGCGCTCACAATGCGAACTTGCAATCTAAGTGCACTGAGAGCTTAGTAGGGAAATTGGGATATAAAAGAAAAGAATTCGTTAAGATTGAGGAATTAAATAAATAAGTTATTTACTTTAAAATTATATTTTAAATTAAATAATATATATAATAATATATATATATAATATAATATAAATATTTTTTTTTTGAGTGTTCAGATATTTTCTGGTTGCTTTATTTTTTTGCTCAACGGTTGCTGTTGCTGCGGTGCTGTTGCTTTTGCCGCTGCCACTGCCACTGCTCCTGCTCCTGCTCGTTGCTGCTGTGCTCGTTTTTATTTCGTTGCTGGACGCAGGACATGCAGCAGGACCTTGTGGCTGTGTTTCTGTGGGAGGTTGGGTGAGTGTGCCATATATATCCTGGCATTGCGCTGGCTGCTGCTCTGCTGCTACTGCTGCTGTTGCTGTTGCGGGATTTTGGTACAATTCGCCTTCTATGTTTTCCCCTCCTCCAGTGTGGGGGGTGGCATCGTTGCTGTTGGCTCTATATGTCAGTTGATTTCATTTCACTTTTTTCTTTGCGGGCCTTTTGCAACCTCGTTTCATGCCAACTATTAGTCGAGTATCCTTTTTTTATTCCTGCAGCCCGGCATTGTTCGGGCCGCGCGTTTGCACGTGGATGCGGGAAAAATGGCAAAAATCCTTAGCGGAAAATGGAAAACCTTGACGGGTTGCATTGTTGCCTGGCGCTGACAGAAAAAATAACAAAACAATAAGAAAAATATGCGCGCTATTTGCGTTTTGCGTAATGGAAATACATCCATCCATCGGGGAAAACAAACCCCTATGCGAGGCACTGACCTGTCCCATTTGTAAAAAAATACCAGAGAACTGTGAGCTGCAGGCAGGACCATCTGCACAAATATAATCGAATTCGTAGATGGTCTTAAGTTCGCGATCCTTGGTCCTAGATACTTGAAAGCTGCCGTCCGCAAGACTATCTTTTCTCAAAACTTACTTTACTGCGATTTCTCGTGTGCATTCTGCTCATATTTTTGTACTTTTTTTCTATCTCAGTCTTCTTGCTTATTCGCTTTCTGCGTGTCCTTTGTGAGGACAGCAAAGGACATTCACATTGCAAGCAGCCACAATACAAAAGAAGGAAGGCAAAGGAAACCAGAAATGTATCTGACAGTTGGTGCTGTTAAAGTATTTGAAAAATGAATAAAATGTGCACCAAAAAAGCAACAAAAAGACAAGAAATACACCAGGAAATTTAATTTAAGGATTATTTTAACGCACTAAAAATAAACGAGAAAGATAGAAGAATTAAATAGTGATTGACTTAAATTATGAATAGCATTTTCCTTACCTTTTCCCATAACTAGGACCTTCTGAAATATTTTATAATTGACAATAAGTTTTTTATTTGTTAATAAAAATGTTTGTTTTATTGAAATAAATAAATAAAGTCTTGAAAAATGAAGTATCCTATTTATGAGTTTATTAAATTTATCACATTTAATCCCTTAAAAGTAATGAAAGAAGCATGAAAAATAAAATCTTGCTTATTTAACATTTGGAGACCTCTTTTTGTTCAGTGCAACCAACTCTCCGATCGATTAAATTTACCCCTGCCCATTAAAATCAGAGCTCTTCTCCAAGGACAAGGAGTAGTCAGAGAGAAACGTAAAAATCTGGCGCTGAAGTTGAATGCACCAGTGGTGTAGATGCATCGCCGCTGAAAAAGCAGAAAGGACCAAGGTATCCTGCGGATGCTGTGGCCGCCGTTGCTGCATCTTCTTCGCATTTGACTTTAATTTATTTCATTCCGCTTAAGATCTGCCAGTTGGCAGCTTCTTTCTTAGTATCTGCAGCCGAGGAATATCTCTGCATCCGAGTATCTCTGGGCATCGAGTATCCGAGCAGCCGAGTATCTGCGTATCTGAAAGCGGCAAATGCACGTAATACGAGTAAAGCAAGCCAAATGCATTAACAGCAACAACAAGCTGCTAAGCACGCACATACAGCGTGCGAAAAAGAGAGGTGTATAGCCATGCACTGAGAGAAATATTGTAATTATTTGAGATTTATAGAACAGATTTGTGTTCAGTTTATATTTATTAGATAAAGATTTTATGTTTTTATATTTTATATTTGTGACTATCAAGATACTTCTGATATTTACAAATAATTGTATTATTAACGAAATACCTTATCGAAAAATGCATCATATTTCATGGAAACAAACATGGGAATTATAAATTAAACATTAAAGAAAGCTGCAGGAAGCTGAAACTTGGACCAGAAATTCAAATCATGAATTTATCATAACTAAGCCAAAAATTCATTAATTTCAATTCGGAAAGCTGTTTTGTGTTAGTTTTTATAGCGTTAAAAAATCTGCATACTGCATTTAGCATTTTTTTCAATTAAAATTTTTTCGATTTTTTTTACAATTTTAATGATGTAACCCCTTACCAAATTTTCAAAAATTGACCAAATTTTTTCAAGTTTTATTTTCCATCGGAGGTGCTTAGTTAGACTCGCCTATTGATGCTGATCAAGAATATATATGATTTATGGGGTCGGAAATGACTCCTTCACTATAGTAATCGTCTTCTGACTTAAATTATAACACCTTTACTTTATTATTTAAAATTTGCTATTGAAACGCAAGCCAGAGTGAATAGGTTTATCAGAATTCTTCTCAGTGCAGAATGAGAGGGATAGAGCGACCAATATACTCACATATTTATATATTTGTGCCATTACAGCCCTCGTCGTTGTTGTACGAGTTTTGAGTTTTCCGAAATCATGAAAGGAGCAGATGTTAAATTTTTATACACAACGCAGCGACGCCAGCAGTACTGCTGCTGCTGCTGCTGCAGCATTGTGTGTGTGCGAGTGTGTTTGCTGTGTGGCTGTTCTTGTTGTTGTTTTTGTGCCTCATTCTGCAGCATATAGCAAGCCATCTCTTTTAAGTCTCTCAGTTGTCAGGCAGCCCTCTCTTTCTATTTGTTGGACTTGGCAGAAATTTTCAGCTGCTCGATTTTTACGGGGGTTTTCAGGAGGTTCCAGGAGGAGGAGGAGAGAGAGGTGAATTTTTGGTCAGCAGGGGGCTAAGCAGGAAGGGGGGATCGGGATCTGGACATTGACCGTCCTTAGAGGAGCCTGTGGATAGCTGTTTTAACCTGAAATGTTGAAAGTTTCCCTGAAGAGTTGCTGATTTTTTAGGCTCACTTTGGCTTACATAATTTTAAATTTATTCTTTTAAGAATTTTGCTGCTTTTGTTAAAAGTATATTTTATTTTATTTTTATGAGTATATTTATTATAAAAGTTTATTTGATTTTTGTAAGTTTTAGTAAGTTTTAGGTCCTTCTGAATATTAACAAAATATTGATCAAAAATTATTTATTAATCAAATTAAATCCTATTAAATAATTTACTATTTTATCCACTAAATATTTATAACTTTTTTAAATTAAAATTAATTTTTGCAACTTCTTTCAGTGACTATTCCTTATTATTAATACCCTTCAGACCCTTAACTTTAATTGCAACAATTTCTCCTTTTGATTTCCCTTTCCCTCCCTTTCCTTGTTTTGTTATTTTTTCTGATTTCTGTTTTGTGCCGGCATTCTTACCTGATTTGTCAATGCCTTTTTACCTGGGTTTTACCTCGACTGCGTATTGGAACAATAGTTTTCCATTTCGTGATGCTAATCATTGCTAAAACTCTGCACAATACATCATATGCCCTCTCACTCTTTCTCGATCTCTTACTCTCTCTTTGTCCCTCTTAGATATATCCTTCGTCAGGACAAATTAACCCTCGACAGAGTCACGGGGTGTGAGATGAGTCTCAATAGAGCTCAGTGGGTGGGTTTCGGGGCTCCGTCCCACTGTGCCAGTTTGAATCGCTGGCAGCTGAATTTCCACAACAGGTACAAAGCGCAGGACAACACAGGACACAGAACGAGGACCAGAACGAGGCTGTTGCTCCTTCGGCTTAATTGAGATTTTCGGCCAATGCTAACACGGACTCGAACTCGAACTCTGACATATCATTGCATTTGTTATTTCTTTGCTTAGTTATGCAATGCGGTGGAATATTGCTCAACCTGGCAGCAAATGTTCTCTATTTATTTATCATGTCACCTGGGACATGGGAATATTGCTTATGATATAACCAAAGCTGTGGAATTGGAGAGGGTTCCCCCAGAAGCCTGAATTTCACGTGGCTATTCCTTCGAAATGGCAAAATAGTTAAGCTATATTTATTTACGATGTGCACTTATTAAAGTGCAAAGAAAATGTGAGGGTGAAGCCATCCACTGACCTCGATTTAAAAGCTTTTATATAACAAGTAGGAGATACTAAAGAAAATGAATCGAAGTTTTTAAAGAAGCGAAGAGCTCTTCAAGACCGAAATGAAAATGTTAAATATTTAATTGTGCATTTATTTAGTTCGTGAAAGAAATGTTAATTTCCCAAGGCATTTTAATCTCCTAACACCTACAATTTAACTTCCCTTTAGATCTAAGAATTAACCCAAAACTTACTCCATTAAACCGGCAACTTCCGCTTCTTCCAAATCTTTAAAAACCATAATTATTTGGTAGTGTAGAGTCCTTTGCTGTGACTTCTCATATCCTGTCACCATTTGCGGCCATCTGGAGAAGTTTTAGTGCCACACAAATATACATATGCCGGGGCATACATCATCGGGTTATAGCATCGACCATCAATACATCCAGTCATCCGTTTCCATATCCTCCGAGTACTGTCCCCCCTCCCCCACCGAATTCTGGAATCCAGAAGTCCTCGCATGCAATGGCCCCTTTTTTGAGCCGCGATTCCGTGCGCGTGACACCTGATGTTATTTTACGATTATTGTTTCAGGATTTATGAAACGCAATTGCATTTGCAGCAGGCCTTCCAGCAGGTGTTGTTGCAGACAGGGACTCTAGTTGTTGATATTTTTGTTGCTGCCGTGGAAATTCACATTTAGCAATTTCACAATTTCACAATTAAAAGTTGCGAGAGTCCTTTTGGGGCTTTGCCGAACAAAGCGGGCAAAAAGGAATAACCATATTAATTAAAAACCACAAAATCCGATTTGCACTCTATGCCCGGGGCTCAATTAAATTGTTGTGTACAAAATCTTCCTTTTGCCGAGTGTCATTATGTGTGTTTACAATGCTGAGGGAGATGGAAATGATGGGAGTTGAGAATTGAAAATTGAGATTTATGGAATTATCATTGTCCTGGAATAACTTAATGTATATAGCCAAGTTGCTGGTTAAATTTATGCATTTAATTTAATTAAGTTAACGGCGATGAAGTGCGATTTTATGATAGATAAAAGTGCATGATTAATTGTCTTTAATATTATGTACATTTTAGCAGGGTTTTATCATGATTTGGTGATTAATAGAGCTAACTCTAAGGATATTTTAACGGTGAAATAATATGAATATTTACATTACTTTTTAGCTCACTTACCATTGGTAAATACCTTGATAACCTAACCATAATAAATCGAGCAAAATAAAACCAAGCTTCATCTTTTAAGTTTTAAAGAAAACATCGTCTCTCGAATCATTGTTTATTTTATATAAATTTTAATCGCTCTCACAGGGTAACGCTAGTTCCACTAAACAAAACTGAAAGGGATTTGCGGGGCATGAAATCCAATTTAGCATGCCTCACTCGATGTTTTCCGATTTAAATTACATTTTTAAGAACTACATTGTGTGTAACTACATGAGAAAGAGTGGTGTTTGTGTGTGGTTTGTTGTGTTTTGTGGTGTGTGTACATATATCGTTGTGTATCATTTAGTTATCAGAAATGAATTTGCAAAAATCGCAAGCCGCTGCCAGAGATGACCATGATGATGTCCTGTCCAGTGAGATAGAGACTCCGAAAGATAATATCCTGGGACGAGACATATTTAATTGGCGGCTATCGTGCAGACACAGCAACTGGGAAACCAGAACGTGTCCGTGTACAGATTCTGCCCGTTGCCCTGGAGCGCAATTAAGCGTTTTTGCACAAACTTCTGCTCGCATCTCGAGTTGTAGCCGTTGGGCAATTCGCAAAGGTTCGAGCAGGTGTTCGAGCTGAAAGAAAGGTAAGAATGGAAACAGCATCGAATCAATCGAATCGAATTTCGAATTTCAGTAAGGTAAAATCAACAATTGCGGCGAATTTAGTTGTGGGTTGCCCACATAAATAAGGTGCTACGCTCCCATCTGCGACTCTTAAAAGAAAAGGGGAAAGGTAGGGGGAAGGTAGCCCAAGATCCCGAGTTGCAGAAGGAGCAGAGTTGAAAGTTTAACGAACTCGTTAAAACGGGAATCGTACGTAATTGATAAGGAGTCGCTGGCCGAGCGGAAGCAACGGTACAATCAGTGCACTGCGAGGATAAAATAACTCAGGATAATCATGCTTAATTTTATAAAAGGATTCCTGATACTGCTAAACCTGATATATAAAAGGAACATCTTGTTTTCTAAGCTTAAATCCCCAATTAAGGTCTTAGATATCTTTAATAATTTATCTGTAGCAAACAGATAAATTCAATATCCTTGCAATGTATTTATATTATTCCCCAGATCTTTTAACTTCCATTAAATAAATTTTTTCACCGTGTAGCATCTGCTCCCAGCTGTTCTTCTTCGGCCAAGATTTATACGCGCCTGCGTAGGTCCTCCATTTGGTTAAACAAATTGCGCCAAGTACCGGACTCACTCCAACAAGTTGCAGCAGCAGGGGAACAGGGGGAAGTGGCAAAGGACAATTAGGGCGATGCGTTTGACCCAGACCAAAGGATCAGGAAGCAGGGGAACCAGAACCAGAAACGGGAACAGAAACAGAAACCCCTCCCCACTTGTGTTTGCTCTTTTTGTGATGAGTGTGGAAAGGTTTTTCGAGTAGCGCACGCATCGCATAAAAAGGGGAAGGACTTGCCAACAGGAGGGGACAAGGACATGGCATCTCGAGCGCCCTGCTTCGGTATTTTTCTCTCTCATTTTCGGGGTGTGATAATTCGTTTAACCGCAATTATGACACCGAATAAACGGGCCTTAGTTCGACCTGCACTACCCACGTGCCCACGAGAAGAAGCAAGAAATCCAGGCAGGCAGGGGAATTCCCCTAGTCACAAATATACACAAAAAAGAAATATATAATATCGAAGGGGGAAACCTCGTTGCCATCGAGCGTCCCGCTGCGAATTATTAACGCCGGAATGGGGTTGACGAAACACCTCGCCACTGATTACAAGTGCCGAAAGGCGACCGGCCAGGGGTGTGTGTATTTCCACCGAAGGTTTCGAAATAATGAGTGGGAATGAAGCTACTTCAAGGACGCGCTCGGTCGCCTGCACAAGTCAACCGGCTGGCTTATCCCCCTTTTCTAATGCAGCCAAATAATTAGAGTTATGATTTATGAAACGTGAAGGATAGAGAAAAAAAAAACTAAAAGAATACAATGGCATACAAATAAGAGTGGACTGCAAGGGGTGCACTTGAATTTAGGGATAATTGGATTTTTAGAAGCTGCCAAAAATTTGCTATTTTTACTATATTTTACTATTATTCTATATTTAATTTTTTTGCATGAAATAGTACATTTTTGTTAGCCTTGTTCTTTTTCGTTAGGTGAGAAATATTTTTAAGAAAGGAAAACAGTGAAGGAAAAGAAAAAATAAAATACTATTAAAGCATGGCCACAAATTATAAGTAGCTATACCTGTAATTTAAAAGATATTTTAATACAAAAACAATATGCATTAATTATTACTTTCAAACCGGAAATACGTTATAAATAATTCTTGCCTCATAAATATATATTTCTTAAACTTGGTTTATAAATAATTTTCCTACATGTGCTTTTAAATGTTATTAGTGGGGCAAAAATGTTGTAATTATTATGTATATTGAATTATCTTTATTAAATTATTTTATATATAACGAAAAATCAAGGAACAAAGATATAATAAACCCAACGATTTCGAATTATACATTTACACAATTTCCGCCTTCATAAGGTTTGAGACCAGAGAAAGACTTCAGCAAGCAGTTAACTGCTTGGAATCGTTGTGTAAAATGTATATACATGATTACAAAAAGTATATACATGTAGCCTAAAAAGAAAATCAAAAGTCTAACATATTGAATACTAATTAGTATTAATTATTTCGCATTAAATAAATTCCACTAGATGTTCACATTTTACTGAACAAAGTGTCTAAAAAAATAAGGAAATATTAAATACTGAAGAGGACATCCCTATTTGAAGAATTTTCCCAATTAATCAGCATACATTTCTTAATTAATCCACAGACTTGTGATGGTACTTACGCGCACAGTTCCGCCTTGACCATCTGGCGGGCGGTGTTCTGCTCATTGACCACGAACATCCAGTTGCCACGACTGTTGAGGGCTGCCTGCGGCGTGATGAACTGCGACGTGGTCTGGCAGAGCGTGGAGCGGCCGGGACTTTGGCGCTTGGTGCGCCTCTTCTTCTGCTGGTTATGGGGATTGGGGGCATCCACGCCCACGATATCCAAGAGATCCATGTTGAGTGAGACGTCGCGCTTGCTTTGCCCGTGGTCCTGATCCTGACCCTGATCAGGTTCCTCATCGGACTCCTCTGCTTCCTCAGCCTCCTCCTCCACCACTTCCTCCTCTACTTCATGGTCTCCAGTTACGATCTGCCTCTGCTTTCGACTGAGATCCCTCACCAAGCGCTTGAGCCAGAGTGTGGCATTATACGGAGTGGATTTGCCACCTTGATTGAAGTACAAACCACCGGCGATAGATGAGGAGGAGGAAGAGGAGGCGCCTCCTGGGGGATTGTAACGAACACCTGGGCGGTGACCGCCGCCCGAGGAGGTGTAAAGGAGATACCTAAGGAAGAACGGGAGTATAAGTAGATTATTTTCTTCCTTTTTTTGTTTCTTAAAACTCACGTAGGTGCCTCCGTCGATGGACTGCTGGCAAAGAGAGAATTGCCACCGCCACTTGGTCGCTGGGGAATGCCGCCAAATGGCGTCTGATAGCTGTAACCATTAAAGTCCTGGCCATTGGGATCGCGTGGCGGAAATATCGACTTGGGATCATAAAAGACAGGGGTATCGTGCCACGCCACAGCAGCGAAATCCTCCCAGGTTTCGTCCACCAAGAGAGTGGCTGCCTCATAGCCCCACTTGCGAACGAGGCTCTTGATAAGATACCTTCAAAGTATACATAAATGAAGGGCATATACATAAATGTAGGGTATTTCAAGGAAACATAAAGAAATAGGCAAGCAAATTAATTTTAAATACAAATTAAATACGTAAATACTAATTACACCAGTGCGTATACGTGATTTTTTTCGAGTTTCTGCAATAAATGGATGCGTTACAAACCTCTGAATAAAATGATAATACCCAGCAAGGGTATACAATAAATTTCGCAAATAATCAAATGAATATTCATGGCAAAACAATAAAAATATATCTTAAATGATAATCGAAGAACTAATAATCAAATGGATATTCATTAAAACACAATAGAGATCACAATAAATGTTTATTGCCTGTCATTAATATTTATTTAATCAAAATATAATGCCATTTTGATATATTTATTATATTTATCTATTTAGTTATATTTATGGTGTTTCTAATTTAATAAAACAAATAGAATGAGTTGTTTTAAGTAAGAAAATATAAATAATATACATTATGAAGGTGATTACTTCATTATCTTGTAACTCCCTTAGCTTGTATCTCTTAATCACAAATGGAAAATGACCTGATTTTCTCTTTCATCTTTTCTGCGTACAAGAAGGAAACAATGAGTGATGCAAGAGACGATGATTAACAAGCTGGGAAAGCGAATATCATGCACTTGTCTGCTCATCCGCCGACTTATGCAAGTCACACACGGAGTGCCGACCTGACTGACTGACTGACAAGTGCCTGGATCTCGCCGTCATGGAAATGGTAATTGCGGCGTTGCTCAAGCCAAATCAAATATGAGTATCAACCATAATTAATATGCGGCTTCGGCGCAAGCCAGAAAAAAGTCTCTGAATTGGTAGGTGCAGACATCGTAAATAATAAATTGGCAGTGAAGCCGAAATTATATTGTTTCGCTTATCAACGCGAATCGCATGCCCGTCACGTGCCACCGTGAAAAACACTGGCAGAGAAAGGTGAGGGTTACGGAGAGAGGAGGGCACACCTATGGTTAAAACCAGCTTTGGGCTTTCCCATATGATATCTTATTTTTGGTGGCCTTTTTTGAGAATTATGCAACGCACAGAAATTCCAATGCAAGCCTTGTAATAAAAATGCCTATTTAATTGCCCCGACGGCGCCGAGGGCTTATCACAAGCCCATTCGCATTACCATTACCGCACTAACGCACATTTTATTTAAATACAAAAGAAAAAGATCGAAGAAATTCTCTAAAAATAGCAGCCACCAAAAACATGGCTAACCAGTCCAGCGAAGGCGGATGGTTAATAAACAAACAAACAAAACAACAAATTCGGATGCCATCTTTGGGAGCACGTAAGACAAAAGATGCAGTTTGGAGTTGACTTTGGGGAACAGTGAATGCTCTTTTAGGTATATAGAAATATAACTATTTGGAAATTTATTTTAATATTTTAAAAATAGCATAGTATATTCTATAAAGTAAGACCTTCGGTTTAAGGTATTAGAAAGGGTTTTTAAAATAGGTTTAGGGTTCTTCTTACTCTTTCAGAACATTTTTGACATTTTTTAATTGAAACTAATTATATTGATTTTCATAAATCAACTTTTAAAACAAATTAATTAAAATGCTAATAGTTCCAATAATTATTGTTGTAATTATTTTGCCTTTATTAATTTCTTTTCATGGTTTATTTAATGATTCATTAAAACCGCAATAAGCCATGCCCTGATCATTATCTTAACCTGGCCATCACAATAATTACTATTTGGATATAATAAACATGGAATTGGTTATACTTCAAAATTATATAGAATTAAATAAACTATTTTTTATATCAATTTTATATCAATTTCATTCAATATCACAGATAGTTTTTATAATATTTCTTTTCCAGCACTTGATAGAAACAATTATTAAAGCCATTAAGTCAAACTTTTGTTTATTAATTATATTCTTAAGTTTTTAAACTTTAAAACATATTTGCAGGTACTTTTTATAATGAATATTATTTAATATTCATGAATAAATCTTGAACAAATATTTAGGAATATCCGCCATACCCTAGCTCACGCGCCAAGTGCCGGTCTGGGCAACTTATGATGCCCCGAAGACACGATTATTCATTGGAGGCATTCATAAATATTCGAGAAGCACGCGGTCAGTCGTCGTTGGATTTCCGAATTTTCGTATCTCTCGGCAGCGTCGTCGCCAAAGTTTTTTTCTTCAGTAGTGGTAGTAGTAGTGGAGCCGGAGCCAAACACAAAGTGTCTTGAACTGTCAATTCAAGTTTATTGGGTCAAGGAATTCCCCCAGCTGGTTGAGAGTCGAGTGGCGAGAGACAAGTATCTCAGTATCGGACTATCTGAGTATCTGAGTATCTCTGAGTAGCTCCAAGCATCGTCGCGGAAGCAGCCACAATAGACACTCACGCTATGCTAATGCGAACAAGTTTCGATTTCGATAGCGAATTCAGATTCAAGCCGAAATTGTCTCGTGGCCGAAACAAACATTTGTTTGAAATGCAGTCGAAGTCGATATGAAGTGGAAATTGATTGGACAGTCGGACGATGTTTAATTTTGCAGCGAACTTGGTTTTTTTTTTATTTTTGGACAGACATCGCCTAATAATGATGTTGTATTTCGGTTAGATTATCTTTGAAACTTGCAGGTATCTGGTCTTCATTTAGTTTTGATTATTTATAAATTGTATTTATGTCATTTAGGCAACTGAAAGGTATTTTAAAATGTGATTATGGCAAGAGAGACATGACACTCCTATTAGTTGCTTGAAATTAATTCCAAAAAAACCCTAGAAATTAATTCAAACTACTTTGAAATCTCTAGAGATTTCTGTAAAGCTTTATAAGAAGACCTCTTTGCTAAATACTTTTTAATTATTAAGGAGTAAGTTAAGACTTTAAAAAATTTAATATAATATATATATATTTCGGTCTTACGTGGGATAATTATCAGCATGCTCGCAATACGTCTTTCCTGGCCGGGCACAGGTGGGAGTCTGGCCTGGGGGCGCCGGTAGAAATTGGCAAGGCGGCGCTCCATATAGGCCGCATGGCGGTGGCGAGCTGTGGGCTGCTACTGTATAAGCTAATATCTGGGGAATAACACTGGCATTATATGCTGTTCTTTAAGTTATAGAATAAATCAGTTAAAGTACTCACCACATAGGTAAGGAGAACGCGGTTACAACTAGAAGCGGGCGACCATTTAATACTCTTTGTCATTGTCAATTCATTCGCCGTCGATTTGCATTTGCATTCGACTCACTTGCGATTCAACTAAAGTCTTTAATCTGAAACGAAAGTGAAACTGTCATGAATAACACTTAATTCTGAAGCTTAAAATTAAGAATTAAATACATAAATTAAAGCAAAGAGAAGCTTCCATTTTCGCTTTTAATTATCAAAATAATAATTTAATAGTTCAACAAATAATAATTGAGAAACCACCCAGACAATTATATTAGCCAATTTCACGTCATTTTAAAATTGCATAGTTATGTACTTTAAATAAACCGCCAAAATGTACTAATCAACTAGACTAGTGTCATTTTAAGTAAAAGACGTTAAAACAAACAGCAAGTGCTTAAGACTTTTCACACCATTTCCACCAAGAGGGATCCCAGAAAAACAGACAAACTCATTTTCTTGTTGGCTTTTCCGCGCACAGGAAATGTCCCAAGTGTTTGTTCGCCTGCTTTTATGACCCAAAACTCGACATGGAGTTCACTTGAGCTTATTGTTAAGACAAACAATTGGTAACTAAAACAATAACATAAACACCAAAACAACAGACAATACACAAGGCAAACACAACACCGAAAACAGCTCGAACAACTCCAGTAAATAGCGAAAATAAATTGCCAAAAGTGAAAGTGACGAACAGCGGCAAGACAACGACAACGATATTAAGTATACGTAGATTAAGTATACGCCACCGCAGATAATGGACTGGTCACGCCCATAGCCACTGATGGGGGCGTTCTCAATTGGCAACCCCAGCTAGCTGTCGGCTAATGACAATATTTATAAACTCGAATGATTTATTAGCGTTTCTAACCAGGCTATCAACGGTTGTAAATCGGTGGAAAAAAGTGGAACTTTCCCAGGCAATTTTAGATGGATTTTTAATGTTATGAAAATGTGAAGTACTTTGTAAATATAATAATTTCTAAATTTAGAAGAAGCGTATTTATTTATTTCAATAAAGATGCAAATAATTAGACTATAATAATTAAGTAGGACAACAAATTAGCAGCAATCAAAGTAAAACCTTTCTATCACTTTAATTAACTCTAATGAATTATTAGCGTTTCAAGCTTGGCTTTTCAATAGATTAATTAATAAAATGGAGCAACTGATTAACATTTATTTAAGGCAAATTTTAAAGTAATATGTAAATGGTATAAAACGAATTAGAGGAAAACAAATCCCAAATATATTATAATACCCAATTGTGTTAATGCTTTGCCACTTCAAATGATCAAATCACAAGCTGTCACACTATCGATGGTAATAACCGGATTTCGTGTCTGGCTTTGCTTTAGTTTCATTATAAAAATGTATAAAACAATTATTTATAGAACACAGACCAGCGGCAACAACAATTCAACAATTAATAGCATGTCATTGGCGGCCAGTAAAAACAGCAAGTTGTTAAAAGAATTCTTAAGAATTTATGCTCATAGAAAAAATTAGCAAAAACACCTGCCACGAGCGGCGATAGGATTTCCGGGATCACAGGCTCTTTTGGCCAGATTCAAGCAAAACAAATCAGTCAACAATCAAACGCCAATGACAAAGTGTCGGGGTGAAGTACACAGAGAACAATTAAAGAGCTAAGCTGTAAACAGAAAATAAAGATGATTGATAGGGGTGTTTGGAACTTAAATATTTTTTATTTACATTCTGTAAGCTTAGAGTTACAAAATGCATAAACTAAATAAAACTTCTTAAAATAAAACTATACAACTTTAGTCTTAGGTATTTATTAATTTATTTTTATTTATTTTTAAAGTTTTTGATTATTTTAGTACAAAACTTCTTAATAAATGGTTCACAATAAATAACAAACAAAAGACTTAGGCAACGAACTTGACTGTAGACCCAATAGTGGAAAGAGAAAAAGGGAGCATAGATCGAGCCAATCTATCTCGCTCTTTCCGTCCCTTTCCTATCGCTCACAAACTATAGTTCAAGCTGTGGCCGCTTGATGGCGTTTCCGTTCTTATTGGTTATTGGTTCTGCAGTCAAGTTCGTTGCCTTTGTCTTTTGTTTGTAAGAAGTTTTGTGTTAAGATAAACTAAAATTAAATTAAAAAGACTAGATTGGTAATCAATTTTATTTAGTTTAAGAAGCTAATGAATTATTTTAAAGATAAATAAAAAGAGCTTTTAAAATAGAAAGGACTTAATTTGTATGTTTTTAAGGTTGTTTTAAGAGTTTTAGGGGTGCAAACGTTTGTTTTTCATAAGAAAATCGCTAAAAATAAAAGCAGCTGAAAAGCTGTAAATGTAAATAATTAAAAGATAATAATACAAAGCAAGATTTGTGAAGATTATATTATTTTTCTTCGCTGTGCATGAAATACAGCTTTTGGCGATGCTGCTAATGGAGTCTTGCACATTGGCTACACCCACGTATTAATGGTATTTCCCCAACGGTGCCAATGTTGCGCCAGGCGCGATCACCTCATAAATCATAAAATGTGGCCGAAAAAGAAGTTGGTAAAGTCGGAGACAGGCCAAAAGTCTTAGCAATCTTTTAGTGCGAGTGTGTTTTATGGTGTGTTTTGGGCCATTTGCACATCATTAGGCCGTTCGGGCCAAAAAAGTTAATGAAATTGTTAAAGATCTCTTGGTTTGGGCCAACGGCTAATCCATTGGCCGCGGCATCGTTTTGGCCCGGTCTCTTTTTTTTGGGCCTCCAAATTGAGTGCTCAAAATCGCCGGGCCCTATTCAATTTATTTGAATGATTTGGCCACAAAAAAGTCATCTTGCTATATTTAATTGATTATATGAATGTATGCGTCGTCTGAGTAATGATCGATTGTGGGATCTTTATCTTTGTCTCGTCGGGGAGCTAGACATTCTTCTCACTTATTAATGAGATTGGAACGAGGAGGGATGAGTCTATAAGTCGGTTGTCTAATTGAAATATATGCAGAATAAAAAAGCTGAACTTGAATTGTGGTTAATTAATTATAAGGCTAATTAAAATGTTTGCTTATATATAATAATTAATAATTTAAGGTCTGGTGAATTTTATTTCTTGGGAATTTAACTGAAATCCTTTATTAAACTTTTTTCTTAATATAAAACCAAAGGCAAACAATTATAAAAAATATATTAAAATTTAAATTCTAAATTAGTTTTACTAGTTTTTTTCCAACTTCGACATCTTTTTTCATACTCGAAGCCTTTTCATAATAATCTCCTCTTTGTTTCCGTAGGAATTTAACCTGATAACAATCCAAATGTATCTCAGTTTGATATCAATTTAGTAAAGGAATAAAACAATAGATGCCAAATGGCTAATACAGCTTTATTATAATTTTTTAAACATATATTTAATGCCTGCTGAGTTTAGCTGAGAAATTAAGCACGACTTTTCAAGGCCACTACCCATTTTTATATGCATTTTGTTTTTATTTTGTACCCAAAAGTGTTGTCTGCATTTTGTGGATTTTGTTTTGAGAGCGCTTTGATTTCATTTATCTTGCTTGGTTTCTTAACATTTCGGTTACAGACAAACATGAAAGCAATATATATATATATATCGATAGACAAATAAAGGTAATAAAATGTTATAATAAATCAGACCTGCTGCGATGACAGATTAATTAAATTTATTAATTTATGGCAGGCTAGCAAGAGTAAATTATTCGCTTTATTAATTACTCACCAGCTTTGTGTTTCGTCTGGCTTTTGTTTTAGCTTAGGCTTTCGGTTCACCATTAACTGAATTTTTTGTCACTGCACTTGATTTGCCTTTTATTTTGGATTTTCTATATTGCTTTTTTGCTGAATTATTTTCTCTTTTCCTGTGTGTGTTTATTTTGCCACACAATTCACTTGAAAATTCTACTAATTAAAAAACTTAACACGTACCGCAGAGCGACGCGGTGGATACAATTTCGGTTTCGGTTTTTGACTTCTTTTTTTTGTATACTTCTTTCTTTGTTTCGTTTCTCGCGTTAGCCAATGCTCACGGCAGCAGCTCGTAGCCAACTGAGCAACGGTCTAAGCCAGGCTAGCCGAGCCGAGCTCTGGGCCCAGAAGTGAGAGCTCTGCCAGCGTGTGTGTTAACGTAAAATTCCAAAATCGAAGCAAAGAGTAATGCCGGCTGAGGGCTAATCTCTCAATTTAGACCCCGCTCAACTTTGAACTTTGTGTGTGATTCATATAGCATAATAACGAATCGGTTTGCGGATTTTTTCCCCTATTTGCTTTGCCGTTTTTGTGGCCCGAATCAAGACCGGAAGTCGAGCGCTGCGGGCCAGACAATGAGCCGGGCCTTATTTATTGACAACCTTTATTGTTTGTTTTACATTGTCGCCAATATGCGAAACTGCAATAAAGTGAATTTATTTAAATTGTTAATTTTGCCCGTACGGGTTTTTGGCCCATAGATACGATTCATTGTTCGGAGCGATGATTTTGGATTTTTATGGCCAATGAAGGTCATTTAACAGCTTTTATCTGTCTCAGATTTGTATTTTTGTGACGGCTGCCGTTGCTCTTTTTGGCCCAGACATTGGCATATTGGCAAGAAAAAAGGCATTTAATGGCCAAGACCACGCACAATTGTAGGAGTTACCTACCAGCCTTTGCTGGCCATCTTTTGTCTCTGCTCGGAAGGCATTTAAATCAATTTATGTGCGTTGCCAATACTGAAGAGAAAAATGTATATTTAAGCAGGCGGGATACATTTGTTTAGTGATGGGTTAATTTGCTAAGTTTTGAGATGGATAAAGGTGTCATAAAAATAATCTAAGAATGACTTAGATATGTCTTTGAATTGAATAAGGTGTTTATATTTATTTTTTTTATTATATTTCTGCGGCACAAAATAATGAGTTCTATGAACAATTTTAGTCAGATGTGATTATAATATTATATTTAATTAAATAATTAATTAAATTAGTAGGAATATTACAAATTTGATGTTTTTAATTCTTATAATATAAATAAGCAAACGTAAAATGTTTATAATTTATAAGTTAAAATATGAAAAAGAGCAAAGATTTATAGTTTTTTAAATTGTTTCCCTTTGCTACAGCTTTTGGGATCATAAAGATATATTTTCAATTTAAAATTATGTATTAAAAATACAACAGCTTCTCTCTGCAGCATATAAAGGGTATCTTCCTAGTTCATCTCATAAATATTTGCCATTATTTATGTTCACAAATGATTGCCAATAGGCAATGTCCCATAAAGCAAGAGCTTTGCACTCTCAAATCTTCCGAGGCGTTTTTTGTGGAATTTTATTCGTCGCCTTGCTGTCGTTGGTTGGTTTCTTCGTTTAATTTTGGTTTTTTCTGTATTTGTTTTTGTTTCTCGGCCTTTTTGGATTATTTTTTTGCACAACTTTCACAAATACGACCTAGACCGCGAGACGGCTAGGAAAGTACGGGAAAACCCTTGGCCGAAATCACGCATGGGGATGGGGAGCTCTTATCGAAAATGGTTTTTAATGCGTTTTTAAGTCAAATTAGTGACTTCATCAGTCGAACAGGCTCGCCAGAGATTCGCTGCGCCGCGACTCGAGATTCACTTAAGCCGCTCATTAATCAAAAACCTAAAACTCCCAAGGTGCCTGGGTTTAGTTTATTTTTCCCTCTTTATAACTAAAATCGAAACGCACACTCCCACCCTCCCGAGCCATTTAAGGGCCTAAGCTGGGCTCTGCAATTGCGAAAGGGTTAATTAGAGGCTGGGCTTTTTTCGGCCTCGTTGGATTGGCCAATGAAGCCGAAACTGAACAGACTGAAGACCGAAAAAAGCCATCAAAATCTACGTTACCCTGGGGCCAATTGATGCCTCTCAACCGCTGTAATTTGGCAGTGCGTTTTGTCCCATTGAAACATTATATGTATATCGATGCAGCTCTTGGCATACTTTTGGGCTTAGTTTAGACTGAGATAATAATGAAATACTTATATGGCTTCAATTTATTCTTATTTTATGTTGGAAATAAAAAAGTTACATGAAAAATTTTAATTGGATAAAAGAAATTTTACAAAGAAGAAAATATTAAGTATACTATATCGACCGATCCTAGTGTCATACCAACAAGCTATAGTCCGACAGAGATCGAAGATTACAACCTAATGAGCCCCCAGCCAAAATAAATTATTAGAAAAATACTACATTTTCCCTACAACACATTTCTTTAAACAAAAACAGTGTTTCTTTTAGAGATCTAAAATCATAATTTAAAATCCCTTAAATTTATTTGGAAACCCATCCAAACACCAAATTTAAAACCCTCTCTGAATTCACTAGCCCCTAAATCTTTTAGCAGTTAATAAAAAAAAGAATGCTGAATTATGTTTTCATATTTTTCCCAAATTTTCGCCTCTCGCCTTGCCAACAACTATGTATAAAAGATCTGAAAACAATTCGTGCCGGGTGCTCTTTATGATTGTTTAGCCATAACAACGGCAGCAGGCTCCTCCTGTCACTTAGGGTATAATTTATATTCATGACTGGTCAAGGCGGCGGCGGTCAGCGAAATCCAGACTATAGGAAACAGGCGGCCAAGCAGGACAGAGAGAAATCCTTCAGCACACGTCGTCCTTCGGCAAAATACCATACAAAAGCATCTAGATTTGAGCTTCATAAACTCTTGTCCTGTTTTTCCCTCCCTTTTCTCCCAAACCAAATGGCCATAAATAATGAGGATTTAATAAGTTTGAATGGGTGTTAAACTAAACATATTTTAAATGAAAAGGGTCCATAAAAAAGGAAGACTTAGGGGAACGGATTAGGGAAACTGTCTGGATAAGGAAACTAAAGTTGAGTTCGTCATCAGATTTAAACAATAAATGTTTAGTTTTAACTTATTTATATTACCACAAAAAATATTTCTTTTTAGTTTTAAAAATTTAAAACAAATCTCATATATTTTTATTCCCTTTTGGGGTTTATTTTAGTCATAAAAAGGTAAAGGAGTCATTTTAGACCCAATAAATCATATATATTCTTGATCAGCACAGAAAACTGAATCGATTTATGCATCTTTGGTAGAAAACAAAATTTTTCAATATTTTTCAAAATTTGATAAGGGGTTACATCATTAAAATTTGCAAAAATTGGCAAAAATTTCAATCTCAAAAAATTGCTTAACTTAGTATGCAGATTTATTAAGCTAATGAAATCGAATATAGAACTACTTTCAGAATTGAAATTAACGCATTTTTGTCTTAGCTATGATACTTCAAACTTTCGTTTGTCCATAAAAAAAACTATAATAAAAAATTATCAACTATTCCTAGAATTCGGGGAATCCTTTTACAGTCAGAAGCTTAAAACTCATCGAAGGAGTCATTTCCGACCCCATAAATCATATATATTCTTGTTCAGCACAAAAAGCTGAATCGATTTATGCATCTTTGGCAGAAAACAAAATTTTTCAAATTTTTCAAGATTTGATAAGGGGTCACATCATTAAAATTTGCAAAAATTGGCAAAAATTTCAATCTCAAAAAATTGCTTAACTTAGTATGCAGATTTATTAAGCTAATGAAATCTAATATAGAACTACTTTCAGAATTAAAATTAATCCATTTTTATCGGAGTTATAAATATTTTACGTTTTGGATTTAAGCAAAAAAATGCAAATATGAAATATTGATTTAAGAATATTCGAGGTCCTCCTGATGCCATAATATATAAAAATGCAGCTAACTGTCAAGATTTCGATTCTGAATAAAATTCTATTTAATTAATAAAAAATAATATACAAAAATTATTAAGAAAAATAATAAAAATAATTATAAAAAGGTTTTATGCCTTTGTTACAATTTTGTATACATTTTTCTCATTTGATTTGCACTTTCGATAAATTGGAAAACTCTTTATTTTTATTTATTTATATATTTTCTTCCACCTTTATGCCGTCCCTCTTTGCGTATGCGCAATTTCCATGCCCGCAGCCCCTGTTTCTGTCGTGTGGAAATTTTGTATTTGGCCATCAGCTGTTTTTCTTTTTCACCACAGCGCTCTCTCTGCTTTGGAGAGAGTCCATTCGGCAGCCATTCGGCTCGTTTTGGTTTTTGTTGAAACCTATAAATACAAGTGCAGACAAGCCATTCGAAACAAATTTTTTATTTATTCCAAATTTCCACGTCACGGCCGGTACACAACAGAAAGAAAGATCCTTCGTTTCGATTCAGCTCGTGCCGTGAGTTTTAAACCGTTTACTGTGGAAAATATCAAAGAATATAAGACATAAAACATATTTTGATACAATCATTCAAATCCAACTGAAATTAAAATAGTTTAAATAATAATGTAATTAGAAAAAATGCTGAATTTTCAACGCTGACTGTCTGCCAGCTGAGCTGCAGCCTGTGGTGGGTGCCGTGAGATCTCGTGTGTGGCACATGGCGTATACTTGATGCTCGTTTCGCGGTTCGTCTTGACTCGTTTCACTCGCCGTTCAGTTGGTTAGCCAGTCACTGGGCCAGTCAATTGGACAGTCGGTTAGTCTTCATCATCATCAACAGCAACTCCATTGCTCGTTCGCCTTGAGAAAGTCGTGTGAAAAGTGCCAAAATTGAAATACAAGTTTGTGTGCGAAAATCGTGAGAAAATGCCGAAAGGAAAACAAAGAAAATCAAATGAAAACCAATGAGGAAAAATTAAAATTTCAAAAATAAATCAAGTGTGACATGAGGAGAGATTTCGTTCGAGGAGAAAGCTGGCTAAAAGCGAATGCCGAAACGTATAATAATCTCGAAAGCCGAAAAATTCTAGTGACGCGCGTTCAAAAGTGCAGAAAATGTGTGGCCATCGCAGTCAATCAATTGATTTTTCTTCAGGCGAAAAGTTGCGAGAAGTGTGGACTCCACATCCACTTGCTTTCCTTTTTACTTTTCCTTTTCCATTTTTTTTTATTTTGGCGAATCCCAAATGGAGCGTAGGACATTAATAATGCTGTCGCAGCATTTCAAACGATTTGTATCGGCCAAACTAAGATAAACACTGGCCGGGGAAGGAGGAGGGGCGGAGAGGCAGCAGCAAAACAAATTGCCAAACGGAAGCCCAAGAACCAGATCAGAGCCCCAAAACGAAGCCCCGAAAAACAGGGTCACCCAACATATTATGATTGACAATGGGCTAACAGCGAGGGGGTTGGTTGGTTAGCAGCTGAAAAGCACGGCGGGGGTTGCTAGTTTAGTTCGAATGGCGTCAGGCGGGAAAAGTCGGGAAAAGCGTCGGCAAAAGCCAGACAACAGACGCGGCGTCGCAATAATCATAAAAGCAATAACAACACCGCCGCCCAAGAAATCATAAATTCATGTGTCAGCGATTGGGCTTCTTTATTTTCCAGAGGGGCTTATGGGAGCGCGCGTGCCGTTCCAAGGGTATGGCATGCATATCCATATCCTTGATTATTCATTCAGCAGCCTTAATTAGCCAAGTAGTTGTTGCAGTTGCCTGAATAATTTGCCAGCTTGGCCAATTAGCGCCCAGAAAACCCCCAAAATATGAGAAATACAACCTATAAACAGAGACAGGTGCCGCCACTCACAAAAGCACACACAAAACGCACACTGTCACGTTTTACACTTGACTAAGGTCAAAAGTTGTCTCTCCAAAAACAGATAGTCCCCTGAAAATGAGAAAAAGTGAGATCCCATCTGAACTTGATGCTGTCGCTGAGGCTGCCGACGCATCGCGAGGCTAAGGTGGCTATTTTTAACAAAAAAAAGCACGCCCGCACGGCCAATAAATTTCCCCAGAAAATGAAAAACCAAAGAGAAACAACTAAAGAACAAAAAAATAAATGAAAACAAAAAATAGGAGGAAAAATTGAGACTTGTCTAATACTCCGTATTGATCTTGGATTAAATATGTTGCATACCTCCAAGGGTTAGCAAGGCTTGGCTTTGAAAAAATATTTATCTAACAGATAACATCCTTTAAAGTTAACCAATGCTTAAGGTTTTTAATTTTTGGGTAAAGAAATATGTAGAAATTATTATGTTGCTGCTTTCGACATTCAAATTTGATTTTAATAGATTTTTTTAATATATTTAAATCCAAGGAATAAATCTGCTAAACATAAAATAAGAAAAACAAATTATAGGCCCAAAAACTTGTTTTCCCTTAGTTAAAAATATATTTCATCAATTCAAAATACCCTTAAATTCCTTATTAAATGAGTATAAAAACAAAATAAGAAGAAAAATACAGAGACAGCAAGCTGAAACATATATGTAGGCCGAGACATTCATATTAATTAAACTTTGCAAGTAGGGAAGCTTCTTTGAAAACTTCAAAACTCATCTTTTTCCGGGGTTGGAAAGTGCGAGAGGGGAAAAGCGCGAATGTAGTTGTCAAAACGCACGCACAACAAACAAACCGCAGGGAAATGAGAGCGGTGGAGAGAGAAAGACGAGAGAGAGTAAAAAGGAAAACCCCGATGGCTGTAAGACTTTTCCGAGAGAGCATTTTCCAAGGAGGCTTCCGTTTCGGTTTCGCTTTCGGGTTTGGCTTTGGTTTTGGTCCTTCCAAAATAACACATTCCTCGTACAAAGGATTGGGTTCGCATTGACATTGGAAGCCGCTCGTTTCTCGCTCGCTTTTCCTGCTGCTCGCTCGCTCGAGTTTGGAGTTTCCCCGACGCTTTTCAGTTCGTGGCTAGACTTTGGAGCGTGCTGTGCTTGGAAAAAACTGTGTGCGTGAGCGGCGGAAAAGCGGAGTCCCCAGAAAAGGCCCCCCACACCCCCACCCCAAACACACATATACACCCATACAAACACACTTTTACACCGCATTTTCCACAGGCCAAATGTGTAATAAAATCGAAACAATGGAACAGCAAACAAAACAACAGAAAATATAATACCGAATTGAAGTTCACGTTTTGAATTGTGAGTGAAGGGGGGCAGTACCAAGAAAAAAAAGAAAGAGTTTCCCCCGCAGTGAAATAAGGCGTGTTCCATCCGTACAAATACCATACAACAGAAAAAAAGCGAGAAGGAAAAGAAAAAGTAAAAAGGAAATGCCCAAAAGGCAGACTGATAGGCTGGCGGAAAAGGAAAATCCGCACTAGGACTCGCGCATTACCATAATGCTAATGCTGCCGGGAGTGCAAAAAGTTTCTAGTTTCATGTGTAATTCGAAAGAGTTTCCCTTTTATTTTCTAGCGAGCGTGTGTGTCTGTGACAAATAATTTCCTAAGGTCACCTAAATGAAAATTCCCCTTAATACAATTTGGAAAATGTAAAATATAAATCTATTATTCCTAACGCTATACAACAAAATAAACACAAGATCAAAAAACTTAATAGACGCTTAACCGAAAATCCTTAAAGCTAAATCTAAGCAAAGACGAAAGTGAAATTAATACTCTTTAGTTGGTGAGTTTTCTTGAATATTTTAGAAATCAATTTAAGGATATATAAAATAGTTAAATTATAAATGAGATCTCTTGAATAGCTATTTCTATTTTAATTCTGGAACACTCTAGGAGCTTTGCTTTTAATTTGTAAACTTTTTTTTAGTATAATAAATAAAACTTGCAATTTAAATAGTATTTTGCTATGTATGTACTTTATTTATTGAATTACAAGTATTTTTAAATAAATCGATGAATATTTTCCTACTTTAGATATTTTTAGAAAACCAAATAAATAGGAGTACATATTTGTTTATATTTTTTAGAAGAAGATAAGAGTCATCAGTGCTCCTGGGTTGAGGTTTTACTTAATATTCTACTATTGGAAATGTCATAGAAAATAAAAGTCAAATACAACAAAATATTTAAAGCTAAAGATCTATAAATTTTAATACATTTCCCACTAAACTTATACATACCTCAAATACCTTTTATTAGCATTTCAAATTAAAGACTTGTCGTCGTCCTTTGATTTCCTTTGTTATTCCCGAGCCTCGGCCTAAGCCTTATGAAATTATGCTAATTCAATCGATATTTCGACTCGTGCCGCACTTTTGGCAACTTTACGAGTCAATTAGCGTTTGTAATTCGACATGCTACTTACTCAGGTTTTCCAACGTTCCCCCCAACCCTCTCCACCCTCTTGGGAGTGTGTGGGAAAAACCTCTTTCGTTGCGTTTCAATTCGATTTTAGTGGAGGTTTTTATCGGCCACAATTACCAGAGCTGAGCAAACACATTTCCAAAGTTGTCAAACGGCCTTAATGGCACCTACATAGGTGGGTTCCTAGATAAGGAATAAAAATAATATAATACTCATGCTAGTTGACAGACAAGCCAATAATCAAGTGATGTGCCGCAAATATTGTGATAAGGCGGATGCCGCCAACTTGGCTCCCCGAGACGAACATTTACCCAAAAATTTATGGGCACCGACAATTGGTGGGCGGTTGTCGAGGCGGGGCTGGAGCCCATAAAATATACTTAGTCCAAACATTGTTCGCAGGTGATAAAATTGCTTTGGATGTGTAAACAACAACAATGCACGCTTCTTAATGGCTTGCCAATTTTGGTTCCGTGTTCGCAAAGGCGTGGTCGTCGTTGTCCTCATTGTTGTTCTTGTTGTCGCCTTTCCAAAGCAATTTTCGCCAAGCTAAAAAAGGTTTCCAAAGGGATTGACAGGATTGTTGAGTGAATTTTGTGCCCAGGAATAAGAATAACCTTTAAGGATTATGGATAAGCAGTAAGTGCACTCGACGCTGCTGTTTAGTCATCCATACATAAGCCTCAAACTAAGTGGATAAATAGGTTATCATTATGGAAGTGATATTAATTTAATGTCGAAATATTAAATAGTTAATCATAATAATATATATATTGTAGATAATTTGTTTTGGGTTTACATTCACTTCACTTCAAGCCTCGTCTTCATTGTTTTCTGTGTATAAATGGACTTAGAAATCAGATAAAATTCCCTGCTTATACATTTTATAGTTTAGGTTTTATAATAAAACTATTTTACTACCCAAGTGGAAATCTCTTTCACTCTCCCCGCTTTCTCTCTGGCTGACAGTTGCTGGCTGAATGGACAAGTCCGTGCCATTCATACGGCCAAAAAGTTGGTCCTGAAGGTTGTCCATAAATTTGGTAACGGACTTCTCTTCGCGCTTGCACTTATTTATCTTTTGCACAGTTGCCAGTTAAAGGCTATGAATTGTGTTGGCTGTCGAAATAAATACCAGAATGTTGCATTCTGACATTTTTATGGCACAGGAAACGGAAAATATGTTCTGATGATGACTCTACAATGGTTCCTTGTATAAAATGAGGCTGAAAATTCATTAAAATTCATTGTATTGTATGTTTACAGAGGATGTTTAACTTATTTGTCAACTCATTGAACACAAATCGCATTTTTTGCTGAAAATGATTAAGGAGTGTAGATGTGACCCTTAAGATGGAAAAGTTGAAAACAAGTTTGCGTGGCCCTTTTTCCTCGGAGTATTTGTTAATGTTCATGGCCCATTTGGCGGCCAAGTTTAGCTTTCATTAGAGTTTCCCAAGTGCCAGCGCTTATTTGGCCCATTAAAGTTGTTAACTGGATTTGTGGACACCACAACCATCCGCTTTAGATATGCTTTATTACAGGCTAAGAAAAGAATGGGTTTTAAGGAAGGGAAACTAATGCACTGAGCGAACTGTAAAAAATGGCATTTCTTCTCTGAACAATTCACTCAAAATATATAACGCATCTTTTTGTGTTTTATATTATTAAAATAATTTAAAAGCTCTTCATTCATTTTTTCCCAGTGCAGATAAATTGGCTATGGATAGGTTTCTTCTGCCTGCACATTAGTTATACCGGATGTGCTTTTTTTTTCCTAGGCCCGATGACGTGCATACGTCGAAGTTTTTGGCTTATCTCTCTGCCCCTCTCTAAAATACTATATACATTTTTGTGGAACCTTCTTGGTCCTCGCCTTGGAATCCCCGTTTCAGCCGCCACTTGAGCGGAGTCAGCGAAGCGCGCTTCCATTCATGTTTGGGGGCACATAATCAATATTTGGCAAGCAGCCGAATCGCATATGACAAACAGCGACAGGCCGAAAAGTACACTACGCGATATATATATATATGTACCAGGGATATGCAAGTGTTACGGGGATCGCAGGGAATGGCTCATTGCCATCCCATCAGCAAAGTGCATCAGCCCATCGAATCCTGACTGCCTGCCTGCCTGCGAGTGGGCTTTTGATGATTTACAAAAACGGATTTTGTTTTTGCCACGCTCGATACCCTTTTGCATAAATAAGATTCGCTTAGAGTTGATTTACTGGGAAAGTATGCAATTGTAATGCAAAGTGAAGAAAAACTGGCAAAAAGTGGGTTAAAAGAAATGAAATGAGTTTCCTTTATTCATGAAAAAGGTGGAAGGAAGGAAGGAAGGATAGGGAATTTAAATTGTAGTAAAAGGAGTAAAGAATTCTAAAGGCTATCTATTATCCTTTTTTTCTACAATGAATTCTACTACTTGAATACAAAATAGAATTAGTATTTAAAGTCTTGGAATAGAATTTATAATGGTAAAGCTTTTATTTGTATGCTAAATTATATCCGAAAATTTTCAAATTTTCCTGGCTAGAGTATTTTCCATTTCCCATCAACTTTCACCGCTTAATTCCGCTCTGGGCATTGCAAATCAACTTCTTGTTGGAGTCTCGCTGGTTGAACTTTGTGCCTCTATGGGGTCCCTGCGGCGATAAAAATCAATGGCAGCGGTTCGCTAGCTTCAGATATTATAGCTCTGGCTTCGTAGTTTTTTGGCACACATGCAATGGAAATCCACTTTCTCCCGCTCCCAGCACACCTAGACTTTCTCCAAAATAGAAAACGTGGGAGTTCAAAAGCCACCGCTTTGTGACATGAGCCGCAAAGTGCATTCTGCATTCGGCATTCAGCCTTTTGCAGGTGCAAGATTCTGGCGTGGGCGTTCCTCTCTCTCAGACGACAAACACAATTGGATTTAAAGGCAAAGCTGACGGCAGCAGAAATTTTAGGGGGAAAAGCTTCGGAGAAAATCGCAACGGAAAAGCAGGAGCCTGAGCAGTCAAAACTTTTGGGCTTGTTGTTGTCGTCGTCCCCCTTTTTATCCGCTGGGCCTTGTTTGTCAAGGCAGCGGAGCTGCCAAGAAAACGGCAATGTGCCACAAATTTTCCCTTTCAATTGGACAACTAGAGCGGCAAGGGGGGGCCTCCAGAGGAGTAAACAATTGCACTGGAAATAACATTCTGGAGAAAAGGATAAATTTCAGGCAAATAAAGCTAAAAACTTTTAAATTCATTGAGAAAGTATCTTAGTTGTGGTGTAAATAATATACAATAAATATTTACAAAATTTAATCTAGTTTTCCAAGCATTTTGCAAGTACTTTTCCTCAGCGTAGGTAAGTTTAGATCTCACATATTCGCCCAATATGTGGAGTCTCCTCCCGGGGGCTGTCACAGACTTCTGGAGCCTGTGCTCCGCCGATACTGGGGAGGGGGCTGGGGGCCTAGTGCCTTCTGGATTATTTATTTATGTACTTCGAGTGGATTGCATTTGCCTGCGCGATGGAGATAGAGTGCCAATTGCTCACGCCTTAGGGATTCCGCTTCGATTTGGTGCGCAACGCGGCGTATACGCAATGCGATTAATCTTCAGGCCGCCGCCTCCTTAAAAAAGGCCAAAAACAAGAACGGAACAGGAAAACGAAGCTCAGCTCATTAGCATGGAAGTGTTGGGCGTAATGTGGGCCTGAAACTGTGCAAGATTAATTGTGGGTCGTCATCTCCGCCTTCGAGGATCTTGTCCTCCTCCTCCTCCTCCTCCTCTCTCTGCCATTTTTCGGCCACTTTTGGCCTAAGTGCCAGCGCATTTATGCTAAATGGCCAGCAAAGAATTGTCTGCGGCAACAACTTGAAACTAATTGCCTCTTGACTTTGCGTCCATCTCTACGCAACCTCTCTTTCGTTGGGGTTTTTCCACCCACATCCATTCTATAATACATACTATATCTCGTCCCGAGGTCGGTAATTGTTCATGGAGAACTGCACTTAAACACACAACATTACCGGGAATGTGTGGCAAAATGCTCAAATGCAATTGCTTTTGCGGTTGTGCCCCGATGTGCGATGTGGTACACCTCTAATGACACAGCAATGGCCGCAGTGACTGTGAATGTTTACTGGAAAATAGATAAAAAGGGGACAAGGCATTAGGGAGGCAAGGGAAGAGGTAAAATAGAAGCAAAATAAGAGCAAAACTTTAATTACTTTAAAAGGTATTTCAATGTGCACTATTCTCTGCCTTTTTCTGTGGGGTTTTTACAATAGAAAGACAACCTGAAATAAATTAGAATCAGCTAAGTTTAGCTTTTATATTTTTAAATCTTTGTTTTATACAAGTTTTTATACTGGTAAATTAAATATAGTAAATTTAATAAACCTAAACAATCCTTTAAAAGTTCTTCTCCCCCAAAAACCTTAATAATTAAAGGCCAAGAAAGTAATTATCGCCATAATCAATCACCGCAAACTTTTCAGCTAGTTTCATTATTGCGAAATTAAACTTATTTTCATGGAGTGTTGCTTCCTGAAATCTTTCGCTGCATCCAAGTTTATCCCAGACCGACTTTAGCTCCAAAGGGACCACGCTTTTCCGCTTTTCTTGGCGGGTAATTGCAGCCAGAAAGGGGCAGAGAGGGGGGCAAAGGATATGCCAAGGCTGTTGCAGCCACCATTAGCGTCATCAGCGTTTGAGAAATGATAATGAAACTTCATGATGATCCCGCAAGTGATAAGTACCTAAACATGACTCCGAGTCTCTTTCTCTTTTACTCATACACTGGCATAATTCTTTTTTAATGGCGTCGAGATTCAATTAAGTGAGAAACCCTTTCTCTTGTCACTGCTGCAAATTAAATGAAAATTCTGCTGCTAAGGGGCGTGCACGGGAAAGTGGGCGTGTCCCATCGGCAGTCTTGCGTATGTTTGTGATATCTTAATAAAGTTAAAAGCGCTGGCGCTTTTTGTTCAAAACTTGTTACTGTCATCTGCACACACGACAACAGTGCGAAAAACGATGGAAGAAAACTCGGAAAGAGGGGCTGTGGGGGAAAACTCCAAGAAAGAGGCTATGTGGGGTAATGGGAAAACTTGGTAGGATGGGGTTGGAGGTCGTGGCAGTGCCAGAAACATCTTTAAAAAACGGAACAGATACGACATGAAAAAGCGGCACATTTTGGGAGAGGAGTTTTTTCCTTGAGAAATTATGATTTTAGATTGTTTACCCCATGTAGATGGATATGTTTTGTTGTTCTTAAACAAGGACAAATGTATACAATAAATTGTATAAATATTTTAGGGTCTTTATATTAATTTGTCATAAACTTTAAGGTAGAAACACTACAAAATTATGGCTATTTTGCAGAAAAATATATATTAAATTCGAGTCAGTGGATTTCCCCATAAAAGAATAAATCCAACTCAGAAAAAAGGACACATTGGCTGCACTGTTTCGACTCGGTCTGGTTCGCCAAAGTTTTCGCCGTTTTTTGCTGGCGACATCCTGGCCTGCGCCAGATCAAAGCCGCTCAAGGAAATTGAAAAATAAAATTTTGCACTTCGCCAGAACAGAAAGGAAAAAGCTGCCTTTATTTTGGGGGTAAAACAAGAAAAGGCGGCACAAATCTGTGAGGCTGAAACAAGGCTTAAATTTCGTGTTAAAAATCCTTATAGTCTGTCCCGCTCTGTGACCCATGTCTTTATTTCACTTGCTCCCGCTGGGAAAATGGTCACGCGGGTCCTGTGTCGCTGCCATTTTATTTGTATCTTAACTCTACTTTTTGTGTGTGCCTTGTGTTATGTTGTGTCTCTCTCCCGCTGTGCAAAATGGTAAAGATGCTGGGAAAAAGCGATGGAAATGTCTACGGCGGTTGGCTTTTTCTCGACGGTTCCTGCCTTATTTATGGCACAGCTGCAGCTGGTTTTCCTCCTGATTCGGTTGCTGATGCACCCAGCGGATGTGCACCGTCATATGTGCTCAAAGGATACAGGTTGCAATGGCTAACAAGGTTTTTTAAAGGGTAGGGAAATATAAAGTGTAGAAATAGCACATTTTTAATGTGTACTTTGTACCTATTTGTATAACATGGGCTTATAATTTATTAAAAATTCAATTTAAATTAATTGAGGATTTAACTTATGCTTGACAAACTTTCCTTAAACGAAGTGTAATTAAGAACTTTGTGGGAAATGCTCCTGTGTGTCTTTTCCTTTATGATTATTTAATAAGGTTCGGAGCGGGAAACTATTAAACTCGTAAATATTTAAGGAGCTAGTTTCCCTCGTAAAATTATGTGTATTTAATGAGTAAAAGAAAAGAATTATAGCCTGTTGTTAAATTAAATAAATTTGAAAGAAGCGTATCTGAAACAAAGCAAGGAAATATTACAAGGACTTCTAAAGTAATTCTTCCTCATATCTTAGCTTCACTGCCCTGTCACTTCCTTTGCATATATATAAGCTGGCTGCAAGTCCGTTAAAGCGGAATATATGGTTTCACTTTAACTAAAAGAACGACGTTGGCGGCGAGTGCTAAAATGGGTGGAGCGCCACAGGACCTGCAGGTGACTCTTTGGGCCTGAGCAACGCCAAGAAGTGACATCTGTATCTTGTATCTGGGCATATTTGCACTCAAGGTGCGCCAGAACCACGGATGCAGATACAAGGATACACAGACACACAGACAGAGATAGGAGAACAACACGGATGCTTCCTGTTGCTGGCCAGCAGGATTCCCAAGGAAAATAAAAATAGCGAGAGAATGGGAGAAAGAGCGGCGGGCAGAACACGAATAATTAATAGTGTCTGGGCCCGGTCAATGTGTGCTAACGATTCCAGTTGGCTGCCTGCAACGGTAACTCGGGCTTTTCCCACACGTCTGTGTATGTGGGAACTCTACAAAAAATTCTACCATTGAACTATAATATTTTTAATAATGGATGACATAGAAATTTAATTCTCCAGCAAATTGAACTCTAGAAATAAATTCAAATTCTATATTGTTCTCATACGAATTTATTTCCTACAAGCTTTTAAAATGTCTTTCATATCTATTTTTCCTTTAAGTGTACATGTGTCCTTTACTATTTAATGAGCACTCAGCCGCAGGTATCTGTGGGCGTGTTGGATGCGAATATTCCATTCCATCCAGCGGATTCTGCCAGTCACCTCGGCAGGACCAGAAGGATGGGACTGTAGATGCCTTGCCTATTTTCAGGCGCCTTGAGTGGAAAACTTGGCTGGTTTACGATGACTCCGCCGCCCCCCCTTGGCTTTTGTAATTTTCTAAATTTACCTTTTGGGTGCATTTACGGCCGTGCGCTATAAATAACACAGGACGACTGACGGGAATCCTTTTCTTTTTGCAAGTTTTCGAATTAATTTCACTAAGAGCTTTGTCATTGTGGAAAAACCAAAAAGATAAAGGCAAGCCCCCTGCCGTAAATCGATTCGATATGGTTTTCCCTGCCGCGGCCAATAAAATTGGAAAATTGAAAAATCAACAAAACGAATCAATAAAATCGAAAAGTTTATTTGATTTATAAATATACAAATCAATTTTTACGAGCGCCTCTGGGCTCCCAGAATCTCCATTTCAACGAGTACTTATCGTAAAAATTATGAAATTATGTTTATAACAGAGGGCAGACGAAGAGATCACGAAATCCTGGAATCATCATCGCCAGTCGAAGGCATTTCATAGACGAGTGCTTCTTTTTCATTATGAAAAACTTCCGCCCCGAAATTTCCTCTTGATTTGTTTGTTTGAACATATTCAATCGTTGTGCCGAAAATATAAATATTAAAACTAAGATACATAAAACACAAGAAATTGCTCATAAATTGCTCTTGGCTCTTCTTCTCGTATTTATTTACGGCTTCATCATCATTAAACGATGTATACATTTGCCATTTCCTCAATATGCAAATGTGCGTTATGGCGAAATGGAAATGGGAAAATTGACGCCACTAGACATAAGTTGGCTTAGCCGCAAAACGAGCGAGCGAGCGCCTCTAAGCCAAATCCCAAATGGCATTATGTCTAATAGGCCCACTACTGAAAAATCCAATTGAAATGGCTTAGCCAAAGCACTAAGGCTAACAGTGTCGCTAACAGTTTTATATTTGCGAAGAGAGGGAAATGGGGGCTTATGCGAGGTTGAGTTTAGTTGAGATTTTCGGTTGTACGGAAAATATTTAACTATATTTCATATGAATTTTCTGTTTCTTTATAACAATTAAAAATAAATTGAATATAAAGATTCCTGGCATAAAACGTTACCAACTTTTGTTTAAATATATTATAAACCTTAGTATTTTTATTCATATAATTTATTAATTATTATTTTATAAATGCTTTGCAATTTAAAAGAAGACATTCTTGTGTGTCCTTCTATTCCTTACCGCATAAACTGCTTTTCATTAAAGCCTCATATCCTTATTTGCTCATCTACGCTGCCTGAGCTTGAGAGTGTGTGTTTGGGTGTGGTTTCTGAGTGTATGTGTTTGTGCATCTCTCTCAAGAACTCTTGAGGCTTTAAGCTTCTCCCCATATAATCACACTCGACACAGTCATCAACAACATTGACGTACTCATCATTGCCGTCATTCGTGGCGCTTGAAAAAATCTTTCTCAAATTTTATGCTTTTATATTTTCACTTATTTTCTATTTGTGTGTGTTTTTCCTTTTTTTTTGTACCTTTTTTTGGCACTTGAGAGGAGAGATTATCAAAAAACTGTTTACTCGACTCGAGTGCGACGATGCCAGTTGGCAGCGCTCTTTCCTCGATGCTCCCCAGTTTTTCTGCCTTTCGTTTCAGCCACATGTCCTGACACTTTTTTTTCTCTGCTCACTTGCCACTGACAGACGCCCTTCAACGCCAGCAACCCCCCTTTGGACATAATTTCCATGAAATTGATTGACAATTGCCGCATTTTGTGGCACATTTGCAAAACAGTCGGCCGCCCGTGGCGCGTTGTATCGATTAGGCCACGGCAGGATGTAGGACCGGACACGCCGCTGAGTTTAGGAGTTCAGTAACTACCCTCGGCCCCTTGGTTTAATATAGTCCTATGTACCCCGGGGTATGAAGGGCTGGTCCTTGCTCTAAAGTTTAATTGAATTGCTACAGGAACGAAGTTGAAAACAAAGAACTAGAATGGATTTTCACAGCTTCTCTTTGGGAAATGTTTAATGTTTTGAATATGTTTACTAACTTTTCAGAAATATAATTCCAATTACTAGACACTTTGTTTCAACTTCCTTATCCTCTCACGTTCCTATCCTCCTCCTCCCTCTCTTCTGTTCTAAGAGCCTTGTCCCCAAGGATTGTCACAAATTTGTGCAATTTACGCCGCAGTTGCAGCTGCAACTGAAGGGGATGTGCTGTGCCTCCAGATTGCAGCAGATTATCTCCGTCGAGTCCTGTCAAAGGACTCAGCCAGGCAAGAGGCCGAAACAATTACGAAAAGCGAGCGGCGGCACATGTGCGAGTGTTCCTGAGCGCCATGCATGGCCATCCATGCGACAACTGGCTGTTGCAAGGAACAACTTGACTTTGGCCATTGTTGTGTGCGGGCCCAGGGAATCCTGGCGACAAGTTGGCCGGGGATCCAAAGCATAACATCTTGATATTCGTATTGTAGCCCCGTTTCAACGCTCTCGAAAAAAAAGCAACAGCAACAAAAACAAGCATTTAATTGTGCAGTCGCCAGATGACAGATGCACTGCAAAGCAAACTCAACACAAAAAAGCCAAGGGGAATAGGGGAAAAGCGGAGAAAATACAGAGTGGAGGGAATAAAATGGGTTGCATCAAATTGGAAATTCTTTGGTCTATTGTAAACAAACTGAAATTGTTTGCGCTTCTCGTCTCTAGTTTTCTTTTTTCCGGAAAATTTGTTTCTGGTCCATTGAAGTTGATTTTATGTTGCCTGATTGAGTCCCAAGAAGAAACAGGGTGAAATAATTAAGTGTTGAAGTAGGGGAATATGGCAAGGATTAATCAGTTATATAATAAATATTTTAAAATTATTAAATATAAATTATTTATATCTTCCACTGTAATTAAGAAAGCTTAATCCTCATTTGCATAATCCAGAAACCCCTTAATAATTTAATAATAAATTCAACAGCTCGTTTTTTACATTCTCTTTTCTATTCTCCAATAAATTATAAAGCTTAAAAAATATACAAAACACTTGTGCCAAAAAATCCGAGTCATTTCCTTTCTAGTCCTAGGGCTTTCCGCATGAAAATAAACAAAACTGAGATCGAGAAAAAAGTAAAATAAATATGTGGATAGGAGCTAAGCACTGGGAAGTTAAAACAAACAAATTCAGGGGACCGACTATGCGTGTGTCTTTGTCTGGCAGAGAATTTCCATTTATCAGGTGGTTTCCCAAAGGCCTAAAAATAGCGTTTGTTTTCAATGAGACTTCGCTCGGTCGTCGCTCGCTCGCTGGCGGCCTCTCCATCGGTCGGGGCTATGTGGGCCACAAAAAATTATATATATAGATATAGCCGGCTATTCCGATTCCTCACTAGATGCAGCCAGTCGCTAGCTGTCCCTCTCTCTTTCTACGTGTGGATTTTATTTTTGATTTAGCAAAATTGAACAAAACGCTGCTGACCACCAAAATAAACTCTTACTCATGTCGTCGCCTTCGGTGCTTGCTTTTAATTATTTACAAGAATGTATAAATAATTTTGGTAGGTGGACTTTTGATATTGCATATGGATTTTTTTTATTCCATGGCTGTCAACGCTGCGAATGCGCAATGCCCAATGAGAGTGCACTCTGTGTTCCCCCACTTGCCTCCGTTGCTATATTGTTATTGTTATTGTTCTGGGCCATTCACGCTCTACGATTTTGAGTATAAACAATTCAGCCAGTTTGTTTATGTACAAACACATCCACAAAGTAGAAGCCGGAGAGCTGTGAGTGTAGATAATTTTCCATAACGCAATGAGCAGTGTTTATGGATAACATATGCTACTTGGCCAAATCGGCTCTTCCGATATATATCCGCACTTGTGTACCTATATATTATTTTCCTTTCTTTATTTTTCGTATAATTGTTTATTGCGATATTCGGCTGGGCCTTTTGGCAAGCGCCCCGGATAAAAATTTCACTTTGCCAACAAGGAAAAGCCTCACATTTTCACATTTTTAAATTTTCACAACAATAAAGCTGAAAATGCAACGATTCATTCTGGTCTGATTTGGTTTCTTCGCTTTTCCTCCATGGCGTCATCAATTTAAATATGTGTGCAGCTGATAAGAGGCGGTGTAGGTGGTAAATGAGAGTGCTTGATGCAGTGAATTTCCCGCGGGGCGTACATTATTCCATGGCGCTGCGGGTAGGAAGGTCATTGTGTTTGCTGCAGTTGCAGTTTTATTTTCGGCAAGCACAACACCTACTCGGTCGGATTTCTACCTCCCCCACCCCCAGAATTTTGTGAATTTTTGCACTTTGCCGCATGCGTCTGCGAATTTATTTCCGTTTAGATTGTGTCATTTCGGCAATTTTGGCCCGCGTTGCGTATACGCAATGTGTGCAGGAAATTTGCACGTTGCTAAATGTGTGCACAGGAAAAAATAATCAAAAAGAATAAGAAAATAATAAAACGGAAGCTTGAATCATGCCTATTTTTAAGATGAACATTTAGTTGATATTTTGAATCATGAAATCAGGTTTTTATTAATTGTAATTCCATTTAAATTTATAAGTCCTAATAGAAGCCTGTTTCATATTCCAAATAAATCTCAAAATGTTTAATTATGGCCTTAGATCCATAAATAAAATTCTATTAGAAACCTTAAAATATAGCTTCCCGATTTCATAAACCTTTCTTTATTTTTTATTGCATTTTTCGTACTGCTAAATTAGCTTATTGGTTGGCAATGATGGAAATGTAGCGGGCACAGGTGAGAAGCTTATGAAATTCTCGTTAATGACACCTGCCAGCAGCAGCAGCAGTCATCTTGCCAACTGACACACCTGTATAATGCACTGTTGGGGCTTTATTGATTTATGTATGTCATTCAACCACTAATGACGTCATCAGCGGTTGGAATAAATGACAAATAGATTGAATGACAGAAAGCATTCTTTTCGTGGGATGGAATGATAAGTACTTAAGCTCTAATCAAATGCTACAGTGCTGCAAAAATTTAAAATTTTTATTTGAAAAGTATATAAAATCCAATAAAAGAAGCTATTATTTTAATTAAAGGATACGTTAACAATTGAGAAAATAAAAAGAAAGTTTTATGTTTCTTACTCTCCTTTTACTTCCTTCAGATTTTTATTATTTCATAACTCTGTTCCTTGAAAAATCTTTTGTTCTAGGAGAGACAATACCGAAAGGAAGCCCCCTGAATAATAAAACCCCCCAGTCTCCCCTTCTCCCCCTGACATCCATTCAGCGGACACTGGGCAAAAACGCGTTTAAACATAAAAACTTAATTATGTGTCAAAAATTGTTGCCGGCTCGTTAACGCAGTGTTCAACATTGCGGCCACGGGCGTTTCATGTTTGTGCATACATTGACGCCCCTCCATTTCCCATTTTCCTGCCCCACTTCCCCCCTTTAAATTTTCCGCATGTGAGTGCGAGAGGGGGAAACCTGAAGCCTGGGAAAGCCATGGAAATTGGCGAATGGGAAAACGGCAAACGGGGTACGGCCGCAAACATAAACAAAATAAAGTGAAAAACAAAAAGCGCCAGCGAGGACAGAAGTGTGAGCATCGGAAAACAGGGAGGGGAAAATCTCCTTCTCGATCGGAAAATCCAAGGAACGGGGTCCATGGTGTTTAAGGGATGTGCATGGCCAATAAAAAGTAGCTGTAAAATGGCATTTACGACATCCAACTACACGAATTTATGGCCCTGTTTTTGCCCGGGTAATGCGCAATTAAAACTGCCAAGTGCATTACATTACATTAAATTAAAATTAAAATTAAAAATGAAAATGAAAATGCAATGACAACGAAAGACCCACTGTCCATGATAAATCGCACCGACCCTGACAGATTCAAGTGACCAGAAAACAGGTCCTATATATTTTTGTTTGTATATATATATGGAACATCTCAAAAATATAATTCAAACGGATTTCACTGTCATATGTCGGCGCATTTATCTTACCAATTTACGCCATAAATTATGGGTATACATTATTCCGAATTATTCTGAATTAGCATTCCAAAGCATGAAAAAACTATAACTCTTAATTATTATAATTAGCAAGCATTTCTTAGTAATATTTAAATAGCACATAAATAGTAGAGTTTATTCTGAATGCACTTTTAATGACTTTCATGATTTTAATTAAAACTTCATAGCAAAGTGACTTTGTATGGGACTTTCGTTTTAATTATGGAAAAACAGTTTTTAGTTGTTGTTTCAGGTGTTCATTTGTGCAAGGGGAAAAGAGCAGCAAATGTGGAAAATAACTATAATGAAATGGTTGAGTCATTTATTTTGATGAACGTACATTTTAGGAATGGTTGTAAACGAAACCATTAAAGGATAATGTGTTATTTGATACATAAATGGCTTAATTAATTATAAAAAGCTGTACAAATAAACAAAATGGAAGCCTAGTACATAAAGTAAATAATATATTAGGCTAACAATGTTGTTAATATAAAATAAATAACTACCAAGCCTTTAAATATAATTTCAAAGTTCTTTAGGAAAAATATGCCTTTAATTTGCATTAAAAATAAAGTTTTTTATTAATTTGATTACCATTCCTAATTCCAAAAATAAAATAAATGAACTGAAACAGAATGTATTAAAGCAATATTTGTTTTCTCAAGCAACATATTGCGCTTTCTATCCCCTTTCCCCCAAAAAAAAAATGTTTCCCTGGGCCCACGCTGCGTATGCGTTATTCATGCAATTCATTCATCTGCTGCGAGCATCAGCTGTTCGCTCATCGATTCGCCATAAACAATCGAAGCGAGAGAGAGAGGAGAAACCAATTAAAATCATGCGTCGAAATGCACGACTACTGGGAAATTGGGGGAAAATGCTCTGGGAAAATCGAGGCAGTGCGGGGACACAAATAGCCAACATCGTCAGCTGGTCCATAAAGTATTTTGGCCTGCCTACACGGCCATTAATGCTGTAAAAGCATTGCGACGACATAGAGATATGCAAAAAAGAAAGAAGAACCAAGACTAGATACGAAAATAAAACTGAAATTGGTTCATTACTGGGGAAAACGGTCTCGGGGGTGGCGGCCACCTTGACGTTGCTGCTTGAACTCGAGCCAGAGAACTATTGAAGGGTGTTGCGAAGGCCTACAGAACGAGCCGGAACCGGTGGTGATTTGCACTTATTACTAATGGGAAAGTTTCCCATCCGTTTCCACAAAAGAAACTGTTTCTTTTGCTGGCCGCTTTTCCTAATCTATTTACACGTAAACAAATTACGCGTTGCCGGCCTTGAACTGGACTCGAAGAGTGGCTGATTTCTTAATTAAATGACAGCTTTCTGTCAGTTGGATCGTTGGATTCTATATATATTTTGTTACAGTTCTATTTAGGGAAAATATCATGTTATTAGTAAGCTTGATAAGTCAATTGCATAAACTAAACTATAAACCCCTGTTACCTTGTTTACTTACCCCATTTTGATTTATGCACATTTCGTGTACTAAACTCTTAAAGGAAAAACGTTTTCTGATAACTTTGCAAATAGCCATACAATTTATTTGCCCATCAAAATGCGAACAAATTCCTTCAATTGCGCCAAAATGTTTAATAATTTCGTGCAGGAAAATTCGCTTTGTTTGAATAATTCTACAGAACGAACAATCATTACAAAGTGCTGAAAAATTCGTTGGAATTTGTTCGGCGTCTGTTCGCACGATTCCGAATTGTTATTCGCAGTCTGTAGTAGCTGCCACTCGAGTGTGCCACGGAAATGTGATTGATTAGGAACGAATATCGCACATGAATCAGTTTTCCCCGGCGAGAGCATTTGCATCTGGCGAAAAGTTGCGGAAAACTTTTCCCCCATTTTCCCCCCCGAGCGGCGAGCATGTGACCGCTACGTCATGAATCCCGTCCCCATCCACATGCCCATCTCCATCGGTCCACCTCAAGCACCCCCCGGGTACCCGGAAATTGTCCGCCACTTTTGACGGGACTTCAAAAGCCAAAGGAAGGCAGTTGCTGGCAATGTCGAGGCGACTTAAATGTTTGGCGCATTTATGTTGTCACTGCGGACAGACGGACATGTCACACACACACGTTGTGTACATTAAAAACAATTTTCCGAATCTAAATATTGGTGGGAACATACGTTCTCCGTTCTCCTTGGCAATTGGCCCAAATTTCTTTTGTTGGGAGGAAAGGCGACAAGCCAAGGGCCTGGATATATCTGGAGCATCTTGTCCGTAATTAGGTGTGTCAGCTGCAATTAGAAATAATGTGGGGTAATGGGATAAGGTGAGTCACTTGGTGTTTTTTAAATAAATCTCGGGAATTGTTCTAGAAATTTGTATAGCATTTATAATGCTTTTAAATTTGGACAAAAATGTTTAGGTTTGCCAACAAGTCCTTGGAAAATATGTACATGAAATTAAAGGCTATAACTCTGGAATGAATATAAAAAGTAGAAGTAACATTAATTATTTTCTACTCATAAAATAAAATATCCCAATAAACATAATGTGGTTTAGTGATTTAAGAACTCTCCTTTCACCCCCTTCTTAATGCCTTTTTGCAACACTAAATCTGTCCGCGAATTTCCCACAAACTGGCAAAACTTGCTCTTGCTCTATTTAATTTGGCTAAAAGCCCATGCCAAAAAGCAAAAGCCGTCGGCTGTTCATTGAACCAAGCCGGAAAATGTGAAAAAAGGCAGATAAGTGAAACCAATCAGGGTGGAAATCGTGCTGAAAAGCAAAGTGTTAAGTTAATCAATAATTTTCCATGGAAAAGTAACAATAATTTAAGGTAATAATAATAAATATATATGTATCTTATAAAGAGATTTGTTTTTGAGCATTAATTTATTTTTGCCGGCTTTCCCTAAATATTTATTTTGGATCCATTTAAATAATGACTTCCTTCATAAATTTTTTTACTTTCCATTGATGTTTATGTTTATTTCAGAAATGTTTGAATTTAGTTGTTGTTCCTGAAAAGTTTTATATATTTTATTAGACTTTGTATTGACCTTTAAGGTGGTAAATTCGCGTAAATAGATATATGTTTTCTACTTTTAACAATTTTATTTTTATGGACACTTAAACAGCGGCTTTTGGCCATCAAAATTGATTGGTTTCCTTCATTATTAAAAAGCCAGAATGAAGACCAACATTTCTGTCAACAGAATAACCTCTGACCCCGCCATAAAAATGGGAAAATATATATCTTTTTGCGGTAGTTTTTGCTGATCCGTGGGCTCCAGTCAGTCCAGCGGCTTGTGCCAAAAATAGCAAAACGATATTAATTTTTGTTTGCTTTGTTTTGGTTTCTGTTTCGGCAGGAAATGAGAATTGAATACAATAAAAATCATTCAATAGTATCACTCGGCTGCCGCCATTGTTGGTCTTCGAATTAATAATAGATAACAATGCCGGAAAAGCGGAAAAGCCGAGCCACCCACACACGCACATACTCATATCACATATAATGGGAATGAGGCAAACAATGGGCGAAATAAAAAGGCAGAAATAAAGAGGAGACAAGTGGATTATGAGGACCAGGGACAGGACCTGAAATCCATCCCTGGTTTAATTAACTCTCGACGCCGAGAGACCGTGATTTTCCCTCGCTGCTGTTGTTTTTCCATTCCATTCCAAACGAAATAGTGGTCAGGGGTTCCGTAATTTGAAGTTATGTGCGGTCTGATGTAACAACCAAACAACCAAACAACTTTCGTCGAGGTCCTGCGAGAAATTTCCATTTTCGCCGGGGAAGCATAACGAACTGGGCTTGCTCTTCTTTGGCAGTAAATCACAAACAAAAGGTTTGTTTTTCTTTATTTCCACCAGGAACAAAAGCTACAGACAAAGTTTTTGAAATTCGGCCAGCTTTAGGAGTTTCCCAGCAAGAAATTTCCATTTAAAGTGGGGATGGGAAAGGCAGCTGTAAGTCATAAACAAAAGGTATTAATCTTAGACAACAAAAGCCCCAAAGAAAAAGTTCTAACATTCTCCTTTTAATACCTACAAATTTTCTATTGAATTTACCATTTTGAATTTTGAAAACCTTAGAAAAAACTCTGGTTTTAAGGATCCTTTAACAAACAAGAAGTTTTTTTAAAATATGAAGAGGTGTTTTTAAAATAATTTTAAGCTTTACAATTTCCCAGCAAATACCAGTTAGTGTTTAGTTCAAAGGTGTCTCCTCTTTGGTAACTAATGAACTCCGATTTATTTCCCTCGCCAGGACAGTGTATAAATGACAGGCCATAGGTGGCAGGATGCGGAACGAGATTTAAGCCTCTCGCAATGCGGTTGAACGAGGCTTCTTGTTCCTTGTAGATGTCCTTGAATCAGACACTCGAATGGCAGTAACTTCCAGCTTGAAGGGGTGGCCAACGAAGGAGCTGAGGCAATGGGCGGGCGTGATGATGGTGACCTCGCAGCGGCTGCACCTTCACCTGTCACACGGGGGCCCCAGAAAAACGAACTCGGGTGCACGAGCACCCAGCTGAGAAAATGAAAATGAACATGAAAAAGAGGCTCTGAGATTGCCAACTAACCAAGTTTCATGGCATTGGTCACAGCAGCAGTGGTCGAGGTAGCCACAAAACGAAGGAAACATGTCCTTAACGGTCACAACAAGACACTGAAAGAAGGTTTATATATATTTAATAGAAATATAGTCGGTTTTAAATAGAATTAGAGTAAAATAACATAATCACAAAAAGCTTCGCAATTGCTGGGATTCAACTTTTGAAATTAATATTAAAAAATTTAAAAATAAAACCTTTTTGCCCAGTGTAATGTCCTGTAAAAACAGCAACAACCATCGCTCGTCGCTCAGAGTTGTATCCTGTTTCCAATTTTCATTCAGTATCCCACTTCCACGCGCACTTCGTATGCTCCTCCACTCACCCACTCAACCCACCCGCTGCCACCCACTTTGCCAGCCCCTTGTCGTCACCCACAATTCGCCCTCCTGATGCCCACAAAACATACCAAAGTAGGTCGTCGCGTCGCGTCCTTGCGAAGGAGCAAAAGGAGCGAAGGCAGGCTCAAAAGGCGAACAAGGAGCAGGCGGCAGGCGGCAGGCAGGCGAAAAAAGGAGGAAAAACTTCACCTAACCTCATTACGAGGTCTCCTGCTACGCACACACTTACACACACACACACAAAAAGGACTCTGGGACTGTGTGTTATGACGTCATTGGTTCGGCTGTTTGCCTTCGCCTGCTCATTCGCCTGTAAAGGCTGCGCAGCGTTCGGGGCGGCGGGCAGGCAGTTGGGTGCTGAGAATGTCAAAGGTTAACCACCAAAAAGAAATTTGGGAAAAAAAACCTATATAAATATTTAAAAAATCTGTGACAAGTAAAAAGTGTATTTAAAAAAAAAATACATACGTTTACGGCAATTAATTCACGGGCGGATCAAAGGATCTAAGTCGCACAGAGCCAGTGAATGGAGCTGACATCCTGGAAAGGACCTGCGCAGTGTGTGTGAGAGAGAGAGAGAGAGCGGCAGCCAGATGAGAGTTATTCGGAGTCCGTCGGCTTTGTATTTTCTGGAAGGACAACAAATGACAACAACAAATTGCAGTAAACAGTAGAAAAAGTAGCCAAAGCAACCGGAAAGGTGAGGTGAGGTGAGGGGCGATTAATGGGCGGTATAACAAGGATACCAAAGCGCGGGGAGGCGGGGTAAAAGGGTAACATGCGTAGCGGCAACTGAGACATTGGAATTATTATTACATTTTACTTGCTTTTATTGCGTTTCAGCTGAGACCCTGTCCTTGTCCCCTGCCCTTAGTCCTTCCCTCACCATCAATTTGTTTTCGAATTTTTTTGTTGGGAATTTTTATATATGTATATGTAATGCACAGGCTTTCCTTTTTTGGTTAATATTATTTTTACGAGTAACAGCAAAAGAGAGAGAGAGAGTGTGTGTGAGCACCAGGACACTCCAGTCTTCCGCCAGTAGATGACAAAATCGTCACTAATCCCATTTGAATTTCATTCAGCTGCCAAATGGATTTAATTTTAATTTCGTATTAGGCCAAGACAAATCCCTACAATGGCTTTCAAGCTTCCAGCAGCTTTCGGTAGCCAAAATTTAAATGCGTTCGCAGCTGATTTGCATGCAAATAAGCCCCGGCATCCAATCTGAAATCTCATTCATTCTATATCCTTATCCCCGACACATGCTAGGTGCAGACTCTAAGGCAAAATATGCGGGAATGTCATGGTTCATCGCATCATCGCTCAAATAAAATAAATAATTAACATATCTATGGGCTATTAAAGGGAAGTGGGTTTCCCTGGCGATTAAGTCTCCGTTCGACTGGAACTAATTGAAGTTTATATATATTTATAGTTTATATCATATGTTAAAGTGTGTGCAAATGGGTTTTCATAGCGGAAAATTCGCTTTAGTTTTTACATATTCGGTTTAATTTAAAAGAAAATTGTTTGAACACGAACCAATCGAAATCAAACGCTGTGTGAATAAATTAACTTTTGCGTTTGAAACTCATTTCATGAGTGGCTGGCGTGTTATGGCCTCGGGGAATATAATAATGTTTTTAGATTGGTATTTTACATATACATATACATTTTAAAGGGGGATACAATTTTTATAGAGAAATAAATGTAGAGCAAATAAATAAAATATTATGAACAAGAAAGGCAGCTAACTTCGGCTCACCGAAGTTTGTATATCTTTGTATAAATGAGCCTGCAAAACATATAATTGTTTCGAATTATTATAATTATTTGTACAAATTTATTCAAGGATACATTTTCCCATAAATACCTTTCTCCAAAATAAATATGCAAATTTAATGCTGATGCTAAATCACCTTTTTTAACCTCACCTGCGTTTTAATGAACTTCCCCTAACTGACCTCACCTCATCGGGCTTAAATTGCCGTTTTCGGTAATATCAAGTAGCCGCCCCTTTGGCCGCTGCCTCTTTGGGTTTAGTAGTCATCCGTTTTCGGTGGCGCTTGCCGCTTTCCGCTTTCCTTTCGCTGCCTTGTTATTATTTTTATTTTTATTGTTATGAATTTCAATTTCGGGTGTCTCAAGGACGCTGCACGGAATTAAAGAGACCAAATATGCGCAACACTTTCGCGCCACTTGCGCACGTATACGTTCTGCATCGATGTTTGTGTGTGGGTTTTTGGGTGATGTCCTTGCGAGCAACGCTGCGTATACGTGATGTGTGTTTTAAGCAATCCGTGGCTCTTCCGATTTCTGGGGTTTTTCAATTTCCTGTTGCTCCTCTCATGCATTAAGCCCCGATGAGAGCCCGACATCTAATCCGCAAAAGGTACATTTAATTTTTGTGAATTAATATTCTGCTTTCAGTGAATGCGAGGGGAAGTCCTTTAAAGATGAGGAGCTCTGGCAGCGAGTTTGCGCCGCTTTTGAGGTCGTCGGTGTCCTTGGCATTATATACAATTTGTACTTGCTTTTATGTGTATTCTCTTTTTGGATTTTCCTCCGTTTGTTCGAGGTTTGCAGTTTCCCCGGCGGCGCTCCGTTGCGTGCTCTGGTTTTTCCAGATCAGTGCCTTGCCATATTTTCCTCTGGCATAATTGCAAAGAAACGGAATCCTCTAAGTGCCAGGATATGGCAGGATTAGTGAAGGATGTGCTGTTGTCCTACTCGCGCGCTTGGCCAAGTGCCAAGGGCCAAATTTGCAGATTGAGTGGCCAAGCAGCAGCCAAGGAATCACTCTAGCACTCTTTCCTATTTTCCAATTCATTTTCCTAATATTTTCTTCTTTTTTTTGTAAACATTAGTTCGCCGATCTTATGCCGTCACCGAAAATCCAAAACGAAGACGTAGAAGATGGCTTCGTATCTGTGCATCTGATGGATAAACAAATCGCCAGCGTGCGCTCATCGATTTTTATGAGTTCAAAGATTTACTTTCTGCCGCATTCCAGTGCCGAAAATCCCTGCACTGAAACAATCCAATGTGCATTCGCCTGCCAGAGGAAAACCAGAGGAAAACCGGCAGAAAAACAAAGCCAAAAACCCATGCAAAAACAAAGAGCAAAACAGAAATATTAATGGCGTCATTTGTCGAACAGAGGAAAAGGCCTCCGAAAGGGAGAGTGCTGTGGGAGGGTGCTGGGGTAAAATTTGTTGCTCGACAGGGAAATATATGGAAAAAATAACAAATAAAATTAAAACATTTGGTAGAACGAATGGGCGGTGCTCTTTGAAGGACGCTTATTAAAAACAAAGAGGAGAAGCAATTTAAAATTGTATGAAAAATCACGGAAAACTTGTGGATAGAATTTTAAATACAAATAATTTAAAAAGGCTTTTATTTTGATAATTTCGAATTATTAAAATCAAGAGTCCCCTTTCCGTAAGCTATCCTTATTATTAGCTGGTCACAATTTCCCTAACTTTTAATATATTTATTATTTAAAGGGTAACTATAAATTCTCTCTTTTACCAAATATTTAATATCATTATAATTACTTGGCGCTTTGCATCTAATATTCAAATTTTACGATGAACATTTTGTGGAATTTTTCCGGATAGATAATTCCGAGGTAGATGATGCCTCCTCCGACATGGACCCCCTCGGGCGGTGCAATGTACCCCCCGGAAAGTACCAATTAATTTGCAATTAAAATGCTTTCAGCTCGTGAATCTGGAAATGCTTTAGTCGCATTTAAATTTAGATCAGAAAGTAGGCCCAAAAATATATATATTTTTTTTTGGTTCAAAAGCCAAACACGTGCTTGGGCTAAAACATTTGACTTGGCCTTTAATTGCGAAAAGGCACGCGAATCCACCCACGAACTTCGTTATTCCCGCCTCCAGGAACTCAATCTCAGTCGCAGCGGGTTCCGGCCAACTATTTTCGGATGCCCAATTAATCTCTCTGGCCAGCAAAATTCACTGCGTGCGGCGTTGGTGGAATTTTAAGCGATTTGCTAGCCATTATTTATTATTTTTTGTTGTTTCTTACATGCTGACATGGCCAAGAGAAATCAAATCGTGCTAAATATAGCATCGAAAAAGAAAATATTTACAAAAACCAAGAACTTGGCCAGCAATGAACTACATGTCGGCAAGTGAGGTGAACTGAATCATTTATCATTATCAGGGGACTGCGGACAGTTGAAACATTCATGAGATGGTTAATGCCACAGACTTGATAAATGTTTGGAGCTATGGAATAAATAATCCCAAAAGGCGAGTAAGGAACACGGAGTTTCTAATAATAATATATTGAGCACAAACTTTAGGGGAAGCTCTATATTTTTTCTTTAATTTCTTTTTTATTTATTAAATTCATATTTCATTGCATACTTTCGGGCTGCATATGCTAACACTATTAACATCATTATTAACATTAACAGCAATGAAGTATTGTCTGAATGAGTGGAAACAATTCGGCCCCAAATTTAATTGCATACTTTCGGGCGGCATCTGCTCACACCATTAACATCACTCAACTTCAGCATAAGAGCAATGAGTTGAAGTAATGGCTGAATGAGTGAAAACAATTCGGCCATAAATTTAATTGCATACTTTTGGGCTGCATCTAGTAAAGCGTAATGAGTGAAAGAGTTGGATGAATGAGTGGAAATTTTAGTGCACACTCAAATAAATTAACCCTACTCTCGTTTCTGTTCGCCTGGTATTTCAAATTGGTAAATATTTGAATTTGTACTGAAAATTGGGATAATTTGTACTGAAGATATCTCAATTTTCAGTACAAATTCAAATTTGAGCGATTTGGAATACCAGGCGAACAGAACTGAGAGTAGGGTTAATTAATTTGAGTGTGCACTGAAGTTTTCACTCATTGTCTGACCACGCATTTCCCTCATTGCACAAGATCAGAGCATGAAGAGCGGAGAAAATGAGGGAAATGAGTGGCCAGACAATGAGTGAAAACTTCAATGCAAACTCAAATAAATTAACACTACTCTCATTTCTGTTCGCCTGGTATTTCAAATCGCTCAATGGATGAATTTGTTGTTATTGTGGCCAAGACGAGGCTTCAATTTGGGCTACTTTAACAACAAATCCATCCGTTGCGCAATTTGAATTACCAGGCGAACAGAAACGAGAGTAGGGTTAATTTATTTGAGTGTGCACTGAAGTTTTCACTCATTCAACCATAATTTCCCCTCATTGCAGAGATCAGAGCATGAAGAGCAGGAGAGAATGAGTGAAGTGAGTGGCCAGACAATGAGTGAAAACTTCAATGCAAACTCAAATAAATTAACACTACTCTCATTTCTGTTCGCCTGGTATTTCAAATCGCTCAATGCATGAATTTGTTGTTGTTGTAGGCCAAGACGAGGCTTCAATTTGGGATATTTGCAGAACAAATCCACCCGCTGCCCAATTTGAATTACCAGGCGAACAGAAACGACAGTAGGGTTAATTTATTTGAGTGTGCACTGAAGTTTTCACTCATTTCCAACCATAATTTCCCCTCATTGCAGAGATCTGAGCATGAAGAGCAGGAGAGAATGAGTGAAGTGACAGACAATGAGTGAAAACTTCAGTGCACACTCAAATAAATTAACCCTATTCTCGTTTCTGTTCGCCTGGTATTTCAAATCGCTAAATATTTGAATTTGTTCTGGAAATTGGGATAGTTTGTACTGAAGATATCCCAATTTTTAGCGATTTGAAATACCAGGGGAACAGAAATGAGAGTAGGGTTAATATATTTGAGTGTGCACAAAAATTTCCACTCATTCATCCACTCATTGCTCTTACGCTTTACCATATGCAGCCCGAAAGTATGCAATGAAGTTTGTGGCCGAATTGTTTCCACTCATTCAGCCAATGCTTCCACTCACTGCTCATACGCTGAAGTTAAGTGATGTTAATGGTGTGAGCAGACGCAGCCCGAAAGTATGCAATTAAATTTGAGGCAGAGTTGTTTATACTCATTCAGACAATACGTTCAGTTTTTGCTTTTACACTGAAGTTGAGCGATGTTAATTGTGTGGACAGATGCAGCCCGAAAGTGTGCAATGAAATTTGTGGCCGATTTATCGATCTGTCTAGCTAAAAGAATAATGGAATTTCTGAAATCTGTAATGTACATACATTTGTCTGTTTGGAAAATAGAAAGAATAATAAAGTCCTCTGCAATAGGCCAATCGAAGGCATTATCAATACTCGATTCCAATCCGAATGGCATGCATTATTTAGGTGCCCTCCCCACTAACGTCTATGACTTATTAGGCCAAACACGCACGGCTAACAGGTTGGCAGGTTCACTAAGAGAAAAATGTCAGAAATTCTACAAACTTTAATAAAAGATAATACATAATATAATTAATAAATAAAGAAAAAATATAAGAAAGATTTGTAAAGGATGAACAAGTTGTGTTGTTATCATAATTAGAGAAATCCATCAAAAAGAGAATGAGTAGATGATTCAGAATGTCAAGAATAATGAAATCCATATGACTTCTATAATTCTTTTACCAAATATTACCAATCCAAATGTAGGTAAAAAGCCTGCTTAGGTACATAATTTTTCAAGTGTATCCATTGAAGGGGTGTGCCATTGGCCATAATCGAAAATCAATAGCACATATGAGTATGGGGAGTATATATGGCTGGACAGGTAGACCGTTAGCGTTAACGCAAAACGGGCAATGGCCCAAAGTTGATTATGAATATTTGATGCGCTCCGTCGAACTGCGCAGTTGACAGGGCCAAAACAGAGCCAGAGCCAAGGCATAAAGGCCAGAACACAACAGCAACAAGCGGCGGGAACCTATTAAAATGACGAACGCACTGCAGATATTAACCAACGAGTCGCGGCAGACGACGGCAATTTGTGCCTTCGGGTTAATGACACCTTCCTGCCCAACACACCCCGTTGCCATCGATTTTGGTATCCAGGGATTCAAGATGACGCTATGTCGGGCTGCAGGAACTCGCAACCATAAAGCCGCGTAATACCCAATAAAAACAATTAAGTTAATACACGAATGCCCCGGAAAGTGTGCTCTTCTTCGGTTGTGCCAAGTGCAACAAATGAGAGAAAGTGGCAGCACCCACAAATTTATATATATTTATATATATATATTTATATATATATATATATGTTATGTATATGCACAAGCGTCTTAAATGTTAGCCAAGGCCAAGTCAAGTTGGTCAAGAGGAAGAGCAAGAAGCAGCAGCAGAAGCAGCACCAACAGCAGCAGCTGCTTGCATGCCAATGGCCAATAAGTCGCTGTGGCACGCAAAAGAAAAGCCAGAAAAGTCGAGGAAAAGGGAGAGCAAAGCGAAAGGCAGCGAACACAATTAGAGTAACTCGCTTAAATTTACAGAAAATGGAAAGTGTGCTGCCGGGACGTGAGTGTTAGTTCCACTAACTTTCCTTTGAACGCCCCTCGCACATTTTCGTGGCCAAAATAGAATTAGGACATAGCACTGAAAGAAAAAGCAAGAATATATTTTAATTGGAGGGACAAAATTTTTGAATTCTTACAGTCTTGCAGATCGGAGTCATTTCTAAACCTTTAAAACATTTTAATTCTTGATCACCATCAACCAACGACCTATATATTCTACAAACGATATATTTAAATACCAATTTAAAGGTGTTATAATGTAAATAAAAACAAAACTCATTAAATAGTCCTTGATTATCATAAGAATTGAGTTATATTATTTACTTAATCACATTTTCTTAGTGACCACACGGCGTATACTTAATAATATCGCTGGTCACATTTACCCTCAACTGTGACCTTGCTGTGTGGATCTTTTTCTACTCTTCTTTTTACCAAAATTCTTGACATTTTTTCCCTGTGCTGACAGGGGTCAGCTGGTCGGCGGATGTGGCTATGGCCGGAAGTCAATGGCGTCGAATTGGGGAAGACCCGCCGGCGAAAGGAAGCCCGGGCACACACCAAGACACCGAACATCTAGTGTTGAGGTTGCCGCTGACGCACATTTCAAAGGGTTGCCGTCCGCCGCCCTTCGCGGCAATTGCAGAGCATTTAAAAATAAATTCACTTGACTTGCAAAATGCTTGCACCAAACAAAACAAAATGGCGCCCATAAATTTAGACAATGGCGACGCTGGAGAAAGAGTTGGCAATAAATGTTTGCCACTCGCAAGCGGAACAACAATGGGAGAACACTGTAACAACAATTGGCATAACAAGAGCTACGGGCAGAGCAACATTGACACGCTTTTTGTACATATTTGTATTGCCTCTGCCGGATTTAGTTGCCTTTAGTTTTCGCTTTTGTTTCTTTGTTGTTGTTGCTGTTCTTGTTTTTCGTCCCAATCATTTCGCACAACCCTTCAACTTGCCCCAGGAAACATTCCGCCATGCAATATGCAAATGGAAAAGCTCGGAGTTCGCTGCTTTTAGCACTTAAGTGGATTTTTGGCATTTGATGCAATGTATCTTGTCCTGCAGGGGAGGGATATCGTTGCCAAAAGAAGGAGCAGGGGAAATGGCAGAGGGAAAGGCAATTTTTTTTGAGCCGTAAGTTTTGACTTACTTAAGCTGGGCAAGGAGTCTTTAAAGTCTGAGAAATATTTCTGCAATATTTTATATATTTATACCATCACCACATCTTTTCCAATTTATTTTGTTTACAAGCAACATTTTGAATATATTCCATTATCTGCTTAATCGATCATCACCTTTTCCTTTGTCAGATTTAAAATCTTCAATCAGTGCCTGAAAATCCCTCTGCTCCTTACCTTCTAGCTAATTATTTTCGCTGATGTTTGGCCAACATTTTTCAATTAGCGTCAACAAAGCAAAGAAATCATTAATCACACATGTGCGCTGCCGTCGCCTTCCCAGGCTTTTGGCTTTGTCATCAAATTTAGCCAGAGTAACTTTACAAAGTCCTCATTATTTTTGTTGTTATAGTAGTAACCCGAGTAGCGTCGGGTTGGAAAATGTCTGGGAAAAGTCAAGGCTCCGGCGGACGCCGATGGACAATGTCAAACAATTTGAGGGCAATTAAGTGGCCATTTTGTAATGTTGTGCATACGTGTTAGCAAATTATGTTTGCAGATTTATGGCCCCGCACTAAATGCTTTCTTGGTGTGAGTGTGGGTGGGTGTTCGTTGTCATAAATTTTAGCAGCCATTATCTGGCCGAGTTTTTATGACAAGGCCAGAAGCAGTCAAAAGAAATTTGCTCGCCGTCCTTGTCTTGTGACCAAGTTTCGCTGGAACAACGAAAAGGTCTCACCTCATTAAAATGGGAAATTAATTGCATTCTGCCACGGCGCTTTAGCCTCAAGGCAATTCAACAGGTTCCAAGGTGAAGTTGGCCACTTCACACACATACACACCAACCTACACATCCTGGCCTGTGTTCTGGGCCAAGAATTAATTGTCGAGCTGCGGGGCTAACATGTTGCATGCATTCCGAATAACAAAACAAAACAAAACACACAGAATAAATAAAAATAAAAAACAACTCAGAGAACTATGAGTTTGCATGCAGTTTAGTTTCATTTTGCGCCAGAAATAATTGCAATACAAAAAAGTAAAGAGAAAAACTTTTGCCTTTGGCTTCGCACGCGATTAAAATAAATGAGAAATTCAAGCAGCGCGAACAAAAGCTTTCAATTTGATAAAAGAAATGAGAATATCAACTGGTATAATACCTCGAATAATTATAAATATAATTAAAAGAATTTTAAGGGTAGGAATATATTTTTTTCAAAATTTATTCGGACTTAAAATTTAAACATTTTTAAATTGAAAGACTTCCTTATTTTACATTTGGCTTCAAAAATATTTTACAGGCGGAGGTTTGATAAAGAATAGGGAGAATATGATTTAATATACTTTTTCCAATAAAATTATTATTTTAAATATTACTGATGACATATTATAAAGAGGTTTCTGTAAAATAAATACATTTTATATATTTTGAGCTTAAAAGAGATCAAATATTTTAATTATATTAATTTATAACTGTATCATTATAAATTCTTAAGAAACTATTTGTAAACCTTTGTTTTTGGTTTACAATTGAATAATAAATTAGTAAAAGCATATACCAAATATAGCACAATGTGGAAAAAAAATCCCACATTAATTTAAAAGTTCATCACACCCGTTGGGGATAAAATCTCGTACCCATTAGCAACAAAACTCGCCAGAAATGTTGTCAAAAATGTGAGTGCTTGAGCTTTGGCATTGCCATTCGCCAATTATATAACTCCACTTGGAGTCAAGGGGGTCAGAGGCTAATAAACAACAATTTAGTCCCGGCTAAAATGCAGCAAAACTATATGGCTTGAGCGTCATAATGCCATAACTATAACTCGTATAACTCTTAACCCATGACCCGTGGCGCACGCGAGGCGAAAGGGCAGCGAGAGTGACAGGTGGCGCACAAATCTGCAATCTGCATGCGAATGGCTGGCAATGCGACTTGCGACTGAATACCAAATGAAGACATTTTGGCTGAGGTCAGTTAACAATTCTCTGCCAGCGATACGCATGGCAATCCATTTGAGAAATGCCCGGACCTTATTACTTGCCATTTCCGGCAGTTCGTAAAAATTCAAATTTGATTGCAATGCGGCAGAAAGTCGGACTGAAAATCGGTCTAAAAATGGGACTGAAAATTGTAGTGAAAATCGTACTGAATCTGGGCAAAGGCCAGTGCGCAGGTTGACCCCAAAAATAGACGCATTTAAATGCAAAGGCTTAGCCTTCGGCAATTGCAAATTAACGCTAATAAATAAGAGAGACGCGACCTCGATAAGCGCCAAAGGCGTAAGGAATTCTACCAAACACAAACCCAATTCATTTGCATATATGCAATTATGCGATAATTGCCGCTGGGCCCGAAAAAGTATGCGACGGTTGTGGCAAGAGAGAAATGGGGGAGGAATTTTCCAACTGCCGATTGGTTTCCTATCTTATCAGTTGTCCGCAACTATTGATTTATAGTTCAACAGTGGGCGTGGCTTTCTAAATAGCGTGATTCGATAAAAGAGTTTCTGGTTAAGTGTTTCATGGCGGTGACCTCGAAGTGCAATAGGGAATAGTAGAGAAATTAAGGGGGTTATCTTTAAAGTATTTAAATAAATTTATGTAGCCCTTAATTAAATAGAAATCTAGTTTATTTTTATTTTTTATATAAATCGAAATAATTTTAAGTAAGAACTGCCTGTCTGTTCCACTGTTTCTGATTACACGGCACGCATAATTAAGGTGCTCGGCATTTACGCAGCTTATCGGCCAACGATATGCGGTCAGATATAATTGCTTTCCCATAAGTAACTCTCATTGATTCCCCTCTCTTCTCCTCTCTCTCCAAATTGCAGCTATTGCCCCCCACAAAATGCTGCCAAACCACGCCTGAGCCTCAACCTCAACTCAACCTGAACCTGGGCCTTTCAAGCCACGAATCAAGGCCAGAACACAAACTGTGATCATAGACATAACAACGAGTATTGCCGCTGGAGCACTTGGTCCGAGAGTTCAATTCCCCAGGACGACAACGACCACAAAGAACAGTCCCCGGAAGCCAGAAAGCCAAAAATGAAGGAGGCCGAAAGGAGGACGAAGGACATAGCCAGCAGCAGCCTGCCAGACCGCAACTGAGCGATTTATTGAGCCGCAGATATATAGATATATATACCGGATAATCGGAATCAATTGCCCCGGCGATAGCAATCGGAGGAGCAGCAGAGGACCAGAGAGCTGAGGAAAAGCAGAAAAGCGAGGCAGCACACATACCAACGGAGGCTGTAATGACGACAATTGACGCGATGTAGCGGTAAGTTCTAAGGACACTTAAATGCACTACAAGAAATAAGTTTTTTCCAGCTCAAAGAAATTCTAAAAAATATTTTAACAAAATAGAAATATTATAAAGATTGTACATACATTTCAAAATAATAAAGAACGATTTTTTAAATGTATAAAATATTAGTTATATAGTTCGAGGCTTCTGTAAATTCCTCTCATAATTTCTCCCTGTCTTCTCTGTCTTATAAATCTTTTTTCTCCTCGACTTATACAGCAGACTTATGGTCGGCGAACGCGACAGGGACCGTGAGGCGGTACGCTGGGCAACGGGTGAATCGACACCGCTCCAAACCAATAATGGAGTATTACAAATGGTCGGGCAATTGCAAGGTGGACAGGCTGCTGGCCAGCAACAGCAACAGCAGCAACAAGCGACTCAGCAACAGCAACTCTCGAAGCAGCAGCTTCAGCAACAGCTGCAGCAGCAACACAAGCACCAGCAGCACCTGCAGCAGCAGGAGCAGCAGCAACTCCTGTATCAGCAGCATGCAGCTGCAACCGACATGGGCGACAATCAGCCGTACTATGACACCAGCGGCAACGTCGACTGGGAGCGGGCAATGGGAGCCGCTGGAGCTGGTGCATATGGTGGCCTCGGCCTCGGATCTCTCCCAGCAGCTGGCGGCGCTGCTTATCACCTTGGGCCAGCTGGTGCCGCTGGTGCACGCCAGTTGGATTACGTTGATGGCGGCAACCTTGCTGGCTCATCCGCCGGAATTGCTGCAGGTCTTTCTGCGGGATCTGCAGCGGGAGCGGGAGCGGGAGCGGGATCAGGATCATCAGCAGGAGCTGCAGCAGCAGCAGCAGGATCAGGAGCCACAGCAGGATCATCAGGAGCAGGAGGAGGAGGAGGAGGAGGAGCTACACCAGCAGCAGGCAAGGAGGTTCGCTACGCCCCATTCCCAGTCGCATCGCCAACGCACTCGATTCCCACAACGTCACAGCAGATCGCTGGCAGCGTCGGTGGCGGGGGCGTCGGTGGCGAATCCATTTCAGGTGGCATGCCCACCCAGAGCCAGAGCCAAAGCCAGACCACCGGCGCCCTGCAGCGGACACATTCCAGATCCATGTCCTCCATACCGCCGCCCGAGCCATTCATGATAGCCCAGTCCAAGGCGGTGAACAGTCGCGTGTCCATCAATGTGGGCGGCGTCCGGCACGAGGTGCTGTGGCGGACGCTGGAGCGACTGCCCCACACGCGGCTCGGGCGGCTGAGGGAGTGCACCACCCACGAGGCCATCGTGGAGCTGTGCGACGACTACTCGCTGGCCGACAACGAGTACTTCTTCGACCGCCACCCGAAAAGCTTCAGCTCCATCCTGAACTTCTATCGCACCGGCAAGCTGCACATCGTCGACGAGATGTGTGTGCTTGCGTTTAGCGATGACCTGGAGTATTGGGGCGTCGACGAGCTGTACCTGGAGTCCTGCTGCCAGCACAAGTACCATCAGCGCAAGGAGAACGTACACGAGGAGATGCGCAAGGAGGCCGAGTCCCTGAGGCAGCGTGACGAGGAGGAGTTCGGCGAAGGTAAATGCGCCGAATACCAGAAGTATCTGTGGGAGCTGCTCGAGAAGCCCAACACCAGTTTTGCCGCCCGGGTAAGTCCAGTCGGTTGCCCCCGACTTAAGGTATATCTATAGAGTCCTTCAGCCTCTCTATTCCTGAAAAAGAAAATATCCTAATCCTAACGATTCCCCCCGCATAGAGAAAAGGTTATAAATGTCGAACATATATTTTTCCTATTTAATAATAATTTGAGATCAAATCAAACTGATTTTATTTAAAAAATTAATGTTTATATTAAAGTTTATAATTTTTTCTCTGTGCCATCCTTAATCCTTTCAAATCCAAATACCCAACGATTCTCATAGATGTGTTCGTATTGTGTTTCTAACCGTTGAACTGTGAACTGTGTCAATGTCAAGCGTAAGATATATATCTTTAGTTCGATAACCAGATATAACCCCAGATAAATCCCATTCCCAACCAAGTTATTTACTTCCTCTTGAGTTTATTGAGTTATCTCTTGAGTTTACTCTATTTTGTAGTTGAACTTTGGTTCTGTGCAAAGTCACTATTATTTTTACACTATCGCCAAGTTCTTTGCACTCTGTAATATAAACATAGAACTCAGCCAACGAGCAGATCAGAGTATAGTGTAAGAATAACAGCAACATATCTCTATCTCTACCTCTATAACTCTCTCTATATATATTAATATTTATATATATATAAACCACTCTCTCAATGCTGTACAAAAATCCGCCAAACCATCACTTGCTTTTGCGATTCAGAAAAAAATATAATTACAACGATATAACGCTTGCACTCTGAAAAGATATATACTATAATATATTCTTGTTACTTGTTACTGGTTACTCGCTACTCGTTTCGAATGTCCGCCAGTTATCTGTACCCCGATAATGCCGCTTCCTGGCGCGCCGATGATCCCCTTGGGATCCCCCCATCAGTGTTTGTACATATCGCTGGCTCATGTGTGAATATCCCATATACGAAGTGCTTCTAGCTTTTGTGCCCCACACACACACATATATATATGAATATATCGTACAGAACTGGACCTACATCGGACAGATAGAGTCTTCTTCCCTCGAACGGAACCGGAAGTCGTCCCCAGAGTAACCTCACGAATACGTTGAAAAAGAATGAGAAATAGTTTTCGGCACCTTTAAGTTTGATTTGAGTTCAGTTAAGTTCACTCCATAATTTCTGCTTTTGCCTAAACCACTCCCAAATCAAAACTATCCACCTTATCCCCAATATTCTAGGCTAAGATGCATTCTATGTTTTTGAGTTTGAGTTTCTTTAGTTTTAGTTCGAATCTTAGTGTTAACGAAACACGCGACGACACCCAGAGAAGAGTTCGAATCCTCAAACAATAAAAGGCAAAAAGATCAAGCTAGAACTGATCGAGCAAAATTGTTATTACTAATAATCGTTTCTAATCTAATCCAGTCTTTTTTACATCACACACAGTTTTTTGCGAAATTGACAAGCCCTGTATACATACAATATACCATATTTATATATATAAACCTATCTATATCTCTACTATAATTAATACATATATCTCTCTTAATTGTTGATGACGATGATGGTGAAGTTAATCTCTCTCTGTTTCTCCCCAAAACCCCAAACAACCCCCATGTAACAATGTTTGGGAATGGGCAATAAGCGATATGACCAGGCGGCAGGTGTGCTGTAGAAATCCTCGAAAATATTGTAACGAACAAGGACTCTGGGGAGAAGTGGCCATCTTCGTGTTGTAATACATTTCCATTTTCCATATGCTAGGGGGGAGAAAATACCACTAGGTCTTGGGTCTCGGGTCGGAATGATTCGGGGGACCTGCATACAGTTCCCCATTCTGGCCGCGACCTTGTACCATATATCCTAATAGTCCCGATCTCTGAAGCTTAAGCTTTTCAAGTCCCGGGCACAAACCATTATCTCACACACACCCACACCACACACATCTATAAATAACCCCATGAACACTCGCATAATACCCCGAATTTTGAGGCTTCAGCTTGTAAATATACAGCCGATAATTTGCCCCGATTTTCTGCATTAGCTTTGGCTTTAACCAAAAATATATTTTGGTGGGAGAATGGAAATAATTACAACATATTTGGGTGCATCTCCTATAATTTTTCATTCGATTTTTGGTTCTATTTTTATTTGAATTATGTACTTTTTATTTTCAAACTCTCATTTAGGTTTACACTTTTAGGTTTTCCTTATTTGATTCAAAGTTCATGGAAAGCATTCGCAGAAATATCTGAAAACTTATTTAGATTTTCTCAAGAATGAGATCTCTTTTCGTGATTTTAATTTACAAAAATAAGACTTTTTATTTTGAAACTTTTTTGTTGCATTTTAAAGGTAATGAAAAATTTCCAGAGCCCTTTGCCAGTTGTACTTTTTATCGTATTTTCATTTTACGTTTTTTCTTCGACAACTAACTCTAGTTTTCCCGTCAGAGAGACAGAAGAAACTAACCAAAGATTTTTAAGTTCTGTACTTTTTTTGTTTCTTTTTAATACCACGCCTAAACACATCCTTTTTTCAACGAAATGATAAATATGAGAACCAAAACAAATCTAGCTCTGATCTAATAACCAAAAGCAGTTAACAAAATCCGACTCAGAAAACTCAGTTGAAATCTTCGCCTCGTTGAAAGCGACAAACAAAAAGCTCGCTCACAAGACAAACAAACAGAAAAAGAAAACAACAACAAATAATACCCAAAAAATACTCCAAAAATATTCAAAAAACTTGTATCCATATTTTGTTTGTTACACCACGAAAAACAACAGCAACTGAAACGGAAATTATAATATCCAAAATTGTTGTTCAGTTGTTTGTGTGCCTTTTGTGTTGACCTTTTCCGTTTCCGTTTCCGTTTCGTTCCCATTGGCGGTATACAATGATATATGTACATATCTCTCTATGTCGTATATAAACCGTATATATTTTCTATATATTTGAATATTTGATGTCATGTTGTAAACTCGTGTGTATTGCATCTGGAAGAAAATTTATTTAACTCTCCTTGTTATTGTGTTTTAACCGATTTTCTTCTATTGGTTAATTAATTACTATCTCCTCCCCTCCTCCACAAACACAGACACACCCACACAGACACTGAAACAAACACACACAACAAATAAACACGAATTGATACACTTGAAGAAACGTCTACGGTGTCTTTGATGTCTCTTATAACCTCTCTCTTAAAGTCAGCATCTTCCAATCAGAGTTCTATCTTTCATCCTTAAACGTATAGAATATAGATATTCATTGACCCCCCCCCCACGTTGATTTCCCCATTTTAGTTTTAGTCTTTTGATTTTCCGGTTTACGAGAACCCCCGTACCCAAATAAAGCAAGAATAAAGAATATCGATCGAACATAAATCTCCAACTTGAAATATTAACCCACCAAATTTGCTGCATTTGAATGCCACTAGTATAGAATTTCGTCGTAGTCGATTCGTACTGAATTCTATAGCCGTTTGTATCGAATTTTGTTTGTTTTTTAGTGAGTCGAATAAAGTATGCGAACCAACTCATGCACCACCCACAAAAAAAAGAAAATAAACCACCCAAAAACACCCTACAATCTCCCACCAAAAACCTCCCGAAAAACGAAACCGCAAAACGAACAACCCGTAAAAAGAAAACACTTCACGTGAACCAAAAATGCAAAACCTGATCAAATATTTTTAAGCCGGAACTTGGTTTCCAAACGACACACAGATACACCAAAACACACACACACAAACACGGCCATACACTGAGCAAAAAGCAGCTCGAGTCTTGCACCCTTTTTTGAATTTCAATTGAATGTCATTTTTTAGTTCCCAACCGAAATAAATCTATTTTGATCTAGATTTAGTTTAGTACGGATTGTAAATATATATATATCTCAATATATCGAAACTCTTTTGTCCCGATTTTCTTGTCGCATGTATTGTTTTTTGACTGTTTTTTGGACTTTTCCTTCTTATTTTTCCGTCCCCTCCCCCCACTTGTCAGTTCATCCCCTCACCTTGCCACCTGTCTCTGTCACCTATACCTTTTCAACACACTTTGCTTCCACCTTGCCCTGAGATCTTGTCCTGTTATCCATCGACTATTCATAATTTGTAATTCAAGTGGATTTCAGCCAGGTTCAGGGAAGTTAATTCAAATTTATTATCCTGTTTTGATGCCATTGCAAAGGTTATGTTTTTATGAATATAAAATGTTTGTTTATGGTTAAAATATGATCATTAATAAAGGTAAAACTCTTAAACAATAAGCTATAAAGTATAACAGTTAAAGAAAACATAAAGAATAATGATTATTTCATTTTTTTAAACTATAAAAATTGTTAAATTGTTATAAAAACAAAGTGATACATTTTTTATGTAATTTTCTGACTGAATTAAATTTTCTATAAATATTTAGATACTACAAATTGAATCTATATAAATTTCTTTCATTGAAAAACTTTGCAAAAGTATCTTAAAACTTCGGAAAACCGATGATCAGCTTTCTTTGATGCTTTGAGTTTCCCCCTTTATTTTTTTTTTTGTGTAAATCTTGTGGCTCTGTTGTCAGCAGCTTTATAGAGTATAGAAATTTTTGAGTTTTGAGCAGCAGCAGCAGCGAAAGAAACAGCTTTTAGCGACTGGCTACGCTTTGAACTTTGTAGTTAGTTTGTGAGATATTTTTATGCATTCTTTTTTTGAGTTACCTCTTCAGTTTCGATTTAGTTAAACTACCGAGACTGTGATCAAGTAAGCCAGCTAGTACTTGGAGTATTTGCGATATCATGTTTTTACTTTCAACCCAGCGAACCCTGTATCAGCCAACCTTAATCCCGGTACCCTAGAAAACCCCCCTCCAAAAAAACCACCTTCATGACTGAGCAGCAATGGTAGCAGTTCCAAAATCCAAAACCCAGTAATGCCAAAGTGATAATTCGCACACAACTTTTTTGTTTACGAAACATCCCTCCAATGCATTCTGTTCAAATCGAAAGCGAAATAAGAATCGAAAGTAAATTAGTTTGTAAAGTACAAGTTTTCACCACCATCTCAAGTAGATTGTTGTTACCCTCGCCCCCGCCCCCGCCTCCGCCTCAATCCCACAATCCCGGAATTTTCTTTGGAAATTTAATTAACTTTCCCGAAGTTTGAAACAGACCAAGACCACTTCAATTGCAATCAGTACTCTCTCTCTCTCTCTCTTAGTCTCTGTAACTATAGCCATGCCCTGTCCCTCTATATCTCTCAACCTGTTAATATCTTTGTCTATATCTTAGCCCCTGGTGTGACCTCTTTCGCACTTGTATCTTGTATCTTGTATCTGTACTATTCTTCTTCTCATCGTATGAAGCTCTAGCTAAATAGCACCATCAAATTATTTTCTCTCTCTTTTCGGTTCTCCGTTTTCTTTTACGTTTTGTGTATCTTTTAGTGTGTGTTTCGTTTATCCTTACGTAATGACTCTCCTTCTTGACTATATGTATCTTTTGTCTAATAAATGCATAATATCTTTAACCTTTTTGTATCTATATACGTAGAACAAGCCATAAGCCCATAACTAGAGAAGTCAGCTCATCCAACAGCGACGCAGAAATGTCGACTATAAAAATTTAATATCAGCTTTCCCCCCGCCCCCTCTCTCCATTTTCCAAGATCCACTTTCCGCTTTCCACCATCCACGATCCAGTTCCAGATCCAATTCCAGATCCGATTCCGTTTCCGAAACCAGAACTGCGTGGTTGCGTACAGTGGCCTACTATGGTAGATCTGGACACTCACAGAGTTATCTATGCATACCACCACTTTGGGGGCGTGGCATGTCCAAGATGTTCAAGCTCTATAACTCTATAACTCTATATCTCTCTATCTTTCACTCTGCCTCTCTATACCTGTCTTTCTCTAGTCGAATGCCAATGACTAATACCAGAGGCACACTTTTTAATAATCAATATTTATAGATAACCTTTTATTTTCTTAACTTTAAATATATAGATTGATATTAAAAAGAATTTAATTTAAATTTTAATTTAGAATTCATATAATTTAATTAAATATCTTATGAATGTTAAAACTTGTGCCTTTGGAATTGGTCACACACTCTCACACACGCCTCTTAACGACATAAAGACATACCACAATCTCACTCAGCTCTCTTACACACCCACACATAGACACCACATGAACAAAAGCCCAGATACAGATTCGGATTCGGATTGAGATACAGCCTCAGGTCCAATGTGGCAATCAGGAGGTGCCCTCCATTTTCCATTTTCTTTCGTCTGGCATTGAAACTGCAAAATGAAATTTCGCATTCGCATTTGTGACAGGTCCTCTCTGCCCTGTCACCCCCCCTTGAAAAATTTCCCAATTTTCCAATCTTCCCCCCTCCTCCGTTACACGAACACTTCAATCTCTGCAATTGGCAGTTTTTTGGTAAATTAAATGTATTATTTAGAACGAAACCAATAATTCAAATTGTTTATGTGTGTTTGTGTATATTGAAAGGATTCTATCCGTCCAATAAATGCATAATTTCAGGGCTATCTGTGTGACAGATGCAATTATTTGATGGCCCAGTTTTCGATTTCTAATTTCTAATATTGAATTTCAAATTTGTAATTTGTAATTTCTAATTTAAAATTACTTGGTTTTCGTTTTCTTTTGTCTAGTAATTGTAATACCTTTTAGCTCGTTTGCTACGAAAGTTATGCATTTGGATTTGAATTTGACTTTAAATTAGAACCTCTTCCCTTTTTGGTTGTCATTTGCTAGAACTTTCATTAAAATAAAAAACAAAAACTCCATCCTTAAGATATGTACTTTGATTTCTGTGACACGCATAATTTTTCGATTTTTCCGAAACAAGAGAAAACAATTATATAAAAGAAAACAAATACACATACTCGTACAGCGAAACACGCCGATAAATACAACAAATTGTTTGTCCCATTGGTAACGAAGAATGGTGATTAATTTGTAAGAGAATATATATATATATTTGAGATTTGAAAAGATTTTAAAGTCGACTGCAGTCCCAAAGGGTAGCGTCTCTTATTTTGACGACGGAGTGCCCCCCCTGGTTCACCCTCATACCATAATATATAGATCCAATTAGACACACACACGTATAGCAAATATGTATGTAGGTGTGTTATGTCCTTGTGTTGCGTCATGTGATCTGTCCCCACAACAAAACTAAACTCACACAACAAAAACACACACTAAACCACGAACCACCAGAGCCACGAACCACGAACCACGACCCACTTACCACTTACCACTAACCACTTGCCACTTACAACAATCAACCACTTGCCCCACTCACAGCCCCCCCACACACACACACACACTCAACAACACCCCAGAGAAAGAGTTGATCTAGACAAGAGACCCGCTGAGCCCAACGAGAGCTCCTTCGAGACCTAGGGAAAAATATATAAAATAAAAACCCAACCAATGTTTTCGTTTGTGTGTTTTCGTTTGTTGCCAACCTTTGATTTTACTCGTTTTTTGTTTCAATTGATGAAGAAGGATTCACGACAAATAAAATATATACTTCACATATAGTACAGCAGCCTTTGAAAAGTACCAAACAGGAAAGCCAACAAAGTCCCTGAAATGAAACGAAAAGGATGTAGGAAACCCATAAAATAGGAAAACGATCAGGGAAAACATCTCAATTGATTTTGTACCCTAAACATTGGTTTGCAGGTCGTCCTGCCCTAGGGCACTATTAATTAACAGGCCAAGATTCGACTAACAAAACCCGAAACTAGAGCTTCGATCAGAAAAGCTAACTGAATGTTTGCTTAACTCCAAAATAATAAATAGAAGCCGAAATCAAAATTAAAAAATTAAACCGAAAGAGAAACAGAATCAAAGTGAACTCTTTATGAGGAGAACTCGCTGAACTTTGCTGATTGTTGTAACCATGTTTTTTATTCGATTAATTAAACCAAAAACCAAACCAAATAGCTGTGTATAAATGACAGACTTACTCGTACTATAATTATTGAATGAACGTATCGTGTTATGTACCTAAATACCAAACAAAATACCTTTTAAAAAAATATCAATACAATACCCTTATTATCGTTGTGATTGAATTTGCATTGAAAATTGAATCGTTGCTGAATCATGGTCTCGACAAAGTCTCGATTGTTCTTTACCGTTCGCAGGTTATCGCAGTGATATCCATACTATTCATAGTCCTGTCTACCATAGCCCTGACGTTGAACACCCTACCACAACTACAACACATTGACAACGGTACACCACAGGATAATCCGCAATTGGCAATGGTTGAGGCCGTGTGTATCACGTGGTTCACTCTAGAGTACATACTTAGGTTTAGCGCCTCGCCGGACAAGTGGAAGTTCTTTAAGGGCGGCCTTAACATAATCGATCTATTGGCAATACTCCCATACTTTGTTTCGTTATTTCTATTGGAAACGAATAAGAATGCAACGGACCAGTTCCAGGATGTGCGTCGGGTGGTGCAGGTCTTTCGCATCATGCGCATCCTGCGAATCCTTAAGCTGGCCCGTCACTCAACGGGCCTGCAGTCGTTAGGCTTTACGCTGCGTAACTCATATAAGGAACTCGGTCTACTAATGCTGTTCCTGGCCATGGGCGTTCTCATATTTTCTTCGCTGGCATATTTTGCCGAAAAGGATGAAAAGGATACAAAATTCGTTTCAATACCGGAAACATTTTGGTGGGCGGGTATTACAATGACAACTGTTGGCTACGGGGACATCTATCCCACAACTGCACTGGGAAAGGTTATTGGTACTGTGTGTTGCATATGCGGTGTTCTGGTAATCGCTTTGCCTATTCCCATCATCGTTAACAATTTTGCTGAATTTTATAAGAATCAGATGCGACGCGAAAAGGCCCTCAAGCGCCGTGAGGCACTCGATCGTGCCAAACGCGAGGGCAGCATTGTCTCCTTCCATCATATCAATCTGAAAGATGCCTTCGCCAAGTCCATGGATCTCATCGATGTGATTGTCGACACAGGTAAGATATCTATTACGTGCCCCATTAACTATATATCTATCTATATATATCTATCAATGTGCCTTGCCTTACGTATTTACTAAAACAAAGTCCCACTAGAAAGGGAAATGATTCCTTGCCCTCAATCCCTCGCCTCATGCTATGCTTACTATATATCCCACCATACTAGTTGTGCAAAGGAAAATATATTGATATATAATATATTTCCCTATGTATGTACATATATATCCTACTATATCCCCATATTTTCGCTTACTCTTGTGTAGATTTATGCCTTAGCTTTCGCAGTACTTATACTTTCAGCATGCACTTTTGTTCTACGCTTTTTCTCTCCCTCAGTTCAAATTGGTTTATTTCTGTAATTTGTTCAGTTCGAAGCTGTATCTATAGAATCCAGCCAAGAGGCGTGTAAATAGCATTTTCACAGGAGTAGGACAAGAGTCCTGCCACTGCGCTGAGCCTTAAGATGATAGAAATTGTTGAACCTTACAGAGACTTAATTTCGATTGATCAATTGTAAACTAGTTAAGCGATTTGACTTACTCTTAAGTTTCGTAGATCCACAGAAAAAACAAAACAAATAAAATACTGAAAAAAAAACACCCCAAGAGACAATACTCACACACACACACACTCTCAGATATAATGGTCAATTAGGCAAATGCTTTTGTACTTAGCGCATTAAATGGGGAAATTAGTGGGGTTTTTCACTTGTACAAAGCACACACTCTCTCTCTCTCACACCACCTCTGCTGTACAATAAGCCGCGCGCCTATGAGCAGGCAATGGATTCTCTCACAGAAGCCGCTGAAAGCCCCCCGTTTAAACCCTAAACCCCTCAAGCCAACAAACCTCTCAACCCTCTCAACCCCCCGATGTGTGTATTTTATTTTAGGCAAGCAAACAAATGTCGTGCATCCGAAGGGTAAAAGACAAAGCACCCCCAATATAGGCAGGCAGACCCTCGATGTGCAAAGCGCTCCAGGTGACTACATTGCGTATACGTAACATAGACCACTCTTTAACGCTACTGTAAAAGTATCTATATAAATATTCTCCATAAAGTGCCTTTAGAAATTAGTAGCCTTTGACAAACGCTAGAAACACAAACAAAAACCTGACACAGACACTAAATACGCGCCAACTACAGCCACTACACTATATTGTACTATATTCGCACACAATATCTCTGGAGTTCTCTCTCTCTCTCTCTTAATCTCTTTCTCTCTCTAGTATCCTTAATATATATATTTGGTATAAAATATAGAACAGTTTTAGCTTAGATAAAAAGAGAAAATCAAATGGCTTTAGCTTGTATTTAGCTTTTGCCAAGTGGAGAAATTAGAAAGGATATGGCAGCTGTGCTGGTTGTAAAAAAACTTTAAAAAATTTAAATTGGCAAAGAAATTATTAAAAAATATTTTAAATATTGTTTCTTAAATCTACATTTCAAAAATAAATACAAAGGAAAGAGTTTTCCTTTAACTTACAGTAATTCCTGAAATATATTTTAGTATTAGATAGTTGAGTCTTGGTAAAATAAAGTTAAATTTAACTCAGAAATCATGTCATTTCGAATTTCGTACTTTGCTTATTAATTTCAACTTGCATTTATTTGTAGCTATAATACATATATTTACAATAAAAATTTGCCAAAGTTTGGTATACAAGAAAGCCATAAATGAAGCATTCAGAGTTCATTTTAAACACTCAATAATTTCCTCAAGAAAAACACAATATTTAAGCCTCAATATCATCCAGCACAGTTGTTATTCGAAATAATTATTATAATAATAAAGTTGCCCCCTCCTCAGACGTGGTCATCCTATATATATATATATATATATACAGCCCAGAATATATAGCTAGTCATTAGCTAGGCAATTGCTGTTGCAATTTGTTGCATTGTTCGGTTTTCAGTTTGCCTTCCGTTAAATTGAGTTTGCCTAATTGCTGACTTAAGTTGGACATTTGCCAAGTGAATTGTGTGAATTATGATGATGATAAAATTTGCTACTCATTGCTTGATTATTTGTTTCTTTTCGAACCGCCCCTCACACACAACCATAGCAAATTTGAATGCTCAACATAGAGTTAACCATTTCGAATCTGAAAACAAAACAAAAAAAAAGAAATAATTATATATATATTTATATAAATACAAACAAACATTTTTAGAAAATTTTCAAGTGCTGATTACATACAATTGCGATATAAACACGACTACACATAAGCCCATAATGATGTATATGCTCATTCTCTTAGCCAAAATGTAGTTGTACTTTAGCGAATCGAAGTCGTTGGGCTTACAATCCCAATGCCTAGAAATATTAGACTCCAAATATATCCTACCTACAACGTGTTCTTTTCTCTGCTCTCTTCTTTTTCTACTTTCTGCTCACGATATTGTTTCGAAATAAAAAATCATTAAAAAAATATACCACACATTTTACATACACACACACATAAAAACACAAATATTCGATGAAAAATTTCAAAAATTCAAAATTCAAAACATGAAAAAACATTGAAAAAAAACAACAATTTCCTAAAATAAAAATTAAATGCGGCTGATTTTCGAAATAGGCGAGAAAAACACACTGATCGAGGCACCGCCGCTGCCATCCTTTGGCACACCTCGCCGGCGTGCTCTCTCCGCCAGGATCCAGGAGCTGAACCGCAGCCTGCTGGAGGAGCGCGATGCCCAGCAACAGAATAGCTCCAGCGACAACGAGGATAGCCGCTGAGAGGATCAAAGGGCCGCCCCGAACCGCTGCAACCACAGCAACAACAACCAGACCCAAGAAAACAAAACTGTACACTAAGCGAAAACTAGCTAAGAGAATGATATATGTAAATTAGTTGAAAAGCAAAAGACATTTGTTACAAACACACACCACACACACAACACACACACACCAATCAATCACACACACAACCAAGTCCTAGACCTAAGCGAAAGTACTTCCAGAAAGCCAGAAACTATCCTTTGGTTAGCTGCCAGCTAGCTTGCTTTTAAGCTTGAGAATCAGAGAAAAATCAAACGAATTGTGTACTTCCATTTTTTAATTTCATTTCCAATTGAATGTTGTGATTAAATGTAATTGCTTTTAGGCGTCATACACACACACACACTACCTTCCATACACACACACACATATATGCTGCTGCTTATGAATATTAAGTATACGTAATTGCGCATACGCCATGTTGTTACTGTATTTGTATATTGAAAGTTTTGCTAAATGTCCATCAGCACTTGAAAATCAAAAACAAAAATTAAAAACATTAATAAAACCAAAAAAATTAAAACTCCATGAGGATCCGCTCAAATTTGCTATAGTAACTTATTGATTGCCTTTGCCTTTACCTTTACTATATCCACATTTGGTTCGTCCTCAAGCAAAACTTTCAAGTACCCAAAAAAAAAAAGAAGAACAGAGAGTTTATAATTGATCCTTTAGTGGATTGCAGCATGTGTGTGTGTGCGTGTGCGTTTGGGGGAAATCTTCCAGGAATTATCACATTCCCCATATAAAGGACATACCCTCTAAGGAAATGCTAACACAACACGCCAAACTCTGAAAATACAATCCGCGTAAGCACAATTTTGATTTAGTCTAAATCTTAGCTATTAACTAGGCCTAAACCTCTATGTAAAACTCCAAGAAGGCATTTATCGAGCGCATTAGTCAAAAAGAAAATTCCCTCCATGGACATCAAAAGCAAAAAGCACTCCAAAGCGGTGGAAAATAATACCCAAATGATATATATATAAACAGAAACAGAGTCAGCCTTATTTATGAAATTAGTTGTGAGAGGAGGAGGAGGAGTAGGAGTAGGAGTAGGAGGGATGCTTAGTTTATAATTTAGAGAGCGCATCAGCGATATATAGTACTATATATGTATGTATATGCAGTAGGTATACAAATGAAATATACTCGTTCCATATTAGAGATGAGAGAACTTAGCGAAGCGATTAATGATTAACTGGCGAAACGTTCCTAAAACAACGCAAGACACAACGGAAAACCAAAATGAAAATTGCCTTATTTAAAGCAAATTGCTCCTAGTTTGCAGAAATACTTTAAGATTTAGAACAGCTGAAGTTTTGTGTTAAATTGTAAGCCCAAGAGAAATATATTAAAATATTAACTAAGCGAGCCGAGCAGTTTTTGAATCCCCTTTTTATATATATTTGAACGATTTTATTTATGATTTGCATTGTGTTTCACATAGTTCAAACATTTCTATCATTGCGCTCGAAAAAGAAGCTACCAAAAAAGCTGGAAAAGAATAGAAAAATAAAAAATAAAAAAGCCTTTACGTGCCTTTTACTTAATGTTTTTCTCCATTTTCCATTTACCATTTTCCTCCCCCCCTACAATTTTCCCTACAATCTCTCTATATATATATTTACTTGTATGTGTGTGTCGTGTCCCCCAATCCTCTTCTTGATTTCACATACTTATCGCTTTCGTTCCTAAATTATATCAAATCTTACGCGCTGCATGCTCTATAACCTATGAACTAATCTATAGAAACTGTGTACGCTCTCTTTATGCTCAAGCCATATGTATGATCGATCAAAAGAACATATAGTAAATATATATATATATATATCGTACTAACCCTAACAAATGTGCTGTACCGTACTGTACTGTGTCCTGTACCCATAACTTTGTGTACTATATACTGTTAAAGCCGTAAACAACTTTGTGTGTCTGTGAAATTAGCAATAAAACCAAAAGCCCAACTGCGCTGCATTATTTAATTGTGCTAATCGAAAAGATAATCCCCATATACATATATACTACTTGGTGTGTTCAAGGCTTGACCACATTTTGAGTTGAAAGAAAGGTATCTTTGGGGAAGTTTTATTCACAACCATCATGAGCCATGTTTTCCTTTAACAAGTCAGCTCATTAAACCTTTTTCATTGTGTTAAAAGCTTATGGACACAAGATCACACACAAGAACATGAATGGCGTAAATGACCATGAATCGGAATTTTGTCTTTTTGGAGATAATTAAAAACTATATGTTTCTCACATTTGTTTTGCCGCGTCCACTTGAAGCACCCACAAAAGCCACACAAAGTTTTAAAAGGAGTTTGCAAAGGCATTCAAAAAACTTTCACAAGCTCTAAGAAATAAAATTTAAAAATATTATAGAATCCCAAATATATCTCTGAAATTATTATAAACATAATAATATTATAACCTTATCAAATTACTTCAATTCAATTTAAAATTTTACATCCAAATTTGAAGATTTTCAGCAGGGCTTTTCCTTTTCCATTCCTCTACTTTCAATAGAAATACAACTACTAACTGTACCCAAACTACTTATTAACAACTCTAGTTTAGTTGAATTAGTTTTTAACAGCCATTTTAGCATCACAAAAAGTTAACTAAATGTTGTTCTAATTCATCTAATCACAAGTACAAGAGTAAGCCCTAATCTTAACCGCCCAAATTATAGACGTCGTTCTTCAATGTTGTTCTCACTGTTCTCCCACTAAAAAAACTTAAACTTAAACTAAACTAAAACTTAACTTAGCCCTCAACGTTCTTGTGGTCGCCGTCGTCATCGTCGTCGTAACAATTATTAACCCCTCAAAATACAGCGAACGATATAAAACATTCATGGAACTCATTTTCTTTCTTTTTATTCCCTCTTTTGATTTGAAACAAAAACCAAATAAAAACACCTTCAAAAAAATCCAAAATCCGCTCTAACTCATTACCAAATAAATAATATATATGTGTGTGAAATATATATATATATATATCCCTGTGTATATATCAACACTGGCGTCTGTCGGCTAAACAAATGCGAAACGAAAAATGGCGACAAAATGCATTCATGGCTTCTTTGCGCGAAACCCAAAACAACAAAAACATACGATCGAAAAACTGATAACCCGATAACACACACCTCCCACACACCACTGATCCACTGATCCACACAAAAATACAAACACACACACACACCACCCAACCGCCAAGCAGAAAAGCGCGAGAGTCACACACGATCACTGAAAAATTGGCACCGTTTAACCCACGCGCTCCGCCGATCGCCCACAGGCCACAATCTCTCGCAAACGGACGGCAACAGCACCGAAGGCGAATCCACCAGCGGACGCAACCCGGCCACCACCGGTACCGGCTGCTACAAGAACTACGACCACGTAGCCAACTTGCGCAACTCGAACCTGCATCACGTAAGTGGTTTTTGGATGAACCCCAAGGGGAGTCCTTGATGTCGATGTTGGGGTTTCGAATCAATCAGAGGAGATGAACTTAGGGGGGAAGGTATTAGAAGAATCGTCAAGGTGTATTTTTCTGAATATAAAAATAAAACATTTAAAATAAGGATATTTTTTTAAGCACAATAAAACCAATAATTATGAAAGAAGAATTTTAAAAGGAATTTTTAGATTAAAGAAAATTTCATTGCTAAACTAATTTAATTATAGAAGAAAATTTAAGATTAAATATTTCAGGAATCCCCATAAATTATAAAATTCGTACTATTAAAAGTATATGTAGGTTTTCAAGAATAAATATTGTTAATAAATATATTTAATTCATAAACCAAATGCTTCAGCAACAGGAACTTTAAATATTAACCAAATATTAGAGAAAGTTAAATAGGATTTCAACAATTGCTAAATCAAGCAAAATCATCTTAAAACCCTATAGATAAGCCTGTAATTTCTTATTAAAAATATATGTAGAAGCCAGTAATTTACATTTAATCTTGCAACAAGATTGACAGCCAAAAATCTTTAGAAAAATGGGAAAATATTCACCATTTTGGTAAGGGTAATAACTCATTTATTTTATTTCTACCAAACCTATCCATCTGAAATTGATTCGAATAATATTTTGATATATATATGTACATATATGTTGTGTGTGTTCCCTGGCCCCAAATTGCATTCGTATCGTTGTAAGTACTCTGTCCACCATACAAGTAGTTTGGATTTTCTGTGTGTGTTCTCTTCATCATGATATATATTTTCCCAGAAATACTACTAAACCGATTTCCCTCTCGTTTGGCCAGCGTCGCGGATCCAGCTCTGAGCAGGATGCAGTACCGCCGTACAGCTTTGACAATCCGAATGCCCGCCAGACCTCAATGATGGCCATGGAAAGTTATCGCCGCGAGCAGCAGATGTTGCAGATGCAACAGTTGCAGCAACAGCAGCAGCAGCAGCAACTAAAGCCACCGAATGGCGGAGCAGCCCCGTCCGGAGTGGCCAATAACCTGGCCATGGTGGCCGCCTCAAGTGCAGTCACCGCTGTGGCCACCACCGCTAGCACCAGCAATCCCAGCAATCCCGGAGGTAATACCCAAGGATCGGAGGGTCCCGAAGGCGCTGAGGGCGGCGATGACGAGGACAACCTCTCGCAGGCAAAGGGCCTGCCCATCCAGATGATGATCACGCCCGGGGTAAGTCAGAGATTCGCAGGATCGCAGCGGCCATTACCCATTATCATATACTCGCAATTCGTATATCTTGAATATCTTAATGTTTTCAAAGTTCCTAAATCGTATCCGTATCCGTATCCTTATGTATTAGTAAATGTGAAGCCGTTGAAGCTGGATCGAAATATACTCAAATAATTCCAATTATTACCCCAATATTATGTATATTTCTCACGTTTGGTTCGTTCTCATTTGCCAGGAAGGAGTCGGTGTGAAATTGCTCTTCAGTTTCCTTTCGTATATATTTCCCGGAGTATTTTTCTTAGTTTTCCAATATATTGGCGGCCTTTTTTTGTAGTCCTTAGTCTCTCCCCTAGTTTAGCTTCATGTACTCTCTATTTCTTTTGATTTAATTCACCACAAATTGTTGATTAGAAACAAAAATAAGAAATAAATTAAAAAAAACTCTTGAGAACAAAGCCAAGTTCTTTAACAACAACAACTATACACATTTTAACTTTTAGATTTTACGGGGACGCAGTAAGGAGGTACATTCAAAGTATACACAAAGAACTCAACTACTCTAAATACTCTCTACTCTACTCAACTCGAATGCATTTGTGCCACAGCTAAATATCCTTAAATATCCTTGTCTTTGATTGATTTTGAATGGATTTGCGGATTGATCTTGTCTTCTTTTCAGTGGCTGAAACCAAAGCTGAGCCTTATCCTCTTTTTTTGTCGTATCAGAAAAACGAGCATTTAAAGAATGCCGATCGAATGTTCAGTCAAAGCTGCAAATAATTTTCTTGATTTATTTTCTTTGTTTTTTTTTATAATAATATTTAAAGCTTTTCTTGGAAAGACTTTTATTTTCGCATCAATGACATGGTTAGAGGACCACAAAATTTAATTAAGTAAAATTTTCTATACTTCCCATTGGATTTTTGAGGAATGTAAATTAATTTTAACCTGCCGCCGCCATTGGAGAAGTGTTTTATATTGTAAATTGTAGATTTATAAAGAACTGAAATATATAATTTTAGTTTGTCATTATTTATAATTCAGTTCTTAACATTTTCTCAGTCTGTAAGCCAATATTTTTGCTCTGCTAACTTCATTATCCTGCCTTTTTTATACAAACTAAAATTCATCAATAAAAGTGCTTAACTATTTTGTAACATTTTCCAAATTTATATTTGGTCTTTTTAAGAGATTTTTATTTTATGTAACCAAAACACAACAATACACAAAACCAAGACACTAAAACATATTAATTTAAGTGTTTATTGAATAATATTTTAGGATTCTTCATCATTAAAAAAAAAGGGAAATGTTTTAATATAAAAATATAAAAAGAATCGTAAATGAAAGTAAGCAATGGGTAGAAACAAAAATAGTACTTAGAATCCCCCAAGGAATATCTACATTCCAAAGTTTTCCCATTTGGAAAAGCGCTTTTCTCTAGACATTAATTTACTGGCTGCATGCGGTGGATAATTCGGCGCTAGAGGCTGTGCAGGAGCTTGTCCCTGACTCTGGGGCTGCCACTGCTGCTGCTGTGGCTGTTGCTGCGGCTGCGGCTGCGGCTGCGGCAGTTGCTGCTGGTGGGAGGGCATTCCCGGTATACTGTGTACGATGGCCGGCACGGGAGTGGGATGATCGTTCTGCTGGAGTGGCTGCTTCAGCTTGTCCAGCAGCGCGTGCAGATCCACAGTGAGCTTGGGCTGGACAATGCCCTCGGCTGCCTGTAGTCCCACCATTTGCGAGGACAGAGCATCCACATCCTGGCGAGCAGCAAAGAGCAACTGGTCATGGGCAGCCAGCTGGAGCTGGGCAATCTGTGCCCGAATGGCCGAGGCGGCCACCTCCTGCTGGGCGGTGTGCAGCGAGGCAGTGACGCTACGCACCTGGTTGGCCGAATCCTCCAGCTGGGCCTGGGCCGAGGAGGCCACCGCCTGAGCCTTCTTAATCTCGGTAGCCTCCAGCTGGACTCGTGCCTGGGCCACATACAAGTGCTGGACAAGATTGCGCAGATCCTGGCGCCGCTGCTCGGTCTCATCTGCTTCGACATAGGCATTGGGCAGTGGGTCGCACATAATTTCCGGAGAGTTTACTTGCTGATCCATTGGCTGTTCCAATTGCTGATACAAAGGTGCCTGATGGGAGTAAGTGATTGGGAGAGAGGAACGTGGGCCAATGGCAGAATTCGGAGTCATTTGGCAGGTGTTTGGAACATTTTCATCTGCAACCGATAAACCCATATTTGCAGCTGGGGAAATTAAATAAGAAATTATGGAGGAAATCATTAAGTTAAGTCTTCTCTTTATACGAAAGGTATTTTAACAACCTACCAGTGTCCCATCCTTGTGATCTTTTGTATTTTCCCATCGTTTTTGGATTTGAATGCAAATATGCCTGGGCTTCCTTTACAAGATCATTTTCACTATTCAGTGATCTTTTGTAGGGAAAGTGTTTATTAGCAACGTCATGCCTGGGCTGTCCCTGGGCACATATAACCACAATTAGTTGAACTAGTGGCAGAACCAATAAATATTATTTAGTTTTGTTAGTCTTTAGTTGTTCTGTCAGGAGTTTACTTACCGATCCAAAAGAGTTTTACAACAGCAATCATTGTATTGAAATATATTCTACACTTGGCAGTGTCTTTTATAAATTTTCACTTAAGTTATATTGATAAAAGTCGGAGAAATAAACATTGACTTGCTTTGCTTTGGGATTTGATTAAAGATTATATATCTCTAGCTGCCAAAGTCAAATTGTTTTTTGATTTTTCTTAAGGGGAAATCGTGATTAGAACGATTTAAGAGTTTACCATTAGCTTACTAATTTTATAGACAAGTCAACCTGGGTGGGTCATCATCTCTAAGGCACTAAGGCACCCTTTTAGATATAAACATCACCACTACCTGGCAGGTACACCTCCCTCACACTGCTTGAGCTGCATGCATTATACAGGACCTTTCAATGTATTTATTTTTATTTTTTCTGCTAACCTAACTACTTATAAGCCCGAGAGTTAACTTTGCATGCAGCATGCCTTGCATCCTGTGACCTTTCTGTACATATTCCAGCCTAGATATATATTCTATACAATAATCCGACTGCTAAAGTTCGATGCGTTACGAGTCATTCAAACGCGTTGCAATGATCCCACAACCAACTATTTATAGGAGGTGGCCGAGCTGCGACGCCAAGTGGCGCTGGAGAACCTGCAGAACCAGCGGATGGACAACCTGGAGCAGGATGTGCCCGTGGAATTCGAGTGCTGCTTCTGCACGACCAAGGTAACCAGAGACCGATCCGTATCGGAATCGGAATCCGTAGCTGTGCTCACTCGATGTTCCCGTTTGCAATGTTTGAGATGCTTTTCCTGTACTGTGCTCAGTGTTAGTCGCATGCCTGCACCTTCAGATTATCCTTATGGCTACTCTTTGGTTCCATTTCCGTTACTAACCCCAAAAAAATAAACTCCCTAAAAACTAAACCGATTTCTTAAATTAAAATCATGCTAAAAAAACAAAACCTGTACATAAATACGCCGCATAACCGCCATTGGCAAGACTGTGAGAATTGTTAACCGCCGCATTTATTGAACTCCGATCCTGGCTCGACTTTTGAAATCGGTGGTGTCACAAGAGTAGATATTATTTGAAGTCAGAATTTATTTAAGGGTTTAGAAAGGTTTTTCGAACTTTAGTTTATATATTTTTGTTCAATTGTAGATTTAAAACGAAATTATTAAAATATTAAAATAAATATACTAATTTGTTAACCATGTTAAATGTATTAAATTTAAACATTTTAATAGAGAGCTAAAAAAAAAGTCCAAAATAATGCCGAATTATGTTAAATTTGAAAAATAAAGCAATAACAAATTTAAATTGAATTTTGGCATGCAAATAATGTTATTAAATAATTAGTGCAACATTTTTTAAATATTTATTTTTAAATATCCGTATAGATTTCTACTTAATTGTACATTTTATTTATAATTTTATTGTACTATTTATTGAGAATATCTGTGACATCCCCGATTATAGTTTTTGGTAGAGACTCAAGCTTCTTGAAAAGGTCCTTCTAAATCATAGGCAATCCCGTATTTGTAGTTGGATTGGTAGACCAGCAAAGCCCGAATTCGATACCGAAAACCAACATTGTTGCAGGATCGCATTTGTGTTTTCCACGACAAGGAGTATAGCATCAAGCGGCTGGCCCGACCGCCGCCATCGCCCAAGAACTATATGGCCCTAAAAAGGATGCTCGAGGAGGGCACCATCGATATATATTATCTATAAAACCAGGAACAGAGAGAACCTGAGAACCAAGCAATACAAAGTGTGAAATTGTCCTTGTCCCCATTGTTTTATACAGAGAGAGAATCAGAAATTGTTATCGATTTTAAATTAATAAGAAAAGTGCCTTGAAAAAGGTGTCATTTCCATTGATTTGAATTGATTTGATTTGTGAAACTCTTTGGTATTTTTTTTTTACTTTTCATTTTGTTTTGGCTTCCTGTGTAAGAATTGGTTTTCAATTTGAAAATGGAATGAAATTTTTATGTTGACCTTGTTTCTTTTTCGTTTCTTTTCTTAAAGGGTTTGCCGGGATGTCATGGCGAGTGTATTCCATTGCGCGCGAATAGCGTTTAGCCAGATTCACAAGACCCCCCCTCCAAGCCCCGTCGATATAGAAATCGGAATTGAGATCCTTAGCAGGATCTAAGACTTCCGGGCGCATCGAATGCGCTAAAACGGAACTGCGAATTACGATTAGCGATTAACGTTAACTACTTAGCTTTAAACTACCAACAAATTACAAACTAAATGTTATTATTACTGCTACGATTATTATTATGATTACTACCTACCTACTGTTACTATTTACTGTCGTTATCCATCGGGCCTGGCGTGACGTGGCTACGCGTGAAAGCTAAAGAAAGACATAGCGAATTCTAAGAATTTAATTAAATTAACCAGAAACCTAATCTCTGCAATCTAAGAACGCAACCAGGAAGGGAATCCAGGAGCCAGAAACCAGAAACCAAAAAGCAGCATGTGTTATTATTTAATTTAATGTGTGTGACAGAAGGGCTTGACGAAAGTTTAAATCGATTCTTTTTATTTACACTAAGCACGTAATTACAACTCTCTAGCCTCTAATGCCTATATTTATATCCTAGCAAAATGGCCTAAGCCTTAATTATAGTAGCTGCAACTTGCAAAACGCCAAACAAAAACCAAAATAATAGTTACAACAAGAAAATAACTTAATTACAAAAATAAAAACCGAAATACTATTGTTTAGTTACTTGAACAACCAAATTGTTAGTTATTATTATTATTTCCTGTTATCACTCAATCAAAAATGAAACAAACAACAAGCTATATAAATTACAAAACCAGCAAATAAACAAAACTTGCAAATAAAACAAAATACAAAACTATGGAATCTATACTATATATTTTTTTTATAATTATTCGCACTCGACTATCTGGCACTCCACTTCTTCTTCTACTGACTGTTTCCGTATTGCTCGCCTAGAACTTTTCAGTTTTTTTTTATTGGTTTCGGTTTCCAATTAGAGTATTTTTAATATATATTTAATGTTCGAGTAATGGAACCCACTTCGAAGGCAACTCCTTTGCGGTTGGCCCAAGCTGGTAAGTAAGGCGATTACCAAAAATCTGAGACCAAATTTTTAAGTTTCTGGCGTTTGCTCAACTTGGGTTTGGTTTATATAATATAAAGCAAATTTCTAGGAAGGTTTAAAGTAAAATATTTATTAGGGATCTTTGTCTTTTTTCTTCTTAACTACAAATATATGCTTTTAATATATAAATTTATTATATAAATGCCGCCTAATAACAAGTTGAGAACTCGCTCTGCCTTTGTTTCAATTTAAAACTAAATAATACTACAAATAATTAGCTGAAACCATTCACCATTAAATAAAAAAATATTTATAACAATTAAAGCTGCACGTTTGAGTTTTCCTTGGCTCTTCCTAGTGCATGTTAATTTTTATTAATCGAGCGAACAATTAACTCGCACACAATTTAAAAGCTAACTCCAGACAACAACAGGTACACCCATCTTAACCAGACACTAATAAGCAGCTAGTAAACGTTATAAAACACTCCAAAACGAGGTGATCTGAATAGTTTTTAAAGGATATATCGATAAGGGAGAGGTTTAATTGATATTTTGGTAAATATAGGCAAGAAATTTTGGAATTTTTAAAAGTAAATAAATGCCTTTATCCAAGGTACTCTTAACTGAAATTTAACTAGAAAAAATATTAAACAAATCAATAAATAATGAATTTTAAATAAAACCTCCCCCACATCGCTTGATCCTTTGGGTTTCTGTGTTTCTTTGTGTATAAAACATGAAATTCTAGTTATTTTTTACCGACACCAAAACTCACCTGTTCGTTGCAGGACTTCAAGGAGTACACCGATGCAGAGGGCGTGATCTCGCTTCCAACTTCCGACTTCCACAAGCCCATCTGTCTGGAGATGCGTCTGGCTGCCGCAAATCGCCAAGCTGGCGTCTTTGGACTCCTGGCAGCAGCGGCACCGCCGCCGCCAGCTCTGATGCAAGGACCCCTGCTGGCATTGCCTCCGCCGCCGGCTTTGCCGCTGCTGCAGCCGCCTGTCAGCTCGGCCGTCCTGTTGCCCGCCATCTCACAGTCTTCGTCCACTTCCTCGTCGTACGGCACCACCACCTCCACCACCATTGCCCTGCCCCTGGACGCTTCGATGCGGTATGGGGCCGCCATCTGCAGTTCGTCGAACTTCAATCACAACTTTAACAACAACTTCAACACGACCACGGCGAATGGAGTGCTTCTCTTCGGCGGTGGCAACTACAATGGGAATAATAACAACAACGCGGATTTGGCTAGCGTGGACAGCTCGGACACGTATGCCAGCTGCCAGACGCATCCGTTCCTATCGCAGGGCGATCTCACCGCAGACTTCAACGACGAGGCCTGCGCCTTGGACATTGACATGGACAACCTCTACATAAATCCTCTCGAGCGGGAGCAGCAGGGCATCAGCAGCTCCACGGGCTTCATTGTGGGCCTGCCGGCCACCAACTCCTCGGGCGCCCTGCGTGCCCAGGTGAAGAAGAGTGCCTCCGGCGACACGGCTCTGAGGAACCTGGCTTCGGCCGGTGCCGGTGCCGGGGGCTTGAGTCCTCTCGATGATGTCTATCAGAGCTTCGATGTTCAGGAGCGCGGCAGCCGGGTCAGTTTGAATGAGAACTCAGTGCCAAAGCACAGGAAGACGCGGTTCCAGCAGAGCTTCACTGCCATGCGACCGACAAGTGCTGCCAGTTCCGGTTCCGGAATCAGTCCGGTCTTGCGCCCTCGAGCTCGATTCGAGGACACTAAGCTGGACGATGAGACGGGCGGCAGGCTGGAGGGTGTAAGCCAGGCTGCAGCCGGGTCTGGGGCCTCCGGGAGTCCAGCGGCCAGCGGCTCTGGGGGATTCGGCGGGGGGTCAGGACTGGGACCAGGACCCAAGAAAAAGCGCTCGGTCTTCATGCCGGGCAAGAGCTTAGCCACTGCCACCAAACTGATCAACCAGCATTTGTTTGGCATTCAAAATGTGGGCGCCAAAGGTGAGTGAACCCACTGGAAATATCCTTGGAGATCCTCGCTGATATACCAATACTTTCCATAGCCAAGTTCGAGAGCAAGCATTCCTCATCGATAGACTCGATTGACGCCTCGCCCAATCTGGAGCATCACCGACGCTCCAAGTCGATCCTGAAAAACAAGTCTGATGTCTCGCGCATCCTGTCCGATCCGGAAAGCGAGCGACTACTCGCGGACAACATGTCCGGTTCCGGTGTCTCCGACAATGGCACCGTTATGGTATGTCCTTATATTTATCTTTTATGTATTTAAAGCTTATTAATTTTTTTTTAATATTTTACAGGGCGAATCCGGCAGCGATTACTCACCGAATAAATTACCTCATTCAGTTTTAGCTAAGTCTATATCCCCACCACCCCTCAGGCACCGCACCCTAATGCACCAGCGCTCAGGACCAGCGACCATGCAATCGAAGCCCACAAAGTTCCAAACTCCGCGCTATCCCGAAGAGCAGGCCCTACGCCAGGTGAAGCCGCTCTTATCGCGCGTCGTTCCAGCCACATCCGCTTCCGGTTCGGCATCGGCGTCGGCGGGATCAGCGGATGGCCAGCAGACCAGGGACAGCAGTCTGGGTAGGTGGTAGTTTTCGCTTAGATGTGGCGATGAGCTGGCAGTGATGGGATATATATGTATTTTTTGTTAAATGAAAGTTTTTAATATATTTTCAAAATTTATTAAATTTAATTGTTAATTTTTTTTTATAAATTCTATTGTAATTTTCCATCACTGCCCTGGCTCGATCGCTTTTGTTTCCTTTTATTTCTCCCTCTGTCTCTCTCTCTCTCTATCTGTCTCATATCCTGTAAGTGCGTCTTGGTGTCCTCTTCGGCCTTGACGAATCCTGAAATCATCTACAAAACGTATATTCTCTCTCTCCTGTCTCCCACTCTATCGCTTGCTGGCTGGCCGTCAGTCACCGTCTTCGATGGCGCCTTCTGAAACTGAAACTGAATCTGTACCGCATCCCCGACATCTGCATGAACCTACATATATATACAGATACAGACACTGACACACTGACACCCCGCGGAGAGCAGCGGCGATCTGTTAGTATTCTGAGGGAGATCCTTTCTAGGAGATCCCCTTTCCGTGTCGCACTAACTCACCCTGAGCCTCAGGCTCTTTGTTCACAGATTTCGTTTAGCACCCGGCTAGGATTAGCCTCCGAGCTTCAGATCTATGTTTAGCATTGACTCACATAATCATACACACATCACTTAAACACACACATGCCGCTTTCTGTCTAGCACTAGGAGGGGAGCTAAAGCCATTTTAAGTTTGTACAAAATTTGAAATTAAAATAAGCCAAAAAAAAAATACATTTCAGACCTAAAATGTGCTTAGTAACCTTCACTCATCCTGTGTAAAAATCGGTTGTGATGTATATATATATTTTCGGACTATTAATCGTATCTTTTCTTAATCCTTAACAGACTCGGAGACGACCTTCACATCGCCCGTAAGCAGTCCACCGACTGTCACTGCCTCTGCCTCCACTTCCGCTTCCGGCCAAAGTCAGGCCGCTGCTGCCGCTGCCCAGGATGATCGCGAGGAGGAGGGCGAGGCAGAGGCCAATGATGAGCAGCGAGCCCTGCTCCAAGGGCAACGCGATGGGGAGACGCCCAAGGAACGGTCGGAGGGGAAGCGTGGAGCGGGCAATGAGGGCACGTAGCAATTAGGGACACACACACAGAGCGCCAAGTATATGTAAGCGAGCTGTGGGGGATATCCTTTGCCAAGGACAAGCCGCAGAGACACCACACCACACATACACCATACACCACACTCTAAACCCACACACAGACACAAACACACACCACATGAAAAACCATACAAAGGGAAAACTCAAAGTGATAGCAAAGTTAGCAAACATGGAATGTGAATTATATAAAAGCAATGAACAGTATCCTAGTCTAGAGATGGTGGGATCCCAGGGCAGATCCACAACCAGATCCCTGTCTCGGTTCGATCTGCATATTTTTACAAAAAGAAAAAAAAAATAAAATAAAAGAAAGATAGAGAGAAGGGAGGGGAGGAGGGCAGGAGGAGCAGCAACCCAAAAACTATGCTAAGGAGCCGCGCATGTCGTACAAAATGCAGCATATATATATAAATAATACAAGTAATACGATATAATAATGCAGATTCGTGTAAATAGCAGAGCCCAATCCAAAATCTAGTGTACAGAGCCAGAAACCTTTATTTGTCGCCTTCAGGACACAGCTAACAAAAACCGAAAAAAAAAGAAATATATAGACGAAATCACCAGAAAAGCCTAAATAGCAACAAGATGAAATGGAAACGAAAATATTTTGAATGCAACTTATAAATATATACATAATATATATAGCATATACACGCATCGCAATTGCAACTCGCATATTTACACATTATATATATACAAACAATCTAAGGCGCCTGCGATTTATATATATATATATGGCTCCAACTATTTTTCAAATACCACACAGATCGGCCAAGGAGTGGGATGGCATCTCACCCTATAAATTAGAGATCCTTGCATATGCATAAATCTGTATGTAAATCGTTCGTTCGTTTCATAAAGTCAAGCAAAAAAGTAGTTGGAAATCGTTGGGAAAAAGAACCCAAAAACGTTCGTTTCTATATCTATAAGTATATGTATGTGCGTGTGTGTGCGGCTTAGGGCTTACCGAAAGAGCTTGGCTTTTGGCTTTAACTTCCCGATAAAACCTAATTTGCCAGACATACACACAGAAAAAGAGGGAGAGGGATTCTCTGGTTGAGTAAATGAAAAATGCTTGAATGTAGATGTTGTTATTTATTATGGGTTCAGGGACAAAAAAAAAAAAACAAAACATATAGATCTCTAGTAAAGTCTTTCGTAAAATATATTTAAAAGGTTGCTATTGACATTGAACTCATTTTGTAGCATTCTTTTAAGGATGCGAAAAGTCCCTCAAAGGTAGTACTACCTCAAAGGTAGAGTTTGCAATCAATTACTTTTCTGTTTTTTGTGAAGATTTTAAAGGTAGTTATCGTTCGAGACTATATCTTCATATATGTATGTATGTCCCTGCCCATATACTGTTAGTTAGTTGGTTACTGAGCGTGTATGTGTGTATGTTAGTTAGTTGAGTTAGTTAGATCTACCCCCTAGGCAGTTGACTTGATGTTTAGTTCCTTAGTTGCGTTCTCCGAATACGTAAGCAATAAAATTGGAAATCTTGGCTCGATGAAGAGCGTGTTTTTAAGTCAATTATGTATTGCAATCCATAAGTTGTATGTCCACATTCCATTCCGTGTATGCGTGCGCGTGTGTGTAATGGCCTAGGTGTTATCCCAATTGGCAGACTTTCTATCCTCCATATTGGGTTATATCCGTTATCCCCGATTGATGATCTGTCCAGCAGGCTTTGCTATAATCCTGTTTAGTTGCCATTGATTAGCCAGCGATGAGCCAGGATGCGAGTAGCCTCTTAGAAACATATCAGTAAAGGGAATTCGAACTCACTCACTCACACATACACCACACACACACCACACACATCACACACACCCCTCACACACACACACAAATCTTGCACTGTAAAGAAAACTAACACAAATTTTATTACGAGACGATAATAAAATATGTCTCAACGTCCGCTTTTCGAATTGATAAGAACACAGGCAAAAAACCAACAAGAAAACATTATTCGATAATTAATGTTAAAGCCAAGAACTCGGAGTAATATAGTTAAACATTTTTAGAAATATGTGTACGTATATTGACAAATGCTTGATGCATCCAAACAAATTTTGTAAGCAATTCATTTAGGATTATTCACACGGTCGGCACAGGACACATTCCGTCAATCCCCCTCATTTTAAAATGTAACTTTTGTAAATATTTATTTTATATACAACAAGCCCGGCCACGAAAGTGTTTCGTTTATAATTATTAATTATTATTACTATTCTTTTTTTTGTAATTCATTTACGCCGCAACTGCAGACGAATTGAACTAAGAACTTGAATTAAAACTAACGAGATATTAAGCCACACGACTTGCTAACGCAAATGTTATTAATATTTAAATTATTTATCTAATGATACATACATTTTAAAGCAGTCTGAGGACGACGAAGATTGTAAATCAGCTAAAAACAAAACAAAAACAAAATGAATACCGGACATCGTTGACAAAACATACAAATTTATTAAAGCGTATTTAAATCTATATGAGCGAAAGGTCATGAAAATATATATATAAACCATTGAGTAACATTTAAGGCGGATTGTTTTATTAATTAATTAGTTAACGGAGCAGCGGCTTCCAAATGAAGGGGAATAAGTTTAGTTGTCTTTGTTTATTTATTTACTTATACTTCTGGTTGTTACTTAGTTGAAATTATAAACTAAAAATGACCAGTAATTTCTTTTTATGAAGTACAACGTCTAAGCCAAAGAATTCCCAAATAAGGACAACATTCATAAATATCTATTTCTTGCAAATTGGGAATAAGTCCAAAAAACTCTTCTAGACTCCTCCTTGGACCACGGTAAGTTTTCTTAGCACAGGTGCAGGTTCATTGAAAAGCTGGAAAAATTGCTACAACTTGTCGAAATTTTGTGCACGTTTCCCAAAGATTAATATGATCCTTAAAACTAAGGTATTTTAAAATTATGGTTAAGCAGGCTTTGGGTAAGTCAAAAAATATATTTAAAGGGCCCATTTCAGAGGAGATATTTGCACTTGTCTCGTCCAATGGCAACTGAAAAGCATTTAAGTAATAAATAAAGTAATCATTATCCACTCGTCATGGGTTTATCTGGCAAAGTTTGCTGATTGAATTTATATTTATGCTTATTTAGCTAGCTTCCTGTATTAAAGAGTGCAAATAATATAATCAGGGCGATTTTCTTAAAGTCTGAAACCTAATTAAATAAGAATAATACAAGGAATACTAAGTTATCTTGTGAGTCAAACTAATTTATTTTTAAACCGGAAATAGATGGCGTTACAAGCTTTTACATAGATTTTTTATATAATATTGCAATAAATTAAATACAATAATCTCCAAATTTTACAGCCGGCGATATACGAAGTATGCATTATCGATGAGTTTTTTCTGAAATGTATGAAATATAATAAATGTATTATTTATATTATTTATTTATTTTATTTATATAATATTTAAATATAGATACTTACATTTTCATCCGACAGCGGGGGATCCAGATATGTGTACAACTGCAAAGGCTTCTGAGTGCTGGGATCTCGGCTTGATTTGATCGCCTTAAAGATATTCGCAATAGAGTTATGAGGCTGATGAGCATGATCTATGTAGTAGCAGCTCAGGAACTCCAGCTTCCTGCACTTCTCTATGATTTCGATGATTTCCCCCGCAGATATATAACTCAACATACTCTCCAGATAGAGAGTTCGGAGTTCGGTTAGTTTGGTTAATGGTGCCAAGCAATTAGGCAGACTGATGTTCAACGAAAGCTTGGTCAAATTTTTCATTTGAGACAACAGCTCAAAGTCAGAGAAATTCTTTAGGCTGGCACCCCGGATCGAGAGATTTTTCAGCTGGGGATAGCATCTTGCAATTACTGAAACACTTTCGGAGCATTTGGCAAAACCGGAAACTCGTAATTCCCTTAAACTTGGCATAAGTTGAAAGAATTCCTCCATGTAGCACAGGCAAGAGGGGATATTAACACTTAAATAGTCACGACCTTTATAGTTTGAAATAAATTTTAAATAAAGATTTATATAGGTTTTTAATAGCTCTTACTGTAGAAGGAGGAAAATCGGAAAATGTCTTCGATTCGTGGCAACTCTTTCCAGCAACTGTGCCAATTTATTTTCTTTCTGGCTGCCGAGAATATCCGAAAGTCTCGAACCGAGTTTCCGAGCTCTTCTTCATCCTGGTGATGTCCTTGGATTACGCTTAGTGTCCTGACGTTATTATCCAGGATCCTGATCAGTTTAGCAGCTGATGTTGTATAATATAACACAGGTTTGTTAAGATGAAATGCCGGATAAATAGCCGTCGTCTGATTGATAATGATTTCGAAAAATCTCGAGCAGGATTTGGCAAAATTTATATGATCTCTGAGACTTAGGTACTTTAAAATTTTTATAAGGCAGTCATCGTTCAAATCGATTATGGTGAACATTGGAAACAAGATCTTTACTAAGGCAGGGTAAATTTGCAACTGAACTTCAGGGGCTCTGAGTGGTAGCAATAAATAGGCAGGTAGGTGGAGTTATCCGGCAAAAACAACAGGGGACCACATGATACGAAATGTGTTTATCTTCCGCTGTATTTGTGAGATAAATTAATCTATAAAGAAGTGTGTTTATCAGTCAGCGAAATAAGATTGTGTTTAATCTTCGCACTAGGCTTCGGCGTCGGCGTCCCTTAAAAAACATTATTATCTTATATATGTAAGCTTCCCTTATTTTATTTACATGTTCTGAAATTAATTGCCATGTAATCAAATTGGCATGTCCAGAACATGGCTAAACAAACTCATAATAATGAAAAAAAAATATAAAATTAAATAAAAAACAAAAGACTCAGCCAACGAACTTTTCGAAAAATTATGTAAATTTACATTCCAGATTTCAAATTAAGAAAAAAATGACGAAATTGACTTGCCAGCGGATGCGATTTTGTAAATGTATTATTTAGAAATGTAAAAGATTTCGTTTACTTGAATCAGTAACATTTCTACAAGTATCTGAAAAAATACTTTACAGGCTTTTTCCAACCCATAATATTTGCTGTTTCATCCTGCTAAAAGCCTTTAGGGGTCTGAACTTAAAGCTATTCCATTCCAGTTCAACCCCCAAGGATAAAGCTCCAAACTCGCGACAAAGAGTCCTTTGAGCTTTCATTGGACCTGGTAGCTTACGAACCTGGTGTGAATGTAATTATTAGTCGGGATAATTAGCCACAGGACATGTCAAGAATCACTCACCCCTATCATTTTTTTATCCTTGCAGCGGAAAGTATTTCAATTATTTAGTTCAGCTTTGCTCACGTAATGAGGCGTGGTTTTCTGTCTCTGACCTATCTAATTAAGCCCGCCCCCTCAAGCCACGCCCCTTCGATGGCCTTATAAATGCCCGATTAACGCAATTAGCTCACAATTAGGCACCATGTACTCAACGGAGGAGGCGAGGACTCTGGAAAGGCGCAACTACCACAGCATCCGTGAGATGATCCGGCTCTCCTATACGGTTGGCTATAATCTGATGGATGCCCAGCCTTCTCGTCTAAGAATGTAAGAGATTTCGAGGATTAAGGTAGCTGGAACTTAAAGGATATCTCGCATTTATGTAAGACAGTTGGACTGTGGTCCTTAGTCTAAGTAGTCTGGCTTCGCTCTATGGTCACTGGCACATGTTATTGAAATATATCCGGGAAATTCCACGAATTGTTGAGGTGCGTTGCAAATTTATTATTAAATCTTTGCTGAATATTCGCATAATTATATAGTTTTCCATATATTTTCTATAGACGGCTGGTACAGCTTTACAGTTTGTCAGTTCGATTTTCAAGATGTGGTATTATCTATTTACACATCGCCAAATTTACGAGCTTTTGCGAAAAGCCCGTCGTCATGAGTTACTCCAAGATTGCGAGATCTTTACAGAGATGTCCGGTATGTCTTTATAATAAATATATATAGCTAACGAATTTTCAAAGTAATTTATCTACAGATCTGCCGGTGGTGAAGACCCTCCGCCAGGAGGTGGAGATTACAATGGAAAGGTATTGGGGCAACACTCGTCGCATACTTCTGATTTATCTTTACAGCTGTGCTACTCTTACTTCGACTTACTTCCTAAAGTCCTTCTTAATCAGTCTGTATCAGTACTTCTTTTTACCCTCAGGAACCTTTGAAATTGTTCTGCGTAAGTTGGAAGAGGACCTAAAGTATTTACGATCCTCTTAGTTAATTTCCATCTTTAATTAAATGATAATAAATAATATATATAAGCTTTCGAGTCTCTTTATCCCGCTTGGAAGGACAAGGGCATGACTTTTCCGTATTTTCATATACAAATGTATCTGGAAACCTGCTCCCTCTATATCTGCGGAATGGGTGAGTAGCTCCTAGATATATGCCGATGAGTCTCTGGAATTTAATCTTCACTTTTTGGCAGCTGCTGTAAGTTTCGATGGAGTTTTCATTGTTCTGTGCCTGCACAGCGTGGGCCTGATGAGGTCTCTCAACCAAATGATTGGATACTCCACATCTGAGTTGGTGCCGAGGGAAAGAAGGGTTCAGTATCTAAGATGTTGCATTTATCAATACAAAAGAATTTACAGGTAAATTTAATCAATGGTATAAACTGAGTTTTTTTTTATCATTTTTGGTTGCTTCTTCTAAAGTTTTGCAGCGGAAATCAATGCCTACTTCCGGCAAATCACCTTCTCGCAGTTTCTGCTTAGTCTTTTCGTCTGGGGCCTGGCACTGTTCCAGATGAGCGTGGGATTGGTGAGTTTCCTTTTGGAGGAGGGCCTTCTCAAAAGCGTTTTATCCATTTCCATTTTCCCCTTTGCAGAACAGCAGCTTTACAATAATCCTGATGAGCATGTACCTCCTGGCTGCCGGCTACCAGATAGTTGTCTACTGCTACAATGGCCAGCGATTCGCAACTGCTGTGGGTGACGTAACAGGGGAATACCCCCATGCCACTACTCCTGCCTAATTGTCCGTCTAATCTCTCTTTCCCCACAGAGCGCCCAGATTGGCAGAGCCTTCTACGAGTGCGAATGGTATGGGGAGTCGCGGGAGTTCCGGCAGCTCATCGGCATGATGCTGATGCGCACGAACCGAGACTTCAGGCTGGACGTATCCTGGTTCATGCAGATGTCTCTGCCCACGCTAATGGCGGTGAGTTGGGCCCCCAAACTCTCCCCCACCTCTTCCGTTTCTTTACTTGATTGATTTGCAGATGGTCCGGGCAAGTGGGCAGTATTTCCTGCTGCTGCAGAATGTCACCCAAAAATAGGACAAAAAATTCTATCAAAGTTACAGGTGCAAGAAGGTGCCGAAAACCGTATTCAGTTTTTTGTTTTACATATTGAAATGGCAGTGAGCTTAATAAAATATATTTGGGAACAGTAAAAATATTTAGAAACTATTTTGGGGTTTTTAATGGACACATTTTATAATTATTGCTAAATATATTAAACTTTCAAGAAAGTATTTGCGTTAAAAAACGATTACATAATTTTGTTCATTGATAAATTAAAATATAAATAAAATTATTCAAACTTATATATGAGCTTACTTATCAATTAAATTTTAATAACAAAAAGTTTCTTCTATAGGAAATAAATCACCTTTTTTAAATCTCTTAAAATGGTTCCCTATTATATTTTATAAATTTGTGATTTCCCTTGAAAAAGCACAGCATCTCAATCTCTCTAATTCTCAATCTCTATATCGCATTTAATATTAATAAACTCATTTTCTTACATTTCATTTATGAATAATAATTAAGATAGTAAAACGACAATTTACTGAAATATTCTTCTGCGTGGCTGGACTGAAACTGTCAAACTGTCTGACATTGTTGACAGGATGCGGAGTCCGGTCAATCAATACTCCAGTGTCCAGTGTCCAATGCCCAGTGTCCTGTGTCCTGTCAGTCAGATTGGTACGTCCGCCCATAAGTTTTGATGGTCGTGATGCGGAGCATTAAAATAATGAAATTGCCAGCAGATAAGGAGCATCGATGCCGCTGCCATTCCCGTTTCTAATCAATTTTATTTATTTGGCCGGGCATTCAGCGGACCGAATCGGAGAACTTCAACGATTGTCTTTATATTTGCTGCGGCTGTATATATTTATCTCTATATATACAAGCCGCTTTAAATGCCTTTTCTTTGAACGGCAAATCGCGCCTTTAATTGTTAGTTTCGCTTTTATTCCCAGCTCTGGGGACAGACTCTGTCTCTCTCAATATTTTTAATGCACATTCGCTGTTTGTGCTTCCTTTGTTTGCCTTTCTTTATTTTCTTAACGTTATACTTTCTTTTTTTTTTTTTTTGGTTCCTACTTTTATCATGCTTGCCTCACTTTAGTGCCTTGGCAAAAAGGACATCTTTTCTTTTCGGTTTATTGAGGCACATGAATATTCTTTAGCTGCTTATATCTGCTTCTCCCCTTGGCTGTGTGAGAATCTCCGAAAGGGAGACGCTTTTTCGGGCATTTATTTTTCGCATTATGTTTTATATTTGTCCAAGGACAACAATACTTTATGCATTGTGGAATGGCTGTTATCCAGTTTGGGTATCTTCTTCTTTTTTAGCAAGCGTTACTAAGGAGTGAAATATTCGTATGAAACACTGGAAAATTAAGCTAAAAGGATGTTTTTTTATTTCCAAAAACGGTGATTAGAGTTAGAGTTTTAGATTTTTAAATAAATATTTAATTGATAATTAGTTTCAATTGCACATTTCTGTAGGACTTTCTTTACTAAAAATTCTCCTTTTGTCGTTGTCTTTTAAGCAAAATATTTATTCTTGTGTATTAAATTATTTAATATGATTCTTTCTATCTCGCCTTAAATTTCAGCACTGTTTCCTTAGTGATTTATTTGTTTTTTCTTTTTTCACCAGTTCCCACTCCTTCCCGCTAATTGTCCAATTAGAAGGACAATAAAATAAAAGTTGTTGACTCGCTGGCCACTGCTCATTAAGGGCATCTTTGTCTTCAATGTTTTCCCTCTGGAAAAACTGGATTCATTCGCTTGGGAAATGGGGAAAAGTTAGCGTTGAACGGAGGCAAGCAAGTCAAAGGTTGGCATGATAAATGAGCTGCACTCGAATGCACATGTTGGGTGAGCCAGGACTTGCAGGACCACCTGCCTTTCTCTTTTCCTCTAAATGCCCTTTTTGTAGAGTCGTACATTTGTTTGTCTAGCATGAGAGTGTGTGGGAGGGTGTGCGAATGTGTGTGTTCCACTTGTCAGTCAATGGAGTTGCGCCACGGGGCGTATACGCAATGCAACGTATATTAAGCACTCGTCGTGGGAAAATTGCTGTAAACGAGATTCTCGTTAAATGAAAGCCAAATATTTTCATTAACACTTTGGTGGCTTTATTTGTTAAGCAAATTAAGTGCAAAGTTATACAATATTAAGCGAAACAAGTGGAGAGGGAGGAAGTAAAAGAAAACAAATTGAAAGCCTTAACAATGTGAGACTTAATTGTTGTTTTGTGTGTATTTTAAAGGCTTACAATTATTTAAAAATATTTAATAATAACAACAATAATAATAATAATAATATAAATATTTAAATTAAATACTTTATGTTCTTTTGCATATTTTAATTATATTATAATTATTATAGTTTATAAAATGGTTCTGAAATCGATTATCCCTTTCTTCGACTTAAAGTTAGTCTTTCCCCCTCAGTAACCTCAAGCTAGTCTTAGTTTTCTCTGCATAACTATTGTTATTTCCATGTCATTAGTCAACTGGAATAATAAGACGAAAAGCTATATATAAAGGTTTCCATTTTCATTTCCATTTCCCAGACAGGCAGCTTGCTAGTGTCCCAAAATAAATCAGTTATATTTACTTCCGCCAAACTTCTGGTCAAAACATTCAGCATATGGTCAAAGTTTCTTTGTGTTTGGCCACGTAGCATATATCTCTAGAAGTATCCTCTGCACACAGACAGACAGACAGACAGAGACACATATTGACAGGACAAACAATATTCGTGTTTACTGTTTTGTCCCACCGGAATTGAAAGTGGCCTGCTTTTCTTTTTCACTCGCAGCACTTTGGCATTTGTCGACAATTTGCTTACGTTCTTCTCTCCTCTAACTCCTCTCCCATGGCACTTGATGCGTAATCAGTGGGACAAACAGAATCCATCGAGGAATCTAGGACCATCTGCCCGGACATTGCTGACAAATCCGGATTGGGTGTCGCATTAGGAATGAAGGGAATGGTACTATACCCAGGCGAGGAGACCCAAGTACTGAATACTACAGCAAGCCAGGCATAAGGGACCCCCGTTTCGGCTCTATTAGCTGGATTGTCTTGGCCATAATGGAGTTAATATGTATGTATGCAGGACCTGTCTTTGATCCCACCACTCGAAAAGGCAGCAAAAAAAGGACGAAAAGAACGGAGGCGTGCACGTGCTGGGGAAATGTATATCCTTACATACATATATGTATATAGATGTTACGTCGACTTTAGGTCTTTATTCGGCAGTGCCAAGAATATTAGTCAATTGTGTGAGGACCCAAAGTATGCCATAAATGTTAAGAGAATTCTAACCCAAAAAATACTCTGTCAATTTTGAGAGAAAATGTTGAGGGGTGAACCAGCATTTAAATGACGATTTAAAAGACAATCTGTCATTGGTTTTGGGCTTTTAAGTCACAGCTTTTCTTTAGCAGAATAATGAGGGGAAAATAAATAGAAGATTATGTTGCTTTTCTTATTGAAATGCAGGTAAACTTAAACATATTTAAAAATTACTTGTAATATTGTGTCTTTAAATTAAAAAGAAGCACAGAACTTTACACCCATAAGAAAAAAGTGAAACGGATATTGGAATTTCCCTGCGCGCAGGAAAAACCATTTTAGCCCAAATGAAATCGAGAAAATGCCGCTGGTGCACAGACAAAAGAAAAGCCAAAACCTTTCAAGATCTGAGCACACACACAAAGGGCGAAATACGATAGTTGCACCGATTTCAGTTCAGAGACGTGGCAGCATTTCCATGCAAATTGCAAGGAGACTCTTTTCTCTTACGATTTTCCTTTCTTTTTTTTCTCTTCGTTTCAAGGTGTGTTCAAAGGGTAGGGAGGGGGGGCCACTTGCCAAGGCCTACAACCGGAAGTGCCCATGAGCCGTGAAACAATGTGCATGTCCTGGGCCTATCGTTGGCCTCTTCCTACCCCATGGCCCATCTGAAGTGGCCGGCTTTTAAATGAATGCAAGGCACCAAAAAAAAAAACCTTAAAAAATAACCTAAAATAAAATTAAGTTAGGTAAAAAAATGGTTAAAATAAATTAATTACTTAAAAACATTTTATTTTTCTTATATTTTGTACAATAAAACATTGATAAATATTATAAAATAATCTCTAAATGAGATAATATAATTATTTTACCTCTTTTAAAACAGCACAAATATCTTATATAGGTCTAGGCCTTCAAACCTAATTTATTCAATATTAAAATAACTATTTTCTCTTATATTTCTCAGTGTACAGACACCTCCGCTTGTAATTCTGGCACCACAGCTCCGAGACTGCGGCCCTGCCTTATAAATGCGGCCAAGAAAGACTGTTGAAAGTGTGGCTTAAACTTTTCCGGGCCGCAATTTAATTTGCTGCACTTTAAGCTGCAGGCGCCTTCTCTTATCCTTTATGCTCTATAGTTTCTTTCCTTATTTTTTATGTACATATATATTTGCCTCCTTTTTTGACTCCTCCGCGGGGCAGCCTTCATTTTATTCAGTTGCTCGCCCGAGTTTTCATGCAATTTCTTTTTTAATTTCGCTCAACTTAGTCATGCGAAATGGCACTTGATGCTCAAGAGAGAGACAGTGTGTGTGTGTGTGCTGTGCGTGCCACTCTGCACATCCTTGCGAGTTTCATGGGAATTAACGCTAAGCTGCAGCAGCCGCGCATCCGTTTCCGCCACCGCCATCACCGACGCCATCTTTAGCAGCTCCTTTTTCCTTATATTTTGCACATTTGCAGTGCAAATAAAGAACAAGAAAAAAAAAACAGAAGCAACAATGGAAGTCCTTGTTCCCAGGCAGCAACAGTCAATTGTTATTTCAAACTCACTGGCAACAAGAACATAATGCAAATGCTAGCTACCATCTCCATTGCAGACACACACAAAAACTTTTGCCACTTTATGCGATATGCCACGCCCCCAGCTGAAACTTTATGGCAACTAATGTTTAAGTGGAGGAGTGTCATATAAATTATATAAATTTCCAGCTGTGCGAGAGAGAATAAGGAGGACACAAACAAAATTGTCAAGAAAATAGTTGATTAAAAAATTTGAAACCCATTAAAACCGGTTTTATGATACGTCCGAAATGGTTTAAATTATTAATTAAATTTTTAATTTTATCAAAGAGAAAACTAATTTAAAACTTAAACAAGTTTGCAAATGAGCTCTGATTTTTTTATATTTTATACAAGTTTCTTTGATAATCTCTGCTACTGAAAACTTTTTACTTTTCGAGACACTTTTCTGGCAAAAAGCTTTTTTATGTTAGAATAAAATCAAGACTAAAATTGTCAAAATATGCAACTTTAAGCTCCACTATTTTTATTATTGAGATCACATTTTTCTGATAAAAAATATTACAAAATAAATACAAATTAAAATACACCAAAGCTGCTTAAGGTGAGAATCTTTGCTTATATTTTGTATAATTTACTTTGCACAAATTTTGTAGTTAACTAAAAGTTTAAAAATAAATTCCAAACGATTCTTTGATTCGTTGCAATTAATATAAAGGGATTATGTGTAGAAATCGTATACTTACTCACTCACTTACATACAGAATAAAAACCAAAGACACGTCTCGAAAGACAAATCCTGCCAGCTTCATTTTCCAAGATCCTCATTTTAGTTCAAAATAACTACATAGCTTACAATTTAACCAGATTGATTGCTGTTTCCAGGTATTTATGTACCTCTTTAAATAAATATACATGCATATAGTGCCCAGGCCAGTTGAGTTGACAACTGTCGGGGCAAAGCAATTTGCATTCCAGTCCTGGCCCAGAACTCTAGCCTCCGAATGACGTGTGTAAGTGGATGGAGTGTCCTGTTAGCCTCGGGAGTCAATGCAAATGCAGTAAGTAAAGTGCAGCAAATGCAGGACCCTCTCCTTCTGTGTCTCTGTCGTGCCGGTAAATATGCAAATAAATGCATGGATCCAGCCGAGTGCAATCACGTGCCCTCACAAAAATGCGACAGAGTTGTGTCCTCCTGTGTCCTGCGTTCTCCGTTCGGCGCTCTACGTACTGTGTCCTGCCATCCTTGGCATACATAATTCAGTGCAAACCGCTTGGTTGTGTTCTCTTATTTGTTTGATTGCATTTCAATTTGCGGGGACTTCCCTTTCGATTTGCTCCTCCTGCGGAAATTAAGGTACAATAAATAAAGAAATAAAAGTATTTGCATTTATTTTTTCAATATTTATAAATAATTTAACATGATTTTTAGGTGAATTGCTTTTTTATAGGGGAAATAAATATATACAAATTTGTTTAAAGCGGAAAATATAGGTTTATGAAAGGATATCCTTATATTTCTTATGAACTATATTCTAGTCAATATTTTGAATAAATTTAAGTGATTTCAATATCCCTTTGACTGATCACCTAGCCGCATTTGTTGTTCCTTTAAAACTCACATTGAAATCTATCCAAAAAACCTGCCAAAAGCCATTTCGAAAATGACCCTTCAAAACTAAAGGGAAACAAAACAAACTTTCCCCACAATTCCGCCTCATTCTTCTTTCCTTTTTGGATTTTTCCACTCAATTGAACATTTTCGGCTTTAGCTAAATGAAAATCGTTTCGAAAACCGTTTTGCAATTGCGAATGGCGGCCATTGAAATTCATTTAGCTGCGGATTCCGTTGGAAAATCCCTGCAGAGGGACACGGCTGACGTCACTGTGAAATATCCATTAAATGAAAGGAGTCGTATTGTTCGCTAAAATAACATTCGGAATATTTTGAGTGATCAACGAAAAGGCTGCGAATAAATAAAAACAGACGAGTGACGCAGAGAATGGCGAATTTCGGACTATTTTTTCCCGGGTTTCCGACTGACGCAAATTGGCAGCAGCCATTTTGTTATTTTTAGCCAGAATAGCGGTCCGGCGCCTGTTTTCATAATTTATGTGAACCTGATTTATTTGCGGGCATTTCCGCTCGTTTCGATTCCATTACGATTGGCGTGGAAAACGGGCTTCCCCGTCCGTCAGCCTGATTAATGGCCGCCAGCACGACATGTGAAAAGTGTTGCCTACTTGGCAGCGCCGCGCACTCAAACCTGCTAATTGCCGACCATAAAATGTGGCCAAAACGCTCGCCGGCACGCGAACAAACCAAGTAACCAACTTTGGGCGCTCGGAAATAAAATCAAACAATTCAATCTTGCTTCGGCGGGATGAAAGTCCAGAAATAACGAGCTGCAAAGGAGCCAAGCACAAAGTACTTTCCTCCCGCATGGCCACAGTTTTCGGCTCACTCGGTCGGGGAAAATTAAATTTACAACAAACAACATCAGTTACATGTCGTCACGGCGGGACTGGTGCTTGGGGTTCTGAGTATTGGTGACCGGGGACACGGCAGTACACTACGAAAAATATTATTATATTGAAAAGAAAACATTGTGGAACTTTTAACAAAACTCGCAAGAGTTTTTATATTCTTTCTGTAATGTAATTTTATAATTAAAATTAATGTCTTTAAATATTTTTATTCAGTTCGAATTAGTCTCCTAAACTGTGCTTATTGATTAAAACATATTAAATATATAATATTTAATAAGCTTTAGGTTTTACTAAGAAATTCATAGCTTGGTCTTTGAATATTCCAGACGTTTAAATAAATAATTATTTAACAATTTTATGAGACAATTTTCTACTTAATTTCTGTAATAAATAAGATATTTCATAATTTCGATACTTATTGGTGGAAAATTGCTCACTACAAAATGAGGAAAATAATTCCCAATAGAGTGCTTCAAATTACGAACAATCAAATATTTAAAAATATATATATAAATTTACTAAAGTTAAATTAAAATTAAAAGTGTATTCAATGTGTAGTTCACATGTCGGCGCCGCTTCCTTGCGGGCGTCCTGGGACCTGGCGATGGCTTTATAGCAATTTAATGCGTTCGTGCTGCCGGTCTCGTTCTGCAAACTGTTGTTTCATGCTCCTGTGAAAAATGATTTCGCTCTGCTCTCAGCCGCAGCCAAGGAAAATCATATAGAAAAAAATAAACTCAACAAAAATACAACCGAAGAAAGAAAATAAAGAAACAAGCAATTTGTCGAGGCTTCTAGGAAAATCATCATCAGAATGTTGTAGTAGGCGGAATCCTTGATTTAGCTCCTCCGCGAGTCACAGAAAATTCGCGTTCATTTACATACATGCCTGGGATTATATATATATATATATATATATATGTACATCTGGTAATTGGGCTGGTCATTTGGTTTTGTTTTTTCGGCAAGTTCTGTAGCCTTGTAGGCCTTGAGTTTACGCCACATGTGGGCAATCATTATTTTACTTCTTGGGAATTATACATAAGTCTTGAGCTGCTTAAAAAGATACAGAACTATTGATAAAAATTTAAGCAAGATAAAAAATCCGCTCTCCCTCTTTGCAGATTGGAATTCATCTTGCTTATTTTAAGATTATTTAAACAAGATTTTCTGCCTGGCAATTTCATTAACCACTTGGATTTCGTATACAAAAATAAAGTTATTTAAAAATAATATGGATAATAAAATGGAAAATAAAATGCAAGTCTCCAGATTGATTGAAAGTAAAAGGACTTCGTTTAAAGCTGCACTATAACATACTTACAGCCCAAGGATATCAATAAACTTTGGATGACATTGAACCCTTGGACATTGTTGACTTCAATCGAAGGAGTCTCTGCCTGGCCTGTTCCTGGCGTATATTAATTATTCTGCCTGGCGGTCATCGCTCGTGGCTGGCCATAAATTAATGACAAATTTGTTGCCCGCAAGGAGTTCGGTGTCCCCGAAAATTGCTGCAATTATTTGCATTATTTACTTGCTTAAACAGCGGCAGACGGAACGGGTGGCAATTATGAAAATTAACATGTTTTGTCCATAATTGCACACAAGAGCCGCAAATTGCGGGCACCCCCCCAATGAAAAAATAAAGGTCTTTACATATTCATCATCCTGCCATCTTCCAGGCCCAAGAAAGTGGATGTGCGTGTGTATCTGTGTGGGTCTTGACTTAATCTGCTTGACTTTATTTGCTTTATTTGTCGTGCACGTCCAGGTTGGTGAATTAAATTTGAATTTTCGTCGACTGCCTGCGGGGGCAAGAACTCGACATGGCAGCGAGGAAAATCCCAAGCAACCAACCGGAATTTCCCAGACTTTTCGCCTTTGTTTTTTTATTTTTTTGTTCCTGCCAACCATGTTCCCTATGGTTTTGGTTACATTTGATTTAGCCTTTAATCTGCCAACACTGTGGGAAAACAACTCGCTTGGAAAATCAGTACAAGTCTGCCTTGAAAATTTTATATATATTTTAAATGAATTTTTAATAGAGATAAAATAATTAAAATGCAAAGGAATTTTAGTGAGTTTTGTCACAGTTCAGCCTGAGTTATGGCCCACATTTCTTGGGCCATTTGTTGGCCATCTCCAATCTCATAACTGCGGGGCCATGTCAATGATTTGCTCGACTGAAATCCGACATTTATGCTGAGCCATCTATGCAAATCTCCGTCTGCGGCGTGGCAATAGAAGGACACGAATCCCATTTGCCATTTGCCATTGTCATCATGGCGGATGGCAAATGGAATTTGCCTGTTAACTCTTCCGTCGGCCCACCTTTGTTGTTGGCCAACATGGTTTCGTTCTGTGTTTTTTTTCTTTATTTTACGATTTTTACGCAGTTGTCAACCCACCGAATGCGACACCTTTCCGGCCAGCTTTTCCAGGTGCGAAAAATCAAGATAAAAGGATACCAATTCGGACATCCTGCTGTGCGTGCTGGAATGGTCAAAAGTTTTATATTGTTCCGCCAGTGGACTCTTGAAACAAATGTTGATTTTTACGTATAAAAAAAACGGCAGAAGCTAAAAAAAGAAGCATTTTTAGAGGGGTTTTTTTACGGGCATTACGCATCTGTCGGCGACAGTTGAGAGTTAATGCCACGGTTCTTTGTTAATGAGTGTGGAGATGGTTCAAGGACCCTCGAATAGAATTTATTATTAAAAGCGTAAAAAATTGCAGAAAAAATGTAAATAAAGAGGACTTGAAAAATACACTTTATTAGTTTCAGGCAGAAATCGTGGAAGGTTACTCAAGGAGCTTTATTTTGTATATCATTAGTAAATTCTTTATATAAAAGTATTCATGGGCTTAAACTACATTTATTACTTTGCAAATTTAACAAATTAGTATCTAATAAAATAATAATTATCCATATTTAATATTTATTCAACTAATTGATTGCCTGAGCTTAATTTATTTCATATGCCAACGCACATGTCTCATTTATTTAAAATGATTAATTGTTGAAATTACATTTTTCATAATCACTTTTGCAATCACTTGACGGAAATGAAATAAAATTTCGTATTAACATTATTTTGTGGCATTAACATAATCAATTCAAGCCCTTTGACGTTAATGGAAAATTGAATTTCCACGGAAATTGGTGGCCTTCTGTGGCCTCTTATACATAAGCTCACTCGCGGGACGATGGATGGATGGATGACCTTTTGGCTAACATTTAGCATTGGCGGAGCCATTAGCTGAAGGGGAAAGGAAAAGGGTTCACCGGAAGCCACCATGAATTCCGCATAATTTCGCACTTCTCCCTCAAGGACTCAGGGATCCGTATCCCTTGGCCCGTTTTTAATGCGCTTCGCTTTTGCACTTTCCGCCGGCTTGTTAAATATTAACGCAATTTCACTTCGCCCAATTACACTGCAGCCCCATCCGCAGCCACATTTACATTCGCATTCGCATTCGCATCCGCATCAGCATTCGACGAGGAGGATGCCTCTTATGAAAATTTAAATGGAAAGGGGGAATCCCCGTCACTTTACTTAATTTGAGGTATGGCGCGAGGTGGCGCATTTTATTTTCGCTGCCCAAGGATCCAAATCGATGGTTTTGGCACTCGTTAAATTGGACAAAGCATAAAAATTTTATGCGAATTTTCATTTCATTTCTCTCTTAGCTGCGTAATTTTAGTAAGCCGTTTATTTATTCGACGCACCTGGGAACAGTGACCGGCAAAGCCGGTGGAATAACCAGCACGAGTTTTTGACCCACCACGTCGTCTGCAGAATGTCCTGACCCCTTCTATTCCTACTCCTGCTGTACTCAAAAAATAAAAAGGAATCCGTAGACATCAACAGCGAGGGGCAAACAAATAAACGCCACTCCACGCAAATGCAAACAAAAACGCTGTTTATCCACGGACCAAAGTCGCCAAAGGATGCCTGTGTGTGCCCGAGGAAAGGTGAAAGGACGCTTAAGCACTTGAGCACCTTCGCACCAAGCAAATCGATGGGTAATTGCCATTCCTACGAGTATGGGTCCTTGCTTTGGCGAATTTTAAAGAGTTATCGAAGGGGCTTTAAATCAAAATGGGGTCTGGGTATAGCAACGTAAATTAATTCTAAGTGGTTTGTTGTTCACCAGTGAAGTATTATAGTTGCTTATTTTGGTAACAAGTATATTTTATTAACCAGAATTCTATTAAGTTGGGAATTTAATAAATAAATCGTTTAATTATTGCATTTCTTGCAAATAAAATAATTGTACAAATTTAAAAATACTTCAGGAAGCCTATATATAGCTATATAATGAGTTTTGACTGTAATGACTGTAAAAGGACTCCCCGAATTCAAAGGACTTTAAATTGATAATTTTTATTAATTTTTGTATGGACAAATTGAAGTTTAAAATATCGTAACTTAGACCAAAATGCTTCAATTTTAATTCTGAAAGCAGTTCTGTGTTAGTTTTCATTAGGATAATAAATCTGCATACTCAATAAAACCAATTTTAAGATTTCATTTTTTGTCAATTTTTGGAAAAAATTATGATGTAACCCTTACAAAAATTTTCAAAATTTTCAAAATTTTTTTCTTAACCGAAACTGCCTAGTTTGATTCGGCTTTAAGTGCTGATCAAGAATATATACGATTTATAGGGTCGGAAACGACTACTTCGATGAGTTTTAAGCTTCTGACTGTAAAGGTAGACTTTAAATTGATAATTTTTAATTATATTTTTTATTGACAAATTAAAGTTTAAAATATCATAACTTAGACTAAATTGCTTTTATTTTAATTCTGAAAGCAGTTCTGTGTTAGTTTTTAGTAGGATAATAATAATAATAATTTTTCGCTTTTTGCAATTTGCAAAATATCAAAACTTGGCTGGAACGATTCGCCTATTAATGCTGATCAAGGATATATATGCTTTACTCCTTCCCTGCAGGAATGCAATAAATGCTTGACAATATGGCGATGGAGAGAGCTTTTATAAGATAGTTCCCAATGATTTATTTCTTGTTTTTTAAATATTAAAAAAATATATATATTAAAATATGAACTATCAATCATTAATTTTTACACCCTTTTAATATATAATTTATTTTAATAATTATTTCAAGTCCAAGGATTATATCCCGCTATGAATTCAAAAATTCTTATTCACCCCCAACTGTAGCTACCACGCACCCACTTATCGATATATCGATAGCCGCGATCAGCTGAGATCGGCCAGCGGCAACAGCTGATGTGGCTCTGGTGTCGCTGTTTGTTGTTGGACTTTCTGTTTTGGACTTTGAGACTCTCGAATTCGCGGTTTCTCAATTGTTTATAACAATTGTTATTCAATTCGAAGACATTCAAGTGGCGCGCGATGATGTTCCGGACACGAGTGCACCGAAATCTGTCGTGGATCTCAACAAACTCCTCGCGGACGACGACGACGCACGGCCAGCACTATCAATACCTGCAATGTTCCAAGCTGCCGACGTTGTATTTCCAGCGCTCCCTGCCGCGTCTGCCCATACCGCTGCTGGAGAACTCTTGCCAGCGTTTTGTGGAGGCCACCAAACCTCTCCTGTCCAGCGCGGAGCAGGCGCAGACCCAGCGAACGGTGGAGGAGTTCCGACAGGGCATCGGCATGGAGCTGCATGCGAAGCTCAAGCAACATGATGCGGAAAACAAGCATACGAGCTACATATCGCAGCCCTGGTTCGACATGTACCTGGCGGATCGGGCGCCGCTTCCCCTGAACTACAATCCGCTCCTTGTTATGAAGAGCGACACGCGGAAGGAGTACCAGGACCAGGTTGTGAGGGCCACCAATCTAATCATTAGTTCGCTGCGCTTCTGGCGGTCCCTGCAATCGGATCTCCTCGAGCCGGAGGTCTACCACATGAATGCCAAAAAGAGCGACACCGCCAGCTATCGGCGCTGGATGAAGGTGGCCCCGAAGGCATTTGCCACCTATGCCTCCTACGCCTTCAAGGCCTTCCCGCTGGACATGAGCCAGTACAACAGGCTCTTTGGCACTGCCCGTATACCTCGGCTGGGCAAGGACGAGCTGGTTCAGTCGCCGAACTCCAAGCACATTCTGGTCATGCGACGCGGGCACATGTACGCTGTGAATGTCCTCGATTCGAGTGGCTACATCGAGAGTCCCAGCGTGATTCTGGGCAGGCTAAGGGCTGTGATTCAACTGGATGCGGATCGTGAGGCAGCTAGTGTGCCGCTGGGTGTGCTAACCTCAGGACAGCGCGATGACTGGGCAAAGTCCCGGGCGCACTTTGTGAGTAACGCAAAGAACGCCCAGCTACTGGAGAACGAGGTGGATGCGGCGCTGTTTTGCGTTTGTCTGGATGGTGAGGAGGATGGGGTCTTTAGAGAGGACAACCAGGAGCCACTGCTCAAGCATTTGCTGGCGGGAAAGGCACAAAACCGGTGAGTTTGAAGAGGGGGAAAAATATTAAATTCTCTTTAATTTTAAAGGGAAAATACACAATAAAAATCTGAAAATTAAATGTATTAATCAAAATTTAATAATTACCTAAAGTTATTTTGTGTTTCTGCTCCTGTTTGATTAGTGGTTAATCATAATTTTATTTAAATAGAGAATTTTCTCAGTTATGGTTATAAATAATAAAGTTAATGTACCATAAAGCTTATAAATATTTCATTTTTAATTACCAAAAAAAGTATTAACGTTAAATGCCACAATATGGTAGTTAATAATGTGGCATTCAAATTGTTTAATTTATAATCATTCCTATACCATTTAATTAATAATTTAATTTCTATTTTATTACCTCTCTAGTTGGTTCGATAAATCGATTTCCCTGCTGATCAGCGCTGATGGCACCACAGCCATCAACTTTGAGCACTCCTGGGGCGATGGCGTGGCCGTTCTTCGTTACTTCAACGAACTCTACAAGGACACCCTGCAGCAGCCATTCGTATCCACTGAGACTGTGCACACGCCCGCCGAAGGAGATGCCGCCAATGTTCGATCAATCAACTTTGAGATCGATGATGCCACCAAGGCGGCGGTGACGGAGGCCTACGAAAAGAATGCCAAAATCGTAGACAGCCTGGACATGAATGTGCTCAAGTATCCGCATATTAACAAGCCCATCTGCAAGCAGTACGGCCTCAGTCCCGACTCCATCATCCAGCTCTCCTTCCAGCTGGCCTATAGGCAAGCTTTCAACGGCTATGTGGGCAGCTATGAGTCGTGCAGCACCTCCGCCTTCCGGCATGGACGCACGGAAACGATGCGTCCCTGTACCAATGCCACCCGCGACTTTTGCGAGGCTGTCCGAAAGCCAGAAAGCAGCAAACCAAGTGCCGGAGAGCTGCGTGCGATGATTGATAAGTGCAGTAAGGTGCATGGCCAGCTCACCAAGGAGGCGGCCATGGGTCAGGGTTTTGATCGCCACCTCTTTGCCCTACGGCATACGGCTCAAAAGGAGGGCATACCCGTACCCGATCTCTACCAGACTGAGGCTTACCAGCGCATCAACAATAATATAATCAGTACCTCAACCCTTGGTTCGGATGCCCTGCTAGCAGGTTCCTTTGGTCCTGTGGTCAGGAATGGCTTTGGCATTGGGTAAGCCATTTTGTCGGTTGACTGTGAACAATTGGTGACAGTTGATAAACGCATTTATTTTGCAGCTACTCGATTCAGAACGATTTTGCCGGCGCCATTGTCACCACGTACAAAAATCAGGCGGATGGGAAGGTGTTCATCGACAGCCTGGAGTCGGCATTTGATAAAATTTGCTCTGTCATCCAGCAGAGTGCCAGCAAGAAATAGGAGGAGGTCCATTTGTCTAGCAGAACACCCCAAGGATTTCCAGCTCCGCCCCTCCAAACGAAAGAAGGCTTTAACGAAACAGAGAGATTTATTTTGAAAATTGTTCTTTATGTATCCCATGTGTCTGAATTGCAATATCTTTTCCTATCTATTCCAAGCTCTAAGATTTATAGATAATATATTGAAAACATTCTATTCGGTCTAAGGCAGCTGGGTCTCTTACTTCAACAGCTTTGTGGTTGGCCTGTACTGTACTAGCCTGGCTAAAGTCAGTCTACCTTTTGCACACGTCCGAGCAAGTACTTCCAAATTCAAGGAAAATGTAGGAAAAAAATTTTAAATTTAAAGTTCCGAATTTGTATTTTATTTTATTTTATTTTTGGCCGACATATCGAATGGTTTTATATAGTTTATATTCTGGTTTTGGGCGGCCTTCTAGGGCCTCCCGCTAAACCGGAATGCGATTTGACGATTGCACCTGCAGGCTGTGAGTGGAGACTGCTGAAAAATGTGTCCAAAAGCGGTGTAAGCGATTCCTGCTGAGCACTTAATTGGTTTACATTGATGGAACGATTGTAGGCCTCTTAGACAGGCCTCTTGTTCCTTGAACAACTTTTTGCTTCATTGTCAGAGCAGTTTTGTTGTTCTTCAGAATCTGCAGTCGGCCCTGTGTAAGGGCGATGCTGGCGGCTGGACTCGCTGCCAGCGGCGCAGAGTGAAGTAACGGCCAGTATGGAGTACTCTGGATGTGCTGGACCCAGCCGCATGTTCAAACCAACTGACCCACGGATATGGCTTCACTTGCTCAGAGCCACCAGCAGAATAAAGGCAACCAAAGTGGAAGCAGCATTGGGCATTAGCTACATGCCCGGCCGTGAGGTTACTCACCCCAAAGGGGCTCGGGACTTCAGGTGCATGAATGTGTTTAGACAATACACAGGTCTCCCACTCGATTGATTGCATGATGAGTACACCAAATAGGAAGTACTACCTAGGATAAATGTATCACAAATTTACGAAAAAGTTGGGTCGAAAATGATTTAACTTTATATGGAAATGTTTATATACATATATAGCTGGAATGCCAAAATGATATACAAATATATACAATTATCATTGTTATAACAATATAATAAAATATAATAATAGTAATCAAAAGTTTCTAAAACTTAAACAAAATGTTAAAATTATGTATTAAAGTTTATTTTATACTTGTATTCTGAGGAGCCTCTTTGGTAATTTCATTTAAATCCACACGTTTCAAGAATCCCTCAAGGAATTCAAAGCAGCAAAACTTTCCTTTTCTTGTTTTCTTAAGTAAAACTAACAAAGACGTCCTGGAACTGCATTTCAACCCCTTTGAGTTATTCCAATTGTTTGAGTGAGTTCTCCTTTCTAGACATATGTAAACTTTGACCTTTCATTGTCACTTAACTTTAGCAAGATGTGTGCCCACGCATATAAGGCCCCTTTTTCCTTTACCCCAAATGGGAAATGGGGAAAACCCACGCATTAAGCAGTTGCTGATTAAAGGTTTTCCGCACGCTGACCCAGAAAACTTGGCGCCCCCGAAAAAAAGCCAACCTACTAACCAACCACCAACAACCCTTCGGGCCAAGTTTGTTGCCTTTTTTGATTTGTGCCCCGCGCGGGGCACACGTCAATCGTGAACTCCGGCGCGCCGTCTAAACAAGGCAAAGTTTGTCACAATATGCTCTTGGCTAGGACATGGCCATGTTGCTAAATGTGCGCCGACATTATCAGTTGATTTATCGCCAAATTTAGTTGCCAACTGGCGGAGCGGCACGCTTGTAAAAACAAAACAACAAAAAATAAACAATACATAAAGTCAAGTTGGCTGTAAAAATTAATTAACTTGCTGTGTGGCTCCGGCAGATCGCAGTTAATATATATACACGATTTCCAGGCCTTAATGGGCGGCATTAAAAATTAAAAAGGAGACATTTCTGCCGCCGAGAGAGAGCTGAGAGGTCATTAAAGCCAAGTAGATGCTCCCATCCAGTGGCGGACAATTAAAAACATATTAAACTGACATGCCGGCAAGGATGTGGAAAAGGATGTGCACAATGTGGAGTGTGTGTGGGAGAGGAAGGGTTCAGTTCATGATAAATGTGCGGTCGCCAGGATTTAATATGGCGCATACGCCGCCGAGCAGCTCATTAAATTATTCAAAAATGAGACTCCACTGCCTGCCCGTGTCCGTCCAGCTGGCTACATAGTTGTGGCATACCTCCTATATATAGCCTGGGTTGTTGTTCCAGGCGACATGTGGCTGTAATAAAAAAGTCCTGACGTGCATTGCCTGCAGATGAGCCTGGGAGCTCTCTCTCCAGTCAGTTTGCCATTTAATTTTTCACTTTTCATTCCGCACTCGGAGTCGCTCTTCTTCTGGCGTCTCTAATCAAAATTCCGCAGCAAACAAAGGCCGGCGGCTGGGAAAATCAATAATTATACCTCTAATTGAATATTAATATTTAATTTTGGGTCGGCGTCACCTCAGCTCTTCTCACTTTGCTGTTCGGAAACGCATCATTAGCCAGCGGTTGGTTGGCCATTAGGACTGCGTGAAAATTTCGGGCATCTGTTGCCAAACTTTTGTGCCCCGGCAGTTATCCTTTCCCGCCAACTGATTTATGGTCGAATTTTCACCCCGGCAGTTTTAGCACTTGTCTTCCGTTTCGTTCGTTTGTTCCAATTTGTGGCAGCAATAATATTTGTTTGGCCGCAAACCGCAAAGCTACACCCGGTGACCGCACGGCGTATACGTAATCTTGGCCAACCAACTGCGGCCTGTGTTAATGCACTTTGTAGGCCCTCCCAAAATCGAAAGCAAACACGAGAGGAGGATGGCAACACTTCCGCAACACCTCGAAGCTAATGAGCAATTAATATGGAAATCAGTTGGGTTCATTTCCATTACAAGGTGCCAGCCCAATTATGACACTGACCGAATTAATCGGCATAAGTTGGGGGGAGGCATGTGTGTGTGGGGAAATTACAATTCCAAAGGTGGACACACACATGGTCAAGGAACAGGGACTTCCTGGGAATTTTGTCCTTAATTTGTGACAAATTATGATGACTCTAAGGCCTGCTGAGTTATTATTATTTATATATAAAGATGGTATTCTTTTGGACATCTACAACTAAAGTCTACTCAGAATAAAGTTATTTGCTTAGGTTTTATTATTTCTGCAAATCTTACTCTGCTTTTAAAATTCGCCAAAAGCCAACTTAAGCCCTCAAATAAATAATTATAACTTTCTCTTCTTAAGTTTTTCATTAAGCGGTCACCGCAAAAGTCATCGCCTTAAACGCTTTCCAGTGTCAAAATGTCAGCTACCTAAAAAGACAGCTTAAACGCAGGCACGTGTTTTTTTCGTCCTTGTCCTCGGGTAATTAACATAAAATTTATGAGCAATTCATGGAAAATGTCTGCACAGGTGGCTGGAAAAGTACTTGAAACTCAATTTAACGCAGCTCGTGCCTGTATTTAGCATTCAAGTTAATTGATATTGCCGCAGGACATTTGGGGTAGGCATGACTGGCATTGCCCCAGCACTATAAATGCCAAATACAAGGCACCAAAATCATTTCTAATTGCTGGTAATTATTTATAAATTTAACAAATAGTCAAAACGGAAATGAAAGCCAAAAGAAAATTAACAGCAAAATAAAAAAGAAAAAACAATTTCTGTATTGATTCACAAAATGAAAAAGAGGTAAAGAAAACTATATATTTGTAGGATTTATTTCATAGAGAAAAAAAAGTCTGAAAGTCTGCCAAGAATATTTTTTGAGGATTGATTCAGTGTCTCATGGTTGGACGGCAGCCAGTTTGGGGAATTACGTTGAATTTTTTGAACGTAAGGTAAGCAGAAATCAGAAACATTTGTTTATAAACACAACATAGTCTGCGCTGACACATTAAGACGATGTACAATGCCGAAATACCGCGAAAAATAGCAGGTAATTATTTAGGAAATTAACAAGTAGTCAATGAGTGTGCAGATGAAAATTAGCAAGCAAAATGTGATAAATATAAACAAGAGTAAATGGATAAAGAAACAAGAAAAATCGATCAAAATAAATTGGCTGTAATATTTGGGAATTTACTTGCTATTTCAGATGCAATTGTATTTTATTTATCTATGATTTATACGTAAACGAAGAAATTCATATATATTTTCTGGTTGTTTATATAATTTATGTAATGCAAGATTACAAAACATAAACATTATCTAAGACAATATCTTGAAGCAACTAAAACTCTATAAATACAAAAAAAAATATATATAAATACAATCTACAAAATAGTTTTTCCTCAATTTTCGCTAACAAAACATTTAACTTGAGGTAGTCCAAAAATACAGCAATTAAAAAAGTAAACATCTTGACTAGCCATATGTTTACTGCACATAAAATTTACAACTAATTAATTAGTCTAGGAAGGAAATGAAAGATGAAAGGAAACGGGTGAAAATAAGAGAAGAGAAAAACTATTTTGAGTAAATATAAGCAAAGGAAATGAGGTAAGTGCTTTCGATGAGTATTTCTTAGCTTCAAGAGAGAATAATGAAGTCCTTATAATTTTTAAATAAGTGCAAATTAATTGAAACTAAATAAAAATAAAATTAAAAACCACAAAAGCAAACAGACAACAGATAAATAATAAACTACTTGACTCAGGTCCAAAGATAAACGAAAGTAAAACCAATTCTGAGTAATATATTTCTAAACATTTCGAGAGAAGGAGAAAAAACTTGGGGTAGTCAGCAACATTGTTGATAAACATTCCGGCCCGCAGCAACATGTGGCCAAGACACTTGTTGTGTGCGCCTTGATGCCCGGCAACATGTTTAGCAGCACTGCCAACGGGGCGTATGAGTCATTTTAATTAAGATGTCAGTCGCACAGCGGACCCGGGGCCTCGTGCCCTATCTTCCTGAAGCAACTGGAGCATAAGTTTGTGTCTGTGTGGCTCATCTTGGACGATTAACCCTATGCATCCACCGGGCATCCAAAAAGGGGCCAAGTCAATTAACTTGAGCCAGAGAAAGCCACTGCTGGCCATTGTTGTGCAACTCTTGTGGCAAGTCAATTGTGCCCCGTCACACAAGTGGCATACGTGTTTACATTTCCACTTGCCCTACGCTTTTATTATCATCCTGGGGCCATCACTCAGAGGTCCTTGAACGCACAGAGGCGGAAGCCACGCTCTCCCAGGATGTTCTCCTTATTTTACTGGAAGGTTAATTTAATTTACTGCCTCCTACGGATGTTGATTGTCTTGTCTTGACACACCGAGAGACACACACGTACGAAGCAGTCAATCGGAAATGCAATATACCCCAGCCATCAAAAATCGCTGAAAAGTTTTGAATAATATTTTTTCCCTCTGCCGAAACAGTCGCGGATTGGCGCCGCAAAGTTTGGCAATTCACTGAGGCGAAAGTGCTTGGAGCCGGGCGTTGGAAGCCAGGAGCTGAGAGCTGGAAGCTGTGGGCATGAAGCTCCATGCTCCAGCCGGAAGGCTCTGGCTCATAGAGTATTCATGAAATTTTAGTTGCCATTTGTTTTTTAAAAAAGAATATCTTTTCTTATGCGTGCACCCTGTAATGTTGGGGTTTCATTTTATTGCCAAGGGTATGCCTCTTGTGAGGTCATTAGAAAAGTCGAAAACTTTAAAACTATAGATATTATATTGCTAAAAATAATATTCAGCATAAACACAGCATATAAAAAATATAACAAATCCTTTCCAATTCGAAAATAAAGTCTGAACAGATAACTTTTACTTTGAAAACCGTCGTATACCCATTTATTTCATTAAAATTAATCTTTAAAAACATTATGTACTGCAGCTCCTTAGGAAACCTATTTATTAGAATCAAACTGCAGCAAAACCTATCCACCTTTCAAAAACTTGTAAAAACAATCAACTTCATGCTGTCCTGTAGGCACATATATATTTTTTTGCAAAGTAATAAGAACTTTGTGCCCCATCTTCTGGCCATTCTCGAATTTCCTCTTCTGCTATATATAGTTTCATTTATCTGGAACCAAGGCAAACAAGCCGGCAACTTCAAAGCAACATTTGATTTATGGACAATGGGAATGTCTGAGGGCCCGGGAACAGGCGACAGCTAAATGGGAGTTGGCCTGGCTTCGAGCAGAAGTTATGATGGCCCCGAGGCGTCGCCACCACCATTTGCCCTCCTATCCAATGTCCTGTCCTCCACCCCGCTCAAGTGCGTAACTTTCCATTTAGAGCCGGAGTATTCGCATGTATGACAGGACCTACTTATGCACAGAAAAAAGAGGGAAATTATCACATTTATTTGTATTTAAATTTGTATTTGTATTTTAAAATAAAAGTATTTCCCGCTAAGTTAAAAATAACTAATGTAAGCATACATAAATAATGACTTAAAGCCGAGTGTTCATTTTCCTTTTAAACAAAATGATGGCTTTAATATTTAATGTGGCAAAAGATGAAAGCTATTTTTGGTATGAGAATATGAAAAATGTGAAAAATCCCCGCCATATTTATGGTATTTTTCTCCTGTGTATTCGTCTGAATTGCACGTAAAGCGTTCTCATTCTCGTTTGCCAACTTTACGGCCGATGAAGGGGATTGTGCTGTGCTATGTGTGTGCCGGATTGGTGGTGTTCCGGCGAATAAACAAAAAACACATTGACCTCGGCAAAGAATATTGCAAGCCATGCAATAATTCTGCTGCCTGCCCTTTATGAGGCAGTAGTGTTGCGTCTGGCCGGGATTTCATTACTGGGCATATCCTTTGTATTGCAGGAGCTAGAGGGTGGCAAGGTCCTGTTTTCAGGAAGTCACATTTACTTGAAGGTGCCAGCCGTGGCGATCTAGGTCAAGTGACTCGTATTTCATTGTAGTAATTACATTTCGTTTTGCCTCAGGCTGCTGCTGGTTAGCCAGAGATCTGGAATTTCATTCGCTTTGTTCGCTGGAAAAATGTGATTTAGCCATCGCTCAATGCAATGGAAATGCAGCTGACACGGGCAAAAGGATAAAAGGATAACTGGGATGGAGGCGATGCCAAAGGGAATTGATTTTACAACCGCGGCGACCGAAATCCGCAAACATTTTCATAGCGAAGTTAGTGCTTTACACACACTCATGGCTAGTGATGACTCTTTATCCTTTTTGGGAGAAAGATATCCTTTTGATAAATGAAACTCTAAGTCTTCTTTTTTATAATTTCTAGAATATTGATTAACCCCATGAACCTACATTTTTTCTGTAATATTTTTACCTTCTGTTTGTAATTGAATTTAATTTCTTGTTAAAACTAAACCCGTAAGAAAAATAAAATTCCTTAGAAATATATTCTCCCACCATGTAACCCTTTACTATGTCCTTTTTTTCCGGCTTCTTTCGGCTCCGTAACTTCAGTTATTTGTTGGCAGCACTGGCAGTATTTTGACCTTCTGTGCGAAGGACCCTTTTGGCCACGTCATCAAGTGGCTTTGCTTGGCCAAGAAAATAGCGACTAGCATGTTTTCACCATAAAGCAGCAAAGCGGTTATTCCTGTAACCCATCAGCCAGCCAGCCAGCAACCAACATCCCCCCTGGCCCCGCCCGCGATGGCAATCAAAAGTTCCGCCATTGTTGTCGTCTCAACTCGTTTGGCAAGTGATGTGTGCAAAATGGAGATGACGTATACGCCCCGTGTACCCCACACAGCGGACGAGGCCAGCTGCAGCTAAATGTTGCAAGCAATTAAACATTTAATTTGAAGGTAGATTTTAACTCAATTTTTTAGGGGGAGAGTAACAAAATTTAATTCGAGACAAGCTAATCAAGGGTTTGGGTTTAAACTCTTACACACAGGGGAAAAGGGTAACAATTTATGAAACTAGTATTTATTTATATTTCAAATAGCAATAATAAAAAGATTGGATTATTAATCAAAAATAAGAAATAGCTTAAATAAAGGTGTAAACTATTTCAAATGTTTAAAATAAAATGTGTAAATATTACATTCATTACTGAAATCAAATATAAGTTCACTTATATCAAACTTTCTTAACTCTAATCAAGCTATGTTAAAATTTAATCGACAAAACAATATCCTTACTGTTAAACAAATTCTGTATTCAAAAACTTTTTTGTGACCTTATTAAATTTAAATATTATTGTTATGCCACATCATGCTAATTTTCTCATCGTGTAGCCTATTTTTAGAAGCGAATTGGTGTGGAAGAGCCTTATCCTGGCAGTCGGAATACTAGGCAATTTGCATAAATTTAACATGAATCAATGCTGCGCGACGGGGGTGGTGTAAAGGCGGAAGGAAAAATGGAGAAAAGCCCAGCCAGGGAAGCCAGACGAGGGGCCATAAAAACGGCGAACGCAGGCGAAATGCGTGAGCGAACAATGAATGAATGACTCAAACAAGGATACACACTCATACATATGTATGTAGCAGCAGTTATGAGCGGGCGTGAATGTCCTACGAGCCTTAATAAATCAATAGGAAGGAGCCGCTGCGCGTAAATTAAGCCACGCACACAGCGTCGTAGGAAAATTGAAGGAAAATTGCAGTGCATACGCATAAACATAAAAGCGGCGAGAGCAATTTTCAAAACATGGCCAGAAAATTTATGCAGATGCGATGAGGTGTTCCTAATGCCTGTGTAATTCTGACTAATTTCGAATTCGTCGAATGATTGTAACAAAACCATATTAAATTAAGCATTTGCAGTAAATTAAAGCCGACCATTAAACGAGCTGAAATTGTATTATTTACTTGCCTTTTATATTGGGGATAATAATAATAAAAATAAACCATTTAAAGCTGCCTTTAAATTGTGAACTGAAATCGTGGCAAAACGAATAAATAATTTGTATTTATTATTGAATTGCGCGGAACAAGCATAAATTAATTAAACTCGGGTATCAAATTAGTTTCGAGCGATTATATGTACACAAACCAAATACACTTTTTGAATTATAATGGGAAGTTGAAGCAGGGCTTTAAAATGATTAATAAAACAAATTGTCAATTAATTATTACTGAATAAATTTAATTTTAAACATAACAACTGAACAAATGTTTGTTGAAATTGAATTGTTTATTTTTACAAACCTAAGCAGATCTTAAAGTTCTTTGTAATCCGATTTCATAAGCCTATAAATTCTATTTTTATAGTTCCATATAAACTGATAATACTTCATAACTAATTTCGTTAAAACTTTTGTCTTTTCTGTTTATTTTTTAGTGTTCTATAAAACTTGTCCTGGCTATTTCATTTAGAAAATCTTATGTCATCTTTTATTGTTCTTTTCTCTTGGAAAATCTTATGTCATCTCTTATTGTTACACAACATTATGAAGCTTCTTTAAATTCATTTGTGTCTCCCTTACATAACAATAAATTATGTGCTTTTATTATTTTGGACAAGTTGATGGCCACTTGAGAGTTACAATAGGCCTGACCTTGAGCATATTTTGGAGCTAACTCAGCGAGTAGCTTGGATTTTTCAAGGAACTTTTCAAGAGCAAATATGAAGTTTTAGTTATCAGAAAAAATTGAATTTATAAAACATATATTAAGGATTTTATAAATTATTTTTGAAAGGCATTTATTTAAAATTATTTCCATGAGAAAATACTTCAAGAAATGCTACTTACAAAACATAGAATTTATTTCCTTATAGATTTTATAAACTCTTTCTATTTAAATATAATTAAAATATTTAATATTATATATTTATTAAATTAAAAAATAAAAATACCAAAGGGTATTTCCTAATTCCTCCATTAAAAATCATACAATTTAGTATCCTTTGTCGCCATGTTGTTTATGGTATCTCATAACTACGGCTTGCGATTTGAATTTTTTCTATTTTCTCCGACGCTATGTTTCGCTGTTATTTTTCCGTTATTGAGAGGCGGCGCAGTTGGAATTTAAATATGTAATTAAGTTCGCAGGAGAAGGGAGAAGTGGTCCTCCGACGGGCCGCAAATGGCGAGGTCGTTGCCGGGGCTACGCATATTAAAATGAGTTTTTATTTCGCTCTGACCGTTCTGAGGAGGGCCAAAAATAATTTCCTGCTGGTCGTCGATGACCGCATGCGGTACCATACCGGGGCTAATGAAAATTAAATTGAATAAGTGCGGGATCCTGATATAATGGAATGTAATGGCCACATGATTGGGCCGCAGTTGCGTGCAAAATCATGGCCGCGATTAAGTGCAAATGAAGCCTGATTAATTGCCGGGTCCGAGCGATTGCCCTGCCGAATCCGATGTCTCCCCCCGGCCCATGGTTTCATATTCACCATAAAGATTCGTTGGTTTTAATGCAAACAAAAGGCTAGCAAATGTCATATTTTACGGCCTTGGTCCGACGCCATTGTTCCGGTGGCAGGACGCATAAAAAAGCCAACTTGCGGCCATGAAAATTCATGGCGACCCCGTCATTTTCCTAGCTAGCTAGCTGGTGGGATTAATAGTACGGGTCACGGGGAATAAACATACCCGGGGCACTGTGTTTAATATCAGCTAAAAATCTGAACGCGGTTAACTGAAACGCAAGGGTGTCATAAGCCTAAGGCGGGTTCATTAATTAAGTTTATGCTTTGATTGTGGTATTAAAATTCAATTACTAAACGGGAAAGCACAAATATGAAATAAGTAAATAAACGAAATTTAATTGGAATAGGATATTTGCTTTGTAATTTAATTAGAAAATTTTATAGAATATATTTAGCGCAAAAATAAATACTATATCAATTTTATTACAAAGAAACCTCTTCAAAAAAATCATAAAAAATATTGTTCACTGCCAAATAAAACCAATTCAGTTGGCAATAATATATGTGTCCCTATGACTTTTATGACTTTTCCCTAATTCGTATTGATGTAAAGTATTAAAAAATCAAGTTCGAATGGCCCATAAAAGTATGAAAACGCATATAGATTTTCGAGTATCGATGGGTTTACAGTTAAAGTGTTACAAAAGCTGCAAACTACATCGAATACAAGCCCCCATCGAATGCCGTCAATTGGCTTAAAGGCTTTCGCGTTCATTGCCAGGTCATAAAACCCTTGCCAAAAACAACAACAGCAACACTCTGTCAATAAAAGTGTCAATCAAATCAATGGGACAGCCCAGCAATTTTTCATGCTCCCCAAAATACATACGCACTATGCAGACTAAGAAAATTCGAGGGAAAATTGCCTTTCTATGGATTTTCTAAAAATATTTATTAAATATGATTAAATTAAGGAGAGATGAGTGGGCCATATCTTATTGCTTGATATATGTAATAAATACTTCGTTAATATACAACTTAATATGACTTTTTGTCTTCTTTATTAATTAATTATTTTATTTAATTATTTAAAATATTTTATATTTTCCCCAGTGCTTCCCTTGTCTTCTTTATTAATTCATTATTTTATTTAATTATTTAAAATATTTTATATTGTCCCCAGTGCTTTCCTTGCAGAGAAACACATACATATATGGCACCGGCTGTTGCATGCTTTTCGTAAAGTTTTTTTTGGAAAAAATAGAAGATGGAGCAACAAAAGGTCATAAAAACATTGTGGCATTTGACAACACTGACTGACTGACGTTGGCAAAACGCTTTTCTCCCCGTTTTACCCACCGCATGTTGACTTGGCTAATTTTTTGTGATCAGAGTTTCGGTTTATTTGGTATTGCTTTTTGTCTTTCTATCTATATATTTATTTTTTTCCTTTGGTTCTTTGGAAGGTCATCAGCTGTCTGTTGTCCTGCGAAACGTTGATTTGATTTCAAGCCGCCTGTTCACTGCACATCGGCGATATAAACGTGCTCTGATTATGACAGCCACCCGACTAGGCCAAAAAACCATAAACCAGCCCTTCGAATCAGCCAAATGAAGCTGAAAAAATGCAATGGACAGATGTCCTTTCCCTTCTGGTTGTTTCATATGCAAAGGAAAATCTGGAACAAACTGCGTTCATTTATCAAAATTTGACTGAAGCCCCGAGAGACCTTCGAAATAAATCGCTTTGTCGTTTTCCCTGGCCAAAAGTTATAAATGACGCAAATTTTACAAGGGGCCAAGAGTCTGAGAGATTTGAGAAGAACAATGTTAAGGGTTAAAGCCAAGAGAAATGAAGTTGATCCAAGGACATTAGCTGCAAGGATTTTCATCAAATTACAGCTAAAAAAGGAAAAACAGGTGTTAACCTTACAGACCACATAAATTTGTACCGCGCTCAATGAAAATGGCCAAGTATTAAGCAGCAATTTGTAAATCCAATACGAGTTTTTTGCCTCAACCCGACAAATTTATTGCCGAACGTGCCACACATAAAATTCACTGAGGCGAGACAGTTTTTCCGCTCCTTTTTTCCCTTCTCTTGGGCTACTGCATTTGCGGAAAATTGTTTTACATTACAGCCAGAACCCAAAATTGAATAATGCGTCGGGGATTTTCTGGGGTGGTCCGATGGGTGAGGGACTTGGAGGACAATACAAACAAGCCATAAATTCTGGGGGGGGAGCCATATGCAGACATTGTCGGATCTTAAGTGGCAGTTGTCTCAGGAGGCAGGCGAAGATATTTTCCATCGAACTGAAAATGCAGCTTGGTAGCTGGTTGAGAAAACTGCAAACATATGGCAAAAAAAGAAGGAAATAGATGCCACTTTGCTCCTCTGACAGCTGGCAAAGCTTAGTTACACATGCAAAAAGAAAACATTGATCCAGAAAACTGTTTCGATGAGCTAAAAAAATATTAAGGAGTTAAAAAAGGAAATAAGAAAGCAGTTCTGAGGTAGAAATTAAATTTTAAACCTTTTTAAGGGGTCTTTAAAATATAAAAATTAACTAAGAAGATATACCTATGATTTTAAGTAGAGTTCAAATAATAATTAGAATTATTTTCAAAGAAGTAACAATCAGCATCTCCTCTCAGTGAGTTTTCTAAGCTTTTTGGCAAACATTTCCATAGATACTCCATCAGCTGGAAATTTAGTGGGCGAGCAAATACTGTCAGGACTCTGGCAGACTTCAAAGGAGGAATTCAGTAAGTGTCCTGGACTTGCCCCCAAAAGTAAGCTGCTTTGCATGGAGTTTGCCCTCTGCCCACTTGATTTCATTTGTCATGCTGCCCCATAAATAACTAAAGGCTAAGACGAGGCGCCAAACGTTAATCACAGCAAGTGCTGGAAATCAACAACAGACGGCAGGAAAACCAAGGGAGGGAAAAAACCAAAACCAACGACCAAAGTCAGAGTCCTGACACCAGCATTAATTGCGCATTAATGTTTATTGCTTAACGGATGTGGAAGTGGCGCCATTTTGCCATTTGTCTGTTTTGCTTTTCCTAGTTGAAGCAGAAAAAGAAACAAAAGAAACAGAAAAACCGACGGAATACAGTTTTGATACCCTTCGAGGACCTGCAAGTCCTTGCTCAAAGCGTAATTTAACTTAATGCTCTTTTAGTGAAACTATTGGTTTATCTTCCCCCAGAAGGAAAATAATTGGATTGGCAGATTGTGTGACAGCATTTAATTGAAGGCAAAGCATATTATAGATTTTATTGGTTTGATTTCAGGCTTCGTTTTGGAAAAGAGGCTTAAAGGCAAAGGAGATTTCTAGAAAAATGCAGGCTTAGGAAAATGTAATATGAAAAGTTTAGGGATGAATTGAAAGCTTTAATTTAAATTAACATGATTTTTGGGTGTAAATATGAAATATGTTTGTTATTAAATAATTCATTGAAGCTTTTCAGCATTCTAATTTATTTCTAAATTATTTTAAATCTTATAAAAAATGTATTTTAATGTCTAACTGTAGTAAAGCACGAAAAACAAGCCTTACAAAAGTTTTACTTCAATAGCAAAATGGTAAATAACTTTTTTCCAACCATAGGAATTTCTTTTAAATTAAAAATTTAATTCAAAAGACTAAATCAACTGCTTAAAAGTTAATTTCCGCTTAAAATTCAATACTTACATTTAATTAAATAGCATATTTAACTCTCGACTTTAGCTTACTTGGAGAGTTACTTTGGTACTTATTATCTTCTAGCATTTAATTTCTCGTTTTGTTTCATTAATTTCTTCTCGCTTCTCATTTTTTCTTTGCGTTACTCGGTCTTTTTCTCTTCTCCTCATTCCCTGTCTCTCTCTCTGGGAAATTTGTTTTGTATTTCCGGCTGAACTGAGCTCCAAATACTTCCGGTGACTTGGGCGCCATTCGAGGCTTAAATTTATGGAGCTAGTTTGCGAGCTGTTTCCGCCGCATTTGCCACATGGCTGCCACAGTTACACTTACACTTACAGTTGCCATTGCCGCAGTCTGTGGCTTCTCCCTAGCTTAAAGCTCCATGGAATAAATGAGTTTTTTCTAGGGTGGGAATCGGGTGTATTTTAAGCGACATTCTGATTGATTATCCCTGGGCAAATTCGCGCCTTTGCTGCGGTTTTTGGATCGGCTCTGGTCCCTAATGAGATGTGTATTTCGTTGTATTTACCTGCACGTGGCGATGACAGTGGCATTGGGTTACAGGATACACTGATTGCACAGATAAATACTACCTTAAATGAGGAGTGGAAAAGTTAGTAAATAATGGGAAAAAGTATTTTTTTAAAATGAAGTAAACATGTGAGCCTTATTTAAAAGGATTTAATTATCTCTATTCATATTTATTTGGAGTAATCAACTTTTGTTTTTATTTTTTAAACATCTCTATCTTGATTTTTAGCTTAATATTCACCCAAATATAATATAAATATTTTTTATTTATACAAAACAAAGTTGGCCACTAAGTTGACACACTGCCAGTTTTGTTTATTCCAAAGCAGGGCCCATGCCCCGGGTGTGTGTGTTATCAATCATCGTTTTCGTTTTCGACAAAACACCTCTTCCAAATTCGAGAAAAATTCCAAAAATGGCTAGTAACAGCCAGCTTGATAGCCAGGAGGTAGGTTAGCCACGATATTGCCACAACCTTTGACCCCTCGAAATTAAACCCTGCAGGACACATCGGTATCGTCACGCATCACACTTTTCAATCAGGCAGCGGAACAGCATCAGCACTGGATGATGATTAATCCCTTTGCCCATTACAATGTCAGCGACATGCCGAAGCGAAGTTTTAGCCAAGAGGAATATGGCAAGCCGCCGGCGGGCAGTCTCTCCGAGCAGAGGGCCCTGCAGGCCAATGTCTGGGCCCTGGAGCAGATGCTGCAGCTGTGCGAAGTCATAGAGAATAACGGTGAGCCCGATCCCGTAGATCAGAGGCTCAGGAGACTGGAATTCGGGCATCTGTTTAACCTCTACAACGATATATCCGACAAACTGATGGGCACCATGTTGGCTGCTCGAAAAAATGGTTTCGTGGAATTTAGTGGCGAGACCCTTTTCCAGGGACGCGATGAGAGTGTTCCGGTTCGCTTGCTTCGCCCATTCCAGCAGCTGAAAATCGAGATCCTGGCAAAGATCGAAGATCTGCGCTGCATTTCCACCGAAAAACCATCGGATCGGACTCTTCTACGCCAGGATTAGGTCACGTTTTGCAAGAGGAGGAGGCTGAAAAACTGTCACCGGATCGCACGTGTGCACATCTGAGCCTTTTCGCAGTTAATTGAATTTAAATCTCGCCGACCTCGCCGCACCCAATCCCGTCACGTATACGACATGTTGGCCCACTTGTAAGCACCTGCCACCGGCATTTCACAGTCACCCCCGCCCCTCCCGGCTGCGACTGAGCCCCTGAGATTGTATCACCTCTAGGAAATAAACAAATTACAGCCGACTTAGTCGATTTCATATGCCTTGGGCAGGTTGGAACCATCTGAGGCAAAGCCTGACTTCAAAGCCTCTCGCACTCGGTGGGCTGACAAATTATGTTGAATTATTTGCGTAGATGGCAAGCCCGTAAGTCATTTGGTTTCTTGGTGGTTCATTCGATGCTTGATGGAGGTGGAGCAATGGTGCAGTGGGAAAAATCATGGAAATATATTTATAAATGCTTCACTGTAGGCTCTTTTAGGTAGTTTATTAAGGATTTAAATATTTATTGAAGCTAATCATAATTTTAACATTCTTTAAAAATAATTTTAGGATTTATTCCCAATATTTAAGGGAAAAGTATTGTTGGCCGTACTTTTGAAATTATTATTTTTTTAATAATTTTCTTTTATTTCCCCGAGTGTCTCTCCAAATTCTCGCACATTTACCAATTTTATGTGTGACATTTTCCCGCCCACTGTTGGTATTCGGAAAAAGCTGAGAGAATTGTAGGCATGGAGCAGACTAATGTACCGTTGATTTGATTTAATAACTCCGCCCCCAGGACCTCCTCTCATTGATTCTTTACCTCAAACCTGGTCCCCCCCGTTTTGGTTTAAAGCCCCAATAAATTCGCTGAGGCTAAAAATGATTGAATAATGAAGACCGAATGTCTGAATTCTCCGTATTTGTGACACGTAATTATGATGGAGCGAGGCGTAGAATGAAATGATCTAAAATAAACATGTTCCATGTTGAAAGGAGAGAGGGAGGAGGGAGGGTATGGCCTTAAATGGAATTTGTTATGCAAATGTCATGACTCGGCTCGTTGCGCGCAACATCCGTTTGCCATTTTTCCGCACATCCAACAACTCGGTGGGAGCGGAAGGCCAAATTCGGAGCCAGAAAAAGGACCAAAAACAGCAACGCCCACTTCCCCATGGGGTGACTCAGTCAGTACTAGTAGCTTCTATATGTAGGTGCTGATTGCTCAGCTTGAAAATGGCCTTGGTCCTGCGGGTCCTGAGCTCTGTTTTCTACCATTTAAATCACAACGAACACACTCATACGCCCCGTTGGCCCAGACAAAGGTAAACAAAGCCGGCAGTCCGAAACAAAACAAAGTACGAGTTGTTGTTTTTTTGTGGTCAAAACGCTTAACTTTTGGCCACAACTTGAACTTTATTTATTTATGTGCATACATTTTGGATTATTAAAGGTTTATGAATTATTGATTTGCTTTTATTCAGGCAAAAATGTTACCTGGCTGAATTGAATTGTTCTGATGCAGTTTTAGAAGCTTAAATTAAATAAACTTTGGTATTTCTGCTACTGATTTAATTTTTTTTTAGGCTACAAATTAAACCCCTTTCAAGCTCTAAAAATTGTTTAATACTTTAACCAGCGGAAATTTCTCTATAAAATTATAAAGGAAACTCCCTAAACTAATCATTATTGTCATTGTTACGAACCACTTCCGGTAATTGCAGTTTCATAAACGTAAATTCCATATAAAATCCCCTGACCATCTTTTGGGGGCTGCAGCTTAAGTTTCCCAGCTCATTTCAACCAAGTTTTCCCCCAGCGGAAACCCTTTTGAGATTGTATGGCATTCCCGTCGCGGGCTCTTGGCTCTTGATGTCTTGAATTTCCGTCAAAACTTGTGGCTGATTTATGGCCAACGCAGCGGTGGTCGTCAAAGGACACGCTACCGTGCAGTGATGCCATTTTGCCCTTAAATATATATATATAATTATTAATAAATAAATAGGGCAGTTAATAAAATCAAATAAATAAAGACCACAAAAACATTATAATTTTTAATATTAAATAATTAATAATTATTAACAATCTGAAATCCTAAACTGTTTATTTTTTTTATAAAAATCCCAGTACCTTAAAAAAAAATTTTAGACACTCAAAACTATGGCTTAACATCCACCGCCACATTTTATATATATATTTTTTCTATCCCTCTAAATTTTTCATCGACTTTGTCCCTATTTTGATGTAGGTTATGTAGGCAGCAGCAGCACTGTCATCGCTTTTCCGTAAACTGAGCCATCTCAAGTCACTTCCGCCAGCTCCAGGGCTTTGCTTCGAGCTGCGGTGGCTTTTCGACCAGGATTCCCAAAGGATTCACCCGCAAACAAGGTAGAGTAAGCTCTTCTTGATTAGCCGGCAAAGGTCGCCGAGTGGAACGTTGCAGTTGATAAGCGGGCGAAATCATAAAACTGTCGTTTGGCCAGTTGATAAGAGCGGCGCGTGTGGCACCAGCTGGCCATCAACCATTGGCACCGACACCGGCACCGGCACCAGGCCAACCATCAACAGTCAGGTCACTTCGGGGTTGTTTTTGGGTCAAGCGCCGCTTCGGAATTCTGGCCACAAAAAAGCGTTGCACGAGGCCTTTCACTAACTGCTGCTGGGTTACCTGTAGAAAAGCGGGGTATAATGGGACTATTCGGAAGTATTTAATGGAATATATAGACCACAACAATAGAGCCTTAAATTAGGGACAAAAAATACCATAAAATATATGTAAAGAAAATATAAAGAAACTTGAAATAAAAAAACATTAAGACATTTAATTAGGAATCGCAAAAATACATAAAGTTAGTAGAAAAATCTGCTTTTAACATTTAAACCTTGTCTAAATAATAATTCTAATACCTGAAAAATCAATTAAAATGTTCATAATAAATAAGAAACTTTGAAGAACAAAAAGTAATAAAAATACAAACTAATAAACCATTAAAAACTTGATCTGAATCCCAGCCAAAAATTTCGGATTTGTTAAGTCCTTTTTACACCAACAATAAAAATGATCCCAGCTCAGACTAATCCATCGAAATACCACCAAATAGGGTAACTCCAAGGCCGGTGGCTTCTTATTATTATACTCAAAATTGCCGGGGGAGGATGTAATAAACATAAAAATTATACATACCCAGCGTCATATTTATGCATATTAGTGTTAATGTCTGAAGCTGGCGCGATGGCGGCGTCTAGATAAAACTAAAAATGGGAACTCCTCCTTTCTCTCCTCTCCTCCTTCCCCTCCTTAGCCTCCTCTGGTGAAAAACTTTTCAGACGCATTGCAAACAATGACGTAGCTGCTCCTTAGACGCTCATTTATGCAAATGGCCGCCATTTGCAGCAGCAACGGCAGCAGCCGAAGCACAAAGGACACGGACTCGCATGTCGGAGGATTTATAACGGCAAATACGTTATTTATTTGCTGGTTTATTGTTTATGAGTGTCGGCACTTTATTCCACACAATACAATGCACAGTATACAGATATATATTTACTGTCAGACATTTACATTTAATTATTGGCTAGCCGCCGGCTTGAGAATGCTTTTCCATTTTCCAGTCATTATTTTTTGTGTCGCTGATGTGCCAAGTTTTTATTTTATTTGATTTCAATTTGAATTTATTGGCCCCACTCTCGAGTGCCAGCCAAGCCTTCAACTTGAGCTGCCAGCAGCCCGAAAAAAGAAGGCAGCCATGTAGAAAGGTCACTGCGGATTCGCTGAGTCACTGCCGAGTCCTGAGTCCGGAGTCCGAGGTCCTGCGTCCTGACTCCTAAGTGGCGACTATGATGGAGCACTTGGCAAGTCAACCGCTCTGCGGCAAGATATGGTAAAAAAAATAAATAAAAAACGAAACAAAGTCCTTTGATAATCGAGTTGAAAGTGGTGTTCGATCATAAGAGGGTGAAGTCAAGGAGCAAACAAAAAATTACTCTTATACTCTTCAGTTTATGTAAATATTTAAGGCATAAAAAGGATAGAGGACTTTGTGAAAGGGTTAATATTTTATATTCTTAAAAATGTATTGTAAAATGCAATGTGAAATGACTGTGAAAAGTTCTTAACAAATTAAACAATACAGTCTTACGAAGTACGGTTCAATTATATTGTTACTAATTTATATACATTCCCGAGTACTTACTCTTACTCTCTCTGTTTCCTAACTTTCAAAATTAATTTACAGAACAAATGAAGTACTTATAACACTTCAGTCCAGATTTTGTTATAGAGAAATAATTAACTTTTCTTTAAGTTTTAAAATGAAATCACATTAAATAAAACCAATTAACTGCCTAAAATAATCCCTGACAACCCATTTAACTGAAGCTCAAAATAGCATCCATTACTATTCACTCTTAATCTAATTTGCAACCTAAGAGGAGCCTAAATCAATTTCCTCTTTCGGCTCAAAATTGATTTAAATATAATTTCTTGCATTTGCATTTTCTTTGCTGATTTCTGCATCTTTTTTCAATCACTGCAATATATTTTAGTTTATGGCTGAAAGTCAATTTTAAATCAATTGCCACCTGTCACGAGCCACAGCAGATTGCAGAAGCCGAAGCAAGGCATCTGAGTTATCCATCTTGGGTGGCACTTGGTTATGGCACTTGGCAGTCTTCGGTATCTTCTCCCTTGCTTCCGGTCTCCGGTATTTCTTCCTCTTTCTGCACTTTCCGGTCCTCGAAAGCGCATCGTTCTACTTGGAATTTTGCGGGGAGTGCGAATATAAACCAATTTGAATCTGGCACGAGCTGTCGGAAAGTGTCGACATTTCCAAGAGCTTCAGTTTGCCTTTCCTGCTGCTACTGCTGCAAAAAAAATAAAAATAAATAAAGAAAAAAAGGAAAACAAAAGGAAATGCATAACAGCCAGACAGTCAACAGCTGCATCTTGGTATGCAATTTCGGAAGCTGGAGCCAAAAAAAAAATTGAAAATATGTGAACTTTCGACACTTTTCCTGTTCTTATTTTTAGACAAGGTCAAGTGGAAGATTTTCTCCCTAGGCCGGAAATGTAGTACATATATAATAAAATATTTTATTTATTTTAAGATTAAGTACTTAATGCAATTTAAGGTTATTTAAATTAAATCAAATCTTTGATAACTGAAAACCTTCCTTTCCTTCATTAATAAAATTATAGTATTTAAACTAACCCCTTACTTTATTCACAAAAATTACAAAAACAATTTTTACATACATTTTAAAATATTTTCCTCTGCCTTGAAAGCGACAAATAGTTGAGTAAAGCCTTTGAAGCTCCTGTTACCTCCGTAAATCTGACACTGAATCCGTATAAAGTTTTTCCCGTGGTTTTTGTTTTTTTTGTTTTCTTTATTTTTTGTTGGCCTGTGGTCAGCTGCCAATAAATTTCTGTGTGCCAGTGGGCGTTCCCTTTTGGTTTTTCCTCTCCAGCCCCGGGTTGTGTAATTGTGCGAGTCAAGTGAGCCCGCAATGGGACGGGTCATAAAGGTTAAGCCAAGTGGAAATGTCGGGGTGATTAATCTGAAAAGCCGTGCCCAGAGCACCTCCCACCCCTGAAAGGTTACGTTCTGCTCTGGTCAGCAAAGTGTTGTTTCTATTAGAAAACTTTTATATCGCCGCTGTCCTGGGAAAAGTGTGGGAACAAAAAGAAAATAAATGAAAACTCTTTGGCGCGTCATGCAATTGATTGGCATTGCCACCCACCAAAATCCCCGAAATTTTTGTGTTGAAGAAAAAAGGGAAACATCATCTGTCAGACAGCAGGCAGCAGCAGCAGCCAGTCAGGCAGCCGTCTTATTGGGAAATGAAAATATTAAAAATATATACCAACTGTCTCGCACTGACAGGAAAAAGGAAGCGCTGGGGAAATTCAAAGGGAAAATAAATCAGCGAGCCATAATCCGCGGCGTTGTCTCTGAACCCAGTTTCGGCGCCTTTCCTATGGCTTTTCCAGCCGACGAAGTCGGAATACTTAGGCACATGCCACCAAGGGATCAAGTTTGAGGGAAAGCCAAAAAAAATTATGTATAAGTTCAAATATATAAATGTGAAAATTGTTTGAAATTTAATTTAGTATTTTGCAGCAGTGGAAAGGCTTTAAGCGTTAGGAGGAGAATATCCTTAGGAAATCCATAAAAAAGAAGAGTGGGTGTACACACTTTATTGTCAAGTTTGATAAATGCATTTATAAGGGCTTATCCTTAGCATTATAATAGGGCAAAGTTCACAGCCATATTGAGTTAAATGTGGAAGTTCAATATTGTCATTAGGTATAGGAATACTCGATATAGCAAGAACAATAATACAAATTATTTCAACTGGTATTTAAAATAGAAAAAAATATGTTTTATTTTTGGCAGCTTTAAAAAATCTATTGATTTATTTTCTACAATTGCTTGGCAAACTTTGCCTGCCCCATCAAAGTAATTAAAATCCGCTAATGACTCTTGAACCGCAGCTATGTTTGGACATGGAATTAGTTTGAAAACTCTCTTGGCTTGGCTTATCCTTCACTCCCACACACACACACTTTTCCAGCAAACAAAAGCGAAGAAAACTTGTGACCCACCGGAGATGGGAGCATCCAACCGCTTCTAGAACAATAAACATTAAATTAATTTCCTCGGGCGATGGCTGCCCACGCAGAAAGTAAATTTCACTTTAGCCAACAGACCCATAAAATGTCTTTGCTGCATTTCCGGCGGGTATCCCAAGACAGACAACTATATGCGGGCTCTTCAATTGCACAAAACTGGGTCGTTGTGGTCATTATAGAGTGCATATAAAACTTGATTGTTCGCCTAATGGCATTTGTAGGTCTTATAAATAGATGTGAGTAGTGAAAGTGCAACTGAAAACTACTCAAAACAAAAATGCAGAGAGGGTGCTGCAGCAACATGCAGCTTGCAGTAACGTTTATGAATGAATTTCCCCCGAAAAATAACAACGCAAGCAACATTTCATTGGCGCATGCCCGGTGTTAGGCAGGCAACATTGTTGCTGCCACATTGTTGACGGCGGGCAACCGGAAAAACAGGCGGAAAATTCGGCGGCACAGTTGGCTGTCAGCGTTCAACGGATTCGAAACGGAATTGAAGAACAGTTTTCCGAGCGGCGTCGCCATCGGTCGTTGTGTTTAAAAATATCACTCATACGCAGGGGAGAGCAGCGTACCGACAGAGAGAAATAGTGAAAGTGCAATGATATTTAATTAAATAAACACCACAATTTGTTTATAACCAAATCAAATATATATATAGTAGAGCAAAGTGTTTAAAATTTTAACCAGAGTCCCTTATAATATATGTATGTATAATCAAGTGCCAGCCAGCAGCGCATTAATTTATAAATAAATATATTAAATATATTAGCTGGCCAGTGTGAGTGAGCGGCAGCAGCGTCGATAAAAAGCTCCCCTAAAGAATTTTCTTTAGGAAAATGCGAAACGTGAAAACAAATTGGTGAATTATCTCTATACACACGCGCAAAGGAAAAATAAATAAAGAAAACCAAAAAGAAGCCAAAGAACTCTCATCGAATCGTGGCGAATCGTAGATCATCCGTGTGACATATCCAATTTAATTAACCCCATCGAACCGAAGTGAGAATTCCACATCCCTTGGCATTGATTGTTGACATTCTCTCGGCAAGAGAAAGGGAGATATGCAAATGGGAATATGCGAGTCTTTTGAGGAAAACTCACACGCAGACACGAGTTGTAAATTAAATTCCCAAGGTAAGCAAATAAGTCTTAATAAGCCTATTAAAAAAACACCCGAAAAAAAGACAACAAAACAAAACGTGTGTCATAAAAAAACGCGTTTTGCCTTAAGAAAGCAAAATGTCAAGTGGCTTTTTTATTAGCATCCTTGTGTGTGGTGTGGAAATCCTCATGATTTCCATGTCGATAAGCCCCAGCATGTTGAATATTAAAAAGATTAATTTATTGCTGTGGGAAACCTCCCATGTGGCTTTCTTTCTTGCGCTCTCTCTTTCTTTTCTTATTTATTGTTCAAGGAGGAAAAAGTGGAGAAAAGTCTGCCTTTGACGGGTCATCCATGAGATGCAATCGGTACAGCAAATTCGATTTTTGCATCCTCAGTTTCTGGCTTTTCTTATGACATGAAAAATTCCACAGGAAAAAACACAATGCAGGGAATGCTTTTGTTAAAAAGTAAAGAGGGGTTCCTTGCAGACAGCACAAAATATAATGCTGCCACTCATCAAATTCTTAATAATTTGATCACAATGCTGTGAGCTCCTTCAGGCATACTCCCTGCACTGTTATCAATATGAAATATAATGCTGTAAGAATAGACAAGCTATTATGCTGACAGTTATAACATTTTTTATGTAAATTTCTGGAAACTTGTCAGCTTCTTTAAGTGTACTCTAGAATGTAAAGCAGCTAGAAATTTAATCAGATAAAAAGTAAATTAAATAGTGACAGCTTTGTTTTTATTTTATTTCATTTTATTAATAAAACACAATTGTTTTAGAAATTATTAAATTTGAATTACTTTTTTTAAATTTATTTACTAACTAAAGTTAGTAATTCTACTAAAACATTGTTCACTTTCACTTTTGTAATATACTCTCATTCCTTTGACAAAAAACTACCAAATAAACTGTGAATTTTTCAAGAAAACGAAATACTCCTTGTTTCCTTTTCGCCTAGAAATTTATTCTTTTTAATATTACCTTACTTTGCCTTTACTTCATAATAATGATATATTTATAAACGATATTTAACAAGAATCTTAATAAATTGCAATGCTTGGGGCTTTAATTTCTGTGCCAGAACTACCTTTAGTGGATTTAATTGATGCCAAAATTTGCTATAGTATCTTTTTGAGAAGGTAAAGCAAGCAGCCCCAAGCATTTACATTTTAATTAAATACAAGAACATAATAAAAGATAATAAAAATATTAAAGAGAGAGGGAGAGGAAGGAAAGTGGTCTACAAATGTGAATTAAAAAGTTTTTGCCCCCCAATTCCTTAGCCTTGAATAAACACTAAAGGAAAGTGCTAAGTAAATTTCAACCAACTTTTCCAGGTAGATATGTACATATATATAGAGCTGCTGCCATTCAAATTTATTCACATGCAAAAATAAATGTGTGTTCTCTTATCCACAAACTGCATATTAATTAACAAAAATTGCAGAACATTCATTTGCATACGAGCCGTGTTTTCCCAGGTACAAAGGAAATAAACGCATAGAGAGTGGGTGGAAAAGGCGGTGGATTTATGCTTGGCCTTGGGTTAAATGCTGCCAGCAAATAGATCTTGAGCCTTTTCTTCTCCCTTCGCTGCTACTTAATGTCTAAATGATTAAGTATACGTCGCGTGGTACTCTGCAGGCAACAATGCAGCGATTATTTACCCTAAACGCAGCATTTCAGTCTAACAAACAACTGCGTGGGCCATTAAATGGAAAAATAGAAGAGATTACAGAGAAAGGAATTTTATAGGGATTTTGTATATATATAAATTAGTTTGAATTGATAAAAATTGATAAACAAATTAGGGAGAAATAAACAGAATAAAAGGGTAAATTATGATCTATTAAAAGCTATACACAGGGCTGACTTTTAATGTTTTTCTTTGGGTTTCATAAATTAATTTCAGTTAATATTTGGTATTTAAAAGAATTGTTCTTTATTTATAATAAATATGTTTAAAAAATTATTCAGCCAGAGGAAACCCTCTAACTTCTAACTACCCTAATTAATATAGATTTTTTATTTTGTAATTTAATTTACTTTAATTTCAATTTAATTTAAAAATTAAGCCCACACATTTCCTTCCGTGTAAAAACACCTAACAAAGACGAGCGCGTTGGGGCATAAATCAGTTGCTTTACGGAGAGAACATTCAGCACCTGGCCATTGAGCAATCAAATTGTGCGAATTCCTACAATTAGAGGAGCTGCCTTTTGGTATTCCCTTTGCAGGACCTCGGCGCAGGATGCTCATTAAAACCGAAAATTGCAGCAGAAATATGCAAATGACAGCGGAGTGAACGGGCTGCTGGGGGAAATGAAGAAATTGTTACAAACCCGGCTGGACATCCATCCGCATTTCAAATACCCCAACCTTTGGTCGAGGGGAAAAGTCGCATTTCTTTATTTATTTTTTTCAGCCGCTTTTCTTTTGGGGTTCCGTCTGCCAGATTGTCGAGAGCAAAAGCCTTGAAACTGTCAACTAAAAATAAATCGCAAAGAGCGAGCAAAGCTAGCTCTTGCTCTACGAAATATTATAATTATAATATTTTTTTTGCTGTTTTCATTTCATGCCGCAAACAAGATTCTTTGACTTTTATATGTTTTATTTTGTATTTTGTATTTTTTTTTTCTATTTTGCTTTATATGCTCTCAACCGCATGGCTCGGTAGCTTTTCTATAAAATTTCGCGTGCAGAAAACACTAAATCCAAAGCTAAATGTCTTATATACTATAAGTAAAACCGAATTCCGTGGGCAGACACATATGGCATCACAATGGAAAAGTGGGAAAAGTGGCCGCAGGCATAAGTTAATATACTTAAGCTGCTTAATTAAATAAATTTGGAGAAGAATGCGAGAGGAATATAATGAAATATGTGGACGGCAGGGGCATAGATTCTAAGGGGATAGTTTTATATATTTTCTAGCTTTGAATTTTATAATTCATTCTGGCTAAATTATTACTAATTCAATAAGGAAAAAATTATATATTAATATAAGGAACAAGAAATATTAATATTAATTTGATTAAATATTCAAAGCAATCCAGAAATTATGCCCCTAATATATGCAGCTCTTCATTAATAGTAACAAGCCACATTACCCATTTCCACCACTTCCCTTTCAATCAGTGAAAACTTTAGCAAATATTAAGCTTTAAATAAAGGAAAAGCTAAAATTTTTGGCACAAAAAACCCCAGGCAAAAGGCAAAACGACACACACAATCCAGACAATCCGGCGCCCAGTTAGAAGAGCACCACTACGATTATAACATGGATTTTCCACACCCTTGGAAATCCAACAAAAACCAGTGGAGGAAAATGGGAAATATACGAGAAAAAAGGGCAACAAAAAAAAGGATTGCAAGGAGGAATTCCACATGCAAATTGCTTTCTGAATAATTAAGTCGAATGTCGCTCAGGGAGAATGAAACATTAATTGAAACTATTTGTCGTGAAAGGATCACACAGCTAGACGTGACTTTTCTAATTATCCATCTGGCATTGATTTGGCCATAACACATGGCCGTAAATAACATTCCGTTTAATTCCTGTACATTCGTTTTAATTGCTCCTGGCAGTTGAATGTGCAATTAGCTCTACGGTGTACTTTCTGCACTTTATCCATAAAGTGTTTAAGTGTTTTCACATCCCTCCCCCCTTTTATACGTGTACAAAAAATGCGAAAACGTTTGTACCTTTGGTTAAAAAACTGCACACAGTTCAGTCAAAGTTCACACAACTCATGCTCTTTTTTATTTTTTTGTAAGCAAAAGCTTAAAGGTTTTCCTTTTTTTGGTTGGAGTGCATGTAGATTTTGGGTGGGCTTTTGGCGTTTAAGCCTTGTAATCCAAGCCGTATTTATGGTCAGCCATTCAGAAAGCAGCATAAAGTGGCTTCTCGAAACTTTAGATTGTTTAATGGTTTAAGAAATGGCAGTGGGTTCTACTGAATCGTGTTACCATTATGATTCTGTTGAAATGTAAGCATTTATTTTTAGAAAATCTAGGGTCTGAGAAAAGGTTTTCCTTGAAAGAATGTATTTTAAGAGCTGTGTTACATTCGAAAAGATTTATTCAATTTTTAAATGCTTTCTATGGAAACTATATTCAATATATATTTATACTTTAAAATAGATAAATAATCCAAGGAGAATTTATTTAGCAATATATTTCCATTGAAGGCTTATTAGTCCATACTTTAGTTCATTAATTTATTTAATTATTATTATTTAATATTATTTTTAAATTTCCCAATGTTTTAAGTAGTATATTCGACATTCACCTGGCCATTTTTCATTCCCAAAAACGTCCTTTGATGTTTGGTGTTTTTCCAAAGAACATGTGAAACAACAAAAGGCCAGGCCAAAAGTAACAAAGACCGAAAGGCAGTGAAACCAAAAAGGCCTCTGTGTTTCTTGTATTTTTTTTTTCCTTTCCGGACTGAGCTGGGTGACAAAAAGAAAAAATGGCGGGGAATTCCGAATTCCGGAATACCGAATGCCGGCGATGCCGCAATAAAGCCAGCTGTGGGGAAAAAATTGCCGGCTAGGCCAGGATCGAGTGTTCTTTCGGCTGGCAAAAAGCAATTTTGGGGACTGGTCGTGTGGGCGATTTACCAATGTCAGGGACGTAAAAAATAGATGTGGGAGCTGGGTAGCCAGCAGCCAGGCAGGAAGGACGACAACTAAAGCAGGACACGTGCAGGTCATCAGGAGTGGCAAAAAGGGTCACAAACATTAAAGATAATTGCTGTTATAATTGCCCTGGACAGTTGCTGCCTCATAGGAGAGGAGAGCACTTCAATTCTCGCCTCTAATTGAGATAATCGCATTAGGACCTCGAGGTCAAAACAATGGAGCATACTACTGAAGGTACTAAAGGACACCTGCAGGACACAGAGATACAACCGCAAATCGCTGACCACTTAACATGCTAACCCTGCACTGGACATTGTCCGCAGCAGTTAATCAAGTCCTGGGCGCTGAACGGAGATACATACACATTTTTACAAATATCACGCATACGCAACGTGTGACCCGGCCATGTGTCATCGCTAGGGGAAAACCCCAGCCATTTATCTGATTTTCTTTTCGCTCAACTGCATTTTGCGGTTAAGGTAGAAACCACAAACATCACAAACACTCACGATTGCAATTTACACAATCATATCATAGCAGAAACATTTGTGGCTCTTTTTGTTTCACTAACTTGGCCATAAATTACGTCAGCAATGGGAATATATATATATATAGATATGTGTATGTATATTGATTTCACTATGCAATCAGGGTATAAGCCACGCAATCACTTAGAGGAAAAATTGTTTAAATTAAGAACTTTATATTAATTAGAGGTGAAAACAAAAGATTTATTTTAAATATTTTTACAAATAAATATAGGTTTGTATATTATGTTTGTAAAATATATTCTTATAAGCTATAAATTAGCATGAAATTTCCAATATCTAATGGATTTTATTATAGAATATATAGCTTTATCAATAAATTTAATTGAAGTTACATATTTTGTCTACTTTTTACCCCATATTCCAAGTACTTTCTACTAAATTTCTCAGTGCTGTAAGTTACATATATGTATTACTATATCTGCTTGTATTTGTTCCGACTGATTTTCTTGGTCACTTGATGAGCTATCGCATTTTGGCCTCCCTCTCTTTTTGTGTGTCTCTGTTTGGCCCCTGAGGTGTGGGTGTGTCTGAAGTGGTTATTTTTTTGGCCACTTAAGCCTGATTGATGTGTCAAAAATGTGACATTTAATGCTCAAGGGTTGGGAGGGGGGTGTGAGAATTCGTGACATTTACACGTGGCAACGACATATTTAGTACGATTCCGGATCGAACCCTTAAATGATTTAGTGCCTTACACGTTGTGGGGGCCCACACTTGTTGCCAGACAAATAAAGTGAATTAAATCATTAGAGGGTGACAAACACAGGACCTTCATTAGGGCATAATGGCCATTAGAAATCGGAGCTCTCTATTCAGCCAATCCACTTTCAATGGCAATTAGGCGGCAATCCTTTCTCCGGACACGCAAAATGTTTCCTACTAATTTGCTGTTAGTTTCAGTTTTGATTCCGTATTTATAATGGAGATTTCACATTGTGGCTTTATTCGGTGTTAATGTTAACACAGGGTCATATATTATATATAGTCAAGATAGAGAGTCTGATAAGAAAGGGCAGATAGTGTGTTGATAACCCTATAATTACTATATGAGCTGAAACAAAAATATATGTCGGGAGAGAAATAAATTGTAGTCAAGGGCTGATTAAGTGGTTGCTAGGAGCAAATTGATTTAATTTATTATAATTTATAATAAATTAAGATACAAGTGGTTTTTGAAATAGATTTTCAACTATTTTGAATTACTAAAACCAAGTTAGATACGAAGTTTTACCTTTACTCCCACATTTATCATGGAATTTTTGTGTATTTTAAATATTAAATGTAGTTTCCTGTTAACACTTTAATTATTTATTAAGAAAATCAATTTAGTTTTAGATTTCCCTTTGACTAGCAAATCCCTAGAAGTCTTTCACGAACTGTAAGAGGAGACTTTAAAAGAGCTCATCATCTCTCCATCCTTTTTTCTGAATATAGCTAATTTTCCAGGCAAATTAAATTTCAGACAAATTGGGCAGCAAATTATTTTGAAACGTTATAACCTTGTCCTAATTATAGAATTAATTGTTACAAATTCACCTGCAAGCAGGGGGCATCAATTAGGTTTTCCTTCGCTCAAACAACACGAAGAACATGAAGCCAGGGCGCAATTGACACCAAAAATGTATTTATAATTCAAACAGAAAGGAGGGAAATAGTATATATGTATACACATACATATGTCTTGCTTATTGCCACACCAACTGGCAAGCAAATAGGTAACGTTTTAGCTTATGTTTATACCAGGAAATGTTTAAAATTTTGATTTTTATACCCTCCAGCATACTATAATTTTAGTCATAAATAATGAAGGAGTCATTTCCGACCCTATAAATCATATATATTCTTGATCAGCACAAAAATTCCAATCAATCTAAGCAACTCTGGTAGAAAACAAAATTTTTTCAATTTTTTCAAAATTTTATAAGGGGTTACCTCGTTAAAATTGCCAACAATTTATAAAAAATTTAAATTTAAAAAAATGTTAAATGCAGTATGCAGAGTTATTAACCTTATAAAAACTGACACAGAAAATCTTTCCGAATTCAAATTAATAACTTTTTGACTTAGTTATGAATTTTTTAATCTCCGGTTTGTCAAAAAAAATCATATTAAGATATATCGATTTAAAGAATTCGGATATTATAGGTTTTCAAGGGCAAATAAGATATAAATATAAATATCTAAGCTAAACCACTAATTTAAAAAATAAATCAAATACCTTAAATGCTAGTATATATTAAATAATTTTTAAAATTATATAATAATTTCTATGAAAAGAATATGTCTCACAATTTAATTTCACATTTTTTCCTGTGCATCCTCCACAAAAAAACCTTAAACTAAACGACCTTCCATTTTTCATTTCCTATTTTGCAGCTTAAAGTGTCGCCGACGCCGGCCAAAAGCCAGGACAAAGGACACAGTCGGCGAACAGGTGCTTGTGACCTCCTGACCCGTGACCAGACCAGAGAGGGGAGGAGAGGCAAGGACCGACAGTAAGCACCGCAGAATTGATGTCCGTGCGAAAGTTTGCCGGCAGCTGCTCAAATGTTACGCCAAGGACTCGACCATTGCGAATAAGGATCCTGCGAGTGGGTCTGAGAGCTGAAGGAGCTCACTAGAACCCCACCCTCAGCAAGGATGAGTGCAGCGGCAAGGCTGCTGCTCCGCCTGGAGCTACCTTCGCCGGGCGTGATGCCACCGCCGCCGACGGACTACGACTGGGGGCCCATCAGCGAGAGTGACTTCCTGGCCAGCGCCACGGCCACCGAGGTGGCCACCGTACGCTATGAACTCCTGCCCCAGCAGAATCACTCGGTGCCCAGCGAGAACTTTGTGTACAACTACACACATCCGGATTTGCTGTATCCCCACTACGATGACATGGGCCTGGACATGGATCCGAATTGGACGCGAATCTGCGAGGATCGATATAATCCCCTGTTGGAGGACAACAAGATAGAGTTCTGGGTGTGCGGCGTTATCCTGAATATAGTCAGTGTCCTCGGCATTCTGGGGAATATAATTTCCATGATAATTCTCTCGAGACCCCAGATGAGATCGAGTATTAATTATCTGCTAATTGGCCTGGCTCGCTGCGATACCCTGCTCATTGTGACATCGATGCTGGTGTTCGGAATACCCGCCATATATCCTTATACAGGATATACCTTCTTCTACTACAACAACATATATCCGTTTATAGCACCAGCGGTATTTCCAATTGGATTAATTGCCCAAACAGCCAGTATATATATGACCTTTACGGTGACTCTGGAGCGATATGTGGCCGTGTGTCATCCTCTAAAGGCGAGGGCTCTCTGTACCTATGGCCGGGCCAAGATATACTTTATAGTTTGTGTGTGCTTTGCCGTGGCCTATAATATGATACGATTTTGGGAGGTGGTCACCATTAGCTATACAGATCCCGCCACAAATGTGGTATTCCATTGTGTGATACCCTCGAGAATGAGAAGATCAGAGGCATATATAAATATATATATACACTGGTGCTACCTGATCGTGAGCTATATAATACCCTTCCTCACGCTGGCCATCCTGAACTGTTTGATATACAGGCAGGTGAAGAGGGCGAATAGGGAGCGCCAGAGACTGTCGAGATCGGAGAGAAGGGAAATCGGATTGGCCACCATGCTGCTGTGTGTGGTGATAGTCTTCTTCATGCTAAACTTTCTGCCGTTGGTCCTCAATACGCTGGAGGCATTCTATAGCACCATAGATCACAATATCACCAAGATCTCGAACCTGATGATCACCATCAATAGCAGCGTCAACTTCCTGATTTACATCATCTTCGGGGAAAAGTTCAAGCGCATTTTTTTACTCATTTTTTTCAAGCGCCGCCTGAGTCGTGACCAGCCGGATCTTATCCACTACGAGAGCTCCATATCGAACAACGGCGATGGGACGCTGAATCACCGATCTTCCGGCCGCTTCTCGAGACACGGCACCCAGCGGAGCACCACAACCACCTACCTGGTGACCACCGGCGGCGGTGGCGGCGGACAAGGAGGCGGCCCCGGCAATTGCGGTGGTGGCAATAATTCCCTTAACAATGTTCGTCTCACCCAGGTCTCGGGTTCGCCGGGTCTGGTGAAGATCAAGAGGAACAGAGCTCCATCTCCGGGGCCAGTGGTGTACTTTCCTGCCCGCGAAATGCAGAGATCCGCCTCCACGAATGCCAATTCGGCCACCAATAATAACACCTCCATTGGGTATGATTGGACGCTGCCGGACAGCAAGAAGCTGGGACATGTCTCCTCGGGCTTCTGAGGGCAGGGGTTGGCTAGGGGTCAAGCGGAGGCGATGCGGCATTGGGAGGGGTTAGTCTAGTCCACCAATAGTCATGTAAATATAAAATACAATAAATGGAGTTCCAGTTAAGGGACTGTGGTGTACAGGTGAGGTTGAAATAATAGTTGGAAATTTGAGAAAAGAAGTTTAAATAATTTGATTTCACCCATAAACCCTCTCTCAAACTTCACTATTATTTTGAACTCAACTGTGGCCATATTAACCTGTACAGAAGGCATCAACTAAGCGCTCCAAGCGTTGCGTTACTTTGTGATAAGCGTTAAGTGTTTCCTTCCCCTACAAACAAATTTCTCTACTACTCCGCGAAAAACCAAACCTTTACTCGTTGATATAGCTGTTAAGAAATAAAAAATATAAATCAACTCCTTTAACGATCAAATCAGGCTGAAGACAACTAGTTTCTTGAACGAAGAGTTGAAGAATTCAATTGAATTTGTATCAATTTCGCACTAAATTAGTCATGAAAACTTTTTTCTTAAAACCCAATATCGTTTCACTTTCCAAAAGTTTTATTTATTAGCGTAAACTTTGCTGGCCTTTAATTAAATATCCTTTACAAAGCATTTCTTTGCTGGCCCTCGAACTTGATGAATGATTTTCCTTTTCTTTTGCTGATTTCCCACGAACTTTTCGATATCTCCCCACCCGGAAACTGGGCGCTTTTTTGGGTCCCAAAAAGTAAAGAAAAGGAAAAAGAATAAGAAGGCCGAACAATCTGTCAACTTGTCAGAAAGTTTTTAAAACGCCGCTCAAAGTTCAGTCAGCTCAAAAGTTTGCCAGCATTATTTAGTCGCCCTCAACTCAAGTAGCTCAATTTAACAGCCAATGCAGCCAATGATACATAATAATAATAATACAAATAATACCAACAAAGGAAAAAGACATTTTCAGGTGTTCACACAAAAAGCTCCAAGTCCCAAAAAGAATATAATCCCCCCGCTACTGTGTAAATACATTTAAGCGTTTTTGTAAATATTTCTAAATTAGCCTGTATGCAAAGCATAAACAAATCCCAAAGATAATGTAGAGTTCAATTGAGATTACTGAAAGTCCAGGCAATGGAGATTCTAAATTATTGTTTAAAGGATATTAACACAAATATATTTTAATTATATAAAACAAGCAAGCAAAAATAAGGAATAAACAACTTGTTAGACTATTTTAAAACATCATTTAAAATTAATTTTATTTTAACTAATTTAAATAAATATTGGATTTACCTTCTTTAAGTTTTATAAAATGTCTATACCATATTTACAAGATTTAATACTCATTAAATAAATAATTATTTAGAAACAGGAAAATTAAAAAGAATGAAAATTGGACATAAAATCATTAAATTCAATTCATTAAATAATTATTTAAAATATTTATTTTCAATTGTATTTGATCAACGCTCTAAATTTGTTATCAAAATGTCCTTACAAAATTTGTACCATTAAAAAATCACAAAACAATAACTAAATTACTAAAAACTTGACCCTTAAAATAATGATTTAGAATCCCAAATGCCTACAAAATTTAAATAAATAAAATAAATATAAATTAGTTCTAGTTTAGCTTTAAAAATGGCCTAGATCATAGCGAATACGTAATCGAAACTAATTAATAAATTAATTCAAAGATTGTGCAAATAAATAATGATGATGAAAACAGTGAAACGCTTTTATATATGAGAGTCCTTGCTTAATGTGCAAATAATTTAGCACATTTTCCGAGCTTGATTTGCATCGATTTTCAGATTTTCAGGTTTTTTTTTACGCCACAACCAATTACCATTACGGGGCCGGGCCATAATAGGCAAAGTTTACTAGCCAGACGCAGTTTGGAAAATGATAACGAGCACTTAACTTGGCCACTTGCAATTCAATTTGGGAAAACCTCTATCTCTCCGGCCGGGTCCTGTCGGATAATTGCCAACGCAGTGTCAGGCCGATGCTTGAAATCTCGGTCGAGCGAAATCTAAGCCGTATTTTCATCGAGTGCACTGGGAAAATGGAAAAGTAAGATTTAAAGAAGCTGAAAATGTATTAAAATATTTTTTAAATGTTTGGTAATCGATTTTTATTGTAGGTTGAACTTAATGTAATAATATTTGTTTTATTTATTATTTTAACACAACATCTTCGATGGTTTACTTATTTTTAAAAATTCTGAAGTTTAATTTCAAAAGCCTTAAACATCTTCTCTTCCTTGCCTAATTTTTTATAGTTCATAAAATAATTTTCTGTAAGTGTGCCAGGGTGGGAGAGGCAAGGTCCTTGCGCATTTGCGTATCTTATGCTAAGCACGTTGGCAGGATGTCGACTTTAGTCAAGACAGTCGAGAAGCCGGTAATAATGCCCGGGACCCACAAAGGAATTTAAATAATAATAACCATAACAATAAGATACAAACACACACGGACCCAAGGAGTGGGGTTGCTTAAGGGTTTGGAAAGGGCAAACCCGAAGGAGGCCAGGACACTCGCCCAGGTGCCAACCTGCCGAAGTGAATTACCGTCCGCACGTGAGCCCTAACCTAATAATGGGTATATACAGATTTCAGATAGCTGCAAATAATTGGAACAAAGAGGGAGCCAGCCGAAAGCAACAACCCATTAAAACTGGAATATTATTGCGTGTTTCCTGAAACTGTGACGCAAACACAATTGTGTACTATGTGTGTGTGGAAGTAATGCTAAAATATATATGCATTATATAAATGAAACCATAACAGCATGGCTAATTGGAAAAGGTAGCCAGTGCTTAAGCAAATAAATTAATGTACTCAATGGGAAATAATTATATTTAAGGCAACTATTTGTTAAAGGCTAAAAATTGCTTGTATATTTTAAATACTTAAATAAATCTTTCAAGCAACTATGTACAAGGCTCATGGTTATTCACACCTTCCTCCGCAACACAGGTAAGCACATAATTAGTGGTAGACATATCAGAGTTGCCTGGCCAACCTCATGAAATACCTTAATGCCCCTTGGCTCAGCGATTTGAATCTTCTGTTGAGGAGGTGCCAACAAAACAAAAGCTAAGATCCCGCAGGGTGGGAGAGGACACTCTATTGTTCCTTTCTCCGACACCCACAAAGAAGTGTCGGCAGGCCGGTTGATAATAAATCAGCAACGGATAATGTCAACAGCAAGGAAAATCGCCAACATTGGGTAAATATTTTACTGATGACTTTGTTGGTGTCACCGCCGCCGCCGCCCTAACAGTTTGATGCGTTTTTGATGCCTCAAGGATTATCGTTATTCTCTGGTTGCCTTCAAGTGTTGATGGGCCTTGGATTGAGTGAGTGAGAGTTCTTGACAAATGACAGCAGTTTTTTGGCGACAAGAGAAAGTCTAGCGCATCGATGACAAACTGGCGACCCTGTCATGCTATTTTCCTAATTAATTAGCCGCCTTTGTCCGACGCATCGAAGCTATGTGTAGCGTCAAAAATTTAATTAATGTTGGCCATGTGATTCGCCGGAATTCACCAAGTTCCAAAAAGTTTTCTCCGCTCCGCAGGACAATGGCAAACAATGCCAAACATTGTGCCGCGTAACAAGGAGCACTTGTTCTCCATTTAATACACAACTAAATTCCCCAGGCCCTACTTTATCCCCGGCAATGACAATGACAATGACGGAGGGAGCCGGCGGCGGCTCCTGACAGCTATCCACACCCGAGATCTGCAAGGGAACACTAGGGCCAAGTGAACCCAACCACGGAAATTTCGAGCTCATTTCTAGGTTTTTTTCGCTTCCGTTCTCGTTTTGTCTTTTAGACTGAGAAAAAAGTGGTGAAAGCTAACGAATTTCATTTATATTTCTTTATTTTTAAATTATTTGATTGTTAATTACCTAATATTTCTTTATTTCTTTATTATTGCTACTGAAAAAAGATCAGTATTTTAATGTATATTTAAATTGTTTGATAAAAATGGTAGGATAATCTTAAAAATATAGTTTTAATAATATAAACGAATGCCAATTTTCATAAAACAATAATGAAAAAATAATTATAATAATACCTTTTCCAGTAGCAAATATTTAATAATTTGCTGAACTTATATTCAACTTAAACTTTCTTCAAAAGGAAACAACAAATTAATTTTCTTAACTAAAAACAAATAAAAAAAAACATTAAATACCCTCCACTCAAAACAATAACTCATAAATGGTGGGCTTAAATATTAATAAATAAAAGAGAAAGTTAAACATAATTTATTTCTGTCTATTTTGTATGTAACTCAACCCTCATTCACTCGCATAATTAGTTTTGAACGCCGCGTAATTTCAGGACAGCGCAATCTCATCCCCACAATTGGAAGTACAGATGCCGGAAACAGAGAATAAATATAGCTCCCTGTAAACAAGGCTCAGCATTTCGCATCCTCAATAAAAATAGGAAATAATAAAAACATATAAATATATATAATAATATATATAATAAATTAGATAATATAAATTACAGACTTAATAAATGCGGATGTAGGGAAATAGTTAAGGCTGTACCAAGAAATAAATCTTAGAAAACCTTCAATCAAATTAATTATCATAAATATAAGGGAACTTTGGAAATTAACATTAATTTAAAAGGCTGGAGGATTCACTAAACAGACCAGCAGTAAACCTATTTTACTTATTTAGAAGAATTCTTTAATTTGAAAATTTAAAGAACTTTCTTCCGCTTTCATTAAAATGTTCTTTTAAGGTCTTTAAACACAGCTTTTAAATTTCGATACTTAAATTTTATGGCTTCTTTTACTGCATTCCTAATGGACAGCCAAAGTAACCGAAAATCGTATATAAATAAATACAGGCTCAACGCAACCCGAGCATTAAATACTAGAAAAACAAAGTGTGGAAATTACCAAAGGGAGCACCAAAAAAAAAATACAAATATAGAAAATACAATCGCGCACATTATTTTCCCATTGACTCTCAGAGGACAGCTGAAAACACAAAAAATAAACACAAATAGACAAATATAAATAGACAATATTTACAAATTGTGACATTCAATAAGTTCGGTACATGCTGAACTGGCACCTATCGCGACCCCGAAGGATACACAGGATATACGGTCCCCCAAAAAAAAAGGAAAAACAGCTTGCGAAAACAGAAACACACACTTGGTGACGCCGCTAAGTATCCCACACGTTTTGTGGCCCATCTTTTTTTTATGCCTCTCAACAAATGTCCTGGCGGCGCAGAAACCGTTTTAAACACATCAGAGGCGTGTCCATGGCAGCCATTCGAATAGCCTGTTTTGGAAAGCAGCACTGGGGGAAATTTATTGGGAAATCAGCTAGCATTTAAATCTAAATAATAATAATAATTATTAAAAATATATTTGGTTATTTAAACATTTTGAAAAATCTCTTTTTTTAATTGTTTCAACAATACTTCTAACATCTAAAACTCTACCTTACCATTTTTATGAAACAAATTAAGCAAAAACCAATCATTATTATATGTATATTATCAAGATAAGATAAAAGTTTCTTATATATTTTTTTTTCCCAGTGATGCCCAGACCGCATCTGTCGGTCATGCTTGGCGCTGATGGCGATGAAGTGTCGAGTCCATGACGTTGCTGTGGGGAACTGGACTGCAAGTGTTCAACGTTTGACAAGGGAATCCAACAACCCAACAATGCCTCCAGATTTGTGTTGTGGCTGACACTGAAAAGCAGGCCGCTTTTGTGGTATTGATTTTATGCAGAAATCGAGGAGGCGAATGCTAATTTACAATTTGTATGCGGCCACAGGCTGCTCTCTCGCTATCAGAGGAACTCCAGCAAGAGGCCAAAACTGGGCAGATACGTATCCGGCACTAGGTCCATCTTTTTTGGGTCATCCTCGTCAATGATCTTGACCACATCCTTCCGGCTGTTGACCCCAGTGCCCACATGTAGGGATTGAAAGCCGCAGTATTTGGCGAACAGAATGTCCGTTTCGAGGCTGTTGAGAAAGGATTACCAAATAATAAATAATTAACACGGATGAAGATTTCAATCAAGGTGTAGATACTCACGTATCTCCCACCATCAGCGTGCTCTCTGGCTCTAAGAGGTCCTTAAATTTTTCCCCCATCCAGGGATTGGGTTTCCCCATCACCAGCGGCTTTCTTCCTGTGAAGGTCTTAAGTGCTGCCAACATGGCACCAGCTCCAACCATCACCCGATTCTCGCAGATGGGATACGCAGCATCCAGACAGGTGCCCAGAAAGATCACCTTGGGATTCTGTAGGTAGGCGCCGGCACGTACCACCTTGGCCATGTTAAAGAACTCATCCCGACCCACCACCACAGCCCCCACATCGGGATCCAACTGTAAATCCTTGACAAACTCTTGCATTGGCTTGTCCAACTTCTCGTCCACTTTAAAGCAACACAGACCCACGTTCTCCAGTTCATACTTAATCCCGTACTCCCCCATGTAGAACACCTTCTTTTGGAACTTCTTGGCGGCCAGATAATGCGCACACGAGTGCGACGAAGTCAGGATTCGATCGGCATCGATTTTCATGCCAAAATTAGTAGCCTTTTTGTGAAAGTCCTCCCTCGAGAGGGCCGCATTATTGGTCACAATGAATGTATTTCGACCAGAATCGCCCAGTTCGTTGAAGATATCCACCGCCCCCTCAATGGCTTCGTTTAAATGCCAAAGCACTCCGTCAGCATCGCAGATCACCGATTTTATGGAGCTTAGCCAAAGGCGGACTTGATCCTTGGGAAGTTTGGTCAGATCGGTGAAACTTTGCTTGAACATTGCTCAATGAATCCAGATTTTGGTTTGGTTTTTTTTCCTTTTTGTAATTATAAATATTTACAGAAATTTGGCTTAAGGATGAATGGAAGCTAGACCAAAGTTTAGGAATTGATTTAAAATTTCGATCTTGGGAAAGGAATATCAGAAAGATTATGCCAAAATATGTTTATAAAAGCCACCTTTAAAACATAAAATATTAATTTTAAAACCTCATGAAATAATTATAATAAATTAAAAATAAATGAATCCCTTAAACATAATTTTATAATTTCCAGTATGGGTTCCCTGATGATTTCCAAGAACCCTTGACTAAGTCACAAATAAAATTTTACATTTACAGAAGGACTTCAGCAATATTTCCTCGAGTTAAACAGTAAACTTCTGCAGGAGATGACGCAGCTCCTCGTTCTGACGCCGCAGAAGGACAACCTCCTTATCCAACTGCACTCTCGTCTTGAGCACTTCCACGTAGTGATTCAAACCGTGCTCCAGGGTCTTCCACAGCTTGCACTTGGCAGGCGGAAAACAGGCTTTGAACTGGCCCCAGAAATCACGAATCTCGTCATCTGAGATCGTTATGAGATTCACCGCATGCATATTGGAGCCGGGCACATGCTCGTACATCTGCTTGTGCATCTTGGAGGTGAACAGATTCATGGCGTGCAGGCAGAGGGCGGGCTCCATGACCTGATAGTGATTGGTGCACTTCTTGGCCAGTTCCTCGCGCTTGGTAAGCAGCTTCTCCGGTAGCTGCGCCGAAAATGACTTGGACTCGGGCTTAGTACTGTGCAGCTTATGGGGCTTATGGTCCTTCATAAACACCTCGGCACATTTGCGCGGACTCAGTCCCTGCGGCTGGCAATTGGGACAATAGGTAAAGGGCATAAAGACCTTGGTGAGCTCCTTGACATCCCGCAGATGGCGAATACGCAGAGCGGCAAAGATATTGTCTATGCGCACCAGGCACTTGTCCTCCTCGGAGTAGGGCTCCAGGATCTTTAATAGACGCTCCTCGATGAGGAAGCCACCACGATCGGATAGCTTTCGCATCAGATTACGCATCAGACGCAGTGATTCCGGTGGTAGATCCTTGATATCTGGACGTTGCTTACCGGCACCAGTTGCCCCCTTTACCACTCGGTTCTTGGGCACCCGGCCAATACGCATGTCGAACTTCTCCAGGATATTGCGCTTCTTCTTGACCTTGTTGATGTTCGGTATCGGGGGAACGGGGCAGGTCCAGGGCAAGAACAGCTGCTGCTCGTGAATAATGCGGTCGATATGGTAGACGCGTTCCACCAGGACATTCAGCTCCAAATAGTTGATCTCCCAGACGCTATTGAACTTATCGCGATTGTTGATCCGCGCCTGCAGAGCCTTCGATTCCATATCATTGATGTGGGCATGGAGTTTGTAGATTTCCATGGAAAGCTTTGATATGTTCCGCTGCCCGGTCTCGATTAGGTTCTTTAAGGCGTTTCTGGCGCGGGCGATGGTCTCGTGGAGGCGGGCCACCCGTCGCTTCTGCTGGTTGTTGATCACCACATTCTCCTCGTTGCGCTTCTGCAGCACCTGGTAATTGTAGTCCAGCTTCTCGGAGTTCATTAGGGCATAATCCCTGGTCCTTCGCAGCTCCAGTTCCAGTTGCTCGCACTCCTTCTCCAGCCGGATGCGAGTGCTCTTGGTCAGCTCCTCCTGGGTCTCGTTAATCTGATGCGTCTGGTCGGCATAGAACTTCTCGCGAGCCCGCACCAAGTTTTTCTTCTCCTCCAAGTTTGCATTCATGGCATCAAAGTAGGAGCGCCACTTTTCCACAGCGCCAATGGCAAAGATCTCACGCTCCTCATCGATGGTGTGACTTAGCATCTCCAGATGCTGCTTGTAGGCCTGCTTCAGGGTCTCCACCTGATGCTCCACCCGCTCCACCAGACAGGCCAGGTCCTGTGCCTGGGCCTGACGATCGAACTCGTACTTGGCATTCATCCGATCCACTTCCTTCTGGCATGTGGCTATCATTTCATCCTTGCGAGCCATAATCTCGGCAATGCGACGCTTCTGCTCCTCGATCTCGTCCCACAGCACCATTGGTTCTTTGTACTCGTCCAGCTCCGTCCAGCGCGCCTTGATGTCACTGTAGCGAGCTAGAGTCTCTGTCGTTTCGCGCTGCATCTTGACCTGCACCTGGTTCCGCTGCGTCGCCTCGAACATCCGCCGATTCAGTTCGCGCCGCTCGTTGGCCACCCGGACATTGGTCACCAGCTCGTTGCCGAAGCGCACGAGCTCATCTAGACGCTCGCTGGACAGCTCTAGCTGCTGGTCAATGGGAGATTTCTGGGCCTTGCATCGCTCTGCTACCCCCTTGGGTGCTTCACGAAACTGCTGGCGGACTCGAGTAAGGATATCCAGGCTGCGATCGTCCAGCTTTCGCACTGTCTTGTCGCAGTGCTCATTGTAAATTAGGCCTTCGACACGCTCGTCGAAGGACTCCCAGCTTTCAATTGGTCCCAGTGGTTCCTGATCCCCGCCCTCATCCTCCTCCTCCTCCAAGCTGCCATCGCTAATGATCATGCCCTCTGCATGCTCCTCCAGATCGTCCTCATTATCGTCCATGATATATATTTTTGTGGAAATATAAATGAAAGGATCAAGTGCCGCTAGGATGAGTTAGTGAATCGGTTTTTGAGTAGAGTTAATTTGTGTTTGATTGAAGGATCATAAGTTGCCTTGATTAGGAAGCAAGATTTTATCAGTTTTATTTATTTACATATTGAAAAATCTTCTTCTTAATAATATTTAAATTCTATTTATTAGTTTTTGGGTATATCCTCTTAATCTTAATCCTCTTAAAATGTCATTCATAATTTCATTATTTCTTATTAATTTTTTAGAGTAAAACGTCAGCAAATTCGATAATTTTTGCACATACAGATCGGGAACTCGCTGATACTTAAGTGGTTCCTTGAAACTCTGAGCAGCCAGGGCATCCTGGTAACTGCTAATCTCTTTGCCTACTAATAAAAAAACAAAAGACTTAGACAACGAACTTGACTGCAGAACCAATAACTAACAGCTTGACTAAATATAAAACAAAAAATTTAATTGAGAAAAAAATATCAAAGTAAATCGTTTTGGTCAATTTTGTTGCCTCAGTCTTTCGATCTTGTTTGTATTTATTTTTCATATTTTATTTTATTATTATTAGTTTGTTTAGCCATTTTCTAGACAATTCGTTAAAAATAAAAACAACCCCAGATTTAATTTAATTTTCATTTTTGCAATTAATAAATTTCAGGACATGGCTGGATCGATAGTAAGTATATATATTATTTATGTGGTCGGTAATATAATTATAAATATATCGATATAAATATCGAAAAGTAATCCTGTTCGCTGCTGGTCACTGTCATCCTAATAAATAAATCATAATTAGAAATCCGTCAACAACAAAATTTGTTTAAGAAAGCTGCCAAAAGAATCGAGTTATACGAAAATGGAAAACGAAATAAATTCAACTCCTCCTGCCCTTGCGACTGTCGGGTTGCACAGGAATCGTGGGGTAACTGAAACTCTTAACCGACGTTTCAAGGGACCCAAAAAGCTGGTGGCCAGTTCCACAGTTGATGAGTTATTTGTGTCGCGTCCACAGTTCAAAAAGAAGAATCTGGCCAATGACCAGGATATAAAAGAGAAAGGCGAAGACAAGAGGATGACCAATGACCTGGAGGGATCGAGCTCCACACCCATTAATCCGAGGTTTTTAATCTTTAAATAATTATTAATACAAAATGTATTATTCTAACCTGGCATTTAAGAAAGATAAACCTGGCCGATGACCAGGAAATGGAGGAAAAAGGTGATGAGAATTGGGTAACCCATGACCTGAAGGTATCAAAATCCACCACCATTGATCCAAGGTTTGCAATCTTTGGCTAATTAATAATATATAAATTTACCGCCGCCTGCAGTTTCAGAAAGAGGAACCTGGAAGTTGACCAGGAAATGGAGAAGGAAGTAGATGACCTGAATATACCCTCTGATCTCACAGATCCGAGGTTTGAAATCTGTAAATAACAATAGTAAACACTAAATTTACCCTAACCTGACAGGCTCAAGCACTTCCTCACGGCGGACTTGGCAATCCGCTGGATCTGGCATGAGTTTGAAGACTTACATAACTTCTCTGACCTGAGCGCAGCCTACGACATGAGCAGCTTCATGAAGGAGTACTTTCCGCAGTTGCAGACTCGCTTCTTGCCCCGCCGCGGTTGGCAGCTGCTCCGCCGAAGCTTGGGCAAGGCCCGTCGTTTTTCACCGGCCTTCATCGAACTGGAGCTCAAGGTGATGGGCCTTTCACCTCGCTGTAAGCCACTTCTGCAGAATCCAAATTTCTTGGATCAGACTCCCCACAGCAGCAAGCTAATAAAAGCCATTATGTTGGTGAAGAAACTATTGGCCAACAAGAAGAAGATTCTGCTTGAGATTTTCCTCAAGAACAAGGAGATTGAGGACTACAAGGACTCCAAGGCCTGGAGCAACTTCCAGATCCGTGAGACTAAGGCAATGTATCAACGTTGCTTTACGAACCTGTACCGTGTGAATGACGATATCGTGGCACCTATGACTGTTCTTCACGAGCACTTGGAGCAATATCGCAAGAAAATGGAGGAAGAAAAAGCTTGGGCTCCCACCGCCCTCGAGATCTACGACAAGTGCTTAAAAAAGGCCACCTTGGATCTTCAGTTAGCTGAGAGGAATAAGTCATTATCACTAAATACCAACAGAGATTTGGTTCACAGTCTCCAAACCATACTGTATGTGGCCGGCGAATTGGGTGGCCCGAACAGCGCCGACTTGGTGCTCATCCTAGACAGCCTTTTCTCAAACTTATCGAAGCGTGTCCCTTCGCCATTGAGTGCCCAACTTAAGCAGACGATGGAGGAACTGGAACCTTACCGCAATCGCATGAAGGATTTATTCAAGAACGTTTCGAAGGAGGAACCAACAGAGGATGTCCAGTAGGAGTCACCCTAGCAGGGAGAGCCTCTGAGCAGGTGTCCAAGCCGAGGAACCTAACCAACATATGTATAAGAAAGCGAAATAAAGCCTCTCTTTTATTTATGGCTCAATTAGCCAGAGTGTCATGTGCATTGGGAGCCACAAGGAGCTTAACGAAGTTTCCTCCACCATAAGAAGTTGCAACATTTTAGAGTCTCCTTGAAAGGCTCATCGAGGGTTGGGTGCAGAGGGCCCGAGGCACGTGTTCCTCGCATTTCTCTCTTGCAGGTCCTACTTAAAATACGTTAAGAGGTACCAGAAGGAGGCTGCATGTCGTCAAGGAAGTCAGCCGTAAAACAGTTGACAGATTGGCAGGCAAATAAGTAAAAGGTATGTGAAACGGGAACTGAAACCGTAGGATGCCATAAAGTGGCTTTAAAATTTAAAAATGGCTTTTAAGATTTTATTTTTAAATATTTTATGAAATTCTTTTTAAGACAAAATTAATTCAACATTTTAGAGAGGTTCTTGTTCAGGCAGAAACACTTGCAAATTTGTTTGGTTCTTTTGATTAATTTAAGTCTAGTATCATTTTCCAGTGCAGTCTATTATACATTTAATTTAATTTAAAACACTATATTTTTTGGTTTACCACCCAAAGATTGTCCCGTTCGAAGGCCCCACTTTGGCCGCACATTGTTTCATGCTTTTTGCAGCCTCCATAAATCAGTATTTAAAGTGTTTTCTATTTTTTAATTACCAGATGGATGCACTGTGCTCGTAAATTGTGTGGGCTAAGTCACTAGCTACCATGAAGGAACTTTGTAACGCCCATGTGGCCGCCATAAAGACATCATTAATATGCCTCCGGCTGCACTGTGTCCTGGGGAAGGCAAAAAAAAAAATAAAAAACGATTGGCAGAGGAACTGATGGTGTGTGTCCTGCGGGATTGGACACACACATAGCCAGGCAGGATGTGCGTATCCTCAGTGGAATGCTATCGAGCTCTCGAGCTGGGCGACTCGTAAATATTTATAATGCGTTGAAGCTGCAGGGGCCGTGGACAGCTCTTAGGAATTTATGGAGCGCAGAGACTGCCACGATTATAGTGGTGCTGGAAATGGGAGTCCATAAACTATAACTATATAACTAATATTTTATTTTAAACATAAAGAAAATTGTATGAAAATTAGGAGAACATTTTATGAATTTATATATTTTATATTTATTATTTTACAGGATTTTATAGGGCATTTTAATCTTAATGTGTTACTAATTGTTCAAGTTAAACAGTATTTGAGCCTTATTTTATTTACTTCTATAAATTCTTTTGAAATCCCTTAGAAAATATATTGACTACTTCTGTAGTTTTACAATTTAATGAAATTTTCATTTAAGCCTGAATTTGATTAATGAACTTTATCTATTTTTAACAGACCAATTTCCTGGTAAACTTTAACTGCAAGCTCAGACCAAGCCAAGATGACTTGAAGGATCTATCTATCTACCGTCAGGATAAGCAAGCCAAATAAATGGCAGCGAATAAACGACAACTTTATCTGGACTTGTCCAGGACAGGGTCAAAAGTGCTTGCCGGATATGGCTTAGAGAATAGCGAAATGGCCGAAATGGCCACGCGTGCTAAATGAAATTCAATATGCCGACTACGACGACGACTTATATAATGCATTCGAGATGACTAAAGTTTTTTTGTTCCATTGACACTTGATCATTAATTATATTTGCGCGTGGCGGGGCATCGTTTATAAGTATATATGGAATTGAATCAATACATAACAGCTTAAGTGGCAACACATGTACGTATATATATCGAAGGAATCGTATAAAAGCGAAAACCTAATTGATTAACGACTCAGGAAGGAGGAAAACTGATGCGGATTAATCCAAATAGAAGTAGAAATAGTCAAGAAACTTTTGCCACAAGCCGCTCAATTTGCTTTATTAAATTGTCATCTATGTCCCGGCCTGGCCTCCTCTATTCGGTTATGTCATGGGGATCCCTAAAATTGGGTCACCAAGTGCCGCTGATTAGAAAGCCTTCGCATGGAGAAGCGAAAGTGGAAGTCGCCTTCGCATGGAGAAGCGAAAGTGAAAGTCACAAGTGAAATAGGAAATCCAAGTGGGCGTAAACGCAGGCCACTTGAGTTGAGTTGTGTTGCCAGGGGCTAAGCATTTATCGCTGTGGTTTCCGGGGAACTTAGCTGGCATTTCTTTGGCAGAAACTCAACGAGGGGATACCTCGATTTTAGAAAAATTAATTTCATAGAAATTTCGGTTGGATTTTTTTTTAACAAAATATTTTAATTCGGCAGATAGATATTTAATGAAAACAGTATTTAATTCCTCCTATTGCAATTATATTATAGTTATCTAAAATAAATCGCTGTAAGTATTTATTAATTTCTCCCCTAATTACCACATTGGCAAGTACACAATTTCTTGTATTAATATTAAATGCTGCCATTTTGAATATCCGCCATTTAAGCAACAATTTATGCAGCCTACTTTTCTGGGCATATTGATTTTAATCAGCTTATGGCCATTAATGCATAATTGGTTTGTTTGAAAAGGCTGCCTTTTCTGTCGGTTGCATATTCAATGCAAAATTAATATGGCCTCTCATGGGTAATGAACGTGAGTGTGTATAAGTTTTGGACAAAAAGCTGTAAGAGAAGCATTTTGTGGGCAAGTAAATCAATTCGCGGCAGTCCAACCCATGTGATAAACACCTAGAGAAAAAGTGTAATACTTATACAACAAAAGGTGGAAAGTGGGGAGTTGATAATGTTATAAAATTAACATAAACCGTTGAAATTAAAGTAAAAATTAACTAAATTATTTAAATGTATTATGATATTATGAAAGACCAAAATAAAAGAAGTAAATAAACATTGACTGGGTTAACAAATTATTTATAGATTTTAAATGCCAAAAATTAATTAATATATAAATTTTGTTTAATTAAAACATTATATATATTAAAACCTAAAAAAATCTACTTTTTACTTCATTAGAAAATGTATAAAAATAGATTTTTTCCCCTTGTACATCACACATGTGTGTGCAAAATGATTTATGAAACGGGCAGCGTTTTGTGGCGTGGGTGCCGTGTGAACTGGAATCGAGAACGGAGTCGGGGTCAGCGGTCAGCGGGACACGAAATGCAAATGTGCAAGAATAACAACAACAACAAAAGCAAAAGGAAAAGCAAACACAAACACAAAACCCAGGCGCCAAAGTAACTGCAAACAGTGGAAAACGGGCGGAAAAGCGGTGGGAAAAATGGTGAAAAATGAGGGGAAAAACAACAAACGGACAGCCGGCGGCCGGCGGAAATAATGGCTTAAGTTTTGGTTACGCTTTTCGCTTGCGTTATAAATTACAATGATTGACGTCGCGTGTTATGTGGGTGCCACAGCCTTAATTATGCCTGAAATATGTCCCACTATTTATTTTGGAGCGCTGAGCTGTGAATCGATGATATGCGAAAATATTTAACTTTGGGACCTGGCTGCTGGGGCTTTTCTCTGAACTTTTTCACATGCTGCATATGTGTTTGCCAGGAATCTGGGCTTTCACACAGAAAGCCACAGAAAAACCGAAGAGCAATTAGAAGGCATCAATGCAATAGCAACAGCAGCAGCAGCACCAGCAGCTTACCAGTCATAGTATTTCTTTTCGTTTTTTATGTGGCAAGCCAATGGGTTGTGACACACATACTGCCATTGGTAATTGGAACGGCAAATCTCAGAGAGAGGCTGGGCTTCTAGGGCTTTACAAAAATATAAAAAATAAATAACTAATAGCAATACCAGAAATAGAAAGAGAAATTCATAAATAGAAATAATAAATCAGATCAAACTTATACAATTTGAAAATTTAATGCATACATTAAACATTCATATTTATTTCCTAAACATTCATTGCAATTCGATTTTCTAACCCAAACATAAATAATTAATTCATAAAATCAAAGGCCTTTTAATGTTTATTTTGTTTTCCTGCTAAAATGGCATTTAATTTTGCTTACTAAGGCACAAAATTTAAGCTCTGGACAAACATTTCAGCCTGGACATTTGATAGCCTTGTCGATGGGTTCCACAATCTCTCGTCGTCCTTATTTATTCAACTGTCAAATGCTCTGGCCTCGAGCGACCAGCTCTCATTGCCTTCCATCTCGTTGTACATTTTCATGTTTGCCTCGACTGGCAAATCTTGAATCTCTCAAATGAATTTTCGGGGACACTTTTGACACAAATTATAATGTGTTGTAATTTGGTTTAATGTGTGCACAGTGAAACCAAAGCCAATGGTCCTTTATTGCCGACGCCAGCCCAAGGCTGGGGCTATGGCTGTGACATTGCTCATACGCAGCGTGAGCCAGGGACATGGTCGATTCGACCACGGACAAAAACAGAAAGCCACCAAAGCTTGCCATTAACATATTGTGCAACTGAATAAGGTGACAGGTTGGCATTTAGTTTGGATTTTGTTTTTTAATGAAGAGTTGCAAATTATACAATTAAAACTGCATTGAAAATGGGCATAAAAAGGCATATTACAAGAATAATACAAATACTCTAAGTATTAAAATCATTCACCATTTAATTTAGAAATCACTGACCTACAAACTATCATCATTAACTGACTGTAAACTATTTCTAAGCTTCCTTGCACTTTCTAAATGCATTGAAAAATAAACTGAAGGTAATGCTGAAGGATCTGCAGTATCTGCAGCCTGGCATCAGACATGTGTTTCCGCCTTTCACATTGCATGCTGCAAAAAAAAAGTCCTGCAAAAATCCTGCCTCGTATTTCAAACCTAGACCGAGAACTGAGTAGGACTGAGATACTGATACTCTAAGAGTGGTTAAACTACTCGAAGGCACGAGCGCATAATTGTCTGTCGCATTTATGAAAATCCCCCTGGCAACGGCATGTGCCTCATATTTTCCATTTTCCTCCGTTTTCTTCCTCTCCCCTCTTGCCAGGCTTGTGTGTTATTTGTAAAACAGCAAAACGATTCAATTGTGCTAAGCATTGGTAAGCCGGTGAAATGCAACAAGAAGGCTTTCGAGACGAACTGCCTGTCCATCAGTCACCACTCAGGAGAGATTAAACTGGGCTCGAGATCGGGGGTTTATATAGGGGTATATCCCTTACTCAGTTAAAACGGTATTTAAGAAAGATATACAGACAAGATTTCGAGGTGTACATAATTTTCTATAGCTCCAGAAGGTATTTTATAGTTAATTCAATTTAAAAAGCATTTTAGTTAAGCTTCTGTTATCACATTTTTTTAAGTATTTAAGGCATCATAAATATATAAAATATATTACATTTTTAACTAAGGACTTTATAGTTTTACAGGGTAATATTTTGTTGAATTCTTTAAAAAAAACTGACCATTCCCTGGAGGCCGATAGAAATGGCAGTTACAGCAGGCTGGGGCAATCCATTCTCGGCAAATAATTGCGCCTTGTGACCCAGCTGATGATGGTATCTCCGAATGATTTATTTGGTGATAGCGTATAATTTAAACTTGCTCCTGTGAGTCCTGTCAGGGCTCTTTTCCTGGAATTTTCAGCACTTAAAGGAAGGAACTTTAATTTCTTCGAAGCAACTGTCGATGGCCCGAAGTGTTAGTTGTTCTTAGCTCACCGCAGTCGTCTTGATTAGCATATAAATCAAGTGGATTTGTTTTTATTATATAGTATATATCTCAGTTTTTTTCCACTTCTTAGGGGCCAGCCCTCGTCTCGAGGTATTAATTAGGGAAAACAGGCGGAGGCCCCAGGGTCCGGGAAATTAACTTGGCCTTGTAAACTTAATAAAAAAGTTTCAGGCTTCGGTCTCGGTTCGCTTTTCTTTTCTTTTTTTTTTTTGGGTCAGCAAAGAAGTAAGAAAAAGTTGAGCAAACTTTTCGCTTGAATTTTCATTTGTTACTGTTGCTCTCGATGTCTGGCGATTGGAATTCGTTTGTTGAGTTTTCCCTCTGCAAAGTGCATTCTAGTCCAGCCATCCATCAGTGTACATTTAAGTCCGATACTCGAATAAATTGAGACCTAGGCAAATGGAGAAAATCCCAAGCGTTTTCCACTTGAGCAAATTGAGTACACTCTTTAGGCCTTGCCCAATTGCCCACTTGCCCACCTGTTTTAAAACTCTTGCCCAGGTAAAAGCGGAAAAGCATAAACAATTTTGTAAAACCAATTTGGCCCTGGCACAGGCGGTCAACATTTCAAAGGCTGTTTTCCCTGGCATTTTGCATAGTAATTAACCGAAAATTGGTTTGAAAATGGTTCAAAAATTATAGTTTCCATAAAGCTTTGAATATTTGAAAATTTGGCAAGCGAAATAGAGTTATAGAAAGTTATTTAAGGCACAAAAATAAGTTCAAGTTGTTAAATTATTTTAAGCATTAAAAATAATTAAATAAATACATTAGATGAATAAATTCCACCCTTACAATTTTTTTGAATGATTTCAATTGATTTTTGAATATTTTTAATTATAAAGAAATATTTTTAAATGATTTTAAAATTATTTGAAGTATATCTGAAACATCTTTTAAAACATTACCAAAAAGATCTCTTATTTTAATCTAAAAAATACATTCTCTTTTGGGATAAATACCCATTTCACATAAAAAAATATACCGAATTTATTGCTATTGACGTTAAAATATTTTATAATAAACCCAATTTTTTTGCAAATATTTAACTACATGCATAAAGCTTCCTGTTTTTGCGAGCGGAAATTTCCTTTTATCCGTTGGCTGGGTGGAAAAGCGGCGAAAACTCGCTCGTTAGCTTTTGATTCTCCCCCGCGGGCAACTCCGCTACAAATTCAGCTCGTTTTTGCCAATTTGCGTTGCTTTTTTAAAGTCCACGAATCCTGCGAGGCGAAGTGGAAACAAGAGGACTCCTCTTGACCGCCGGGGCTGACTCATAGAGCACGAGAAATCCAGAAATGCCGGCGGCTGGGGAGATTTAATGAATTTATGTCAAGGTGCGGTGGAATCTGGAATCCTGGTTTTCTGGCCTTAGCTTCGAGATTCAGCTATGCCAAGTGTCGGATTTGGGGGGGAAGCTGCCCTTCGAAAGGCGACATGGCGTTGTCAACAATAAAGCTGAATGCCATTTTAATTGGCGCAATGGGCCCAAGACAAGCTGACAGCCTGAGGGTAGGGAAAATGCACTGGAATTTATATTTTTCATAATAGGAAAATAAGAAAGTTTCAGGAAAATATTTTAGTTATTATGTCTACAAATTAATACATTTATTAATTTAAATATAAATTTTTTGTTTAATAAAAATTCGATTTTAATAAAAGGAAATTTTTACATCTGTCCTTCAATGACAGGGCGAAAATTTGTCCCCAAACGAGAGAAGTGGCTCCCCAGGGAGGTTAATTTAGGGGGGAATGGGAAAAACTCACAAAGAGTGGGAAAAACTCTAGCTAAGGGTGGTCACTGGTGGAAAACTCTCGCCTGGTATTCGCCGCTTGACTTGACCTTCACTCATTGCGCACAATTAAAAGTTGTCCGCGACGTTTGCCACGCCACCGAACCGCAACTTGGTCCCTGCCTTGCCTTGTCCCTCCTTTTGACCAAATAACAAATGTGCAAAGTTTAGTGAATTAAATGCGTCGCCGATGACATTGCCACGCGCTCTGAGGGAGCCCTCCCTGGGACCTGCCTCCAAATCTGAGTTCTTTCAAACACCCGAACCAAAAAGTTTCAATTGATTCGGACGGTCCACAGGCGAAACTGCTGAAAACTAATCTAGTTCCAAGTCCATGTGGTGGTTTTGTGCTATTCTGGGACTCCAGTTCGAGGTGAATAATGCCAACTTTCGATTCGAAAGTCAATTAGTTTCTTATTTGAATAAGAAATATATTCACAGGCAGGCTTTCAGATAATTAGAAAAGATGTCTATAAAGTACATACCATAGAATAGAATGTCGAAGGAGTCATCTTTTAAGCCCTAAAGTACTATATATATTCTTGCCAGTCTCCGCATACAACCCTTTATAGAGATACTTTAAGGAGTCTCTACAATTTCCTTGGCCCCTTTTGGTTTATGTGAGTTTTTTCATATTTTTTTATTTATTGCTTTATTTAATAATTGAAACAACTTTTAGAAAGCAAATAAACTCACACAAATATTTTTCATTGCATGGCACGCTTTCAGCATTACCTCTAAGCCTTATTTATTTCTGTTGATATTTTTTAAAAAAGCAATAATTAAAATTTATGTGTTGCTTCTATCTGGTGAAATATAAAAAAAATCCAAATAAAAATGTGCTTTAAAGTTATGCAAAAATGTCACCTGAAAACGAAACTCAAAACATTTTGGATTATTTTTCTTTTCATATGTATTTTATTGGCCATTTTCTGTTCTTGCAAAAACAGGATTTTCATGTTTTATTTACTGGTTTTTGTTCCTTGTTATTGGCCACATGCTGGCGCTGTTGATTTTCCGAATGAAATCTGTTGAATTTTTTAATTTGAAAAAGTTTTGTTGGATTTTTGCTGTTAGCAATTGGCAGGGTAACTTAATTTGGTGAGAGAAAAAAAAAGAAGTAGTAAACAGCTAAAGTTTAGGCTTGGACTCCTCGTGGCGCTGGTCATTGGGGCGCGTAATTAATAAAGTTTGCATACGGCAACACGGATCGTGTTTCCTTGGCCAAAACGACTGTTCTGGCCAACAGATTTCGACTTGCGTAAGTGCGCCAATAGGCGCTCTCTTAGCCTAATTTCTGACTGTGATGTGGTAAGTACTTGTAATTTCCAGGGAAAGCAGTGAAAGAAATTAGTCTAGAATTTTTCGAAATATTTAAAATATTTTGGAACTTTAGAAATACATTAAAAAAAAAACTATTTTTTAGGCTTACAATACAATTACAATTTCCAAAACACTCAACTAAAATTTTGTAAAAATCCTTCAACACGTTAAAGTGTATCCAAACCACAGGCTCGTATTGTGGCTGCTTTCTGGGAAAAAGGAAATTGGATATCCAGACTGAAAGGAAGCAACTTTAAGGCTTTTTCCTTCGCCATCAGGATATCGATTGCCACCTGGTCTCACCTCATTTCATTTGCTGTGTTCACACAGCACAACCCGATGAAGAGATACCCATTTTAATTTGCATTCCCTTCGGCTGCAAGGCAAGCAAGAAAGGAGGAAAGTAAGAAAGGAGCTGTAACAGCAGGATGTCCTAATGCAGGACACCTGCAGGTGATTCTCATTTAATCAGCAGACAGACGACAGGTGGAACTACTTGGTGGAGCCGAGGACAACAACCAACATGCGCTTAAAATTAAAAAACCAACCAGACAAATGGCACACACACCACACACACACATTTGCCAGGATCACAAAACACAACATTGACATTGAACTAATGAAAGCTGCAGGCAACGCAGCAGCCAAGGAGGAGGTCCTCCTCCCCCCCAAAAGATTTTAGCCAGCGGAATGGGCCATGATATGTCGTGCCAACGGGTTATTCATGTGCACACGACTATATATGTATATATTCTTGGGCGGATATTTGTGTTTATACTATATATGTACGTATGTTCTCCCAGGGAGAAAGCGACTGCTGGCTTTCTGGCTTGACTCCGCTCTCAGCCTGCGGGACACTTTTGCACTTGGCCAAAAAGAATCTGGCTTTTGTTCGGGCTTAAATGTTTGACATTGCCCCATGGCTTGAGCAGGAAAGAAATTAGCCAGGCTAAAGCAGTGAACCCAGAAAAAAGTAGAGTTCAAAGTGTCAAATGCAAGGTGCTTAAATATATGATATGTGGAAATTTCATTGTAATTAAAGGTAAGAAATGGCTATAGACAAAGATTTAATAGGTGGAAAATAGGAATTCATTTTATAATAATTAATTGGTTTTTATACATTTAAACGAAGTAGACGAAGCATAGTATAACTTGGAAATAACATTAATATTTAAATGAGAAATACATATTTAAAATATAAAAACAAAAGGCAAAACTTCAAGCGAAACTTCTTTATTTCTGGCTTTACATTTAATTATATTAAAAAATCTATTAAATCTGTTTAGTTTTAAGCTTGTTCCATTATTTTTTTATAGCTTTCTTTTCTAATAATATTACCCTTTATCTGCCGTGTATGATATCCCACACAGCAAGCAGTCCCAAGGAGCCTGTCGAACTTAAATTCTTGGCCTGACAGCTCTTTGCCTGCCTTCGCATCTCTCAAGTGTATCTTTGCCAGTTCCCAGACTCCGCCCCTTCCTTATACTTATGACTTTGGCTGTGCATTTACAGTTTATGACAGTTTGCGGACATTAAATTTTTTTTGTGAAGCTTCCAGCTTGTGGCACAAGCCCCACATGGAGCGAAGCTTATCGCCACACGCCACTTTCATGGCCGAAACATATTAATTGATTCGAAATTGTGGCCACTGGCCAAGTGGCATTTTAAAGCGAGAGGGAGTCCTTCGAAAGTCATTGACTTCTGGGGCAAGTCACGTCTTAAAAAAGAGCAGACTGGCACAAAAGATATAGTATATATTTATATATAGGATATTCACACATATTTGTCGCCTTAATTGAAAGCGCGAAAGTGACAGGCGAAAAAACTTTTTGCTGGGCAAAACCCAAAAACAAAAAAAAACAAATTGCTTTGGTCTGGACAAATTTTTGCCTTTTTATTCGTGGCTTTTATCAAAACTCATTTGACAAGAAAGGCGCTGGCTCTCCCGACCGTTATCATAACCAAAAAAAAGGGTCCTAGCGTACCCTTGAAAATGCCAATAATAATTATAAATATATGTGCCATTGCAACCCACATCAAAGCGAACAGCATTTCGAATCTGTGGGGAAATACAACGAGAAAACCGCAATAAAAACCCCAAAAATTGGGTAAATAAAAAACAAAATAAACACACCATTGACGTGTAAAACATCACCTTTGAGGATTTAGTTAGCCTTCGAGCGAGTCAGAGTTTGAAATTTGTTTTTTTTTAGGGAATTAAAACTGCCTGCCAACGGGTGTGGAAATTCAATGATTGAGATATTACTTTTCCTCGAAATCAATAATTTTTTTAAACTGAAAAACAAAAATTTATCAACCCGAGTTTTCCCCGAGAAAACTTAAATTTATCTTAGCTTTTTCGCAGAATTAACAATTTCCGAATATCCGCTTTTAAATCTGCCATTTAAACTGCCAAAAATCAAGTTTTGTATGAACTTTATTTTCTTGAAATTGAAATTGATTGACAAAGATATTATCCTTTCAACAAAACCAATAATATGGAAATTCCCATGAAATTGTCCTTCTTTCTGTTTATATTTTCTACAATTTCGGCTTAAATAAAACTTAAACTGCAGTTTTCTTCAAAAGAATTTGCTACTTTCGGAAAGCCTCGAAACGATGACAATGATTTCGTGCATCGAATTTCTTTTGGTTTTCCAATTTCAATTACTATTCCCTTTATTTCAATTCATGTTCAATTTTTCCAGTTACTTTACAGCCATTGTCTACGACCAGGACGCCTTTGACTTGGTCCTGCTTGCTCTTTATTTCTCCTGCTGCTGACATTGGGTTTTTATCGCACTTTTCTTTCTGTTTGCCGGCCCGTAAAATGCTCGTGAGATTGCATTGTCTAAGACGGGCACTGAGAGAAAAATATGCAAATTAAAAAAAATACATGATTATTTGAAATATAACTTAAAGTAATTTAGATTAATTTTTTTTTGTGGGCTTTAGAAGTTGTTAGTTTTTAAAGCTGGAAAAGTATGAATTAAAAACAAATCCCTGTGTATGTATAAACAACTTTTAAAAATCTTAAAATACCATAAATAATCCACCAATTTCCCATTATTTCTCACCGTGTACCATCGAAATGGCTGATTCAATTGGCGAAACCAGTTTGGCTGATTTCAAACGGAGACAACGTGGCGCATGGATGATGGTCGCTGGGACAATGCAGCAGCAAATCCTCTTATCAAATTGTCATTGTCATTAAATCGCAATTAGCCAACACCACAATAGTCGGTAGTAACAACAATCTGTCGAGGATTTCGGGCGCCTCAATTGCTGACGACAGCAACTGGAAAAACAAGGACCCAGCGAGAGAGAGAGCAAACTTTTAAGCGGAAACACGCGCCTGGGCCATCTCTGAACTTTGCTGTCCTGCTATGTCCTGAGATGTCTTGATGCCTGTCTCTGTGAGCCAAACACAAATTGACTTAAGCGCAGCCCCTGTCCACTTTCATTAGCCAAAAAAATAAAAGGAGGGAGAGAAATGCTGGAGTCATTGACACCACCGCTGCGACTTTTGTTTTTGTTTGAGTTTCTGTGTGCCTTCTGTTGCCAACTTTCATTGAGTGGAAAGCTGCTTAAATCAGCTTAGCGGAATCCGCCCGATCCTGGCCAAAGCCAAGTCCAGGGCTGTCAACAAGATGCCAAGATGACGGATGATGGATAGCGGCCTCCCAACTGCCCTTTTCTTAGCTTTTCCTTTTCTTTTTTTGGTTCAACAAGTGCAAAAGCGGTACAAAAATTAGTGGTAACTTCAAGTGGGTCTAACTGGCTTCTTTCTGTTTTTGAAAACTCTGGAAAGTAAACTTCTATCTTCTTCAGTAATTTCTGAAAAACCTCTTCATTGAAGAACCCTTCTATGTCAGTCATTTAGTTATTTTCCATTTATCCATGATATTATTTTTTTATAGCTGCCACTTTAAAAGCTATTATTTTGACCGCATCTGTGAATGGCCAACGGCTATTGGATTTATGTCCCGGAAGTTAAAAAAAGCTTTAGACTTGGCCCCCAAAAATGTATGCCACATCCCCATTTGCATACTCAAGGGTCTCGTGGCTCGTGGCTGTTAAGTGAGAGCTATTCTTGGCAGGCAACCGAACAGCAGCCTGAAAACTTAAAGTCAATTCTACTTAAGTCTAAAGTGGGGAAAATGTGGGCCGGGAAATAAGGCATTTTGCCATGTTTTGCCAACCGACAAGAAAAGCGCAACAATCGCCACCACACACAGAAATATATATATATATATACTATATAAATGGGAAGCAGAAAACTTGCTATAGCAATTGTGGGTGTATTTTTTTGTGGGGCTTCCTTGCCAAGCATTTCCGTTGAATTATAAACATTTATTTCGCATCGCAAGCTGCAGTGGCAATGGCAGTGGCAGTGGCAGTTTGCCCAAAAGCCTGGCGTTTGGCTCTGTTATTCCCGTTTCGATTGCGGAATGCGGTCACATAGGGATGAAAACGTGACGGGCAGAATATTGGCCAATCTCTTGGCCACCAGCTATTCCCTGACTGAGCCAATTAAACAGAGTGCTTATGCAGCTAAAACACACGAAAAATGTGGGGGAGAAATGTGAAGGAGATGTATGCAGCATGATGGGTTATGTTTTTAATTGAAGGATTTATATGGATTATATATACAAAATACGGATGACTGCTTAAGCAGCTTTTTATAAAATAAATAAAAATATTATTTATATATATTATATATAGTTTTTAAATTTAACTGAAATAAATAAATATACACAGCTCACTCTTGCCAAGAACTATAAGCTTCTTAAAGTATAAATATTTTCTGAGGTCACAGCTTAATAACAGCAAAATTTCTAAGCCAACGCTGCGTATACGTGATCAACACTTTAATCCCTCTCTTTGATGCCAAAATCAAAGCTTATTTCTGCTTGCTACAGATTTCCTAGAAAATCCTTTTGCAGGAAACACTTTGCTTTGCTTTTGTGCAGCCAAAATGCATATAATATTTCTACTTTACCCAGTTGACTTTTCCCCTCACTTTTTCCCATTTATATTTCCTCTTACTCTCGATAAATAAAATGCATAATAATAAGTATAAGTATTAACCCGCTTTGCATTATTTTAGCTAACTTTTTGCAGTTTTCACGCTCTTGGAATCGCCTTACGTGTTTCGCTCTCAACTTTTCAACTACTTACGAGATATAAAGTGTTTACCGCACACTCGCACGCCAAAGAAGAAAAACTAGAAATTTTCACGCAAAGAACGTGACCATTTCCATGTCTACCGTTGCTTTAGTTTTATTTTTGTTGTTGTTCTTCTTGTCGGTGGCTTACCATTCGAGTTGGTATTATTCCAAGCTCGGCAACAACAAATTGTTTCCAAACTTTTCTGTAAAAAAAAAACTGACTATTGTCATGTTGCAAGTGCCAAAAGCAGTAGCAAAACTGGGAAAATCTACAAATTTAATATTTTATTTATTAAAATATATTATAAAAATTATAACTTATAGGGATTAACCTTCAATAAAAGCTTTTTAAATTATTTATAAATAAAACTGAATTTTCTGATTTAATTTTAATTTTAAAATACAGAAAATCTTTTTAAATGTTCTATAAAATCTTTGTTGATTCAATTTAATTATTAAGCTTAATTATTTCTAAATAAAACTTTACTTTCAGACTAAATTTTCATTTAAAAATACAACAAAATCTTCCGAAACTTTCTATAAAATCTAAGCTTAATCCTTTTTTCCAGTGCCCCCACACAAATGTGGCCAAAGTCATCGTCTGCAGTTGCCGCCAATTCTATTTGTTGTTTTTGTTTTTGCTTTTCCCAGCTGCACTTTGTAAATGTCAGGCCAGACTCGATGTGCGTGGGCGCAAAATGGAGAAAAGCCAGGAAAAGCGGGTCCAAAAAGGTTATGGTGGCGCCACATGACATTTGGCAATGCATGCGACCGCGTCCTGCGGCAGCACCAAAAGATTTTTCCTATTTGAATGGCCATAAATTATAAGCGCCAGACGAGAAGATAAAAGCAAGAGTTATTCTTGCAGAGACGTCTTTTGGGTTTACTTTATTGATTACTCAGCTCAAAGTTCAACTTAATGAGTGATAGGAAGAAATATTTAAGAAGAACATTTTAGGATAAGAATAAATCATAAAGCATAATCAATATACTCGAATTTGAGAAGGAAAAATTCTTTCTATTTACCTCCTTAAGAGCTAACACCTCCATCGAGAGTCGCAGTGAGAAAACTGCTCCTTTTGCACATAATATAATTCACCATTTATTGTCGCAACCACCATCCTTTTGGGTCTCTTTAAATTTTAACCCTAGGCTTTTGGCAAACAATTCCTTGTTGCTCTTTATGTGCGCAATTTATCAGGCCAGAACCCAAAAAAAAAGCGAACGAAACCCCTTGGAACTATAAAAACACAAATCGTTTGTGTGGAATGCAAAAATAATTTGCAAATCAAAGATTGATGCAGAAACGAGGCAACAGCAAACCGAGGCGAAGGACAAAACAAATTCCAGACCATTTGAATTTACCACCCAGCAGAACCCAAGGAACATTGCGTATACGCAGCGTTGTCGCCGTCGTCGTTGAGAGTTGATGACATGACCAACAAATCGTAAATTCGATAAAAGGAAATTAGAAGGAAAGGCATCCCAAGGCAAAAGAAATAAGAAAAAACAGAAAAAGGGGAAGAAAACAAGCGCTCAGGGGAAGGAAAGGAGTGAGTGTGCGAGATTTTCCGTTTGTTTGTTTGTCTTCAAGGGGAATTTAATTCAGCTATGAATAAGAAATTTTCCACGCTCCAAAGCCATATGGAAATTGAAAACCGAATCTGTCTCATCGAGGATTTTGCAAATTACGTGGCGTGCAAAGCCATAAATTGATTATCTCAAGTATGTCTTTGAAATATGAATGCTTTGGCTTCGATTAAGTTCCATCACGTAGCCCCGGCAAATTACTCAAGTTTCTTATCGGTGAATAAATAATGACAGTTTTAGTGCTTTTATGGAAGAACTTAAAGTTTATGGAAAATAATGTTGAAATTTGTAATGATTTGTTTGTTTAACTTGAAAACATATATAAAATATAGCTTTAAGTTACCCAGTTGACATTTTTAATCCCTTCACCTTCAATTAAGTTCCATCACGTACCCTTAAATAACTCAACTTTTATCAGCAAATTATGAGAGGAGTCTAGACATTGTCCTCCTCCTGACTGGCATTTTAATCAGGCGCTGTGGGAATTCCAATTTACTTCAGATTTGCCAGAATGTTAATTGGCCAACGCCTTGACCATTAATTGAAATTGCTGAAATGTGTAAATTATCTGAAATTATAATCTGTGCAGTCATGGAATTCCTTGCTGTCGATGGGCAATTAAAACTTTATTTATGGCAAAGCCAAACGAAAAAAAACTGCAGCCAACAATTTAACAGTTGTCCAAAATGACCTTCGGCGGCTGCAAACTTCTTGGCGGAAAATAAGAAAGGAACGTGAGGGAGCCTCAAGTTAAAAGGAAAACTGGAAAACAAACAAAGCGATGAGCCAAAGCCTGATTTATTTCTTAACCATCTCCCCCCAATAATGTTTTTTAATACTTAGGTAAAACATTTTGCGGCCTGCTTATGGCGTAATCTTCCGCTGAAACTCAATTAGTGAGAAAACCACAGGATAAAGAAAAGATTAAAAGCCTAAACAATCAAGGTGCAACTTGGAAAAGTGTGTCAATAAATAGGGTAGAAGAGGGGAAGTACCATAAATGTGGGTTAATTAGGGGTTACATAAAAAAAATGAAAAATAATTAATGCAAACATTTTAAGCCAATAAATACAATACATGTTTCTAAGAGAATTTTACTCCCCCAAACTCTTTATACTACTTTATATTATTATTTTAATAAATCCAATCACTGCTACCCCTAATAAAAACTGCAAAGTAATTAAGAGCAGATGATGTTGTAATCACAAAAGTATGAATAACTATTTCCTTAAACCCCCCCTTAACAGATTGTGGGCCGAAAAACAAAAACTCTATTCAAAAGGACCTTCCTTCTTCGACTCTGTACTTCGTCCTCGAAAGCTTTAAGATCGTAAAAATTTACAACTTTTGTAATTGCAAAATAGTTTCGGATATTTTCTATGGATACATTGAAGGACATACACTATATATGTAGATATAGATATATGGCCGATAACAGACACCTATCCTGGGTACACCTACACCTACACCTATCTATAAAAGATGGGCTGGCAGATTTTATTGAGACATTATCAGGCGAAATAAACGGGGACAATTTGGCGAAAACAGGGAACTGGGACCAGGGTGTTCGGTTTTATGGACAACATTCTGTCAGGAGATGACAGCAAAAGGCGTTACAAATTGCCGGTTGTGGGCGTGGCCATGGCAAGTGGGCATAGTTTTTGGGCTCGGCCTTTGTACGGTCCTGTAATGAATGGAAATGTATGAGCGATAACCAGGCACTTGGAAAAAATCTAAAATACTAGAAAATATTTATATATAACTAAAATTATTAAGAACACAACAGAAAATAAAATAAAGTTCAATGCCAATTAAATATTCAATATTTTAAAAAATACAAAAATTCAATCACATTTTTAAATCTTTAAAATAATTTTTTGTAGTGCTATTTTTTGTGTGTTTTCGGATCCAACTTTTATGGCTCATAACCTCAACTGCATGGCTGGAAATCGGTGAATGGCGGCATATTTGTGTGCGATTCTCCCGATTTATCATAGCCCCAAGGCCGCCAGGGCACTTTATTTGCTCCGCTTGCCTTCCCAATTAATTGAGCAATAAAATGCAAAAACCAAAACAAATTAAACATAAATAAAAAAGAAACCCCATGTAAAGGCAAGATGACTCCGCCAAAAATGTTTGTCACGGCTAAAGTCCGCCGACAGACGACTCGGTGACACTTCGATCCACAGAAAACAGGACCAAAATGGCGAAAGAAATTCATAAATAAACATTTGCCCTGTGCAAACAGTGAATTTTGCAAAGAGAGCTATTAGGAGCTGCAGCGGTAGGTGGTGCAGGTGGGTGGTTTTCATTTTTGGGTGGTATTTCGGAGGGTTTTCCGGTGGTTTGGGGCTGTCGGGCGGCGCCAAGGGTTCGCGATAGCCCGTTGACAGCTAGCTGGGAAAGCGGATATGGAGTGAGCGACAGGTTTTTTCCCACCGCTTTTCCGGCTCCTCCCTTTGGAACGTTCGTGTTTATGCAAAATTTAATTTCGAGCACTTTCTCAAATATTAGCAGCAGCGAAAAATGTTACAGCGTTTAGTGGCTGAAAGGAGGGATCAAACGCTTAATATTACGAAGTAAAGCGTATTATAAATTTCATTTTCTAGTGACTTTCACAAAAATTTATATATCTACTAATTAAAAACAAATATTTTAAAGAAAAAAACTCCCATTATTTTCCAATATCGAAAACAGTATAATTGTGTTTCATTTAATTTTGCATTTTATTACAAACTATATAAACTATACAACGATAATTAAGCAATAATTATATAATAAATATAAAAAACTAAAAATAAAGTAAAATTTATTAAGATATTTAATAATTATAAAGAGAAAAATAAATAAAAATTAAACATTTTTAATTGCATTTTTTACACAAACAATGGCGACACCTGGCGGTGTAAAATTGGGTAAAACTCTTGCTGAATCTTTTTACATTTCGAAGTTTTCGATTATTTATTATTATCATTTATTTATTGTTTATAAAAATGAAATAAATTAGCAGTCAGTTAAGTAGCTAAATAAACCACTGGTTTTCTTTATTTCAAAGTTGCTAAAACGTCAAATAAATTGATTTTATGAATTTAGAGGGACAAATGGATTTTTTAGGCCCAAATTGCATCTTTTTGGGATTTTCTTAGTGTTAAAAAAAACTAACTGTGCGCGACTTTTTTTGGTCGCGATTTTTAACAAATAAACTGGATAACGGCGATTTCGCAAATAGTTTAAGTCTGCTCGATCAGGAGTTTGTCCATAATGTCGGTTGTGATATCGAGTTGTTCGTGAAAAAGCGGCTCAATTGTGGGTAAGAACAATTTAGAACTTTTGCCACGAGCATATTAGTGCGTAGGTGTGACTGTGTGAGTGTGTGTGTCGTCTGCGCGTGTGAGCGAGCAAGAAGGGGCGAAGTAATCCCCCCATCAAGCGCGCACAACCCCCCCTCTACGCTTGGACACCAGCTGGTGGCCTCCCTTTGAAACGCACAACAACAACAAACACAATGGAAGTGAGCGAGTGCGATGGAGAGTCTTGTAACCCGGTCCCGTAACAACAACGCAAGAGTGGCAACACGGAAATGTGCAACAGAAAGACCAAGCAGCAACAACAACAACAACAACAAAAGCAGCTAGGAGAAGTAGTACGAGTTTTGTGTGCCTTTCGTGCAGAAATTACCAGTTTTTCTTATTTCCCTCTGCACAAATGCCACAAAGTCGAGTTTTCCCAGCTGGTGCTGCAACAACAACAACAACAACAATAGGAGCAGAGCGCAGCAGCGCAGATTTTCCGCATTGCAGTTGCGCCAACTAACACCATTTTCTGTGGCTTTAACATGCAGCGCGCGTTTAATAAACAATTAATCGCCGTGCAATAAACAACCCGCGCATACTTTTTCAAATATTACACCACGCGCGAGCTTCCCCAGCTTGTTACATAATAATTTACAAGTCGCGCTTCAGTTTCGTGCTTCTCATACCTTTGTTGTTGTTTCGTGCTTCTTGGGGTTTGTTTCTTTTGCATTTTCTTCTTCTCCGCTTCTAAGAGTGAATACGAAACAACCTGTTTGACTCTAATTGCCTCTCTCTCTCTCTCTCTCTCTGTCGTTTATGTGGGATATCTTTTGGGTTGAGGATCTGAAAATTAACAGATTAACAAAGAAGAACAAGAGAGCAGAGGTCAGAATTAGGGGGAAGACTTGTTCTACCAAAGCAAATCCTCTTTATATATCATCAATTGTTTTTACAGTTTTTCTTATTCGACCTACAGCTGTTTCTGTAATTTCTGAAAAAGAATTTCTGATATGACATTGGTTGGGGGAAAGAATGTTTCTATTCACTCAATTAACAATGATGACATTCCCCCACACACTCACACACGCACAGCACAACGCACGCGATCGATATTGGGTCTACGTCTCTCACTTACTCACTCCCCCCTGTTGTCCACCCATCTCTATCTCTATCTCTATGTCGCCCCACAGCGTTCTGCTCTTCCCACCTGTGGGCAATTACCGCCGTTATCTCATCCATCAAACATGTGAGAACTACCGCCAGCAGTACGATCTGTTCACGTTCTCAGTGGGACAAGGAGCATTGCGACGCACGGTTTTATGTTTTCGCAATCAGCTGCTCGATCCGCACGGCTTTGAGGCGTGAGTATTGATTACGATGCTGTACAATTAAGAACCACAAGAACCCCAAACTAACTAAACTTTACTCCAATTTCCGCAGCCGCAAGCAGCAGCAGCAGAGGGAGAAGGAGCGCGAAAAGCACCAGCACCAGCAACAGCAGCAGCGGGAGCGAGAGGCAGCCAGGCGGAGCTGGCGGAACACTAGCAACGCCAACGCAACCGTCAACGGCAACAACAATTCACACGCCGAGGCTCACAACGGCAGAAGCAGCAGCGCCTGCCGAAGACATCTAACGGAGCTCTGTAAAATGGGCGTTAAGAAGCATATCAGCGAAACTCCATGTGAGTGGAAACAACTTAAATAAGAAAACAGACTGAAAAACAAACAAAAACAGACGCTATTTCTGATTAACTTGGCGTGAAGCGATGTTTCGGCATTTGAGTTTAGCAAGCAGCCATAAATTTAAATGCTTTGCAAATACGCAAAAGATGCGAAAACAAAGAAACCCAACAACAAAAAATATTAATCAGAGTTCAGTGAAAACAACGAAGTGTTAAATACCCTGAAGAGTGTGTTCCAGGAAGATTTCTGTAGGGAATCTCTCAAAGAAAATGATTCTCTTATATAAATTCTGCTTATAAATCCTATAATTTAATTGATTTATTTTTTTCACATTCTATTTATACAGAACATTCAATGAAATATATTTATTTCGAATTCAATAACACACTCTCCAGCTTAGAGTATATTCAATTAAATATTTGACTAAAAATAATCAACGGCCAGCAGAGCAACGTCGACGGTCGTCGGCAGAGGCAGCAACGCAGGCAGTGACCGGAGCTGAGCAGCGGGTTCATTCAAGGTCGCCCTCTTTCCCGAGCCGATTTTTTGGTGCTGTTGCATCACACAAACACACACGCACATGGAGGAACGATCACAAGCACGCAGACGCTGCGCACGCTCACTTGTGCTCTGCTCTGCCTGCCTCTCTCCCCTCCCACTCTCGGTGGCCTCCCATCCGGGGCAATCCCCTTGCCCCCTGCGGGGATCCACTACCACCTGCCAAGTTCGTGTTGACATTCACGAATCTCGGGCACAAAGCGGACCAAGAAAAATTGGGTCGACATAAGTGAATTTTGTTTTAATTTATTTTATGCCAAATCCGTTGCTTCACCTTAGTCTCTATATATTTTGTTGTTGTTCGGTTTGCTGTGTGCGATTGCCAACTATTGTTGCTAATCGTCTGCTTAGCCCCCTCTCTTGTTTTGCTACTTTTCTATCTATCTTTCCATCTATTTGTGAGGCTTTTTTAAAGTATCTCAAAGATATTGAGATACTTTGTCAATACAGTGGGAAGTCTTGAAATGCTATCAGTCGGTTTTTGATAAGATAGTGTTTTATTTTTCGTTTTGTTACTGAGGTAAATGGATAATTGAAGTAATTGTTTATTTGATTTTGTCTTTTTATATTTCTAATGTATCTTTGGTCTTTGTATCTTACAGTAAGCAAATCGAACTCGGTGGATTTATACAGACCGCCAGCACTAAGGAACAGTAGTAATAACAACAACAATATCAGCAGCGAAGAAGCAGCTGCAACGAACGAAGCAACAAATACAACAAGCACTACTCCTACCTCGAAAGAATCCCCAAACAGGTAGGTAGTCGACATTAGCACCTTTTCAGCACACAATCGGTAAAACTAACAGTAAAATATAGAAAATAGTAAATGTTGAAAAGATGCCAATAATGATGATTCACATTATTGATTTTGAGATACAGATAAATATGAATACGACATTGAAATTAATCTTAAAATCTTAAATTTCAAACCTTTTCAAAAACCTTTTTAATATAAATATAAATATACAAGCATGTTAGTTTCATTGGAAGTTTGACTGTATCTCAAAGATTTGGTGAAATTCTTTTGTGAGCTAATCGATTACGCTTCTCTTATTTCCTTTTCTCACTTTTGTTACCTATGTTTTGCTCCGCTGCTTCGCAGAGAGCAACAGGCAGACACTTCAGCAGCGGCGGCGGCGGCAGCAGCAGCAGCAGGTACCCGTCGTGAACGCCGTCCCGATCGTGCCGTTTATGTGCCAAGGGCACGTCGCAGTCAAACCACACCACCAACGACAGTCGCTCTGCCGGCTGTGGAGTCACCACCAGTCGCAGAAATGAACTCGTCCAAGTCAGACGACGCCAGTAACGGTCCGCAGCCGAAAACGAAGAAATCCAGGTCACATCGGGAACGCAGAGAACGCGGCAAGAAATCTGCATCTGCGGGGGCAGCGGCTGTACTCGTAATAGCAGGAACTGAAAACGAGTCTGAATCAAACCAAGACATCCGACCGGCCAAGCCAGTGAACTGTGATAAGGAGGTAGGTTCATGAAAATATATAAATTGAAATTTCAAGAAATTTAGGATCTTTAAAGTACCAGTTAATCGTGGATCACTAATTAAATCTGCATTTTCCCTCCCTTCAGATCATGAGCGGCGCCCAGCGTACAAAGCCAGGCAGTGGCCATAACAAATCAGCCAGCAATGGCAAACAACAGGCTTCGCCGCCATTGCGCATTGAGGATGTGGCCGTGACCAGGACCAGCAATGGCGAGGCTGCGGCCAAATGTGATAACGATGTGCGCGAGCTGCAGCGAGCCTCAAAGGTAAATTAAAACATAAATTTAACCAAACGATATAAACATTCCAACTTGTTCCGTAAAACAGGAAATCAATCGCAGCAATCGACGTATCATGAAACAAACCTTTGACTCAGATGTCCTGGAGATCCCAGAGAAGATCGAAAAAGAGCCCAAGGCAATCCCAAATCCATTAGCAATAACCACAGCGAAACCACCTGCAGACAGCACCACCGAAGATGATGACGAGGAGGACGAGGATGACTGGGAGAATATGTTCGATGAGAGCGGCGACTGTTTGGATCCCAAGATAATCCAAGAACTGAACGAGTCCGTGGGCAAGTGTAAGATAGAACTGCCGAAAATGGACTACACCGTGAGTATGGAAAACAGCATTTTAGAAGGAAATTCTTAAATATTTTATTAAATATCACCAGCTCTTTCACATCAAACAACAATTGCTTAACGAGGAGGAGTTTCCCCACGTCTTGGAGGTCTCCAATTTCCCGGTGGAGTTCAAAACTCCAGACCTGCTCATGCTTTTTTCCCAGTACAAAGGCAGTGGCTTCGACATCAAATGGGTCGATGATACTCATGCCCTGGCTGTCTTTAGCAGTTCCCGTATTGGTAAGCAGTTTATATTTTATTGTCCTAAATAATTTGTTAACCTTTTTAATTCCTAATTCCAGCTGCTGAAGTGTTGACAATGGGGCATCCGTTTGTCAAGTTGAAGCCACTGGCCGAGGCTACACTGGAGTCGCGTCTGAAGGCCAAGAAGGCCGGGGCTATCTCGCTGCAGCCGTATCGCCAACGTCCCGAAACATGCACGGCATTAGCTCGGCGACTGGTGTCCGGTGCTTTGGGAGTTAAGTTGCCAACTGCACCGCAGGAGCGGGAGAACGAGAGACGCGTACTACGTGAAGCCAAAGGTGAGTGTTGCTGGCTATCCTCTTTGACTCTGTTATTAATTTCTTGAACGTTAATCTGCAGAACGTAAACTGTTAGCTGCCAAACAGCGGGACGAGGTCTGGGAGAGCTAGACTGCCACAAAAGCGGAAGCGGAAGGCTAGGTGCATTTTTTCTCGCATGCGCAACGCATGCCCCCTCCCTCCCTCAAAACTGGAACAACTACAACCATAAAACACCCACAAAAACCACTTTCTCAATCAAAGCAGGCAAACTAAGAGAGTAATTTGCATGCCAAGCAATGGATGTACTTTAAATGTTCGCTTTTTGTGCAATTAACGCAGATTTTTGCTCAATTTGTTGTAGGGTTTAGCAGCGGATGCATAATATTGATGTAATATTATGCGTACTATATCGTCTTAGGCCGTAAGAGAGAAGTATTTATTGGTCGTAGAAAGTAAACATGCATCTGTATGTGTGGTACGTGTGGTTTTAACTCCAGGCGTAAACCTTAATTTTTAAGCGCAAGCAATTTATATATATATCTATATATATATTTTAATAAAGTTTATAGAGCGTAAGTAAAAAGTAATTGATTATATCGAGTTTTTAATTGATATTTGGGAGCAGGTGCGATGTAAAGATCGTTTTTGGATTCTTTTTTTAATTTCTTAAATTTTAGTACTATTTTTTTAATACTAATATATAAATCTGACTGTCATTTGCTTTTTAACTACATATTCCAACAAGAAGACCTAAAATATGTGATTTATAAGGGTTATATGTATAAATCAATGTTTTGCCATAACTTTTTTCGGTATTTGCAAATTTTTCAAATACCAAGCCAAAAATTTCTAATTTCAATTCGAAAAATAGGTAGTACTAGTTTTTATTTGATTAATTAAAATTGGAATTAAGGTTTAAATTAAATACATAATTTCTTTTATATTTCAGCAAAGAAGGACAAAAATATATACAATTTATAGGGACTTGATATTTTTATACGATAGATTTTTTGGGAAAATTTTAGTTTTTTTTTAAATATTCTAGCTAAGCCAAAAATTCATTATTCAATGCAGAAAGCTGTTCTGTGATACTTTTTTAATTATATAAAAAACATTGGTGATTTATATGTATTACAGCAAATAAGGACAAAAATATATACAATTTATAAGAACTTGATATTTTTATACGATAGATTTTTTGGGAAAATTTTAGTTTTTTTTTAAATATTCTAGCTAAGCCATAAATTCATTATTCAATGCAGAAAGCTTTCCTGTGATACTTTTTTAATTATATAAAAACCATTGGTAAAAATCTATAACCAAACCCTTGAATTACTGTTGATATTTTTTTTGAGGAAATATATAAACATCATAAATAACCATTATTTTTTAATTTTATAATTTTTGTTGTTTAAAAATTATGTTTAATTCAAGTTTTCACTATTATACTAAAATCTAAAGATAATCTTTGAAAAAATTTGAAAAAATCTCAATATTAATATCAAAAAACTCAAAATCATTACCTTTTGATTTTAACTTAAAATGATTACACACCCTGATTTAAATAATTAAATTGTAAAATATTATTTTTTTGTGATTTTATTATATTGAAATTTCAGCAATTATTTCCTTGAGGTTTTTGAACATCTTAAATCTTGCTATCGCTATTATTCGTACTAATTTGCGGTACAAAAAATGCACGCAGTCATTGATGTTTTCGAATCAAAACTTCATAAAAAGTGTATTTTATAATTAAATATAAATAATACTTATCATCAATATATAAATAAATTATAAATAAATTTATTTTCTTCCAAACATCGGCAGCCCCCAATGATCATCGATATATTCAAAACATGGGCCCATCACTATTTTCATCGAATTATTTCCACCCCTAATACCAATGCCGGTGCATTTAATACAAACAAAAAGAGTTAATTATAGCATTTAAAAGGTAACAGCTGCACGAGTGTTTATCTTAGTTGCAACTCAATTGTTCGCTACATTTTGAATTAATAAAAAGGATAAATGAATCACCAAGGCATTGAAATTTCAGTTGTTGCTTCGGCAGCGTTTTAATTACATTAAAAATAGTTTCGAACCCACGCCACACTGACAACTATTAAATTTATAACCAGTGAATGAAATTATTGATAAGCTTATCATCTGCGGAAGCACAACAACAATTGGAAGAGTTATATAGCGAAGCCAATTGTGGTTCTTGGCAGTAGAGAGACAGAAACTTTTTGACTGCGTGGCTAGAGGTTGTGTGTGTGCGTTCGTGTTATTTTTTTGGGTATGTAAATTACAGTGGATATTGGCTGGAAAGGATTAATTAATACTAAGAAATAAGCACATAAAAGAAAGCTGGTGCTAAGTCTAGAAATCGATTAGTTCCAAAATATATATTAAAGTAATAAAACTATTATTTAAATTTCGTTTAGTTTATGATCCACTGTTCATAAATAATAGTTTTCAGGGGCGTCAATAGTCGTGAAAGTTGCGTGTCATAAATATCAAATAAAGCAAAACTAATTGGTATATATGTACTTACCTACGTGTTAAATCGTTTTAGCCCCATCATGTTTAAACATTTATCAATCCTACTACTGGTGGCGGCAGCAGCAACTGTGGGAGCAGCTGCCAAGCCGGAAGATAACGACTCGTGCCACTCCTTCGCTGGTGGATCCGTTTATCCCGCCGAGGAGCCTAAGAGCGATCACCAACTGCAGTACACCAAGGCAGTCAGTGAGTATAGAAAACTATTTCCTGAGAATCATAATTAAATCTTCTGTTTTTCAGTTTCCAAGCCAGCTCCACAGTTCGAGGGAACCGCAGTGGTGAACAAGGAGATTGTGAAGCTATCTCTATCCCAGTATCTGGGCAAATATGTGGTGCTGCTCTTCTATCCTTTGGATTTGTAAGTATTTATCTAAAGATTTCATTTCAATCTATTGAGATACATCTGTTATCCCTCCAGCACCTTCGTCTGCCCCACGGAGATCATTGCCTTCTCCGATCGCATCGCCGAGTTCCGGAAAATTAACACTGAGGTGATTGGCGTTAGTGTGGACTCGCACTTCACCCACTTGGCTTGGATTAATACACCGCGCAAGGAGGGCGGTCTGGGCAACGTGAAGATCCCCCTGCTCTCTGATTTAACGCATAAGATTAGCAAGGATTATGGTGTATATCTGGAGTCCAGTGGCCATGCCCTGCGAGGTCTCTTCATCATTGATCAGGCCGGTGTGCTGCGGCAGATAACGATGAATGATCTTCCCGTGGGTCGATCAGTTGATGAAACCATCCGACTGGTGCAGGCCTTCCAGTTTACGGATACCCACGGAGAGGTTTGTCCGGCGGGATGGAGACCAGGAGCTGATACGGTGGGTTTTTAATCGAATTAAAGGAGTCTTGAATCGCATAAAATCGAATCGTTTTTCTTTTCCAGATCGTCCCCAATCCGGAGGAGAAAACCAAGTACTTTGCTAAGAATAACTAAGAGTTATCCATCCATCATGCAGCCCCCGAGCCCAGTAACATTCCAGATGTTCACCGACTGACACCTAAAACACCGAACAATAGGCCCCGTCACCTCACCAGTCGTCCTTTGTACATTAGACTCTTGTCATGACACCGGAAAATTCCCATTCGTTTTTGTACAAAATTTATAGGTTGTTTATTTTACAGCATAACAGAGATAAATAAATTGATGAAGTAAATACATATATTAAAAGCGATGAAAGAAAGGCTTGGCGCCAACCGGGGCGCGACCGAAACTGTGGGAAATCGGAAAGAACCGACCCCGAAATGCCTCGAAAGAAGACCTCAAGTGGGCCAGAATAAAAATGGTTTAACAATTCGATTGCGTTTAGGTTCATACAAAAATATATATATATATGTTAATGTTGTGTAAAATATGTATAATAGTAAATCATTAGTTAGGTACGCCATGGTTGCAGTTAAGTAGTCATTTCTGTGTGCTTCTACCTTTGGGTACAACAAAGCTAAGTATGTTGAGGTATATAAATCTGGGAAACGGGGGCGGGTCGACGACAATAACAACTAGGACGTCATAAGGCACTCGTTCTCGTCTGTGGTTAGATATTCTGTGTTTCTTGTGCGCGTTTTAAATGCCAAAATTCAAGTTAATAAATAAACTAAAAGTGCCTCTGCATATTCGATCATGTTTTGTGCGTAGAGATTCTGCGGGAGAGATTCCAAACCGATGAAAGCATTGCACTTCTCAGATTCCCGGGAACTTGGATCCACAAATTAAGTATTAAAAAATATCCTTAAAGCTAATGACGATGCAATACGTTGTTCCATTAAGCAGTCGGCGTTATAAGTGAGTGTCTTGTGTGTTGTTTCTTCGTTTCATAAATTGTTCGAGCGTCCAGCTTATTGCTCATAATAGACCACGTCCTGAAAAATGAAATAAAAGGGAATTAGTAATGTAAGCAAGGAAATTAGTATACGAACAGTTCCATAAATCCATATCAAAGCAATATAATTTATTTCATTAACATTTTCTAGTTCTATTAGTACTTCTTATTATTAAGTTTCTGTTTTGATATGTTCGTTATACAGATATGATGCATACTTCCTCAGATATTTTTAAATATAATAATAAATTATACGAAATGTACTACTCACAATCAAAAAGAGCGCTGCGAACACGAGTGCCTTCATGCGCACATCCAAGTTTAGGGGGAACGTCACGCTGAAGTAGTCCGCATCGGTGAACAGCTCCCTGCCCAGGCCGGACCATTGTTTGGTTATTTTGCCGATCTCCTCATTATTGGCGCTCAAAACCTACACAAAAATTGTGAAAAAAGGCGAGAGATGAGTTTGTTGTATTCATTTTTTCGCATTAATCGGAAATTCGCACACACACACACAGGGAATTCGCAGTATCTGTATCTGAATTAATTGACTCGCGCTGTAGACAGTCAAGCATAGCGACCATAGTGACGTCACTGTCTCGGACTGCAGTATCTGTTCGGTTGATATGTACCACACAATAGCGGTCAATAAAATAGGAATTTGTTTTTGAGAATTAAATATTTACAAACCACTCGAATAATAAGGATATAGCTGATGGAATACCTAATCTTCTGACTGCTTGTGTTATATATTCACTTGATTGACAGAACTTAAGCAAGCAATTAATAAAAAATAATTTTTCCATCACTTAAAGAACAATTAATGGCATTATTGTTAGAAATGATAATAAAAAAAGGTTGAGATCACTGCATTAAGAGATATTTATAGGTTGAGCTTAAAGGTTATCAAAATATTCGCATTCTTTGCTCTAATTTTAATAATTCTTAGCTCCTAGCATATATGTATGCTATTCAACTAACCCGCTCTGTGCGTGTGTGTATATACTGGGTTAAATATGTAAGCGGAATCGGAGGAATTGAGAAATTCCACCTCGGCCACAGATGAATAACCACTTGTTGGCTACGCACTGACCTTGAAATTGGTATCGCTGAAGCACTTGCAGGGGCAGAGGGGTCCCTCGATGTGCAGGACGGTGTCGCCGAACGAGTTCTTGATGTTAAACTTCGGTCGCATAAAGGTGCAGACCTGCTCCACCGTTCCGATCACCTGGCCGGGTGGCGCAGACACCTCCACGGCATTCTGGCAGCTGGGGAAGCAGCATAGGACGTCGCAGCGAAATGGACGGTTCAAGTGGAGCACCTCGTTTTGGAAATTGTCCAGAATCTTCATCTGAAAGGGACGCGACCGTCCCAGCAAGTTCCTTGTGCAGCAGTCGCTCTCCTCGAAGGCAGAGTAGACGTTCTGGCCCAGCGAGTTCTTCACCTTGAAGCGATTCTTCGTCTCGAAGCCGGTGAGCAGCTCCAGCTTCTCGATCTTCTGCGACACCAGCAGCTGGTCCAAGGCGGTCAGGTACTCGAGGCCCTGGGGGCAATTGGGCATGCCCACCGGTATCGACATCCAGTTCTCTGCAATTGGATGGGGCGTAGGTTCCGATAAGAAAATTTCTATATAAGTTTGTCTTCTATATGCTATGCAATTTATGTGCATTGGTAGTTGGCATAAGTACAGTTGCGGTCGGATTAATAGGGTTTTTTATTGACATTTTTTTAAATTAAATAAAAATAAATTAAATAAAAGTAAAGAGTAAATTTAAAATGCACATAAATTGTTAAATTAAGACTTTTAATACCAGTAATCCTTTTATTTTAATACTTTTAACACATCCTCCGCTTTACTTTTGCACACGCCCAAACAAACACACACAGATGCGCGCGCCCAGTGCCGTCTTTGTGTGTGTGTGTAGGAATTTATCCATATAAAGTGCGGGTTAAAACCCCCGCACAATTTTTTCTCCATATGCAAGAAGGGAATACCCACCAGCTCCGTTGGCAGCCACGCCACCGGCCACCGGCTGGCGCACCACCGTATCGTCCTGAGGTGCATCCTGCGGCACCTCCTTGTACTCCTTCATCTGCATCATTTTTCGCCGATTTGCTTTGCGCTGCTGCACAATTTTAGAATTATTGAGAACTCAACACAAACAGTAACAACAGTGTGACCGGACGCTGGATAAAAATAAAAGTGCGCGTTCAAATAAAATATCAAATATCGATATATTCTTTAATGATGTATTTATATCGTGATATATTTTTTTTTGCGAAATGCTGATGGAAAAGTAAAATGAATTTATTTTAAAATAAATCAGGGACGTATTGTTCTATTGTAAAGTGATTCAAATCTGCCAGCGTAAGATAAATAATGCAAAATGTTCTGCGAAATCCGCTATCGATAACCGCCAATTAGACCGATATACAACGATAGCAGCTGTAGTGATAAGGGAGGCAATAAAAACGAACATAAAAATTTAACATGCTGCAAGGCAGCCGAATCTCAAGTGAAAATGAACGAATCTCATGATAAGACTAACAGCCCGAGCCGGGCCAGTTCCATGGAGGAGGGCCACGACGTAAGCGACACCTTCTACACGAGCCAGCGGAAGGGCAGCCACGTATTTCGCGTCCGCTTGGACGCCACAGGATTCACGCTGCAGCGGGAGAGCCCCGGGGGAACGCTGATCAAGGAGCAGCATGTGCGGATCGGGGACATTATCGGCGGACGCTGCATGCGTCCCAAGAAGACGCGTCGCTTGGCCATGTCCGGTGCTTGTGCCTGCAGTTCGGGGAATCCCAACTCGCCGGCAGTGTCCGCTTCCGGGGATCGGCCCGCTGCAGCCATCAACACGCCCAGTAAATGCAGCACCACCAGCAAGGAGGATCCCCTCACCGACGGCGATGTCAGCGCCTATCTATATGTCTTCGCCTATGTCCTTAAGAAGAGGAGCCTTCGCACAGAGCTGCACAGGGAGCGAACGGTGCTCACGCTGCGCTTTCGCTCCTTCGACACCTTCGAGGACAATATGCGGGAGGCGGACCGCTGGTACCGTGCCCTCCGCTGGCAGCTACATCGCACCCTGGAGGAGATCTTTGTGGCACCCTCGGTGGATGAGCGGCGTCGCCGGGTTTTAGTGCTGCTGAATCCTAAATCCGGTTCGGGACGGGCACGCGAGGTGTTCAACATGCATGTGACACCGGTTCTCAACGAGGCGGAGGTGCCCTACGATCTGTACGTGACGAAACATTCCGATTTTGCCATCGAATTTATGAGCACTCGCTGCCTGGACGCCTGGTGCTGCGTGGTGGCCGTTGGCGGCGACGGCCTCTTCCATGAGATCATTAATGGATTGCTGCAGCGCGAGGACTGGGCCCATGTCCTGCCAGGCCTGGCACTTGGCATCATTCCCTGCGGTTCTGGAAATGGACTGGCCAGGTCCATAGCACACGGCTATAAGTAGGTCAACCGAGACTAGTTTGTAATTGGATTTCGGTCTCTACTCGCATTTCACTTGCTTAGCGAATTGAGCAGGTTTTCTTATATTTTCACTAGTTCTTTTCCAGTTAATGTTGTCATTTTAGATTAGAATTACATTATTAATTAATTAATTACATTTCAGGAAAAAGAGAGTAATTTTAACAGATTACTTTAACGATTTCCTTTTTTAATTCAAGTAGGAAGCTTAGGCAAAGTTCAAAGCTTTAGTTAGCATTCATTTTAATACCATAATGATTAAGTTTTATAGAAAACCCCTTTAATTTATGATTACTTACCAATTCCCTTGTCTTTTTCCCCTCCTTAGCGAACCATACTTCAGTAAACCAGTGCTAGGAGCTGCTCTCACCGTCATCAGCGGCCGCAGCTCCCCCATGGACGTGGTGCGCGTTCAGCTGCAGCAACGCTCCGTCTACTCCTTCCTATCTATTGGCTGGGGTCTTATCTCGGACGTTGACATCGAGAGTGAGCGCATTCGGATGCTGGGCTACCAGCGCTTCACTGTCTGGACCCTCTACCGTCTGGTGAACCTGCGCACCTACAATGGTCGTATCAGCTATCTGCTCACGGAGCAGGAGGATTCCCCTGTTTCGGGCTATGGCAATCAACGGAATAGGATGCAGGCCAGTCGTAGCTGCAGCACACACATCGACAAACAGGCACCGAGCTTACATCACTCCAGTACCGAGTACCTACCACAGGAGTTTGCTGACGTGATCTCACTGGAAACGTCCATCAATCAGTCGTTCCGGTCGCGCTGTGACAGCTGGCTGTCGGGGGGATCGCGGCGTAGCTTTTACTATTCCATATCGGAGAGCATCTACCATAGTTTGGCGGACGAGAGCGAATTTGCTGGACAGGCGGCTGCCTCGCTGGAGAATCGCCAGCAGAACTTTGGGCCGACAAGCGAGCTGCCAGACTTGAATGAACCACTGCCCGCGGATCAGGGCTGGCAGGTGGAGGAGGGCGAGTTTGTAATGATGCATGCCGTCTACCAGACGCATCTGGGCATCGACTGTCACTTTGCACCGAATGCCCAGATGAACGACGGCACCATCTTCCTCATTCTCATCCGCGGCGGCATCAGCCGGCCGCACTTGCTGAGCTTCCTGTACAACATGAGCTCCGGCACCCATCTGCCGGAGGTGAACAACGAGTACGTAAAGGTGCTCAAGGTGCGCGCCTTTCGCCTGGAGCCGCACGACAATCAGGGCATCATTACTGTGGATGGGGAGCGGGTGGAATTTGGACCACTGCAAGCTGAGGTTCTGCCGGGCATAGCCCGTGTCATGGTGCCCAAATAGTAGCCGGAGGATGAGGATGACCACGAAGCAATAGTTAACTCAATTTAGGAATCTCTGCATTTGTATCTGTAGCTAATACTTAGGGCCTAGACAGCCGCCGTAAGAGAGAGTTGTGCATTCTTCTAATTGTTTTTGTGGTGAAGTCCTTGCTTCTGCCAATCAAATCGTGTATTGTTAACATTTTTAAGTCTAACTGCAGTTATGAACGAAATATAAACGTGTATATAAGCGAATGTTAATTATTTGTTCTTAGAAATATTAATTTAAAAAAAATAAACTTGAAAGCTAAAATTTAAATTCAACACATGAACTTTAACGGTATTTTTCTTGTACTTCCCCTGTTTAGTATTTTGCTAATGGTATACTTTTGTTATTTTTGGTCAAATTGCCATCCGGTTACACTGGTCGGAAAAGTGAAGAAAATAAAAAACAAAACAGGCTGCGAAAAAAACATTTCAAACGCAAATTAATTGCTGATTTCGCATTTACCAGCATTGTCAGCGCATTCCTTCCTCGAATCGAGGCTCTCGACAGAGGATAGACACTAGATAAGCCATCAGAAACCGCCCCAAGCGCTGCAATATGTCGTCCGAGGAGCTGGCGCCAATCAACGAGCAGGACCTCAAGGATCTGAAGGAGCGCATGAAATTGATTGTGGACGCTGATCCGAAGCAGTATCAAAATGAGTTTTCGCTACGTCGCTATCTGCGCGCCTTCAAGACCACGGATGACGCATTCCAGGTGAGCCGCCAATCTATCCAAATTTGGAAATTTCTGAAAAATCTAATGCACCGACTATGAGGTACCCGGTGGGTAAAGCTGCCACTCCAAAGATGACCAAAAAATAGGTTTAGAGCTTAATTTGGGCATATAAAACCTTAAATCTATTGATATATATACTAAACTTTTAAAATAAAATATTATTAAAATTTTTAAAAATCATTTCTAAAAAATATTTTGTATATAAATTAAATATAGATACATAATTGTATAGGAAACTTGAAAAATAGTCTACATACCAAATTTCATACCTTTACCTTCACTAGTTCCCAAGATCTGATAGGTTGACTCAGCTAATGAGGCTTATCGAGCCGTATATGCCTGCACATGCTATGAAAAAAATGTATACTTTTCTATATGTATATATTTTTTGCATTATTGTCATATGTACATATCATATGTCTGTAAATTTGAAGTACCCCCCATAAAGACTCGGGCTTTTGGGGTCAAACTTGCCACTTTTTATGAGTCTGAAATTATCTTTACTAAAATGCTTTCTTTTTCCCCTAGGCCATTCTGAAGACCAACAAATGGCGCGAGACCTATGGTGTGGATAAGCTGGCCGATATGGATCGCAGCCATATGGAGAAGAAGGCTCGAGTCCTGCGGCACCGTGACTGCATCGGTCGTCCCGTCATCTATATTCCGGCCAAGAATCACAGCTCGGAGCGGGATATAGACGAGCTGACCCGCTTCATTGTGTACAATCTCGAGGAAGCCTGCAAGAAGTGCTTCGAGGAGGTCACCGATCGCCTGTGCATCGTCTTCGATCTGGCCGAGTTCAGCACCAGCTGCATGGACTACCAGCTGGTGCAGAACCTCATATGGCTGCTGGGCAAGCACTTCCCGGAGCGTCTGGGCGTCTGCTTGATTATCAACTCGCCGACACTCTTCTCCACCATTTGGCCGGCCATCCGTGTCCTCCTGGATGATAATACCGCCAAGAAGGTCAAGTTTGTGGCCGATGAGGTGGAGCTGTGCCAGTATCTCATCCCAGACATCCTGCCGACGGATATGTAAGGCAAGGATCGGGGATCAGGCGTCGCTTAGTTTTAGACATATCTCCAAAAAAACAGACCCGAATCCAGTACCGAAGACACGCAGCTTCTGAGAGAGCTTCTAACCCCCCCAGTACAGTACTCGTCATATGTGTAAATCGATGTGTTAAACAAGTTGATTGTAAAATGTATTTTATTGGACACAACACTATTAGTACAATGGCAAACTATTTTAGATAAAGGTTTATCTTGTGTATGGCAAGTGTCTAGAATCTACTATATACCTGAATTCGTACCTATATACCATATACTATATATATATATTTGAATGTATTTATGTATATGCAAGTGTCTATGTGTACAGCAAATAAAGTTGTAGAAGAAAAGCTTTAAAGATTATGGGCAATGATGCACGGCACACGTGAATAATCATCACCTGTGTGCGGGGCCGGGTCGATAGTGCGCTAATTTTAGCTTACTTATCATTATCGGCATGTTAGCGATAAGAATCATAACGGTCTCTGGCCTGGAATGTTATTTTTGTTTTTGGCTCACTGATTTCAAATTTTGGCACCGATTAGGGTTGTCCCTGCGATATCAATCGATTGTGGGTTTATCAATATTGTATCGGAATTTGTATTTAGCTTTTTTACAGCATAACATTTTAAAATTTTATAGAATTCAGCCTCAAAATGTAAATAATTTATTTATTCAAGTACAGAATTCTGTGTACTATTGTACTGTTTACCAAAATAATTTATTTTAATCGAGTGTTTTTGTTTTGCTATCAGTTTTTTCTGAACGCAACCAATGATTTTCCCCCATTCTGCCTGCCAAGCTCCCGCTAGATTCTAGCTAGTTTAAAGCTAAATAATTTTTACAGCATAACATTTAAAAATTTTATGGAATTAAGCCTTAAAATGTAAATAATTTATTTATTCAAGTACAGAATTCTGTGTTATATTGCACTGTTTACTAAAATAATTTATTTCAATCGACTGTTTTTGTTTTGCTATTTGTTTCTGCTGAACGCAAGCAATGATTTTCCTCCATTCTGCCTGCCAAGCTCCCGCTAGATTCTAGCTAGTTTAAAGCTAAATCATCCCCGCGAGCAGGCGACAACCCTGGCGCCCAACTGGTTATCATCTGGACGCAAAACACAAACACGCAAAAGTCGAGCACTTCTTGATAAGGAAATCTGAAGCGCGCACTATGAGACCTCGACGGAGCAATAACAAAAGCAATAACAGTTGCAATAACACCAGCAGCGAAATGGATAAGTCGATCCGCCAGTTGCGAGCGTCCAAAAATCAGTGATCGGCGAAGCGTGCGCTGCGAAACATGTCGTCGGCGCCTATGGAAGCAACGGGAGCTCGGAAAAACGTCCAGGATGTGGAGGAAGCAGCTCACAAGGAGCCAACTGGCGGCGGAGGAGGAGCCTTTATTGCCGCCCTGGACGTTGGCACCACCTATGTGCGTTGCTTCATTCTGGACGAAGGCTGTGTGGTGCGGGGTTCAGCAGTGGATGCCGTAAGTGGTGCTTCACCCGCTCAAACGGCGGGTGCAAAGTTAATTGGCTAAATAACTTTTAACGTTTTATGACCTTTGGCGTAATTATAGGTGAGGCTGCTGAATCCGCAGCCGGGCTTTTTCGAGATCGAGCCTGAGAGCTTGTGGCGCAAGATCGTCAATGTGATAAGGCAGGCGGTGAGGGGTGAGTGTTAGAGGAACCCATAAAAGCGCGAGCGGGGAGTTAATTAAAAATTTAATGTTCTACGTAAGTTGCTTGGGGGATGAACTGCAATAGAAATAAACAAAGAAATGTCTCTCTTGGGGAGTGGATTGCTAAAAAAATGTGTTCAGCTTGAGTTATTTATAGAATCTTTCTGTATTTGTAACATATTATATATTTAAAACTGGGAGAACATTTAATTTAATACCCCTCAACCCCCACAGATGCCAAACTGACACCCGCCGACATCACCTGCCTAACCATCTCCACTCAGCGTTGCACCTTCCTCACCTGGGATCATCACACTGGCGATTACTATCACAATTTCATCACCTGGAAGGATCTGCGTGCCGACAAACTCGTGGATGAGTGGAACTCCAGCTGGACAAAGCGTTCGATGAATGGATTTTCCTATGCCCTGTACCTGCTCACGCGACAGTCGCGATTCTTGGCCGGCAGCGTGCTAAAGCTGATGAATGGCCAGGTTACGCCCAGGTTGCTCTACGAGATTAAGCACAACAAAAGACTGCGCGAGGGGTTGCACAGGAAAAGGGCTCGCTTGGAGCTGCTAGACTCCTGGATCCTGCACAAGCTAAGAGCGGGCACGGGACAAGACAGGGATGTAAATGTAGAGCATATAACCGATGTTACCTCCTGTACGGCGACGGGATTGTATGATCCCTTTACGCTCAGCTGGTCGCCGCTGATAAGTTGGCTTTTTGGAATCGATGTGAGCGAGGGGATTGGTTTTTCGTTTCGGAATATTTTATAATCCTTAAAATCCTTTGTTTCAGACCAAAATCCTGCCTCGGGTGGTGGACAACGCCTACAAGGGCTTTGGCCACGTTCATCCCACTGCTTTGGGCCCTGACTGGGCCGACACTAAGATCCCCATAGCTGCCTCACTCAGTGACCAAACGGCTGCCATGTGGGGATCGCAGTGCTTTAAGAAGAATGATGTTAAGGTCACCATGGGCACTGGAGCCTTCCTCAATCTGGTGACGGGACCCAAGTGCCATGCTGCCATCTCTGGGATGTATCCGTTAGTGGCTTGGCAGCTCAAGGAAAAGGAACGGCAGGAGAATGCCATTTACTGCATCGAGGGGGCATCACATGATTTTGGCACTGTGGTGACCTGGGCTCAATCCTGCGAGCTCTTCGAGAATCCAGCTGATACGGCGGCCATAGCAGAGTCTGTCTCGGACACCAGCGATGTGTTCTTCATGCCTGCCTTCAGCGGCCTGGGGGTGAGTTCGAACTAGTTTTGTGTTTCGAGATTAGAGCTAATCCCCATCTTATCTTTCGACAGCCCCCGGTGAATGATTACCGATCAGCAAGTGGCTTCATTGGCCTCACTCCGTCCACGACCAAGGCGCACATGGTGCGGGCTCTGCTCGAAAGTATCGTTTTTCGTCTGGTCCAACTGATCGAGGCGGCCGAGCAGGAGACCTCACAGAAGCTTGAAATGATTAGGTAGCCTCTCAGCAAGTTCCTCCTTGGAGAAAGCCTTTATTATTCATTCCTCTCCCCTTTCAGAGTTGATGGCGGCGTTTCTCGCAACGATTTCGTCTGCCAGTTCCTGGCCGATCTCAGCCAGCTGAGGGTGGAGCGTGCTGAGAACGCGGAGAGCAGCATTATGGGTGCCACCTTTATGGCGGGCCTCAACCATGGCATCTGGCGCAGTGTGGAGGATCTCAAGTGTTTCCGGCATGTGGAGCGGGTCTTTGAGCCGCGACCCAAGGAGCATGCAAAGATAGTGGCCCGCATGGACAAGTGGAGTCGGGCCATAGCCCGCTTCAGCGACTGGTACTAGGTTTCATACTTTCCTCTGTATTTTTTTCTACAAGCTAAAAGTCATTAAATACTTAGAAGACTAAGGTTATTGGAGTGGTGGATAAAAATGCTGCCTTATTCAGTCTTGCTCAATTGAAGCGCTGCTGGAAATTCTGTTGCTGGTTAAACATCATCTGCTGTTGCTGCTGCTGCTGTTGTTGCTGCTGCTGTTGTTGTTGTTGCTGCTGCGACTGCTGCGGCTGGTGGTGGAAGTCTTGCTGCTGCCCAGCACCGGACAAACGGACCCGCTTGGCATTCGGCTCCGAGTTCATTTGCTGCTGCTGCTGTTGTTGCTGTTGCTGCTGCTGCTGCTGTGCCTGTTGCTGCTGCTGCTGCTGGCGCTTGTTGTCGGACTTGTCCTCCTGGTCATCGTCGGTAAGGAACTCACGCTTGGGATACGGTATGGGGCATCCGGCGAAGACATCTTGCGTTGGCAGCGGCTCCTCCTGGAAGTACTGGTCCTGCATAGCCTGCTCGGAGGTGATTCGCTTGTTGGGGTCCATCAGCAGTAGCTTTTGCAGCAGGTGGAAGGCCTTGCTGTCGGGCTTGATCTTATGGCGCTCCATATACTTGGCCAGCGAGCAGGTGGAGTAGGTTGAGCGCTTAAAGTCCTTGGTCAGCGTGTGGTGCTCCGGCATCTTCTTGATGTCCTCCCAGTCCTTGTCCTGCGGAAAGCCCATCACATTGAAGATGCGGTCCAGCTGGTCGTGATGATAGGGATTGCTCGTTTTGATGTCCTCCTGCCGGCAGTGGAATATCGGCTCCGAGGTGAGCAGCTCTGCAAAAATGCAGCCAATGGCCCAGATATCGATGGCTTTGGTGTAGTGGCGGGCGCCCAGCAGCAGCTCTGGGGCGCGATACCAAAACGTGACCACCACGGGATCCAGATCCGCCAGCGGTTTAAGCGGTGCATTAAAGAGACGCGCAAAGCCCATGTCGGCGATCTTGACACGTCCGCGCTCATTGCCGTCGCCCATCACCAGGATATTGGCCGGCTTCAGGTCACGATGCAGCACCCAGTTACTGTGCAGATAGTGGATACCGTCGAGGATCTGGTAGAGAAGACTCTTCACCATGCCGCGCGGCACCACCACCTGCTTCTTGGTGGCCTTCGCCGCCCGATGGAACTTGATGATGTGCCACAGGTCGTGCTCCGCGTAGTCGATCAGCAGGAACACCTTGCGGTCGTTGTGCGAGAGGAAAACCCGGATGAGTGTGATTACATTTTGGTGCTTAAGTTCGCGCAGCAGGGCAATCTCGCGACAGGCGGACATGGACAGCCCGGTGCCGTCGATCTGCTTCAGTGCATATTCCTTGCCATCGCTGTGGGATTGAGAACAACTTTAATTCTTAGTTTTCATTGCAAGATGCCGAGACTCACCTCGTCTCCTTCCACTTGGCCTTGTATACGTGGCCGTAGGTGCCGCGTCCGACCTTGCAGCCTTCGTAGTTGAACAGGTCCTCCACCTTGGTCCTCTCCATCTGCGTTTTCATCTTAAAATCGTAGTCCATTTTGTATTTTTATAAAATTAGCCAATTTCCAATGTTTGTAAATTTTGCTGCCTCCTCGTCAGCTGTCCGCCAATAACAAAGCGATAACAACCTATCGGTGTTTGAGTGGCGGCACTTTGCACGATAATCACGATTTTTACTAGGCCAATATTGAATTTACCCCCTCCAGCACTGTGTGGAAAATGATCTAATACAATCGGATTAAAAAATATAAATAAGTACAGAAAGCTAATTAATTAAAAATAAAACATGTAAGCAATAAACACTTGTACTTAATGCCAACATAAGGGTACTTTCGCTTCTGTTTTCTGAAAATCAAATCAGCCATTACACATTTTAGCTTTTTTCCAGCTTTCTTCAACTTTTTTAAGACCGAGCTGGCAACACTGACTATATATCAGGTTTATAATGTTTTGATTCGTCGGGCGTTCGCACATGCGCGCGCACAGTTATATATTCCGATCGTGGCCGTCTTCTCGATTTCCCTCTCGCGCTAATCAGTTGGGATCTGCGTACTTTGCGGCTAATTTTTAAATTAAAGAAACGAAAAATAAAAAAAAACAACGAAATCAAGCAAATAATTGAGTAATTAATGTTAAATGTAAGAAGTGCCTTGTGTTTTTGTGTAACTGTGGAGTTAAGTGGAGTTCGATCCACAAAAAATAAAGTAATTGCCGCAAAAAGTGTTCCACTAAATTGATAATGGCTTAGTTTTGAAAGCTTAAAAGCATATGGATGCGATTAACTGGCCGATTTAGGAGCTAATACCTGTGGCAGGAAGCAAATATCGAAAAGTCATTCAAGTTGCTGGAATTAACTTGCAATATTTTCCATGAGCGGAAAAGAAAGTTTGATTTAGGCGAATCGGAAGATAACACATAAAGAAATGACGCGGGAAATTAATTAAATTGTCTGTTAATATAGAGAGTTTATTTATTAAATTACAACTATATTTTGTAATTGAATAATCAAGTTTAAATAATGTAATAGAAATATATAGAAAATTAAATATAAATGGGACAAATCAAATCCAAAGTAGTGATCTTTCATCGCAATATCTATGCAGATGATCTCACTGTATTATCACATTTTTAATAGCGTTTAATGACATCAACTAAAGAGGAAAATATTTATTGTTGATTTAACCATATAAAAAACGACACTTTGATTGATTTTGCTGCATTTATTAACTATATTTTTACCGATTTCTATTAAAAATGAAAAAATGTATTTATTTATATATACTTATATCAATTATTAAACGTTTCTTACTCTAAATCAATTCTTAAAATTATAATTCATATATTTTCTATTCAAATTGCAAAAACTGTTATTGCCTGCGAAAAACCCTTGAAATAATAACAAATTGATAAACTTAATTAATTGGTTAATAAACTGTGAGGGGTCAGGAGTTTCCCAATAGAGTTTCCCAATATGTAAAAATTTCATTGAACTTTTGTATACATTAAAAAAAAAACCAGTGGCTAAAAAACAAAAACTAAGGAAAAATCCAATCAACACCAAGTTGCGACTAGTTACCCGTTGCAAAAATTGGCAACTTCCTTCAATTGGGCGCCAAGTCATTAGCTGCCCCCCAACTCCTTGCCTCCCCGTTTGCCCCTTTGGAGCCCCCTCAAAGTACCGCTATGACTAGACAGGCCTTGTCCACATATTTCTTTATTTTTCTGCTTCTTTTTTATTTATTTATTTTTTTTTCGTATGCAACCATTAGCCGCCGCATCAACAAACGAGACGCCACACACAGATACTACTAAATCTTGGGAGACACACACAGATACGCGCAGGTGGATCGCGGGGGTAGAGGTGCCGGGGAAAGGGACCCGGTGACGTTTGCTCTGGGGCCCCTTCACTTTTTGTTGTTGCACTGCAAGAAAGTAAATTTATGTGATAACTATATTACTTTCTTACTGGAGTTAATATAATTTCCGTTACCTATTTTTAGAGCTAAAAATGCCAATATTTATTTAACTGATAATTACTTGTCCTACAAATGTTATTTTGAGATTGAGAAACAAAAAAGTTATATTTTGTATATCCAAAGTTTTGAATTTTTGTGTATATTAAGTTCCTGTTAACTAATTTTAAATATTTTTTATAAAGATGACCGAAGCATAGTTTTAATTATACATTTTATATTTTAATTTCTTTCAGAATATCAAAATTTTCTGTTAATTATTTAGAAATATTTTATATTCAACGAACTTTACAGAAGCTTAGGCTTGACAGGATATTGAAAAAATGTAGCTTTAAAAAGGAAAAAAAAAACTGAAATAATGTTTATATTTTCCCAATTATAGAAAGATTTACAGATTTATCTCAGTGTTCTTGTTGTCGTCTTTTTTTTTCGTGGTTGGATGAAAAAGTTGCCATAGCAAGTGCAATTCGCGATTCGCATTCCGCTGGCCGAAAGTATCTTTGGAGTTTTGCATCTTGTGGATGTCTGCCGCGCTTAACTGTAAATTGAGGCATGTGCCTCTCGCCGCCCCCCGTCCTCACCCACCATCTCTCCATCTTTCTCCCAGTCCCAGTGCTCTGAGCACTCTGCGCTCTCTTTTGTTTGTCAAGTTCAATGTGCGTTGACAATTTTCCCCATTTCCCAAACCAAATGGGCGACGTTTTCCACATCGAGTGTGTGTTTGTGTGTGTGTGCGTACTTCTTGCACTTGGTGCCTCATTGTGCTTGTGCAACTGTGCGTGTATTTTAATTTATTTTAAATCGAACAGCAATTGAAATATTTAAAGCTAAAGGTAGTGATTCAACCCGGAACTTGGGCGAGTGTGTAAGGTGCCCTGCCGCAGTTTTTCTGCAAGTTTCAGGCAATGTATCTATGAATCTACGTATCTGCGTATCACCATCGCCAAACGCAATGCATAAATCAGCTAAGGAAAGAAAGAAGAAAAATCTTTGCTTCGTTTTTTGTTAGTTTTTTTTTGTTTTTTTTTTTGTGAAAGCGCAAGTCGTTTTGGCTTTGTGTGTAGCGTAATTTTTACACTTTTACCAAAGAGAAAGAAGACAGAAAGATACATAGATACTTGCTCTTTACATACGCTGCACGCTGCTCATAAGCATCTTTTCTCTATTGCCAACCGACAAACACGATTCATTCGTGGCTGTTTGTCTTTAAGCCGCTTAATTGAAAGTCTCGACTTGACTTATGACTTTAAAGAAAAGCTACAAAAATATATATAAAAGAAGACCTGATGGCAAGGCTTTTCCAGGGGAGTTACATTTTATTGATATGACAGAGCAGACTTTTGAGCTTTCGAAACACGCTTTAACCCATAGTTTTCAACAGTTTCTTCTAGTGCAATTAATTATAAATAAATTGAACTAAAAAATATGCAAGAAAAGCCAATGAAAAGTGCTTAGCAAATGTTTCTATTTGCTCATCAAAGTGCATGTGCTAAAAAAAATAAACAACAACAATCAGACAACCAGAAATAAACCAACGACAGACAAGCCGCTAAATAAGGTAAGCCGCCAATCCGAAATTAATTTTAATAATCTTTCGCCCAGTTTGGTCTTTATTTATATTTGTATTTTTTGCATATCCATTTGTTAACTCGTTTGCGATGTCTATTAACGGCATTCAACGCTCCGGGCTGTGAGCTCATCTCGCAACTCAATGATATTCATTCTAAACTGAGGCCAAAAACTTGTTCGCTGGCTGATTCACATTTTTCACAGCTCCGTTTTACAGTTTACAGTTGCTATATATTGTTTGACTTTGCATATATATCTTGGCACGCTCAAATATTTAATCTGTTAACTGTCTCGGTTTGCTTTCCAAATCGCTGCACATACTTATATATATTTTCCCACCCGCAATGTCAAGGTTGTCTTTATGGTTGTCGCGGTTGCTTGGCTAAACATTTCTGAGCTTCAGAGTTAAATACCAAAAAATATAAATAAATAAAAGATAAATGAAAGATAGTATAAATTGTAAAATGCCCAAGTAGCCGGCTTATTGCCAATTGTCTGCAGCTAATTGAAGCTCAACACTTCTCAAGTGGAACGAACGCCCCGTCGTTGTTTTTGTTTTTCCTTTTATTTTATTGTATAATTTGTAATTGCTTAATTTTTCGGACAAGCCATAAGAGAGATATTTTACAAAAATAAATTAAGTGCGGCAAGCAATTAGTTGAGTCTTAAGTTGGCTATTTACAAAACGTAGGCAGATTAATGGCCGTCGAAGAAGAGGTTAAGACGTTGAACGTGATGTGAGATTTTGGCAGGTAATGAAGTTTATTTTTAAAGCTTATAGCAGGTAGATAAAGGGAGTTATCTGATATTTTGGTGGATTATTCTTGGGGATTATTTCTGTAAAGAGAGCGAAAAATACTTCTAGGTTTTGGGCAGAGTTGAAAGTATTTTACTTTAATTTAAAAATTTATTGGGAACTTTTGAAGTACGGTTTTCTTTTCTTAGTTTAGCATTTTTCCAACATCTTTATTAGTTTGATGAATTAAAAACAAATACATTTAATATACTTTCAGCCTTGAAAATATTTTTGTATTATGATTGTGTTTTAATAATTAAACTCCTGCTTATAATAAAATATTTTTTCGCAAAGGTTAAACTATAAAAAACAAAGTTGAATGTAGCAAATTTTTTAAAATAAATATTTTTAAAATGATTTCTATAAATACTACATTGGGAAACAATTTCCTAAAATAAATAAATAATAAATTATAATGTTTATTTATAGGTTCCATAAAATCTCCACAAAATATTGTTTTAATGTTTCTGCCTCTTTCTACGTTTTCTTTTGATTAATATATATTTCTTTGCCAAGATAAAAATATAATAATTAAGTTAAACGCATCACCATATCTCAAGGTTATGATTAAGTATCCATAATTGTGTCAACATCTGTTGGCACCGCCAGACTTTAACATAATATTAGCCATATAAATATCTTCGAAATTATTGGTCAATTAATAAGCCATTAGGGCAAATCTTTGGGTACCAGCCTAGAGCAAAAAAATATATATAGAAGGCTAGCGTTTATCAATACCGTTTTCTATTCTTTTAATTTTCTTTTTTCTAAGATTTTTTTGCCCCAAAGCCGAGATGAGAAACCGTTAAGCATTTCACCTGGGGCAAGTCACAGAGAAGAAAAAAACTATCATAAATTTTTAATGTTAATAAAACATTTTTACGAGTCTTTTATGTGTGAAAATTACGCAGAAGGGCATCAAAATAAACGAGACCACGAGCTGTGGAACAGTTAGCCAGCTGGCACAGGTGTAAAGCCAAGTTAATATAATAAATAATTACGGCAGCCTCAGACGAACGAACACATACCTTACATTTTTCCAACAACTCTCTATGGGTACACAGAAAAATATTAGTACCTAAAACTGCATTTAAATAAAAGAGGTAATAGTTTCAGTTAGAAACTTTTGATAATTATTTTCCCGAGTGGAGCTTTGTGTGACTTTGGTGTGAGGTGACACCGGCGGCGAAAGAGAGAGAAACTAAACCGAAACTACTGAATAACAAGTGTAGAACAATAAGACGGCAAGACGGTAGAAAACTGGCCAAGTGGCTGGAACGCCACAGTCAGGTCACTGAACTTGCGACGGACGACGGACGACGGACTACAGGTGCTTCAAATATATATTTTACACCAAGGCATTAACAAAAGCAAGTCTCCCCTTTTCAGAGCCATGATAGAGCGGTATTAAGTTGGCCAGTCTTTGTTTTTTTTAGTCCCATGAATGGCTTTTATTTATGTTGGCCTGAAATTTGCCAAAAAGTAATGTTTGGTTGATCATAAAACTTGCTAATATGGGTAATTTTAGATGTGGATTTTTGTTTATTATGTCACATGCCTACTTGTGGGTGTAAATTCGGGAACCAGTTTTGGGAATGAGTCAGGTATGGATTGGTATTTATTTTACAGAAGGATTGATTTTAGCTAAAGTTATAATTTAATTTATAATTTTCTCAACGCTGCTAAGTGATGGAAATTTTGTACTTTCCCATTTTCATCGGTAAAATTTAGTGAGGTCTCAGTTATAGATTTTGCTTGTTCTACAGTGACTCCAATCCGCTTTGCTGTACTTTGCTTAGATCCTATTCTGGCATTCTAGAACGCTCCCGAACAAATTGCGTTATAATTGATGACACTCTGTGAAATTGGTCTCTGCTGGCGGAGAATGTCCGGCTTTGAACCGCTGCTGCCAATAACTGTAACCAACTTGACGAACCTCGTTCCCATTAGCGGCAAACTCAACCACTTGCTTGACCCACTCTGGAGCATCCACAGTATGCCAGGCGATACCATGTCATCAGACGACGACGACGACGCCGACGATGGTTAATCGGCCGACGTTCTCATTACGCTGGCAGCAGCGGCCATTTCCGCACCTACTTAGCCGTGTGTGTAATCCCTATTGACCTCCATTTCCGTGTTGGGCAACTGGTAATGCATCCATCCTCATCCTCCCTCTCTGAACCCTTCGCATGTGCAACCCAATGGATGCAAGTTGGCCTTTTCATTAGCTTCAGTTTCAATTTGCTATTTGCTTCGAGTATTTTTACGATTTGTGCTCAGAGCTCTGTTTCGTTTCTCGGCTCGTTTTCTGCCATTTCTGCCTTTGGAGTTGTTTGGGCCAAGAAAGAAGAAAAAAATAAACTTGTTTATGGCTCCTACAAGAATGTGGAAAGCAAAAAAGCCAAAACGAAACGAAACGAAACTAGGAAAAAAAGAAGTAAACAAAACTGGGTTAAAATTGTTAGACAACCTGAAGTTGCAGTTTGCCGTTTCTGAAATATTGCATAGCTCGGGGTCTGCTATTGAGTCTGGTCTGGTCCCAAGAGCGAAACTACTAAATAATAAAGAAAAAGATATAAAAAACGGAAAACTCTGCTGTGTGTTTGAGTGCTAAATAGAATGGAATGGATTGGAATGTCTGCTGGTTATGGGAAGAACCCGATCAAGTGAGGTGCACTCCAAGTTTAATAGACCAAAACTGATTTTAGTGTGCTGGAAAATCGACGAGAAACAAATTTGATTTAAATTTTAATTAAAGAAGATATAGAGAGAGAATATAGGGAGGTAGCTGAATATTGAATGGGTTAAGCAAAGGTGTTTTGCCATAAATTGAGGGGTTTACCAATAAATACTTCTTTTTTCATGAATTAAGAAAGTTTCCAAGTCATTTAAATGATAAAAAATAAATACTATTAACTTATATATTGAAATCTTGAATTTTTTATCTTTACAAAATATTATTGTATTTTTTTATTACTCATTGAGTACAATTTTAAAAAGTTTCTGTCTATCATTATGTCTTTCTTGCTACTAATAAAATTATGGCCTGGAAATTGACAATTTTCTTTGTCCATTAAAACAATAAATGGTTAATTATCTTAATTAATTAATAATATTATTAATTCTATTAAATTCTGCATTTAATTGTAAAGTGTGTCACAGCAATAATTTATTTAAAGGGCGTGACTAAATAAATAGGTTTGCGTTCACCAAATTCAGTTGGCCTGTGTTTGGCCATTTAACTACAACGTTTATATAGAATTAAAAAAATTAAAAATTAAAATTATTAACCTATATTTAATATTAATTTAAAAAGGCAAACTTTGTTCTTTGAAGTTTGATTTTTAGAAATAAAATAAATTAAATAGTTATGCCATGGAACCCTGCCTGAACATTATGTATAACTAAAAGATAATGTTTACTTATAATTCAAAAATATAATATATATAAAAATATATAATTATAGTTGATATAAAAATATACAATTTGTTCTTTGAAGGTATATTTTTACAACTAAAATTACTTGAATATTTAATCCAAAAAGACTTTTTCTAAAACTTCAAATGTATATTAATTTCTCCAATAGTGAGAAAGCTTCAACTCCTAATTTAAAATATTATTTAATAGTTTGCAGCATAATAATAATTATAAAAATTATGTTGATGAAATTTTCAACAACTTAAAAATATTTTAGGAACTCCTCTTAACCCTCCCTTGCCGAAACATAATCCCTTTTATTTTTTTTTGCCATGATTCGTGCCGGTTTGCATTGACTTTTGTGTGAGGTGTCTTATGTTTTGTGGAGCCACTGCACTTGCGCAAAATCCCAACCAAAACACTGAAACCCTACAAGAGTTAACCGAAACGAAACCCGTCTTGGGTATGGTCAGTAATGAAATAAAGCCAAGCTGAGCCCAACTATTGGCGGCTACTTAGTATGCCCGGCCCGAGTTCGACACTCTCGAAAAAGGCGCAACGCAACGTTCGGTTTCAATTGGATTGCTGGTGGCTTATTAATTACCTCACAACCACACAACCACACACATAAAACACCCACCAGAAGGATAGAAAGAGCGATTCGGGGGACTTTCAGGGGGTTTGTTGGTTGCTTTGTGTGTGCAGAACCCACAAAAGGCGTTGGACAGTGGCGGGTAATACGAGTAATCCGAAAATGGAGCCCCGGCTGATGAAGTCAACAGCCTGAACTCGTTTTGAAGTTTAATTTCCTCTCTACTTATTTTTCTCTCTATTTCATTTGTTATTTAAATTGAATTTTGATTCGCTGTTTGATTTTCCATATGCGAATGAAGAGCTCAAGAAAATTGAGAGTGACTTTGTTGATTTGCTGTACAATTTTTTTTTGCAAACTCGTTTTTGCATATTTCTCTCTGTCGTTGCCTTTGGTTACTTTCAAATGTCAAACGAAGTTGAAGGTGGTCCACAATGATATTTGATTTTTTCCTCGGCTACTCGCGTATAATATGATTTATATTGAGTCATGTTGGAAATGAACGCAGCAGCAGAGCCTTGAGAAAACAAAAGACTTAAGCAAAAAACTTGATTTTTATTATTGTTTTTTTTTTTTGCTTTATTTGTTTTAAATACTTCAAATTCCTATAAAAATAAAATAATATGAATAGATTTAAATGAAGGTGAAGGAACTGATGTTTTAAAAAGTATATAAATATATTTAATTAAGAAAATATATAAAGGTAGGGCTTAAAGTGTCAGGTAAAATAGATTTTAATTAAGTTTAATATGCAGATCGCTTGTCAACTAAATAATAGAATTTAAAACATTACATTTTGACTTTTTACGTCATTATTTTTAAAGACATTTATATATCTTAAATAGAATTTAAAAAGTCAAAAATAAATTCAATTTTTAAATTTCCATGAAAAAATGTCTTCACGCACAGTTTACTATATTTTATTTTATAAAAAACGAACCCAAACTTAAACAAGATATTTCTTACCCAAAAAAGGGCCATTAAAATCTGAAGAGGATGTCTGGTTAAAACTCTGCAAAAAAAAAAAAAAACATAAATACCTGACAAACCCAGACAAAATGCATATTAAAAACGCATTAAAATGTTTGACTTCCACCATTTATCATACCTTCACTTATGGATTCAATTAAATTCAATGCACGATGCGCTGAAAATCCGCAGATGGCAAACAATTCCAAATGCGATTCCGAAAAGTCATAAGCAAAATCGTGTCCCGGCCCGGGTGAAACTTAATGAAGCCTGAGAAAGTTGCTCAAGGCTCTGCTCAGGTGACAATCATTAAAATAAAGCAACAAATAGCTAACTAACAAAATACAATAACCACAAACAAAACTGAAAAGTGCAAGAAAAACTGCAATGGAAAACTGCAACATAAAAAATGCGATAATTGCTAACAAATTTGTACGACAAGCGCATGCCAAACATGCAACAAACAAAAGCCACAAGCGACGCGTTTGAAGAGCTTAAGACTAACTAATTGCATTTTAATTAACTTATTTTCGGCCAGGTCTTTAGAACTCTTTTTAGCCAGTCAGTCAGTCAGCTTTAAAGCAACTTTTCCTTCTGGTCTTAACCTGGTCTGTTGAGTGCTGCTGCATCTTCTCGGTTTCTGCAATGACCCAGTTTTATGCAAGTGGAACGCTTTGACCAACAACTGCAACACGGCAACAGCTATTGACCATAAATAGTAAGCCGTAGATCTATGGCCCACAAGGGGAAGAATGAAATAGAAGTAGATACCGATGCCGTTCGAAAATTATTAATGTTTTAATAGCAGTGTATTATGCTTAAAAAATAGTTCTTATGAATAACTATTGGATCATTTATTAATATTTATAAAAGTGAATAGGAACAATATAAACTTTTTACTTAATAAATTGATAGGAATTTTTTATGATATGTTATTGTTGCTTGTTGGTATAAAATTTTTGTTCGATAGAAATTCATTACTAATAATCTTTATTTTCAATATTTAAAATCATATTTATACTTTTTTATAATTTTGTTTTATATTTTCTAAGAACTGTGTTAACCCTCTTTGTACTAATTCAATCAATATTCTCATTTCTTATTTCTATAATCTCCAAATCAGTAAAATATCATGAAAAACCTTTTCTCCAAGTCATACAAAAGTGGCTGGAAAAAACCCAACTCCTTTGGCAAGACGCACTCCACTCAATGAGGCTTCGACTTGAAGTCTTTCTCAATGAAGGCTTATAAAGAATAGACTCTGCCGCCTTCGGGTTTCAGGTTTCATTCTGAGTGGAAGAGAGAACCAGTTTCTTTTCGGATGCTGCATAAGCATGGAAGAACTTTCTTCTCATTGATTCTAGCGGCCTGCATATAAATAAATAAATTAAGAGACTTTCTTTATGGCAGAGTGTGTGTGTGTGTGTAAGGGGCTTTGGTGTCATCATCTATTCATCGGCTCCTAACGCCTCACTTTGGCTGACCCAAATACTTGCTGGCTCTTTCACCATAGGTCAGAGCCAAAGACTGGGCTTGGGCCTGGCTTTCGTGCACCTTGTGTCATTATGTGACTGGGTATCCGATCTCCGGGCTTTGGGCTGACTGTTGGACCAACAAGCAGACAGATTATAAACACCCAGGCAAGTATTTTCAGTCCTCTTTCGATTATACGCATCTTTATCGGCATCTTCATTAGTTTGACCCAATTTCTGGGGAGTTCTTTTTACTTTCTATTTTCCCTCTGAATATCTTAAGAATATTTTGGATTTTTTTATGGGTCTCTTGTTAAGCTTTTGATTTGGGGAAGTCGATTTACTTTCATTTGAGGAAATCTCTTTCGTTTTTTTTCGATTTTATCGGTTATTATTATAATGATTAGATGTGTGTGTGTGTGTTTGGGCGTTAGCCGGGGCCACTTCCGTTTTGGTGGAGAAATGAAAACGAAAATTGGTAATAATTATTCAAATTTTATATATAAGCAGAGAGAAGGAAATTTAAATTTTATGCATAAGCTAAGAGAAGGAAATGAACATTTAAATTGGTTTTATTTTAGAGCGGAAAGCTACTTTTATTTAGTATTTTTCAACTTGATTCAAGACCAAACAGAATTAACCTTTATTAACCCCAGAAAACCCGAATGTGGTCAGTCATTTTTAATGAAAGATTTTTATTACCTCAAATGTGGTTTAACCTTTAATGTTCCCATCAACCTTTTGGCCAACATGCGTGCTCCTATCTAGGTCGCATATTGCCAATTTCTTTTGGCCATTAAAAATATATACAAAAAAAGAAAAATCATTTATTTATGGGTCAAAACAAAAGAGTTATAAATCTCCAGGTCAAAATATAAATCCCACAAATTGAGTGCTATAACCGATCGATTTCGGTCGAAAAGAAAGCTGATCGGACAATTAACATAATGATTTGATAAAGACAAAACATGAAATCACTTCAGCGACCATCAAAGTTCTTTCTTTCTATTTTTTTCTTGCCAATTTTTGATATCTTGGCCTGATATATATTGACAAATGGTTTCGGCCACTCGCTGCGAAACCGGGTCAAGTGTTGATAAAGGGCTTTCGTTTGAAGAAATCCGACTGATAAAATGATTTGATGGACACTTTTAGAGGCTTCATTAAGTTGTATTTAAATATTTAAATATTAAGATGGATCTGTTGGCCTATAAGAACCGTTAAATGTCCGGGCCAGCTCCTCAGTTTGCCTTTACCCCGCGATTCGTTCGGTCGTTTCGCTGAAAATATGAAATTCGATCCGCCGTCTCTAGTCCTCCTGGTGGCAGTGACTGTCCTCTGGAGCTGCCATCCAAGCTGGGCTCGCCGCGAGTATAATTACAAGCCGCCTGGTCGCGGTTACTTCTACCCAAAGCCTCAACCAGCACCACCAGCGAGATTGCCACCTCTCCCAGTCAATGGATCTTCGGTTATACCACCACCAGCCCCACCGCCGGGCGTGCAATCGGACTTCATTGACGATCTGATCGAGGGCCATAAGCAGCAAATCTTATCGAATGTCCTGGGCGTGGCCAGTGAAACTCCCTCGGATCCGGTCTCATCCTCATCCCAGTCGCAGCCATTTGCCCCCCTCGAGGGCGGTGGTGCCAAGGCGTTCCGCGTTAATCGCTGTGCCAGCTGCAGTGAGTCTCAGGGATAATACCATTTGCTCTATAGTAATCCATGGAAGTGGTGCCGGGGGAATGAAACGATCCGAGCTAATCGCTGGATAATAATTGCAAATTTCCAGTTGGTTATTGTACGCCTATTGGGAAACGCATTAAATCGAAACGTGTTTGAAGAACGTGCTGTGAACATACACAAACAACTTAATTTTTGTGCCTTTTTTATGGCCAGTTTAACAGACTTAAACGTTGTGGTTTACAAATTTATGGGTTTAGTAAGGAAAAAGTTTAGGAAAATTAGAGCAGAAGTCCATGTATAGGTTATGAATAATTGAATACATTTTATAAGTATTTTATTTTAATAAAATATTAATATTTTAACTTCCTAGTTCAAAAAGTTAGCATTTTAAAGAGAGCAGAAATCTAATAGTTATGAAAATTCTAGAAAATATTTCCAATAAATCATTACTACGGATGTACATATATAGAAAATTAAAGTTCAATATGTTCAACATAGAAAAATTTCGATATCTTTAGCACCAAAACTAATGTTTACTTTGATATCTCAACATTTTAAGTATTAAAAACATTAAAAAACATAAGAAAAATTGCATAAAAAAATATTTAAAAAAAGAAAAGGCTTCTATGAGTTATCCCAAAATATCAATTACAATTTTTTCTTTTAAAAAAACTTTGAATTTCAAATTAACAGCTAGATTTCCCAAAAACTATTTCCCTTTTTTTTGCGCCTTTTGTAAATTTAATTAAAAATTATAAAATGAAAATGAATTAGTTTCTCTTTCGATAAATTGACATACGTTCTCCCCGTTCCGCCCTCGATTTCATTCCCCCACGGCTGAGACACTTTTCCGCTGAAGACCTCCCAGAAAACCAGAAATCCTCAGACCCTGTCGAATCGCAAATCCTCTTCTTGCAGCCTGCGGCGTGCCCAATGTGAATCGCATCGTGGGCGGCTCCCAAGTGCGGACAAATAAATATCCGTGGATTGCCCAGATCATACGCGGCACCTTCCTGTTCTGCGGCGGAACCCTAATCAACGATCGCTATGTCCTGACCGCCGCCCACTGCGTCCATGGCATGGACATGCGGGGCGTGTCCGTGCGCCTGCTGCAGCTGGACAGAAGCTCCACCCATTTGGGGATAACTCGAGCGGTGGCCTTCGCCCATGCCCATGTGGGTTACGATCCGGTGAGCCTGGTCCATGACATTGCTCTCCTGCGACTCGATCAGCCTATACCCCTGGTGGACCCCATCCGTCCCGCCTGCTTGCCCAGCAATTGGCTGCAGAACTTTGACTTCCAGAAGGCCATCGTTGCTGGTTGGGGTTTGAGCCAGGAGGGCGGCTCTACGTCCAGTGTCCTGCAGGAGGTGGTGGTGCCCATCATCACGAATGCCCAATGCAGGGCCACGTCTTACAAGTCCATGATTGTGGACACTATGATGTGTGCGGGATATGTACAGACGGGCGGCAAGGATGCGTGTCAGGTGGGAATTTTCAAGGAAATAGGAATATATTTCTTACAGATTTTTTTTCACATTTTTCCAGGGTGACAGCGGTGGTCCCTTGATAGTCAAGGATCGTATTTTCAGGCTGGCTGGTGTGGTGTCCTTTGGCTATGGCTGTGCCAAGCCTGATGCTCCTGGCGTCTATACTCGCGTCTCTCGTTACCTGGATTGGATAGCAGTGAACACCAGGGATTCCTGCTATTGCATTAATTAGTTTAGCCCTTAAAAAAATTAAACATTTTACAAGTAAATTATTTATTTATGCTTAGATCCATATTTAAAATGGAAAATAAAATTATTTAAATGGTTTACGAGCTTCTAAAATATAAATAAAATTGCCTGTTAAAATATCAAATATATTTTATTTCTTAAACAACATTTTTTCTGTGTAACCCAAAAGATTTATTTTATTATTACAGAAAAAATCCAGTTATCTTTTTTATTTCTTTATTTTCTGACCCCCACGCAACAACTCCCTCTCAATCGACATCTGGTTTTACTTTCTTAATGCAAAAGAAATACAAAAAATATTTTACAAATTGTACAAATATTTTGTGGAAACAGGTTATGGAAACCCTTTCACTTTTAAAACCCCAAATATAAAAAAAAATCAATATAAATATTTAATTTCAATCTTTAAAACTAAAGCCAAGGACATTGCCTTGACACATTGTTATCATCATTATGCCACAAGCTCTTCCTTCGGGCTTCCTCCAAGTTGACAAAAGTTTTATCTTTATCCCTTTTCGGACCAGGTCTGGGCTGTGCCGACAGTTGCTTAATGGATTTTCAAGTTATTTCTGGTATTTTGTTGTAGTTGCCGCTGCTGCATGTCGCAGAAATACGGCGAAAACAAAGATATCTCCGCGAAGGAGAGAAACTAGTTTGTGGCTAGGGGCCAAAGAAAATGCCGCATAATTGCCGACGCCACGGGGGCGGGGCACGGGCCGGGCCGGGCCAGGCCGATCCGGGCCGGGTCTATGCCTAGGACAGGGACGGACATCAAGGGGATCAAGCACGGGATAGAAGATAGAGGATAGGGGATAGGGTATAGGGGGACATGGAGCCACCGAATCGACAATGTTGTCAATGCTGCCAGGCTGCCCTGGCATTTGATTTTATTTTTAACTAGACTATAATTGATGCCCGGCATTGCTGGGGTTATCGAGAAGGCAGCACGACACACGAGGGGGGTTTGGGGGGAGGGCGGGATAAATCTGTGACAAAACTGAGGCGAGTTCAGGGAACAAGGTGGTTCACATAGAGAAATGTAAAACTGAAACGGCTCTAGGAGGTTTAGCAATTTTTTTTATGTTTAATATTATTTATTCTTTCAGAAATGCTTAATAATTAAGCTTACTTAACAGTTCTTTTTTAAATTAACTAAATATCTGCAGACAATGCTATATTTTTGGGAATAAATATTTGTTTAATCTTTAAATTCTTTTTTTCATTCACATGTCCATTCACATTGTAGTTCTTTTCTTCTTTTTTAAAAACAAAAATCCATTTAAATAATTTTTCGTAGATTTGACTTTTCTTTACTTTATAAATTAGGCTATAGATTATATGTAGTAAACATAATTTTTTCTCGCAGCATCCTTGGCCTAAAATATCATCTAAAATTATCATAAATAATCAGATAAAACTTATTACGCCAGAAGCGAATATGAAAATTAGTTTCGCCGAAAAATTAACTTGCCAGAAACTAGTTTACCTTCAAATTTCCTGAATTCTTTTTATATTTTTTCTTCTGTGGTTTTTGATAATTTTATCAGATTTTCAAAGTACCTTGAGAGGAAGAGGGGTTTACCATGCTTCGCTGGCTAATTTAACATAATTCTCACATAAATCTCCAGCGAGTTGGGTAGAGAAATTTTCACGCCTCGCTGGGGGCAAAGCAAAAAATATATTTCTGGGCTTATTTTCTTGGAGTTTCCTCTGCTTTTTTGTATATTTTTATAGTTTATATATATTATGGTAAGGAGTAATAATAACAAATGTCCTAAAATGTGGCCAGACACGGACACGAGAGCATCATCAATGCGGCACTTTGCTGCCAAACCGCAAAACATTTTAATAAATTGCCAGTTATTAGTTACTTGCGGAGCAGCAGCGGAAAAAGTGCAATTAAAATGCATTCCAAGTAAGGAAGGGGCACGAGGAGGGGAAGGAAGTTCCGCAGCAAAAGAAAATTAGCATAAGCATTGACTTTTTTCCTATAGGGGAGTTGAAAATAAAAAAAAAGGAGAAGAAAAACACTGTTGCGCCAGTTTCCCATAATTTGCCCCAGCAAAGATAATGAGCAAGAAAGAGTAGTCAACGGTTGCAGGGGGAAAATGGAAGGAAAACCCCCTCCCCCCCGAAGAGGAGGGAAAAACTGCGGTCAGCAAATGGTGTGAAACTTCGCTACGAGTTAGAGGGGGGAGGAAAGGACGGGCTTGCATTGTTCAGCGGCACTTGCTTTTTGCTGCTCTTATTGTTGTTGCTATTATAATTAGCCAGCGCTCCGGCAATTTGCATAAATGTTTTTAATTAAACGCATTTAAAGCATATTTTTCAAACACACTCACATACACACAGCTAGCAAGTGAATTTGCTAATGAAATCGAATTGAGGGGGAAATGGGAAGTGCCTTCAAGTTAAAGGTTATTAAGCCTAATATGGGAACACGCCAGGGAAAGTAGTAAAAATATTAAACAATTGCTCTTCGTGGGGCGCTAAGATAAGAGATTTTAAATTAGACTCTTAATGGGATCATTCATGGGTAGGTTTTAAGCAGGAAATTGAATTAAAAGATGGCTTTAAGAAAGGGGTTTTCTTTTGTTATTAGAAAAGAAAGCTTTTGAAACTTTAGTGTTAGTATTTAAATATTTTTAAAATATATATTTTTAAATAGGAATTTTTTTTATAATCAATATTTATATAAACAGATGCTATAAATATTAATTATCCAAAAACAGCATTCAAATATCAATATTTCTTCAAACTTTTAACTAAATACCTATAACCCTTTCAATTTCAAAATAATTTCATTAATTATTTTCCTTTTCTCATGGTTTTGGGACATTAATCTTAGAAAAAAAGACTGGAAACTAGCTCAATTAGTTACCAAACCCAAATTCGAAACACCTTCATTATTATATAACACCCAAAGGAGAGAAAAACAACAAAAATCAACCTCAATCAACTGCCAACCCACTTATCACTCCCTTGTCACTCTAAACTAACCGCATCCGAACTAACCATAAAATCAAGTCAGAGACGGAGGCGATTAACTTGTTCCATGAACTTTCAAAATGCAACGCCAAAAAGAAATGAAACGAAACGAAAAGAAACCCTTCCAAAACGAAAAACCGAGATCCCACACCAAGCTTGCCAAAAACTCGATTCAGCCTCGGTTATTTCCTTCCTGTGTGTGTGCACGACAACCGCAAACTTTTTTTAGTGCTATTTTTTAGCTACCTCAAATGTGCAAAAAAAAGAAGTACGCAACAATTTATGTCAACTTTCTTTTTATCAAACAAAAAGAAGGAATCAACGTGTTGCGGATAGACAACAACAAAAATTCCAAACAATTTTCAAAGCAACCGCAAAAATCTTGCAGCACAGACTCCAAGCCCCCAACTCCGACTCCCACACAAAGTCAGGCCGTCAGGTGGGTTTTTGGCTTGGACTTGGGCCTGGGCCAGGTCTTCGCTTCGAACAGATGATTTAGCGACAGGTTTTTCAGTTTCCACCAGTTGCGGAGCTGCAAGAAAGTTGCCGAATCACGGCTCCATTGGCCCGACTCCTGCCTGCCCCTTCCTATACATTTTTTGGGGGAGAGTAATCGAAAAGTATGCGCTGCCTTGGCGGACAGGTGACCAATAACCACGGCACTGGTCGGTTCAGTTCTTAAACTTGTTTCAATTTACTGTATTTTTTACCGCTACCGTTGTTGTTGTTGTTGCTGTTATTGGGGCATTGAATACCCTTTTTGGTTTGGAATGTTGGGTATTTTCTGCTCCAGGACATTCACAGGATTTGCAATTAATTGAAAAGGTGTCGGAAAAATATGCTAGCAAATATTTATTGTTAATTGAAAAGGAAATCTACTAAAATGGTGTCAGAAATTGGGCAATGAAATATTTATGGAGTTATTTTAAAGGTGTTAAATTTATCAGAAAACTTTTGGAAATAATTTAAATTGAAAATAAATAAAATAAAAAGATTTTTGCACAACAGGAGTTATTTTTTGGTTATACTAAGATGTTTATAAAAAGTATGTTTACATTTTAAATGTTTGATATTACAAAAATATATTTAATTTATTTAATTATTCGCTTTTTGATAAGCCCTAAGATATTTTAATTATTGTTGTTTAATTATTATAAAACAATTTTCCAAATTACAAAAAAAAAAATACATAAATTCCATTACAGTATCTTTAAGATACTTTTAAGTCTTTAAAAGCATTAGTGAATGCTTGAGGACCTTTAATATATTTGTTATTGAAGGTTAAAATATAATTTTCATTTATTATTTTTTTTTTAACAATAAATACCTTCTCTGCTTAATGTTTAAACATTTCCTTGACATCCTTTAGGGCATTTCAGATTCTGTATCAAAAATTCTAGGCTCTCCACTTATGTCAGCAGCTTGTATTATTTTTTTTTGTTTAGTTTTTTTTGCAACTGTCCTTACTTATCGCGTATTTTATTTTTCTCATTTTTTTTTTATCTTTGTTTTTTGTATATTTTTTATGTGGCTATAACTGTTGTTTCGGTCGTTCGGTGTGTGTGCCCGGTAATTACCAATGACGGGGAGCAGGAACAAGAACTGGACCGGGATTGCAATGGGCAAACGAGTCGGGTTGGTGGTGCTCTTGGTCTGGCCAAGGAAGATCACAAATCTGAAATCAGTTTCATTATATAAATTGTTACCTTTAGACAATGTGGCAGACAGTTTTGGGCTGGCTGGCAGGCCCTCATTTGGGCCAGTTTTTTCTTTTCTGTGAAAATTGCACACAATTTGTGCTGCATAATGTCAAAGTTGGTTTCGCGCGAGGCTTGGCGAATTGGATTTGGTTTCCATAGGATGAAAAAGTAGCTCAAAGTAACGCACTTGACTTCAATTAGACAGCGAGCACTTACCAATTGCCCGGCTTGGCTCCCTTTCCCGGGTGGGAAGTCTGCTTTTTGTTTTTTTTTTGTGCTGGTCAAACAGCTTCCTCCTCGAAAATGGCAAACTGTGTCAGTCAGCAGCGACTTTGACTGGCATTCGTCTGCCATGCCTCATGCCCCATCCACCCATCTCGCCCATGCATCCCATTTCATGGCATCCGACTCCAGTTGTTCCTCTGTACCCGATCTTTTCCAGCGCCCATCTCGGCCTTTCTCAGGGCCCCCATTTGTTCATTTTGTTTGCTCCGACACTGAGGAATATGGTGTATATCTTTAGAAAGGATATATTTAAATTTAGATTTTATATATAAATAAATGAAATCAAATAAATATTTAAAAATTTTAATATTGTAAAGGTATTTGGGAGTTCTTGTCTATTGAATTTCCCTATCAATTTTCCATTTCTTGTTTTCTTTCTGTGTGCCTGTCCAGCGGCTGCCATTCAGCCACAGTCGCTGTCCATCCTGAACCCGCTGCTCCTTCTCCCTGTCCCCCCGGATTCTGTTGCTTTGTTTGCCTGTCCTGGCCGGCGGGGTTCTCTCTCCTCTAACTGTTTGTGCTATCCCCAAGTGTTGACTGACAGGTGCCGCCGGAGAATTTTGGCGCTACAAAGTGCATAAATAAAAATTTTTCTGCAACTATGTTGACAGTGGAACATGGCAGCTAAGGAAAAAAGAGCCGAAAGAAGCGAAACAAAATTTAAAAAAGGAAATAAAAAGAAAAGCACGATTCTGCCAGCCATTAGTTAGATGACTGAGCAAAGGAGAGAGTGCAAAAAGCAGGAAGCAGGAGGAATTATGGCGGCGAGTTGTGATTGCGGCTTAATGTTTGACTTAAAGCTTTTTTTGGGGGAATTTTCTTAAATGTGTAAAATTATTCTTTAAATTTATTAAAATTTATTTTGATTTTAGTTATTATTTATATAATTTATTTATTGTTTGAAATAAAAATTTCTACTAAAGATTATATACAATTTTAAATATATAAATATTATTTTTATTATATGTGCTTAAAAATAAAAACTTGTAAATGTTAAAACTAAATTTGTAAATATTAGAAGTGTACAAAAAATATTGAGTACTGAAATATCTATAGTTTTGGAAATATACTGATTAAATTTTTAGTTTTCAAAGTGTTTAGTTGTTAAATTTTCCCTTAAATAACAGAAAATACCAACTAAAATACTGAGACATAGCAGTACGATTATTAGGAAAGTAAACTTGAAATTTATCTAATTTTAAAAGCTTGTATATACATTTTTTTGATAATTTATAAATATTTTTCTTTTAATTATAAACGAACTTTGGTTTTATTTTCTACATAGCACACTAACGGCATCTATTGCTTTTTTAAGTAAAGATCTATTTTTACATGTATTTTACAAGTGACTTATCTACAGTACACAGTTTCACCAATTTTGATTTTGGTTCGAAGTGTCGCTTAACCGGCATGGAACAACAGATACTGAAGTAAAGATACAGATACTCACCGCTGTTAGCCAGATCACAAACCTACAGATTCAAATTTTTACAATATTTTAGCAGGCATCAATTATATATTTTAAATTATTTTTTCTTTAATTAAATAATTATAATTTAGTTAAATTTTTACTAATTTTTTTTTTTTATTATTTTTTTCAGTTTCTCACTTAAACGTGGAGAATGGCCTCAAAAGCACAGGCCAACGGCACAGCGACAGCTACGACTGCCCACTTGGCCAATGATGACAACGATAACGATAACTACATAACGGTTGTAGAGGTCGATGATCCCACATCGTCTGCGAAGGATCGCCTGAAAAAGCTAGTCAAACGTCAATCATCCGTCGCGGAGGACTCCTCCTTCATCACAGTGCTGACCATCAACGAGATGGAGTTGCTGCAACAGCGTCGCCAGCAAGAAGGGCAGGCGGGCGAGGATCAGGTGGAGGATGTCACAGTTTTCCGGCTGCCGGGTGAGCGTCTGGGTTTCGGTTTGAAGTTCCAGGGCGGCACGCGCAGTACAGAGCTCGTCCAGAAGCTGTACATTCAGTCCTGCGCTGCCGACAGTCCCGCCTCCAAAGTGGCCACCAGTTGGGGCAGTCTCCGCGAGGGCGACGAGATTGTGCGCGTTGATGGGCGCGATGTGACGGAGATGACGCGCATTGACTGCGTGCGCGGTCTCAAGGACAATGTGGCCATCCAGTTGGTGGTGCGCAACGGGCACGGCCAGAAGCCGCCCAGCGAGGAGGAGTCCCAGCAGCAGCTGGAGCAGCTGTCCATCACACTCAATGCGCAGCCACCGCCGCCGCCGCCAGTGCCGCCAAGAAAGCTGGTGCGGCGACAGAACTCCAAGGAGAATCCGGCGCAGCAGCTGGCCGTGGAGAAGCCATTGACGCCGCCGCCGGATGCGGAGTACTACATCAATCTGTTCACCGAGTCGATAAAGGCCGGTTCCGAGTCAGATGACACCGCCAGCACCATATCCACAGTCATTGACAAGTTCTCCATGGGCTCCAACTACTCCTCGGACAGCAGCCTCAATGGCCATGAGCTGGCCAAGGTCCTGCAGCCCTTCACCCTCCTGGAGCAGGAGTTTCTGCCCTTGGAGCAGCCAATTGGGCACCCAAAGCTGCTAATTCCCGGCAACAACTACGAAAACGTCGAGTTCAAGACGGAGAAGGTGAATGTCTACGAGAATGTGGTGTTAAGGAGTCCAGAGACTACACCTACGCCGAAGCCCAGAGTCCAGTTGTTGGCCACAGTGGAGCCGAAGAAGCGATCCATTATACCAACGCCCCGGAAGATTCCTACGCCTAGTAAACTTCCTATTGAGGTCGCGCCACCCAGAGTGCCGCCTTCTCCGTCCGCTGAGGAGCCCAAGACGCCCACCAACGAGAAGCTCGATTCCCCAAGGACGCCCACAAATGAGGGCGTAAAGGAGCCGCCCACTAGTGCCACCAAAATACCCAAGGCCAACTTCTCGCGGGCCAAGACGGAGGGCGAGATCAAGTTCCATCTGCAGCCACCGAAAAAGGAGTCATCATCCCCAACGGTCAAGTCGCGCATACCCATAGTCACAACTCCCACACAAAAGGCGGTGTCCAAGCCTGTGTCTCCGCCGCTCAATGGAACCTCGAGCATCCCGCGGCTCTTGCAGAAGCAGAAGTCTGAGACGGATCTTAAACTCAATTTATACCGAAGCAAGTCCAAGGAGTCGAGTCCCAGACCACCCCTGCAGAGAGCCAACTCGGCCGAGGCACCAGAGCGCACCTTTATTCCCGTCCTGCTCAACGGCAATGGCAAGAGCTCCAATTCCCTGGAGAGCATCAGTTCGAATGGCAGTAATAGCAGCGGGAACAGCGGCAGGTCGCCAAAGGGACCCAAGCCCAAGCCGCCAGAGCGGGTGCAGTCGCTGCAAAAGACCCAGATACCCAAGCTGCAGGCTCTGCCCACCACACCGCCCCAGCAGCAGCCCAAGCTGAGCATGCAGACCTTCCGTCAGAGTCCTCCCACGCCCAGATCAACGCCAGTGGGCACTCCATCTCCCACAAGTAATCGCGAGATACGGTTCAAGATCCAGACGTACGAGAACAAGGCCGAGGAAGAGGATAAGCTGCCCAGTCTTTTCGATCTGGTGCATAACACCAACCACCAGGAGAAGGACAAGGACACTGACTCACTCAAGACCCACAATAGCATCACGGCTCTACTGGCCGCCGCCGCAGCCGAGGCAGCGGATCTCTCACGGGAATCTCCACCTCCCCTGGTCGTTGGCAAGTGCATGAAAATTGCGGATGACAACGAGAACACCACTTGCTACTCCAGCTCCAGCAGCGGCGAGGATGAGGACGAGGAGGATGAACTGGATGCGGCCAACAGGGAATATGTTTGCGAGGATGGCGAGAAGCTGGGACCACCGGAGCTGATCAATGGACCAGGACCCTCTGAGGCTTACTTCAACATGTTCTGGCACTCCAATATGCTGCCCACCATTGGTGAAGTTGAGGAGGAATTCTCCTCTTTGGAACCACAATCCCTGACCAATGGGTGAGTAATGGGGTTTCGAGTATTTCTGATGTCACTCGGGGGATAAGATTAGAGAGTTTACATTTACTATAACCGGGCAAGAATTAGGTGTGGAGGAGGTTGGTGGATTTTGGTATGCGCCCAGTTGGACTTTGTTTATATGGTAAAGGGATGTTTTGGGGAATTTCAAGTGCCACAGGGATAATCTTCGGAATGCCTATACCCTTTTCGGGGTTTAAAAATGGTTTTTAGATTTAACAAGAAAGGAAGCTAACTTCGGCTCACCGAAGTTTATATACCCTTGCAGAACTTTAACAAAAAATTAAAACCGAAAATCTGGAATAATTATTAGTTGCCAAATCTCAAGTTTGATGAAAATGGTTTGAAAATCGGCTAAGTTATTATTATTTTTTTTTTTCCCTGATTGTTCCTATGGAAGCTATAGGATATAGTCGACCGATTCTCACGAAATTAAAACCAAAGTTCTGAAATAATATAAGATGGCTAAATATCAAATTAGGTGAAAATATCTTGAAAACTGACAAAGTTATGGTTTTTTCTTTAGTTTTCCTGATTGTTCCTATGGAAGCTATAGGATATAGATGGCCGATTTTCATGAAATTAAAACCAAAATTCAGAAATAGTAAAAAACGGCTAAATACCAACTTTGATGAAAATATGTTGAAAACTGACAAAGTTAGAATTTTTTTTCTAAAAATTTTCCGATTGTTCCTATGGCAGCTATATGATATAGTCGTCCGATCCGGCTCGTTCCGACATATGTACGAGTGAGAGTATATAGAAGACTAACTACAAAGTTTCATTCAGATAGCTTTAAAACTGAGGGACTAGTTTGCGTAGAAACGGACAGACGGACAGACGGACAGACGGACATGGCTAGATCGACTCGGCTGTTGATCCTGATCAAGAATATATATACTTTATAGGGTCGGAGAGGTCTCCTTCACTGCGTTGCAAACTTCTGACTGAAATTATAATACCCTGCAAGGGTATAAAAATGAGCTAGAAAAATTTGCAAATATAGATAGAAGTTTAGTAAAGAGGACTTCCTTAGGGAAAAGCCAAATCCTAGGGGCTATTCACTATTTTATATACCTTTCCCATACCTTTAAACATCCACACACCCTTTAACCAGGCCATATAGGGTACTTTTCAGCAAATAAAAAAATAAGTTTGCAAAAACGTAATGCACAAAACGAATACCAAAAACAATTGACGGGTTAAGTGGGCTAGGCACCGGGGCTAGGGGGTAACCTCTCTTAACAAAATAAAATCGACGACGAAAACGAAGCAAATAAAAAACAAAAAAAGAACTTTGATAAGACAAAATGCCGGTGTGTTTACTAACACAGCGATAGCCAACAAAGCGATAAGGGTTATAGGAATATGGGAAAATGGCAAAAAAGGAAAATTAGAGCCATCATCAGTGTGATTTTGGTAACGTTCGGTGAAGGTTCGGTAACTGATCGAACCTGTCTGCAGGTGTGAAGGCAGCAAATCAATTAGCATATCTGCCCACTGATAAGAAAAGTCGTAATTGTAATTAACCGGGCTTACCTTTGTTTCGTTTTTTATCCAGAAGTCTTGTCAAAGCAGAGGAGCAGTCGAAGAAGTTGCCCAAAATGGAGGTTAATGCTGGCCAAGTGACCCAGCTGACCGACGATAAGATTGCCGAGCATGACGCAAGGGAAACTAAAGTGGAGGAGAATCACAGCAGCTCTACAGTGAAGAGCCAACGAACCTCGTCCTCCACCAGCAGCACCACCACCACCACAAAACGAGTGACCACCACCAAGACCAGCACTTCAAGCAGCTCATCGAGCAGCAGCAGTTCCTCGATCCTCACGCCCGACATAGCCTTCAAGCTGCAGCCGTATGAGGAGAGAGACTTGTCTTCGTTCGGGGAATCACCCATTACGACCACCGTTCACGAGGAGAGACGTGTCCAAAGCGAACAGCAAACACTCAGCGAACTGAGGACGAAGGATTCGATTACCGGCGAGGAGCAGCTGGTGACCAGTGCCAACTCGAAGTCGAGCAGTGCCCGGTTCAAGAAGATCAGCAGCAACGACAACCTGCTCGACCTTGGCGACGAGCAGGAGATGCAGGAGCAGCCGTTGACCGCCACGATCAGCCAGGAGTCGAGCCTAAGGGAGCGGCTGGAGTGTCCGCAGGATAACCAGAGTATCGAGCGCGGTACCCTGACCCTATCCGAGCGTGGCAAGCAGCTGAGCCAGAGCCAGGGTGTGTCCACCTACACCGAGTGCGAGACCAGCGAAAAGGAGTCCTACCTGGAGGCCCAACAGACTCTCAATGGGAATGGTACTCCCCAGGAACTGGATTTGGATGAGCAGCCCACCTTTGAGCGAGAGCTAAGCGAGACACTGACGGTAACTAACGACGGTGAAAAGCAGGTCACCAAAAAGCTGGAGCAGAGCAAAGACGTGGCCGGCAAGAAGGGTGCCAAGCTACTTAAGAAAACCGACGAGGAGCGACGCCTCGAGCAAGAGGCCCAAAAGCTAATCGAGAGCTACCAGAAGGTGAAAAAGGAGGCGGAGAAACTCTACAGATCCGAGCTGAATGACGATGATCAGGGCTTCGATTTGAGTGCCTTCGAGCAGGCGGAGAAGAAGGATAAGTCCCAGCAAGAGCAAAAGGATTCTCCAAGTCAGCCGACTGTGGAACTCATAGAAGAAGTTAAGCAAGTCAAAGAAGAGGAGATGCTTCCACCTCAGCAGGCAGTAAGAGAAGAGATCCAAGTCCAAGAAGAGCCCAAAGTCGAACAGAAGGAATGCAAAGAGGTCTCCCAAGAGCATGTCAAGGAGGAGATTACATCTAATCAGGAAATCAGCGAAGCTTTGCCGAATGGTGTCAAGACAATCTCGCATCAGGAGGCCAAGGTAGTTTACAAAGAACGGAAAGTGATCAAGGAAGGATCCATCCAAGCAACCGGGACCACAACAAGTCACAAAGTGTCCACCGAAGAAGTCAAGGTATCCAAAGAAGTCGTCACAGTTTCCGCAAAGAAGGAAACTCCCGTCCAAGTAGAGGTCATCTCACCGTCCCTGGAAGAAGACCTCGGCTATGTGCTGCACAAACACATCATCCAACCGCCGGAGAAGATTAAGCCAGTGCCGAAGCCTAAGCCCAAGCCACCAGTGCCCACAAATAAGCCCAAAATGTCAGCTAATGTGACCAAACCCAAGACGGCACCGCCACCAGTGCCCAGCAAGAGGAGCGATGTGCCCGTAAACGCTCAAGCTCAGCTCAGCTCCGGCTCCGGATCGGTTTCTAGCGGAGCTAAGCCAACACCCAGTCAGAGGCGCAGCAGTCTGGAGAGCTCACAGCCGCCCAAACCCCTGGAGCGCATAATTGTGGGCGTGGAGCAGCCAATTATCAACCTGGCCAGCGAGGATTTACCCAATGTGGCAGAAAAAGTTGCGGCAACAAGTCCTGTGGTGGAGATGCCGCCAGATGACCTGCAATTCGAGAGTCACCAGCTGCCGGATGATGAGGGCAAGAGGCAGCAGGAGCAGCAGCATAACGACCTGCACAGCGGTTCGTCATCCTCGTCGGTGACCACCACGCCCATAACGACACCAATTTTGGTATCTGCCACATCATCGATGGACTCCGTGCAAAGTGTCATCGAGGTTGTCAATGGCATTCCCATCATCAGCCATCAGCAGACCGACGACGACGATGACAAGGATGAGGAAGATGTTTATGACGATGCGGGTGATGAGGTGCAGGTGACCAATGGATCAAAGGAGACGCCCAGGACGCCCGTCGAGGAGGTGACAAAGTTGTCGCCCAACAGAGAAGAAGAATCAGGTGAGTGAAAGTCATTTATTTTTGGTGATTCGTGGGGATTTTTGAAGGGGGAATAGGTAGGGTAGGGTTAGGAATTTAAGTTTTCCTATAAATATACCTTTTTATATTTATATTTTTAGTAATTTATATAAAAATTAACATTTGTTAAATTTATTTTAAAGAGTTTATGAGGAAACATTGGCTGAAAAATTGTCGTCAAAAGTAATAGAAATTATTTTCAATACAAAGCAGATTTTTTTGATTTATTTTTGATTATAAGAATCCCTTGAGAGTCCGCTTAATTTCTTAATTTTTAAATATTAAAGAGTCCTTTAAAAATTTATAAATATTTTTAAAAATATTTTTAAAATCTGGAAACTATATGTTTACGAAATGACTTTTATCCTGTTCGTCCGAAACAAAGTTCTGGCAAACAGTTTATAGCAAACTATTTTTGGCCAGTTGCAGTTGGGCAAAAATACCAAGTTGCATGTCGTGGGATTTAGCACAATCCATCCATCCATTCATCCTCCTCCCCCCATAGCTCCCCTTCCCCCTGTGTTTACTTGGTTGATTTTTTGACAGTCTCCCAAAAACCGACGACGCACGCAATTATCAGCCACCAAATGAGTTTTACAGCCCCGACTCTGGGTCCCCGGAACCCTCCGGCAACTTGTCACATTGACCGCAATTTTTAGCTTCCTCTAGCCTCTGGTTACGCCCACGCCCAGGCCCACAGTCCACGCCCACTTTTAAGCCCATTGCGTATGCAAAACGGCCACTAATGGACTTTATGGCCAAAGTTTTGTTTGGTCGGTTTTGGGTTTTTATTTTCGGTACGGCGGCTTTTAATGGCACACTACCATCATGTGTGTGTGTGGGAATATAGCTGGGTTTTATTTTCTATTTTTTGTTTCTATTTTTATAGTGAAGATTATGCTATGTAAATTGAGTTTATCTTTCAATTTGTTATGGCATGGTGTTTAATTAGATTTAAGTTAATTGTGATGGAGAATGTAGGAAGCGAAGGGTTTGCCTTTAGTTGGTTATCTTTACCTATCATGAGAATTAGGAAAATGTATTTAAAATTTATCAGAATGTTAATTGGAGAGGGTTTTATATATTTCTTCTTTTAAATGTAATATTAATGTGAGCTTAAGGTGTTTGCCATTTAAATCATTTCATTTAAAATAAATAAATGCAGTTCTTAAAATGGGAAATATTTTTTCAAACTAGAAAAGAAGCTTTAAAATAACTTGAATAACGTGAAAGTTTATAAATTCTATATTTAACTTAAACTTGGCTTAAATATTTATTACGGAGAAGATTTAATGACTCTTTACCTATAAAAACTACAAAATCTGCATTTAATATATATTTTTTTTGAAAATGCATTGAAAAAGATTGCTTGTCCAACTGCAGCCTGTATAAAATATTGTGGAAATGTTTTAATTAAATAACAAAAACAAAAAGGCAGCAAATATTGGCATCAGTTTCCCTCCGAAATTTCCCCTCCCTGCTCATAGTTTCCCAGAGTCCTCCCCGAGCACGCGCCAAAAATATTTACATACCAAAATGCGTTTGCTGGGCGGCAATGGGACTCCTGGATTGGGAGGACTCTTTGTGGGTTCAGGTCTTCCTTTCTGGGTGTGAAATAATAATGAAATTTGCCAGGACAAGCCGCATCCCATTTGCATATTGCAGAAGGACAGTGGAACTGAGAAAAGTCTCGGGATAAAACTATTCAATATTTTACAGAAAATATTAAAAATTTTATAAATTACCAAAAGGGTGTATAGGGTATAAATAAATTATGTTTTTTTAGTTTTTGTTAATTAATTAAATGTTTAGATAAATACAATATCTTTCCTATGAACATAAGTAATTATAAGCAAAAGTATTGCTAAGGCAGGGATAAAGATAACGATAAAAAATACTTGAATGTAGTTAATTATTGGAAAAACTTTTTCAATTTTTGTTTTTGGTAATTATATTTCCCGTTTTATCTACTATCTGATAAATTATGTTCCAACATTTCCATTGTAACCAATCACTTTGTTGTTATTTTTAAAACGGGCCACGTCATGGTACAACTTCATTGCTTTTCGTGTTGTTTTCACTTGCAGCCCGATAAAAACTCTTAACAAATAAGATTTTTTTCATGGAATATCCATGGTTGCATATGAATATAAAAAATATGATTATTTCCATTTCCGTGGCTGGTCTATGTCATTATTTTATGTGGCCACACAAAATTTGCAATTAAAGCTGCACAAAAATATATGCAAAGCTCCATTTTTCACTATGTTTACTTTACTATATTATATTGGTACCTTGTGCCAAAAAAAATAAATGATTATATTTTTACGCCGCGATGAGTTCCGTAATTATAGTGTGTTTTTTTCATATAGTAATTCCCCGACAACTGCATTGATAAGAACGATTTCGATGGGGGATATGGCCTTATCTGTTTGTCTGCGTTTATATGACTACCATATGGTCCCAGGCCCTTATCGAGATTGTAAATAATTGGGTTTCCCGAAAAGGAAAAAGAAAATATATATAAATACAGCCCACTATGTGGGGGCGCTCGATGTCGGTTCAATCTCGGACACGCTTTTCAATCGTAATGCCGCTGGGGAATGGGATTGATTTTTGAGTCAGAGCCTGGGTCTGAATCAGAATTTGAACGACAAACTGACTGTCTGACTGACAGCGGCACCTCAGCTGCAGCTCTCTGGAATAATTGCTTCTGGGCGCCCAAAAAACCCCCTGGAAGTTTGGCCCCTTTTTTTCGGGGGAGCTAATGAACATTCATGGAACATGGTGCTGACACTATCTGTCCATGAGTCTGTCTGTCTGTCGTTTATTTGCAAATTGGCTAAAAAGGAAGTAGGAGTGTGGGGGTGTGGGGGTGTGGGTTTTTCTCAGGCCAAGTTCATAGGGGAAATAAATGTATATTTTTCTGAGAGTTTCTATATTTTCTATATTTTGTGGAATTAAAAATGAATTTATTTCTGGTGTTTTGGAATATGCAAAGCATATTTCAATATTTTTTATAACATTTTTAATATATTTTCTTTGTTTTAAAACTGTATTTTAAATTAAGGTATTATGATTGAATTTATTGCTGGTGTTTTGCTATGTACAAAAAATATTTCGATATTTTTGCAAAGGGGTTTTATTTTATTTGGGGTTTTATTAAGAAAGTATTTTTCTATAAATGTTATTTAATTTTTATTGAAGCTAATACAAGAAATATATTCACAAAATATTGATGATATAACTTAATAAGTATGTATTTTTTAAAATATAACATTTATTTAATAGAAAAAATTACCAAATTCTAAATATTTCTCTCGCTGTTTCTTTGTGTTTAATTGACTAAACAAGCATTTTCGACATTTACAGGTCAAACATACGGGGAAACCCCCTGAGTTTTGCCTCTTTTCAATTTAACCCTAACGCCGCTCTGTTGTGTATGTGCAAAATTTATTGCCTTTGTGTGAATTCGAAATTAATTTGAAATTAATTTTCAATTTCGCTGCAGTTGGTTCAATTGATTTCGTTTTGTTTTCGCTTCATGTTTTGTTGCTACTGTTGTTTTTCCGCTTTTCCCATTTGAGTTTTCCTTGTGTAATTACATGCTGTCCTGCTTTTGTTGCTGTTACTGGTTGTCATTGGCGCCTCGGGGTCCTTTGATTAGATTTTTGTTGCTAATTTTATTGTTGTGCAATTTTGCGGCTTTTTGAATTGTTTTTGCTGCCTCTGCACTCGGTTTAAACAATGAGAAAAGCATTCGCGGCTGTTGCAAATCCAAATCCAAATCCAAAACCAAATCCAAATCGAAATCGAATCCCATGTAAACTGATGTTAGTTTTGCCAACAGTATTGTGTTCATTCATTCGATTTGTTTTTCATCCAGCTAAAGGATTTATCTTTTCTCTCTTTTTTGAGTCTTGTTTGCTTTGATTTTCAGTTGAGGGAAGGCAGTCTTTGTTCGCTTTTTCCCTGGCAGAGCTTTTAAAAGTGTTGACCCGGTTACTTGTGTGGTTTTTTCCTTTTTCTCTTATAATAGATATATCTTTTATAATATAGAAAAAAGGATAAAGGTTGCAACCTCCTATATTTCCCAAAGAAAATGTACTTTGGAGGATTTATGCCGTCACTCAGCTTATCTCTCTTTCAACTGTCCATCATTATTTTTGTATATTTTTCCCTTTATAGAGCATCAGCTTCATTAAGCTGTATAGTATAGTAGCTTCCTTTTCCATCAATTGTCAAATTAAATGGCATTTAAAAGCCATCACATTAGTTTAGATATTTAGCAGCATTTTGTGGTTGCAGCTTTTTGGTGGTTTGTTGGTTTTATTCCCATGGATAATAATTAGATAATATCATGCTGATTTTTTAATTAAAAAGCTTAAACATTCTTTAAAAAACCGGACTAAAATGGTCCTAACAAAATCTATTAATCAATTATAATTAATTTAAATAAATAAAACCCATGTTTACCTTTGAAATTATAGAATAAAATAGTTAAAGCTCAGCTGGAGTCACATGTGACCCACAAAGATTTCCTTAGCATCTTGCTGATCAGCTAAGCTCCCAATCTTTGCTCCCAGGCATTATCTTTTAGCTGTACCAGCTCATTAGCGGATCTAGACAGAAGCCTCAGTCACACTCATTGCCCACCTTTATGGTCTTAACCCCGTTCGCAGGAGCCGGGCCTAATCAGCTGTCAGGTGAGAGCAGGAGGCGGGCACAAGGAAAGGTGTCAACTGGCACTTTCAAATCCAATTAAGAGTGTGAACTTGCTTGGAGCTTTAGCTTTGGAAATTAACAGTCCGATACAGTCCGGGACATTGTCACATTAAATGCGAAATGTGCAACGGTAGCTGCGGCAGATAAGCGGCGAAGGCGAAGGCCCAGCCCCAAAAACAAAAAAGACAGAACTCCCAGGCCAAGCCCAGCTGCACTTTGATGTCAGAAAGCTGGCTATGTTTCGTACAGAAGCAGTATATATATATGTATATAGTAGAGAACCCCAGGACAAGTCACCTCCAAGCCTCATTACAGCTCCCTGGCTGCGGGGCACTCGAAAAATTGTAAATAAAATTGGAAATAATATGCCTTATGGCGGGATTATTGTTTTATGAGTAAGCCATTACAGAAAAAGGCATGAGAAATATATATATATAAATAAATGAGTAAGGAAATCTATTTTATTTTTTGACAGGAAATAGTTTAAAATAATAGAAATAAATATAGATATTTTTTAGGCAAGTTATTAGGGTCTACAAAATCGAATAGAGTTTTTTGAAAACTTTATAACTGTTTCTGAATTTTTAAGGGTTTTGAAGGCACCCTTAATTTATGTAATTTTTAATTCTTTTATATAAAGAATGTAAGAAATTGGAAGAATCTTCTTGAACAAATATGTGTTCTATAATAAAAAATATATAACTAAATTTACACATAAATTTTAGTTACAAACTTGGTAGTACTTTTAGAACAACCTCTAATTTTTCCCAGTGTTTAGCCTGACAGCTTGCTATGCAGCCCGTTTCTGCTCGCAATTATCACATTTCCAAATGGTCACGGACCACGAAATCTTGAGTTCAGATATGTTGCGACCCCGTTCCCGATCCCGATCCCTATCCCGGATCCCTCTGGCTTGCTCAAACGACTTTATAAGCTCGACGCAGGAAAAGTCAAAGAGTAGATCTAGCTCTCCTCCTCCTCCTGCTGGTCTTCGCCGGCGATTCTCCCTTCCTGCCCTGCATGTGTCATAATTCTCGCCAGCTTGACATTTATGATGTGTTCGCGCTTATGTGATTTTTCCAAGCAGATAAGACAATGGCCATGGAGTCATGATGACGAGAACTGGCCATGGTGCGAATTGTTAATAATTACCTTATGGGTTGGGGTCCAAGTCGTGGTCATGGTGAATAATTTGCATGGGTTTCATGGGGAGAACTTGGCTATTGAAGAGTATATTAAGGCAATGGCTCGTCATTTATGGCTTGCACTTAATATTCAATAAATAAAATTGCTTGGGGATACTTGGCCGGTTATTCAGCCCTAATAAATAGGGACGACAATAAAGCCCTGTTTTAGTGCCCTGTTCAGACACATCCTATAATGAAGTGATTTACGGTCCGACGCACTCCAGGGTCCACAAAAACTATTCAATTAAACAGGACTATGCTAAAGGTTTTTTAAGCAGCGCCGCCGCCTTCTAATTATACGATCAGTGCGAATCTTTTAAGCACAAAACATTTCTATTCGCGAGCCAGGAAAGGCGCTCCTTCGAGCGGATAATAAAGCCAGCGAGGCTCAGGCTCATAAAACACGAAACTCAATTACCGCATTTGTTGCTCAAGGCCACAAATAACCAATGTTACGATCCGTCAACATTTTCTCAGCTCGTCCGCAGGACTATATTGGTGGGCTAAGACTTTGGCCAAAGGAGCCGAACTTGCTGAGGTCCAGTCGCCGCCTGCAGTTGATGATTCATGGCTTTATTGCCTTATTCCCTCTTTTTCCCTGCTTGCATAATTATGCGCAGCAACGCCCACTGTCAGCAGAAAAACCCAGTCAGCATTTGGGAACCCTTTTTGGAAATTCTGAAAAATATTTAAAGGGGTGTGTGTTGAATTCTATATACAGAGTTTTATAAATTTCTTATTTGTATATTTATTTTATAAATTTAATATACAGGCAAACTAGGGTCTCTTACTGTAAAAAAAGATTGATTAATTATATTATTATCCAACCGATTTTGCTTCAAATATGGAGTTTGATTTGAAAGGGAATGATCTTAATCATACTTTTGGGTCAAAAGAATATCTAGGCAATTTTATTAAAGGAATTTCCTAAAGATCACAGCAGTGACAGATTCATCTCATGAATTTTTCTTTCATTGTAATTATAAATGTATTAGTACCTTTAATAATCATCGAATCACAAATTTCTAACTCCGGGGAACTTTCTGGGAATGTGTAAATATTAATAATAATTTTATTGATAAATTGCAATAAGTTTCGTACCTTTCTCGTAGTGCATTTCATTTGGTTCCGGCGGCCTTTCTCAAAAAGCTCCATAAAGATGGTCGGAGCCAGGGGGGATCCCTTAGCCAGCCCTTCCGGCGTGTCCTCCCTCCCCCTCCCCATCCGCGGGACATTTAATTCCCCTTTTTAGTGCTAGTCTGTCTTGTCAGCAGGATTAAGCAATTTTCAGCTTGGCTTGCGCCTTTTTTTGCCTTTGCCAGCTTTCCGCGCCTCCTACTATTTAACCCACGAGTGCCCACGATGACTGCGAAAAACGCAACAAGAAAAAAAGAGTAAAAAAGGAGTAGGTTGTGGAAGAAGTGCTAAAAATTTGCGATGCGTTAAATTTGGTTAATTTAAGTTGTGCGCAGAGTTGACGAGGAAAAAAGAGGAGGCTCAAGTTTCTCAGGCATTGGAAAGGTGTTAATGTGCTGAGCAATGAGGCAAAATGTGGGGGGGACAAAATAATACAAAAATCTAGAGTTGCTTTTTAATATATTTAAGCTTTTATATAAACCCTAAAAATTAATTTCTTGAAGAAATAAGATTCACTGGTTTTATTTTCATTTAGAAAACTTTGTACTTTGTTTGATTTTGAGCCTTTTGCTTCATAAGAATATTTTTAATATTTTCTTTGTTTTATTTTTGCCTTTACTTTGATCTCGAGTCACTTATTAAAAAATGCAGTAATGCAATCTCATCATCGGCAACCGCAAAAACAATACAAAATTCGCGCCTTCTGCTTCTCTCACCCAATTACCACGCATTTTTAAAAAAAGGGAAAAATAAACTTAGTTCTGTGGTTGTCCTGGGTCCTGAGCCTTAAACTTAAAAAAATAAATAATAATTCGCGGTTGAAATTATTCATGACTCGGCGCGGCTGGCGAAATCTTGCTGCATTTAACCAAAAAGAATCGAAATCACTGTCCTTTTTTTTGGGACGGACTTCTCTGTTGGGTTATGCAAACGGAAAATCGGCTTAAACCGCAGCGTTGAAAAGGACAGCGAGGCAATATGCAATGCACCAAACTCCAAACAGGGTGACGCTGTCATAATTGCGATTTCACTGAGAGAAAATTATGAAATAATCAAAAAGCAAAACGTTTGAAAAATCAAGTATCCCATAATACGCATTTTAGACTTTTAGAAATTTCTTTGTTGATGTTTATAAAATGCTAGTATTTTTAGGAGCATCCTAGAATAATTTTTATATTTATTTAGGATTGATTTTGAGTCAATTATTAAGGTAGAATTTTTTTTTTAATATTAATGATATTTATTATTTATTATTTATTATTATTATTATACATTGTTTAAGTGTTTCTGCCAGTAGGCATTTGGCTTCAGTGGTTTCAATACCAAACGATATTTACTCGATGCCGTTTGCTGTTGTTGTCGCATCCTGTAATGGCGTTTCGCAGGACACCCAGGGAACCAGGCAAAAGGGGGCAAAGGGTAAGGCAGCAGCAAGGGAGCACTACAACCTATTGACATTGACAGTTATGGCCGGGAGTGTATTTATACAACAGCGCAGATATGTGGAGCAGCAGTCACTGGCTTGTGTGACTGGCCACCTCCCTTTCCTTGACTCCTCCGAGCTTCTGCCAGAATTACCATCGCTGCTGTTGTCAGTAGGGACAGCATTGTGCATGAGTGCTTCAAACCAGCTGTGGACAGCGATTTGCGAATCCTCCATATGGACTGGTTGGCTTGGTTCAAGTGGGTTAAGTGGGACTCAGGCAAAAGTGAGGGAAATTCAAGGCAGAACTGTGAAGGATTACCTACAGAAAAGTTCAAAGTTTAAGGTAAAGAAAACTTTGGGAAACTCGCATGATATAAATTCTAAATTAAATTATAATAAACTACAAATATATCCCCCCCCCAGGTGATACCCCTTTTAGAAGTTCTCTGTTAATCAATTCCTACCTTTTCTGAGGAGAGCCTTCCAGCCAGGTATCTCAGAGCCCACAGCCTGGCCAGACATCTGGTAAACTCTCCGCACTCCCCTTCGGGGGGAGGGGAAATTAACCGAAAACAATTTTCCACTCAAGCGAAGGCTGGCAACCAGCTAGAAAAACGCTGCAGTCCCATCATAATGGCCCTGGGCAGGACTGGGCATCCGCCAGATGCAAATGTATCTATTAAACAGAAATCAGGCAGAAGGCCCGCAGCAACGAGCCGAGGGCTAAGCACTTCACACCAAAGTGTCAATTGCATTTTTGTGGTTGGCTGGTCGGCAAAATGGATAGACAGAACAGACAGACGGAACCCTCGAGCACTTAATGCAACAATAAAACAATCAAAGTGCCTAGAAAATCGATGGAAACCAAAGGCAGGCAACCAGCTCCAAGTAGCCGGCAGTTGAAGTCGTCCGGCCACTTTGTTCGGCCAACAGCAAATGGAAATTCAATGTGAAGTGTGCGTATCAGCGACTGTCGCACTGCAGTGCATCCCAGAGGCCAGATCCCAGCTCTCCAGGCTTTAGACTTCAGTCAGGAGGCAGGAGGCAGGAGGCAGGAAGGCACCGAGGCTCCAGATCCAAAGGGATCCGAGACCACACACTTGAAGGGGGGCAGCGGTGGAGAGTGGCATTTCTGCGGTTAAGACACTTGACTTGGTCGAGTTAAGGATGACAGCGTGCAACAATTTTGGGAACTATCGATGGGAAAACTAAGACAAATTTCAAAAGTAGTAGTATTTTTTAAATATCAGAAACACTTGTCTAGGGCTTTTCTTTAATCTGTGAATTAATTTTATGGCAAACGCTTTAAATTTCTATATTTCTGAGTTTCTGAAGGAGTCTCTAAAAAATCGTGAAACCTTTTTATAAATGTTTAAAAGAAGTTTTCTTTAGTTTTAAAAGCATTTTAGGGGTCATCATCTCTTAGGCCGGAGGGGGCAACAAAGTAGCATGTAAATGGCTGCAAGGCAGTCTCAGAGACCTTTTCACACCTCCCACACCCACTTGCGCCACCAGCGGCTGGCTTAGTGTCAAGTGGTTGCCAGTGGCTCCAACTCCACCACCATCATGTGGGTGTTAATTACTCATGTCCCTGGCTTAGAGGCAGACCCATAGCCATCATCATTTGCATCAGTAGAACTTTGTGTCAACCCAGGTCAGGGATTTAGGAGAGTTTTTTAATAGTTTTTTATTCGTTATGAAAAAACTTTTTAAATTTCATTCATCCATTTTTTTAATAAATTAATTTTAAACCAAGCCTTGAAGTGGTCAGCAATTTCGGCTATAGCGAGTAACGGGCATCTAATTGTCGTGGCTTGGACCAACACTTCTTGTTTGCACTTCCTTCGGGGTCTTTTCAGCAAAAGAGTGCAATCAACTCTACCGCCTGCCACTGCCATCGCCTGGCCATAAAAGTTGCGCCCCGGACAGTTTGAACAGACATTTTGGACAGTTTCGGACATTTGGAACAAGTTGAGGCGAGCAGTTCAAGGAGACCGCTACTTGCCCAGCCCGCATCCTCTTCTGATCCGATCCGAAGGGGATTGGGATGGAGATGGGGATGGGGACACAGTTAAGGGACATCAAACAAAAGTTGAAGGGATTTGCGACCCGAAAATGGCAATGGCCGGAGTCAGGCCACTCTCCTCGTCTCCGCTCTGCTCTGCATTGCCTATTTGACTTGGGCTCTCAGATTCGTTTTCGGCATTTTCGCTTTTTGATCATTTTTCAAATGCAGGTACAGCCAGGCCAAGATGGTTCGTTGTGTCTTAGTGTCTCTTTTTTTCTGATGATGACGGCAGTTGGGGGTAATCGGGAAGTGCTCCTGACAAATTATTTGAAGCCTTTACTTTTTGGTTCAATTTATTTACCATAATATGCATAACATATATTACAGTTTTATATTATTTATTTCGATTTATCAAACCTAACAATATTTGCATCGCTATATTGTCCGGTCGATTCATCATATATACCAGCACTAGATGTAAATTTGGTAAATAAAGCGAAATACAATAAATTTAAAATATTCCGCATTATATAGAATCCTACTGCCATCCCGATGAGTAGCTTTAGATCACTCGCAATGAGTTTTCCGGATCCCGATCTTTTTACATACGAACACGGACATATCTCCAAGTCTTTGTAGGCTTTATTTTTTACTCTGCAAGTTGAGCAAAATTCACCCTTATGCTGCTTATTCAAGACCAAGTTGCAGCCCGTATGGGGCGACCAAGCACAGCAAATTTCACTACCAGGATCTGCAATATATATCCAAAAGATATATTTATATGTAAAGATAATATATATTCTTACCTATATGAATGCCATGTGGAATGCAATTGTGTATTTCGTTACTTATTGGAGCTTTCGGGTCTTCATATTTCTTTTTTTTATTCTTCGAATTATCATCACTATCCGAAGTTTCCGTCGATGGGTTTGTATAGCAACTATATCCGGTATCCTGTTCAATCTGGCAGAGTTTCGCATTCTCCTTAACACAGAGTCCACATTTATAAGAATCGTTATCACATAGGATCGAACGATTTAAAACCAGAATAACAAATATTATAATGTAAACACACTTATAGAACATTTTTGGTATGCCTGAATTCGAAGATACGTTTTCTAAATATATATAGTATATTATTCAGAAGCTTTTCTCAGTGCCAACTACTGGAGTGACATTGTTTTCCTCAAAGAAAATTGCCACTCAAAACGACACGTGCACTTCCGTCAGGCCATGAGCATGGTGAACAAACTAATCAGTGCCCACAATATAGTAATGTATCTGGATCTGGAGATGGGTAGGGAGATGGGGATGGGTTTGGGTATGGAGATGGTGCCGAGGATGGTCATGCGAGTGGCAATGAAGATGGTGCTAAGGTCTCTAATAGACCATGGGTCTGAACATCATTTCGCTTTCAGCGGCTCGCCGCAGTCATGCCACAGAAATTGAAATGAAAATTGCAAAAATCTTTAGCAGCAAGCAGAAGGAGGAAAACCGCCAGGCGGCAAGGCGGCAAGGCACAGCGGCTAAACAACTTCATCTGTTTGAGAATTTAAAAATGAATTTCTCCAGGGCGGAAGAAGAGAACCAGAGTCCGATAGATGGTCAGTTGCTTGTTCTACTAGAGAGGATCCAAGGAGGCAGCGGAGCGAGCACAAGATTGACACAAACCAATTAACATTTGTTCCTTTTATTTCTGGTCTTTGGTCTCTGAATTTATCGCACGTTTGACTGCGTTTACCAGTCAGATCTGTCCGACTTGAACCACGTTTTGCGCTTTACAACTGCAACTAAAAAGAACTCTGGACTGCCCGCACCTCCACTTGCTCTGCTCTGCAAGATTGTTGTACCCTGGGCCGGCCCTCCGATCTCCACAGTCTGGACTAATCCATTTATCTATGCCCATAACTCTTAAAATAGCCTGGAAAATTTGCACCACAATTCTGTGGATGCCTTGTGGCCGGGGCCAAATACCGAAAGACGTTTAAAATGCACTAATTACCCATGAGGTTTCTTCAGTTTCTCTTACTTACTTTTTTCCACACTTTTATTTTATTTTTTGTTAGCTTTTTTTTGTATTTTTTTTTTTCTTATGCAGATTACAGAGCTCTCGGGACCGACACTTGGCTGTCCATTTGGAAATTTAACGCGCTTATCTGAGCCCGACTGCCAAGACATCCCAGCCAGATAGGACACCGGGCAGGGAAGGGATTCCAGTCTGGGTCTGGGTCTGGGTTTGGGTTTGGGCTCCTCCAAGAAGTCGAGCGTAAGGCAGGCAGCTCGAAAGATAACCAACATCGGGCTAATTAAAATTATATAGAAAAAAATAAAGAAAAGAAAAAGGAAAAAGTAAAATGAAAAGGCAGTGAATGGATCAGGAACTATGCTAAAGTTTTGCTTAAGAATGTTAAGCAGACAAAGTGGGATTTGGACATAATGAGAAAGGAGCAAAGCAAAGCAGGCAGAAGGACTTAAGTCTCTGATTGACAAAAAGATCTCCCAGAAAGAATTTGCCAAGCTACAGGGGAGAATGATAGCAATATTAATATGAGTTAAAGGGATTTCTAAATGGGAGAATATAGAGAAGCCTTAAAAATCATAAAGAAACTGATAACAGAATTTATTTAAATATTTTAAAGGTTTATAAATAAAAACAAGTGAGTTTTGGGAAGTAAGAAAAATAATTAGAATTGAAAATTAAATGAAACAAATATGGAGACACTTAAAGAGCTTTAAAACCTAAACAGAAATTCCGAAAAATATATATTTGTACAATACTAGTCAAATTATCAATTATTATCACAGAAAATATTATTCTATATACTTTTATCTGTAGTTATTAAATAACTTATGTATATTTTATATTTAAAATATAATGAAAATAATATTAAATAATGTTCATATTTCCTTTTTATTTCAGGTAAGCAACCCTCATAGAGGCAATAAATATATCATTTAACCATGTAAGTTAAATTAAAGTATTTGCTGTTTATTCGAAAATATTATTCTTCTACTATTTATTGTTAAATAATATAACAATGTTCATTAAGCCTATTATTTATTCATTGAATTTAAAACAAACCACATCAATCATTGAAATCAAATTTTCGCAAATTGTTGCAAATTTTCACACATTGCTGTGACTTTTATTTTGTTTACAATCAATTCACTTAATTCAACCTCTATGAAAAAGGCAAACTAACTCGGTTTATATTTGCTGCTACATGAAGCCATAAACTGAATAATTTCATTAAAGCAAATGGCACTTATTGTAAAACACAAGCAACTCGGGGGAAAAAAATCTATTTCAACTTTTGCCACTTGTAAATTATGCAAAAAGGTCTTCATGAAATTGCAAGCAGCTGCTCTTGCCACAGTTGCAATTTCGCCCCTTTTTCCCATTTTTTTCCTCCTTTTTATATCCTGCTTTCGAGAGGATGTTCTGTGGACCAGCCCCAGCCCATCCCATTTAATTAGCCATTAAGTTTTATTGCGCGCAATTTTGTTTAATTTGCTTTAAATACAGCAAAAAAAAGGAAGATACCAAAGAGCAAAGGAAAAATAGTAGTTGTTGCTACTTGGGTGGGCGGCACAGAGTTAAAAAAGAAGGAAATGAAATGATAGGAAAAACTAGGGAAAATGTGGAACTTCATGTTGAACTACTTCAAGTGGACCATTATTGCTGCTCCTTCCGGCTTTGGAAATAGAATTGGGAATTACTCCCTTCAATGTTGTCTCTGTTTCGAAAGGGGAAAATGCAAAGTGGAAATTGTTGATGAAAGAATATGATTATTGGATTAGCATTTGGTTTTGTGTCTTGAAAAAGGATTTTAGTTGAATTATAAATTAACACCAAGAAAATTATGGGAATAGAATTAAAATTGTCTGGATTGTCTAAAATTCATTATTACTAAATAATATATAAATATTTCTAAACCTAAAATATTATGAAAAATAAGTAGTTAACAATTTATATATATAAATATTTTATTCTATCTTCTTTAAATAACATTTATTTCTCCCAAGACAAAAAACCTTGTGTCCTTGTCCATTGCTGATCTCTCAATTGCCTTGTCCTTTGGCATATTTGAGTAGAAGCAATTTTCCTTTAGTTCCTTTTCTTTTAAATTTTCCTTCCTTAGTTTTGTCTGTTTTTTTTACGACTGTGACGGGTGCATTTCCTGCTTTTTGCTGGCCCAGCCCCTTTGGCCTTGTTTCTGTGCATTTAGCATGGAAATTGGCCCTCTTAGACGGCATTGGCACAGTCAGCATATGCAATTTTCTGCTGCAATTGTCTGAGGCCATCCGCACAGTCCTTTTTTGCTCCTTTTGCTGTTTTTTTTTTTTATTTTCCAAACCTCTAGTGCAGTTTTTTTTCCTTTTTTAGGGGTTCGCAGCCAGCATAAACTTTTATACGCAAATTTAATTTTATCGCTTATTGGAAAATTCTGCGCGTGCAAATCCAATTTCCCATCTCTGTTTTTTTCGGAATTTTATTTTAGTTTGTTTGAAAGTTAAAAATTTATTATTGTTGTGCTCAGGGTGGAAATTGTTGTGTGAGCGGTATTTTTTTCATGGAATTTGTTAGGGAAAAAGTTTGACAAAACAAAAGTTGACGGATAAATAAGAAAATAGAATGAAAGCGGGGCTTTACAAATGGTAACAAATAAATAATGAAATATAATAAAATGAGGCTTAAAATATTAAAAGGGAATTAGATTTTAAAAGGAATTTTATTGAAAATAAAAATAAATATATAAAAATTTCTTAAAATGCATGTTTTCAGCTGTTCTATAATCCTAGCTTTTTGTTGATTAATTTCTTTCTTCAATTTCTTAAAAATGTCTCAATAATTTTCCTAAGTCTTGCCATTTTCCCCTCACTATTCGCTTAAATCTTATATCTGGCATCTTGGCCAAGTTGGTAGCAAAACAGTGGTGAAAAGTCGAGGAGCGGCACTTAAAATTCAAGTTCAATAGTCGCTGAAGGGACGCGATGACGACGGCGACGGACGTGTCCGCGCAGCATGTGGCGCGTTCTAAGAACTTGCAACAGTTTGCCGACCGCAACAGGAGATGCACAAGTTTGCTGAAAGTCTGTCTAGAGAGTAGTCCTATTTTTAGGAATATTTGAGACATTTGAAAAATAATTTAAATTGTATACCTTATTTTTTACAGAATTATATTGCAGCTAAAACCTGCAACTCCCTTCCTCCAAATTAATATATTTATTTTCCCTTGAAGGGTATTCAAGTCTTCGTTTCCTAGACTTGTGTATCCTTTCCTGCTGTTGTTGCTATTGCTTGTTGCTCTTGGCCACCTTGGCACGAATGTCAACTGCACGAAAATGTTGCTGCAACATTGTCGTTGTTGTTGCAGCTACTGTAGTTGCAACTGTTGCCATTGCTGCCTGCTGCTTTTGGCCCATTCTCCTGCCGCTTCTGTTGGCTATATATATATATTTTTTTTCTGTTTTTGTTCTATTGATCGTTAGGCGGTTGCATCTGTTGCTGCTGCTGCTGCTGCTAGTTGTTGCTGCTGCTCTTTGGGGTCCCTGGTGATAGCATTTTGCTCCTTGGCTTGTCAAAAGACAACAGCAAGGCTCCTTGTTGTTGTTGTTGTTGCTGCTGCTGCTGCTGAAAAGGTTAACAACATTTTCGTTCGTGCCGCATCTTGATGTTGCTTCCTGTTGCATTTGTTGCTGCCGTTTGCCTTTTTAATTAGCAACTTTTGGGACTCGCGAGCGTCCCAAAGCGATGCAGCTGCTGCCGCCTCTTCATCCTTCTCTGTTTGCATTAAGTATGCAGTCTTTTGGTCTTCACTCTTCAGTGTTTTTGGTCATTGGACTGGCTCCATCTTCGGGTTGTGTTCCACCGACTTGTTGTTCTTGCATTTAATTAAATGCTCATAAGCATGTGACCAGCTCCCAAATGGGGGAAACCTTTTTGGCCTTCGGGCCAAAGCAAAGTCATTGTCTCTGTGGGATCACTTAAGGCGTAGTAAGCAAAAAATAAAAGGGAATAGATAATGTAAATGTAGGTAGGAGATATAGGGATTATGTAGCAGAAGAATAATCTTTTGCTGGCTTAGCCTTGAGGAGCCTGTAAATAAGGAAACCTATGTAGTTCGATAGAGAAACTTGGGAAACTCTGCTAGAAATTTATTGTTTATGTAACTATAAATAATTTATAATTATATTTATCTGAATTATAGATATAAAACCTCACAAAATATATGTACATTCCTCACTTCTGGCTTTCCATTGAAAACTCTAATAGTTTGACAGCCGCGTCGTGCAATTGTCACATCAACGGCCGATTGGAGCCAGAACAGAACTATTTAATGTCACTTTGGCACTTCCTTAAAAGTCAAGAGAGATCTCCCGTTCCCGTTCCTCGTTCCCCCATTCCCCCCTCTACCGTACCGTTTGTCAGAGGTCTCTTGTCGCCTTGTCGCTTCATCGCCGACAAAAATATTTTGCCTCGTTTGGTCTTCTTCTAGTGCTTTTTTGTGAGCTAAGAATTTCTAATTAGTGGCGCCATATTGTTGCACTGGCCAATACATGGCCCCCGGCCCCTTACCCCCCGAGGCATCCTGCCACCCTTGCACAACAAATGGCCAGCAATCACAGGCTTCTCTTCTAACTGTTTGCTGTTCATGACGGACAGTGGAATGAGTGCAGGATAAAGGGTTATTGAGGGAAGAAGTTATAAAACTTATTTCAAGTTAATTAAATGTTGCTTTTGTAATATTATTAGGAAAATATTTGTTTTTAAATATGAATTATATTTGCAAAGATTTCAAATCGAACAAAAACATATATTTTTTACAAGTGACTACAGCCATTTAAACTCACAAAAATGTCTGATAACTGATAACCCTTAAATAATCTTTTAGGGTTTCAAATGTATTTATTTATTTTTTTTTTTATCTACCACTGTGCTCCATCGAACGAGATGGCACCATCTCGCGCTAGTCCCCGTCGAAGACTTGTTTGCTGCCTTAATTCGACGCAAATAATTTACGAAGAAGGAGTTGGGGGGCTGCACTGCTCCTTCGACTCCTTCGTCCGCCGCCTGCTAATTACGTTAAGCATTCGACGTGACACGCCTCCTCCCCCCTTTGGCGCCTTTCGCTCTCCTCTGGCGAAAATCTGTTATTTTGGTGTTAATTACATGGCATTTTGTTTTCAAAGTTTGCTGCGTTAAGTTTACGGTTATGTGCGATGTAAGACAATGGCTGTAACGCTTTGAAGCGAAAACTATTAGGGGAAACTGCGATTAATTATATTGAGTAGCTGTAGGGCTTATGTTGCACTTGGTAAACTATTAAAGTAGAAAGCTTTTAATATTTTATAGATTTCTAGGGCTTATTCATGGCTTTCATAGCTCCCACGTTTTTATTATTGTATTCTTTTCGCTGAAAGCATTTTCATAAAGGCTCAGAAATCGAAATCGTTTTTTGGCAATCAACATTTTTATGAACTTTTGTGTGGGGCCGCCTCCTTTGGCAACTCAAAGTCTCAGCTCATAAATCTCGCGTGCTGTGCAAATCTCTCATTTCATTTGATTTCGTTTTGTATATAAAGCTATAACGACGGTCCCAGATATCCCCTTTCCAGTTCCCTTTGTTTTGTGTTGTATTTTGCTATCAACTGGCGCAGATCGAAAAGAGGAAGAAAACCTTTTGCATTTCCAAGTCCCGTGTCCGAGTCCGAGTCCCTTAAGTCCGGAATCCCCAGCCCCTTCGCCACTTCTCCAGCATCTCGCCATCATCATCATCATCATCATCATCATCATGAGCTGCTTGATGTTTTGACCCTTTTCAAGATGTTGTCTTCATTGCGTGTCTTCTGTTGTCTGGATTTGTCTTGAACTTAGAGTAGAAATAAGGAAGCAACAAAGGCTGTGGAGCAGCAGCAGCAGCCACAATAATGCCGGCTCTTATTTTTTAGGGAGCCAAAAAATCGCGATAATAATATTTATTTGCTGTTTGCTTGGGCATTGGACAGAGGGCGCTAAGCGTGCTTCGTAATTTATTATTTATTTTCGCTCTTTATGGAGCACGAAAGGCAAACAATCAAGGAACAATCAAAGGAATCACACTTAAATGTGCCAAAATGTTTCGAAAAAAAGTATAATAATAAATAGTAAGAACGTGACTGGTATGGGAACTTTCTTTAATTGTACTTTAAATTATTATTATTTATAATAATACAATACAAATATTAATTGATTGATAATAGCTTGATATATTGAATACTTATAGATATAAGAGAAATTTAAATAATATTTTCCCACAAACTACGCTTTTCCAGGAGTTACTTTGGGTTTTGAAACCCCTAAAAGGGCCCTTATAAGTATGCTAAGCAATTTTTAAGGTACAAAACTAAGATTTTGTTTTTATTAAGTTCTATGACTCTTAAGCATATTTTAAAAGGATTTGTTATTAAAAATAAAGTATAATAAAATGTAATCTTATTGCCTCCACTGTAAAACCCCCACCTTTCTTTATATCTTCCTCTGATTCCCTCCTTTCTCCTACAGTTTGAATCCAACTGAGCTGTCAGTACCTCCCCTCCCTCTCCCTCGCACCAGCATTGAATGCCACAATGTAATTAACATTACACCCAATTAACATTTTCCTCAGCTGCTAAACTCTGTTTAACTGTTAAACGCTGTTCGAATGTTAAAGACGCAGCAGCAGCAGCTGCTGCTGCCTCTCCTCCTGCTGCTGCTGCAGCTACTGCAATTGCAATTGCTAGTTGCAAGTTGCCACCGACAAAGTCAATAAACGCGTTTATTGTCTTAGCCGCTGCCGCCCCTTCCTCCCAGCCTCCTGGCCTTCTCGTCTCCCTTGTGTACATTGTCTGTGTTGGTGCCAAGAAAAATGTTGCTGTCGCGCCAACATTTTGCTATTGTCTCCCGTCTCTGTCTGCCAGTTGCCACTGCTGCACAGAGCTCCTCTTTGGTTCTTGAGCCAACTTTTGTCCATTTTAAGGCAGCTGGAATGTTGCTTTCTTGTAAATTGTTTAAATAAAATACAAATACAACAACAGTTGAGAACAAGAAGAGCTCCAGCTACCCATCTAGCTCACTCTGTCTCTCTATCTCTAGCTCCACTGGGTTGCTCTTCTATTTGACTTTGTTGTTGTTGTTATTGTTCTTCCTCTTGGAGCAGCAATCAAACAAAAAGTGGAAGAGCATATTATTTACCTTGCTCCTTATGGGCTTAACCCGTGTTTGTTGTTGCTGCTGCTGTGCGATGTTGGGTGCGGAAATGTTGCACCTGCTGTTAAAAATGCTAACAGCGTGGGAGATTAACATTAACAGCATGGGGCCCCCAAGATCGTGGGTCATGTTAACGGGGAAATGTTGAGCTAAATGCATCCGATTGGAATATTACAATTTCTTATTGGTAACTTATTACACGGTGAAAATAGTTTAATGGAAACATTCGAATTTAGCTTAAAAATGGGGCATTTTCAAAGTAAACTATACAAATAAATATTTACATTTTTATTTCAATTAAATTTAGATAAGTATCGTAATTGAACCATATTTAAATGTTTAAATCAAGCCACTAACGAGGTAATATCAGCTAGAGATAGGCCCTTATGGGCACGTGCTGGCCACGGGGACATACACACATAATCACAACAACTAGAAAACCCTTCTAATTCACGTTCTCATCTTGCTTTGAGATAAAGTTGCTGCTGCTTTAATTAGAATTCCGAATTCCGTTTCAAAGGAAGTTGGCGCTTGTGCAGACAGTATTAATATTTATGGTCTAGTCTGGAGCGATGATGGATCACACGAGCGACGAATGCCTGATGAGCTGCAGTCGCCGACAATCTCGGAGGCCCCATCTATGTATGTGCACATCTTTTGCTGGGCTGTGTTGTGCCACGTTCCAAGCCAAGTGCACGCAATCTTTCAGTTGTCGGAGGTCATTCCTGGGAAGAGCATTATCTAATGATGATGATAATGATGATGGTGGTGCCCACGATGGGGATGATGATAATGCCTTCTTCCACATAAAATCGCAAAAATCTCTTCTCAGGCTAATATCCTCGCCTCGAAAAGCAAAAGGCTAACCCATAATTTATGTGCCTCAAATTCAATTTTCATTCAGTAGAAATTGCTCAAAAAAAAATACCCTGGGTGGTCGGTCGGTCGTTTGGTTGCTCCCTTGAACCCAAGGAAGTTAAAAACTTGAACCAGAGCCAAATGTAGAGACGTCTGTCTGCGATTTGGGAGGACCTTAGAATACGTTTTTATTGTTTTTGGGTTTGGTTTATGCTTTTGTTATGCCGCCGCACTTCTTGGGACTCCATGGCGGATGAGTCATATATCCTGGGAGGGCTAATAACGCAGGGACAGTGAGCGGTATTCGTCTTAAATTTTAACCAAGGATTAATTGGATAATTATTAATCCTTAATATATATTTTAATAAATATTTATTTGTATTTTAAAGGTATTTTGAATTTAATTTGAAAAAAATCGTATTCGATTTTTACATTTGTATATGATTAGATAGATAGATATTTAAATTATTATTTATTTTTGGTACTTGTGGTTATTTAATTTAATTCCACTACCCACTGTATTTCTCTTAATGCACATTTGAGTCTTTCTTTTAGCCTGGCCAAAATATGCTACCAAAAGGGCCCACACACATAGTTTGGAATCCTCTTTCGTCAGTCAGTCAGTCATTCATTCAGTCACTCTGTTTGTTGGCAACCCTCTCCGTCAGTCAAGCAGTCATTCAGTCAGTAGCGCCATTCCGCCAGCCACTCATAAATTTAAACGCCCGGCGCCAGATCTTTTCCTTTCTTTTCATATTTTATTTTCAGATGTTTTTTTTTGTTGCTTCCCCTTTTACTTTTTGCAGTGCGTGAATTTCACACCTTTTTCCACAGTTGTTGGTTTCCTTTTTTTTTGTAGCTGTTAGTTGCGGGTGAAGTTAGATGAGGTGAAGGGGGTTGAGGGGAAGACCGACAAAATTTCAATAAAACGCAGACGTCAACGGAAAGGGTCGGATGACTAATGCACTGCTGCAGTATGTGTAAGGACACTGCAGAAATATATAGTAAATATTAAAATAAATACAATACAATTCTTAAATATCTTGGTTTATAAATTAATAATTTATTATTGTCAAGTTTAAATCGATAAAAAAGCAAAACCTGCTTTGTACGAGTCAGAGTTCCCGCTTGGAAGTTAAGATTTATAAGATGTATCTTAAAGATTATATAGTCTTTATGGCAAACTTTTCAGATAATTAAAATACTGGGCAAATCTACAAAACAAACTGATTTATATATTTAAAACATTAAATTACAAATTACAAATATTTTCAAATCATTCTTCACAGACTTTACAATTAAATTTACACAACTTTAAAGTTTTATATACGTTTTTATATACATTTTCTTGAAATAGAAAATTGTTCATTCTTTTTTTATCCTCTCACCTAGAACTCCCTATTCTTTTCTGCCAGTGTTTTGGTCTAAAGTGCAGTTTTGCTACGAATCTGTTTCCCAGGCTACGCAATTTTGCATTTTTATGTCGTTCGCTTTACGCTCTTTGAGCTTGAGCTCTCAGTTAATGGTCATTTATATGTGAGTTCTGGTTTTTTGCTTTTTGCCTTTTTCCAAATCAGTCAAAAAACGTTGGTTCTGCTAATGTGAGTGCTGTTCCAGGAATTCTGAGCCGGGGACCAAGCGACACTTGGTCCCGACACCCCCGACACGGTTTGCTTTTTTAGTTTTTCATTTTATTTTATTTTATTTTTTTATATTTTTTTAGACCAGCATACACTGCTCAGGTTTCAGTTTCAGGTTTTTATTGTGGCTTGCAATACTTTTTTTTTGTGGATTGGATTTTTGTTTTTATTTTATTTTGTTTTTTGTTCCTTATAGCTTTTTGTCTGTCTTTTGTTGGGCTTAGCACGAACTGCATTTAATGGCCAGGAGGAGGGCTTCCACTCCTCCTCCTCCTCCGATTTTCATTGTAAATGAAGTGTCAAAGACTTTAAATAGCTTTTGATGCTACTGGTGAATGGAGCTGTTCTTTCTCAGAGACAAATCCCCAGGCGGAGAGGCTGGCCTTTGTTGCTGGGATTTCGCATTTAGTGGGAAATGCAATTAGCTGGGGATATAGACGAGAGGTTTCTAAGTAATTGTACAGCGGAAAATGTGCTTAAAAGGGGGCTACTTTGTTGGAGGGTAAATGTTTGCTGAACAATTGCATAAAAACCAATTAGCACAAGGGAAGTGTTTAAACAAGAGTTTGTTTTTTGTCAATAGGAAAACAGGGTTTTCAGTCAATATAAATATAATTTAAACAGGATAATATATATAGTTTTGTTACATAATTCATAATATTATTGTTCGCCTTGAGCGTCCATCAAAATATATCTCATATTTTGGGCTTCACTTCATCTTCCCCTGTTTGCCTTTGTTCTTATTGTTAATTTTTGTTTGTCAAATATTTTTAAAGTTGATTTTTTGGCGAAGCTTCCTTGACAGGTTGCTCTTCGTGCTTCAGACTTCAGACTGACTGCCGATGGCTCACAGAAAATAAAACAACAAAAAAATACAAATAAAATAAAGCAAGAAGAAAAACACCAGCTTTTTTACCTTTGCAGCTTGTTAATGCTGGTGATGTTGATGTTCTCTTGTTGGACACTTGAAACCGGCAGCTGTCGCACTTCACTTCACTTTGCCGTATGAATACCCTTCTCTCCAGGCATTCTCCTTCTTTTAAGACACACATATTTCCCCCAATAAGTAATCCCATATGCATATTAAATGCTTTATAAAAAAGCTTCCGTATAGCCTTTTTGCAAATATTTACAGTTGACTTTTATTTAATTACGCCAAAGACAAAAACAAAAAAAAAGTGTGATAAAAAAGTAAACTGATAGCGGGGAAGGTTGAAGCTGATGCACGGAGGAAAATACTATTAAATTAAAAGAGAAAAATATATTTTATATAATGTATTTATCAGTTTTATGAATGATAAGCAGTTTTTATTATTTAAACATAAAGGATGGAAGAATTTAATAATTCCAAAATGTTCTATAATATGTTATTTCTCTTTTATTACTTTCATTTATTGAAGACTCCACAAATTATTTAATGTAACTTTTTATTAAGTTCTTAAATTCTTTTTTTATTTTTAAATCTTAAACCAAAGCTTTTAATTAATTATTATTTTTAATATATTATTATAATTATTGAAATATTTATTTTATTGCCTTTTTTATTATTTCTTTTTCATTGATTTTCTGTTCTCTTCTTAAACTTAAATATTTATATTTAAAATCAAAATCTATATATATTTCCGATTTTGTTTTCAGTATTATGGCTTCCAAACTGTGCCTGAGTTTTGTTCTTTTTTTGTTTTTGTTTTTTGCATCGTCGTTGTTGTCATTTGTGATGTATTGTGTGTTGAGCTTCGCCTGACACTGCGGTAGGTTGTTTGGCCTTTCAGATATATGAACTTATATTCGTTTATATATTTTTCTTTTTTGTTATTTTTATTTTGGCCATCTGTCGTGCTCAAGTGGAATTTTTGTTGGCTGTTGATGAGGATGATGAGGAGAACTATGTGGAGGGGAAGCGTGTGAATGAATTCCTGTTGTTCTTCTGCTGCGGTTTTGTGGTTAGAACAGAAGCACTTTTGGTTTTGGTTAAGTGAGGGAAAGCCAAGGCCTTAAATGCTAAATAGATACTATGAGATAACGAAGGTGTGTGGTTAAAATTTGGGATTTCTCAAGCGATTGGAATGCCAGGACTGCTGTTTTTGCACAGTTATTGCCAAATTTTATCTCAAGGTAAAGTTTTGTTATCAATAAATGATAGGTTATCGCCAAATTTTAGTACTTTCAGAAGCAAAAGATAACTAAAGTTATTAATCAATTGTTTGTCAACATTTTTGCCAAATTTTTGATGAGAGTAACTGCCACTTTCTAATAATTTTTATAAATTTATACAGACATAAGTTTTTAAAGAGGTATTTCTAAAGAAAAATATGAAAAGAAATGTATTAAATATTAAGAATTATATATTATTTGATTTTTATATTAAATCATTGCTGGTTTTTCTGTAATTCAATTTTAATTAAATACTTTTTGGGCTTAAATTGAAATCTTCCCCTTTTTATGTCTTAAAGAATTCCCTAATAGCAGTCATTAATCTCGGATAAAGCCAACTTCATTTATTTGTTGTATATTTAAGACTTTGTTCCTTTCCTTTCCATTTCTGGAACTACCTTTACTTTTATCCATATCCCTCCAATTGATCTGGCAAATAGTTAAAGCTCGCAGCTTCCAATCTGCATCGGGCCCTAAACTGCGGCCCAACCCAATGTCGATATTTTTCCGCTTTTCCTTTTTCACTCCCGCTTCCCTTTGGTATTATATTTTTTTCTTTTCCTTCCAGCTGCTGATCAATCGTACAATTGAGTAAAATCCTACTTTATTTGCAGGAAGACAGCGGCAGCAGCAGCAGCAACATCGCCTGTTGCCAGTTGCACGTTGCCCTGTTGCCTGTTGCATGCGGCAAAGCTGCAGAGTCCCCGTCCAGGGCTTTTGTTGTTTTAATGGCTTTCGCTAACATAAAAACCATTAAGATAACATTTTTATAGGATTTCAATGGCAGTCACGGCAGGAGCAGCAGCAGTCGCAGCAGCAACAAAGAAGCTTTTGCCCTGGCATTGCCTGTTTTTTATGGCCAACTCGAGAGCTCAGGCTGGGGCTGGCTGGCAGTGCAACTTGTGCCGCTGCCACAAGCCAAACACCAAATGTCATTGACTATCAATAGAAGATGCTGCTGCTGCTGCTGCTGCTGCTGCTCCAGAGTCCGCAGCCAGATTCAGGCTAAGAGCCGGGCCCAAAGCCCGGCCCAATCCCTCCCTGCGACTGGCAACAGGTTGGGCCTAAGCCCATGGCCTTTGTTTCTGGCCCTACGCGCTCTGTGCGCTTATTAAACACAATATTTGTTGCAAGTTGCAAGTTGCTGCTGCTGCTGCTGTGCCTGGTGCTGCAGCACCATTGCGACCATAAAGCGCGATTTATTTTTGTTGATTTTTTGCGTGCTCTGCCCCGCATTGCCGGTTGTTTACACAAGGAAAAATATTAAAAATTAAAGCAACAATTATATTTACAAATTCGAGAACAGTTTAAAATGTAATATTACAATTTCCATATTTTTTATTCTAATAAAAATGTGTATCAACCAGAAAACATATCTGGCTTCAGAAAAACTTAATATTTATCTTTAAAAATGTTTGCATAATTTGTATAATTCTCTGCGAATTATATTTAATAATTCCTTTTTTCTCAGAGTGCTCAATAAGTATAATTCATTTGTTATATTTTCTCTTGATGTAAAAGGTAGTATAAGTGGTTGGGGGGTCCTTTTCTACCCAAAAGGGATTTTTCTCATTTTTTACGTAGCTCATTTTTTCTGGTTTAGCTCTCACTTCCTACTTCCAGGTTATTTTTTCGGGGGCCCAACCCTCTTACTCGAAATACTCGACTAAAGTCACACATTTTCAGTCGCATTTTGTAGCCTGGGCCAAAGGAGCAGGAGTGCTCCGCGAAATCCACCATCCACCATCCACAATACCCAATTCCCCAATCTCAATGCCACTCGATGATGCACTACGGATCCGGCCAGTGCCACTGACTTTGCTGGCGGGAGACAGTGGGTTGGAAAAGGGTTTTTGGGTGACATTTATTGAAGGATTTTAAAGGATTTATTTTGAATAATTTTGTATTTTTTAAATTAGTAAAAATAGAAGGCTTTAAATTCCTTAAAGTGAGCTGAAAAGTTAAGATTGAAGGTGTATAAATATCTTTCATTGAAGCTAATAATAATTATAATTTGATTTTACTTGAAATCTTTTTTTAAATGTCATATATCAGTTAAATTCTAAAGCATTCCACAGAAACCTAGCTATATATTTTATTATTTAAATATTTAATACGTTCTTTTAATCTTAAGCTTGTTATTTTATAAGTCAATGAGGATCTTATAAATTCTTTTAATTTAAGCCAAGGATATGAAGAAATTTCTCCTAATTTTAAATGGATTCCCATCCACAGTGCAGGGCACGTCCACACACTTTCAACAAATCGCTTCGCATTCTTTTGTTTTTATTTATTTATTTTCTTTGTTTTCGTTTCGCCATCTATCTGTATCTCTAATGCCCAGCAATTGTTGCCACTTCTTCCTGCGAGTTGGGAAACGCTTTTCATTTCTTTTCTATATATATTTTTTTTGTTTTGTTTTTGGGAGTTAGATCTACGGCATATCCCTGCGGTTCATTGTCCATTATGCAGCATTATGTGATGCAGCTGCCTTGAAATACTCGTACTTGCTGCCCTTTTTGCATTGAGAAGCAGAAACAGCAGCAGCAGCAGCAACAAACACATAAATTGCATTTGTCGGTTTGTTGTCGTTTTCATAAATAAGATAAAGATAAACGACCAAGTTGCATATTATTTGTAATTGCATTTCTTCTCCTCGCGATGCTGCAGGGATCTCTCTCCTCCAACAAGACTGTCGGCCATTGATATGGCACTGCGAAATGTTTTCCAGCATTCTGAATTTATTATTGACCAGCGCGAATCTCTAATGGGGCAGCATCAGGCAGCAGCAGGAGGAACAGCAAATATCTTTAATAAGATCCGTGGATGGAAAGCGAATGGAGGAAATAGTTGCTGGTTGGGATGGGAATTCGAGAGATGGGGATAGAAGCCTCCAGTGTATCAATTAGCAAAGCAAATTACTTTCATACATATTACAGGAAAATGCATTACTAGCTTTTTTTAGATTCTATTATTATTAATATTATTTTTTTAAATGTTATATATGCGCTTATAATAATTTCAGGTTTTATACAAACCAAAGGTACATTCCCTACTACAAACATAAGAATTTGTTATATTTTGTGGAATCCTCATGATTTATAGTTTGCCAAACCTTGGCCATATTTCTTCCCTTCGTTATATTTTTATACACAAAAAAAATATACAATTTAAAAGCAATTCCGTTTTATTGACTCTTTATCTAAGCCAATGCAGACTATAAATCTTGTATTCATTTGAGGGAATATACATATATTTTTTCGCTTCGAAATTGCATGGAACAATATTCGCTTAGGGCTGAGTCAACCAAATCAACAATTTGTTGGCTTTCCTCGATCCGCGGACGCTGGGCGATAACAAAAGGCAGCAAATGTAAACCAACTACACCTAGACTGTTGGTTATATATGAATATAGAGATATATATATATACCTGTTTGGCTTTCATATGGCAATGAAAGCAATATCAGGCAACCCTACCAATATTGTGGGCACTGAATCGTTACTCTTTGATTTGTTAAAATATGTGGGAAAATTTTGGGACTTAATAAATAATTGTTTCGATTTTTTCAAACACAGAAAGGAATTAAAGGCTTATAAAAATTAATTAAAAATGAATTTTATTTTAATAGTTGAATAAAATAGGTATACTATTATAAAAACTTGCTTTTAAGTTCTGAATTTAAATGTAATACGTTGTATATTTTTAATTTCCCTTCTTTTAACACTTGTGTCATCGAAGAACATTCTTAAAAACAGTTTTCCAATTGGCTTGGCATTCCCAGAATTTTCCCAAGAGCAATTCAGCTTCGGTTTCCCTTGGCTTCCCTTCCATTTTTGCAAACTGTTTGCAAAATGCCTTTTGTTGACTTGACTGAGTGGAGTTGTGTCCGTTCGGTGTTCAGTGTTCCAGTGTTCGGTGTTCTGTGTTTTGTGTATTTACCGCGTTGTTGTAGAGTTTCAGCGTTTTAGCGTAGGCTAAAACAACAACAGGAACAAGGGCGACAAGAATCGACGGCGCCGTTGCCGCTTTATTATGAATTATGGCCACGTTGACAGTTTAGGACCAGACGAGGGCGTGGAAAACTTGACAGATGCGCACACAGAATCCAGAGAATGGGTATCCGATCCACAATACTATATGTACATATACATATACACAAACAACCCGGAGCACAGCAGAAAATCTTGGCAAATAAAGACCTATTCCTGGTATCGGCCAAGAGCCAAGTGGCGTGGCTCAACTTCTTATTAATAATGTGATAAAACTGTCAGACGACCAACTGTGGGCCCCCAAGATATTTCCATTCGCTGCCTTTTGTGTGTAAACTCTCGCAATCCATTCCACTAAATTAAGCAATTAATTTCCCATTTATATAAGCCGACAACTACAACTTCAACTATAAATTATTTGTTTTTATTTTTGTATGTGTATCCCCCTGAGATTAGGCCAAAAATAAAGAGTTATGCCCGCTGCTGTCACAGCGAATTATGATGGCTAACAAAAAATGAGTAAAACAACGCAGAAATATTTAAACATATTTTCATAACAAAATTGGTAACTTCAAAATCAGTCAATTATGTCCCAAGCTTTTTTTGTGAGCTAACCGATTGTGACTGGCAACGCATGGCAGATAAAGGAAATCGAAAGTGAATCAGAAGGGGATTAAGAGTTTTATCTAGAAAATATTTAAATATTAGATTCGATTCGTTAGGAAATAATATAAATTTCATATTATAAATATATTTAACGAAATCCAGATTTTTTTCACATATTTAAAAATTAATATTTTATGTCAGTGATATTTCAAATGTGTTTAAAATATGTTAGACTTCACTTGTCCTTTTTAGATTTCATAAAAGTCTCGGCAGGCAGCCCTAAAATATTTTTAATGATTCTAAAAATATTAATTTTATATTATAAATACATTAAACAAATTCCAGGATTTTTATAAACTAACTAACACCTATTCTTTTCCTTTTCTTTCATTTCAGGTGAGTTAAGAATAACTTTTCGTAAGCATTATCTGTGTTATGTTCTGCTTTAGCTCATTGTGTATGATATATATCAACAACAAAGCTTGGGTAAGTCTGATGACCTCCACAAGTCATTAGTTCGTTTTACTCTCCTTTCGCTTCCTAATTACATTCGGCTCAGAAAAATATATTAAATGCAATTTCATTCTCATCATTTCCGAGATGAAAACACACTGTCTTCCCTGTGCCTCAGTAACCGAAAAAACCTAATTGAAATTACGTAACGTTCATTGACTTTAGAAAATTTCTCGTTTAACTTTTAGGGTACAAAAACCTTTTGTGCACATATTTATTTGTGGTCACCGACTTGTCTTGCCTTTTTTCACTTTTTTTATTATTAGCTGGACCTCGTATTAGGCGGCTCTTTGTCCCGGGCAGTAGAGGAGCTGGGGCCAAGACCTGTAATGTAATCGCATTAGCGAGGCTTTACGGCCGTCTTCTGGCCAATGCCAAATTAGCCATGAATGAGCCGAGCAAGAGGGAGAGGGAGAAAAAAAGAGCCTGACTACGAAAAAATAGATTTCATTTAGACACGATCATTGCCCATAATAATATGAAGAATATCTGGAAATTAAGAAGCGGCGAACGATCTCCGTAATGACAGTGGACAAGAACCTGACGGCTGAGCAAAATATAAGCTGATAAGAGTCAGGAAGCCACAAGAATTGACAACTGGCCTGGACTCCACAGTTCAGTCCAGTGGAGTCTGGGAAAATGGGAAGACAGACAGAAGTGGAAGAGAAGAAATCAAAGAGACTTCTCTAATGAGTCAATATTTTTGTTAACTAGTTAAATTTGATGGAAAATATATTAATATTTAATTTTTCTTTATTTTTCAAACTATATTCGAACCCTTGAAACTCTTATAATAATTCCATAAAATCAATCCCAATCATTTAATAATTTATCAACTCTAATTAAGCCATTGAACTCTTTAAGGCCTAGAACTCTCTCAAAAAAAGAACAAAAACCCAAATGGAAATTCAATAATAATCACAATAAATATCTGAATAAATGAGACTATAAAGTAAATAAAGTAAATCAACCGCATAACGTAGAGTGAACGAAATCTCAATTAATGCTGAAGGTCAGAATGCTTTAGGAATTCCAAAAACGAAAACGAAATTGGAATTGGAACCAAAGAAGTGGAGAATCGAAATTGTATCGATTGTTTGGCGGCTGTCGCCAATGAATTCTTTTAACCTCTCAACGCAATTAACTGCCAATTGAAATACTCGGGGGCTTATAAATTGAAATTAATGATTGGAAAGAATCTTAAATAATTTATTTTAATTGTGTGACAAATTTGAGCAAACTCTTTTGATTAATTTTCCCTTTGGGATGTCTTCCAACCCGAGATTCCATAATTTTTGTATTTTTAAAGCGATGATGTTAATGTTTTCTCTCTCTAGCAGTTCGCTTATGCTTTTATTTATTTATTTGTTATTTGTTATCGTTTTCTTTTTGTATTTTCTCGCAGTTCAATGCTCGCTTTTAATGATTTTTGTATGCGAAAATAAGTAGATTTTGTACTCTATAGATGGGGATCGCACTCAAGTCTCGTCTGGCTTTCTTTTGTTTGGTTTTCGGTTTTGTTTCCCTTTTGTCTGACTTATTTTTTTTTATTTTTTAAATATGCTACAGAAAATTCGTGAAATGTTATTTCTTTGAGAAGCATGAGGAGTGTAGTGAAGGGAGATATCCGAATATAAAGTACTTACTTTTTGCGGTCCATTCCACTTCAAGTCGAGTGGCAATTGGCACAAGGCACATTTGTTGACTCTTGAAATATGGCAGCATTATGTTATGTAATAAAGAATGGTCATAAAAAAGTGTGGGGATAATAAGTGGATTACATATAGATTATCTGGTTGGCGACAAATTGCCAGAGCACTTGAAAGAATTGAGTTATTGAAGCAGTTAAAGGTTATATGTAAATAATTTAAAGATATTTTAATTAAAAATAATATATGAAAATAAATAAAAAAACAAATAACAATTTGAAGAAATTTGATTACTTAGATAGCAAGAATAAGCAATAAGGAATAAGGCATCCAAAGAAACTCCATTTTAAAAGTAAATACAAAATAATAAAAATTCTCTTTTTATACTCCAAACAAAGTTTAAAGCCTAACAGAAATATATAACCATTTATATTTCTTCTGACAGTCACAAAAATTGCACAAACTCACAGAAAATATTTTTATTTGCCAATTTCCAGCCTCATAGGCGTAAAATCCAATACAATGCTAATAAAGCTCCCTTGTTTTAGCCTGAAAAAAATATATATACAAATTCTATAGCCAGAGATCAGCCGCAGTAACGCCCCCTACACCTAAAAAACATAATCAGGTTCAACAAACTTGCGAGAAAAACAAATGAAACTCGTTACCAACTGGCACTGACTCTGCAGATATCTTTACGCATATATAAACCCTTAGTCGAAAATCGAATTGGGTCAAAGTTTGCAGCCAAAGCAATTTATTTTGCTCCTACTGACAAAATATTTGATTTTCATTTTTTTTTTTTTTGGTAGCAGAAAGCGAAGAAAAAACAGAACAAAACAAATTTACATGGCGAACCTGTGTTTTGGCCTCCGTGATTCGAGTTGAAGAAGATTTACAACCCGATGGTTGAGATAGAGATCTCAATTTACCTATGAATATATATGTTCTCACGCTTTATAGTTTTTACATTGGGTATTCTTTTTGATTTTTGTATTTTGGTTGAGTTGTCAAGAGGCAACAACTTTGTTGCCACATTCGAAGGGCACTAAAAATGGGGAAAACGTTCTCCTCCATAAGCAGTATCAATTTTTATTGGTTAAATGCAACTATCAAATCTCGGTTTATGGCTTATGGCACATTTGCTCCGAGGATCGCCACGGTTTCTTTACTTTTACGACCGCCTTTTGGGAGGCAGAGGGATAGAGACACAAGGGCCAAAAGAGGGCTAATTTTAACGACTTTTGATGGCTCGTTTACACGCAACGACAACGATCTGATTATTGATTTCGAAATGCCATCGAAAAGCACCTCTTATCTCGTTTTATGTGTCAACTTTTAGTTACTTTTTATTGGTTTGAAATTGTCTTCCAAAGGGGAAAAGGGGAAGAGGCATTTACACGGTAGTTATTGATCCTTAAACATTTTGTTTATGAACTACTTTATAGTTTGTATTTACTGGGAGTTGAAATAGTAAAGGGATTTCGATTAAAGTCTGACTAGTTAAAGTTTACTTTGTTGGCTGAGAGATTAAAGCATTTGTTTAAGAAGATACGGGTGGTTAGCAAATCATTAACATATTATGTATATATGGCTCATAGATTTTCGCATATTAACGTTAAATGACGGTGGCTTAAAGATCAATCACAAGAAGATCTGCCACATTTAACAAGGTCAACTGTTTGACAGACTTAACAAATTAATTTGTATTTAATGTCAAAGGCTGAAGTTATATCCGACATTTGAAAAATAACTAGAGAGGATTATCATATGGGTTAAATATATGTAGATGTATTATTGCTGAATAGATTTGTATTTTATTCTTGCTTAACCTATCTTTAAATAATTTTTATAAATCTATTTTATATAAAATAAATCAGAGTTCCCTTAGCTAAAATCCCTTGATAGCTTTTTCAAGATCGCAACAACCTCGAACGCTTCAAGTTCACTGCCAAGCCGTTGCAAGTCCAACCTGTTCGAATCGAACCGATCGAGCAGCAGGTTCGCTTCGAACCTATTCTCTTAGCTCTCTCTTAGGCATATATGGTATATGTATATGTATCTCTTAGCCCCAAAAGATACTTTACAAGTATGCTTAATGCCGGATTGCCGCACAACGCCAACTATGGACAATGGAAACGAGTTCTTGTTGGGGGCCCCTGCAGATACCCCACTGTATTTCTCTCTGGCGAGATTCTGCATTCGTTTTTTGTTGCTTTTTAGCCAGTTTTGTTTACCTTATGCCTCGTTGAAGATCTTGGCTATATTTTTGTTGCACCTTTTCTCGATCTCTCAACAAAAAGAGAGAGCAAGTTGCAGTTGCTTGTCGATTCTCAATTCTCGATTCTCGGGATTCGCAGACTCCTACACGAGGTTTTCGCCTCTTCGATCTCGAGATATAGCATTTTTCCCCATTCTCCGCTCCGCTTCTCACCCCCAACCTCTTCTGCTTCTAGTTTTGTTTTTTATTTTATTTTTTTGCAAGCTCAGCAGCAGGAAGTTCAATTTTCAGTTCAGTTCAATTTTGCACGTCATCTCAAGCGGTCCAAGCGGTCTCAAGCGGCATTCGTTACTCAATTTTTTGTCCAGAAAACCAGAAACAGAAAACCGAAACTCTGAAACTCTGCTTGTGGCGCGGGTGTAAGCTGAAAGTGTTTAAGAATAGTTTTATAAATAGCCGGAGATAAACAATACAAGTCCTCCAACAATGAACTGTTCGGTTTTGTGAAGTTTTTAAGCAAGAAATTAAAGTTCTCCAGAAAATACTCAGCAGAAATCCAGCCAAGAAATGTATCGCCTACAAAGACGAGCTGCTTTAATAGCCAAACAAGGTAGAAAATGTACTTTATTTAATTGTTTAAATTTATTTTAATATTTTTGTTAAAAACCCTCGAAAAATAAATATTTTTTCTATAATTGGATTATATTTCGATGCTAAATTTTGACTTAATTATTTTTTTTAATAAGTTTTCTTTAAATATATCCATTAATATTAATGTTTGGGGTCATATTTAATAGTACAAAATTATAAACAGATTGCAGTAATTAATTTTAAATTGATTTAATTTTTATTGGATTTATTTAAAAACTTATTAATTGCAGTTTGTAATTAAATTAAGCTTTGAAATAAATAAATACTACTGGCTGCTATAATTTAAAGTTTTTCTTTATTTTATTAATTTCTTCTTTAAATATCTTTACTCCTTTTTCGTTCTTGAACCTTATTTAAAATTTTCTATTTTTTATAAGCCAAGCGAATTAAGCCATACAAGAACTTCATAAAAACCCTTTATTTATTAATGCCACTAATAAATAAACACTTTCCTTACGTTTCATTGGTGATGTGGTCAATGAGCATTGACAATTTCTAAATTCTTGTAAAATCAATAATTTGTCATAGGCTTTGACTCATTGCGGCCACAGGAAAAAATTGTTTGATTGTTGACATTACTCATACGCAACGTTGTTCATAGTAGACATTGTTATGTTTATTTAAGCCTTTGCGGTTAAACGAATATAAATCTTAGGCCTTTGCGGTTTCGGTGAAATGTGTATTGGTGGGTGTGTTGATTGCGAAAGGTGTTCTGAAATGATGTAATTGAGAAATGGTTACTTAAGCAATTAAAGTACAGTTTTCAGGCAATTAAATTAGAACAGAAATTAAAAAATATCTCAAGGCTCTTTCTCTACAAAAATTAAGTAATTACCTAAGGGTATCCTCTTCCTCTCTTGCTGATGTCCAAACTTTCATCACCGCAAAACGAAAAATAGAAAAAAAAACTGCAAGCAACTGGGTCATCTTCCTAGAAAGAAAGACAAAACCCTCTGAAAAAAGAGTAATGAAACCCAAAACACGAAATCGCAATCATTTTACTTTTGATTATAAACAAAAAATAAAATGGAAAGATGCCAGAGAAAGAGGATGAAATTGTTCCTAGCCACTAATCGTTGGCCAAAGTCGACCTAGAAAGGCCTTAGCCTCAGCCTTAGCTTTGGCCGCAGAAGATCATCTTCTTTCTATTTCATTTCGGTTTGGACATGGGGAGGCCAATGGAAAGGGACAGGAATCTACCTGGGACAAAGTGAAAGAAAAGCTATGCTCTGAGATTTCCACCGACACGATCATCCAGCCAGCATATAATTTGAAATTTAGAGAGTCAAGATCGCATTTTGCATGCCAAATGCTGGCCACAATTTGTCCCTCATGCAGATCCCAAAAAAAAAAAATCCAAAACCGAAACCAAAACCAAAACCAAAACCAAATCAAAAGCAAGTTCAAAGTCGTGCCCAAGTTCCCGCCCCGCCGTGTCTTTCGCCAGAACTTTCTGCACTTCACTCTACATCTTGGTCCAAAGAAGGTCATGGACAGATTTTTAGGTTCCCTTGCAACACTTCTCGCTGCTCCCTCTAAGCCGGTCTTCTGGCCAATTGACTGCAGAGATTTATTATGGAAATCTATAAAAAAAAAAAATATGGTCATAGATTGGCATACATTTCCCTGGTAAACTCTGGGCTCTGATAGCTTTATAATATTTATCTACCTTTCTAAATCTGTCCTAATTAGGATTCAATTCAGCCGGTCACTCGATAAATTCTTCTAGGCCCGATTCTGCTTTGTTTTAGCGGAAATATATGCATCAATTTAGAATTTACTCCTCGTTAAGTAAGAATTCTGTGATATACAGAAATTTACAGAACACTTTAAATGAATGGCTGTCATATCCTAATCCGATTTTTAATGTTTTTATATACACTTCTCGTAACCCATTACTATCCAACGGTTATGCATTGTACCACTGGGATTCGATTGATTTTATTGACCAGTAGTCGGCCGTCTGTCGCTCTTTCCCTAGCAAATTCCCTCTGCCCGTCGGCTACCGACGATTCTAACTGTAAAATTACAAACTTAAACCCCCGCCCCGCGGACAGAGTCTGGCCGATTCTCATTTAATGCATTTCCTTAAGACGACAACGACGTCGTCGACGACGAAGACCAGCCACTACTGGACACTAGACTGCACGGACGGTGGACACTTGACTGGACACTGTGGTTGTTGGTGGACTGTGGACTGTGGACAGTGAACACTGGACTTGTGCGCACCGATCGGGGCTTGTGTCAGCTAAATTATTTCCACGGCTCGATTCAATTCCTTAGCTCGTTGGGGCTCTTTTATGGCCAACTTGCACGCATCTGTCAGTCTAGCTGGACTCCGCTGGTGCCGATCCCGCTGCCGCTGCCGCTCTTTATGACCTCTGCCAGCGGGCAAGTTATCTACCAACTAAATGCACTGAGAGTTACTAGAAAAAAGGACAAGAAAATGGAGATTTGATAGGATCCTTTATAAAATTTGTATCAATTTTTAAAGTTTAAATTTCATTTTGTAGAAATTTGTTCTGGTTTTAAAACTATAAAATCTGTCACTGAATTTCTATAAATTTTGAATTTTTAAATTTATAATTGTAAAGCTTGACCAAGTATCTTATAGATACTAGTATCTTTTAAAGGCAATCTTATCGCTTATTTGCTAGAGCAGGATGACAAGTGCTTTTACCGTAATTCCTTGGTCACTGGTCTCCTCTAACGAGTGCGTTGCCGCAGCTCAACGGTGGTTTTCCCTTTCTGGCAGCATCCCAAAATAGCAAATCTTGGGGCAAAGAGCGAGATAGAGAGGGGTAGATACAGAGACAGAGACAGCTTCAGTTGGGGTGCGCATGCGTGACGATGTCTCTGGTACTTCTGCTCATCGCGGACTCTTCCTGCTTCGGGTTTCTTCTTCATCTGCATTTTATGACTCTCTTTACGGCCACCTCTCCTCATGCTCCACTCCACTCTGCTTCTCCCTGGCTGCACTCTGTTGCAGTTAATCAATTATAACGACTCTTGATTTCCTTCCTGATCTAGATCGAGATTTTAGTTGCCCGCTCTTTTTTTTTCCTTCTGCCTTCTCCGGTTTATGCGGGTTCACACACATGTTGCATGTGGCATGTGGAACTTTTTACAGTTCCACTCGCATTAAGTCATTTGGCTATCTTGGGGATCTCCGTCCAAGTCTCCGTCTCATTCGTCTCATTTATTTGGCTGATTCTTGATGATTCCTGATGTTATTAAGTCATTCCAAGTGCTTGATTTGTTGATGGCTCTATCACTTCCATTCTTTAAGGAGTTTTCTTTTTGTAATCTTACTCGGGGAATTGCGCTTTAATTGGGTTTTATGTTGGGAGAGTAGCAGATAAAATTAGACTTATTAACGGTTATGATCATATAAAGGCTAGATTGATGGCTTTGTTACCATTTTGTTTAAATATACAGACTTTTACGATTTGTTGTAAATTTTGTATATACAGTTTTTAGGGGATTGCAGAACCGTAATTTATTTTCTTAATTTTTAGCAAGTAGGTAAAAGTATATTTTGAACTCTCTTAATTAATTTTGGGAGACTAAATAATCCTTTGCCAAGTACATAATAATTTTCAACCTCAAGCAAAAGCAATAAGGCTTTCAATACATTTTTCTGTCCTTTTGAAATTCCGTTCATTCTTTTCTTTTTTAGCCCCTTTCCCTCTGATGTTTTGATTATATAACATTTGTCATGGTTTCTACTAAAATGGCTTAATATTTCCTATGTTCCTCCCTTCATTGCCGACATTTGATACTCCTTGCAAATGTTGACAAATGACCCGACAAGAGGTTCCTTCTCGCAAAAGCATCCTCTTCGTTTGCATCCAAGGAATTGAAAATGTTCAATGCATTTGGCAAATAAAGGAACTTATTTTTTCATTTTTTGTTTGCCTGGAATGTTTGTCAGCTTGTTGCGAAGAATTGTGGCTGAGGAGGGGGGAAAGATTCAACATTCGTTCTGTGGGGTTTTTCGTAGAAAATGATGAGTGTGTTGTCTAGCAAGTTGCTGCGGCTGCGGCGGCTGTTGCAATAACGGTTTCCGTTGCTGTTATGTAAACTTTTGTTGAACTGTTGCCAAATTAATTAACGCTAAAAGAGGCTGTTCAAGCCGTTAATAAGTGACCGGGGACGTTGGCTAAATACAAAATAGAAAGGGGAATAAAATGGAACATAGAAGGGAACATTTGTAGAATAGGAATTTGACTTTATTTGGTTTTATGTCAACTGGAAATGGTTTTGTTTATAATATTGGTTCCATTTCCAGCTAAATCTGATTTAAATTAAGGCAATTTTCTAGATTTTTATTGAATTCATTTGCAAAGTAATTTCTTGTAAATCTTAGGATTGATTTAAAATTACTCATGTATTTAAATTCAATTTAATTTAACTCTTGAAATGGGCATACAACTGATATTTGCAAAGGGAATTTCAAGATGAAACTTTTAAAACTCTTTTTCAAATACTATACAAAATGTTGAAATTGTTTGAATATTTATTTTATAATTTTCCAACTTTATTTTTTACATTACTTAGTAATTCCAGTACTTTAAATAATCATTTCAAGTCAAAGCTAACACATTCACTCCAAAGATCAAGCCTTATTTAATGAGATTCCTTGGGGGCGCCAGGCCAGTCGATGTTGATGATGCTGCCTACCGATAAGGAGGCGAAGGAGGCCTTCCAGTAGCCGGGAAGAATCTCGACTTGTAATTATTAACTTACGGCATATTAATTTATTGTTTGCTATTTAATATGGCCAGCCCCCAAAAGATGCTGCTCCTTGCCTTCAGTTCCTTCGCTCCTCTCCTAGAGAGAGCGAGAAGAGAGGCTCCTATCTACTTGGACTTGGCCGGGGCTTCGGGCCAAGTTCGCTTTTTTTGACATTTGATGTATTTATGTTGGTCTGGAAGGAGGCCCGACCCGGCTTCTTTGCTCGCTGTGAGCGATTTGTGGGAAACTGTCCTGTCATGTGCTGAGTCTGTCTGGCATTCGCTTTTCTCTATTTTGATTGAGTGATTTATTCGGAAATTGTTGTTCTCGCAAAAAGGTATAATTAAATGGGCATAATGATGCCAAAGGGAAAGGCCAAGGCAACGCATAGCAGCCGCCCCAGGTCCGTGGGCAAACTGGATGAACGAATGGATGGATGGTTGGTTGGTTGGTTGGGTGGATGGGTCGATGGATGGAGGAGTCAGTGAGTGAGTGAGTGAGTGCTCCTGCAGCAGGTGTTCCTTTGGGAAATTGCTTGGACTCGGTAATGAAATCAGATTGCAGTTGCCTCACATTACAGGGAATAAAATCACTTTGGGGCCAATTTTCAGGAAGGAGTAAGAAATTATATTAGCAACACGATTGGGGTTAATATCGATAGATATTCGTGTACTTGTAAAAGTGAAGATACATCTAAAGATGAGGCTAAAAATATAGTAAATGAGGTAATGAAATAAAGATTAGGGTCTATTAAATTATAACTTTAATATAACTTGGTAATTTTTATTGACTGAAATATTACATTTTTATATTTTAATAGATGCTATAAATATAAAATTAATGATTTAATTCATTGCTTATAATTTTCTATTATTTAATGCACAAGAAATATATAACTTCGAAGTATTTTACACTCTCCAAAGTTGCATAATCATTAACTGCTACCAAACTACCCACATTTAACTGTTCAAATACACCTGCCTCTTGCCTCACATATTTAGTCTTAGGAACGGTCATTGGTGGTAAATAAATAAATAAAAGAGCTATGATTTCTTTGTTTGCACAAACATAAGGAAGTTATAGAGCAGAGTCTGCGATGTGCTATAAATAAATGCATTTAATGTGGGGTTTTCCTGTGGGCACCTACTCCTCTACTCCTTTCTTCTGCCAATCCCCCGCCTACATTCTCCTACTTTTATTTATTTATTATTTATTTTGTTTTTGTTTTGTTTTTAGCCTGGCTTCCGGCGACGTAAAACTGCCGTTTGTTCTGCTTTTTCATACCAAACGAGGAACGAGTAGGGGGCCAGCTGCCCATTGGCGTTTGCTCCGCTTGAATAATCCAAGATTTCTTCTGGTTCTTATTTTTTTTATTTATCCCTCTTCCTCTTCTGGTTCTTCTTTATCGTCTTGCTGTAGATTCTCCTGCAATTCCTCTGCAATTCTTTGGGTCTTTTGGTCCATCTACAAGTTGTGCAATTTCAAGTTTTGTTTTGAAAGTAATTCGTCTGTAGGATGGCCATAGCCATGTGCCCATAATTATGGTTTGTGGCTGAGGGGTAAAATGGTAGAGGGGGCTGATCAGAGCAGAGGTCCAAGTTCAACCCACCCACATTTTATTGTTATCGCTAACAATGGCCAAGACCAAAGAGAAAAAACAAGAAACCAAAAAATTAAAATAAAACAAAGAGGGGGCAAGGGCAACAGACGAACAGCAGCTGTCTTGATCTTCTCTCAAGCTTGAGGTCAAAAATAATCTGTAATGGAGACCCCCTATATAGGATTGTAGATAAGATATATAAAGGATTTCTTTTAAAGCTGAAGCAAAATAATTTGCATAAAAATACCACAGATCAAAGTACTAATTTTTATTATTAAAAGTATTTTTTAAGGCCTAAATAAAATAATTGTATTATTAATACTACACAGACATAATTGTATTTTATTAAAAACTTGTATAATTTTTAAATTAATCCTAATACTAGTCCAAGTATTATATTCCCTTCATAATTTTATAATTATTTTCTAAATTTCAAAGTTTATTCTCAAGAATTGAGAATACTTTTTGGGAAAGGGATTTAATTTTCCTTGACTATTTCTTATTTAAAGAAAGTTTCCTTGAAATCCCGAAATATATTCCTCTGATCGTAGCCTCATATTCCAATTTCCCAAGATAAACACCTTCTTCTCATAGAGATGCCCAGCAAGGGGTTAGTGCAACACGCTCACTCACTTCACGATAAAAGTAAATACAACAACAAAAGCTATAGACACAAGCGGAGGTTGCAGCTACAAAAAAAAAATAAAAGGCAAAAACAAAAAAAAATTGCATAAAATGCCAGAGGCCCGACGCGACTGCGCAGTTGCAGCGCTGCTGCACGGAATGCTGCTGCAGCAGATTCAGAATCGGAATCAGAATCATCGGCCGGTCGGTCGGTTGGTCGGTCGGTGGTGCATTGAACCCCGCCGCGGTCTGGGCCAGGTCCACAATTCCATTCCACTGCACGCAAAACTAGAAACGCTCCTTTGGCCAGCGATCGGAGCCAGGCACTCCGCCATATAGTAGCATTCGGTGGGGTAAGGGGTAAGGGGAAGGGGTAAGGGGGGGAGGGCAAGAAAAAAGCTATAGACATCGGACGGACTTTCGCACGAATGCAGAGACCGACGTGTGCCCCAGCTGTTGAGGCTATGCCACAGTGATTAGTCGTCAAAAGGAAATTATTTTGTGGCTAAATTGCTACAATTGGTTCTCAAATGGAATACAAATATAAAAAAATATATGATTATGATATTATGATAATAAATAAATAAAATTAAGGCCTTAAGCTAACCTAATTAAGGGATTTCTTATCAATTTTTATAAAGTTTCTGGCTTGATATTATTTTTCCAACAAGAAAAACTCAAAGAAAGTTTTATAAAATGTCCTAAATATATTTATTTTACAATATTTTAAAGAACATGAAGCTGCAGAAAAACAATTTTTCGAATCATTACTGTAGCCTGGCGTTGAGTCAGCCAGCGATTAGAAGCCTAAAAGGAAGTAATGTTGCAGAAAATGCAAAAACCGGAGATGGCAAGGGGGAGCCACAGAGGTCTAGGTATATATGTATATATGTACATATATATAGAAGAAGTATACGGGGAGACCATATAAAAGAACAGGACTATCCCCATCTCTATCGGCTGGCCGTCTCGTTCTGCCTGGCGATTTTTTATGATGACTAAAATTGAAAAAACGAAGCTGCTGCGGTAAAAGCTTAAGAGCCCCGATCTCTCCCCTGCGTTATTATTGTTGTGGTCTTTGGGGTCTCTCCCCTCTCTATCTCTCTCACTCTTGGCGTGTGTGTAATTATCCAAGGACGCCGCTGAGTAATGAAACGACCTTGAGTGCAGCCAACACACAGATACGCAGCTCTCTGCAAGTGTGTAAGTCTGGGCTTGGGGCGTGATTTTTACTCGATTTTTACACGATTTCCACTATTTTTTTTCGCTCGATTTTCTCAGCCAACTCATTTGTTACATTTGGACAAAGGAATAGAACTGAACTTACAGAAAAAAAGCATAAAGAAAATGAGGGAACAGAGACTATAAACTGATATGCCCAACAATTTGTCAGCGTCAAAAGGCAAGGGGGGGTGATCTGCATTGGACAATAGCAAACGCCCACCACAAATACAAAAAAAAAAACACAAAACATTAAGGAAAACGAGTAAAAAGGAAATAAATAAACTAAAAAGAAACCAAAAGAAAAGAACAAAAAGCTATCCAGAATCGAAATGAATGTGAAAACGTTTGTATTTGTCTGGCTGCAGATCTCTGAGCCGGAGTAATCGATCTTGGCGGCGATATGCCACCTGAGTTATGACCAGATTAGCTATTTTTGGAAAGCTTTTAGTCTGCTGGATAAATAATATAATTTGATAGAAATATTCTGCAGTTACTACATTGAAAATGAATATATTTCTGGGTTTATTTTTAATTGTTTAAAATTTTTATTGTTGGAAAAAAAAAACTAAGCTATTTGAAGGGATTTAAATATATATACATGTTTATTTTAATAGCTCAATATTTTCAGAATATGTTATCCATAGATTTGTAGTTTTTTTGTATAAACAAACCTGTGTTTTGTAGATAATCCCATATACAATACATTATATTGCTGAAAAGTTCACTGTTGTCTTACCGCTTTTTCTTACAATCTCGCTCCCTGCCCCGCCCCACCGCCATCGTCATTATCATCCCATCGACTGGGGGTCCTGGGCATTCAACTAATCAGCCACAGAGCAAAAATTATTTGCCATTTTTTACGCGCTGCTTCAAACGCGGCAGAAACCGCAGCCACCAACAAACCGACAACTTACAGCATGAATGCACTGGAAAAAATGTTTTATGGGATATTTAAAAATCTTTAGAAATTATTTTTGTTATTTAAATTGGATATTTTAAGTAATTTCTGTGCTTTGGGGGATAAAATAGATGAATCCCTTGATTTTTTGGTAACAAAAACCTAAAAATATTTCCTTAAATTTAAAGTATAAATTGAATTCAAATTTCTTATCGGCTTTTTTTCGATTGTAGTCTCTTGTTGTTTTGGTTATTATTATCCGCCGTTGCTGTTGTTGCTCTGGCATGCCAACAGGCTATCCACCATTAGGCCATAATCATCATCACACACGCCTTGGCCAAGGCCAGAAAGCCTCCTCTCTCCACACTCTACACTCCTCCTCGGGGAGTGCCGAATGGCTTTTGTCTATGAAGAGGTGGTGGGTTGCTTTTTGGCCAAAAGAGACGGGGATACGGGGGGATCGAAGCGAAGGCAACTATTTTTAAGTATAGGTTTCGGTTTCATTGTTGCATTTCTTTTTGCGTTTATGAAATTAATGAACAGCTCTCGGCTGGCCGGGATCCTCCTCGGCAGCCTCTTCATTCTGGTAAACAGATTGGAGGCCAAAAAGCGTAAGAAAAAATGAGAGGTTGCATAATGGTTAGCTGATATTTTTTTGTATATATGTATATATTTTTTTTTTGCGGCTGCGCATTTATTGACCCGCATTTTTTGGGGGCCTTTGCGCATGCGCAATTTGCTGGGGCCCTCGGGCCCATCAACTTATTTATACATTTTTTACAATTGAAATGTAAACAACGTCATCGCTCGCGAATTCCATCGGCCAGAGATCTCCTCACTCATTTTCATGTGTGATGTGATCGTCGCTTCCTTTTTCGCACATTTTACTTATTTGTTTATTTATTCTGCAATTATCCCACCATCAAAGATGAATAAGAAGCCCTCTCTGATTTTATATATTTTCAACTTTTTGCTACGCTTAAGAGATCAGTTTTTTATGACATATTTACTAACACTTGGTTTCTTTATTTTTTTGTCTCATTGCAGGTATGTGTGAAATTACATTTTGAATTATTTTTGGGATCCTATGATGACTCTGAACCAGGGAGAGTGAGTCACAGGTTTGACTGGGGAAAATGTTGTATTTATTTCGTACATTTCTGGGGGGAATTTTCTGATATAATAATCATTTCTAACAACATTTCTTTGAACAATTTAGGAATTATTATTATAGAAAATAATTGTAGATAAAATCAAGTTAAAATTTCATTAATTTTCCCACAAAAACTATCCAATATCGTTTCTCACCTTCTCAATATCGTAAATCATTAATAACCGTCAATCGGTCATATTTTCCGAGTGCCAGTTCCCACCCGCAGATGGCGCCACCGCCACGATTTATGTCCATGTTGAACTCTGGCACTTTTGTTCGAAAATTTGGCATACAACCAATATCCCATGGAGGTGGACAGCTATTAGTAGTAGAGAGGAGAACATCATCGAATGTGTGTGCGGTAATTAGCGGGCTGTAGGGGTTTCGTGTTCGACTCAGACCTCACCTAGTAACCTCCGCGAAACAATTAGAATCCAACACAAGACCTGCCAAGGAAACTGAGATGGGGTGAGTCAGGTTGGGTCCGCAGTGGGCTCCCAATTTGGATGCAGTCCAACTGGGTTCCAGTTTCCCATTGGTCTCGCTGCCGTTTCTGCCTTCAAATTGCATCGAATGCTACTGGGATTGTGGGCGTGACGACGCGTCAGCCCACACACTGACATCCAATTGGAAATATGAACAAAAGCAAAACAGCAACAAAAATAGGGGAAAAAATAAGAAAAAATTATAAATAAGAAAATGAAAAGACCTAACCTAAAGCCAATAAGTGGCATTAGCCAAATGTGGTAAAAACCATTTGGCAACTTGTTAATAAGCAATTGCAAATCAGAAAGAAGGTGCGTGGCAGGGATATAAAGCTAGTTTGGAGTTGATGTTGAAAAAGAAGCGATTTTTTGAAGAAAATTATATAAAAATCATACTTTTTAATACCTTAAAAATGTTTTAAAAAAGATACAATATAGATTTTAGTTACCGAATTCAGAAAAACACCTTCTTTTCGAAGAATATTTTGAGGTGAATTTCGAAAGATCAAATCTTTTATTTTTGTATTCGAAACTATATTAAATTTATTTTTATTTTTTAACTCTTTCACTGACAAATGTTCGTTAATTGTCACTGTTTATCTCCCACAATTGCCTTGCTCTTTATGACGGCCACTGTAATAAGTACTTGCATATCTCAATGTGTGAGATTTTCCATCTTTGAACAGCAAATTTCCCACAATCGGTTTCCTAGGTGTGTTTTGATTTTGATTTTGATTTTTTACCATTTGTCTGCGCTTCACTGACCACAAAGAAACCGAACGACAACTAAAACGGAACCCAACCCAAGACCAAATCCAAACCCAAACAAATCCCAGCACAAATCCATAACACCAAGCCCCAACCATATGAAAATATGTAAATTTTTCCCGATTTGCAGGGGACTGGAAAGAAAAAAAGATTAGTGTGACAGCTGAGCGACGATTTGTTGAGAAATTATGGACAGTAGTCGGCCGTCGTATGCAAATAACAATAAATTCATCTGTGGGGAAGTAGGAAGCTCTTTTGGTCGTTTTTTTGTTGGGGGTCCTGCAACGCCCACTGCTGCTACTGCCACCACTCCCACCGCGGCCTGTAATGATGTGCAAGACTAACTGCATTAGAAAGTCAAAGATTAAGGCTTAATGCATGTGGAAAGTAGCTAGGAGTGGACAAGGGAAATCCAAGGAGACAATATACCATACATAGGGGCGGGAAAATTATGAAAAATGAGGGGAGAGTCTTGACGAATATGATAAGAGATGGTTTTGTGGGGGAAAATTTAAATATAGTGGAAAATCTATTTAAAATCTTAATCTTCGTCTTGAATATTATTTTATATTTATTTAATTGAAGTTGACTAATATGTTTGGCATTTATGGATTTATGGTATATATTTTAAAAGAATAATAAGGGAACTTTCATGTTATTATAGTAGGAACGAGTCCTGAAATTACCCACCTTCCAATGAGTACTTAAGGACTTGCTCGAAGGATCATTTTTATAGCATTTTCTGATAGTCCTTCTTTTAAGGATTTAAAATATATTTACCAGTCTTAAATCTAGTAAATTCACCTGACGAAGTCGTACTTTGCTTTGTGCTCCAAGAACTTTTGACCTACAAAACTTTTCTTTCGTTTTATTTCCTCTTTGATTTCCCACCGTTATAAGATTAGCTCTCAAAAAAAAACGAAAAAAGCTGAAAAATCTCAAAACAAAGAAACCTCGAAAAAACTTTTCCAAACCAAACTGCAACTGCAACTGATTAGCCCCCGGGGGGACTTCAACTTTAATTTAAAACAACATTTCAATTTCCACCAACACTGACAGCTATCTCAATTGCCCCCCCAATTGCCTGCCCTCCCCTTCCCAGCAGTTGATATGCCATTTAGCTAACAACCGACTGTCAAAATATGCTTATTTATTGTAATAATAATTCATTTGATTAACTCGCAATGAAAAAAAGTCAAAAGCGGAGCCCAAAAAACAACAAGCTAAACTCCCCATTAGCCTTTCTAAACCGTGGCCAGCCCACATCTCCAGCTCCATCTCCCCTCCTAATACCCGCCGTGAAAACTCCCCCATTAAAAAAACGCTCACGTTTAAGATGTCCGAACATAAAAAAAGAGAGCGACTTGAATTGAACACCAAAAGTCGACTACTGTGCGGAAAGATATGGCCAGACTTTGATTGCCAAAGAGGAGCTTTATTTAATGTTCACAGGAATATGACATTTGCCAAATTGATGGTTGGGTAAATGTGTATTTATATAATTGTTATTGTAAACAATTAGCAGACCCTAATTTTACATATTTACTTATTTTTCTGATTTAAAATAACTAGGAAGGTTTAAGCATTATTTGAAGGTCCTATTTTCATAAACACTTGCATCACATATAGAGTTGTATATACTATATAATAATAATAATACGAGTTTAACTGAATTATTTAGAAAATATGTTTAAAGAATATTTAAAATTCTTACTTTATTTTTTATATCAAATATAAACTCAAAAATATTTTTAAAACATATTTTTCTGTAAGCAAGAAATTATTTTAGAACTTCCAAGAGTTAAACAAGTTGTACGTCACTAGAAAATAGTTTAAAAACACTCCTCTTTTTCTGTTAATATTTATATATAGAAAATCACGAAAGAAAATGTCCAAGATGGCATTACAAGAAAGAAAAAAAGAGCTGTTGGCCAATGGAAAAGCTCTGCCTCCGCCTGCAGCAGGAAAGGAAAACTCAGCTTTCTGCTGGCAGCGGATTTTGTATTTTATTGAGCCATTATTAAGTTATAAACACGCTGCTATTAATACAAACACAAATAAATATCGGCTTGTGTCTATGTATTGGGTTTGTCTTCGCTCGGACAGTCGGAAAAGCCAAGTGAAAGGTTTCTGCCACTGCCAGGACCCTGGCTCCGTTCGTTCGTTTAGTTCGTGGAAAATGTGTGATAAATAAATATTGGGCCATGCGCTGATATTCTGTGAGCTCGGCTTGTGGGCGCAACACTGGCTCAGGTTTTCCTTTTTTTTGTTGTTTCATTTATTATTTGCCCGTTCGCTCCGATTTAATGGCCCATTTCGAATGGAGTTACCAACTTTTGTTTTGTGTCAAGTGGGCGGCCAGCGAGGGGCGTGGCCCCGCTTTTCACAGTTCAATTTGTGAAGCATCATTCCGTCGCTCAGATTTTTAGGCTTCGATTATACCGTGAGCCCATCAAGCTGAGAAAAAAATGAAAACAATTAGGCGAAAGGATTTTCGAAAGGGCAGAATCCGAGCTCGCATGAACACAGATATTGTCATATAAAGCACTCTAAGAAATTCGTCAAAAACTAAAATTATAAACCAAAGGAAAAGCTTAAATATTATCATTTATTAATATTTGTTAATTCTTAGACATTTCTAATAATATTTATTGATTTTATAACAATTTGTGGTAAATAAAACAAAAGATCCACAGATTAACCTTTCTAGAAATTTTGCAGATACAAAAATTAAATTTAAAATTGCACATCAATCAACTTGATTTAAACAATTTATTTGTTAATTTTAGGCCTTGTTGCCTTCAACTGTCTAAGCCCAACAATTGATGCGGCAATTTGTTTCCTGTTAAATCCTTCAAAAACTAAAAATGGCAAACGGAAAATGCCTACGAAACCGTTTTTGTGGCCATTTACATTTTCGTGTTTGGCAAACATTTGCCACAACCACAGTCGTCATCGCTTTGAAAACATTTGGCACACTGAATTTAAGAACCATAATTTGCTGTTAGCCGCAGGATAAACCACGCAAATTTATCATGAGAAAAAAAGAGGCACAGCAAAAATAAAAGCAGCAACACATAAAAATGTTGAGAAGTGAAAATGAAAAGCGTTCGCAAAGTGCTGAGGGGAAGTAGGATACTGTGATGCCAGTGATGCTGGGAAATATTATGCAGGTTTTTTTAGATGGTTCAATATACAGATAAATTCAGGATAAAATAAGGATGAATTCAGAATAAATCAGGATATCATTTCAATGCAGGATAAATTTCTTATAAATTCAGGATATTTTAAAATTAAATTGAATGAAAAATTTAGAATTAAATCTGGATAAATTAAGGCTAAGATAAATTCGTGCCAAATTTAGAATAAGTTTAAGCTGTATTCAGGATAAATTCAAGGTTAATATTGATAGATTTAAGAATAAATTTATAACAAATTAAGCTTAACTCAAATTTACTATAATTAAAACTGACTAAATTTTCTTCTAAATTCAGGCTGTTTTCAGGCTAAGGATACGCCAAATTCAGGCCAAAACCAAACTAAATACAGCCTAAAAAAACTCCTCACTAACTTGGCAACACTGATTAAGCGCTTTGGAGGGACATTTGTCGGCCTGGGTTAGTCTATAAATTATGGCTGCTAGTCAGTTCTCTCTCCTTGGGCTTATAATCAGAATTTGCGCTTTCACACGCCAAAGGGAGTGGGAAAAGCAGAGGAGAAGGAGGTGGCTATGTTGTGGCGGGGGAGTGGGAGAAGCTTGGAACTGGGAACGGACAGAACGGAGTTCCGCTCGTTATCGCTCTGACACAATCAGCGGGGCCAACTAGGGGCCAATGCCTCTCAAAACTAGGCTTAGTCTGTGCGAAGTTTTTCGTTTTTTTCGGCTCAGTTTTTTTTCAGACGTTTCTGATAAGCAATCTGCTCTAAATTCTTTTTTTGCACTTTGTTGCTGCTTTATATATTTTTTGTGGCGCTTCCTTTTGTTGAAGTTTGGTGCTTAGGCAATTTATGGCTAAGGTTTTTTTTTATTAGTTGATGATAAATACTTCTTGAAACGAGGGTGGAAAGGGAAGTTCTTGTGAGACGGTTTATTAGAATTGTTTCTTAAGGGGGAGATTTAGGAGGATTTTTTAGGGGGTTTTTTGTAGGGTTGTTGGGAGTATTATTTAGGAAGCTTGTTTAAAAGGCTTTTAGTTAAAATGAAATAAGATGCATTACTCTTAAGATGATCAGATCCATGAATTCGGATTCTATGTATATTTATCAATAATTAATTTATATCTTATAATTCTTTCTCTCTTTTAATTAATCAACAATTATGAATATTACTTTTTCTTCAACTTCAAAATCTTCACCCTGCCTATTGGTTTAAATTTCCCCCTAAAAGACTTTCCTGTTTATCTTTTTTTTGACCCTGATAGATAAATCCCATACTATATGAGCAAATAAGAAAGAAGAATACATATTTTATCGTCCAGTCTTAGCCCCTTTTTCCCCCATTCTTCCCTCAGCAATTGAAAGTTTCAACCGATTTTTGGTTCGATCAACCCATTCAATGCTTATCAACTGCCATTTAAACTCGCATTTAGACTCATTGTACAATCTCCAGACTGTCCTCGGTTTATGTACGAGTATTTTCCTTTTTCCTTGATTTTTTTCCAGCATTTTTTGCTGTGTTCTCTTCGATTGGTGCTGTGTGTGCTTCCTTGCCGCGGTGTCTTTTTATCGTTGGCGTTCATCTGCCTCATTTATCATCATCGAAAATGTTGAAGCGTGTTGAGTTCGGTTTCGTTTCGAGCTCGATCTTTATTATTTTCCTTTTTTTCTCCTTTTTTTTGTTGCTTTTGTTTTTGTTTGGACAGGCCAGACTGCGGCTGGTGACCCACATTCAACCCCGCATTGCCCCCCTGTACGATTTGGACTTCCTTGTGAGTTTTCTGTGTTTTATTTCTCGACTTTTTAGCTTCGGCTGATGCTGATGCTGCTGCTGCTGCTGCAGCTCTGCTGTCGCTTTTCGGTTGATAAATATATGTTACACTTTTTTACTGTTATTGCCGAACCGCATGTGGTTTTGGCATTTCTCCTTGCTCAGTTTTGGGTATTTTTTTTATTATGGTGGCGAGTGCAGCAACTCTTCCTTTCGAAATGTGCATTCGCCGCAGCCCATTAATCGTTTTGCGTCTTGTTTTCTAATTAAATTGCGGCCACCATAGGCCCACATGTGGGTGTCTTGTCTCTGTCCGGGGTAATTATTCTACAAGCAGAATTATTGAAATGGAACTTTTACTTTACAAGAAATGGGGAAACGAGGAGAGAAGGCCAAGGAGACATCCCGTGGTCAGGCAAAATATGTTTGTATTTCCGCTGCCTGTGTCGCCATTAACTGGGCCAATTAGAGAGAGTGAGAATCACACGATTGTAAAACAGCTGGTGGGAGGTTGAAATATGTTTGGGAATGGGAGTTACGTGTGGGTCTTCTGGGTGGTCGGAGTCATGGATGGAGCCGGGGTCGAAGTCGGGTATGTGCTAATGGATTTGATCTTGGGCTTTTGGAAGAGGGAAGGTTAGGTCTCGAGAGTAAGGTAGCTACTGCTTGGATATATAATAAGTTAATGGATTATTTTGAGAAGCTATCAAATCAAAACTTTTAATTCAATTCTTAACCCCTTTTCAATCCAACCCTTTTCGCTACTTTCCTTCACATTTCCCTGACAATTCTTGAGACATGACTTCCTTAGGATTTCCACACTTTCCCATGACCAAAGCCATTTCGATGGCCTTCTTCTCCTCCTTAGTGGAAGTCACGCTCGGTTTTGCTTTGGCAAAATGGTCCAATAAATGGCAACCATAACAATGAGAGGGAAAAACAAAAGCGAGGACCCTGGCGGGAGTCAGGGCTATCGAAAATCCCTAAAACCATTTCATCCTAAAACCATCTATCCTATGCCATTCCGGAGTCACGACACCCACCGAGAAGTCAAGGTAATTTCCAGCCAAATTTTTCGCATTACCCGAAAATAGTGTTTTTACCTCTTTTTATTTTCCTCTCTGCGACTCGCTTTTCATCTGTCAGTGGTTCGTTCGCGTCACGTGTGTGCATATTTATTAGGTCATCTAATTGTGTTTTCCATTTCCACAGCCGGACTTGGGAATGCAGCGGATTTTCCCAAAACGGTTTTCCCACACATACTGACAGCCGTTTTTCTTATTTTTTTGCTTGTTTTTGGTTTGCTTGTTGTTGTTTTTGTTTTGGGTTTTCTCAATGAGTTTTCATTTCCCGAAAAAATGTGAAATGGAGTGCAGCGAGGACAGATCGATAGTTGTTTAACTTAGTTATCGATACGTTGCTGGTTTTAATTGAAAACTGTTTTTAAAAGGTTTTTCTGAGTGAAGGATTTTTAAAGTTTTGGGCAAAAGGTTCAGGAAAATTTGAGAGAATTTTTAGTCAAATATTTTCTCTTCCATTTAATAATAATATATATAATATTTAATATTTTATAAAATTTTTTCATATTTCATATTTTAATAATATTTTATAAATTTTTAAAAATTTATTTCCATCGGTTTTCAATCCGTTTTAAATGCAAATTCTTTTCAATTAATTCTTAACGGTTTTGCTTTCGTTTTTGAAATGTAAATTCCCTCACCTCACAGGTACAAAGAACCTGCTCTTTTCTTGACCTAACTGAAACCCCAATTTGTTAGCCGGAGGTGTAGGCCACCTACTTAATGTTATTGGTAAGACAAGACTTAAGTCCCAGCGCTTCCTTCTGGCCAAGAACCCAACTCTGGCCAGATGTTGGCAGTGGCCACGCCCCCCTTTTCACCGTTTTTAGAGGGGTTTTCGATCGAAGAAATAACACGACATGTGATGCACACACCTACTAAAGCGAGAAAGTCTTAAATTACACACTCACCCACACACAGAGCACACACACAGTACTTTCAGCCGCTGTCCTGCGCCTGGACTTTCTTATGTCTTCTTTTTATTTTGGGTTAAAATATTTTTCTTGGCTTTAATTAAAGAATAAAATTTAAATTTAAGGGACTTTTTATGAACAAAATGTTTTGAATATTGGTAAAAAATGATAATTGAAAATTCATTAGGCCAAACGTGAAGCAAATTTTTTATTATAATATAATTTTATATATAAATTCATCTTAATTACATAAATTAGGATATATTAAAGGGTACTTTAAATCTTCGACAAACTTCATTATATTTCCTGATGGTGTCGTGCGCGTTGTCTTTTTCCTTGCATGCAATCGTTCGAACACCTCGGGGGCAGTAAAGAGATCCCCAAGACAGATGGGACAAGGGGATCGGGGAGGTATCTGCTTGCAAATTTTGGAACTCGAAGACGGAGACTCAAATTACAGTTCATTGAGCAATTTGGGCAGCTCAAACAAGAGCAACGACAGAGAATCTCTCCCCGACACTTGACGGACTTCCTGACCCCATTTCCTGCAGCTGCAAAAGGAGAACCTTATAACCAGACTTGCCTCCTTTTGCGATACTCTCTTCCTGCACAAGGAAAAAATTAGGGGTTTTTATTAAGAACAAGTTAAACAATTTATTTTCAATTATTTTTCTATATAAAAGATGTATTTTTCCAAGGATGAGATAATTAGAAAACTTGTTCGAGAATTTATAAGAGAAAAATGGTTTTATTTATATAAAACTATGAGTAATTGCTTTTATAATTTAACGAAACCTTTATTCTTTATTGTTTTTATTGTCCTACATTTTTTTCCAGTACATTTTCCTCTTCCCTTTCCTTTTCCTTATGATAAATGGAGAGCCTGCTGAGTTTCGTTTTTGGCAAACATTATTATATAGCAGTTACTCATATTCTTGGCCGCTGTGTTGTTGTGACAGTCAAGTGTCTCCATGTCCGACTCTTCCTCCTTAACCCCCTTCACCTTCCTTTTTTTGGCTCTTGAGTTAAGTGAACATGATGTCCCCGTGATGTTGGGGTCCTCCTCATCATGTGATTTATGAAGCAAAAGCGCTAAAGTGTTTTATTTTCATCAGGCATTCATTTTTTCCCTCCCAGCTTTTCCCTTTTTTGTTTCTGGCCATTTATATGTTTTCGTTACCTACTTGTCGGCACTTCGTTGAGAACATTTCACTTTTTAACCCAAGAGAGCTAATTGCAACTGCCGCTTGATGTGGCAGGTTGTTGTAGCAGGTTGGCAGGGTGCGTTGCCCCATATCATAAATCTTCAAACACTTTCACATCCCATTCAGGCCACTACATACGCACCCAGGCACTGTCCCTTTTACCTTTTCCCCGCGACAAACTCATTAGCAAGTCGCGACGCACTTTAAGTGTTTTTTCCTTCTCGGGAAGGGCAACTAGGTACTCTCACAGGATGTGGCAAGGTCGTGGAGTGCCACTAACCTGCTGGTTCATTCATACCCCGATATCGGTTCCAATTTGTCACACTCGAGAGAATCGGGTTTTATGGATGTCGTAAATAAAGTAGTTTCTATTACCAAAAGATTTTCGCAAGATTTGTGTGAAGTGCATTTGAAATAAATAGGGATTAAGAAGAGATGATAATTATTTGAGAATTCAGTTTGAGATGGTGTGAATTTTAAACCTAAAATGGGACTTTAATGAAATATTTCTACTTCTTAAATATTTCCTTGTCTTTTCTGTTTATTTAAACATTTACCTTTCCCCCTTTTTGACTCTAAACAATATATTCTAAGGACTCCCTTTACTTACCGAAAGTGCACAATTATTCCCTTTACGATTACTCGACTTCAAGTAACGTAATTCCTGCAATAATTATTGTAATCAAGTGTAATCAAATTAAAGACCAACGGAATTTTTGGCCAACAGATAGTAGAAGGGAGTCTGCTAAATTTTTGTGTTTAAGTACATTTTCAGGTAAACTTGAACGAACCGATTTTCCCCTTCCTCCTTTTGCCGTACAATTTATTTGCATTTAACCTGCTTTCACTTGGCCATTGCCGTGTCATGACCAACCCGGCGACTTGCTGCCAACTGTTGCACATTCAGCCGGCCTGGCTAACGGACACAACCAACGGACAGATGGACAAAACGGACAGAATGGACAGATAGAGACGGACAGGCGACCCGGACAGGCGAAAAACACTTCTACTTCAACTGCGGTTTTAGATTCCGTGTGGGTGGGCAAAGCGAATTCATATATGCAAAGGTTTTCACACTCGAGAAAATAAAGTATAATGGACAAAGGAAAATTATAAGAATTATATTTAAATTTGTACTTTATTTTGAATAATTTTCTGTACTTAATTCCGCATAAGAATACGTTCTGAGATTTGTAGAATATTTTATAATTATTAAACAAATATTTGCTAGCCAGGCAAGTTTCATATTTTTGTTCTAGCACTATCTGTTTTTTTTTTATTACAAAATAAATATTGAATTGAAATTGTTATTTATTTCTAAACAAATATTTTTCCTAAAGTGCTTTTACATTTATGGCAAATATTTTTGTTCATAGGTGTACACTTGCTCTCCATTTTAATCTCTCAATTCAAATTCCAACTGGCGTCGTGGCTCCTGCGGTTTTTGGGAAAAGGTGGCCAGGAAAAGCGGGGTGTTTAAAGAGTGTGGGAAAATGGGGGAAAAATGCAGCGAAAAGCGGGTGGCAGCAAAGTTTAGCGGTTGCTGGTTTTTGGCCACTTTTATCAATGGCCTTAACTCCTCCTTCTCTCTCTGCTGCTCTGCCAAGTGCTAAAAGTCAACACCAACCAAAGTTAAATTGGTTTTATTCATCAGGCGATGGCCACCACTGATTGGGTAATGGATGCTTTTGAAAAATATTAAAGGTAGATTAGGATGCTTTATAATTTTCCTACCAAATTTCCCCCGTTTCCTTCCTACGCCAAATTTCATTTACCAACCCATTGAAGTCATCTCCACTTGTAAGCATTTTTCCATTACAACCAACTGTTGCTTTTTTGCTAGTTTTTCCTCGATGGGATCTAGTTTAATTTCCCGCACGCGTTAAGCCGATTTCCGCCTTAAGACCCACACACGAAATGCCACAAAAAAAGTAAAGAAAAACTAGAAAAAAGTCACTCCTAACGCGATATGTGCATTTCGAGTTGCGATTTCAATATCCCAGCAATGTGGGGAAAAGAGTAGATAACCAAAGGAAAATCGGTTGTGGTGGCATCAATCAAGCTTTGATTTTCACATGTCAAATATTGGCGATGAACATAAATTCAAATCGCGGGGAAAAAAGGAAAATAGGAAGAAACACAGTTGCCAACTTTCTAGCGGCAACATTCTCATTCAAATGATTTCAAGCGTGATTTAAGCGATCCCCATTCAATCTCAAACGATCGATCGACGGCTCTCGGCTCGGCTTCAACGCGATCTTGTTCTGGTGAGAGTCCAAAGGTTTCCCCCTGCCGATTTTCAGTGAGTTATCGCCGCGATACAATCACTTGTCATAAACATTAATTGAGCGTGAAAATCGCCAGAGAGTGATCATAATAAAGATGGATCGCTTTCAATCGCAATGCGATCGCGCACAGCTTCCCCCCAAAATAAAGAAAGAGTAAGAGTGCGAAGACTGGAGTTTGGAGAGTGTAGACTGGGGAGGACGAAGGAGTATCGGCCTTTGGCACCCCATTAAAAAATATATAAAAAAGAGCGAAATTGGGTCACAATGCCATGCCGTCTGTTCTTTTTTCCTCCTTTCATCCTGTTTCGGTCTGTGTAGATGTGGATCGTGTGTGGATCTCATGTCGCTGACTTTTTACTTTCAGTTGTGACCTGCTTTGATCGATCGAACGATCGATGCCTGCCTTTTGATCATAATCGAAATCGATGATGTTGCCAAAAAAGTATATGTATGAGCTTATTTTTATATAGATTTATTTATGGGTGAATGCACTGAAATAAATTTTTCCTGATTTGTATATGATTTTAATACGATTTATATTTATTTAAAACAAGTCCACCATAAACAGTGCAAATTTTGTATAGTAAAAGTTGCAAGAATAAAAATTTTAGAAAATATAAAACAATAACAAATAACGAAAAGAGTCAATTCCCTGTGTAACCATTTAGTTGTTTCCTTGAACTGGGTCGAAATTTCTCTGGCTTACGTTTGTTTCCTGCTGCCCACTCAATGCCACTTCAGCCCACCCCACCCCATCCTCACCTCTTCAGGAACACCTCCTCACCCCCTCTTTCGATATTTTTTTTTTTTACCCCAACCGTTGATGTCTATTTTTGAGTATTGCCTTTTGCAGAGAGAGAGATGCTGCGCCCACTCGATGGCCACATGTTGCATATGAAATTTATGCAAATCAGCGGACAGGCGAAGAAGCTGCCAATAAGCCAAGCATAAATTACATTACCAAGATCCTTTCGGCCGCGCATTAGCATATAACCTGAACCGTGGGGTTTTGTCGATTTGGATCCGCCAGTTCCTCCGGCAAATGTCTTCATCGCGATTTCCAAGTCTCAACTCGATTCCCTCCTCCATGCTCGATGCTCCCCTTTTTTGTTTTTGCTTTTCTCGATCTGTGGTGGTGTCTGTCATTTTTGCCTGACACAATTACCGCAGCCTCTCTGCATTTTATGAAACAATTCAAAATCTTCTCAGGCTTCTGAAGACGACTCTTCTCTGTCGCCTAAAGAACTGTAGCGGGCGAGCGGGGGCGAGAGGAAGCTGCTCTCATTAGCCGGCAGTCGCGGGGCATTATTAAGATTGTTCATATTTTTGCGATTATTAGTTCGCTTCTGAGTGTGGGAAATGCAGCGGGAAATGGACGGAAAATGAAATGTGCAAAAGATGTTTGGAATTTTCCTTGGCTTTGACTCTTTTGGGTTCTGTGTCTCTGTAACTCTCTACCCGGAAGTTTGTCAGCCGAAGTACTGGAAATCATAGGCCCTCTAATTTATGATTAGCAGGTATTACTCGACTAACGGGTCTCGGTGGCACTCTATATCATAGTTTTCTGGCTGTAATTAGCAGTTGAAGTTGGTAACAGAAGGAAGGGATCCCCTTAAAAGCCATGTTGTGTCTTTGGATTAAGCTGAATTTGCATATGCCCTGAGGGTTATGTTTAATGGTATTACAAATGCCATTAACATAATTTTTAAGGGCCTTGAACTTGGTTGGTAATTTAATAAAATTATTAAAATTAAATTGAATAAAAATATTAACATTACAATTTTTTTTATATTCTCTTGACTTCTATAAAATCATAAACCTGTAATTACAAATAATCAAACATAAATATAACAAAGAAAATATTTCTGCATTTCATATATTAATAATGAAAAATCGATTTTCTTATTGAGTATAGGTAGAGTATTTTAAATATTTTATTTAGTAAAGTTATTGCACTTCTTTCATTGGAAACACATTCAGTGTCCCTTTTGTATTAAATAAATTGTTTTTATTTGTTATTAGGATCATATATTTAGCTAATTAAATATCTTCGGCTTTGAATATAAATTATAATTGTATTAAATAAATTTCCCACTTGCATTAGCTTCATGGAAATGTAACAAAAAATTGTCCCTGTGTATTATGCCTCAACCTGTTCTCAGTTTGATCAGAGTTGGGCTCGTGCCTCAGTGCCTCTCTTTACCTTTACCTTTTTCTCTGTTAATACTTTTTCTCTCAGGTAAGCCGGCTAACCGGCTTTTCACGCTCTCTCCTACACCAACTCCCTCTCTCTCTGTATCTGTATCTCTCTACCTGTATCTTTACCTGCAGTGTGCAGATCTCGCGATGCGATCTTTGCGGCTTCGTTGCTCGGAAAATGCGCGCTACCGATTTATTCCGTCATTGCAGCTCCGCGTTAACAGACGTCGACTGCGCTGCCCCTCAGTCCGGCGACTCTGCTCGCGTGTGTTTTCCATTTTCCGCAACGAGAATTTTCACTTTAGCCGCAAGTATTTATGGAATTTGCAAGTGAACAATAAGCAGAGATCGGAACTCGCAAAGGAGAATTTATGAACGAAGAAAGAAAGAAAAAGTGTGTTTTGAGAACAATTTAAAATACAAGCCATTTTATTAAATATTATAATTCGAATAAAAAATATTACAGAAAAATAATCAATTAAATATAGTTATTCAAAAATCAGCAGTTACTGGGAACTCTTTGAATTATTTTATAAAAAACGATTTCTAAATTAATCTCAAAAACAAGAAAATCAACAAGTGCTTAATTAATATTTTATTAATATTAAAAATATATAAAACACTTGTAAAAAGTAAATTCTTCAAAAAATAAAACTATCTGCGTAAGTTCATATGAATTTATTCTTTATATATTAAATTTGAACTTTAATAAATTTCTTCTAATATTTTATTATTTATTTTATATTTATTTCTACATATCTTTGTTTCTCTCGACCGTATCTCAAATTTTAAATAAGTTCAGATTAAAGTTGAACTTTAATTTAAATATAAAACAAACAAACAAGCTCTGTTGATAAATATTTTGGCTAGACTTTTGTAATCAATTAAAGGTTTATCTCATCTATAATCTACAGATCGATAAGATAGCTACACCAAATCAGGCATTTATTAATTTGCTCCACAAAAGAAATTTACATAAAACCACACACACACTTTTTGGCATATGAATTTATTAATAATTTAGTTTTTTTCTTAATCTTTTTGTTTGTGTTTCATTAAATGTTGTTCCGCCATTTACAATATTTTAAACTCTTGTCGTGGGCGTTGGTATTTTGAGCTTTTATCTGATTTATGTGTGACAGACGGCCGACAAAAGTTGACCGATAATTTGAAGTTAACAACGGCTCTCTGGAAAAATTCCCAAAAAAAGAGGTCCAAAACAATGTTGACCTCGTTTTAAAAGGAAAGACACCACAAGAAATAACTGCAATTACGCAAGTGACGTAACCCGGCGGACATAAGTGTAAGTGTGCGGCAATGGCACACGACACACACCAAAAAAAGAAAGAAAAAATTATTATAAAAAAAAAGAAAAGAGAAAGAGACGCGGCGGCAATAAAGCAATTAAAATGTCATTGAAGTGGCCGAGAGAGGGAAATGGGTTATAAAAACGGATATGAAGGCATAGATACGGATACAGATTCGGCATAAAGATATGGAACGAAAACCTTTAAATCATAAAACCTTTTTCTTTTCCCAGTGGGTGCAATTGTCGGGAAATTAGAGCTCGCTCGTGCTGGGGCGGTGAAACAAAATAATAAAAAAAATACAAAAAATATCAGAAAGAAAAAGCAGTGACGCTTGGCGGCATCGTTTGAACGGTCAAAGGTACTAAGTAAACTGTGGAAAATATTTAGGAAACGTTGCGAGCTGATCAAATTTTCCACTGACAATTTTTTCGTTCTTTTTCCATTGAGTTTGACTTTGGTCAAACTGTCGAAGTAAATATTTGCATAAAGTTGGAGTTTGAGTTTGAGTTGCCCTTTGCCCTGGCACTCGCTTGCACGAGATTGCATTTACCGATTCAGTATTTCACTATTGTCCTACCCCCTGCCCCTCCTCTGTGTTTTCCCAATTTCCCAAACAAACCCCTTCTCCCATTCGGAATAGCACCATTCTTCTAGTGTTTGCTGTGATTTGAGAAATGTTGTGAGAAGTACAAACAGCGTTGGTTGGATAAATACATGGTTAGATGGATGGATGTGCGGAATGTGTGTGTGCACAATTGTTGGGTGTCCCTGTTCAAATCGAGATTGTACAGAAGATTGTGTCAAAGGATGATTGGATGATTGAATGCAGCTTGGCATTGGATTAAAGCGGTTATATTGAAGGAATAAATTCGAATTTGTGTGAGGATTTTCTCTGTCAACATTGGGAAATTTTATTATAGAAAATATATCGATATATTTGCAATATTATAATACATATATTGGGTTATATTTGGTCAGTCAATTTCGGGAAATTGAATATTAATATTATAAGCATAAATCTGGCTCGAAAAAAATTTAGAAATTATGATTGGTAAAAGGACTTAGTATAATTAAAAATTAATAACGAAAAACCAAATTCAAGCACACTATTTTCTTGTATTTATTTAACATGAAAAAAGATTTATAAATTATATTTCTCAAATCCAATTACCTGTTTTATTTCCTACCAATTGATATCCCTTCATTGGCGCTACAAAAACCCTATAAATTATTTTCTTACCCCCCAAATTCTTTTCCCACGTCTGTAGCTGGGTTTGCATTTTTCAATTTCAAAGATATATCCTGTCTGCACTATAAAGCACTTCCAAATCAGAAAACAACCGCATAAAATAAGTACCACTGACCGTTGCAATTCTATAGAATTATATACATACCACCGAAAAAAGAGAGACAGCTCAATATTTTGACAGCTCCAACGGAACAAACCGAACTCTGAAAAAAATTGCAAAGAAAACTGCATGCCAAACAATGGCAAACAATTTTTATGCATTTATGCAAAAGGCAAACAGTGCACCCCCCTTCGCACACCCCCTTTTGTGGGGCAGCTGTCAGAAAAGTCACACCAGAATTCTGTGTGTTTCCCTGCAACTCTTTCTCTCGCCATGTGCTGCTGTCAAAGAAGTGACGTATGGAATTATTTATGTGGTGGGCAAACCAAGGAGAAGTATTCAAAAAAAATATATATTAATAAAAAAAAGTAAAACGGAAATAAGTAATGGAATAACAATTTAAAAATGCAGTAAGAAATACGTGGGGGAATAAACAAATAGTAAACCTAGGAGCTATAAAATCAAACTTAAGGTTCAAGGTAGCTGAAAAGGTAAGGAATATTTAAGGAAAATTGTAAAATAAATATTCTCTCTTCTATATAGAATTTTTGCAGTAATTGTCTAGGCCTATTCTGGCCATAAGTCATTTATTTTCAAACCGCAGCTAATTCCAACTTCGAAGGCCAGTGCTTATTTTCTTACGCTCTTTCCGCTTCTCTGTTTGGTCCTATAGGTGCAAGTATACTTTTCATAATTACCTCACATTAAAGACCAAGTGTGTGGCTAAAAAAAAACCTATAAAAGCCGGGGCTGGAGGGAGTATCTCAAGCTACAGCTCCAGCTACTGTATCTGGCGGATTAAACTACGCCTGAATTCGTCACGGTGACGCCTCGATTCCCTTTTTGGTCTGGCGCTTCTCCAGCTGCTGCTACTGCTGCTGCTGCTGCTGCTGCTGGTCATTCACTTTATATCGGAGTGGGGGATAAATGGGAAAAATAATACAGGGATAGACTCCATCTCTGCCTGCTTAGAATTTTTAATTGCAAAAACCCGGCTTCGGCGGCAGACCGAGTTGCACTTTGCACAATTGACTCACTGACTGACATAATAGAAATGTCAAACGAGGCGCGCCGCTGATTTGACAGCGACAGAGAAGGGGATACTAAATAGAGAGAGAAAGACAGCTTGTTTGTTTGTTTGCATTCGTTTTAATTGATTTTAATTGTTGTTGATTAGAGTCGGAGTCACAAAGTCGGTGTCTGGGATTTAATCCGAGACAGAGGGAGCTATATGGAGGAATTAAAGGGGAACAAGGAACAGGAAGTTGGTGTTCGTTATATGGGGATATAGATTATAAAGCAATATAGTTTTATTTCTTTTAAAAGAAAAACATGCAATTAATTCTCTTTAAAAATTAAAGAACTTTCCATAAAAACATTTCCCTAAAAGAAAAATCCCAAAAGTAAAAGGAAACCCGGATTGTTACTTAAATTTATAAAAGAAAAATAAATATTAATAATTCCCCCAACTTCTCACACATTTTCCAATCAATTTGTTGACATTTTCACTTCATGCTCCTCTTATCGAGTCAATGACCACAAAAACGACAATGGCCAAGGGAAAAAAGGAAAACATCTTTGAAATTGTTTCCAATACTTGAAGTGCATCGAGGCGAGTTTTTCAATAACTAGATTTCTGTGTTTTTTTTTTATTTTTGTAACTCTAACTCCAAAGAACACACACTCCCCCGACCCATGTCCGTGGTCAGTAACCATCATTAGATTCAATTTGTTAGCCAGACTACGCCTTAAACATGACCCAGCAAATAATTCAATAATTCCGAAACCCTTCTCGATATGTTTCTAACAGCATGACAAACAAAAGCAGCGTAAAGAAAGGGTTGAAAATAAAAATAATAATGCATTATGCATTCATTATGGAAAATTATAAAAAACTGTCAACACTCAGAGAGTGGAGAAAACGTTAAAAACTTGGAACCAGTAGCTAGGAAAACAAACATCAAGAAGCATACATTTACTCGATGTATCCCATAAAAGGGACCCAACCTATACCTAGTATTTATTCAATACCCAATCCGAGTCCAGTTTGAGACCAATTCCCCCCGCCAGCTGTCACAGCGAAATGTCAAAATGTTAGATTTGTAATTAGCTCGATAGGAACAGTTGACAATTTGCAACTGTCAGGGTGACATTTTGGGCAGCTAGCAGCCGGCAGCCGGCAGTCGGCAGTCGAGGGTTAATGACACTACGCCGCCACACATGACAGCTCCAAAGTTTAAGTTAATTTTTCATATTGATAAATATTTTTTATAAATTTACTTGACTCGCGTATCTCTTGAACTGGGAGTCAGCCTTGAAGTTTATCCAAAATGTTATTACTCGGAATTGTTTTCGTACGCTTTTGTGTCGTTTTTGCCATTTGCTGTCTCACATTTCTGGTGGCCAAAATGTCAAAAACTATTTATAGTTGCGTTTTGAGAGCTTTGATATTGACTTGAATTTGTGCTACTTGAAATAGAAATCAAAATTAAATTGGACAAGCTTGAGTGTTGGTTTCCTTAAGAGGGAAGTTGGTTGGAATATGTATAAATAGTTCAATTAACTGGGAATTTCATTTAAAAATATCTAAAGATTAATTTATTATTAAATATTCTTTTAAAGATTAAATGTTAATCTCCTTTATTATAACCTTTGCAGCTTAGTTCAGTGATTTCTGGATCGCCAGTCTTAAATAAAATATGGCACTTAAATCCGAATGGCTTATAAATAAAAAAGCACATTATTCGCTTGAATTCCCTCTCACGATATAAAAACCCAAATCGAATCGAACCCCTATTTATGGTTACACGCCTCACAAAAGGTACTTAACACCCAATAGTATCTAACAAAAGTTCATTGCAATCAAAAGTGCAGTTTAATCAAAAGTACAACACCCTGCCACGAAATATCGTTTACCCAAAAACAAAAACAGAAAAAAGTGAAAGTTTTCCCCCTTAAAGAATCTTGCAGTAAGCTGCCTTTGGGGCATCTTTAACACCTTCGGGAATGGACATCATTTGGAAATGATAGATCATTAAAATGAGCTTTTTCCCCTTGTTTTCCGCTGTTTACTATTTTTTCTATTTTGTGGGAGTCAGTCACGACCTTCGCTGGTCGCCGCAGCTGCCAACTGGGAAAGTCATAAGTTGAAAGGTCGTGTGAATGCCGAGAAAAGTGTTTAAACCAAAAAAAAAAAAAAAGGGAAAATAAACTGCAACAAGAGCTTAGGTTTAAAGTTACCCAAAAAAAAAATACAACAAAAATGTTCATTACCCCAGCTTTATTTTGTGGCTATTAGAATTGTGAGCAGGAAATGATTTATGTTTTCTTTGTGATGTGACAAAGTTGGATAGGAATCTTTACGCCAACATCATTTAGAATATTTTCTTGTCAGTTAAGCCGGATGGAAATGATAAGGCTAAATTAACTGATTGGGGAAAAAGGGTTGGGAAATCCGCTAAATTAACTGATTCGGAACACAGATTTGGGAAATCAAATGGATATAAGGTGATACTTGTGCACCAGACGAAATATTTAAGCTTACAAATAATCAAATAATTAATATAGGCAGAAACTCCATTTTTAGGAATTAGGATTAAAAACCTTTTCATATTTTTTTAAAATGTCGTCAAACTCGTCTGACTTCTTATAATATCTAAATACTTTTTCAAAGAACTTTTCTAATGAATTCAAAATGTTCCTTATTTTTTTATGCAACTCCCTACTCAAATGTCATAACGGTTCTCAATTTTCCAAGTGCTCCTTCCATTTTCTTTCCACCAAAAAAAAAATAAAAAGATCGACTCTTCCATCAAATATTTGACATGAACTGACGAAAAGCATTTCCCAGATTGACTCCAAACTCCCTCGAACAATCACTTAACGGGATTTTTTGTGGGGAAAAGCAGCTAACACACACACACACACTCAGAAGAAAAGAAGAATTCTCTATGCAAACTAAGTGCCGCCCCTTTAACCCGCCGCCTCCTTCTTAACCCTACAAAAGGCGGCAAAGCCAGAAAAACGCACCCATCAAAAGGCGTTACAAATTTTGATTTCTTTTGAAAAGCGGCGACAAAGAAAGCTAGAAAAGCAGAAGGGGGTGTTGGGAAAGGTGCTGAGCCCAAGGAAAAATATCAATTACAGCATAATTATGTGTGGCGCAAAGGAAAAGCAGAAGAAAATGTAGAAGAATTCTGACAGAAAATGATTGATTTGTGGGGTTTGAGGTAGGAAAGGAAAAGCTTCTCTCCTGGCACTTCTGCTGAACTTTTGACACATCGATGGAAAATTCTTTTCGTTTGTCATCGTATAATTTTAATTTAAACGTTACATGGACTCCCCCTATTTTCCCAACAACGGTAAATGATAGTTCTAAAGGAAGGAATTGTGTTCAGTTTGGGGGCTAACGATTGTCAAACATGAAAAGATCTTTTGCCTGTAATTGCATATTAAACAACATTTAACCAAAAGTTAACTGGTAAAAGGTATAGCGGCCCGCCTCTCTTCAAATCTTCAACCGTTCAAGGCCCGTCTTTCAACGATTCTCCACAGTCTCCTCCACCACTCTCCACTCTCTTCTCTCCAATCTCTTCTCCTATACCATATTTCCTGTTCAATGTCAATGTTGTGACCTTTGTTAAGCATTTTGTTTGCTTTTGCTTGAGGAATCTTTGTATCTTTTCCTTATTTTTTTTCGCCCGGGTGCCTCTTTATTTCAGATTCTTCAAGTACCGTTGTAATTGTTTGCCCAAGCTTCTCTTTTTTTAAAGAGAAAATCAATTGCATTGTTGCTGTTAAATAATATTGCGCAATTTTTATTCAAACAGCCGAAAGGAGTAGAAGCAAAAGCCTCGAAGATGGGCTAAAAAAAGAGATTTATAGAAAGTTGCCAAAGGTAACGAAGACATAACTAGAGGTGCAGTAAGGTGAGGTGGAAATCTTTCAATGATGTAGGTTTTTTTGTATTGTTTGTTTGTTTGCTGCTCATGTTGCATCTTTTTTGTGGGATGCTGATGTAAAAAAGAGCCGTAATGCTTGGATGGAAATCCAATGCGGTAAGGTTCGATACGGTTGTTGGGTGAAGTTCATGGACAGGTAACAGGGTTTTCTTTGAGAGAATTAATGCAATTTTCTTTTCAGTAAAATGGATGTAGGAAAATTAAATATATCAAAGAAGATTTTATTAAGCCCAAAGCTCATTAAATTTGATTGTTAAATAATAATAATAATCAGATTTAGTCAAAATGAATATAAACCAATTTTTGGATTCACAAAAACGAATCTTAAAAATATAAATTAAATACGGCTTTGATCTAGTGTCATTAATAAACCATTTTAAAAATCAAAAATAACATATTTTTCATTTCCGTTTCCGTTTTCCCTGCCAACATTTTCGACTCCATTTTCCCCTCCAACAATTTTCAATGGCCAAAAAAATACCCCTAGTCTGGAGCTCTCTAATAAAATCTTCAAAAATTTCTCAAGTGCCAAGTCAAATACTTGATGAATAATGAAAATATTGAGCCGGATGAAAGGCAGAGCGAAATCAATATAAAAATAAATAAAAACGGAAGTCCAATAAAAGTCAATAAAAAGCAGCAACAAAATTTGAATATTTGGGTAAAAGTGCGGCAAAGTTTAACAAACTTTCCAAGTTGTTTGTGAGAGAAGGTATCTTTTTTTTTGTATTTATTTATTTATTTACTAGAGTTGTGGGTGAGCGGTGTCCGATGCATATTTTATTAGCTGTAAATTTTATTAATGTGGCCATAAATTCAGGAGAAGCCAAACTCAAACAAGATGCAAACAAACCCGAAACAGGGTTTCCACAGAGGAGGGGGCAGGGAAGCTGCAGTTGCCAATGCAGTTGGCATCCACATCAATATGGCCGCAATGTGTGGCAAACGGGGGACACTTGGATTTGGGCAGTGTGTCGTCGACGTTTTGCTTGGGGGTTTTAGAGGGGCTAGAAGGGGGCTTATAGGGGTCTCAGAGGGGTCTTCGTGGGTGCCAAGGGGGGTGGCATTGCATGGCTAAAGCGTTGAAAAGAAAAAACACGAGCGTTAAATTTATTTAAGCCAAAGATAAGGCACGCTAAACCATGGCCAAAAAGGAGTTGAGGCAAATTCGAGAACACTGAAGAAAATATTTGGAAATCTGTAATGTAATAAATATTAATAATATTCTATAATTATTACAGAATATAAATATTAATAAATAGAATTTGGAAATTAAATTAAATTATTTCTATTATTATTAAAACCTTAAGTTTCTCTCAGCGCTTCTTTCAGCCACGACTACAACGAGCCTATTCATAAGACACAATCCAGTATAGCTTTTGGATAGATCAGAAATAAGGGCTTGTGGATCCAGGGGATTTACTCCTGCTGTGCGTAATACCCAGTAATTGTGAGGTAGAATTAAATGTTTTATTTGTGACCTTTACCAAATTTTAGTTGGATCTTCAGGCAGGATCTTAAAACTTATTTTATTTAATTCAAAGATTTTAATTATCACCAAAGTCTGCTTAATTTTCTTAGGGTATTTCAAAGTCCAGTGAAATCATTCTATATATATTTTTTTTTAATCTCAGTGTGTGTGTGTGCTGGTGGGGACAACAAGTTTGCCGCAGCAGCGACAGGAACTAAATCACGTGTTTGTTGTCGCGTTTTTTGTTGGCGCTGTTTTTGTTGTAACTTCTAACTTGACTTTGGCCAAGTCATGACGACAGGTTCAAAATCCTGCTAGGCAACTTTAAAGGAGATCGGTGGGCGGTATAGGGGGGAGAGCACGGGATAAAATAGTCGGGAGTGGAGGATTGGGAGTTGAGAGTCGGGACTTGGGACTTGGGACATGGGATCTTGGAGCTGGGAGCTGGGAGCTAGGAGTTGGGAGTCTTGGAAGCTGGGACTGAGGAGGAGCTTTGGTTACTTCGAACAGATCGAAGCAGGCTGCTTAGCAGCGGCTTACACATGTTTGTTTTGTCTTCCTCTGTCTTTTGTTGCAAGCTGCAACTTACCGTTAGCTGGATGGAAGTATATATGTATGTACATGCATCATGTGGAAAGTTTTTCTCTCTCTCCCCCTCCAGATCGCCTGAAATAATATCTAATAATGCATATAATTTTCACATTGCGGCGAGAAAGAGAGCAAGGAGGCAGATGCCATGACTTGTCTGCAATTTATGGGAATCATGGAGGGGAGGTGGATGCTCTCGTAACCCGGCAGGGGCTTCAATATCATTAAATATTATGATCAAATATTGCTGAGCGGCATTTTGAACTAAATTAGCCACGATGATAGGAGATCAGCAGCAGCAGCAGCAGCATCAGTGTGTCGGCATCAAAAAAAAAAAAAAAAACGAGGGGGGAAATCGTGAAGAGCATCTAATAAATAGCGATAACATTCAGTTTTAGTGCCTGAAATAGCTCAGAGCTCAGGCGATGATGGGAAACTCTCCAAGATTAGCTCTTATTTTAATTATCTTAACTTAAGACTTAATCTTCGGATGAAAATAAACTTGTTGATCTCAGTAATTGATCAAAGAAGAGCGGCAACATTAAAGTAAATCAAAGAGATGGGTATTAAATATTAATATTGAGATTAAAGAGGAATTATTATTTTTCAGCCTGAAAAATATTATTAAAAATATCCCAAGAAATTAATTATAGAAAAGTCGGGTTCAAAGCACCTTAAGAATTGTTTTTCAGTAGAAAAAATCCCCTACCATTCTCTGTTCTATTTCTATTATGACATTATGGCATGACAACTTCAAATAAAAAACCTATTTTCACCTCTCTTCTTGCGAATTTAATATTTATTTTCTCATTTTCACACCACAGTAAAGGTTCATCGTTATTTTTAATATGAAATTTTGCACATGCAGACTCACAGCATCCGCAACAATAAATAACGCAGAGAAAAGCAACAAAAGTTTACCAATAAAAACCGAATCAAATAAATATTGCCACCAATCTCGTTCGGCGCCGTTGCTAATGTTAAGTAATTAATTAAAAACAAATGCTCAAAGAAATTTCGTATAAATTTTCACCGCAGCCCGCATTATTTATTTATTTAAAAAATATTAAAACAAATTGCACTCAATTCACGAAAACAAAGCGTAGAAAACAGACACACAAATTTTTGGCAATCGAAAACCCCGAAAAAAGAGAAGCGAAAGAGTGAGGGAAAAAAAAGAAAGTGACTGAAGGGTTTTTCAATTGTATAACACTCGCCGTTAGATTGATAAATTGTCAATAATTAAAGCGGTGATCAAATTGATGAGCTGATCCGAAGCGAGTCTCTTGGCTCTTTTTTTGAGGTTCAGCTCTTCATTTTGATTGATTTCAATGGGGTTTCATGGCTGCCAGTTATGCAACGTGTGGGCCCCAGAAATACTTGTGAGATAAGTACAAGTAAGGGAAATTAAAAATAAATTTATTGGATTTTTTTTTTTTTTTTGCAATAGCAATATCGTCGTTGCCGCGCCCATTGAAATTCAGCTTCAACTGGAGAGCCCAATCTCCTGGGTAATCAGCAAATAAAAACACAAAGGAAAAGAGCCATGGAAAAGGGAAACCAATAAAAGGAATTTCCTCTTATCGCCACAAAAGTCCGCTTGCCAATCTTCAGGTTACTCTACCCTGATTCTATATGCTATATAGTATGCTTTATTCTGGATGCAAGTGGGCACCCGCAGAACGAGAAATAGGCAGACATTTTTCAATTGATTCTTTTTGCGAGTGGGAATTAAAGCCAGGAATATTATTTAAATAAATTTAGTAAAATATATTTTAAAGTTAAATATTACTATTATTTTATTTTATATTTGTTTGAAATATTTGAATTTACAAATACAAAAATATATATTAAGATTCCTTTTATTATGTTTATTCATCAAATTCATATTTCTCTTTAAATATAAATTTAAATTAATTTCTCAACTCTCTTTTAATTTCAGGTAAATAAAAACATTCCTTAAAATGCTACGAATTAACCGTTATCGGGGTGAGTTTCAGGATATTCAAGAATAGTAAAATTAAACAAAACATTTCTGCATTCCTCTAGTTTAAGTATTCTTTTCCTTGCGCTTTGTAGAAAGCCACACCTAGAAGTTTTTCTTTCTTTTTTAACATCAATACAAAAAAAAATCTCAAGACATGCTATAAACAAAAACAAAAAAAAAGGAAAATAAAAGATCACGCTATCAATTTAACAGCATCTGTCTATGATCCATGGGATCGAATTCCCCGCTCAGAGCCGCTCCTCTCCTTGCGATTCTTCAGCTCCTTCTCTCTCTTTCACACCCACACAGTATTGAGTATTGAGTATCGAAGGGTTTTTTATTTTTTTTATTTTTTGCAACTTGTCCTGGACAGCATTTTTCCAAGGAACCTGCATGCACTCACACTCGCTTACATACATAAATAGCAATCGCTGTCTATTTATAGATACCTCAGATCCTCTAGTCCGCAAACTCCTTGGCTCTCACTCTCTGTCAGTGTTAAAGTGCACTGAACAAAATATTACAAATGTACATCGATGCGTATACTTAATATTTTGAGCTTCACACTAAAAGTTACATCCATCTTTTGGTCTATACGAGTTTTCTATTTATTTCTTTTTCATGTTCTGCTTTCTAAAATTTGAAAATGTTTTAAAATATTAAAATTCCCAGTATTAAATTCTATATTCTATTGATTCTATAAACCCAAAAATGTCACATTAATTGCATATTCGTCATGGCTTAATTTCCTGATCTTCTCTTAAGCCTTGAAGGCAAATTCCCAGATAAGAATGCAACGCGGCTGTCAACAAGCTAACACAACAAACAAAAGGCAGCAAATTTATAGAGTTTTTTTCCTCCCTTCTCACTCTACTGCCTTTTAATATCTGCTTGTAAAATAATTAAGCTGAAAATAATGAAACATAATCCCAGCCACAGGCGGCGAAAAAATAAGAGAGTTGGGGGAAGGCTTTAACTGGGTTGCCTCAATAACCGTTGGGCGGGATTAACACGCTTTTTTTTCTCGCTATTTTTCTTCTTCTCTGGGCTATATCCCGCGGCATTTTAAACAGTAGCCGAAAAAAGGTAAACAACGTAAAAAAATATGTATATATAATATATATAGACAATTGCCATGGCAAATTTCCATTCGCGGCTACTGTGGAAAGGCTCCCACATAAAAAAAAATAATTAGGGCATCAAGCAGGACAAATTATAATGTGCAACTGTTTAAGCTCAGATTTAAGTCGATCTCTCAGCTACTCTAAGGGGTCTTGGCCAGAGCAGAGAGACAATCAGGGATATATAAAATATATATTTCCTACAAATAGGTTGCAATTCGAAGGCTCAGACACATTTGTATCTTTTAAAGTCACTAATAAATAATGGCAAATATATACAAATGATGTACCACCTTTTTCAGATACATTTGTATCTTTTGGGCTTCAAGAAAATTCTCTCGAGGATTTTATTATCTAAAAATTTAAGCCAAAGCAAATAACATTCTCTTACCAAACACTGGGCGTTGCATTGGGTTAAGTAAGCTGTTACGTTATGCATAAGATACGTCAAACGGGGGGCTGGAACTTCCTCTACCGCTCTTAAAGGGGGCGTGTCATGTGTTTTAATTAGCCCTCGGGGTGCTGTAAATGTTACCTTTCATTGCCCCCAAATGCTTGTCAAAAGTGCAAACAAGTTTCCGACAGTTAAAACTTTGATTCGCTGCCCCAACTCCCACAACAATGATTAGCCATATATATCTTCGAGATGAAAATGAAACCGAAGAAATTCCATTTGTGAGGATGAGTAGCCACAAAACTCATGTCCGCATCACCTTCCTCATTTGTTTTCCATGAAAATGCAAGAAGGTATTGAGACGGCAATGAAAATAAAATGATTTAAAATGAAGCGTAAACTTTGAACTCGGACTTGAAATTCGGAAAGAAAAAATTGCATTTGGTTTTTCTTTTTGCATCTTTGAATTTATAGCTATTTTTCGCGTGGGCGACTTTTGTTGTTTTCCTCATCGCCTTTTTTTGGCCTGTTGAGATTTCATAATAATACAGTCGGTTTTTGTTTTGTTTGTTAACCTGAAAAGTGAAATGCATTTTCGTTGGTTGGATTTTCGTGGCAAGGGGGAAAATTATCGCTTTATCACGATTCAAACGGTACCACTTTCTCAGCTTCATTTGTAGCAATAATTATGCAATTTGCTCTTCGTAGCTACGATTCAAATCCGAGTCCAAATCCGAATCGGAGGCCCCTGCAATTGTGTTGCATTTCTCTCTACGGTTGCTCGTAGCTCGTTTTCTTTTCGATTCGATTTGAGGACTCCTCTGTGCATTATAATTTCTGTTGTTATTTATAATTGTTGGACATCTGAGGCATTGTGGGTGCTTGTTTTTTCCCCTTTGTTGAGCTTTGCATAGTTATCACTCGGTATATATCTTTTCTTTGGGTAGGTAGCCATAACAACATAATTGTGAAGAAAGAAACGATTTGGGGCCGATTTTTCGGTTATGACAAATTAATTGGCTGCAATTGTTTTTGTCTGGCAACGAATCGAGAAAGTTATCGATGTCTTTATGGCATACAATTGCTGCTGTATTTTATACCAGTTTATAATATATATCTGTGAATGCAGATTAGCTGGTTATGGGTTGTAAATGATTTATCTTAATAGGGTTTTGGGTACAGAGAAAATTGTTTATTTGTTTATTCGTTAAAATCATAAAGCTATTTGATTTATCATAAATATTATGAAAAAGAGGAAGTGAGATGTATTATATTGTAAGCAAGGGAATTTTTTTTAAAGCTTTAAAGATGTTTTATTTAATTACTAGAGAAAATTATAAATTAGGGTATTCAGTTGTAAAGAAGAAAACATTTAGCGAAACTTTTTAATTGATTTATTTTCATTATACTAGGTTTTTAAGGCTTCTATTGATTTTTCACTAATTCTTAATATATTTATATACCTAAAAATACCCAAAAAATTAAACTAAACTTGTAAACATTTTCCTATGAAGTTGTTTTAATTGATGCCGCTCACAATTCTCTGCAGAAGCAAGCCTAAAAATGTGAGTGCCACACAAAAATGCGAATAAAAAAAGAAAAAAATAATAACCAGTGAAATCCGAAGGGGGGCAAAACAAAAAAAATTCGTGTCAACCAAAGTGTGTCACAAATTTGGCCAAAATAACTCTTAACCCATTAACTTAAACTCTGCGTTCCGTATGATCTTCCATTGATTGCCCCGCAGACGAAATTTGATCGATCAGCGGTGGCAAATATTTTTTGGCCAGCCGCAAGGCAAAACTTTTTCTTTTCTTTCGTTTCAATTTTTTTATATATATTTTTTTTATGTTCATTGTCTGCCTGTGCCTGTCGGTTATTATTTCTGCACATTTTTTCCTCAACTTGGTTTTTTTCTTGGCCTCTTGGTATGTGGACCACTGTAATTGGAGATGCGACGATGTCTGGGGCCCTTTACTTGCTTCCTGATCGAAATGGTATATATACCAGACTCGTACGTATTTATTTTCCATAACGAATAAAACGTGAATCGAATTGTTAGATAAATGCTTAAGGTATTTGCCAACCTTCTTCCTGAAATAAAAAACAGTTTTCTCAGTTCCGTCAACGAATTAAATTAACCACAAAACAATTTAATTCGCTGGCAATTTCATGTGCAAAGCAAAATTGTCGAAATGGCTTAATTAATTTGCCCAATTTTTTCGTGTTTTATGTGTTATTTTTTTTGTCTCTTTAAGTTGGTCAAGTCAATTGCCCAATCCCAAAATGAGACCCAAGCCCAGTTAACAGGGACAAAAAAACCACAAAACAAACCTCGACAAGCCCTCAGATAAACGCCCACCAGCAGCCTCCCTTCCCCTGCCCCTCGTATATATATATATATATATATATACCTGCCTCGATTTGGTGCGACTAACTCACGCCTACGATTTTACAGCTCTCCGGTTGTTGTCTCGACTTAATTTGATAAGATTTATTTCGATCCGCGTGGAGAGTCGGGGAAAAGGCCAAGAAACCCAACGAACATCGAACATTGAGAAATGTTTTCTGCCCTCAATAAATTGTAGGAGGAATCGGTGTGCAGAGCAAGAAAATTAAGATATTTGTTACTAGGAGTTTTGAGTCATTTTTACCAATTTATTACAATTTAGTAATCATAGCTATTATTCAAAAACATTATTATAAAAATGATTAGAAAGCAAACTGAATGAATATTAAATAACAATATTATATGTATTATTTAAACCTTATAGATTTCGGTTTACTAATATTTTTCCAGTGTTTAAACAATATCGTAGCTAACATTTAAAAAACAGTTGAAATAGAAATGTAAACGTTTGTCTGATAAATGGCCTAAACGGGCCTTGTTTCGCCGCGTTCTCACTGAACACTCGAGAGTCGAGACTTGAAAGTCCACCAGAGAGTGTGGGTGATCTTTATGTTGTGTTTGTTTTGTTTTGTTTTTGCCCATTGGTGGGTGTATCTATTGGCTACTGATTGGATTGGATTGGATTGGTTTGAATTGGGGGAGCTACCTACCGATGAGATCTTAGGAGGGAAGAGGGGGTAAAAGTGAAGTGCATTTAAATAAAGGTTATTCCGAGCTTTGTGAAGTGCCTACATATCTCCAGATGGTGGGCTGAGAGAGATGGTTTCGATTGCAAGTGGTTTCTTCAAGTATCTGATGAAGAAAACTATATAAATTGAAAGGAATGTTAACGGTAACTGGAGTTTTAAATATTGAATTAGTAAATTGCAATTATTTATTAATTATGTTTTTATTTTTACAATTTCTATAATAAATTTCCCACAATAATCAGCTCTCATTCTATGCTTCCATCAGCTTGTCAAACGTGAAAGTTGTACCTTGTTTTCTTACCCTGTTTCCTTGAGTTTTCCTTTAAGTTTTTGTTAGCCACCCGCCTTGTAAATGTTTGTAAATTTTTTTTTTTAGGTTTTGACCCTTTCCCCCGCCTACCCTTCCCCTGCTGGTTCAAAAGTTCATTGTCAAGTCTAATAAAATGTTCAAATGACACGTTAAGTGTCAGCAACTACAAGAGAGTTTCCCTGGCTCTGGTTCCCTTTTTGCATTTGCACTTCGTTTGAAAGACCGCCGCGAGTAGCAGCTAGTAGTTTTAACAAAAGGGGGAAAAAGCGGGGGTGGGGAAAACTGCAGGGAAACTGGGGAAAACTGGCAAGCCGAAAAATACCATTTACCGCTCTATCTGTGCTGCCCCCCCGCTCTGTTCCCTTTTTGTCAAATGATGATAAATCGTGACCTGCCAAAGCCTCAGTGAAAATGTTGCTGCATTAGCATCCTTACACTACTAAGGCACTGGAAAAAATGGAAGACAATATATAAGATATTTTTTGCTTATGAAATATATTTAATTTAAATATAAAAAGCAGTTTTTCTAACTGCATCCTCCTTCTCCTTGTGAGTGAAGTGATGAGACATTCAAGAGGACTACCAATTTTTTAATTTTCCAATCGTTTTTCACCATTGTAAAAGGATCTCCACAGCATTCGAAATTCAACATTTCAGTGAATTATGTATTTTTTTATGTGATAAATTTGATTAATGCATGTGTATGTGTGAATAACTAAAGTAAGTGCTATTAGTTGGAGCTTAGAAATTAGGAAATAAAATAATTTATGAGCATTCAAATTGACGGAAAATGCCCTTTGGCAGAGCTGCTGCTCTGTGTGTGGCTTCCCTTCGGTTTTGATTTAAATGCAAATTACGAATTTTATTACTCTAGAGTATCAGTCACCTTTTCGCACCTTTAATCACGATCCACGTTGAGTGACAAGTAAATATAAAATTTATCTGTTTTGCATTTTATGAGTGAGGGAAAATCAAAGCGATGTGGCAATCGATGTGGCAGCAAAATTTTTAATTGCTAAAAAATTAGTACAAAACCTTTATTTAATTTACTAGATTTGGTTATTAGATTATTATATATTTAACTAGTAACAAAGTCAGTTTTAAAAGCATTGAAAAATAATAATGTCATTGTTAAATATTACTAACTAAATGAAGCCTAAGCTTCTTTTTTGAAAAAAAGAAAAAATAATCCAAACAAAAAACATAAGCCTTCTACCAATAATTGCCTCAAATCACCACCATCGACATAGCATATACAGAAACTTTAATCGGTTTCAATTTTTGACATTAACCCTGACTGAATGTCAATTAAATTTCATAATAAAAGCCGATGACAAATCCCTGCCAAGGTCGCCAAGAAACAAAGCAAAACCGAACCCGTGAACGATAACGATCCATTGATAAAATGCCATAGCTATCTGTACAACTTCCACTTGTGACTTACAAGCTCATTTGTCACCAGAGTTCCCAGAGTATCTGTATCTGGCGAATGTGCCTGCGAGTATCTGTATCTTTGCATCGCCAGCGACCTTGCCAAGTGAAACGGCAAAAGCAATCAGCTGCCATGAAATGTGTGTAACAAATTAGCAAACAGCAACCATAAGAAGAAAAAAAACTGCAAAATAATATAAAATAAAACATGGCAAAGGAATTTTTTAATTTAGATAATTGAGGCGAAGAAAAAGAAATTCGCGGTAAACGATTCGAATCGAAAATCGAACCCAACCCAGCACAGATTTAGAACTCAATTATTAATAAAGCATTTGTTTTCAATGGTTTAATCAACGTCAGATATGTCAGCAATTTTTTTATAGCTTTTTATATATTTATAGCAACAAATTAACCAATGTTTGCCCAGAGTTCTTTGCTATTATTTTTAATAATTTAATGAATCATTTTCTGGCAAATTTCTGCGGTTAAAATTGTGGGTATTTTATTAATAAAGCAATTTTGTGTGTTTTTTCTTTTTTTATTACTCTTTGATTGATAAATATTTGATTAACATAATTTGCTGCTATGAAAAATGCGTGCTGCTTGGGGGAAAACAAGGAAATGGGGGATACAAAATTGCTCAGGCGGAAAATATAATGCGGCAAATATTTGTGTTTTTTTCGCCTGGTTAACAAGGCGTGTTGTGTGTAGATTAAAATTATTCAATTTGTGTAGGTTACTTATTAATAGTGCTATTTGTGCAGCCAGATTATTTCACACGATATTTAGACGTGGCCAAACCCGAAACTGCGCCAATTCCGATTGAAATGGAATCCAATCTCTCGGCACCACCAAAATGTCAAATGCATCAAAATCAAATCTCAAGAAACACGATCAGACTAATTAAAGAAAAGGAAATAAAACAAGTAAATGAGACAAGTCGAATTAATTAAAAACAAAAATACAATCAAAGACCAAAAACAAATGCCACTTGTTGGCCAAAAAGGTCCCCTTGGCAAAAATACAAAGAAATACGAGAAATACAAAAATAAACCCAGCCCAAAACTGAGGGCCTGCAATCTACAGATGTTTTAGGTGTGTCCTAGCCATGGCCACGCCCTATATATTTTTGTCTTGGTCCAAAATCCAATCCGTAAGCCAGTTTTTGTTTACTTTCTAATACATGATAGCCGGGGCCAGAATCGCAGCCATGTGAACTTGGTCAATTTGCTGTCGGCAACTATAAAGGTCAGATGCAGTAAGGGGAATTACCCAGTAACATAAATAAAATATATATTTCATAGGTATTAGATATCGACCAATTGCTCTCGCAAAAATAATTTATAAAATAAGCCAACGTCAAGCAGAAATAAACATAATTAAATTGGTTATTTTAAAGCCAAGCCAGGCTTTACCAAGAAAATGCTAAGCAAATAATTTCAGCTATTAAAAGTAGTCATAAAATCTTCCTCTCACTAAATTTTTATTCAAAGACCATAACAAACTTGAAGCACCCTTTTCTAGGGTACAATTATTACCGCTTTAATTTATGTTTATTGTTTATTATTTAGCCAATATTGTTTTTATTGTTGTACTCCTTTGGGCCGAGGAAAAAATTGAATTTAATTATATGTAATGGTTTTTTTTTCATTGCAACTGATTGAAATTTATATCAGCCTTTGTCCGCGGAAATTTATTAATATTTCTATGACTTTAATGTCTCTTTTTGCGTGGCCGAGATCCTCGTAAACCTTGCGGATTTAATGGTACAACGATTTTTAGTGTTTTTCAATTGATGTTTATGGATCTATTGCGGCTTGTTTATGTTTATTGGCGGACAAAAAACACACAGAAGATTATCAATAAAAGAGGCGAGAGAGTCTAGCTAACCCAAAACGCATAACTCCCACTGCCCAAAAAAAAGGCCGCACTCTTAATGAGCTTGAAATATATTTGCAATATATATATAGAGTTTCCTTTGTGATTGTCCGCGTTTGGAATTCCATATTTGGATTTGTTTTATTTAAATATCAAAACCATAAATTCGAATGCAACTGTCAAGTGCAGGAGCATTGTCAGTGCGGGGCCTTATGGGGTTAATGTGCTCATTGTGCGACCATTTATTTTGTTGTTCCCAAACTCCACTCTCTTGCTCTACTTTGGTTTTGTGTTTTCAGAATGAAATCAGACTGGCACTCTAGGTGAGCATTTCTTTATCAATTTCAGATAATTTTAATATAGTCTTCAAACGGTTTGACCTTCTCAGAAATACTTATAAAACTCTGCCTGTTTATAAATAAAAAATCATAAAAATACCTAAGCTCTTTTGCCTTTAAATTTAGCCAAAACATTTTGACAAGTTTCACAAGATATTTTTGGCCAACCCCCAGTAACATAAATAAATGTAAATGTAAATTAAGAGGGACGGGTAGTTCCTCCTCCTTCTCCGAATGTCAAAATGATTTCTGCCTTTTCAAGTTGTGCCGCCAAACGCCAAACTTTTGACGCAATTTGCATTTTATTCGCAATCTATATTGGCGCCGCAGCTTCTGAGCGGCAAAAAAATAAAGGAAAATTGACGCAAGCCCCGGCGACATATTTTACAACAATGTCTGCCATATTTTTGATTGATTTGTTTTGCCAGGCGAGATGGCTCCAGATTGAAGGGTAGGGTGCCTGGAAATTGGACCCAAGGTCTTACTGGGAAGGAAAACGATTTTATGCAGCTGTTCACACACTTGTTTCATTAGCCTGAAGTGGCAACATAGCTTCCACTTTAATAGAAAGAAATACAAATACAAATACACTAGAGAACATTATAGTAAAGTCTAGCCGCCACATTTGGTTTCCATTTCAGTCAGTCACAAAATCAAATGAAAAACATAACTCAAAAATAGAGAAGATGAAATGCTGCTGCCTAATGATAAATGACAATTGGGAATTTTAGAATTCTCTAGGCATGAAAGTCTTGGTTTTTTCCCATTTTCATGTTCATGGAAAGAAAGTTTCCCTGGGACTTAATGATTAGCCAAAGGTCGGGCTGGCATTATGCAATATTCTGTAGGGACCCCAAAGTGAAAGTTTCCACGCACTTTCGGTTTTTCTTTCCTAGGGAAACTCCTATAGCGGGTGAAAATATTTATATACACTTTTTGTTTTGGACTCCCAACCGAGCAATGATCATCTCCATCACCATTGAGTGCCATTCGTAGTGATCCCAAATACTCAAAGAGATCTTTATCCCAGTGGAGAATTTTGTGTGGGCAGCAGCTTGGTGGTTCCTCTAGCTCGTCTCTGGAGATGGCTTATTAAAAATTCTAATCACCCAGAGAGCTTGAGGTTTTCCCCTCCAACTCTTTTGGATCAGTACAATGGCCCGGAGTCGCCGACGATTATCGATTAATCATCAAATTAAAAATTACCACTGCCAAAGAGAGCGTGGAGCGTGTCCAAAACAACATGAAACACCTCGGAAAGGCAATTGGAGCTGTGAGCTGTGTTTTTTTATTGCCTTATTTTTTGTTGTTCTTGTTTTTTTTTTTTGTTTTTTGGCACTTACAGTACGTTTGGATCAGCCAATTTAAACAATATCTAGAATTTCGTGGCTGGAGAGGGGCGAATACAAAGCAAAAATAATAATAAAAACCACACGAACTTCGATTGGAATTAAAAGTTTTTTTATTTTGTTACTTTTTGGCAATTGTCTGTCTCGATTTGTGGGAAGGCAGGAGACGTGTGCTATAACTAGCCATAAGGACTGATAATTGCCAGAATTCGTGGGATTAGCCAACTGAAAGCGAATGAACAACGAATACAGTGAATGTCTGGTTAAGTTTTCGCTGGCTAATCGATTTATTTTCGACTGAGTTACGTGAGGTTCTTAGGGAAGCCAATAATCTGTAAGAGAAGGTTTTCCATCAAGGTCAATATAAAGCAGGTATATAAAATGTATAAATAATTCCCACAGTCTTGGAACTCTAGAAAAGATTTCTCATCATCATTTTTTCAAAGCAAATTCCTCGGCTTTTTTTCTTTAATTTATTTTTATTTACATATCTGCGAATATGACTCCCTCTTTGTTCTATTCTTTCAAGGTTACTCCCCTTTTTTCTCCGACCAACCCATTTCCAGGAAAATTGTTGAATAGAAAACAAAACAATTGAGGCAATTGTTACATAAACAAATAAATGCACATATACATTAAAGTCGTAAATTAATTTAAATATGGCAAATAATTTCCTCAGATTGTTTCAGCAATTTTGTCTGTCTTCATAAATAAACCTTTTGAAGAGCCGGCTTGCCTGTTCAGCAATTAAAAACACATATCAAAGTTTAATTTATTAATTTCTTAAATGTTTATTATTATTACTTTTTAAATGTGAAGAATTTATTTGATACTTTCTTTAATTCTTATAACTAACATTGTTTAATTATAACTTAACTAAGAACAGTATATTATTATTATATTATTTATCATTTTAATTATTAATGATTTACCAAACTAAAATGAGAAATTATCCCAAAAAGAGATATACATAGGTATACCCAGGGCTGATCCCTAATGTGCATCTTTATTTTCCTTGTGTGTATCATCTTACACTTCTCCCGGCATCTCTGCATTCAAATTAATTAAATCAGATTCTTTTCCAAAATTTCTTATCACAAATTTGTCATCAGCTTGTAAACAGCCTCAGAAGAAGGAGACTCTGCCACATGCTGATCATAATGAAGTTAAACCATTGATACCAATCGCTCGACGCCCCAGACAATTAAATCGAAGAAAGAGAGTATCTCGTATCTCTTGCCACCAGAAGAATTGCGTGTGGAGAGAGCTTCGGAGAAGACTGGCAATCAGCTGATAAAAGAGCTGGTCTCTTCGGCTCTGACGAAACCTGAAACAGAGAGAACCGAAGTCCGACCGAAGTCAAACCATAGCTGGGCAGACGTCTCCGGCTTGAGCTTGCGATCAGTTCGCTTTCTGCGATCTCGCGCACACAACGTTCAGATACAGATACAGATACTCTATATATAGAGCCGACTTGGACGCATCGATCTCGCAGTGGCTCCCACGCCATCGTCAAGTCTCGTTAGCTGACCGTGAAGTGAGTTTCATTACGTTCTGTTCGTAAGCGTTGTGCGGTGTTATATATTTTGGCCAAGTTCATTCACTGTGCGCCGTAATTAATGTAACGTAACGTTGAAATCGAATTCGAACGTTAAAATTAATTGCAATTTGCAAACTGTTTATTTTTCGTACATTTTTGATTTCTGATTTCCATTTTCGGGCATTTCCGTTTCACTTTTGAGCGCGCATTCGAGCGCAACAATTAATTGCAGGCAATGCAAATTGTCCGTGATTGTTTATGATTGCCAGTTTGGCAACAACACCAGAGAGCCTCGCAAAAGTGAAATTTCCCCTTACAAAAAATTAATAAAAACCAAACACATAATAATACCAAACAAAATTAACATAACAAATTTTTGCAGCTTTTGGCAACAAATTGAAAAACCGTTAAATGACAACATAAGCCGATTTTCAACAAGAAATACAAATAATTATATATATAGCCCAAATACAGCAAAATTACCCACCGAGTGCCCAAACAAAACAGAAAGCAAAGCAAACTGTTTAAATATTTTAACAAAAAAATTCTGAAATATGTCTGCGGCGGCATCGATGCAAAAACGAAAGTGCTCGAAGCGGATCAGCGGTTAGAGAGAAAGGCAAGTAAGTGACTGAGAAGAGAAATGAGAAATGGAAATTCTACCGGGGGAATTCCATCGGTGAAAGATCGATGTTCGAGTGGAAATAATTCAGGAAGTTCTTTATCATTTGATCGGGGAGGTTAATGAATAATGATGCTCAATGGAAAATGCCAAGTGAAATGAGCTGAAGAATGGAGAGTGAAAGAGTAGCCTAAAGGGGGATCTTTTTATAAATTCCCTGTTAAATATTTTATTAATTTATTTTCTGAAGGAGGTTTTTAAATCTATTTTATGTATTTTTCATATTTAATAGAATTTATTTGTAATACCCACTGAAGTTTGAATCATTAATATATTTTCAGGAAAGTAAACTAAATTTTATAAATTTTCAACTTCATATAATTGTATTTAAATTTGCATACAATTAGATATATTACAAGAATTTATAAAATATGTACATATATATTAGCAGTTTTCAATTTGAATTTTAAATTACATACAATTTTAAAATATTTCCATTCTATTAAAATTTAATATTTCTTGTCATTTTAATAGATTATTTTTAGATTTTTTTTTATTTACTTTTTTTTTATTTAGTTAAACTACCATCTTATTTAAAAAATCCCTCCGATTTTCCCCCAGTTTTCCTATACTTTCCAAACAAACTGATTGTATCCGATAGATACACATTAGATTGTCGCTGGGCTCTTTAGTCAAATTGCATTTTCTTTCTCTCACTAATTTCGCTGCAATTGAAGTTTTCCTTGGATCACTGGGCCCCCCTTTATTTTCATTTCATTGTTGTGCGAGAAAAACGATTTCCCTTTATGCGAAAAGCCACCTTATACCCCCTGTTCCTCATCAGCGGCAACCCACTAACTTGGTTTCTACTCCAATTTACTTTGTTAGCGAGCGTGATGATGACAAACACAACCTTTCACACTTAGCCAAGTTAAGGCAAAGGCACTGGGAGAAAAGGAATATATGCAAAATATATTATATTTTAATATTTGTTATAATTGAAATTAATATTCATTGAAGATATGATCTTTTGAAGATATGATCTTATTTAATTAAGGATAATTTCTTTTGATTTCTTTAGAGACTTTATGTATATTTAAATATTTTTTTTTCCGTCTGTAAACCTTTAAGTGAGGCTGAAAATTCGCCCTGTCATTCCTCGGTGATCTCTTGGCCATTCCCCCCACCTTCTCTTTTCCTGCTTATTTTGTGACACATTTCCCTCAGTAAAAGTTCTCCGCGATGCGATTTGTATGCCATGGATAAACATTTTGGCCAAGAAATTGAACTACTTTCGTTAAACGTTAACCAGCGGGGAGGGGGGCATTACGGAAGGGGTATTAACATAAATATTTGATGCGATTTTCCAACGAATTTGCTGTGTCAAATGCACCATAAACACTCAACTCAAACTCACCTACTTGGCTGCCATGTCTGTCTGTCATCGTTTGCCAGCTTTCATTCAATTTTTTACATAAACTGGCCAGAAGAGGGGTGCCCGAAAGGTCTCGACTCTTTTTAAATGCAACTCCAGCAGTCCGGGCAGTAAAAAAAAATAAAAAATATTTTTAAAGCGTAAAAGAGGCCGCTGACGAATAGTTGAAATTCGCTTGAAACAAAAATTTGTTGGCTTTTTGTGACAAGAATTTGCAAATGTCAACGAAAATTGCGAATTTCGCATTAAAAAGAATTTGGCAAATAAATGAGGAGGCAAAAGGGCGGCGGGGGGAAATACCAAAAAGCCCCCAAAAAAAGCGAACCAATTGAGATCGTTTTATAAGGTTTACTCGAAATTATTTTATTTTCTTGTGCCGTTTCTTATACAACTTTTGCATTTCTTTTCTGGGGCAGTTTTGTGTCCGGCATTTTTAAAGAGTTTAAAGCAAACGGATCAGTAACGGAATCGGAATCGGTAACACATTAAAGTCTGGCCATGATATGCCCTCAGATATATATACATTACTTTGATGTGAAAATATGTGAGGAATGTAAAAGGGTCTTTCCGTAAATATTTATTCTCTGAGATGGTTTTTGAGAAAACTTAATCCCAGGGAAAACTTAATCTCTGGGAATAAAATTTAAGAAGAGTTTATAATTAAATAAAAATTATTATTTGTTTGTACTAAAATTGTATAATGTGTATAGATTATCTAATTTAAAGTTCTGACTTTTAAAACTTGGCCGTTAATGTCTTTCCAATTTTAAAGAAATCTTGTAGACTTCCTGATGCATTTCTCTCTATTTACCTTGGCCCTAATTGCATTTAAACAATTCACTTATTCCATTTATTAATTATATATATATATATAAAAATATATATACAAAAATATTTTACTTCCCCTTTTCACTTGAATTGAAGCTCTCGAATTTTCAACTTGATTTCCCTTTAACCATTAAGCATATTGAATTGCCATCGGATCTTCGCTGTGTGTGCCTTTCCACTTGTTATCGTTCTTTTCGTGGACAGTGTGTGTTTGCCTTCGAATGTAACACTTGTGGGTCTGTACTGACTGACTGACACTCTCGGTATCCATCAGATACATTTACAAGCTCGGTATTTCCATTACTTCCCCCTTCACGTTAATGACAACTCTGCTTTTATTTTTTATTGCGCGACAAGAAACGAATTCAAAGGCTGACACTTGAATAAATCGAAATGTTGCTATATATACATATATTTTGGACACCTGTCGACACAGTCTATAGCTTTGCCAATAAAATAAGAAGCAGCTTGGTTATTATTTTTTATTACTTACAGTACCTAAGCTAAAATCGATTTCTGACTCAATTGTAGAGGTTGGATCCCTTTGCGTCGAAGCTCTCATCGAGATATTTACCGCTCGATTACCTAATTGATATTGTTATGGTGTCATAATCATTATCAGTTTTTCCTTAGATAAAGCCAAAATTTATTGGCTGGGATCATTAAAGTTTGGCTGTCATCGCTGCATATATACGTATATAGAAACTATATAGACAGAGAGACTCTGAAGATTTCTCCACTAATTAGACCATAAAGGAACCCCGAATGATTCAGATAAAACCACAACAAAGGTCACGCTTTAATTGATAAGAAAACAATGCCTGGGCTCTCTGGGCCTTTGCTTCGAGTTCGTTACTTTTCGAATTTTCTGCTCACTCGCTCGGAAATCCTCAGAGTCGAGCTTCAGGTGACGGGGCCCTGCCCCGATAAAGATCGCACCCCAGAAAAAAAGTGGAAGAACCCAGACACAGGTGGCAGGGGCTATGAGTGCACTGCCGCAAAGGAAGCCCAAAGAAAGATACAGATACAAATACAGATACAGGGACAGAAACAGAACCAGAAAACAGAAACACTTTTAATAGTTTTGAACCTTTTGTGTGTGCCTCCGCCTGGGCCGCCACTTAAAATGTGCAACGGAGCGTGCCTTTCTCTTGGGGCACTGAGAGTAATTAACCCATGTTGGCCATTCTTCTCCTTCACTTATGTGTGTGAGTGTGCAAAACATTTAATTGTGCCGATTGCATTGCCACCATTTCTGAAATGCCAAAACACACACAAATTAACTCGACTTGCGGACTCCATTCCAGTTTCAATTCCAGTTCATATCCAAGATCAAAGTTCTTTCCGCCGCTACAGTTCTTGACATATTCAAAGCATTTCTACCCATAGTCAGGGGTTATTAAAAGTACCAACTCATCATCATCATCATCATCATAAAAAAAACACAAGTCCCTATATACATATGTATGTACGTAGTTATATAAGCCATAACAAATGTCACACTCAAAAAATTAAAGCAGAAAATATATATAAAACAACAAAAAGAAGACCCAGTAATCTCCAGTGAAGCCAATTAGTTGCTTCCGTAATTTCTTGGTATTATTTTAATTAGCTCTTTTCGGGTTTACTTTTTGCCTTTTTGATTTTATTTAAATTACTTTTTAACAGCTTTAAGATTTATTTCTAAAGCCGAGCTTTAGAGCTCTGATAATTTATGGGGGGGAATGCATTTTTTCGTTAGACTGCTTGATTGTATATAGTTTTCCGAGAAATTACAAAGCCAAGTTATTTTCTTGGAAATTTACAAGCCCCGGATGCCTTTTTTATAATTTTTAAAAAACTTTAATTATTATTTTAAGGGCAGTGGGAAAATGAAAGTGAAACTTTAACTTGATGTATAAAATAAATATTTAAAATCATGGCATCCTTATGTATATTTTCTTAAATTCTCCTAGAATATTTCCACCTTCCACAACCTAACCATAAATAGTACCTTCCGTGCCATTAACTTTTACCATTATTTTCTCTAAGCCTTGTCGTGCATAAATTGTTTTCCATGCAACAGGGAGGCATTCATATATTTTGTACACAAATCTGAAATATAACCAACTATCAAATAATTCATAACGTTCTTTGCCACACATTCCTTTACGCACCTGGAGGTCTTCCTTGGTGAAATGAGGATACAACAACAACGACACAGCCAACAGCAATAACAACAAGGAAAAATGCGTTTAAGTCAAGTTTGCCGCGAGCTTCTCGAAAAAGAGTCGCCGCCGGCTTTAAGTGTGTTATGTGTGTTAGTTACGGTAAAGAATACATGGAGAAAAATATTTAAAAAAAGGAAACATAGGAAAATATTCATAAACTATTTAAAAGGTTTCAAAAAATATTTTAAAAAGTACTCTTGGATTTATTACCATTTAAATGTTGCCAGCTGTAGTTGTAGCTGAAATTCAAATTACTCAATAGATGGTATTTCTTTAGAATTATTCACAATTCTTTAGAATTCTTCTTAAAGTAACTCCACTGTACCTGTGCGTTGGCTTCGTGTGTGGCAGCTGCGTTCCGACCTCAGACTGCAGTGACTGCAACTCTCCTCCAACCCCTCTTTTGGCTGTGGCACTTTAGCTCGATATTTATGCAACGGCACACACTTCATGCCCCTACCCAGCCACCTGTCCCCCTCCCCACTCTCCATTCCCCCCCTCCCCGCACTTACTCACCTTTCTCAGCTGCAATTTAAGCGCACATTTTTCTTGGCAACACACACACTCACACAGTTTCCCTCTAGCCGCATTAGGAGTAGTTTTTCCAGGTTGCCATCGCTCTCCCACTCTCACCCATTGTGTGCAACACTTGGCGCTTGCCACATAACGACAACGGCAACAGAAGTTGCAAGTTGCAACTGCAACATATGCAACAGCAGCAGCAGCAGCAACTGCATCGTAGCATGACACATTAAATGCAAAACGGCAGCAAGGTGCAAAAAGGGCAATGGAGGAGTTGTTGCTCCAGGGGCGTTCTTAGAGGGTTAAGGGGTTATTGAGGAGAGGAATGGAGGAATGGTAGGGGGTCCTGGGCAGCGGTTCCTCTCCTGTGGCTCTTTATTTAATAAAGAAATGACTTGAGCATTTTTTCTTAAGTTTCTCCATAACCAGATGATCCTGGTATGTTAAGGGTATACTGGAGATATGTGATATGTGGGATATACATATAAGAAAGGGGTTCTGAAGAGGTAGATATGAGAAATAGAAATTTCTTAAATGATTATTATTAAATAATAATGTATCTTCCGAACTCTTGGCCTTAGTCTTTTCCTATAAAAGAGAGTATCTTCTATTCGATCATGCACATCCTTTGTCCCCTTTCCAACCCTTATCCATTTTACGCATAATAAACCGCTTTTGCTGTTGCTGTTGCCGTTTTCATCTCCTCCTAACTGGCTACAACCTGAGAAGCAGCTGTTGCCACTCGGCTGCATTCCTCTTAACCCCCTGTTGCCATATGTGCTGCTGCTATGACACACCAATTTAAAGGAGGAACAGCTGTGACAAGAGAGACAGCTCAAGAAGACACGTGAAGATGGTACAGGGGCCAGAATTAAGGTATTAGTTTGGCTAAAGGAGCTAAGCAAATCAATCAGCTATTCGAGGAATTATGCAAACATATTGCATTTGAGAGAAATATTTGAGAAATTGTTGAGAGATCATTAAATGGCATTAATAATACCACCTTAGGCCATTTGCGGATTTCAGCATCGAAAACACTTTAAATAATTGCACATTATGCCCGGGAGAGACTTTAATAAAATAATTAAAATGAAATATGCGAGGCTGGCCAGTTGGGAAATACAATTTTTTTCTCTTCAGCACTTCAGAAAATTGCTAAAAAAAAGGAAAAGAAAATTGCTAAAAAAGAAGGAGAAGCATTAAGAAAAGAAGCCACCGCAGAACAAAAATTCTGCGGGCTACCAATCTACGCATTTTTAACCCCACCTTGCCCCCGCCAATTCGAACGTCAAAGAAACACCGACAAAGGCTGACGCGTTAAACTGGGTTTTCATTTGAAAGAAATTCGTTGTTGAACAGCATAAAAGTTCAACAGAAAATATTAATTTCAATTATTTAGCTACGCGCCAAGCTGCGATTTAAGTTTTTTTTCCCACTGAAAAACCTGAGAAAAAATATAAAAAAAAGGGAGAAAGGAAGGGGAGCTCGAGAAGCCCCAGACACTTTGTTCGCTAAATGCGAGCAATTTGTTACAGGATTTTCATCGGTTCTGTGGGAAAATCTTTTTGCAGACGAGAAAAAAACGAAGGCAATTTATAATTATCAACTGTTGGGGTGGCGCTTTGGGAGAGCGGAAGTTATTACAGGAAAAACTGCAGTTATTTTCCAAAGAACTTGACATTGGCTGGCAGACTAAAGAATCTTCTACCGATTCTTCAGACGTTCTTCGGCAGCTTTGTCTTTCATTTCTGCATTTACCACCTATTCTTCAGTTTCTGCTTCTATTTTCCTTGGTTTCACCTGTAATTAAAGACGACACTTTGGCATGTTTTGTGTTGGCACGGAAATGCTTGATGAAAGACCATTTAAGTTTGTGTCTGTAAAAGAACTCAAATTGTCAAGTACCAGGAACTGCATCTGGGAAATTGATTGATGGGAATGATGAGGAAATTGAATTTAAACTTGAATACCTTATCTCTTTCTTTTGGTTATTCAAATAATCACTTAAGATTTTGCCACCTAATTGAATTGAAATAAAATCACCATAAAGAATTCCTCTTGAAATTACCTTTCCACACAATCTCTTCTCAGTTATTTTTATTTTTTCTTATTATATTTCTTTTGGTTCAATTTAAAATTGGCAACACTCATTATAGGAATACCGTATCAACAACCTTTCACACAGACTCTCACCCAACCGCCTGTGGTTTATTTTTGAGACCCCCTGAAAATTACAATTAAATCCAAACTGCCAGAATCCCAACAACTTCAACGATCACTTCGCAGCGGGTGCTAATGTGAAATAAAATTAAAGATCTGGGAAAGAGAGGCAACACATAATAACTGTAAATTATGAAATCTTATTTAGAATTGTTTTATTTAATTGCTAAAACAAAAAAAAACCCAAAACTGAAAAAAATAAAAGAAGATAAATGAAAAATTACACAAAATATGGCAAAGCTCTCGAACCTTAACCCCGGCAAACTTGATTCGATTAATGCTCGATAAGCAACAAGTTTTAGCCGAATATTCAAATGTCCATAATAAATACCAAGCAGCCGTGTCCGTCGCTCATGTTACACTTGTCCGGGGTAAAGATTAATCGCTTGACATCACACTCTGCTACAAAGATGGGGAGAGCCAAAGAAATATCTTACCTAATTTGATTAATTACGTAAATAGGGAACAAACAATAAACTCTTCTCTTGGAGAGATTTAAAGATTTGTGTACGATAAATAATTACAATTATTAGTCTGGTTGGAAATATATTTTATAGTATGTATGTTATTTGGTGATATAATACAGGTGCGTTGATTTCGTTTAAATGCCGTCATCGAATGACGTCGTTTAGGCGAGTGACTGACTCAGTCTATAAGGGGATATAGTAGTAAGTTGGCGACGATATGGCTCACCGAGCAAACAGTTCGATGAGTAAATATATAAATATTAACTTTTGCCAACAGTCGTGTGAAAATTGAGGAACAGTGAAGAAGGGGTTTGACTCGGAAAATTTATGAAAGAAACCTGTGATTTATTTTTATTGGTATGTAAAATATTAAACTCTGATCATTATTTATAGGTTTCTAATACAAATAATACATAAAAAAAATTATACATAAAAAACCATGACGAATTCTTTTAACCTTCAGTAAAGCAATCTACCTTTTCTTTTCTTTTTTATATATTTTAATTTCACCAAGGTCAAAGTTCTCTTCTTTAGGCCCTTGACTTTACATTTTGCAATTTTTCACGCACTTCTTCGCTGTATTTTTGTTGGCCGTAAACATTTTTCTTGTCTTTGTTGTTGTACTATATATTTTTTTATTTCGGCACATGCAAACATGATTTTTTGTTGCCTTTCTTTTCATTAAACAATTCTTCTGTATTATTTGTTTTTGCTTTTTATTTTTCGCTACTCCTTCTCTTATTATTTTTTTGCAAACTTTACATTTGCAAAAGTTCATTAACATCTCGTGCGTGTGCCAGAGGGGGAAAAAACCACGCAGCGTTTTCCATTTTAATGAATTTTAGCCGTTTTGTTTTTTAGTTTTTATATCTTATGTACAATTAATTATCCAAATTGTTACATGACCAAAGAAGAATTTTTTGTCCATTCTGGCAAAATAGATTTCTAGTAGAAATTAAAGGCAGACCTTTAGAAACTCTTGACCACAAATAAATAAGCCATAAATTTAAAAATAGAAATTAGCCATCGAAACTCCCCCGAGTGACCCCAAAATAAAAACTTAAGAAATGAAAGAAGAATTTGCTTAATTTTTTGCATAAAGGTTTTTGTCAACTCTTCGCTTGAGGGAGTAGCCGGACCATTCTTTCTCTACTTTCGCTTTTTTTTTTTGGTAGGGAAACCTCTTTGTTTTGTTTTCATTTTCTAGTTTTGTTTTGTTTTTAGCCTATAATTTGTTTGCCTAAAACTTTGGACCGACCTTCTCTTTCCTTTCGTTTAGTTTTATTTTTTTGTGTGCGATTTTTGTTTAGAAACGTTTTTGTGTCAACCACAAAAGTTAAACGAATTTTGTTTTGTTATTGTTGCGGTTTTTAATTGCTGGGATCGTCGGTGGCATCGCATCCGTAAGATTCGCTTTTGTTTCTCTCTAGTCTCCGGTTATCGCATAATGACAACTATTTGGGGGTCTTGCTGGGAGCGAAAGTTGGGATAGATGGATGGTTGGATGGATGGATGGATAATTATTTGGGGTTTTGTAACAGATCTCTCTCCCCCGAAAACTAATTGACCATTATTTAAATGATTTTTTTGTATTTTTTCTCGTGAAAATTGCTTTTTGAATATAGATTTTTAATTACATTTCTTTTTTCTCTCTTTGCTGTTATCTTATGATTGTCCAACAGCTTATTACTCCAATTCCTATTACATATAACCAGATGTTGTAACCTTTAGCCCCTTCTTGTTCCTAACTTGTGTTTTACCCAGTGTTCGCAGGAATAATATAATAAATATGCAACTTATAATACCCTAAACTTGATGGATCCTTTGCTCAATTTCCTTATAATTACATATTCCCCTGTGAATCCTTGTGTTTTCCTTTTGACTAACTGAAACCTTTTCCTTTGTCTTCTCTCTCTCTCCTGCAAACCTAATAGATCTTGGAACCCTTAGTAGCCACCACAGCAGCATTGGCAACATCAGCGCCAACAGCACCAATATACCAGCCGTAACCCTGATCACCAGCAGCATCTCCACCAGCAACAACAGCGGCAAGACGCCAACCCCCGAGCTGGTGGTACCTACCAAGCCGCTGGCTGCATCCCTGAATCCCGGCAAAATGGAGCTGCTGAGCAGCAACAGCAGCATCAGCACTGTTACAGGAACCACAACGACGACAGCCACACATCACCTGCACCAGGCGACGACCACAAAGCAATTGCTGGTACAGGATTACCTGAGCTACGCCTCGCCGCCGACCTACTCCCGCCTGCCGCCCGACGGACATGAGTTTCCCCCGAACTTCAGCGAGCCCCTGATCATGCACAGCAGCCATCCCCTGAAGGTGACCAGCACTGAGCTGGGCTACGAGATCCAGAATGGCAAGGATGAGGGCTCAAATTCCGCTGCAGCACCACCGTTACCCAAGACTGGGCCACCGCCCACAGTTCCCCGGAAAGTGTACCGCCAGGATTTGGTGATTAATGTGGAGCCAGCTCCCAGCTTGACCCGCGACTACCAGAGATCCCTAAGTGGCGGAGCACCGCGGAAGCCAAGTGATTGGCGAAAGGATGAAAAATCCGAGAAGTCAGTGCGGGACAAGATTGCCATGTTCTCGTCCAACAACGAGCTGGATGCCATACCACCGGCTCCGGTAACAGCACCCATAAGCAGCTCGTCCTCATCCTCATCCTTCTCCCGAAAGCCCATGAATCGCAGCAGTGAAAATCTGCTGGACAGCTGCTTATCCCCAGCAGTGTCGTCGCTCAAAACCCGCGCCATGAGCGTGGAGAACCTGAACGATGTCCAGCGACAATATCAGTTGGCCAAACAGCTGCCACAGCTTCATGTGGCCGACTCCATGTATTCTCTGAACACGGCCTCATCCCCGGTCACACAGAGCTATGCCTCCCTACCTAGAAGGAGTCACGGCGGATCCTATTCCGCGGGCGTGGAGCGAAGGATCAGCTTCTCGGGCGAAGGTGGTGAGGCGGCCAATCGCAAGGCAGCCATTACCAATATTCTCGAGCAGCGGCGGAGGAGTCTATCGAAGCTTCGGGGTCTGGTCATACCCGAGAGACCCCAGCTACTGGAGCCCATCCTTGACTTGCCCGAGATCAAGAGCCAGGTGAAGGCGGCCAGTGGTGAGGATAGCACGGACAGTGGTCTTGGTGAGAGCCATCGCAGCACCACAAATTTCAAGAGCAGCCAAGTGGGTGCCGGAAGTGTGTCCGGCAGCAGCTACCGCAGCATCTTTTCCAATCAGAGGAGACCGCCCCTAGAGCAGCAGCTCTCACAGCCGCCGGCCAAGCCCCCAAGGACCTCCCTGACGCCACTACACCCGAGGACCATGATGATGCCACCACCACCGCCGCCTCTGGATCAGGAAAGCGACACGGACTCTGTGTTCTCCAACACAGCCCGTGTGGCCACGCCGCCGGAGAAGTTCGCCCTCACCCGAACCCTCAGCTCCGAGACAAACACGTCGATAGCCAGCTCCAACACCTCGACACTGACGTCGGGATCCTCGGCTGGTTCGCAGGCCAGCTGCAGTTCCCTGGGCAGCACCCCGGCCGTGGACCTAACCAGACGGGTGCTCAAGAGTCAGGTGAGCGGCAATGGCGATTCCGTGGTGCTCTCCAGCCGGAAGAGCATTCTGGCTTCGGCCAAGTGCCGCAGTGCCAAAAGCCGGGGACAGGAGGAGGACAACGACAGCACCGATGGCGAGGCCTGCTCTTTGGCCAATCGCCGGATGAAGCCCATTTCCAGCTACAAGCTGCAGCAGCAGCAGATCCAAATGGGCAAGCAGCAACTGGTGGTCGACAAGCTGATCAATGTGGCTGCCTACGTGGAGCTGACCTCGGATACGGACGACAGCAGTCGGCGGTCCGATACGCCGGCTAAGATCAGTGCCATGTTCATCGATGAGGAGCGCAAGGCCAGCTTCAAGGGCGATCCCGTCCAGCAGCAGAACAAGGTCAAGGTGGAACCAATGGTTAAACCGCTGATGCCCATGGCTCTGTCCTCGCCGAAGCGGGAACCCCTGAAGCAGCAGACCACTGCCGAGCTGCGCGAGAAGTTCGAGCGGAGCGCTCAGGCACAGACCCAAAACCACTCACCAGTGATCCACAAAATAGCCCAGAAACCGCATCACGAGCGCTTCTCATCGCTGGACTCCCTGGCCTCCAGTTCCTCGGGCGTGAGCTCCACCACTCAGAATGTGAGCACCACCCAGGAAACAGCCACTGAATTTGGTAGCTTCTCCTCTTTGGGCAGCAATCAGAGTTTGATTACCGCCCAGGATGTCCAGCAGATTGTGGAGGAGGCTGATCCCCCGCTGAAGACCCCCGAGGCGTTCATCATTGTCCTGCAGCGGGATAATCCCGAGAGCAGCATTGGCATCACTCTGGCCGGCGGTTCTGATTACGAGGCTAAGGAAATCACGGTGAGTTGTGGATTCGCATATCTTTAATTACATATAATTTAACACTTTCATTATCTTTTGCAGATCCACAAGATTCTGAGCAACACACCAGCGTCCAAGGATGGGCGTCTCAAAAAGGGTGATCGCATCCTGGCCGTCAACGGAATGAGCATGCGGGGATTGACGCATCGCGAGTCCATCAGTGTGCTAAAGGTAACATTTGTATATATTTATAGGTCACCTGAATGATTAACCCAAATATATATCCATTTCGTAGACACCCCGACCCGAGGTGGTTCTGGTGGTGACTCGCTCCGAATCGCTGGTGGTTAAGGCTCTCACCAAGAAGCGCTCCTCCCTCGGTTCGCTCAGCTCGCTCAATGAGAAGCCCACGGAGCTGGATTATGAGCGCAAGAGGAACTACCACAAGGCCTCCCGATCTCTGGACTTGGACTTGGACATCGTGTCCAATGAGGCGGGCAGTTCGCCAGTGGCCACCACACCCAGCACTGGCTCAGTGAGTCCACAACAGCCAGCGAGTTTGCATGACGAGGATGCGGAGGCCACCATTGCGGGTATCCGAGCCAGAAGGCAGTTGTCCCGCGGCGATGCCGCCAAGCTGAGCACAAGTGAGCTGCTGGAACGGGCTGCAGAGGCAAGGAATGCCATTGCGGCGGAAATTCGGGCACAAGGTGAGTTTAAGTTTGGGAAAATTAACATTAATTTAACGGATTTGAATTTGAGAATATTTTTAATTTGGAAATCATTGCTTTAGATAAATTAGATAAACTTTTTTAACAAGAAAGTAGCTTTTTTAATATTTTTCAAGTAAAAATGTTGATTTTTTTAACAAATATCCTACAAGTTTTTAACATTAAATATATATGACTTTTTAAAATTAAATTATGTTATACAATTTGACACTTAAAATACGAAATCTAATATTTACAACTTTAATTTTAATCTTCGTTAAATTTATATCAATTTCTATGGCACTTCTGTATTTTATATTCCCAAAGCAAAATAGGGTTTCTCTGATTCTAAATTAATTAAATAAGCAATGATTTTAAGTGTTGATTTTAGGTTTGTTACATATTCCTATATAAATTTCAATTAATTTATTTATTTTTTACTACTTGTACATTATATAGTATTATTTTTTAACCTTGAAAAATGCTTAAAATAATATCTGCTCTTATTCTTCAGCGGAGGATGCGGCGGCCAGTGGTGGTGGAGCGCGTTGTGTGGAGATTGTCAAGGACAGCTGTGGTCTGGGCTTCTCCATTGAGGGAGGATTCGATTCGCCCTTGGGAAATCGTCCCCTTATTGTCAAAAAGGTGTTCATGGGTAAGCAAGCCATTTGTCATGCTGTTCCCCCAAGAAATTAATAAATACTCCCGCTTCTGTAACCAGGTGGCGCCGCCCAGAAGACCAACCAGGTGCGTAATGGCGACGAAATCCTGAGCATCAACGGTGCCTCGACAGCGCGAATGACGCGCGTGGATGCCTGGAACTACATGAAGCAATTGCCGCTGGGACCGGTCAAGATTAGCTTCGCCTAGAAGAGATTTGGTTGAAATACAGAAGGATAGCCAACGAAGAAGGGGAAGAATGCGCCACAATTTTTGTTAGATTTTAAGCTAATTAGTTTGGTTACCCCGCAATCGGTCTAACCTTGTTGGGGGTCTTGCCAATCCGATGGAATGGATGCTGCGAGCGATTTGTTTTTTGCATTTAAACGAAACCCTTAATTGTATGCCTAATTTTATGAGATATTTTAATTTAAAGTGCAATTGTTTTAACTCTTACAACGTTTTGATGCCCTATATAACAGATCGATGATTGTACATATAACTAATCGACACTAATTTACGTATTTAAACATAAAGAAAATTAAATTGAAGCCGGCCCTTTGTGGCAGACCTTATTTCCTTATACAAAACTTATTAATCCACAAAATGCATAACGAAAACAAAAAACGAAACAATTATATTTTATGCCATAAATTATACGGGAACGTTATACATGTATATTATTTTAAAATTTTATTATATTATTTAAAGACCAACAAAAACAATAATTACGTATACAAAAGTATTTGCTAAAATAAACAATATGAACTTATATCACCGAAGCCTGAAAAATATGTTTTTAATTCAAAAAAAGTTCAGATTGACGTTTTTATTGGCATAATTTGATTTATTGGTATACTCGACAGTACAACTTAATTTTATAACAAAATCTTCATTAACTAAGTAGCTATTCAGTAGCCATAACATTTTGCTAATATTAGTATTTGTGAATAGTATTATTTATCTTCGATATTCTGTTGGCTTGAGCCTTGAAAGTACAGAAATTTCTGTGGCTTGGGAATCAGCTTTGGCAATTGTAGCTGCAAAGGGCTGAAGGGCATTTGTGGGGGCGACGGTCCGACTTCATTAACTGGCAGCGCTTCCGAGCAGGCGTTTGGTGGTGTATTCTCGGTGGTGAATATCTCACCCAGCAAATCGTATATGCGGCGCTTGAAAAACAGCTTCTGAGTAAAGTTCATTTGGTTGATTTCCGGACGTAAGCCCTGCAGGAATGCTTCATCGAAGTCAACGACGTGCTCAGCTTTTCCATTAGAAGTATTTGGCTAAAAATAGTAACGGAAAATTATGTTATGTTTATGTGGAGATTTCAAATATATAAAAATAAGCTCCCACCTGGATATTCTCCTTGCGTCTCTTGGACAAATACAATCTCTTCTTAGCCATGTCATTTTTGGAATCCTCCTCGGAAGAAGTGTCGATATCTTCGGATTCGTTTATGTTGCGCTTCTGCGCATGCTTCACCTCGGAGGTGGCTCCTACTATAGGTTTGCGGTCCTCATCGGATTGGACCTCCTGCTTTGCGCGGCGACTGACCCTGGAGCGTTGACCCCTTGGAGGAATGGGAATACCGGGTGTTATGTGATTTTTAAGGAACTCCAACTCTTTGCTCAAATAGTAGGTAGTGGCTCCGGGATTCCCCTTAATGGAGCGAGCATAGCTGCTGCGCATATTGCGCCAACGTTCCTGGCAGGTTTTAGCTAAAATATATGCAAATAAATATAAATTTAATAATAATGGAAGCATTATATAAATAAACACAAAAATATAATATAAATTTAACAATGTTAGTTGAAAGCAACAGGTGAAGAACTACTGAAAATTTATTTATTAATTTTTTATTATCTTAAATATTATTAGTTAACAATATTGAAATATTTAAATATGAATCTACCAGGCATATTCAACTTGTTTCCGATCTCCTTCCAAACATCTTTCACAGCGGTAGTTTTTAGGAAATTAACGTCCAATCGGTCATATAGGCATGGATATTCAGCAACCAAATTGCAGATCTTTGCGTTAATGCTGTATGTATCCTGCGGATGGATTACAACTTTGGTTTTTTTGCGCGTATTCATTTTATTGAAGCAACGAAGCAACTACAAAATAAAAGAAATTAACAAGTATTAATATTAATTAAATTTATTTATCAAATGGGCGATAATGTACACGACGTCTAAAACGTCTTATAAACTCTTGTCGCCTGTGCCGGCAGCAGCTGATTTGCGCGTCTAGGCGTCGCGCTGCAACAATTGTTGCTTTGCGGCTAACAGATTCTGAACGCGCTTATTTATTTATCTAAACTCAGTTAATAATAGATATATTTGTTTTGTGGTATTGTTTATTGTGTGTTTACTAACAGTCGTGCCGTTTGGTGTTCAAGTTTTATTTTAGTAGTTCGTTTGCCCAGTTTGCTCTGCGATATTATGTTGCTATAATATTGCTGTAGCAGTACGACAGGAATTCCAATTGCCAAAACACTGGGTTGCTTGGTTTTTATTTAATCACTTAAATGCAAAAAAGCTGTTGCGATAAACAAACACTTTTGCCGGCAAAATTAAACTCGCAAAATACGGCCAAATACAAGAGAGCGACACGCACACAAACATAGGATGCTTTGAAAGAGAGCGAAAGCGCTGCCAGACCTGAATCTAGCAAGTGCTGTTTTTCTTTTCGAACAGGCAAGCTGGTTCGATCAGTGAAGAAACTAAAAATAAAATAAATCGTTAAATTAACAGATAAAATAACAACGAAAATATCAAGTTTATACAGTTGGAACTTGCTGATTAATAAATATATATATATAATATGTGAATGTAAATGTTTCAAAATTAATATTTAGCTATCTTAAAACTGATTAAAATTTTTTTAACACTAAACATTTTTAAAGAGCAATATGACTTTTATTATTATTATTATTTATCAATTTCACTAGTCAACAAATTAGTTGAGTAGTAACGGTGTTTACTTCTCAAAATCGTGTGCCCGTTCTGTTAAATTTAAATTAACGAGCTACTCCTGACCTTCCCTGGTATTTTGTTTTTCCAACCCTCGTTCCGACTCGTCGACTGGCCTGCAAACCTTTAACACTCCCTCGCTCTCTCTTGTGTGTGTGTGTGAGCAGCTTGCGTTTGGCACTGTTTGCTGCCTTTTGCTATTCGGCGTTTCGTTTCGGCTGTTGCGAGCGTGTGTTGTGTTTTTACGTTGCGTTTGTTATTGTATCCCTGTTCTAGACATTTTGTGTCGATAGAAACGCAAGGACGGTGAGCAGTGATGAGCAGTGCGACTAGGGAAAATGTGCAGCTGCTGCGGTCGGTGGTGAAGCACCCGGTGCTGTACGATCGCGGCGACGAAAACTACAGGAAGCGCTTGCCCAGCGAGAATTCCTGGGACATGGTGGCCTCGGAGGTTGGAGGGTCGGGTGAGTAAGCGAGACGGGGTCAATGTTGCGTAGCAATGGGGCAGTGCTGTGCAACAGCAAAGCGCGCACACTTATCGACCGATAGCTGGCAGCTCTGTGCATTGGTTGCATGTGCCGGTGATGGCAAACACGAGCAGCTGACATCGATTAATTCAAAAACAGCGAGTCTCCTGTTGAATGGGTGCCGATTGGCAATTAATAGTTACAAATACAACCCGGCCATGTCGTGAGAACAAGCACTAGTATTTTAGGAAGCCAATTAAGTTGGCAGAAGCATTAGTGTTTTGAGGAAGCTAATAAAGTGTTCGTTATTATTATCTTGCATTTAAATATTTTATTAAAACGAGCAAAATTATTTAATTTATATCCATCTAAAAAGATTATATTAATTGTGTTAAAAATAGACTTAAAATTCCAAAGACCTAAGATTAGGTTGCATGTTTTGCAACAAATATAATTGAACATAAACAAAATACACCGAATCTACTTTCGTTGAACTTTTTTTTGCCTGCAGAGTAAACTCTTTACAAAATTTAAATATTTAATATTAGCAATGCAAATTCAAAAAGAGCTTGTATTTATGAAATAATTTTCATTAAAAAAGCATTTCAGATTTTGGGGAAAGGTTTTACACATTTTCATAATTATTTCACATAATCATGAGTAAAGCTTTTTATTCTTTATTAGCATCTGCAGGGTTAAAACCCTGTCCTTTAGAAAATTATTTCCCATTTTTTCAGAACTAACGAATTAAAATTATCTTTATAAAAATATCTAGAATTCAAAAGAATTTAATTGTTTACTTTAAATTTAATTAAATTAAATGCTGGTTTGTTAACCCAATAAAAACACAATTTTTAGCTTTAATTCACCTAAAAAAACTATCAATATAAACAAAGATTTAATGTAAAATATTCTAAAAAAATAGACAAAAGTTTTTCAAAAATTAAAGAAAACATTTTGATTTTTAAAATATTTAACTCAATATGCTGATTTGATAAAATAATATTTCATTAATAATTTAATTGTGGCAAATTGCCAATCCAATTTCATAGTGGCAACAGTTTTGTTTTGTTTTGTTTTGATTTTGATACATATAAACATTAATACATATGTGCTGATTAGGAATACTGATAAATGATATTAACTTTTCCGCAAATTTTACTAGTTGGTTTTGACTTGGAAATTCCATAAATTCAGTAACCATAATTGTCCCTACAAATGCTAAATAATTTTTGTGTGTAACTGATACCTGGAGACGATCACATCGATAACATATAAAATCAGACACTGTTTAATTTATATGTTTTTAGTAGTGCCTTTTAAGATTTAACAGCTTAAGTAGTTTTATTTAAAAAGCTAAATTTTCTATAAATAATCAATTCTGTTGATGCGTTAATTTGCTTATATATAAATGCAAAAGTATAAGAAGTAATAGCTTGGGAAAAAAGAGTACAGGAAACACTGTTTTTGATGTCTTATCGATATATTTTTTAACAACTCTGGCAATCTTGTCATCGATGTGGGTTTTGGAATATTTCTTTCCTTTATTTCCGTCAACCAGCAAGGTCGATGTGTTTCAGTGTTTTTGCGAATCTTTAACTGCTGGTTTTATTATTAAAATTTTAAAGAAATACGAGTGGCAAACATATTTAGGCGCATTCTGCAATGTGGTTTTAAGATTCCTTTGTTATTCATATAGTTGGCAGCTCTTTGATGTAAGGAAATAAGTGGAGAAATCATTTAATGTAATTATAACTAAGAAAAAAGGTAAGTTTGCAGTTGTTTCAGGATGCATAGACCTTCGCAAGTTGTGCTTAATGTTTGAATTTTTAATGTACATTATCTCTCAGTGCGATTTGAAATTTTCATCATTTGTCTGTATATGTATGCATATGTACATAAGATGTGCGGAATATACCAAACTAAAAATGTATTTGTACATACATTTGTGTATACACTTTTTTATATACGCATATCTAAATGTTGGTATTTTTTGCTCACATTTTATTTGCATTTTTTCCAAAATATTTTTTTTAACAGGCAAGGTGGTTCGATCAGTGAAGAAACTAAAAATAAAATAAATTGTTAAATTAACAGATAAAATAACAACAAAAATATCAAGTTAATACAGTTGGAACTTGCTGATTAATAAATATATATATATGTGTGAATGCAAATGTTTCAAAATTAATATTTAGCTATCTTAAAACTGATATGGCAAACATATTTAGGCGCATTCTGCAATGTGGTTTTAGGATTCCTTTGTGATTCATATAGTTGGCAGCTCTCTGATGTAAGAAAATAAGTGGAGAAATCATTTAATGTAATTATAACTAAGAAAAAAGGTAAATTTGCAGTTGCTTCGGGATACATAGACCTTCGCAAGTTTTGCTTAATGTTTGAATTTTCAATGTACATTATCTCTCAGTGCGATTTGAAATTTTCATCATTTGTCTGTATATGTATGCATATGTACATAAGATGTGCGGAATATACCAAACTAAAAATGTATTTGTACATACATTTGTGTATACACTTTTTTATATACGCATATATAAATGTTGGTATTTTTGCTCAAATTTTTTTTGCATTTTTTTTTCAAAATATTTAGCTATGAGTTTTTTTTTACGATTTTATCTTTAATTTTCATGAATATTTGTCATGGCTTTTGCACTTGGCAGTTAACACAGCCTTCAATAAATTTTTTTTTTTTAATTTAAATTTAAATACATATTATTTTATTGTTATGAATTTTTTAATTAATTGCCAGGGCTGTACAATTATTTTTAATGAACTCGTTGTTAACAAATACTTTAGCAGATAGCCAAACAAAAGATTTTGTGTTGAAGATCGATATTTATTTAATTTTTTATTTTATTTTAAATGAAAACTGTTTTTTATTTATTTAATTATTTATGAGTTATTTAAATTTAGAAAGAAACAATAAACAAAGTTTTCCAAAGTAATTTAATTAAATTTTTATAACAAAACTAACCTCAAGTTGCTAAATTATTTTAGTTACCTTTAACAAAATAAAACATAAAAGTCTGCGATTACTTAATTATTTGAATTGAGAATTTGCCTGCAAAAGTATGCCTTGGAGTTACGCAATTTATGTTCTTAAGTTTTATTTAAAGTATATCTCATTTTAAATAATTTTTAATGAAGGATATTATCATAACTTCCCTAGGGCGGTTTTAAGGTAGTAAGGGAACGCTTTAAAATTAAAAAAAAAAGAAATATTTTAGTAAATATTTATTATCAGTATTTTCCTATCAATTTTGAAATCTTTTTGTGAAAAGTACTTAAAATACATTTTTAATAAAAATAATTTCCTTTGTTTTTAGAAGTATTAGAAGACTATAGTTTAGGTGATATGAAACACTGCTTGTGGATAGAAAAGTTGCCAGTGAAATTTAAGAAGTTAAAAATATGGAACTGGAAGGACAGGTATTGATATCGCTGCTAATTGTCGAAGGAGGTGTCTTACAGGTCAGAAATAAGATTAAGTTTGGGTATTTTATATGCATTTTTATTGCCAGCTTTTCCAGCCCAATCAGGGGGTGGGATATTACAGCTATCGTACATGGGATGCTACCTGTTGCAGTAGGATTTCATTAAATTTCTTACCTGCCGCCACTAATTGTATCCCTCATCCGTTTCGTTGCAGTGGAAAGGTGCAAGCGGCGCTGGCGTCAGCTGCGAAACGATTACACACGTTGGTGCAACGCAGACGCCATCCGGCGGCGACAAGGACAGCGACGCTTGGTCTATCCATTGCACGACGAATTTCGATTTCTGGACCGGCACCTGAACTTGGCCGACTCAAACAACGACGAGGAACCCAGCGGATCGGAGAAGGATAGGGACAGCAACAGGGACAGCGAGAGCAGAGACATCACCACCGCTTCCGTAAAAGGAGAGGCCGCCCTGGACGATAAGTCAGTCAACGACGAATCGTCGGTGGCCCAACATCTCGGGAAGGAGGGCGAGGTTAAAGATAAAACTAAGGAAGCCCCAAAGCCGAACAAGGGTGCTCAAGAAAAATCCTTAGAAAAGAAGGTGGAACCGGAGAGAAGTTTGGCAGGGGATAGTTACTTGCAGTCCGACCAGGAAGACGATGAGCCCATAGAAGAGGAGCACCTAGAGCAGCTGGAAGACTTTGAATTCGACGAAGAGGAAGAATTGCTACAGGACAAAGAAAAGGAATCTTCGGAAAATTCCAAAGATTCACCTGCTAGCCAGTCGGAATTTTTTATCAAACAGAACAATAAGCCGAATTTGCTGATTATTGGCAAAAAGAACTCAACGCTATCGGGTAGCGAAGCTACTGAAGACTTGAATCTGGGGGATCCACTGGATGACGAGATCGCTATGGAGGCGAGCTTTAACGAAACCGCCGCAAAGATCTTGCGCCGAAGGGACAGCACGCAGTCGCCCAGCCGTCGCCTTCGCCGGGTCAAGGATGTGCCAATTAAGAAGCCCACCCTAGCGCAGAGGGTCACCCGACATCAGCGCACTAAGTCCATGGGCCTGGCTGCAGGGCAAAGTATTCGCAGCTCCACATCGCCCGTTAAGATGACCCCAGTGCCCAGATCGGTGGCGGCCAGTAAGACAATTCAGGTTAAAAAATCTGTCCCTCTTAAAAATGACTACTTTTCCCGACCTGCAACGCCTGTAGCTGAAGGAAACAAAGAGCCCAGGCAAAGTCTGAATCAAAACCAACCGCAGAAGCCACCGATGATGAGACGCTTAACTACTAGTGCCAGCCGTCCAAGGACGCCGCAGACGCCACCAAAAAGAGGCAGGCCGCCAAAGAAACTTGAAATGATCCAGCGATTAGAGGCTCCACCAATCAAACAACTGTCTCCGAGTACCCCAAAAGTTTTGCCCATCGCCAAGCCCAGCAGCACGGCCGTGAATACTGGTCCCACCATGGCCAATAAGGGCAGTACTCCCACCACAAACACACCACCAAATCAAACCAAAAAGGTCACCGCCACCACTCTGAAGCCGCTGGAGAACGTAACTGTAATGAGCTACAGTCCCATCGTGACTAGTAACTGTAGCTCCTCCGGGAGCAATGTCAAGACCATCAGCAAGGGTAGTCCCTTGGGTGTGCCCTCCAGCACCACCGCAGTTTCGACCATTTCGCTGCCACCCAATACCAGTCTGTTGAAGCGATGCGAACGGTCTACTCAAACTGAACGCCCTGACATTTTTTCCAACGAGCATTTCCTGGAGATGATAAAGCCATCGATGGAAGAGATGAACGCTCGCCAGAAGATGCATTTCAAACAGAAGGTCTTCCAAGCCCTCATGGAGACCTTTGATGATGCCACCGATTTCCCCGAGGCTGGGGAGCTGCAGCATTTCAATATAAACACACCGTCTGGCTTTGAGCATGTCACAACTCCTGAACTTCGTCTAATTAGGGAGCTCGTGAGCATGGTGAGTGCGGCGAAGGTGTCTCCACGTCAGCCGCCGCAGCCGAATAAGTTGCCCATTCAGCCGCCGCCGATGGAGGGAGCTAACTATACTGCAGTGAACGTGTCGGATAGCCAGCGAGCAGGCCAAACACTGAGCATTCCAAGACATTTGATCCACAGGGTCGTAAAGCCGGGCCCCAGGCCAGAGACTACCGCCAACAATGCAGCTGGCCCGGGAGGGGAGAAAAAGGTGTACCGCTTCCTGAAGACGACGAACGGGAAACCGAATGGGATCAGTGCATCGCTGGAGGATCTGCGCAAGGACAGCATTGACAGTGAACACAGCGTGGCGAGTTCGGCTCATAAACCGCCAGCCAGTCCCAAGGGAGCCACTGTTGTGGCCGCGTTGAGACCGCAGGGATCGTCAATCAGCAGCCTCTTTGGATCGTCGAGTAGCGTGACAGCGGTCAAGACTGGACCGTCGCTAAAGGCGCGCGCCATGGCCCGCCGGTATTCCACATGCAACAATCAGGCCTCCTTACCTATCAACCAGAACCTCGGTTATCCCAGCTCCCTTCACTCCAACCTGACTCCCATGGAGGCGAATGCCCTGAAGCGTCGCCTAATGGCACCTGCCCAACCGATGACGGTACCCTCTCAGCGTCCTCGCTATTCCGGTGTACCTGGGATCCAACAGATTGTTACGCCGCAGGGCAATAGCTTGCTGGTGAGGAAACCAATTGGAGCTAGTCCTGGCAACCAGAAGCAGCAAGTCTCGCCCACCGGCGGAGTCCTTTTGACACCTCAAAAATCACCGCAAATTACCAACGTTCAGGGTGCCGTCTTCAAGGATTTTGCCCAGCCCAAACCTACGGCAGCCGCCACCCCGGTGACTTCGGCATCTTTGGCATCACCGGCAGCCGGGGAAGGAACTCCTCAGTCCATGGCACTCAAGCGCAGCTTGGTGGTGGCGAATGCCAAGAGTCAGCTCCAGGCTGAAAGCCCAGCTAACAACGCCCAACAGCAAGCTCCTCAGGTCCAGAAGACTAACTCAAGGTATTCCTCAATGACGGCCGCCACCATTGCAGCGGATGACTTCTCGCTGGCCAGCCTCAAGCGCGAGCCGGTGGATCACATGGACGATCAGGACGATATACTGGGCATGTAGGATGCCCTCGAACAAACAAAGGTAAACTTTAAAAATTTAAGATATGCGACGAATCTTGATGAGAACAAAACCCAGACAAAGAATTACTAGTTACACTACAAATGTCTAAGTCTAATATTGATTATTTTTAAGTTCTTTTCCACGATCACATTGTTTGCTGCGAAAGCTAAGCCTTTTTTTATAACGAATTATGAGAGAAAATTTCTAAATCTTGAAAAAATATTTTGTTTTACCCAAATGGACGAAATGGAAAAATAAGTATACTTTAGAAATTAAAAATATGAATATTCCTAGTATGTTAAGCATCAAATTGCTGTTATGAAAAATCGAATATGTTTTACTGCTTCATTATTTCCTTTCTTAAACTTAAATAAAAATTATAAAAATAAAGATTAAATGTTTTAATTGTGAGTTGATTTCCTAAAAGGTTACGTGGCTGAGACTTTTGAATTTGAGCCTTTATTTGCTGATGCAATTTTGCAAATGAATCATGGATACCGATCTATATACATACGTGGCCACCACGTCACCGATAGCCAGCAGATAAGGTTGGCATACCCTAACAAAGATAGCGAAGAAGAACCTTGACATATTTTCATAGATTTTTATTTATCAGTTAAAACGTATAAAACAATATATAAATGAATAAGAAAGAATATTAACAATATTAAAATTAAATAAATTAATTTTCTGGCTAACATTTCATAGATATTCTTTCTAAGATCGAAGACAACATATAAAAGTATAAGATTCAATCCCATAATCCACTTACTGCTAGGTCACGTTATTCCATCTACTACTTCCCGTTTTGGGTGAACCACCGGCCAAGATTTACAAGGCATCCTCTTACCAATCTCCTCTTTTCGCACGCTTAGTGAATGGGGAATCTAATCTGGAGAGGTCTGCCCCGATCGGGGCCATAAATAAGGGAGTCAGTGCCCCGATAAGGCCACTATAAAACCTCACCTCAAGTGGCTGACTGGTTCAGTCGATTTCCAGACGATCAACATGAAATACTTTGCCATTTGCGCCCTGCTCATCCTACCGCTGGTCAGCGGAGGGTACGTGCCCCAAGCCAGGCACTATGTGACCTACGAAATCCAGTCCGTCAACCAGCATTTGCCCCAAATGGAAGGTAAGCTCTGGAATTTGTATGGGATTTAAACAAAGAAAAGTGAAACGGAGGCCAAAACAATGAACAAAAACAACCCAAAGCAAGTGATTACGAAGCAATCCGAGGAAATAGCCATAAAGAAAGTAATTCATTAAATTGGTGTGTTTTTCAAAATAAAAATTCAAAAATGAATATATTATTTATATAAATATTCTAAATAAATAAATCTGGCTTTGGCATGACTATAATTATTCCAAAATGTTTCAACCATTGATAATTTATATTCTAAAACGATGTTTTTATTGAATAGTTATAAAAAAAATTTGTTTATTATAAAAGCACAGCTTTAATATTATATAATAATTAAAAAACAAATTTATTACCAATTAAATTAAGACAGAAATTAAGTATTTAATTCTATTTATTTTTCAGCCATCGCCAAGAAGATGCAGGCCATGCTCCAGCACATGATTCCGGACATGTCTGTCCTGGCCGATGCCATCGATGTTCCCGATATGTCCGTCCAGGCGGATGCAGGTGTGCTGCCCGATATGTCGGTGGCCACCGATGCCGATGACACTCCCATTAGGCGCGCTGCCTGGTTCAAGGCTGCTCCCATTGCCAAGGCCGTCGCTTCCAAGTTGGCCGAGATCCCAGATATGTCCGTCCAGGCTGATGCTGGCTTGATTCCAGACATGTCTGTTGCCACCGATGCTGATGAGACCCCCAAGCGTGGCTCCTTTGGCCTGAAGAAGCCCCTGCTGGCCAAGGTCGCCGGAGGTATTCCCAGCGCTGATGCCGATCTGATCCCTGACATATCGGTGGCCTCCGATGCGGATGAGGCACCCAAGGAGACCATCGCTGGTCTGAAGGCTTTCCCGCAGTTGGCCAAGGTTTCCGGAGCCGAGCCCCAAGTTAGTGCCGATGCCGATCTGATCCCTGACATCTCGGTGGCCTCCGATGCTGATAACACCCCCAAGAAGCCCATCGCTGGACTGAAGGCTCTGCCACAGTTGTTCCTGATCTCCGGAGCTAAACCTTTCGACATTCATGCCGATGCCGATCTGATTCCCGATATCTCGGTGGCCTCCGATGCTGATAACACCCCCAAGAAGCCCATCGCTGGACTGAAGGCTCTACCCCAGTTGGCTCAGGTTTCCGGAGCTGAGCCTGTGGAGCCCCAAGTTCATGCCGATGCCGATTTGATCCCCGACATCTCTGTGGCCAGCGACGCCGATTTCGATCCCAAGATGACCCTGGCGGCCCTCTTGGCCAAGCTCCACTAAACAGACTCCTGAAACTATCAGCAAAATCTGATTAAATCAGAAACGTTCGTGTGTTTTTTGTATTTTTACGTTATTATATGATTGTCATTAATCAAGTTTTTTGAGGAGAACGACGAGCAGCTGGTTTTATTTTGGTTTTTTCGGAGTTATCAGCGATCCCTTGAAGTGGTCTGATTGTATTGATTTAATAGAAATTTCCTATCACATGAGTTGTTGTCTTTTTGGTTTAAAAATAATTGCTGCTTGGCGAACGTCAGCGATGGAATTGTTTTTATAGGGAAAATTTGATATAATTGCGCTTATAAAATTTTAATTTTCTGGCAATTAGCAGGAAATGTAATTCAGCTGCCATATGAATTGCTTTATTCCTATTGAAATGTTAAAATTAAGGTATAATTATATAATTTATTTTAATATTTCTTTATAAAGATTTATTATAGTTTTATATACTTTTCGAATTTATAAATTGAAAATTTGTTTAATTTATTTTAGAAAGAAACTTGTATTTATACCATAAGTTCCTTATTCGGAATTTCATTAAATATAAACATTTATCTTGTGTTAGTCTCCCTCTTCCAGAAGGTCCTCTTCATTGCCATCCTGCCGTAGGTAATTTATATGTGAAACTGTCTGAACTTGGCCTCTGCCATCTTTCCAAGCTAGAAACACAGCAAGAAAAAGAGGCTGGTCTTAATCCAAGTCCAGGCTTTGCATGTTGGCCAAGAAAAAAAAAACTGATTAGTTTTGGCCCTGGACTAACCTCGCAGCAGCAACTAACAAAAATGGCAAATAAAATTAGTTTTTCGCTGCGACTGATGGCTGGGGGAGGCGGGGGTCTCGGCCATTGTATCGCTGGCTATTTATAAAAAGGAATTAACGGCACAAACCGGACCCACACACAAAAGTGGCCCGAATGTGATCCCGATGTGGCACATGGCCATAAACAACGTTGGGACGGGGGTGGTGCAGAGGTCGTGGGTAGAGTGGTGGGTGCAGCGATGCCACAATGGTTTTTCATTTGTAGAAATTGGTAAGAAATATTTAAAATATTTTATTTAGTTCTTTATTAATTATAAATAATAATATTAATAATAATATAATATTTAATTTGATTTTTAAATTTTTTATCTTTGCTTTTCTAATATATAATATATCAGTGCTTCATATTAAAATTAATCATGAATTTAAATTATAAATATTTTAGTAAGACTAAAATTGAACTAAAAACTCCCTTAAAATATTTTAGAGTTGCAAATAAATTTCCTATTTCAATTTAGTTAGTTTTTGGGCATCTCAGAGCTGTGTGTGAGTGGAGTGTTTGTGTCCATGTTGCCGCTGCCGTTGTGATTTTCACACAAAAGCGCTAAAGCGGCTACTAAATTACGTGCTCATGTGTTCTAGTTCGAGCCAACTCCCCCCTCCTCCCCCACAGGGGTGACTCTGCATCGAGAGCAAATCGCATTTGGAGCCGCTAATGAACCGCAGTGGTCCCGACCAGGAGGCGTCCATCGGCGGTGGCTAGTGGCTCCTGTAGTACTTTCACATATACATACATACGTATAGTGCTTTTGGGGTTCTGTTGCTGGGTTTTGTTTAGTTCAGTTCAGTTTTTTCTTTTTGCATCGGTTTGCTTTTACCTTTTGCCGCATATTCAAGCGTGAAATATATGGAACGACTCTTGAATACCTTGAGTAGTTAAATTTATAATAAAATGATGTAAGAAAATGTAATTTGAGAGACAGAAGTTTATATGCTCTCAAAGGTTGCGATGGGATCATAAAAAACTATCCTAAACAAGGCAAAAGTGAAATAATTTCAATTTAATTTGTTTTTAAATCGAGTGATTGTGAATTCTTTGTTTATTAAATATTCCATTTATACAATATAATATAATAATATTTTGATTACATATATACACCAGAACTGTCGAAATACCTGGCATAAAAATACCGTTTAAAAGAGTAACAATGCTGTTAACTATTGTGGGCAGGCCAGGCCGGCAGATCGAACTGCATTGCTTGCGCGGCGAAGGAGGTGGAAATCAGGCGGGGGATCTGCAACAATTGCCGCTTGATTAAGGTGAGTTACATATGCATCTGCATTTGTGGGGGAGAGTTGAGTTGAAGGGCCTTCGGACAAAAATGGCTTTATTTAGTGTTAAGTTGTGATATCCAAAAGTAAAATCTCGATTTTTAAGCAAGCCACTAATTTACACAGTTGTAACGTTTTTCTTGGCAATTTTAAATAAAGTTTCAAATTTAGTTTCAGCAGAAATGTACGTGGACCTTCCAGGTCCATTGTAAAATTCGTCCAATGTCATTTTATCCATTTGAATCGTACTCAGCAAAAGACCTACTTTATCCGCTATCGAGGTCGCTTTTTTTTTTTTGTTTTTCGGTTCGCCTTTCTCTAGCAACGAAAATACACGAATTGCACCGACTGCATTGTGTTGAATCCACAAATTTAAAAGGCGAAAGCGCACAGATTCCTTCAGTTCTATGGTATGCCGGAAATATTCCATAAAGCAGTCGATTCCCACTTTGGCGGATTCCGGAAGGTCCATTGGGTTGTTTTTCTTCATAATCTGTTGGACAATTTAAATTCATTTATTTTTTTACTTAGGCTAGAAATGAAAGAAAGCTCTTACCGATATTAGCCTATTCATTTGGTGTCCACTATCCATCACGTATGTTATTTCCAAAGCTTTAACCCATTGTTTTTCGGTTATATACTGGTTTACCAACTTCCACTTTTCTTCAACTATTTCTTTACACTCACTTTCCAAATTAGATGCAAACCACACTCTTGAGCACTTTATAAGTGAAAGAATATTATCCAGTTCTATGGTTTTCAAGAATTCCTTGTCCATTGTGTATATGTATTTAAGAAATATTTCGAAAACTTCAGGCGTTGTGCCCTGCAGAACCACTTCACCCGTCTCTAGTTCATCCTTTTGAAATAATTTTTCAAAGAACTCCGAGGCGCTGACAAGGATTATCTTGTGGCATTTGAAACAGAAGTCGTCTACATGAATGCAAATATCGGAAAATCGGCCTGTTTGTAGCAGGTCGGATCCCATTGTCGTCCTAAAAATAAAAATAGAAATACAGAAGAGTATTTAGAGTTATAATTTCCTTTGGATTACAATTTTTGATATTTATGTGGCATTTACCAGGGTACTCTTTCCATTTTGTAAGAGTTCGACTGTGTTTTCGCCTCAACTGGTATTAGGATACTGGCTAGAAAACTTATCTGTAGGTTGGATACATATGTATGTTATAGAAACTGACGCTATCGGTTTAAACGCGTCATCTAAAATGGTTGTATAAATGCACTTGCCTTAAATTGCACTATAAGAATTTCATTTTATTTTGGTGAACGAGAAAAGAATATAATCAAACTCCTCTAGGGTGAAAAACGATTTGAGATTACACAAAAATACATTTAAAAAAAGAATTTCTTATATTAATTAAATAAACATTTTGAAATTGGCTTTGAAAACTGGGGAAATATATTTCAAAATTTTTTGTTCAGGTCCTACCCCTATTCTGAGATCAAGCTTAAATAAACAGCGTTTATATATGATTTTTTTTAAGTAATAGAACAACGTTTGATGCGAATGAGCATTTCCGGCTGCTCGATAAGAATTCTTACTTCTCCCATCGTTCAGAAGACCGTTTGTTTCTATTATAATCAACGCAATTGAGAGGAAATAAATCCCGAAAAAAAAATATATTCATATATAAATATACTTATATATATTATTTTGCAGTACCTATTTCTTTTTTAAACTTAATGTTTTTAGTTTAGGGATTTGCTTGCTCAGTTCTTGGATCAACAACAATATCTTCGCTTCTTTAGTATAACTTCAACTCATTTACTCTGCGAAAAGGGCAAAGTTTCAGTCATTGCGTTGCGGCTTTGCAGCTGTCGCAACTGATGTGCTTCCGCCACGCCCCCGTCTCAGAAATATCGCCCCTCTGCTAGCCTTTGGCTGCACTTATTACAAAACTTTTAACTTTTCTTCCCGCTTTGCATTTTCATTTATTTCGCCGCCTTTCATTCACTTTCAGCTTTGCTGTTGCTGCTGCCAGAGCGTATCACTTCACTCCCGAAGAAATTTCATTTCGCTTCCTGCCGTTCCTTTATTCTGGCACTTAAAATAAAAGTTTATTGCATTATATAAACCTATAATGTTAAATTATATTAAAATTAAATTAAGCATTGAGCTCTTGATTGAACATGAAGAAGAAAACTAAAGAACGAATTTTATTCAGCTTTTTTTCTGAAGTTACTAGAACCACATATATTCGAAAAAGTTAAATATGGATTAAAAGTTGTTCCCATAATTTACTATATATATTAATATATATTTATGTATGTATATAGTTTCTTCAACTGCATCTTCCACTTGCTTTCAGCTGCATACTTTTGGCTGGCTTTTGCCTTTTGATTTCAATACTGCATTTTGCATTTGAACTTTGTTCTTCGTTTTTGGAGCAAAACTTTTGCTTTCAGCCGGACATGAGCTTAAATATATATTTCTTCATCTAGTATATATATGTATACGAAAGAGGCCAAAATCAATATATTATCGACATTGAGTCAAAGTTTAAGTTCAACGAAAACTAAAAAAAAGGAAACTTGCGATTTATTTTAATCAGTTTTTCTTAGATTTTCTGCGGGAAAACTTTTTTAATATTACAAAAAGTTCTCAAGAGCGAGTCTACGTTTGGTTTAAAGAAAATAAAAAAGATCCCCTGGGGAGCAACCTAGAAAGGGGTCAGTTCGTTGGCTAACCTTTTGCTAATGACTTCCTTGTCGTCGCTGTGGCCTCGCCATAAGATAAGCCCGAAGTGCAATGCCAATGGCCAGCGCAACGGGCCACTGGCAACATAAGCCACCAAGAACTAACAACATCGCCAACTTGCAACCGGCAACCAACAACTTGCAACAACAGCAAACACTTCAAGGAATGTTTAGCGAACACGCGATGACAACACAACTTCAAACTTGAAAAATGAAAAATAAAAAAGGAATCTAACTTTGGGAAACCGAAGTTTGTATATCCTTGCTGTTAAGTATGGGAAGAAATGTCCTCAAATATCGGGATTCTGGGATCTTTAAAGCCATATTTTTATATTGATAATTTTTTGGATAATTCACACATTAAAATGCCATAATTAAGTTAAAAATTTATTAATTTCAAATCGACAAGCAGTTCTGTGCTAATTTTTATAAGGTTAACAAATCTGCATACTTAACTAAAATAACTTTAAACATTTTAATGATGTAACCCCTTTCATTTTTCAGAAAATTTGAAAAATCTATTCAGCTTCTTGTGCTGATCAAGAATATATATGATTTATGAGGTCGGCAAAAACTCCTTCGATTAGTTTTAAGCTTCTGACTAAAATTATAATACCCTGTATGGGTATGCAAAAAATGAATGGGAAATAGACGACAGGAAGTCATTTAGAAGTCATTAGAATATTCCTCTTGCGGAAGAACCGATCTACAAGATTTTTTGCAATAAGAAGAATTTAAATACTAAGTAATTTTCTATTCCAATAGCTTGTGGCTTATATATTTTTGTTTATATATGCTTAATAGCAGCTAATAATGTTACACCACTCCCTGCAAGAAAAGAAAACTTTTAAGCGAAGCCAAAATGGCAACAAACACGACTGGGCGCTTCAGCCCACGGCCAACAGATGACGCCAGCTAAGTTATTTGCTGAAATGAGAATTCACTTGGGAAATGAAAGCAAGAAACATCATATTCGCCGCAGGTGCCGGCGAAAATGGAAAACTCTCCTTTCGAAAGTGACAGATAAAGGTGTCAGCCGGAAAATGTAGAAGTTTCTGACAGTTCTTTGGGGCGTGGAAAAACAGAGTTTATCTTTAAGGATTTTCTTTTCTGAAAAACAAGCTACGTAAGAGGTGAAATTTCTCTTTAATTTAATCCAATTAACAAGCTTTAAAAATGTGAGAGAATACTTAATTTTCAGTTCTAATTTTACCTTAAATTCAGCTTTCATTAAATTAGTTTTCCCTAGTTAGCTTTCCCTCATTTCCCACGCATTGACAGCAATTTGGTGATTATAGGTAACTACTTTTTCTTTCTTAAACATTGCACGTACAAGCCCAAAAGTAACATCAATGAAAATAGTGGAAAACTATTCCCAGAAGCACTGTAATTTTCCTTGCAACATTGCACTGCCACCGTATCGCTGTCTTAACCTTTCCAAACGCAAATGCAACATCTGTCGAGGCTCCCAATTAATATAAATAATAGTCAAAGTTATCATTTTCACCTAAGCTTATTTATTTTCCATGAATAAATCAAGTCAAATGTGAGAAATATATACAAAATCATGCGGAATATGACACTGGGGGGTGGGGGAGTTCAACAGGTTTCCCACTCATTTTCCCATGCAGCTCATTTTCTTTGGACTTTGATTGCCTTGCCAATTTGGTGCTCGTGACCTGCGGAAGATTCATCTTCCAGTGGTTGCATTTCGGTTTTACTTTTTGGGTAAAAATAAATTTAATTAGCTGGCGATTTCATAAAGTTTGGGGCTTGGGATGGCTGTCGCTGCAGTTACAGTTGCAACTTTGACATTTTGCCGCATTAGCAAACGATTGCCGCAGTACGTGATGTCGGGGGAAGCCCCTCTATCCCGCTACTAAAAAAGTGGTCCCTCCAGCTCTCGTCTTTTTGGCCTTGCTTTTTTTCATCTCATTTTCGGTTGGCATTTTCGCTCTCGGTGATTTTTTTCAAGTATTTTTTCGGTTGTTCCTGCTGGTAATAAATATTTTATTAGACGCGGCATGAAAGGTGTGCAAAATTTACACCGCCACCAGGTGAGTTTAGGGGCTGCATGAGTGGCCTTTTTTCCTGGCTGAATCATTTGCAGGGATTTGCATTTTTGGCCATAAAAAATCGAGTTTGCAGCTCTTTCTGCCATCCTGTTTACGGCGGAGAAGTGCCATGTATTTTAAGGCCCCCCAAATTTGTTTTCCCTTTTTATTTATATTTATTGTCGCATAATTTTTTTATGTCGCCACTGCCAGGCATTACTGAGAGCTTCACAAAGAAGCTGAAAAGGATATAGAGACCTTAAGGAAGTCGCAATATTTTTGTGGCAAATATTGCTTTCTTATAGTTCTCATCAATTCTATGAATTAATTTTCCTTCTTTATTTTGTGACAAATGTGAGACAAATTTGGCAAGAACTCTTAATTGAGGCAACTCGCTGGAGGCACCTATTTCGACTCTCCGTAATTTTCCCCCCAGTTGACTTCGTCCTGGCTGAGTTGCGTGTTTGCAGCTTGTACGTTTCGCACTTAATGACACATACTTTTGCCGAAGACTGTTGCTGCAGCTGTTTAACCCAGTTATTTATGACACTTGGTCACAGTTTGTCAGACCCCCCGTACACCCACAAACGCGCACTCAGGCACCCGCATATATTTATGGGCACTCCTCCGCACATCCTTTGTTTTTGCAAATTCCTTTTGGCAAAATGAAAATTCCTCCTCTTGTAAATAGTTTACAGGACATCGGAGTAAAGGAGTTGTTGTCCCGTCTGGATGAAAATATTTGCGCACTTGCATTTTATTAAGGCAGCACTGGGAAAATCATTTAAAATCTCTAGAATAGAAAATATTTTGTTGGATACAAATATACAAAAAAATAACAAAATACAGCGCTTAATATATCATAAAAATTATAAATAAATGTTATATATTCCTTTAAGATTTTGAAATATTCTAAATTGCTTTAAAAGCTGCTTCTTTGGTTTGATTTCTTTATGTGTGCCACATGACACCTCGTGATCTCCCAGCTGGGGGTAAACTGGAGTTAAAAAGAGGTGGCAAGCGGCACAAGGAATTTATTATCATTGTCGCCTGGTCAATGCACCTGGAGACCAAGCAGAGGGGGAGGAATGTATCGGTAGGGATGTCCTGGTATGTCCTGCAACAAATGCTCAGGCATAATTAAAGCCATTTGTTTTATCCAGGATCGTTGCGGGTCAGGCGATTTATTGTATTTTCCAGTTAGTTTATGCTCCCATTGAAAATCGTCTGATATTTGCAGTCACTGAGAAAAAAGGATATCAGAGAAAATTATAGATTTTAGATTTTAAAAATATGTTAAATAAAAAGAGCATTATAGTTTAACTGTGAACGAAAAAGAATTACAATGTCTCGCTTGGTTTTAATAGTTTGCAATATTATGTTTATCAATATTTATATATTTCTTTTATAAACTCTGAATAATTTTTAAATTTCAAGTGTAATAAAGATGAGGTTGAGTCGCTGCTCATAAATTTCCAGGAGCCAAACGTGCAGGGAAATCAATTAACAAAATGCTCGATGCTCATTAAGCCGACAAACCGAAACGAGTTATTGTATTATAAATATTCTCGTTCTAGCCATTAATTTCAATAGCGGATTGTTGTTAACCAGCGCGGCTGCCATTCCGAAAATGTTCGCCTGCCTTCAAGTGGCAGGACGATCAATTTTGACAGCAGCAGCGTTTTAAAGCGATTTATGTGTCGACATTATGGTTACTCGATGTACTATATTTTAAACTCATGTTCAATGGTAATTTATGCGAGAGAAATGTATTAATAAATTAAGGGTAAAAGGGCAAAATGGCAAGAATTACACAGAATAGTGTTCACAAAATGGGTTTCGAATATTCGGACGATTTGTTGAATGATTTATACAAATATTAAATATTAAAAAATCATCTTAAATAGGAGGTTCTGAAACGTATCCTAAAGTGTAACTGGTTAACCTTTACATTTAAAATTTAAACATATTCGATTAAGGACATGGCAATATCTGAATCGAGTTCAAAAATGCAAATGCAAAATGAAAAAAATACAAAAGGAAAGGCAACCTCAGCTTTTGGGCCTGCCTATTGGCCCGTTCACATTAATTTGATTTAAGCTTCGCTGCTTTTTTGACATTTTTATTGTTATGGTTTTCTGGTGCGCTCTTTTTTTGTCGCTTTTCTGTCTTGCTGTGCGCTATCGGGGGCTGCCATCGCTTATTGTTGTAACGGTGCCCCTGCATTGTTTTTCCAACATTTTTCCAACACATTTTATCGTTTTGTTTGTTTTTTCTCCGTGTCCTCAGTGCTTTTGTTTTTATTTATTTGGGCCATTGTTAAATGGCATTTTCATGCTTAACTGGCGTCAAATATGGAGCTCCCATCTCCAGAAACCCAAGAAGGATGGCGGTTCTGGTCCAAAGTTTCTGCCACGTGCCGAATTTTGGAACTGGAACAGGTGAGCATTTAAATTTGCTCGCTTTTTCGGTAATAAATAAATAATATGTTATTTTGTTTGGCGGCAAAAAATGATTTCCCGAAGCACTGCAGATAAATTCATTGAGCAAAAAGCTTGTGTGTTTGCTGTTTACTATTTTTTGTCAGCCACTGTGCCCGGCCATAAATTCAATATAAAATATTCAAAATATAATTTTGCATATGAGAGCACAATCTATATTTGTCTATATATTTTTTTGGGCTTGCGGCCTTTGCAAGTTTGTAAATATTTTTGTGCAATTTGCAACACATTTGTTTTCCCATTTGTTTATGCACAGAGAAGGGTGTCCTGCTGGCCACACTGGGAAACAATTGTTTGCAGACGTTTGAGGATGAAGTAAATTAAAATAAATATTTACTTGGCTTGGTAACTTTCAAGTGATTCATATAGCAAAAATACAGAGATTGTTGCGTTTATTTAAGGTTATTAAATTTCAGAAAATAACAAATTGTAGTTTGGGTAAACCCACAGAATATTTATTGGTTCCATGAATATTAATTTGTATATTTAATATTTTTAATAATATTAACTTTGTAGGTTTGCGAAGCACTCACAAATATTCAAGTGTCTCTAGCTAGTATTAAATCCAAATATATTGTAAGCAAACTCTGTCTCCCTTCACGGTTGTCAGACTCTTGGCACTCATCGTGTCGTAGTCTCTGGGCTAATGCAAATTTAAATGGCAATTTGTTTAAGCCTCTCAACTTTAACCCGCTGGCAATCCACTGCCCTGAGGGCGGGGCTGGGGAGCAGATGTAAAAAATGCTACTCACATTTGCTACGGAAAAGAATTCGCAGCTCCGGAACTGGAGAGCGGAACGGGAAAAGTTCTGGGGGAACGGTGACGGGGACGGGGACGGGGAAAGGAACTCAACTAAAACGCATAAATCTTCGTAAAGTGTCAGTGTCCATATTTTTTGTCTCTGCCTCCAACCCCCTTCGTGTTGCTCTTGTTTCGCTTTCAGTTGCGCACTTGTTGTTTTTTGTCATTGTCAGCAGCAGGGAACTTTTTCCCTGCAATTTCCACAGGCTAAGTTCGTGAGAGTGAACAAAGAAAGTTTCTGGAATATCGCGTTTTCGAAAATATATTTATTTTAGAATTTATAATACAATTTTTAAGAAATTACAGGGAATAAATTGTAGGTAGATATGATCTAGATATATGGTAGATATATCTTTATATTAATTTAATTCTTAAATATTATTTTTAATTTTACAGATGAATTCTATTTTTAGTGGAAAAGTTACATGTACAAAACAAATGTTCTAAAATCACTCATACGACCCGTTGGCCAGATGCACTTTAAGGGAAACAAAGGTAAGGTAATTAAATATCTCTAAATAACATAAAGCTAGGCTTCAAATATAATAAAAATATAATATATATAAACTGCATAAAACAAATACATCTAATATATACCAAATTGAACATTTGAATTGCTCATACGCCCCGTAATCAAACAATATTTTTCAAAACTTCTCAAAACTTTTAATTTTTTATTAATTATTATTATTAATTTAAAGCTTTGTTGTTTACTTCTCTAAATATTACTATTATAATTTAAATTTGTAATTTTTCAATGAATTAATTATTATTGTTATTATTCAATGAAAATCTAAACCAAAGTTGCTCTACTGTATCTGTTTGCCGCTACTGCTTCTGTCCATTGCATTTTGGGGTAATTTGTACGCATTTCTTTTGTCATTCTGTGGGACTTTTGGATTTTTTTGGATTTGTTTGCTTACCCCAACATACCAAACCAAAAACACAAAACAAGAAGAGAAACAAAAATATGTTCTGTTGCTGTCATCGCCATTGTCCCTGTTGTTTTTGCTGCTGTAGCTGTTCGTTTATTATTGTTATTTCATTTGTTTATTTCATTTCCATTCGCCGCCACCAAGTGTGTGAATAACGAGTGGCAAAAAGCGGAAATTAGTTGCAGGCCGCCCTCCCTCTCATCACCCTCCAATAAGTCAGTTGCCACAAAAAGTCGAGGAAAAATCATTATAAAAATGGCATAAAGTGTTGCTAAGCTCGGCAAACTAAAAACAAAAACAATTAGGAACAGGCAAAGGGGGCAATTAGTTTCAGGAGAGGTCAAGGAGGCTGCAAAAGAGGAGGTGTAAACCAGAGATGGACAGCAAATAAATGCAAATGAGTTGCACAGCAGTTGGCTTTTTGTCTGCCTGCCTGCACTTGCAAAGCGATTAGCAACATTTATCCAAAGTTTTTCCAACCCGCCACCCCCACCGAGGGGGTGGTGGAAACTTTTAAAAAGGTTGCAAAACGGAGCGAGTTCCGGGCAGTTAAATGATAAATAAACAAGTGTGCGGTGGTCATTCTTACAGCTTTTGTTCTTGTTGTTAAATAATGGCCAAGAGGAACCAAGAGGAGAAACGAAATTGTTGTGTAAATTGCTGCAGATTCATTTACAGTGCCAGCATTTCGTGTATTTAAAGTATTTCTGCAAATATTCTTAAGCAAAGCATGGGAGTCAAGAGTTACAGCAACAAATTATGCGAATTTATTAAATTAACTTAAAGGAAATAGCCATTAAATGTATTTATATATTTTTCTGAACTATTTGTGTTAGCAAGATAATATTATACCAATCTTAAACCTCATTTCAAATATTTCTAAATTAAAAAGTACCCTCAAAATACTTTCACAACTCCATACAAATGAATTTGTAAATCCGCCATAATCATACATTATTTTTCATAATATTCCCCGTTCAATTACCAAATCCAAAATCAATAAGGTAAAAGCCCTAATTGAATTACCACAGAAGAGTTCGCTTGAGTGACTGAAGTGGAATTACCAATTATGCAGGGAGATATATATGTAGATATGTATATATACATATATATAGACCAGCTGGTCTGTAAACAATCTAATAATCTAATTTCCCCCGTTTCCGTCTACCCACATTCCATCAAGCAAACAACAAAAAAGTGGTGGTGGTATTCGCCCGGCTAATAAGCACTTAATTAAATTACTGCCGTCGCCCGATGGCCCCGAAAAATATCAGACAGAATCCCTTCATTTTTCGGCTGCTACTGCTGCTGCGGCGGAAATAAATGCAATTAAAAAATATTAAAATTATATAACAGAGACGATGGATGGAGCTCTATCTATCCCAGCACAAAGGGGGAGCTAGTGTGGTTACCATAGGGAGAATCTGCAATCAGAGTTTCTACTCACCATCCGGGTGGTGATGGGGAGGGGGCTGAAATGTTTGCTAATTATTTGCAAAATATTGGTGGCTCCTGTTTACACAATTAGCCATATTACTGGGCGGGGAAGTGGTGGTGGTGATAGTGGTGATGGCCAGCGGGTTTTAATGGCTGTAACCCCCGAAAAGTTGTTTATTAAAATTGCACAAAATTCTATGTGAATTTCCAGAGGATTTTCACTGCGTTATATAGAGAATTTCCGCGGCATTATCAAAAACAAAGTAAAGTAAATTGGCAAAGGGTTCAATTCGAGATCAAAAACTAAACCGGAACTTATAATACCAACTTAAATACAAACTTTATACCAGCTAGCTGAAAACTTTAAAGGGAAATAAATAAGAAAAGGAAAGGCAAAACCGCAATTGCCACCTCTCATCCTGGTTAGCAGCACTTTAATTCCGCCCCAATTAGAGTAGAAAACTTGATAAAAGTTTCTGTCTGTGTCATTAAGTATGCCACTCATTGGAACCCCATCGGTATATATCCTGGGAGTGACTCTTTCTGGTCTCTCCCCCTCAGTCTCTGAGGATGTCTGTCAACCGCAGAGGACCAATTCCAATGCTATTCAAATTGCGTATCCATCTTCATTTATTTCATTTTCCTGTAATTTCCTGAAAATTCTTTCTTTGCTGATATAGCCCCCCGGGCACCCCTTCGTATCTCTGTCTCTCCACTGGGTGCATTCTGCTGCTCTGCTACCCGGATTTTCGCCTTATCTATAGCTCCCTATCTCCATGGTCGGCACGTCTTTTCCTATGTTTTCTCTTTTTTTTTTGGGTCGGAAATAGAAAAGTGCGCCAACTTTTCGCTTGAATTGGCAACGCTTACACCTCCCAACGCCCAGTTTCCCAACCTCACCATCCTCCAAAGGCTGCACTTTGGCCAGGAGTCTGCTGCACAGCGCGAAAATAGGAGAACTCAAATTAAAACGAAATGGAATGGAAAAATTACACATTTTAATAATATAATATTCCAAGGTTGGTTAAAAAAGGATATTAAAGCATTTTTCAAATTAAAAATGTATGCTAAAAGTAAGAATATATTTCTCTCTGTTAATTTCCCCCGCCCTGCGGTTTCTGCGGTTGTGTGTGGTGGGTTCAGTGCATCCATCGGACGGATGGCAACCTGTAATCGTTCTTTTGCGCCACATTTAAAATGTCTCCGGGTGTCTCCTTCGTCTCCTGAATATCTCCGCCTTTTCCCTCAATTTTTCCCTTCCTGTCTCATCCACCGACCCACCCATTTTCCACACCCACAGCCACTTCCCCCTGACCGCCGCCACTGTACATCTGTCTGCGTGTCCATTCGTTCATGTCTTGTTAGCGTAAATCAAGCGGAACAAAGCGACGGCAACCAGGAAGAAGAATCCGCCTGAACTGCAGCCGCCGGAAGCCGCGGAGTAGGAAGATGTGCCATGGGTCTCCGTGGATCTGGATGCAGCTCCCCTCTAGCTGGAACCCTCCTCCTCCTCCTCCGCTCGCTTTGAAGTCAAGTCGCTGAGCTAGAATTTATTACGACGCTCAGAACGGAAGCTCGCTGGCTAAACTGCGCCTCTGGGATTGGGTTACGGATTGCAGTCCGCCGAGGAGACAGCTGGGCCGGGATGTCCTTTTGCCAGGAACGTCGTTGATTAAGCGCCGCGCCAAAGCCTTCAAATGGCTTTGTAATGCGGTTGGATAAGGTGGACCGTTTAAATTGATAAATTCCGGCAGGACAGCCAAAGGGAATCGCAAGAATTGGGATCTCTTTAGATGCTGGAGATGATGACTTTGGTTTTGAGGGATTGGGAGTGATTTTGTGCTGTAAAAAGTGTTTAGCAGTCGCGTTTTAAGAAGGTTATCAAAAGGTTTAATAGAAGTCAAAGTAAATTTTAATCTGATAAATTTTAAAGTATAACTTTAACTATGTTATGAATTTTATAATTTATTATTAGGTATCTTTCTCTTCAAGCAAATACTTCCCTTCCCCTCACTTTTGGCCTCCAAGCTCACACTTTTCACTGAAAGATAACCTCTTAACCTCTCCAAATGCTGTTTTACAAGCCCCTTAAGTTCAGCCCCAAGCTGTTTGGCCTTTCACCGGAATCAAAGCGGTTTGCCCTTATCCCCCGCCTCAACCTCTCCGCAGACGTGTAGACAAGGTGCCAAACAGCAGGAGGACCCCGAGATGACCCAAGCCCCTGCCCACGGCCCACGCATAAATCTGCTTCTCAGACTGCAAATGCAAATCAGCTTGAACTGGGGGGGGGCGGATGTGTAAGCCAATTTCGCTTGCCAATTAGTGGAGCATTGCGAGCATGGAGGGTTGTGATATTCCGAAATCTGGATACTCCCTACACTCATAAACATTGAACAAAGGCTTCGTCGAACAATGTCGGGATCAAGAATGCTACAGCTCCCTGGGAACATTCATTGGAGGAGATGAATGCAATTTATTGATTGCCTGGCCAAAGGCAAGCGGTAATTAGAGCTTGTGGCAAGTGTCCTTCTTGAGTTATTGACATGATAAGCGCAGCAGTCCTTCCTGAAACTTTTCCGCTTGCCATGGCAATTAGTGGGGAATCGAGAACTTTTAAATTGGACTGATCCTGGAGCGGATATAAAAGGGATTTAAGTGGGTGGTGGCAAGTGGGGACCGATGGAGCGGGTTTAAATTGGTGGCAAGCTTAAGACTATTCAGTTTTCTATTTAAGTTTTTGACACTAGCACATTTTCTGACATTAATGCAGTTAGTAAATAATTTGCAAAAAGTAAATCAAGTTTAACCACCAACAATGTCAATAGTTGCTTGTTTTATGGTCATTAATCAATTAAATATCACTCATACGTAGGGGTTAACAAGTGCTAGCCACAAAGTGGCGGCTGTGCCTCTTGAAAGTCTACACATTTTCAGAACAGAAAGCAGAAATTCTAATTTTTGGTGATACGTAAGATAGGGTCCTACTTTCCCTCTTTAATAATATCTAGTATTAGTATTTCCTAACCCGAGATTATAATAATACTCTTTGTTTACCCAAAGGTTTATGCGATTGTATGCCACATATTAATCTACGTTGTGTAATAAACAAAAGTACCTCGCTTATGCAACAACACGCTTACAGACAAATGACAACAACTGCGACAACATGGCAACAACAAGTTCAGCAAAATATGCAGCGCCAGCATCAGTGGAAACAATAATAACAATTTCCATTGTCTGTCTGTGCAGCTGTGCATCTGTGTGTGAGGCAAGTGTGGTAGTGTGTGTGTTGTGGCATCAAATTTATAGACTTCTCTGTTGGCCCGAGGCCATGACTTTCTTATAACTTTTCTCACTTTGGTGCTGTGATCAGGACACTGAGCTTAATAATTGTATAATTGTAAGTAACAGGATATTTAAAAAATTGAATTTAAAATAAAATTGAAATTTAATAAGAACCGTAATTAACGTAGTAAACTAAATATAAAATAAAGCTTTTAAAGATCTATGCTTGAAATATATTAAAAAATATATAAAAAGAGAAAGATAAATATAAATGAACAGTCATATCTGTTTAGAATTAAAATACTTCTGTAGTAAACTACTAATTTTTTATTAGTTATCAAACTCAAATAATTTTAAACCCGAAAATTGCATTAAGAAATAAAAGCTTAGAAACCATAATTGTCTAAAAATTCTCTTTTGTTTTTATAATTAACTCTATTTATTTAATTAAAATAAAACAATTTTTTGCTCAGTGCATTTTCACATCCCAGACAAATGCAAATTGCATACATAATTGAGTTTTGCGGGGCGCAGAGTGACAAGGGGGACCCTGGCCAGAGTGGAATTTGGAATCTCTCTCTCTATTGAAGGACCCTCTTGCATGCATGTTTCATTACTTTAATTGAAATTATTCCACAATTATATTGAACATATTTGTCTGCAATCAGAGCATGCAGCTTCCCACCCCGCCACCTCTCCCCGATTTCATTTTCCTGGTTCTGTGGCTAAATGCATCTTAATTTGGGGAAACTTGTGTTGAGAAATCAATTAGGTTGCGTATACGCCATGTTGTCAAGAAAATTGCAAGGTTTCAGCCCGTTGTTTTTCAATAGAAAATTAATAAGCACAAATTAGTTGTGAGGAAAATAAGCCCGCTTCTCGCATTTTCCATCTGACTAAATACTTGCACACCTCAGTTGGGTTTCCTTTTTGTTCGGCTTAAAACACATTCCCACCTGGCCTGCTCCCTGATTTATGGGACATAATTAACGTTATCGCATCGCTCGCAGTCCTTGCACGCGCATTAATTTAGCAAATCCGCATGAAAAGCGCATAAAAATATAGATTTAGCACGCATCGAATGCCCGATTTGCCATTCATCGGAATTTAATGAACTGTCAACGCTGCTCGGGTGCAACGTGGCGTATGCGTGATTTATGGACAGCGCATCAGTTGCAGATAGAGCCTGCAGCCCCCTGAAAGCTGACCTGGCAGAGTCAGAATATCGGAATAAATGCGACTAGACGGTCAAAAATTAATGAAGTTGAGATTAAAGGGGTTACATTTTCATATATAATTGATGCAAATTAAATGTGGGACTTGAGGGTTAGTTTAAAGAAAAATCTGAAGGGAATATAATTTGAAGTGTTGTAAATTTATCTTAAAATATATATATATTAATTATACACCCTTAAAACATATTAAACATGACTTTACAGCATTCCATAAATCCCATTTAAAGACAATTAAATCAGGAGAGAACCCTATGTGTTTGATTATGGATTAACATCACTAAATTTAGGTTGCATCATCTGATGTACAGAGCTCCCGGACAGATTTAACTGTTGCATACGCTCAAAGGATAATCGGGAGGAAGGAGATGCCAGAGCCTTAATGCATTTCCGTCTTTGCCTGCATGTGAGTAATATTTTAATGAAGACACGGCAGCTGGATGGAAAATGAAGGAACTGCACGGGTATGGCGGGGGGCTGACATGCCGCGGAATTCCTTTGCCTTGCCAGGCACTTTATCAACTTCCGGCATGTGAGCGATGACAACGAGGACACTCGAGGGCAGGTGGATTGGAGGGTGTCCTGAATATGGCTGGGCGCAAATCAAGCGCAGCCAGCTCCTTGGCAAAACTTCCTCTTCGGGACGGGGGGAGAGCAGGCGAAAAAGGCTCGCGTAAACTTGCCACATTGCAATGAGGCGTGGAACGTGGTGAATGTCCTGCTGCCACCCACATCCTTTGCATATTTTAGGAAGTGATTGCGCAAATGCATAATTTAATGACAGGCGATAGAGATGGATGGGAGTAGTTTTCGGGAAAGTGAAACAGATTTCCCTGTTGTAATTTTGATAATCGTTTGGCATTTTCCAATTGAGTTGCGGGGAAATTTTATTTTTAAAGAAAATGGAAGCTGCAAAGTATTAGGATATCTAGAAGAACATAGCTATAACTATATGTATTCCTTAGCAAACAAATGGTAACCCATTGCGCTCTTATCCCATATCCATATCAAATCAAAGTCAATCCCCGAAGGCTTTTATGCAATCAACATTTCCCCTAGACGACCTTAAACCCATAATGGCCCCTCTATTGAGCAAACAAATACATACCAAGCGGGGCCATCAGATACCAAATGGCAAACAAAACTCAATCAAAATAAACGCAACTAACCCCTTCTGATTTTCTCCCTCCTCTCCCTCTATATATTTCGGGAACTTCTTTCGGATCGAAGCTCTCAGCAGCCAACTGTAATGCATATTACACAACAGACATGTTTACTCAGCGCCCTCGCTGCTGTGAATATTTCCTTTTAAATTCAAAGTTATTTATATGTCAGGCGAAATTGAAATTGCCGCGAATGGCGGAAAGCGATGGGATGGGGGAGCCTGGGAGCTGCAGAGCTGAGCATCGCCTGTCACGCTATCGATTCATCATCGTCATCGCACCATCATCATCATCAGCATCGACAGTGTCAGTCGTCATCATTAGAAGCGACATTCAAAAGATGAAAGTGTTTAAAGAGGTGATGGACTGGCTGAGAAATTGAGTTACTTGCTATATAAAATGCATTGCATTTTAGCAGGGATTTGAAAAACTAATCACTGGTGATGGGTATGATGGGAATTCTGTAAACTTGTCTCGTAATAGTTTTATTAATTTATTAGAAATAACAATACATAATTCTTATACATTTATACAAAACCATAATTAAATTAATATATGATAAATGAATGAAAATAAGTTCAGATTTCTTAGCTTGTTTCTTTATTTTATAAAGGTAATTGTAATTTAAAATGGTATTAAAAAATGACTAATAACATTTATTTGACTGATTTTGATCACTTCGTAAGCAGATAAATAGCAAAGATATAAGACATCTGCTATAAATTAAATTTGTTATATTATTTTCTGGTTTTTTTATAAACATAATATAAAAACCCAATCACAGCTTCCTTTTCGCTCATCACTATCTCCGAATCCCGAAGGAGGCGACTACTTACGTCGACATTCATTTGAGTGCCGTGGAGACTATTGTAAAGATATTTTGAACACATCGAAGTAAAAAATATGTGCGACTGCTGGCATTCCTTTCGAAGCTCCCCTTTTCATTGCCACTTCCCTGATATCCTGTCACCACCCCATAAGTCCACACTTCTTTGTATGAATGTCTCGCATATCAAAGCACGAAATTGCATAGCATTTGCTCTGGGTCGTTGGAATGCACTGAGGGATATAACCGAAAGATATGAAAACTTTATTAAAAATAGCTTATTACTTATACTATTTAATATTTATTTTATTTGATATTTAAAACATTTTGTTCTAATGAAAAATTATAATTGTTGGGAAAGAATAATTACTAAATGAAGACCTTCTAAAATTCCCGAAAAATTAAGAGCTACCTGTAAGTCTTAGACATTTTTTCATAAAACTAAGTTAGCTAAACCAAACACTTATTTTTTTCAGTGTAGGAAAGCAGCTTTGGTTTGTTGGCGTGTGTTAGAAATTGTCACTTGAAAATTGCCAAGTTTGGGAGGCAGCAGAAGAATACAACCAGGAGTGAGTGGGTTTTCTCGGGAGATGCGCGCGCGTGTGTGTGTGGCTTTCCTTCGGTGACATATTTAATTTTAAGCTGTGACAGATATACATACTTGCGGAAAATGTGCTGGAAACAGCTCAATGCATCCTCCTTCCCTCCCTCCACTTGCATTTGGTGATAAAAATTCCTTATCCCGACGCTTATTCACTTCCCGATTTGTTGTCCGCGAATCTATTATGAATGCCATGCCCCACAGATGTGCAATTATACTTGGGTAATTAGTTAAAATTGGCATTAAGGCTGTCCCTCTCCCTCGCATATCAAGCTAATTAAATTGTAAATGTATTGAGGGAGAGGCCTTTTTAGTGCTCGTTTCGATTACGTGCTTCCGAAGGAGCAGCGCACAAATGCAGGCAACATTAATTTGCATATTATAATTTGCACTGCGAACATATTAAATGCATAATTTTTAAAGGGGCAGCAGCAGCATGGAGTGTGCTGCTGTGCGGTCTCTAATTAAAAGTGGCTTAATTTCCGATATTCGGGGGGTGGAAATAAATATATCATAATAATTGCAGGGGATTGGAAGCGAACGTGATCAATTTACTATAACCAGTGGAATTGTTACACTGTTGATAGTGGGCTTGTGTGCCTGATTTACAGGCATTTTACTATTTTCCCATTTATTTATTATTGTTATACAATTTATTTAAAAGGTATTAGGTCATTTTCTGGCCTATAAATAATATATATTACTGATCAGCAGTAACAGAGCCGTCAAGCTAAGCTAGAAATAATCTTATCTTATGGTCTTTTTAATTTTACTTTGTCAAACAAAAATTATCCTATAAAAATATCGGCTTAAAGTCCCTAAAATCTGGGGTATCCTTTTACATTCGGACGCTAAAAACTCATCGAAGGAGTCATTTCCGACCCCATAAATCATATATATTCTTGATCAGCACAAAAAGCTGAATAAAACTAAGCACCTCCGGGAGAAAAAAAAATTGTAAATTTTTCAAAATTTTTTAAGGGGTTACATCATTAAAAATTTCAAAAATTGTCAAAAATTTGTTTAAAGCCAATTGTTAAACTTAGTATGCAGATATATTAAGCTAATCAAATCTAATATGGAACAGCTTTCCGATTTGAATTTAATGCTTTCTTAACTGAGTTATGAATGTTCAAACTTTGATTTTCCCTCAAAAAATTTTATTAGGAGCTATTATTTTTTTATACCATTTTGGTTATTGTATTCATGTTATTTTAAGAAAATAAATATAAAATAAATATAATAAATATTTCAAATAACTTTTAACGTTCCGTTAAGCACTTCTAATTTTTCAGAGAATCCCCCAAAAAGTTATTTCTCAATCCAATCTAAAGCAAACCCCTCAATATTATCGTCAATGGCGAACTCCAAGCAGTGAAATATTATTTGAAGCATATTTCCATCGCCCCCCCTTTCCGCAGCAAACTTTTTGCGCTTATTTACGACACTTGCCACCAGCTGGTTTCGGCGAAATAATAATATTTAATGACAAATGCGCATAAAATTTAAATCAAACCCCATTAAAACTGTCGCCTGGTTGCCCTAATGGGCCATCAAGTCCCATATAGATATAGTACGAGATATGGCAACAGTCCGCTTTTATGACAACTTATGGAAATTGATGGCCATCTTCTTCTCCCGGGGCGAGCAAAATAATCGCGGCCCTCATCCTGTCAGTCAGGGCCACAAACAAAAAAAGATATATATAAAAAAATGAAAGGAAAACTTCCAGCTCAACTTGAGTGATGTCCCGAGTGGCGGCAAGCAGTGTGGTTTTCCCAAAGAAAATCGGTAGGGGGTGGCAGGGTGTTGCCACTGACATTGATGATGACGTTTGGCCAGGGGCGTTGACAATGTTTGTCAGCCGAGCAGGCAACTTTGACGGGGCGTCAGCAAATGGCGACAGACAGGAGCCGCAGCCTCGTCTATATCTTCTTTACTTCCATCCCTTCCAGGGCTACCCCTTGATCCTGCCGGGACTTGAGTGGCTGGGCGTGGGCGGGTTAAGTTCCAAGAAATCCCCAGGAGGGGCGCAGTTTTTCCCGTTTCCTTCGTAATGAGCTGCTCGTGGTCTGCGCTTAATTGTGGTCCACTCTAAATAGGAAATGGAGGAATTCTGCAGAGGAAAAATTGTTTAATAATTTAACTATACTGTGCATGTCTTCCAATTATTTTAGAATCTTTTTGAAAGGCCTCTCTATTTTACAAGAAATTATAAAATCATAAGATAGGTTTAACAATCGTAAATTATATTCCCTCTTATTTATTTTCGCCTACTTAATTTTTTTAAGTGCAGCTTTACAGTCTTCATCTGATGCTGCACTCTATCGAATCTCTCATTGTTCCTAGCAGTGCAATTCCCACTAAAACTTCAACACAAACGACCAAGTTCCGAGTACTTGCAATGAAAATCAAACGATAAGAGGCAGTTTTTCCCCTTTTCACCGTTTTCCCAGTCTGCCAGAGCAATTAAAGGAAAAGTTCCCTAACAATTGGGGGAATGAGTCTTAGCGGAAGATAACTTCTGCGGAAGTAGTAAACTGCGAGGATTAAGTGTTCAGGAACAATATTTTCTGGAGTATTTTGTGTCTTCCTCTTTATTTTTATGCCTTAGTTTTATTAAATTTCTATCTAACTTTAGCAGAGTTTTTTGATCTATCGTAACCCCTTTTTCACACAGAAATTTAACACTTCAACGGTGACTAAACCCTGGCTACTTCCAGTCACGTTCAGAGCAGCTTTTCCCCGCTATTTCCCACTGACCCCAAAACTCGACTCCACTTGGCAGTTTTCAGGCCACACAATTAGCAAATGGAGGCGGCGGTGGGTTCATAACTCAACTCGAAGAGAGGGAAACTATTTAGCATGTAACTAAATATTTTAAATATATTCCCGTCACACACGCACACACACAGAGCCTGAGCTAGGCATAGTTCTGGCCTCAGCCGGATCCAAGTCGGAGTCGGACTTGCATCCAGGCACGTGCCAGGGAAAAGTTGCCAACGCCAGCAGAAAGAAGTAACTTTTCCTTGCCTCATTAGCATGCGACACCAAAGGGCATTAAATCACATTTTGCATTTGACGCAGCAGCAACTTGCAATTGCAATAGAGGCGACAGCACGCTGCAGCAAGATAAACTCAAAAAAAAGAAGGAAAAAAGACGGACTATGAATTCTGATGACTTGACCGAGTTTTCATGTGAGAAGCAGTCGGGAAAACAGCCAGAGATGAGATGTGGTAAGGATAGAAAACCAATTCAAATATATTTTTCATTAGATTATTAGCTTGTTTCCGAAATAATAAATTTGAAAGGATCAGGAAATTAAGATCTAAATGGATAGGCAAAAAATTAATCAACTGGCCATGTCCTTCATAAATAATTAATTTAATTTCTATAAATATTGTAATGTTACTTAAAATCTTTACAGATATAATTCCTTTTTCTAATTAAACAAAATTCTATTAAAAATAATTGGATACAGGAATTTCGCTAAGAATTTCCATATATTATATATCCATATATGATTATTTTTTAATATTATTCGAAATTCTTGTATTGCATCCCTCTCCCCGTGAGTCACGTCCTTGCTCCCATCCTCCCATCCCAGCTTTTGCTTATCCTTGCTCGTTGCCTATCTCGGCTTGTTTGTTTTTGTTTGGGCTCCCTGTTTGCCGTGTATCGCGCTCCTTTTATCTGCTGCCTGTGCCGCATGCAGGATGCATTCGGAATCCGTTCATCCCGGCGGATCCTTGCGCACGTTCCTAGCTACATTCCCGGGCTATATTCGCCCCGCAGGAGTAATTCCAGTCTGCAGTTGGCAATGAAAACGTCTTGCATGTGAAATTGACAAAAACGCGAGCGCAGCGAGGATAAAAAGGATGTGTGGGGTTTTTTGTAGGAGAGTTTTTCGACTAAGAGATACCCGGGTTGGGAAAATGTTTCCCAAATGAATTTAGTAGCCTTTAAAAGTTGTAAAAAACTGATACAAATAGAGAAAGAGAAATTTATGAATAAAATTTGGTTGCAGAGATGGTATACCTTTCATTTTAAAATATGAATAATAATAAATAAAATGGATTTTAAGTTTTTTATTAAGGCGGCTTTAAGTTTGAGGTAATAATTTATGTTACTAATTTTTATTTGTTATTAAATATTATATATTAATTTACACTTTAGACTTCACTTCGCTCATCACTTAGCTGGAAAAAATCGAGGGTACAAAATACTAAAGAAGAATGAGCTCCCCATTCAGAGTCTTGAACTCCCTTCGCCTGGAAATCCTCCTTGAAGATTTGAAAACATAAATACGGCTCCATTCATCTGCTCCTTCTTGGCCAAAGTTACCTCGGGGCCAAAAGTTGTTAAGTTGTTTGGTTGCGCCAAGAGGATCGATGGCAAGGAGTAAAGAGTTGCCAGGACCACGGCCAGGAGCCACCTTCAACCCGAAGCCAATTCCTGGCCAGGCACTTTAATTTCTTTAATGCAACTCCACTTGTCCACCCACTCACCCACTCTGGCCCGCTCCATTGGGAATTTATTTCCCTCGGCTTTCTGCTCGGCTATTTGCCCTTTCGCTGGCCGGTCCCTGGTTGCATGTCCTTTCGTTGTGATTGCAAATATTTTATGGTTTTAATTTGTGCTCGTGCATTGCAAGGAAGTCTTCAGTTATTTGCCAAGCATTTCATGCCCGGGATTCGTATTTCATTTTGCGGTTAGCCAGAGAAACTCAGTCGATTCCTTGGAGCTTCTTGCTGCAGTCAGTTGATGAAATAATTATTCTGTTTTGTTTATGTTGCGGTGCATAGTATGTGCATACGATTTAGTGGTTGAAAGGATAGGAAAAGTGTATATTTTTTAATTGGATAAATGCATAAAAATACCTGGTTTCAAGTGAATGTTTCTGGCAGTTGAAATATCTCTTTATACGTTTTTTTTTCTGTTGAATACCTAATTGATTTTAGGTTTTATTTTTAACCATTTTCTTAGATTCCTGTTATATTTTTCCAATTTATTTTCTTAGTTAAAGCTTGACCTTAGCCCTGGACTCCATTTATCATCGGCAGGTATCTCCTGATCCCCCAGCCATAACTATAACGAATTCAATTAATATGCAAAGTAAGTTTGTCTCAAAAAAAAGCTTAAGCCAACTTCAGTACATTCTTGTGACTTCCAGCACAGCTCAGCTCAGCTCAGCACAGCGATTCAATAATTAAAGCGTGGCCAAGTAGATTTACCCACACGCACTGGCGGGGAATCACCCGCCTGGGCCACCATTCTCCATCCCGAGAGCTGCTTCAGGTGAGCCAAACTGATAATCACTCAATTTGCTTCGGGGCACAAAACTATGAGGTTAACTCAGCTTGTCGAAAGTTTCAGGCTGGGAAATGGGGGGAGCTGAAAGTGCACTTGGGAAAATATTTAGAAAATTGCGAGTCAGAGTTCAGAGAAAATATTTAAGTTGTTGAAATCATTTTTATAAAAATACTACTCATTTTAGGCAGCTCCCCTTGCCGCTTGTCTATTTCATTAAATAAAAAATATAAAGAACCTAGTAGAAGTGCATAAAAAAATGTATAAAATATTTAAATGTTATAAACAGAAAGGCTCAAGTATTTTCTCAGAGTGTAAGCACTGTTATCAAGCTGGGCAAAGCCAAACCAACGCAAAAACCCAAAGCAAAAGCAAAGGCAACGACGAAGTCAAGGCAGGAGCAACGCCTGCGAGCCATCCGAGGAGAGCAAGTGGAGTGCACCAAATTGGCGTTACCAACTCGGGAAACGTAGCTGAGGTTAAGGCTAGAGCCAGGGCGGGGACTGGGACAGGAGCTGAGGCAGGGTCTGCTGCTTGGGGTTCCTCAGGGGCAGGAGCAGGAGATTGCCATGCAAAGTAAATGTAGCAAGCGTAAATACCGCTCGACGCTGGGGAACAATGGAGGGAAGTCGTTCGCCGCCGCCGTTCCCTGCTCATTTTTTGGCCAGAAAGATGCATAATGCAATAGCAAAGCAGGCGAAAAAAGGCCAAGAAAGCGCAGGAGAAAAATTAGTTACGCCAAAAGCGGAAAATCCAGTGGAAAATGCGGGGAAATTCCGGGGTACAATGACTTGATGATGCTATGCTAAATGCTAGTGGGACACGAAGATCATGTTGGTGGAAAAGTTGAAGGGGCAAGGAAGGTGTTGAATGGGGAAAGGGGGTGAGGACATCCCTCAGATACTTTTGTATCTTTTAGTGTTTGCCTCGGTCTCACAGATGTGAGGTAAACAAAAGATTTATATAAGAAATATTAACATCGATATTGTAAAGGTGTAGAAAATGGAATATAAAAATATGAGAAAAGAAAATTTGCAATTTAACAGGCTTTCCTTTGAGTGCACAAACTTCCCTAACTCTGTCTTCCTTTTGAAGCCACCAAAATCCGTCTCATTTCGCGAAAGGAATCCGCAAAGCCAGGCGTTAACCGACTTGTGGCCAGAAACAGAGCGACACATGCAGAGCGAGTTGGGTGGCTCCCCGAAAGGGGTGGTGCTAAGGAGGCTGTGGCCTTGGAGAGATACACCAAGTTGTGGTGGCAATGCAGAAGGATGTCGGCGGCATGGCTCATCGCGCCTAAGCTGCGTCTGATGGCGCGCCGGCTGATATTTGCCGCCGAGCCCGCGGGCGACTGCTGGAGATGTGCCACAATCATGGCAGAGACTGGAGTGGCCGGAGTGGCTCCAGTGGCTGCAGCAGCTCTGGCTCCATCTCAAGCTCCGCTGGCTGAGTGGCTGTGTATGCAACATTGTTGCCTGCTGACTGCTGCAACACTTTGCCGCGGATTTGGCGACAATGTCTCGCTTGCTCCAAAGATTTCCAGCTGGCGACAAGTTATCAAGACGAACGTGACTGGCAAATAGTTTCGGTTTAACTTCTGTTTTCCAGCAAGGAAAGTTTTGACAGGGCTTAACTGAGTCCCAGGCTTAGGGGAGGCAACTGAATCGAGGTGGAAAAACTTTTGTGGCTGCTTTGGACATGTTGAAAATCCTGACACATCGAAGGTGGCAATAAGGCGAGGGAACTGTGGAAATTGCTGGCCAAATTGTAAGCATAAATTGGAGGTTTTTTGAATGGAAAGTAGAAGGGAAAACTATTTAGAAGTGTGAGTAAAATATGAATAAATATTTTGAGAGGTAAATTAAATTATATAATAAATACAGAAATAGAAGCCTTCGAAATCTGATAGAGAACCTTGTTACCATAATTTCTAGACCTTAATTCCTCTGCTTTTATTTCCCTGCAGCATCCATTGACACCTCTGCACCCGTTACTACCATAACAAATTTAGCTATTGACCCCTTTTAACATAATTTATGTTTCTCGTCGAAATGAAACCATGAAATTTGTAAGTGTCGCTAGAACTACCTTTTTCTCCAAGCAGACCCTGAGCCCACCTCAAACCCATAACCCTCGAAGTCGAGTCGAGCGTGGCTAATGAAAAGAAATATTAAATTCTCACGTTCCAAGGCGAAATGGAAAAAAGCGTCGAACAGCGAAAATCCCTGCAGCATATTCTACAAAATAAAGCAAAGGCTGGCGAGGGGGAGGAAGGGAATCAGAGTCAGAAGAATAGAACCAAGTTGTTCTCATACACAAAAGGTAAATAAAAATTGCAGGAAACCTCGACTCTCGGCCGGCACTCTGACCTTTCAGCCAACTCGAAGACGAAGTCAGTCAGCCATTGAGCCAGTCTGGAGTTCACTCCCCAGGCCGCCTCCATCTCCACAGTCACCAGAAAGTCAGCAAGCCAAGCAGGCAGCGCGGAGCGACTGCATCGTTAAAGTCCGAAGGCAAAATAAAACGTGATTCATGTTACTTATCACCCGCACAGCATCGACTATCAAGAATGGCCAAGGGAACAGTCGGGCACAATGGTTTCCTGGTCTGAGGCACTGGCGTCGCTTCCTAAAACACTGGAAAAAATACTTAAGCGTGAAAAATTTATGTTTAAATGAAAATACCTAGGAAATTATGTTTATAGGAAAACAAGGAGGGATTATATGATTCATAGATTAGACCTTGCAAAGGAACATTTTGTTAATATGTTATATTTGATTTGCTTTATTTTAAGGTATAAATGTAGATATATTTTTCGAAGTTAATTTATTCATTGTACATTTAATTTAAATCGAAAACGTTTAAGTTTCTCTTGAGTTAAAATTATTCTCTTTCTCGAATTTCTTACAGATTATCGTAAACATTTCTTTGACTGCACACTCTCCCCCAACTCTATTGGTTTGTGGCACTCCAATCTGCACCTTTCTTAGCCATAAGTTGCCCTGTGGCATATGGGGCTCTGGCTCTGGCCACGTCTCCGTCTCCGGCCCGTCCCCCGCTCCATACTGACGTACTTCATCAATGCCGCGCGCGACGAGGCCAAGAAACAATTTTGAAATTTATGCTCACGACCCTTACTGTAGGTACGTATGTACATACGCCCTCCTCCCGTGAAATTATTTTCATATTTCTTTTCTGCCCCCCTCCCCCCAAGCCACCCCCTCTCCATATTTATTATTTATTTGCGCAGAACTCTGGCCGGCGAAGAAGCACTCCTAAGATCGTTAATGAGTCTCCATTGTTTGGATCGATTCCAGTCGATTGCTTTCGACCTCTGACAGCTGAGCCCCGACATGAGATCACTCACAGTCCCAATGGCTTTTCATTAGTTGGAGAGAAAGAACGTAAGCCTGAAGTCATTTAATTATCTATATATATTTTCAAGAGTTTTTCGTGAGCCTTAAAAAATAATGAAAGATCATAGTAGATAAATAATGATTTAACTAATTGGTTTGCTTATAGTAGAGAAAAGTTAAAGCTGTAAATAATATAAAGATTTCTTTAATAATTTATATACTTTAATATAAAAGAGAAGCCATTTTAAAGAGGGATTTAAGCAGGCTTTAAATGAAATTAATAAGAAAACAGCTTGGCGCAAACTCGCATCACATACTTAAAACAACTTGACTTATTTAGCTTAAGGACATAATTAAACACATCTCACACAGTCGTTATAATATTTCATAACCTTAAATGATTTTTTTTCTCCCCCTCACCAAAGCCATTAAAAAGTTTTCCCATTTGACAAATTTGCTGCCGCCAACACTTCCCTCCCCTAACACAATTCTGACACATTTCGAAAGCGCTAAAAAGAAATTATGACAATTAAGAAAAGCTTGTGCGGATGTCGAGGAACCGCAGTATAAATCTGATTAGAAGCACCTCGCTCCCTGATATAGTATGTATATATTTTCTTCCTTTCCTGGCTTCCTGCTGTTTTTAGGATTTTGTGGCTCTTTTGTCGCAATTGCTTTAATTACTCAGAGGAAAAGCCCTAAGAGGGGCCCACCTGCTGCATGGTTTATGTCTCACCTCGCTGCAGGAGTTCCTGGCCGAAACTGATTTATGGCCAGCAGGGAGAGAGAGACAGAGAGGGAACAAGGGAGGGGCTACAACTTTATCAATAAGCCACACAAAAGTTCGGGCTAAAAGGGTTTTTATCAGACTGAAATGTTTTCAAATTGGCAGCCGCCACCCCACAAATAACTATAAAATTTGACAACATTTTCGGGAAAGTCCCGACAACAGCCCCGCCCCGCAAACTATTCATTTCGATAAACAACTCGATTCGATTATTTGCGATGCCATTAGAATCGATTTTCGGGCAAAACTTTTCGACAACTGTCATTAGGCATTGTTCGATTAGCCGGGCCAGCGGTGGTGGCGTATCTGAAATGGGGAAAACTTTATCAATTTGTGGGCGTGGTGGGGCTTAATTTATGCCACCCCCAAGGAGCTAATGGCAGCCGCTCTTCCGCTCCCCCTATGACTCATCTCTATTTGGCTGAAATTTCCGGATTCCATCTCTCGATCCCTTTCGATTGTTTGTCTTCATTTTGCAGCGCTTAACTTTGATTGACATTCATGCTCCATCATTTATTCATTTTCGGCGCCGAAAAGTTTTCGAAACCCTCCTCTTGGTAAATTTAATTGACTTTTCCCGGCGAAAAATTAGCAGCCTCTTCGGGCATCTCCTGCCTGATTTTCCGGGGGGCATAACTAAGGCAAATATTGAGCCAACACCCCCAGCCGCCTGAGTCCTCGATTCTCTCTCTGCTTTAGCAGAGATTTGTGGGGTGACTTGTTATTTGGCCTGGCAATTAACTTTCTTTTGTTTGCGGTGGACTAGCAGCCTTTTGTGTGATTTCAGCTAGTTGGAATTGGCCAAGGTTGAACGTGAGTTGCGGGGCGATTGCAGCCGCCCTTGTTCGGCAATGAAATTTCATTGCTATTTGGACGCAGCTGTCGAGATTCTGGTGCCCAGCAGCTTGCAAAGGTCTGCTAGCCTTTAGCTCAATTAATTTAATGAGCTATTAACAGATTTCTAGATTTTTAGATCGATAGGAATTTTATTTTAAAGGGAAATATTTATATATGTAGGTAAAACATAATTAAATGGCAATAATATTGGTTAGACCGTATATGGCAGGAACATAACGTTTTTTTAAATTCAAATTTAAACTTGGCGGTTAATTAAATGTCAGGGTAATGCGTAACAATCCACTACATATCTGCTGCTTCTCATATTTCAAAGAAGTGGTAATTAATCAATAGAGCCTGCGCCGGCAACATACATATGTTTGGAATAGAGTTTCGCTAGTCCAAACTGAAGTAACTTTATAAAACCGAAAGTTTTTGGGTTCTGGGTGTTCATTGGCAAGTCCTTCTGCTGCTCTAGTGGAGGTGCATTTTATTTATTAAATAAGAACTGTAGAAACATTGGCTCTCGATATTTAGAAGGATAAAGAGCGAATGTCCTTTAGTCGCGAACGCTTTGTGAGCCCCTGGGGGAGTTCGCAATTTAATTGCCATTTTCAATTAGGTAACTGCACAAATGGACCAACAAAGAATATATGTACAACTGCACTGCGCTGTGTAGTTTACTTAATTAATGTTCTGTACACGGTGGACTTAGGGGTTCATCCTATGTACAAAAGGGGGACACTAAAACGAACCCCAAAAGGTAGGCAAGGAAAAATGGTTCGACAGAGAGGAGTCTGATAATGAACAAATGCTTCACGGATTACAGCGACAAAAAAGACGAAGAGGCCAACAACGATGAATATATTCTCATACCTTCAGGTTATGGCCATGGCCAAGAACAGGCAGAAGAAAGTAGACTCGCTTCCAAGATTCATATGATACGGTATGTCCCCAAATAAGCCTAGGGAATAGTTTAACTAAATGATGTGAAATCAAATAGAAAAACAATTCAATATTAAATGTGGTTTTAAGTTGTAAGTCTCTCTCATAAGGTAAGTATTAGATGAGCATCTTTGGCGGTGTGTGGGGGTGTTTATTTCTGCTCTACGCCGCGAGCTCCTTTCCGTTTTTTATGTTTTTTTTAGTAACATCACATCTACTCATATGTTTTGCTTTATGATTTTCACGCCCGCATTCAGCGGCAAGCGAAACTTCACTGCAAATAGTAAAAATTGTAGGAAATTCCAGAGAGAGTTCATAACGATGAATGAAATACTCTTGTTTGGGTGGGATTTTTTCGAACTGCCAGAAAAAGCTAAAAACTTTGATTTAATTTCTAGATGATAAAAGATACAACTTTTTTAAATGAAGTATTTATATCAATAAATATAGTTTTATGAACAGGTAAGAGTGTATCCCACTTCGTCTTTATTACAGAACAATTGTCCTGGCTCGAAACATTTTTTGCCACATTAACGCCTGTACACGCCCGCGCCATTTTGTGGCCGTGTGCAGCCAGCTTTCCCACTTCCCCACTTTTCCACTCGCCCTCGGTTCCCTCCCGTACCCACTTGTACTCTGAAAACCCACACATTAATAACTTTTTTATGGCGGTCGCATAAAAACGCAACAAAACTCACCGCCGAACATTGGATTCCATTTTCGTGTGCAGTTTTCTCTTCTCAGTTTTTCTTTTTTTGTGCGACGTGTGTGCGCAGCTGAAAAGTTTTCCGTGTGGCTGTTGTAGTTGTTAAATCGCACACGTGTTTTGTAACACATTGCCATATCCTTCATATCCTTTAATACATGTCCCTCTGCATGGGACCGGGAATCGGGGAGTGCGAGGGCGAGCTAGAGTGATTTTCCCCAACCACTTCCTCTATTTTTTAACTGCAATTTGTTGCCAAGGAGCTTAGCGAATGACTAAAGGCCACACGGCAAAAAATAAACAAAGGTTTGTTCAGTCAGGAAGTCACAACTTATTTTATTTATTGATGTATGGACAAATGGAAGTTTGAAGTATCATAGCTAAGACAAAAATGCGTTAATTTCAATTCTGAAAGTAGTTCTATATTAGATTTCATTAGCTTAATAAATCTGCATACTAAGTTAAGCAATTTTTTGAGATTGAAATTTTTGCCAATTTTTGCAAATTTTAATGATGTAACCCCTTATCAAATTTTGAAAAATTTGAAAAATTTTGTTTTCTGCCAAAGATGCATAAATCGACTCAGCTTTTTGTGCTGAACAAGAATATATATGATTTATGGGGTCGGAAATGACTCCTTCGATGAGTTTTAAGCTTCTGACTGTAAGACTCTGACTCTGACTGACTCTAAGTTGATAATTTTTTATTACAGTTTTTTATAGACAAAACTAAACTAAGAGCAATGACTGAAAATATTGTCTGAATGAGTGAAAACAATTCGGCCATAAATTTAAATGCATACTTTCGGGCTGCATCTGGTAAAG